>CM074719.1:195117774-196555274 GCA_037306005.1 Rhinophrynus dorsalis
ATGGAGAGTACATGCTACTATTGCAATTATAGCTGCATCAGGCTGCAAAAAAAAACAAAAAAAAACAACTACCTACACATGCTAATGCCTATCAACGTTTCCTTTGCTTGGACAGGCTTGTAATGCATTGCAGCCCGCTTAGCAACATAACTGTCACACCCATATATTAACCCTTTGAGAGCAGCTGAAGTCTTGGGGAGAGGTCATGCCGTTTATGCAGAATCGAAGGACATATCTCAGCCCCCCGCCAGCTCCTGCTCTCATAATTTAGGCATCACTAGAAAAGGACAGCACAGCATAAATATTTGGTTTATTTTTCCCTCATATAGAAGCATGGGGGTTATGTCTCTTAAAGTGTTAGTAATGTCCCCAAAGAAGTTTTAATAGATTTGTAGAACAAAAAAAATAATCATATTGCCACAAACCCCATCTCTCAAACCGCTATGGTTTGAGAGATATTTGCAGTCAAAGTTCCCCCTTCCCTCCCCTTCTCTTGATGTCAGCTGTTAAGCTGACAGAAGGAGATCAGTGTCAGCCGACACAATAAGGATCTTCAGCAGAGCCCAAATCCCGTTATTGCAAAATAATTACTTCATTGGAAAGGTCTACAAAGTGTGCTTGCAAACCAGGCACACTTTGTAGACCTTTACAATGAAGTAATTCTTTTGCAATAACGGGATTTCAGCTCTGCTGCAGAGCCGCCGGCTGATCCCCTGACTGGGATCTCCTGCTGTCAGCTAGATGCTGATGTCACGAGAAGGGGGGGGGGGAAACTTTGATTGTGAATATCTCTCAAACCCTAAAGGTTTGAGAGATGGGGTTTGTGGCAATATGATTATTTTTTTAGCCTCTAAAAATCTATTAAAACTTTTTTGGGGACATTACTAACACTTTAAATGCCCATACATTGGTCCCCCATACTACTATTATAAATATACTTATATTATCAATAAGGGTAGAATCTTCAATTTCCAGTGATATTTGATCAGTGGGGGTACCAGCCAGCAGATCACAAGATCAACTGACAGGTAAAAGTAAATACATGTGTATATATTTTTTAGGTCAGGTAGATGAGGTTGGGTTGTAAAGAATCCCATTTTATTTGAAAGGAGAGATACTTCTCTTCTAAAGTATGGCCCTGACAGTGGAGTAGTGGGAGGGCCATCCTGACTCGAAGTCGATCAAGCAGGAATGACCCTCTCCTACTGCTTTAGAGGGTTGTGGGAGGCATAAGCAGGACCTAGGCATACATATATGCTGGACCCCTGGAGGAGGTCCTTCTTCATGGGATCCTGCCTGCTGAATAAGCCCCCCATTTTTTATTTGATTGTATTGTTGTTTGTTCTTGTCTAACCCTTCTCTTTCAGGATTCATGGTTTGGCTGGTCTGGTTTTCTAGACAACTATGACATGGCCATTTACTGCCACTCCGGTTTCCATTTGTTTACAGTGTGGTCAGATATGCAGGTAAGGAGCTTTCATTCAACCAAGCTACACCTTAGGGTTCTTATGCCAGTAGATCTCTTAATCACATGGCAACTATTAAAAAATAAAATTGGCCTAGCATTCAAGGGGTTAAATCCCATTTAAATCAATGGAAATTTGGGAAATTTTATTTCTCCCCTATAGTACAAATGGTTTGCCCCGGAACTCCTCCACTTTTCTTTTGAACATACTTCCATTAAAGGGATAGTAATACTTTCTTATAAAAATCCCTAAAATTGTAGATATTAATAATAGAATTAAAATGAGCTACTTCCCAGGTCTCAAATCTTCATAGTTTTTCTGTTCTTAGCATTTAAATTTCCCTCCTCCGGTCATTTGACCAGATGGAGGCTCTTCAGTAGAGCCGAAAATGTGACGTTTATGAAGAAATACTTCATTGGAACGGTCTACAAAGTGTGCTTGGTTTGTTCAACATTTTGTATTGTGATTTATATATTATGGATTAGGTTTAGGCACAATATCACTACTGTTTACATTCAACGTTTCACACACATTTAGAGGTGACTCATTCAATGAGAGCTACTTGTTTTTTGTTTCTCTGGGTACAGAAGCTGATCCTACTGTGGCAAGGAGTTTTGTCTCTTCTCCTCTTTCACACACTGTTCCTCCCAATTCCCACTCCTTCACCTTCTTCCCACTATGTTCTACCCACTTCCCAACCACTTCATGACACAGGTCATTAAATCCCGCCCCATACGTGATTAAGCACACCTCCTTTGTGACACATATCACACTGTTTATATGCCCCAGTGGCACCACATGAGCCCCTCCAGGGACTCAAGAAGTCAAAGTTCCAGGGTATGTCCATATATGTATATAGGCAAGCACTTTCAATGCTCCTAAGCTTAGTTGTGATCTTCCTTTTATTCCATGATATTTATGGGAAAAGCAGTCATATCCATGTAGTGTGCACCCAGAACAGCCTTACACCTACCTGACTATCTGACCTCAGGGATAAATAGATCCCTTTCTGTAAAACTGGGACTGTTAGGAACTCAGAGTGAGGCCTTTGAAACTAGGAGGCCCCGGCAAGTCATGAATGGCACAGTATTAAATTAGCAGTCATATAGGTGCAAAGTGGGTGCAGCCAGCTTTTTACCTAGGTGCACACTGATGCTTCTCTAATCTGTCCGTATATTCTGTTAGTGTATGAAGCCCAGTGAGTACTCTTCATCAACTGCTCCTTATTATAATTCTTTTGATGTATCTATCACTGGTTTCATCTCAGAATTTCCCAATATTTTACATGTGGAATTTCTGCAAGAAAACCTAGTAATAACCTATAGTAATAGAGTTTTCTACACCTCATAAACATTTTTATACGGATTTGGTTATGTCACTCAACACATTGTATGGAGTATATGGAAAGCTGATACAATAAGAATAGCTCTTTAATTAGATCTGTTAACATTTTCATCCTGGTGCCACAAACATGGAATATTGCTAAGAAATGATGAGGGAATAATGAGGATCAACTGATGATTGATTTCTAGGATTTTTAAAACAATTATAACACAATATTCATAGATATATTTAAAGCGGAACAATCATGCACACATAAATTATCTCCAATTTATTGTTAGTATCTTGTTAATCATGGAAATAGCTTAATACAATGTCTTAAGTGTGGGCATGAGTAGGAATCATAACTTCACATGAAACTTACATCAATAGGGCAGTGCAGACATCTTATGAAGAGACATCTCTGCGTCTGCGCTCTCCATCCCTGTCTGTACCGTGTGGTGCAATGGAACTCCCCTTTGGCAAATAACCTATCATGGATGAGAGGACAGACAGAGCAGGTGCACAGATCCCCTTTCACCAAGATGTCTGCGCTGTCCTATTGATGTAAGTTTCATACAAAGTTATGATTCCAACTCATGCCGGCTCTTAAAGGGATAATAATGTTTCATAATAAAAGCAGCTCTAATTAATCATCATAGTATTTGGACTTTGGAGAGTATTATTTCAATTCTGTCAGAGTTGTAGTTCAAGAGTAATTCAATGACAAAGTATCCCCCTCCAACCCCTTTTACTGATGTAACACTGTTCAGTCAGATCAGAAGGGGGGTGCCCAGGTAGACTGCAGAGAGGGACAATCTTCAATTAAGATAAGGGGAAAACCTGAAAAACTTGTCAAGGGGGGCAGGGCTTTCATTGTTCTCATAGGAAGAAGATTGTCCCCTTCTGTTATCTGTCTGATCTTACAACCAGATTCCACATCGGAGAAGAGATGGCTTACACTAGGTAAAAGGGGCAGGAGGGGAAACTTTGCTTGTGAATATCTCTCAAACCATAAAGGTTTGAGAGATAAGACATATTGTTCTTCATGTTTTCTTAATGCCTACAAAATAAAATAAAGATAAAACAAAGTATTACTATCCCTTTAAAGTGTTAGTAATGTCTAAAAAAAACTTTTTGCATTTAGAAGAGCTTAAAAAGCTGATCTAAATGCAAAAAACTTATCTCTCAAACCGCTATGGTTTAAGAGATACGGGCGTTTAAAGTTTGCTGTTTCCTACTGACAGCTGTAAAGCTGTCAGCAGGAAATTCGTGAACACCAGGCACACGTTTTAGACCATTCCAATGAAGGGATTCCGTGTAAGTAAGGAGATCTCGGCACTTCTCAAGCGCCACCGTGTCGACCGACACGAATCTCCTGCTGACAGCTTTACAGCTGTCAGTAGGAAACAGCAAACTTTAAACGCCCGTATCTCTTAAACCATAGCGATTTGAGAGATATGTTTTTTTGCATTTAGATCAGCTTTTTAAGCTCTTCTAAATGCAAAAAAAATGTTTTAGACATTACTAACACTTTAAGAAACTTTAGTATGCTATTTCCATTATTAACAAGATACTAACAATTAATTGGAGATAACTTATGTGTGCATGATACTTCCGCTTTCATTTCAAGGATTGGTACAATGAAACCATACATTGTTTTGCTGTGCTTCAGCTGCATGGGGACCAGAGGGGTGTGCAATTCATTGTGAAGCAATGGGTTGAAAACTCCTTTGATCTGCAAGGGCTTAATAACAGTTTACTATAATGACCTTATAGACAAATAGCAGGCTCTGTTGTTCTGTAGACAGAGTTGTCTATAGAAACATAGAATCGTGTGGCTGGAAAGAACTAACTGGCCCATCTTTGCTAATTTCCCTACAGTTAGCTTAGACCTATTGCATTTTATTGGAGCAAGGTCTACCTCAAGACTTCATAAATTACTACTTTAAAGGGACACTAATGTCCCATAATTTTTTTTCTGTATTTGTAGAATAAAAAAAAGAAATTATGTAGCCCAAATCCCATCTCTCAAACCTTTACGGTTTGAGAGATATTCGCTTCTAAAGTTTCCCCCTCCCTCCCCTTCTCCTGACATCAGCTCTGTGCTGACAGCAGGAGATCCCGTTCTGGGGATCAGCTGTTGGCTCTGCAGCAGAGCCGAATTGCGTTATTGGAAAATAATTACTTTATTCAAATGGTCTACAAAGTGTGCCTAGTGTGCAAGCAAATATCACAGTGGCCTGATAATTTACAGTGGCGCTGTTGCTACACCATCCTATGGAGATTTATGGTATATGGACCAGAGCAGTCCATAGGATGGTGTAGCAACAGCGCCACTGTAAATTTTCAGGCCACTGTGATATTGCACCTAAAAAATTCAAGTTTGAGCTGTTATGATTTTTTAATCTCTCAGCAGTGGAAGTACCCTTGTTTTACTCAGGGGGATAAACCCTGCAACATATATTTTTTTACATCTTAAGTATTACTATCCCTTTAAAGGGAAGCTAGCACGATGAAGTATTTTACTGCAATCCTACTAATTGGTCAGCCAAGTCACACAGCCTCTGTGACTGACTCTTGTCTAATAAGAGCAAAGCCCATGAGGCATAAGCTGCTCATAACAGCATCTCTTATGGGAGGTAAAGAGCATACCTGGGAACTTTACAACATGGACTACCTGGAGGGTAGCTGCTGGGTGAGCTTTATTACGCGATTCGCGTCAGAAAAAGGGTCGGGGCTTAATCACAATGGTGGGAGTGACAAAAAACACACAAAAAGAAAAAAAACCAGGCAGAATAGCCTGGGGAAGTAGGAGAACAGGACGAGGACTGAGAGGAACGGGGCGGGATGGAACACAAATGGGCAGAGTTTCAACAGAAACTCCCCACATCCGGCAAATTAGACTCTGCCCCAGAGACCCAGTAATACAGTGTTAAATCCGGAGTCTCCAGGGCAAAACTGAAGAGTTCCCAGCTATGGTAAAGAGTAAATAAAAGCATAATAGCAGATTTGTGACCGTTAAATTATGTCACATGTCCACCCTAGTATTTTACTGTATAACAACCCTCCACCCCTTCCCCTCACTCCTCTACTCCTGTACCCAAAGACCAGGATAAAACTGGTAATCTGTATCTGCCTGACTATCTCTGTATATATTATTTTATCTCTGCTCCAGGTCCGACAAGAGGGTACACACACTGTATGATACATTTCACTGGGTTCTGACAGGGTGAAGGAATTCATTTATATGGAAAAGTTCTAAAAGTAAAAATTAACAGTTTCCTTGCAAAAGGGGTGTGTGTGTGTGTGTGTGTGTGTATTTTTCCTAAATATGAAGATGTTGCTTAAATAAAAGTAGTGACAAATTCCATTTACATACAGGCACAGCACAACCCTTCTGAAGTCAAGCAACACATGTCCATCTGATTGCAAAGAGGCTGAAAAGGCAAAACGAACAGACAGTAACAAAGATTAATAACATCTGTCTATCTGTTCTTTTTCCTGTTACATGCAGAGTCCAATGAGATGTGCAGTGACATGATGAGGTGTTCCAGAGACAAAGCAAAACAGTTGATTGGAATTGCTTTGTTGATAGGCTGAACACAATTTACCGGTCCAGTATAATAAATGGTAAATAGTGTTCATTTTGTTGTGGCCACTGTTTGTAGCCTCAGCAACTTATTGTCTGTGCTCTTATTTATTTATGTATTTATTGTGCAATCGAAGCAGCCTGCAAACATTCATAGATAACTGCATGAAGACACTAACATACAGACACACACACACACTCACTCACACAGACACAAAGACACACTCACACACACACAGACACTCACACACTCTACTCCTTTTCTTTTTCTTCCAAATACTCTTTCTTTCCTCATCCTGAGGTTTACATACTAAGGAGAACTGGGGGAGAGATGCACTAAGGCGTGATAAAGAGGTGATAAAGTGGAGATAACTTCTCCAGTGATATCACTTCTCCAAGTCCTATGTTATTCTATGCAGCTTTGGAGATCTTAGTGAATAGGCTAGAATAACAGGAACTGGAGAATTGATAAACTGGAGAAGTCATCTCCACTTTATCACCACTTTATTAGCGCTTAGTGAATCTCCCCCCTGGAGTAATTCTGGGGCAAACCAAATGCAATAACCATACCCCAAAGTCCCTTTTATTTAACCCCTTAACGACCCTTGACGGTCATAGCATGTCATGAGTAGTTATACCCTTAACGACCCATGACGTGCTATGACCATCATGGAATTCCGGGCTCCCCTCGCGGCTGCACGCCGTTCGGAGAGTCTGTAATCCGAATCGCCAAAAAAAAAAAAAAAAAGTTCTGTGGTCCTTTAGTGACCGCAACGTGCCTGCGCGGCCGGTCGTTAAGAGGTTAAATAGGACTTTTAATCCCTTGAGTGCTAGAAAAGTCTCCAATGTGTACCCTCTCTAGCATGCAAGGATATAAAAGCCTCATTAATATCAATGGAAAGGTAAGGTCTATTTTTCCCTGTGGTGCAGAGGTTTCCACCTTCTTATTCCAGTTCTGTTTAATATATCAGTCTCAATCTCATTCTCTCCTCTTGCCTATTCTCTATTTTCTTTCCCTACACTATCTATTGTGCAGCAATCTATTTCTTAAAGGGATAGTAATGTTTCAAACTAAAAGCATCTATAATTAATCTTCATTGTATTTGGGCCATGTAGAGTGTTATTTCAATACTGTCAGAATTGTAGTTCAAGAGTAATTGAATGATAAAGTATCCCCCTCCTGCCCCTTTTACCTAGTGTAAGCCACCTCCCCTCAGATGTGGAATCTGGTCCACAGCCCAGACAGGTCACAGCAAGGGACAATCGTCTTACTGTGAGAACAATGAAAACCCTGCCCCCTTGACAGGTTTTTCAGGTTTTTCCCTTATCTTAATTGAAGATTGTCCCTCTCTGCAAGCCATCTGGACACCACCTTTCTGTTGAGGTGAGCAGTGTTACATCAGTAAAATGGGCAGGAGGGGGGTACTTTATCATTCGATTAATCTTGAACTATAGCCCTCTAATTATTGAAATAACACTCTCCATGGCCCAAATACTATGAAGATTAATTGGAGCTGCTTTCATTTTGAAACATTACTATGCCTTTAATGTTTCTGAGCAGCCATACGATGAAGACCATCAGCTCACCACCCACAGCAGCTGTTGAATAAGGGATACATTCACACTCTTCCTGCATCCATTAGCAGATTTCAGCTTCCATCATTTTAGTTTTCATATATGAGAATATTTAATTTACATCCCCATTCTTATTTATCTCTATTTATATTTTCAGTTCCATTCCAGTATTTTATTGCTCCTCCCTCTGTTTGAATAATAAGAATTGTAGTACCATAAACACATTTGCTCATCCCTGTCATACCCACAAAACATACAGTGCATTTAATCACCCTGGCTGAACAGGAACAGACACATACAGTGCATTTAATCACCCTGGCTGAACAGGAACAGACAGAATCAGCCATCTAAACTATAGAGCCAATAGAAATTGCTACAATATCAATAAAATAAAAGGTTGAAACTAGTACAAATATGTATTTAACTACACTAAAATATACTTATATATAGAGAAATAAATATATACCTATAAAAACAGCTTAAATGGTTAATAAAATGAATATTGGGGCTACGATAAAACATATAATTAATGGAGAATTAAAACTGTGTAGAAAAAGTACAATGGTTATAGATGTTGGTGATAAAAGGTAATAAAAATGGAATGTGAAAAAAGTCAATTATCAGTTAGTCCATGAAATAAAATGAAATGGACCTGAAATGAACATAGGCAGAGAGAAATCCAGTCCAGATGATGGTCCCAAAATATATATGAAATGACATATGCTGAAACATCTCTAATACTTTTATTTATTTTGCTGCTCGAGTTATGTCCTTACACTTAAAGGGATAGTAATACTTCGTTTTATCTTTATTTTATTTTGTAGGCATTAAAAAAACCCGAAGAACGATATAAATCTTATCTCTCAAACCTTTATGGTTTGAGAGATATTCACGAGCAAATTTCCCCTCCCGCCCCTTTTACCTAGTGTAAGCAATCTCTCCTCAGATGTGGAATCTAGTCCATAGACCAGACAGATAACAGAAGGGGACAATCTTCTTCCTATGTGAACAATGAAAGCTCTGCCCCCTTGACAAGTTTTTCAGGTTTTTCCCTTATCTTAATTGAAGATTGTCCCTTTCTGCAGTCTACCTGGGCACCTCCCTTCTGATCTGGCTGAGCAGTGTTACATCAGTAAAAGGGGCTGGAGGGGGATATTTTGTCATTGAATTACTCTTGAACTACAACTCTGACAGAATTGAAATAACACTCTTCAAAGTCCAAATACTATGATGATTCATTAGAGCTTCGGTCATTATGAAACATTACTATCCCTTTAACAGAATGTCCATAGAAACAGGACATCATATCTGAATCTGGCAGGTCCAAAATCTCCTCTGTTGGAGGCTGAACCAGTCTTTTCCTTCTTCCATTTTAAATCCTTTAAAACCACATGTAAAGTAGAAAAAGAAAGTAGGAGAACTCACGAAAGTTAAAAACACTTTACTTTATTAGAACTCCATTTAATGCATTAAGATACACAATCAGATATAGTGACAGACTAGCACTATGCAAAAAACCACTTACTAATAGAATCTTTATTGTTCATAATGACAGCTGTTTTCTGCTGTCTAGAGCTTCAGCCTGGCTTGAAACAAAGAAACACGTAAGCCATTGGTGTATAAATAGATTTATACTAACTCCAACCCACTGTTACATTGTCATTAAACCCAATGATCCTGCAGATTTCAACTTATATTTATATATATTCAGCGGGCTTTCATTAGTAATAAGATTAATTTTCTATTGAGCCCTCTGGATAATGGATTAATTATCTGCAAAGCCATAAACTAAAGTTGGTTGGGACCACTCATGAAAATCCCTGAAGTGCTCCACCAACTATAAAGGGATAGAAATGAGTCAATTTTATAATACAATTGAGTATTCAGTATATATTAGTATACTGTTCTGTAGCTGTATAAAAATGGATAACATTGCCATTTTACTTTTATTGTATAATAAAGTTCCCCCTCCCGTCCCTTTTACATGTCTGAAGTCACCTCCCCTCAGATCTGGAATCTGGTAATTGGACCGAACAGATCTCAATGAGGGACAATTTTCTTTCCTTCAGTATAAGGAAAACCATAACCCCATGACGAAGGAGGGCAGGTTACATGGTTACATAGTAGTTTAGGTTGATAAAAGACTTGCGTCCATCAAGTTCAACCCCTTTCCTATTCTTGTTTACCGTTGTTGATCCAAAAGAAGGCAAACCCCCCACCCCCTTATTTCAGCAATTTAAAAGTCTTGAATGGGGGAAAAATTCCTTCTTTACTCCAAATGCCAATCAGTTTTCTCCTTATGCTGGAAGAAGATTGTCCCTCGTCAAGTTCTGTAAGGACCGGCTTGCTGAGGCTGCTGACGTACGTAAAAGGGGAGGGAGGGGAAACTTTATTCTACAATAAAAGTAAAATGAAAAAGTTATCCATGTTTATACAGCTAAAGAATGGTATACAAAGATATAATGAATACTGGATTGTACTTTATAAATTACTCATTACTATTCCTTTAAAGATTCAGTACCCAGAATAATTTTCAGTCTATGTTCAGTCTATGATGGAATTTAAGCATGCATGGGATAGGCATAAGTGTATCCTGAACATTAAACAACACCGAGAACAAAATAAGGTTTGAGGTTTTTAGAGTAGGAAAAATGGGCAGGCTACGTGTGTCGAATGGTTCTTATCTGCCGTCAAATTCTATGCTTCTGTGTTTGTACTCTAGTATGCATTTGTCTAGAGTTTTTTTTCCATATATATGAGGTTGCAACTACACCTCAGTACATACACAACAAATTAGGAGTGGCAGTTAAAGAATCCCTTAATTCTATATGTTTTCCTTAAAGGTGTTCATTGTGTGCCCCTTTCAATAACTTTATAGTATTTATGTATGAGCCTTTTGATATGCTCTTTTCTTGAGGAATATAAAAAAACAAATGACTGGTACATGAATGAATGAATAGGTTTATTTATATAGCATCACAAGTGTACACAGCACTTTACAATAAAGGGTTTAGACAATGCAAGGATTACAAGTGCTTTGCAAAGTGAGACAGTGGAAGTGAGGTCCTTATTAGGGATAGGAGAACATTTTCGCCTCAATCCAAAATCAAGGAGAAGGGAGAAGAGGGGGTGCTAGACGTGAGGCTGGTGGAGCTAGTAGTATGACGGACATTTGGAAGTCGGGGACTGGCCTCGTGACTACAGAATGTGTCTGGCATGCACGGATAAGTGTGTTATTTATTTTTTTTGTAGGGGTATAAGGCTGGTGCGAATAGTGAAAGGGAGTAATAGTAAGAGCTCAATAAGTTAAGGGGGAACTTCTTCTAAAGGAAGGTTGGTAACAGGGTGAGGATGGTGACTGGCTTATAGAGGGTTTGGGGGAGGCAGTCCTGGATATATTGAGGGGTGGGCACAAATAAGAATCCAGGAGGTGCTAGGGGTAGGGGAAGACTGGAATGGGAAGAGCGGTGGCAAGAGTCCTACTGTTCCCATTTAGAGCTGTGGGTGGAGGTAACTTAGGGTGCTACAACTTCTGTTAAGAGGTCGGGAGTAAGGATCTAACCTATGATGAAGGTTACTTAGCCTATGTGAAGAAGTAAGGAGTGATGCCAGAGAGGCGAGGAACGGCGAGGGGTCCTTTGGTCTCTGCGAAGAGGTAAGGAGTAAAATGAAGGAGCAACACTTGAGTATGTGTAAGGTGAATGGTGAATAAGACAAGGTGGCATGGTTGGGAATGGACTGTGAATGGCTAGTTTGATAATAGGTTACAGAATGGCCTGTGGAATGAAAACATATGTGATTAAGGGGAGTGCTTAGATTGGTTAGGGAGTTAAGACTTTTTTATATGCATCTTCATCAAGTCTAGCTCCATAGGTGTAGAGGCATCCTGTGGGGCTGGCACAAGGCAAATTATTTAAAGTAGCGGTAGATGTGCCAACCTATGTAATTTTTTTTTTACCTTGGGGCTGATGTCTGTTGGAGAGTCAAAAAGAAGAAAGGATGTCCCTCAACAGCCTATAGTTGAAGAAATAATAATGGCCAACTGAGGGAGATGGGGGGGCTCTTCCTGGTGCTTTGTAGTGTCCAATGTCTGCAACCTAGCAGCTGAGTCATTTGTGAATAGGAAACTCCCAAATCCCTACCAGTAGTAAAGTAATGTCCCATGCTGGCACCTACTACATAGCTCCCTGTACTGAGCCCAACTCTATGAGTGTGAGACTTGCAAACCCCTTGAATGCTAATAGCCACTTTTAAATAAATGGGAATTCCTATGAATCCCCTATGATGCAGTTGGGTTGCTCCAGAATTGCCCCTCTTGGTTCCCTGGATATGGCCTGTAACGGGTACCCAAGTCCTTGGGTTGGACTCAGGCTGTCATTCCAGGTTTCTCCCTCCTGAGGTCAGCTACAAGCAGGCACCTCCACCAGTTACTCAAGCAGCTTTTCTTCCTAGGATGGGGATCAACAGAAGACCCTTGATACCATCCAGCGACAAGGAGACAGGACACAGATGAAGTTCCAAACTGACTCACTTTATTTGACTGAACTCAGCTCTTTTATACATAGTGAGCCACATCAAGATACAATACTAGAGAAAGGACAGTGACAGATGGTGTAAACATAACACAAAGGACCAGACATGATTACATTATTTATACAAAGGGACTGATGAAAGGTAAACACTGGGACAAAAGGCTGAGGGACTCGAATACACATCTTCACACAATGGCCAGGGGGTTGAAGCATCTTTGAACATTCCGCTTCAACGCCTGGCCAATCAGAAGCCTGGGATCCGATGGCCAATCCTGGCCAAGATCATTATGGCCATCTCAGCCAATCAGAACCGGTAGGTGGGCAAACAACTGACCAATCTAAGTTGCGTCTACTTTTCCCATGCAAAATCAAAGGAGGCCCTATAACTTGGTCTGGCCAATCAGGAAGTCACCTACTTTCCCATGTAAAGTCTATGGGGCTTTCATAGTCCTGTTAATCACCACCAAGTAACGGCCTAGGGTCTGTTACACTTCTCCCCCTTTTTTGTACCAAGCCAGCGGTTGCAGTAGTAAATGCTGGCTTGGGACTCCGGGAGAGCCATGCTTGTCTTAAAAAGTACACCAGTCTTGAGGCCTTGGTCCTAGGCCAGAAACCAATGTAGAGCCCTTTGTCCTGTGCCATGGAAAAGACTTGAGCCCCTTGTCTGGGCCAGGAGAAAACGTGAGCCCCTTATCTGGGCCTGGGAACAATACACATGCCCCTTGTCCTGGGCCAGGGAAAGGCTTTAGCCCCTTGCCCGGGCCAGGAGAAAATGTGAGCCCCTTGTTCGGTCCTGGAAACAATGCACACACCCCTTGTCCTGGGCCAGGAAATGTCTTGAGCCCCTTGTCCAGGCCAGGAGAAAACGGGAGCCCCTTGTCCGGGCCTGGAAACAATAAACAAGCCTCTTGTCCTGGGCCAGGAATAAAACTTTGGTCCTTGTTCCTGGGCCAGGGATACTGGTGCCTCCTGGTCCTGTCTAACACCAAGTTGAGAGGCCTCTCCTGGGCCATGCTCCATGCAGAGCTGGGGCCAAACTTTCCTGGATCTGGGGCCAGTGGCTCAGGGTCCAGAGCCAGTCTATAGGGGGGATCTTTTTGGGATAACAGTGTCTTTGGGCTTTCAGTGGCCTGGGGATCCAGCTGTGGGAAGATTAGCACATCTCCCCCTTTTTGTTGGGCAAGTGCCCCAGAGGGACAGGAGAGGATGCTATTTCCACTCTCCTGGGCTGAGGCAATACTCAATAGGTCGCTGGAAGAGCTGGTGGTTTCCTTCCCCAGTGCAGTGGTATCCAAGTTTGTAGTTGACCTGGTAGGGAACACATTCCCACCCACCAGGCAGGGGTCAGCAGGAGACAGGGTCACAACAGTGTCCTTGGTGAGGACCGTGGTCCCACTCACCAAGGTTGGGGATTTCTGGTAAAGGGCACCAAGTGGTGGGCTGTTGATGAGGACTGCTGTCCCACTCATCACAGCCAAAGGTTCACAGGGCCTGGCGAGTTCGCTCCCATCCACCAGGCCAGGGGTCACAGGGAAAGGGAAAACAACCATTGGTCTGGGAGTGAGGACTGTGGTCCCACTCACCTCAGCCAGGGATTCACAGGGCCTGGTGGGGCTGCTCCCATCAACCAAGCCAGGGGTCACATAGAGGCTGGTGGGCTCGCTCTCATCCACCAGGTTACAGTCCATAGGGGTAGTACAACAGACATTCGCACTGCAAGGGGGCAATCTGTTGAGCTCCTTTTCTTCCTGGGACCCCACATCAGGGCCATTTCTTTTCTTGAGGAGGAAGGTACTCTCAATCCTCCTGGCAATTTTATCCATACACCTGGAGAACACATTCTTCCCCTTCTCCAGGGTAACAGCAACTGGGAACAGACTGGGGCTGCTGGTGGGGACCTGCATCTCTTCCACCGCAGCAGGGGTTTCCCAGGCCCTGGTGAGCTTGCTCCCACTCACCAGGCCAGGGGTTACAGGGGGGCTGGTGGGGCACGCATTTCCACCCACCAGTTCACAATTCATATCCATAGGAGGGCCAGCAGCTCTGCTCTCTTCCAGTCCGCTGGGGTCCTCCTCTTGTAGGCCACCAATAGCAGGGCCATTCTCTGTCTTGAGGGAGACCGCAGTCCCATCCCTCAAGGCGGCATCATACGTGGCCCTGGAGAGCACAACTTGCTCCTTCTCCAGGGCATTTTCCAGTAATACCTGGGGCATCTCTTTGGGGCTGCTGATGAGCTCTTCCCCACTCACCACAGCAGGGGGTTCACAGGGACTGATGGGCTCTCTCCTACCCATCAGTTGGGGCATAATATTGCTGCTATTGAGGACCTGCGTCTTCACCCACTCTAGCTGGCAAAGCAGGGGAAGGGGCAACATGCCTATCAGGGGAGACACTTGTCCCATCCCCTGATGCAGAGGCATCTTCTTGGCTGAGGAGGAACGCATTCCCACTCCTCAGATCAGGCAAACCACAGTCCAAGGGAAAAGGGGTATCAGGGAGGACCATTGTCCCACTCCCTGATGTAGGGGCAACACAAGGGGCACTGGTGAGGAGCGTATTCCCACTCACCAGTGTGGAGTGAACAGGGGTAACACAATCCTGGTCCTCAAAGTCACTGAAGTCCTCCTCAGATGTGTTACCCCCCATTCTTCTTCCTCTTTTTAGAATTCCCAGACCTCTCAAATGAACCCAGCATATAGTTGCTCCAGGTCCCATTAACATCCTGCCAGAATGTCCAAATTTCCCTGGCAGTCCGCAGGAATGTATCCCCCAAAATGGTCCTCTCTCTTGTCCCGGATCTCCCAGTATCTGCTGGAGTTAGGGCACCCAAAAGTAGAGTCCATGTGGTAGGCGTTCCATACCAGCCCTTGGATGTCCCATCGCAAGTGGGCTGGGCACCAGTTGAAAAGGCCCTCGGATCCATATTCCTGGTCCAGGTATTTAACAAAGTCCCAGTACTCCTCCTGTACTCTTAGCTCCTCTGTAATGCATGCATCCAACTCTGGAACAAAGTCATAGATAACATTGCCCAGCTGGGTCCACCACTATACTCGGATGGCACTGTAGCAATCCTCGTATGCTCCCAGAGTGTCTGCCAGCACTGCTTCGTCCGCCATGTCTCAATTGTTGCACCTGATACGAAGGAGAAATCCCATTGCTAGCCACCAGTGTAACGGGTACCCAAGTCCTTGGGTTGGACTCAGGCCGTCATTCCAGGTTTCTCCCTCCTGAAGTCAGCTACAAGCAGGCACCTCCACCGGTTACTCAAGCAGCTTTTCTTCCTAGGATGGGGGTCAACAGAAGACCCTTGATACCATCCAGCAACAAGGAGACAGGATACAGATAAAGTTCCATACTGACTCACTTTATTTGACTGAACTCAGCTCTTTTATACATAGTGAGCCACATCAAGATACAATACTAGACAAAGGACAGTGACAGATGGTGTAAACATAACACAAAGGGCCAGACATGATTACATTATTTATACAAAGGGACTGATGAAGGGAAAACACTGGGACAAAAGGCTGAGGGACTCGAATACACATCTTCACACAATGGCCAGGGGGTTGAAGCATCTTTGAATATTCCGCTTCAACGCCTGGCCAATCAGAAGCCTGGGATCCGATGGCCAATCGTGGACAAGATCATTATGGCCATCTCAGCCAATCAGAACCGGTAGGCGGGCAAACAACTGACCAATCCAAGGGGCACCTACTTTTCCCATGCAAAATCAAAGGAGGCCCTTTAACTTGGTCTGGTCAATCAGGAAGCTGCCTACTTTCCCATGTAAAGTCTATGGGGCTTTCATAGTCCAGTTAATCGCCACCAAGTAACGGCCTAGGGTCCAGGCTCGGATAAGGGGCTCACGTTTTCTCCTGGCCCAGACAAGGGGCTCAGATCTTTTCCATGGCACAGGACAAAGGGCTCTACATTGGTTTCTGGCCTAGGACCAACGCCTCAAGACTGGTGTACTTTTTAAGACAAGCATGGCTCTCCCAGAGTCCCAAGCCAGCATTTACTACCGCAACCACCGGCTTGGTACAAAAAAGGGGGAGAAGTGTAACAGACCCTAGGCCGTTACTTGGTGGCGATTAACAGGACTATGAAAGCCCCATAGACTTTACATGGGAAAGTAGGCGACTTCCTGATTGGACCATTATTAAGGGCTTTATTCAACAAGCTAAACTGGACTAATTCTGAGGTAAGCTAAATGGACCGGAGGGGACATACAAATGGCCATTCATTAAAATTGAGGGTCTTAACTCTTTGAACGCTAGAGTGATTTCCAGCATTAGTAGTAGTGGAGGAATGCATTAGAGACCTCTCTAGCATACAATGGGTTAAAAACCCCATTTATCTGAGGAATTTTCATTTCTCCCTATGGGAGCAGTTGGTTTGGTCCAGTAGAGAGATAAAAGTGAGATAAAAAGAATCTCTCAAGTGCAGTGGTTCTCAGTCTTTTTGTGCTCAAGCCACCCCTAACATCCCAGAAATTAAGGGCACATCTATTATTTAATAGATAATTTCTCAAGGACTTAATAAGGGGCAAAACGCATACGTGTATAATACTTTATCTCCATGCAAAAGCAATAATCAGTACAAAGGTTAAGACAACAGTGCATTAGTGATCCCACAGATGCCTCTACTCCCGGTATGAGCAAACCAGGTACATAGGAACTGTTAAAAAAAACAACAGTTGGAGAGGCTCAGGTTGTCATTCTCCTTCCTAATGCTGATACTGAAGAATGAATGTAACCCACATGCTAGCTCCTTCTGCTACAGGGAGGAACAACATGTGACTTTCTAGCTACTGGACCACAGCGTCAGTGCCTTCCCAATTTTATTTATGTGCTCTTTACACAGTGCAGCACCATTTCTATTCAGTGCTGTCCTATATAGGGAGGGGATATATAATTGGTCCTGACCCAACATCTATGATTAAAGTGCCCTATAATTATTCAATTATTATTTAATAATGATAATGATGGCTAGATTCCATAAAGCCGGATTAGAATGTCACTGCCAAAGGAGTGTTTATTCAGTTACTGTTGGAGGGGACTGATTGACAGTGGTTAGTGTCAGAGGGATGGGGCAGCTGAGTGCAAAAATAATCAAACAAAACTGTTAAATATACCTCAATATCATCAATGTATTATTAATTTTATTTTCAGTCATAATTTCTTACTCACTTCCTGACTCAGGACTGGAACTACCCTCCCTGCGCTCACTCTGACCACTTCTAGAGATGATATAGTCTCACACGTGCTGCAGTCCCCGCCACCTCACACTGCACCAGCCAATGAGAGAGAAGTATCATGACAAAACAATCCTCTCATTGGCAGCCTATGCATGCTCATAGGAAGGCACTGAAGTGTCTGTCTGTACTCATGCAGCAGAGGTTGGCAGACCAAGAAAGCAGATTGGCAGACTGGCTTGCCTTCACTACATTGCTGACTAACCACTGAAACACTCGAGGCTTCAGTCCCCTTAGCCCCCCCAGCAACTCCTCTGTCTGACTCTCTCACTTACCTCCTCCAATCATCTGCAAAACCCCTTGTGTCTCCTGCATGATAAGCACCAATCACCTCTAACAGTTGGAACTGGATATGACTGGGCTGTAGCTCCGCTTACAGAAGTTTGTGCAAGTGGGTGTGAGAGGCAGTTCTAAAAATATGCATATAGCTTTAACCCTCTGAGTGCTAGACTGGGGGCAGACAGTGTATGTGGAGATCTGAGACCATCAGTTCAACCAGGCTGGAGGTCGGACAATGTATGTGGGGACTGTGACTGGCAGTAGAACCAGGTTGTATGTGTGTGTGTGTGTGGGGGGGAGTCAGACTACCATTGGAACCAAGATGTGCCCTAAAGACTGTATGTGGGGTCTGTAACTACCAGTTGGACCAGGCTGGGAGGCAGACAATATATGAGGGGACTGTGACTACCAGTGGAACCAGGTTGGGGGATGTCATACTACAAGTGGAACCAGGCTGGGCCCAAAGGGTGTATGTGGGGGCTGTAAAATCCAGTTGGACAAGGCTGGGAGGCAGACAATGTATGTGGTGATCTGTGACTACCAGTGGATCCAGGCTACGGGATCAGACAGTGCAGCGATCAGTTACTACCAGTGGAACAAGTTGGGAAGGGGGAGGGTTCAGACAGTGTGTTTGGAGATCTGTTGCTACTGGTGGCCAATGGAACCAAGTGGGGGTCACCCAATGTATGTGAGGATCTATAACCTCCAGGGGGACAGGTTGGTAGAGCTCAGACAGTGTGTCTGTTGGGATCTGAAACAACCAATGGGCAGTGGAATCAGGCTGGAGTGTCAGAAAATACATGTGGGGTCCTGGGGCTACTCGTAGGCAGTGGAACTAGGCTGGAGTGTCAGACAGTATACGTGTGGTTCTGTGACTGCCAGTGGAACAAGGCTGAAGTGTCAGATAGTGTATGTGTGGCTCTCTGACTGCTAGTGGAACAAGTCTGGGGTGTCGGAGAGTGTATGTGTGGCTCTATGACTACCACTGGAACAAGGTTAACTGTCCGATTGTGTATGTGTGGTCCTGAGACTACCACTGAGCTCTTTATGTACCAGGGATGTGTGGCCCACTCAAACTCTGGGGGCAGCGTTTGTTGTTATTCCACTGGGGTAGTACAACATAGGATGTATGAAATGTGTTACACTACCTCTCTGGATAAGCTGAGGGTTACCTACAGTAGGCTTCAAGCCTTCATTTCTAGGCCAGTGGTTCTCAACCAGGGTGCAGTGGCACCAGCTTAGGGTGCCAATTATTTTATGAAGACTGACAAAAATATTTGTTTTGAGATTCAAGTATAGATATTTATGTATGTACATTATGGAAAAGTTTATACACAATATGTTGTTTTTGATCAAATATATGAATAAATATGAGCAAGAACCACCGTTCTAGAATTTTACTTTGCAATATTGTGAAAAAAGAGAACACCCAGATGCTCAAATGCATGCAGAGCTTTAAACCCTTAGATGATCCATTGCATTGTGAAGTAAAATGTTCGATTGTCCCCAGTTCTGTAGCTCATACTGACTTTGTGCATCTGCCTGGAAAATTCCACCATCTTCTGTTTAGCTGATTCTACTGTGTAATCATATGGTATAGAGAAAGCTGACTGGGTGAATGTTTCTTTGAATGAAGATGGAAGCACTTCAAACCAAACCCCTGAAGATGTGCAAAGGTAAAAAACAACATAATTCAGCATACTAAATGTGCAATTCTATAATCTAAAGAGGTGCAGTTCTGGAACAAACCAACTGCGCCATCAGGAAGTCACACGAACTAAGCAGGGAGTATACAACTCTTTCATACAACATAGCAAAAACATTTTTAGTCTAGGTGAAAAAGAAGAAGATTTTAAGGGGTTTGCTGAGGTTTTCAAGAGAAAGAGGACAACCACAAGGTTTTCACAGCATTTCTTTCAGGAGCATAACAGAGCCTTATGCCCACACCTATTGTAACGTTTAAATGGCCGGAGGGCAACTCCTCCAGCACTCAAAGGGTTAACGGTCACAGCTTTGGAGGACTTAACGGTCACAGCTTTGGAGGACTTCATTTTATAATTCTAATTGACATACAGCGTTAATGGATTTTTTTAACACAAATGAAGAGAAGACAGAAGAAAGAAGAGAAGAAAGATGACAAGATTAATGAGGAAGACAGTGGATGACAGGTAAGTGTTACATTTCTGACTATCTTGAGCTCAATCACGTTGACAGGTAAGTGTTACATTTCTGACTATCTTGAGCTCAATCACGTTGTTTGACAGCATTGGATTTTTTCCTGTTGATGTTCCCACAATTTGCTCTATTTAGTGCGAGTTGTGTGGAACAAAATTTAACAAAGAGCATTTGGCAAAATGTATTAGCCACCAACTCTCGTTGTTCCATGTACCTCACTAGCTATAGAATAGCTGAGGTACACGTGTGGGTTTATTGGTTGGTCTTGCTTTTACTATTACCGCCAGTTTTACTAGTGGCAATAGTATCGAGCCCCAGGTTTCCTAGGTGCTAAAATACAGACAGAAAAGACAGTCCCCAAACACATGCTAATAGCCACTGCATGTAATAGAATAGTTAATGGGTGTGCTGTTTCACTGATTTCAGTTGGCAATACTTTTGCGCCCCTTGTGGGTCTCAGTACTATTAGCCCTGTTAGTTTTCAGAACAAGTAGTAGTGGTTTTGACAGTACAGTTTACAGTTCTATAAACTGTGCTGTCAACAACCACCACCACACAAAAATGTCCATCGGGCACAAAATTTGCATCCATTGGACATCACGTAAAAAAAGTAGACTTTGCTATCCTATTCCATGTGGTGGCTTCATCGCGTGTGAAGTACCACACTTTTCATGGAGAAAATCTTTCGCCATGAAAAGGAGGCATAGAGTTGAACCCTGCTAGAAGCTGATTGGCTGGGAGGTGCGTAAGCACATCTCAGCCAATTGGAGAGTGCCAATTTATTTTGAACCGTGACTGGCATATGAAAGCCAGTCTCAGTTCAAACTCCTGATAGTCTGACTCGGGCAATGGCCCGAGAGGTGGGTGGGGTGTACTGCGCCAGTCAAAATGACTTGCTCCTCCAGTGAAGACAGTGGCGGTAAAGGCAAATGGGGGAGATATTGGCCATATTTCATATAAAAGGGCTACATTTAAAATATATATATATATTTTCAAAGTGGACATGGAGATGCCACTTATTTTAAACCTCTGGCACTCAAAGGGTTAACGGGGGGCTTAATTTTTTTATTTAAGTGGCATACAGCACTAAAAATTTTTCTAAAACATGAATGAAGAAAGAAGATAAGAAAAGAAGAGTGAAGAAAGAAGAGAAGACAGGAGAAAGAAGAGAAGACAGGAGAAAGAGGAGAAAGAGAAGATTAATGAAGAAGACGGACAGTGGACAACAGGTAAGTTACATTTCTGACTATTTTGAGCCAGTGTCAAAAAATGAGATTTTGCTTTTTTCCTTTGATATTCCCACAATTTGCGCTATTTAGTAAGAGTTGTGGGAAGAAAAACCAACAATGCTAGTCTGTGTTCAAAATAATTAGCAGCTTTCACAGGGCCGGATTTATCAATAGGCAGACAAGGCACTTGCCTAGGGCGTCAGATTTTCAGGGGCGCCTGGCAATGGCCTTGTCACGCCCACCGCCTCGCCCACAGGGCCGGATTTAACAATAGGCAGCAGCTCAGTCACGCCCACAAACCCGTCCACTTCCAATGGCCCTGCCGTGTATTATGAATATGTGGGTTTTTTTTAATATGTGCCCTAGTACCCGGAGAGTCTCTGGACTCAACTGTGGTGCACCGCTTCAATAAAAACGGCAGAGGAGGAAGAGTGACTACAGCAGCGTGATGACATCGCTGCTTCAGTGTCACAGGAGGTCTGAGGAGCAGGACGGAGAAGAAGCAGCGGTGAGTGCAGGCAGAGCAGAGCGGAAGAAATGAAGAGAACAGAACATTGAGGCAGAGGCTGGTTTGTAGTTGGCATCACTGGTAGATTCACAATTGAAATGTCACCCTTTATTGGGGCGTTCAGAACAGCGAGATCACAATTCACAGTGTTGTCTGGTTCAGAACAGCAAGATCAGAATGTTGCCAGCATAAAAGGGTGACATTCTTATATTGCGGGATTGAAGCTGAGCCATGGAACACACTTCCAATAAGTGCTCATATTTTAAGTGTCTATAGCATTCATAGGGTTAAACATGCCTCCAAGCATTACTTCTCAATGTCTTATCTACATGCAGTGTTGTCACCTCTTTGAAACACCTTACAGCATTCCCATACAATTCTTCACAGTATCCATCTCTTGGGGAGCTGAATTGCTATTTCTGCAAAATGGTTGAAATCCAAGTATGTACTGATTGAAAACCTTGTATATCTTTTTGCAGAAGGACCATGCTTGCACAATACATTATTTATTTGTTGTAAAAAGGACATTTAGTTTTTTTGTTGTATATAACAAATGGACAACAAGGGGCTCTCCACTGTTATACTATATATCGTTATCATCCACAGCCAATCGGCTGTCGTTGATGGGAGTTGTAGTCCAACGGTGGCTGGAGAGCCACATGTTGTAATCTTCCATTGACTGTGTTTAAAGAAATGACCACTTTTTAGTAGACTGGGAGAAGAAACCTAGAAAGTGTTTGAGTGTTTGGGGTCACACAGTTGCTTAGATAACACAGATGGCTTGTATCTGAGACACCAGAGAACTCTGAATCTCCCTAGCAGATTTCTGTTTAATAGAAATATGGATTATTTCAAGCTTAATCATTTACCTCTCTAGCATCCAAAGCAGTGCAGGTCCAATTTAAATATTTAGGTGAACAAATATTTATTTTAAGGGAAACCTTAAATATTTAGTAAGAGGCATCTTTAACCCTTTGAGTGCTATAGATCTATCACTGGCACTCAAAAGGGTTACAGGCACGCACACTGTTAAAATACGAGCACTTATTGGAAGTATGTTCCATGGCTCCACATTTAACCCTGTGATATTAGAATGTTGCCCTTTTCATGCTGGCAATATTCTTATCTTGCGGTTCTGAACCGGGCAACATTCTGATCTCGTGGGTTCTGAACCAGGTGGCATTTTTAATGCCACTTTTTGTTGGTCACACAGTAGAGGGTGAAATTTCAATAGGATACCCCACTTGTGTGGGGGGTTAGGGGTGGGTAACAGAAATACAATTCTGTACTCGTCTTCAGCTGATATTAACATCATAGAGAATGATGAGGAGATGTATAATTTCCATTTCTTTGGCTGCTTTGCATCACTTTTTGCATGCATTGTGGCTTTAATTGATAGCTAGTACTGTGAACTGAACTATAGTAGGGTGTGGTTAGCTGAGGGGTGTGGCTAAGGAATGGTTATGATTAGGGGTGTGGCAAAGGCGGGGCCAGGGGCGCCGGAGACTGTTGTGCCTAGGGGCACCTGAGGTGTAAATCCGGCCCTGAGCTTACAACTGGCTGGGATGTGTGCTTACGCCAATCAGCTTCTAGCAGGGTATGACGAAACCCCTAGCAACTGATTGGCTGGGAGGTCCGTAAGTACACATCCCAGCCAGTTGGAGGCTGCCAAATATTCAGAACAGACTGGCATATAAAATCCAGTCTCTGTCAGTATGACTCAGGCAATGGACTGAGAGGTAGGCGGGGGGCTCTGTCAGTGGAGATAGAAGAAATAGCGGCAGTGGTTGCAAGATAGCAAAGAAAAAATATGAAGAGAAGAAAGAAGACAGAAGACTAAAGGGATGGTAATAGATACGTTTTATAAATGTTTATTTTGTAGTTATTGAAAACGGAAACTTAATGCCCCTGGTCCCTTCTCTCAAATCTTTATGGTTTGAGAGATAATCATTGCTAAAATTCTCCCCTCACACCCCTTTCTCTGACGTCAGAACTCTAGCTGCCTGCAGGGGAATCTGGTCCTGGGACCAGCGGATGCTCTTTAGCAGAGCTAATATCGAGTTATTGTAAAAGAAATCCTTCACTGGTTTGCAAACACACTTACAAGACCGTTCCAGTGAAGGATTTATTTTTCAATACCTTGGTCTCAGCTCTGCTGCAGAGCTGCCGGCTGGTCCCAGGAGCGGATTCCCCATGCAGTCAGCTAAAGCGTTGATGTCAGGGAAAGGGGGGGGGCTTTAACAACGATTATCTCTCAAACCATAAAAGTTTGAGAGATGGGACTGGGGGCATTACGTTTTTAATAGGTACAAAATAAACATTTATAAAACTTATGTATTACTATCCCTTTAAAGAAGAAAATGACCAGGACCCCACTGGACATCAGGATTATTGGTAAGTTTATTTTTGGGACTTGTCAACTCTTGGTAGATTAACCCTACGAGGGCCAGTGGGGTACAATGTACAATGCTGTACAATGTGTTGCACACCCCACTAGTACTCATAGGGTTAATTTTTTTTGTACCACAAGTATTTGTTGGAAACCAGTTTTTTTAACACACACTGGAGACTTTCACCATGTGTTATGGACTCTGCTCCTCCTTTTCATGGTGCAGTTTTTTCACCATAAAAAGTGCAGTCCTTAAAGGGATAGTAATACTTCGTTTTATCTTTATTTTATTTTGTAGGCATTAAAAAAAGCATGAAGAACGATATAAGTCTTATCTCTCAAACCTTTATGGTTTAAGAGATATTCACAAACAAAGTATCCCCCCCCTGTTCAGCCAGTTCAGAAGGGAGGTGCCCAGGTAGACTGCAGAGAGGGACAATCTTCAATTAAGATAAAGGAAAAAGCTGAAAAACTTGTCAAGGAGGGCAGGGCTTTCATTGTTCTGATAGGAAGAAGACTGTCCCCTGCTGTTATCTGTCAAGTCTTACAACCAGATCCCCATCTGAGAAGAGATGGCTTACACTAGGTAAAAGGGGCGGGAGAGGGAACTTTGCTTGTGAATATCTCTTAAACCATAAAGGTTTGAGAGATAAGACATATCATTCTTCATATTTTTTTAATGCCTACAAAATAAAATAAAGTTAAAACGAAGTATTACTATCCCTTTAACATGTGGTGTAGCCACTGCATGGAATAAAATATCAAATTCTACTTTTTTATGTGATGTCCAGTGGGTGCAAATTTTGCACCCGTTGGACTTTTTTTGCATGGCAAAGGATTGAGCTACATTGGTGTCATACCTAATAGAGAGGGAGACGGCTTCCATTTTTTGTGTTAAATAAGTGATATCCCTAATGTGTAGCATGAGTTTTTCATCTGTTGGGGATTATAACTCCTGTCATATACAACCAAATATGGTTTAAATGGGACTTTTAACCAATGGAATGCTAGAGAGATCTCCGACATATCTCTATAATTTAAATAGTTCAAAAACACCTTTTTTACTTTTTCCGTGTGGTGTACTTGGATTGTCCCATAATTCTCTTATTCTTCCTATTGCAGTGGTGGGCAACAAGTGGCCCTGGGGCCTTGTGCAGCCCTCACAATCTTCTACATTTCTTTGCACAGATGAATAGAGAGTATGATTTTTCTGAAATCTTGCATCATAGAGCCACTCAGCCAATAAATGTATCATTTTCACTCTACCTGTCTCCTGCTGTATCTGTGACTAACATGGTACCATGCTTTATCCATGTGATTTTTGTGGTGCTGTTTAGTAGTGGAGACATTCTAGAAGTGGTGAAAATAACCCAAGGGACTCTTAATTAGGGCCTTATGTTCATAAGAAAAGGGGAATAATTATGGGGCAAACCACCTGCATAAAAGGGGTGATATACAATTTCCTAAAGTTCCTTTTGACTTAAATGAGGTTTTAAGTGCTTAAATGCTTTAGAGATCTCCATTGCTTTGCAATGCTTTGTAGACCTCTCTTGTATTCCAGGGGTTAAAAGCTCCTTTTACATCAGAAGTTTGTTTTTTAATTGTTCCCTGGGGTGTAGTTGGCTTGTCCCAGAATTACTCCACCAATGATTTAATATATGACCCTAAGCAAATCATGGCCTGTGAGTCAGTGAGGCTGATGTACTAACAAGTGGTGCAATTCTGGAGAGAAATAATTGCACCATAAAGAACAAATAAGCATTCCAGAAACTCCCATAGATTTAAAGGGGATTTTAACCCCATGCATGCTAGAGGGGTCTCCAAGGCAGCTCCATTTAAATAAAAGTAACCGATATTTGTTCCCTGTGTTTAACTTGGTTTGTCCCAGAATTGCACATCTTAATAGTAGATCAGCTTTTATTGTCAATGATCTGATCATCTCCAGGCCCTGTAGACCCTTTACCCAGGAGTAGGTAGAAGGACATATAACTTCTCTGGCCACACCCATAACATGTAGGGTTGCCACCCAGCCAGTAGTTTACCAGCAGGCCGGTAAAAAATTGGCTTCTTTCCAAAGTTAAGTCTATGGAGGGAATGCCTTGGCCGGTATTTTTTTGAAGAAAAGGTGGCAACCCTAATAACATGGTGAAGTGGGATGGCCAGCATGCCTGAGCTGTACTTGTCAATATTTCCAAAAAATTTCCAGGGACTCTTTTGCCCATGGTAGATTTTGCACAATGTACAATATTATATCTTATATTTTTAAGACATTACCATCCCTTTAAAATCGTAAACGTGTCATAAACTATTATCCTTTTAACCCTTTGAGTGCCATGTGTTGTGTACCCCTCTGGCACTTGTTAAAGACAAGCACATAGAATATGTGGTTGAGACTCAACTTTAAAACCAGGGCCAAAAACAGGGACAGCGGGATCCAGGGACAGGAAGCCCAAACCAGGGACTGTCTCATGTGGCTGCAAATAATACTTGTAATTAAAACAAACAAACAAACAAACAAACAAACAAACAAATAAATATTATAGGACTCAATGACTACTAACACATTCAGAAGCTCAGATTACAACATTTTTGGCAAAAAAATAAAGCCACATCGCCCTCTTGTGTCAAAAAGTTTAATGGCCACCAAGGACAAATGGGATTTCAAATGCCTATTGACTTTAATGAATATGTACAAACGCATATCTAAAAGTAAATCTTGACCCTTTAAGTTCCACAGGGGTGTACATTTTTTTTTAAAATCAGGAACTCACAGCAAAGCAGAGGCTGATGTAGTAAAAGAACTGGAGCAATTCTGGAGGAAACAACAGCATCATAGGAGACTAATTTAAATTCCCTAAATTCCCATTTGTTTTCAGTTAGGGTTTTAACTCACAGTATGCAAGAGAGATCTCCAAAATATTGAGAAGCAATGCATTGGAGACCTCTTCTACACTCACTTTGTAGATCTGGAGTATGTACACATGTGGATTGGGGAAACAAAATATTTATATATATATATATATATATATATATATATATATATATATATATATATATATATATATATTACTGCCTGCAGTCTAGACCTAATATGAAACGTTAGGCTTTTATTAAGCACTTGTCTTTCCACGTCTACAGACTTATAGTATCACCTCCTAATAATAAGTCTCTGTTTATTTTACTATGAACAGAAATTTTGATGCCCCAGATCTGAAAATCATCAGGTGCTGCTGTCACTCTGCCTCTTGTTCATGCCCAGCAAGAACCTCAACGTTGCCCAGAATCGCACAGAAAATTACATGAGGGAACCCGCTACCAGCCCAGAACAATGACGATGTCACCTATATTGTCATCTTTTTACTAGGTTCCTGGACTGGATAGTAACATCCGAGTTGTCCCTCCTACCCCACAGCCTCATGGTGCTCCCTGGCATTGCCACCAGCAGACAACAAATCTACAGATGTCAGAATATGGCAAAATGTCTCCACACATTGTGTGGTGCAATGGCCACGTGGTAATGTGGTGGAGACCAATAGAGTGCAGGGAATAAGTAAGCATATGCAGACTGTCAACCCTGCAGAGTATGCCAGGCTCATATCAAGGAGGGTCAGTTATTTTTCTTGAGTTGTAATGACCCATGGGAACTGTCAGTAGCCCACAACCACCAATCACTTGTTGTTTTTTGTGGGACAGACAAGGGGCACAGTGACTGACACCTTTAGCATGCTTAATTAAGCACACATACCAAGGTGCGTGATTCCAGTACTCCCCCTTCTTCAAAAGCTTTCCACACAGTATGCATATTGCAGTTGTTGATAACTGCACACTCCCTCCCTGGCCCAAAGGAAAAATTATTTGCACACCTCTGATTACAGAGGAGATAGAGGAGGGGATTTATTATGATGATGGGACACAGGAAGTGTTTATGGTTTGTTGTGGGGTTGCTACCTCAGAACAAGTAAGCAACTACATTACCTGTCCCATATCACCACTGTTGCTGGTTCCACCACCACAGTCTGTGGGGTTGCCAGTCAGACTCCTAGTCTGACTACCACCGCCACTGCTACTACCTATGGGTACGGTCGATACAACAGCCTGATTCTGTGACATGTAATGCTCAGACGACTTATCAAGAACCAGTGGGCCCCTGGAGGAGGCAAGAGGTTAAGTGCACAGGGGTAGCCTAGGACCTAGTTGGCGGCCACACTTTAACATATGGAGAGCAGCGTACTCAGGTGTGCAGATGTGCCTGATCACTGACCTGACAGCGTTGTGGACTGGAGGAAGTTCTTGTGGTCAAAAAGCCAGGCATTTGTTGTGCCACAAATCTCTAGCCAGGATATTTCAGTTCACGTCACTTCTGATTTTTACACTGGGTAAAAAGAAGAGGGAAGGAATGGGTGCAATGCACTGCGCCACACAAAGCATTATGCATTTCCCTAGGAAATAAGAACTATATATCATATCAGGGGTGCTATTATTTTATAATTTGATTGTTTGATGTTGCAGGTTAGGGTGGCACTTAAACATTTTGGCATGTTTTCTATTACATAGGTGGGCTTTTATATTATTTTTAAAATTATAAGAACTTTGTAAGTATGGGTCGGCAGCACACAGCAGAACTGTGTAATGTAATAGTTTATCATGAATAGTGGTGGAGGTGGTGGTGGCAGCCTTAGCGGGTACTCTATGGAGGCTGTGATTCTTGTCACCTCCAAAGAACTCATTCATCCTCATTTGTGCTTTGCATTTGCAAAACAGAAGACAACATAGGTGTTATTGTTACCAAAGAAAATGTTGCCCTACACCTACAACACTACTATTATGTGCCCCTTGCCCCCATGTACCATAATGAGTGTTTCTAATACTTGTGGTCATTACACATATGATGTGCTTCTGGTGTGTCTCCTAATCATACCTGAGGCTTTCTTCAGGTGGAATATTATTGAGGATGTGCTAAGCCTGAGATGTGATGCTTTCCTTGTGCTCATATTGTTTTTACATATACAACAGAGCAACATGTATAGTTTTGGATTATTAGTGAAGTATCTTCGTACTAGAGATTTCATAGACTGAGGGCTTCCTGAGGAACAACTTCTACTACAACAGGGGCTAAATGCTGCCATAGTACTCTGCACTTCAAAAAGCAACAAAACATTCATAGCTAGGGTTGTGAATGTTTACCTACGCTGCTGTTTTGTAAATTATAGTCTTATTGGACTTATAGAGTTTGTGCCTTAGATCTGATCAACATGTTAGTAGACAAGCCACAACATCTCCTTCTTTTTGTGCACCACCTTCTGTCTCAGGGCCCTCTGTGTTATCTATGCGTAGGCTAGGTTTGGTGGAATGGCTCTTGAAACCCATATCCTGAGGAAGAATTGTTTATCTGAATCAGACATTGTGACCATGCTTAATGCCGATAAGTCAGTTTCTTCAAATGCTTACTTACCGTAGTATATGGTCATTTTCTTCAAATGATGTGAAAAATATGGCTTGCTTCTTGTCACTCCTCCTCACCTATGACCCCTTCTCTTCTCAGTCTCATTGAACGTCATTGCTTTATCTACCAGCTCAGCTCTTTTACCTGTGCTCGATCTTCATGCCGAGTATCTTAGAGTCCCAGCTCCTGATTACCTGTGTATCCAGGCTGACCGTGTACTGATTTTGACTTGTCCTGACCCTGCTTTCCAGCTGCTGATTTGGGCTATTCACCGCCGCTGTCTTCGACCCGGCTTATCCCTTGATTTTGTGTCTGTCTCGCCTCTTGGTACTTCTGCTTCCTGTCTGGTTCCGACCTTGGCTTGTCTTGACCTTTCCTTGTATTCGACCTTCACCTCACCTGCAGCAGGTACCGACTTCCAACAGGAATCCCTTCAGCTTTCGCCAACCAGAGTCTCCTGTTCTCCTGGAAGACCTCGTCTACTCTCCTTCTGACTTTACACCTCAGGCCTACCGACTAGTCAAAGGCATCACCGTCGGACCTCCGAAGGTCGCCTTGGAACCTCCAACTAGTCGAGGCTGTGAATTGTCATTTGCTCATGACTCCCTTCCTCCTGCCTGACCGACTTGTTGAGGGTGTCGTTGGCGTAGCCACTTAGACCACCACCTCCAGGCTATCCAACAAGTCAAGGTTTAGGGTAGTCAAGCCTAAAACATTATGACTTCACCACGAAGCCCCAGTGAACTATTCTCTTTGACTTTGACTCTCTATGACTTCACCTCGAAAGCCCTGCTAGTCAAAAATAAGACTTTACGACTTCTCCTCGAAGCCTCGCTAGTCGAACTAATACCTTACGACTTCACCAAGAAGCCTTGGGTAGCGGTCTTCCAAGACTTATTCCTCCTTCAGGCCTTCGACCTTGGTGCCTGAAACCCATTCAAAGTATTTCTGCCCTCTAGCACTCGGATACTAATAGCCCAGTAGAGTATACTGTCCTGTTTCATAAGACTGACAGTAAGATCGAGCCAACTATGGGTCCAGCAGAGGTCTCTCACATCCAGTCCAGGCAGGAGCTACAAGACCAAATATATAATCTGCTCATGCTTCACATCTCCAGTCCCTAGACCATAAATTGGACACTATCCTAGAAATATTACGTTCCACTTCTTTTTCTATGCCAGCCCAGATTTCTCCGGTTCCTGCTTCCTCTGGGGTTGCTACTTCCAGTTCTCCAGTTCGTAAACCACCCAAAATTACCTTGCCAGAGCGCTTCTCAGGGCACCCTGTGGATTGCCGGGGATTTCTTAACCAGTGTTAACTTCACTTCAGAAGCCTGCCTCAGACATTTTGTAATCACGCTGCTAGGGTAGCCTTTCTGATTTCTCTTTTGAAAGATGAAGCATTGGCCTGGGCCTCACCCCTGGTAGAGAAGGGGTCTCCATTAATGGAGGACTCCAGTGCCTTAATTGCCGTTTTCCTGACTTTGTTTAATGTCCCTGGGTGAAGAACTACCACAGAAGCCTCCTTGCTGGAGCTACGACAGGTGTCCAGATCTGTTGCCCAGTATTCAATTGAGTTCCGCACTTTATCATATGAAACTGACTGGAACTCGGTTGCTCTTAGGGCCGCATTCTGTAGGGGACTGTCAGATCACATGAAGGATGCCTTAACCAACCGGGAGGTTACAGAAGATTTGGAGGGTTTCATCACAGACTGTCTTGAACTAGATAGATGTATGCAAGAATGGCAACAAAAAAGGGATCGCTCATGACGTTACAGAAATGGCAACTGGTCTCCGACCTCTGCTACTCCTGAGAACTCCTCACCCCGGGAAGAGCCTATGCAAGTGGGATCAGTGACTAAACTCACCGAGAAAGGGAAGAACCGGAGAAGGACCCAAGGACTCTGCCTTTATTGTGGGTTGCAGGGGCATATTCTTTGCCAATGTCCTACTAGACAGGGAAACTTCCGGGCTTAAGGAATCAATTAGATGCTTCCTTAAGCCAGCACTTGAAAATTGCTCTGACCAGTCCTAATCGTATGATGGTTCCTATCCAGCGACAGTGGTCAGAAAAATCAGTCTCCACTAAAGCCTTTATTGACTCAGGCACTGCCGGTCTCTTTATGGATAAGGACTTTGCTTCACATCATCGTATTCCATTGAGATTTAAACAGGCCCCACTCGAGGTGTCTGCCATAGATGCCAATCCTTTAGGTACAGGTATACTTTACCTCTGAGACTATTCAAATCCAACTCACCACGAGAGTTCTGCATACTGAGACAGCTACATTTTACATAATTTCCTGTCCTGCTTCTCCCTTGGTCCTGGGTCTTCCTTGGTTGTGTCTCCACAATCCTACCATCAATTGGAGAACTGACCAGATTATTGCCTGGAGTCCTTTGTGTCACAACACATGTCTGACCAAAGTTAATCCTCTCTGTCGAGAAGTGAGAATCATGTCCTTGCTTCAGAATTTCATTGCAGAGCCCTATAGAGATTTTGTTGATGTATTTTCAAAACAAGGTGCGGCTAACGTTCCCATTCACAGATCCTATGACTGTCCCATAGACTTACTTCCTGGAACAGTTGTACCCAGAGGCAGAACCTTTCCACTATTCGAACCTGAAAACAGGGCCCTTCTGGATTACATCAATGAAAGCCTAGCTAACGGTTACATAAGACACTCCACATCTCTTGCTGGAGCAGGATTTTTCTTCATATCCAAAAAAGAAGGATCTCTCAGGCCCTATATAGACTACAGGGGTTTAAATAAAATTACTATAAAAAAACGATACCCACTGCCTCTAATTCCTGAATTATTTGATGCCAAGATATTCACCAAGCTATATCTGTGACGGGCCTACAATTTAATCAGCATCAGAGAAGGTGACTAGTGGAAGATGGCATTCAACACCCGGTACGACCTCTATGAGTACCTCATCATGTCGTTTGGACTCTGTAACGCTCCCGCAGTTTTTCAGCATTTTGTTAATGCGATATTCCGGGACATTTTACTTTCATTTGTTGTAGTCCATCTTGACGACATACTAATTATTTCTCCATCCCTACAACAGCATAGGAAGCATGTTCTAATAGTCCTTCAACGTTTGAGGGAAAATCAACTCTTTGTCAATGCAGAAAAATGTATCTTTGAAGTCACTCAGTTACCATTTCTGGGTTATGTCGTCTCAGACTCTGGACTCAAGATGGATCCCTCTTAAGTAGAAGCTGTGAACAACTGGCCTCAACCCACCACCTTGAGAGCCGTACAGTGTTTCCTTGGCTTTGCAAAATATTACAGGAGGTTCATACATAATGTTTCCTCCTTCGTAGCACCGATCCTGGCTCTCACCAAAAAAGGGTGCCAATCCTAAGCTGTGGTCGCTTGAAGCCAAAAAAGCCTTTAATAAATGAAAGCAACATTTCATCTCGGCACCACTGTTGCGACCCTTCCTAGCCTTTCTTTGTTGAGGTTGATGCCTCTGAGTTAGGAGCAGGGTGTCACGGTTACCCAGAGAAGTACAGGAGTCAGTATGGTACAGTTAATGCAATTTATTAAAAAAAATGATAGAAAGAACAATATATACACAGGAACAAGCAGAGGGTTACCAGCCTGCAAGCATTATTATCAGGAATAATAGACTGCAAAGCTAGACCACACTGCTGGAGACTAGGCCTTAGCCACTGGTAGTCTCAACTGGAACCAGGAGCAGGATCCAGAACTCAGGATCTTGATCCGACATAACGGGCGTACCGACTCACACCTGCAGTCAGTAGGGAGCGAATTCTGACTCACGCCTGCAGTCAGTATGGAGTAAACTGACTCATGCCTGCAGTCAGTATGGAGCGAACTGACTAATGCCTGCAGTCAGTAGGGAGTAAACTGACTCATGCCTGCAGTCAGTAGGGAGCGAATTCTCACTCATGCCTGCAGTCAGTATCAGAGCTTAGTCTATCAGAGCCCCAGGTCCAGACTAGGTTGGGTGTCTGCTAGGTAGAAGGAACAAACGTAAGAGTAGTCAGACAGAGCCACAAGTCAGCACCAGAGGGGGTAATCAGACAAACCAGGTCAAACACAGTTCTGGTAGTCAGCCAGAGCCACAGGTCTGCACCAGGTTGGGTGTCCACTATAGGGATAAGCAAAAGAATAGTCAGAGAGAGCCACAAGTCAGCACCAGGATGGATGGAAGACTAGCCAGGTCATACACAGAGCCCAAGGTAATAGAACTGCTATGAACAACAACTCAAGGGCAACTGAGTCAGGCCTCTGCCCTTTAAACCCCTCCACGGGAAGTAGGAGGAGCAGCTCAGAGGGAGGAAGTTGGTAGGAAGAGACTACAGGAAGCAAACAGATAAAACAGAGGCCTGCTGCATGCTTGAAGCCTCGCTCCTGTAGATGATGCTGACACCAAGGTAAGCTGTAATACAGGGGCTGTTCTTTCCCAAAGAAATCAGAAGTCCAACCATCTACATCCCTTTTCTTACTTCTCTAAACAGTTTTCAACTTTGGAAAATAACTATGATGCTGGAAACAGGGAATTGCTCGCCATCAAAATGTCTCTGGAGGAATGATGTCATCTTTAATGAACTCAAGTGCCGGTAGTCATCCAGACCAATCATAAGAATCGAAAAAAAAAAAAAAAAAAAAGAAAGAATAGCGCAGAAAAAGCCTTCTAAATGTTATCCGAATACACTTAGGAGACATATAGTTCTCTATGATTCCCCCCTTCCAAATGGGTACTCACTTTCTTCTGAGGCTACTTCCGCCTCAAGGTCACGGATTTCAACTGGATCTGACCCCCAGTTACGGTCGGTCCCCACAGTAGTCTCCTTCCGATGCTTCTTTAAATGCTCCTTACCTCTCCCATATATTTTCCTTCCACTCAGGTTAGATGTTAGACCCGGAGGGTTACCAGGAGTTTTCGTATTTAAATAGACTACAGGGGCTACCTTAATAGCGTATTTATTAATATAGTTGGGATAGCATGAACATTGCAATCACCATATAGTTAACAATATAAAATATACATAAAATATTCAAACATCAATATTGATTCCCTACGCGTTTCGCGATACTCTATCGCTTCCTCAGTTGCCCCTGAGGAAGCGATAGAGTATCGCGAAACGTGTAGGGAATCAATATTGTTGTTTGAATATTTTATGTATATTTTATATTGTTAACTATATGTTGATTGCAATGTTCATGCTATCCCAACTATATTAATAAATACGCTATTAAGGTAGCCCCTGTAGTCTATTTAAATACGAAAACTCCTGGTAACCCTCCGGGTCTAACATCTAACCTGAGTGGAAGGAAAATATATGGGAGAGGTAAGGAGCATTTAAAGAAGCATCGGAAGGAGACTACTGTGGGGACCGACCGTAACTGAGGGTCAGATCCAGTTGAAATCCGTGACCTTGAGGCGGAAGTAGCCTCAGAAGAAAGTGAGTACCCATTTGGAAGGGGGGAATCATAGAGAACTATATATCTCCTAAGTGTATTCGGATAACATTTAGAAGGCTTTTTCTGCGCTATTCTTTCTTTTTTTTTTCTTTTCTTCCATATTGCTCCGGGTATTGTATACCGGTGAAGGGCATCTCCGACAGCCCATAGGAAAAAGCAGCGATCAAGCCTGAAAGTGTATACAGAATACAAGGATTCCAGCTGGAGTGATTTTGAATTAAAAAACCCCAAACCAATAACGGGACGTAAGATCTTTTATATATACAAGAGGTGTTTTTTCCAAATGAACTTTTCTGCTGTATTAGTCCTCCTTGATTGATAATAAGTGCATTAATGTGTAGACAAATTTAGAATAAGCAATGAGTCCATTTTGAGCGCTTGAATGGTCAGGAAATATACAATCATAAGAATCTACAGTTTTTGGAACAAGCGGAACTCCTGAAACCTCGACAAGCCCGGTGGGCATTATTCTTCATGAGATTCAATTTCATAATCATGTACATTCCAAGTTCTAAGAACCGCAAGGCTGATGCTCTTTCTCGCCTTTTTAATTCAGAACCAGAACCATCACCAGAACCCATCATCCCAGCCAAACAATTTATTGCCAGCCTTTCTTTATCAACTCTTCAGAGAATTAAATCTCTTCACCATCATTACTACAGAGTCACAAAAGGTAAACCAGCTCATTTGTTGTTCGTCCCTAGGAAATACCCTTGTCCTCTCCTTTGGTGGTCCCACCAATCTCCGATGATCGGTCATCCAGGAGCACTTCACAATTCGGAGATCCTTCTCCGCCATTTCTGGTGGCACGCGCTCAAGCAAGATGTTGAAACCTTTGTTAAGACCTGTGACCGTTGCACTCAGAAAAAGTCTTCTCATCAAAAACCCTTAGGACTGCTACATCCACTACCTGCTCCCAGCACTCCTTGGACTCACCTTGCCATGGATTTAGTCACTGACTTACCAGTCTCAGATCGTTGCACAATGATTCTAGTGGTCATTGACCAGTTTTCTAAACAGGCTCATTTCATACCTCTGAGGGGTTTGCCCACGGCTCAGGTCCTAGCCGACGTATTCCTAAAAGAAATCTTTAGTCTCCCTGGTGTTCCTCTACAGATCTTGTCTGACAGAGGTGTCCAATTTACCTCTCAATTCTGGAAGGCTTTCTGAGCACGGCTGGGAATCCAATAACAGTTTTCATTTTCTTACCATCCTCAGACTAATGGGCATACTGAGAGGACCAATAAGTCCTTGGAGACGCATCTGCACCATTACGTGAATGTACATCATCAGAGTTCGCCTTTAACAATCTGTTTCACTCCTCCATCCAAACTTCACCCTTTCATTCTGCTCTGGGATATCATCCTCAGACCCTGCATTTTCATCCTCCAGTACACGTTCCTTATGCAGATGTCAGAGTGAGCCATCTTGAAAAGCATTGGGCTTCAGTTCCTAAGACCATTCAGGACTCTTCAGTCAAGTTCAAAAAGTGCGGACAAAAAGAAATGGTTGCTCCTCAATTTCAGCCTGGGAAGCAGGTTTGGCCTTCCACTCAACACCTACATCTGAGACAGTCTTCCCGGAAATTGGGTCCTTAGTTCATGGGTCTGTTCGCCATTTGGTCTCGTTTGTCTCTGGTCACATATGCTCTTGAGTTACCTAACTCTACAAAAGTGGCCAATGTATGGCGGAATGTATTGGGAGTATTTAATGTGTGAAGTAATTTCCGTCACATATCTTTGTATAAAAAAAGTCTTTGAAGGCTGGCAGGTTACATGTCATGTTATTTATGACTGAAATTATTATAGGAAAAAAGCCAGATCTGGTGTGGGCACAATGTGCAATGGCTTCCTACAGTATGCCATGTGGCCAGGATCAAAAGATAACCTTTAATGCCAAAACATCTTAAGACACGTAACTTATCGAAAGTTTCAGTTGGACATTGCAACTTTCATCAGGCATATAACATTCACAGATTATAACACTCCATGTCTTTATATAGCACCTACGCTACTACCTTGAGCAAATCTGGGGCTCCCCTGGTGACCTTGTTAGCCAGTAGTGTCGGAGCTGCCTACCATTCACGAGTGGAATCTTAATCTTATTCATACCTTTTCAAAAATACAACAATTTTCAAAAACAGTCTGATCTATGGATATCAAAAGTTCATAAAAATTCCTAATGTACTGAGTTCCCTTTTAAGCCTAAACGAATCTACCGACAACTGAACTACAAATAGCTAATTTAACTAAATTGCTCATTTAAGCCCTTCGGATCCAGAGTATTTAAGGTGTAGATCCAGTACATCTCTCTCCTGGATAACCCCTTCATCCTGTCACCCCCCCTCCCATGGACTATTTTTCAGCCATTCAATCCAGCAACATTGTAAATCACTGAACTTGTGTTTACATTGTATAAAGTGCCGTGCTACAAGAGTCACTTTCAATTCCTTCTCACTGAGTGTACCATTAAGCTGGGATGATACAGAAAAAAGAGACACTAGAAAAAAATTGCAGATAATTAAGGAAAAAATTATGTGCAACGTAATGCATTTAAAGAAGATTTGGAAAAAAATGTCGGCTCCAGCAGTAAAGCAACAGGGTAGAAAACCTTCATCCTGTAATTAGCTATGTGATATTGTAACTGGATCAGGTGGGAATTCTTTAAATTCCCACTCATTCTCTGTAGATGAGGAAAATGTGTTGTTATTAGTGATGAGCGAGCACCCCAATGCTCGGATGTTCGGGTGCTCTGACCGAGCACCCCCTGAGGCTCGAGTGCTCGGCCGAACACCCGAGCCCCATTGAAGTCAATGGGAGGACTCGAGCATTACACCAGGCACCCCCTGCTCTGATGAGGGGAGGGTGCCTGGTCCATAGGAAAAGGGCAGAAAAAGATGGAAACACTACAGAAATGGTTCAGGGACAGCATAGGGAGGATGTCTGGATGCACCTTGGACTCCAACATCGCTGCTGGGAACGATCTTTCGCCCGTAGTACGCCATTTTTACAGACTGACCGTAAAACACACAAAAAGGAAAATAAAAACGACTTTAGGCGAAAAATTGTTACCAAACAGTATTTGCTGTATATTTACTTGTATATCATCTGCAAATTCTCCCAAAAATTTCATCGATTTTCTGAAGTGAGGCCATGATTAAGAGGGAAACGTGCGCAGAGGCAAATTATCCCAAAAATTTCCTTGATTTTCAGAACTGAGGCCATGATTAAGAGGGAAATGTGCGCAGAGGCAAATTCTCCCAAAAATTTCCTTGATTTTCAGAACTGAGGCCATGATTAAGAGGGAAACGTGCGCTGAGCTGACCATCTAAAACATTATGGGTGAGGGTCTGCTGCAGAGCTGACCATCCTAAACATTATATGCGAAGGCCCGCTAGTGAGCTGACGCTATAAAACATTATATGAGAGGGCCCGCTAGAGAGCTGACCCAATAAAACATTATATGAGAAGGCCCGCTGGTGAGCTGACCTATATAAAAATTGGCAAACAGGGCCCGCTGGTGAGCTGGCCCTATATAAAAATTATATCACAGGGCCCGCTGGTGAGCTGGCCCTATATAAAAATTATATCCCAGGGCACGCTGGTGAGCTGGCCCTATATAAAAATTATATCCCAGGGCATATGGAAGAGGAGGAGGAGGATGAGAACATTAAGAGTCAACCATATACCCGTTTTTTGGGTGGAAGGGGTGAATGGGAATACAGAGTATTCCCATCATTGTAAATAACATATATAAAGTGAGTTTATGTTCCCCCGGGGCTTTCCTCCAGTGGAGTGGAGAAGTCAGGGGAAATCCAGGCCTTGTTCATTTTTATAAGTGTCAACCTATCAGCATTGTCGGTGGAAAGGCGGATACGCTTATCTGTTATGATGCCACCAGCAGCACTAAATACCCGCTCAGACAGAACGCTGGCGGCAGGGCAGGCCAGCACCTCCAAGGCGTAGAGTGCCAGTTCATACCACGTGTCCAGCTTGGACACCCAGTAGTTGTAAGGCACAGAGGGATCATTGAGGACGCTGACACGGTCTGCTACGTACTCCTTCACCATCTTCCAAAACTTTTCCCTCCTTGTGACACTAGGCTGCGCATCAGGGTGAGGGTGCTGGCGGGGTGTCATGAAGGTGTCCCACGCCTTGGAGAGTGTTGCCCTGCCTTTCTCGGAACTGCTGTGTGCTCCCCTTTTCTCCCCTTCTCGGTTGGCCAAGGTAGCACGTACTCTGCCGCCAGCGTTGTCAGATGGAAAATTTTGGAGCAATTTTTCAACAAGAACCTTCTGGTATTGCACCATTTTGCTTGTCCTCTCCACCGGAGGAATGAGAGATGAGAAATTCTCTTTGTAGCGGGGGTCCAGAAGGGTGAACACCCAGTAATCCGTGTTGTCTAAAATGCGTACAACGCGTGGGTCACGGGAAAGGCAGCCTAACATAAAGTCAGCCATGTGTGCCAGAGTACCAACAGTCAAGATTTCGCTGTCCTCACCAGGAGGCTGACTCTCAATATCCTCATCCTCTTCCTCCTCTTCTGCCCACCCACGCTGAAGAGATGGAACTAAAGTTCCATGGCTACCCTCTGTAGCGGAGGCAACCGTGTCTTCCTCCTCCTCCTCCTCCTCCTCCTCCTCCTCCTCCGCCTCCTCCAATTGTCGCTGAGAAGACGAAGTGAGGGTGCTCTGGCTATCACCTTGTGTAAGCTCTTCCTCCCCCATTTCCACCTCTTCCACATGCAAAGCGTCGGTTTTAATTGTGAGCAGCGAGCGTTTCAGTAGACACAGAAGTGGGATGGTTACACTGATAATAGCGTTATCGCCGCTCACCATCTGTGTCGATTCCTCAAAATTGCGTAAAACCTCGCAGAGGTCTGACATCCATTCCCACTCCTCACTTCTGATTACAGGAAGTTGAACGGAGAGGCGACGACCGTGTAACAGCTGGTACTCCACTACTGCCCTCTGCTGCTCACAAAGCCGGGCCAACATGTGGAAGGTGGAGTTCCAGCGCGTGCTCACGTCACACAGCAGCCGGTGAGCTGGCAATTGTAAGCGCTGCTGCAGCTTCAACAGGCCGGCCGAAGCTGTAGATGACTTACGGAAATGTGCACACACGCGGCGCACCTTGGTCAAGAGATCATGCACATTGGGGTAGGTTTTTAGAAATCGCTGCACCACTAAATTAAATACATGCGCTAGGCATGGTACGTGTGTGAGCTTGCCGAGCTCCAAAGCCGCCACCAAGTTACGCCCATTATCACACACAACCATGCCTGCTTGCAGGTTGAGTGGCGAGAGCCACTGCTCGGTCTGGTGACTAATCCCCTGCAACAGCTCTGAGGCCGTGTGCTGTTTGTCCCCAAGGCAGATCAGCTTCAGCACGGCCTGTTGACGCTTCCCCACTGCAGTGCTACACTGCTTCCAGCTACTGGCTGATGGGGGAGTGGCGGTGTGTGTAGAGAATTCGGAGGTGGAAACGGAGGAGGAGGAGCCAATAACGTAGGTGCTGGTGGAAACCCTGATGGAGGTAGGGCCCGCAATCCTCGGCGTGGGTAGCACCCGTGCCATCCCAGGGTCCGAGTCGCTCCCAGCCTCCACGACATTCACCCAGTGTGCCGTCAGGGAAATGTAGCGTCCCTGGCCACAAGCACTTGTCCATGTGTCAGTCGTTAAGTGGACCTTCCCAGTAACTGCGTTGGTCAGGGCACGGGTGATGTTACGGGACACATGGTGGTGTAATGCGGGGATGGCACACCGGGAAAAGTAGTGGCGGCTGGGGACCGCGTACCGAGGGACAGCTGCTGCCATCAGGCTGCGGAAGGACTCAGTGTCCACAAGCCTAAATGGCAGCATTTCGATGGCCAGTAATTTTGAAAGGTGTGAGGTTAGTGCTATGGCCTGTGGGTGGGTGGCTGGGTATTTTCTCTTGCGCTCAAATGCCTGGGGTAACGACATTTGGACGCTGTGCTGGGACAGGGAAGTGGATGTGGTCGCTGATGGTGCTTCAGATGCTACAGGTGCAGGGCGGGAGGTATGCGGGCCTGCGCCTTCGACAGGCGATTGGCCGGCACCGAAAACAGGGGAAGAGGAGGCAGTGGTGTGGCCTGCAGACACAGATGGGCGATCCAGGCGTTCCTCCCACTTACTACGGTGCTTGGATGCCATGTGTCGGATCATGCTGGTGGTGGTGAGGTTTCTAGTGTTCATGCCTCGGCTCATTCTGGTGTGGCACAGGTTGCAAACTACAAATCTTTTGTCGTCCGCACTTTCCTTAAAAAAACGCCATACCGCGGAACACCTACCCCTTGGCAAGGTAGATTTACGCAAGGGGGTGCTCCGTGGAACATTTGCGGGCCGGTTTGGTGCGGTCCGCCTTCTTTCTGTAGCCACACCACTGCCTCTTCCAGCCTGTTGCGGTGCTGCAGATGGCTCACCCTCAGGACTGCTGTCATCGCTCGGCTCTACACCTTCCCAGGTGGGGTCAGTCACCTCATCGTCCACCAAGTCCTCCTCCACTTCCTCACTCTGATCATCCTCCTCAAGTCTTGATCCCACCACATACTCGGTCATTGACAACTGTATAACATTCTCCTCAACAAGGTCTTGAGAAGGAAATAGTGGTTGATTTAATGGCAACTGTGTCTCATCATCATCATCATCATCCACTACTTCCTTTGACCTTAAATGCCGTTCACATCTGTCATCTTCTTGTGATTGGGTAGCCTCTAGAGGTTGTGAATCAGGGCACAATATGTCATGTTCCTCTGCAAGCGTGCTTGGAGAGAGGGTCAAATGAAGGATTGGTGATGAGACGAGCTCATCACTATATCCCAGTGTGGGATCACTTCTTTGACCAGACCGTGTATGGTGGGAGGAAGGATGATCAGAGTGAGGATTATGTTGACCAGACTCTTGGCTACTGAGAGTGGACTTGGTGGAAGACAGGGTGGTGCTTAACCGACTGGAAGCAGTATCAGCTGTCATCCAACCGACCACCTGTTCGCACTGGTCGGACCTCGAGAGTGATGTCCTGCGACGCCCTGTGAAATCAGACATGAAGCTAGGTATGGTGGATGTCTTTCTTTCTTGTGCTCTGGCACCAGGCACAGTTTCTCCGCGTCCTGACCCGCGCCCTGAACTTTCAGGATCACGTCCACTTCCCCGTCCCTTTTTACCCGCCTTCTTCATCTTACACGATATATATGACTTTAATATATATGAGTTTGAAAACTTAACAGTATTTCTTACTATTCTGCAACTCTGCAGAGTACACAGAATAGGCTGCTAAACGGCGGTGAAACACACTGAATGGAATATGTGACTTTAATATTTGAGTTTGAAAACTTAACAGTATTTCTTACTATTCTGCAACTCTGCAGAGTACACAGAATAGGCTGTTAAACGGCGTTGAAACACACTGAATGGAATATGTGACTTTAATATTTGAGTTTGAAAACTTAACAGTATTTCTTATAATTCTGGAACTGTACAGAGTACACAGAATAGGCTGTTAAACGGCGGTGAAAGACACTGAATGGAATATGTGACTTTAATATTTGAGTTTGAAAACTTAACAGTATTTCTTATAATTCTGGAACTGTACAGAGTACACAGAATAGTCTGTTAAACGGCGGTGAAAGACACTGAATGGAATATGTGACTTTAATATTTGAGTTTGAAAACTTAACAGTATTTCTTACTATTCTGCAACTGTGCAGAGTACACAGAATAGGCTGCTAAACGGCGGTGACACACACTGAATGGAATAAGTGACTTTAATATTTGAGTTTGAAAACTTAACAGTATTTCTTACTATTCTGCAACTCTGCAGAGTACACAGAATAGGCTGCTAAACGGCGGTGACACACACTGAATGGAATAAGTGACTTTAATATTTGAGTTTGAAAAATTAACAGTATTTCTTACTATTCTGCAACTCTGCAGAGTACACAGAATAGGCTGTTAAACGGCGTTGAAACACACTGAATGGAATATGTGACTTTAATATTTGAGTTTGAAAACTTAACAGTATTTCTTATAATTCTGGAACTGTACAGAGTACACAGAATAGGCTGTTAAACGGCGGTGAAAGACACTGAATGGAATATGTGACTTTAATATTTGAGTTTGAAAACTTAACAGTATTTCTTATAATTCTGGAACTGTACAGAGTACACAGAATAGGCTGTTAAACGGCGGTGAAAGACACTGAATGGAATATGTGACTTTAATATTTGAGTTTGAAAACTTAACAGTATTTCTTACTATTCTGCAACTGTGCAGAGTACACAGAATAGGCTGCTAAACGGCGGTGACACACACTGAATGGAATAAGTGACTTTAATATTTGAGTTTGAAAACTTAACAGTATTTCTTACTATTCTGCAACTCTGCAGAGTACACAGAATAGGCTGCTAAACGGCGGTGACACACACTGAATGGAATAAGTGACTTTAATATTTGAGTTTGAAAAATTAACAGTATTTCTTACTATTCTGCAACTCTGCAGAGTACACAGAATAGGCTGTTAAACGGCGTTGAAACACACTGAATGGAATATGTGACTTTAATATTTGAGTTTGAAAACTTAACAGTATTTCTTATAATTCTGGAACTGTACAGAGTACACAGAATAGGCTGTTAAACGGCGGTGAAAGACACTGAATGGAATATGTGACTTTAATATTTGAGTTTGAAAACTTAACAGTATTTCTTATAATTCTGGAACTGTACAGAGTACACAGAATAGGCTGTTAAACGGCGGTGAAAGACACTGAATGGAATATGTGACTTTAATATTTGAGTTTGAAAAATTAACAGTATTTCTTACTATTCTGCAACTCTGCAGAGTACACAGAATAGGCTGTTAAACGGCGTTGAAACACACTGAATGGAATATGTGACTTTAATATTTGAGTTTGAAAACTTAACAGTATTTCTTATAATTCTGGAACTGTACAGAGTACACAGAATAGGCTGTTAAACGGCGGTGAAAGACACTGAATGGAATATGTGACTTTAATATTTGAGTTTGAAAACTTAACAGTATTTCTTATAATTCTGCAACTGTACAGAGTACACAGAATAGGCTGTTAAACGGCGGTGAAAGACACTGAATGGAATATGTGACTTTGATATTTGAGTTTGAAAAATTAACAGTATTTCTTACTATTCTGCAACTCTGTAGAGTACACAGAATAGGCTGTTAAACGGCGTTGAAACACACTGAATGGAATATGTGACTTTAATATTTGAGTTTGAAAACTTAACAGTATTTCTTCCTATTCTGCAACTCTGCACAGTACACAGAATGTGCTGCTAAACTGCGGCGAAGCACACTGAATGGAATATGTGACTTTGATATTTGAGTTTGAAGACTTAACAGTATTTCTTCCTATTCTGCAACTCTGCACAGTACACAGAATGTGCTGCTACACTGCGGCGAAGCACACTGAATGGAATATGTGACTTTGATATTTTAGTTTGAAGACTTAACAGTATTTCTTCCTATTCTGCAACTCTGCACAGTACACAGAATGTGCTGCTAAACTGCGGCGAAGCACACTGAATGGAATATGTGACTTTGATATTTGAGTTTGAAGACTTAACAGTATTTCTTCCTATTCTGCAACTCTGCACAGTACACAGAATGTGCTGCTACACTGCGGCGAAGCACACTGAATGGAATATGTGACTTTGATATTTGAGTTTGAAGACTTAACAGTATTTCTTCCTATTCTGCAACTCTGCACAGTACACAGAATGTGCTGCTAAACTGCGGCGAAGCACACTGAATGGAATATGTGACTTTGATATTTTAGTTTGAAGACTTAACAGTATTTCTTCCTATTCTGCAACTCTGCACAGTACTCAGAATGTGCTGCTAAACTGCGGCGACGCACACTGAATGGAATACGTGACTTTGATATTTTAGTTTGAAGACTTAACAGAATGTGCTCTAATCTGCAACTTTGCACACTAAACAGAATGTGCTCTAATCTGCAACTTTGCACACTAAACAGAATGTGCTCTAATCTGCAACTTTGCACACTAAACAGAATGTGCTCTAATCTGCAACTGTGCACACTAAACAGAATGTGCTCTAATCTGCAACTTTGCACACTAAACAGAATATATATATATATTTTTTTTTTTTTTTGTTTTTTTCCCCCCACACCAAATAACCTGCTGCCCCCACACACAGTAGTCCTAAAAAGGACTTTTGGTTCTTTTTTTTTCACAATTTTTGTTTTTTTCCTCCCTACACTGCCTTTCCCTTCCTATCCTCAGCTCTCCCTGGCTCAGACTGAGCCGAACTCGCTGGTCAGGTGCTATACAGCACCTGACCACGGGTTCTGGCCAGCCAATCAGTGTAATGCCAGCAGCCAACATGGCTGCTGGCATTACACCGATGTCAGAGCCTCCCTGCACGTTTATTGGCTGCGCAGCAGCCGCAAAACGTGCGGGGAGGAGACCCGAACATGGCGGGCGAGCACATGCGGTACTCGTACGAGTACCGCCATGTGCCGAGCAGAGCGATGCTCGAGCCGATCCGAGCATCGGCCGAGCATGCTCGCTCAACACTAGTTGTTATGTCTGGTAGTATGCATGAAACTTAGCAGAGGAGAGCCTGTCTGATCATTACTCAACATAGGAAAAGGAGACTGCATCAAGAGCAGGATGTTTTTGGAGTAAGAGTTGGGGCACAGGATGAAGTGAATGAGAAAATGAGAGGCTACACAAACTGAGTTGTTTGAACTTGCCAAAAAATTTAAGCAAACTGTTAGTGAAGGAATTGATGAATGGTCATTGTGATTAGGGGTGGGCGAAAGGTCTTGTCGTGTTCCCTCAAAAAAATCATCGAAAACCACTTTGTTGTCCACTTTTTCACGGCAAAATCTGCTTTAAAACCAGCTATTAAAATCTTAAGCTATTAAGACAGGGGGAAGTTTATAATCATATATCTCTCAAACTATACAAGTTTGAGAGACCAGACTAACATCAATGTACTATGTCAAGGGAGGAAGAAGAGGGTAGTAGTGAGAGCAGGACAGGTCAGTTGCCTATGTCTGCTGCCAGATGTGTTGTGCCTGCTGACAGACTTGCTGCTTCTGCTGTTAGATATGCTGTGCCTGCTGCCAATGCTGCACCTCTTGCCACCAGTGCTGTGCCTGCTGTCAGACATGCTGCTCCTGATGCCACCAGTGCTGTGCCTGCTGTCAGACGTGCTGACCCTACTGCAGCCAGTGCTGTGCTTGCTGCCAGTGCTAAACCTGCTTCCACCAGTGCTGAAGCTGCTGCCACCAGTGCTGAAGATGCTGCCAATTTGTCTTGTTATACTCAGGATGTGGGGAAGTAGAAAATGTTGCCAAGTGTGACAGTAGGGGACCCTAAGTCACACTTGCCATCCCCAAGCAGTCCAGCCAGTGCTAGTTCTACTACTAAGAAGGACCAGCAGCTTGTTAGGGTTAGGAGTGAAGGAGGGGGTAATCATCATATTACTAGTGACTGTGAGGAGGAAGACTCAGGGGCTGAAATTGATGTGGTTGGTGTTAGTGGTAATGCTAGTGACAGTGATGGTGAAGCAGCTGGTGGGACTAGTATTAGGGGAGTGGTAGGGGAAGCAATTGAGCTCATCCAGACTAGCAGTCAAGGGAGTCCATATCATTCCTCTGACCCTGGGATTCACCTTCCCCCCACGACATTGTCCATGTGGAACATGATCCTGAAGAAGGCAGAATTGTTACCACTGCAATAATGCCACCACCACCAGGAGCAAGAAACAGTGATGGTATTTTTAGCCCAAACTGATAAGAAATGTGAGACAGGGATAGGGATGGGCATCACCACCACCACCACCAGCAGTGAGCTTTTGGAATTTTTGGAATTCATAACTTATCACAGTGTGCTTGTCAGCAGTGCTGCTTGCTCCCTGTGCTTCTCCTCATTGCTGTCTATGGGCATGAGTGCAGATGCGCGTCTGTGATATGCTCTTGTTTATATGCATGGGGCCGACACTCCTGATTGGTTCCCGCCTTGTGTAGCCCTATTTGAAGGACTCTGGGCCTAGTACCAGTTGCCCTTATGTGGTGTTCAAGTTAGTCTCGTTTCTCTGCTCCGTTTCACTGTGACTCTTGCTGGGCCTCCGATCTTGCTCTGTGTATGACCCCGGCTTGTCTGACTATCCACATAGGTACTACCCGTGGCTCTGGCTGATTTCGCTCCGTATATGACCCTGGCTTGTCTGACTATCCACCTCGGTACTACTTGTGGCTCTGGTTGCTTCTGCTCCTTGAATGACCCCAGCTTGTCTGACTATCCACCTAGGTATTGACCTGTAGCTCTAGCTGACTACTCACTCTGTGAATGACTCCGGCTTGTCTCACTATGCACTGTGGTATTGACCTGTGGCTCTGGCTGACTACTCGCTCCATGTTGACCCCGGTTTGCTTGATTATCCACCGGTGCGGACCAATGGCTCTGGCTGACTACTCGCTCCTTGTTTTCCCCGTTAGTCTGACTATCCACTTGGATCTGGCCTGTGGCTCTAACCAACTCTCGATCCTTGTTGCTGGTTGTCTGACTATCCTCTCGGTACCGAACTTGGTACAGGCTGCCTACTCGCTTCTTGTGTTCCCTTCGTTCCGGCTATTCATATATGGTACTGTGGCAGTGCTGCCCATTCTATGATTGCCACTATCTTCGTTAGTACTGGAGGTAGGATACACAGATCTCAGGGCGCTCGATCCTACCTACAGATGGAACCATAGGCTAGGTTCTATATTCCTCTCCTCTTTGAGTAGTGCAGTGTCAGTCTGGGTAGTAGACTGTGGGCTTTTGCCAAACTGTACAGGGGTATTGCTGGGGTATTGCCTATTATATTGTATTCTACATAAAGGTGGTTTTATTTCAACATTAATTGTGTCTGACTTTCTGTTTGTACTGGTTACCATGACACAACTGCTCTAATTCCTGCTGCTGCTGAGTTGCAAGGGCAACATGATGCTGAAGAGCAAGCTACTGTGTCACAGACCACCGTGGATACAGTGGCAATGGGGTCAACAAGTGATGCGGGACTACTAGGACAGGTTCGACTTGTCAGCAGCAGCAATACTCCTGGTCCTAGTTGCAGTGCTGATTCTGAGGCAGTAGCAGCAACATCATCCTCTGCCCCAGACAGTGAAGGGGAATGTAGAGGAAAAGAAGAAAGAGGCCATTCTTCTCCACCTTTTTCCTCCCCCCTGAAGTCATGGGTGTGGGACTATTTTTCTTTTGGGGCAGGAACAGTGCAGTCCTCAACAATGGAACTGTGCACAATTTTTCACAAGTCAGTAAGAAGGGGAAATGAGGGAACACACCTTGGCACAATCGCCCTGATAACACACATGAAACACATGCACCATAACATTTATGTCAAACATGTTAAAGCCAAACACCCACCACAGAAATCACGCACCACTGTTGCTGTATCCCCTGACTCTCCCGAAAGGCAACAAGAGGCGAGGTGGTGATCAAAGAACAGAAAAACTAGAGAAACCCAGGCAGAGGCCAGAAGTTCCATGACGAGCGAAACAACTAGCTCACCATCAGCTTCTTCCTCTAGGATAACTACATCTTCTGCCTATCCACCTCATTCATTGTTACCTCTCCCGCCAAATCATAGCCACTCTGTAGATGTTAGGATGTAGCAGTCAGTTTGTGTCCACCCATTGCATACTGTGAGGTGCCCTGACCACTTATGGCAGTGTAGTGGAGGAGAATCGCAAGCAGGGCATCAAGTGCCATCTGAGGAGATTCCATCCCACAGAATATGCTAAGCTGGTGGCAGGGAGAGTTTATCATTATTATTAAACTGTCAGCAAGTTGTCATGTGTCCTTAGCAGGGTGTGGACAAGGGGCATAGTGACAGCAGCAGTACTTGGTTCCTGGTGCCATGGTGTTTGGATAGAGTTGTACCAGGTGTTATTTACCACACACACACTGTGCACATTGCAGTTGTTAATGAGATGCACAGTTCTTGCTCTCAAGGGAAAAAATTATATTTTAGTAACAACACTAGCAGGTGAAGAAGAATTATTGAACAGCTTTTTCTTTTTTCCACATATACTGGGGGCTACTTATTGTGCTGCTCCTGCCTCAGGTGCATCACTGGAGCTAGTCGTGGCAGGTAGAGCCCTCATCATCCATCACCCATGTTACTGCTGTTTTTAATCCCATTCCTTTTGATCTGCCTAATCATCCTGCTGCTTTAACAACTCAGCAGCAGCAGCATGAACAGCAGTTGCAAATTCCGCAATTATGGACTCAGGACATTTGACAATGGCCACTGGCCACTGGCCAATGCAACATAACCTGCTGGCAATAGGCTAGGAGAGCATTTTTTTTCCTCAGGGCTTATGCTTTAAAAATAAATACAAAAAAATAGACATTTTTTGGGGGGTTGTTTCTAACAAGCCTACGTCCTACGAATCAATGTTTCCTTAGGGCTTGTGCTAAACAAGCCTTAATCCTACAAACAAATATTTCTTCAGTGCTTGTGCCTCTAATAAGTCTAAGTCCTCCAAATCAATGTTTCCTCAGGGCTTGGGCCTCTAACAACAAGTCTAACAAACTTTCCTCTACAAAATACTCTACCACGTCAAGTATCACTTTACACACAAATTTCTTATTTTATTTATTTATTTTTTAATTAACTGTCCCCACAATACCAGTCAAGAACCCCTCCCACTAAACAAATTCCCAGTTCAACTGATTAATTCCCCAGACCCCACCCACCAACACAGGCACCCTCCTCAGTCCCCTTTTATACCATGTATTTTGTTTTTTTTAATTGTATTTAGGATTTATTTTTTTTATTAACTGAACCCCCATCCCAGTAAACAAACCCCCAAAAAAACATTCCCTGTTCAACTGATTATTTATCCACACCCCACCAACACAGGCATCCTCATGCCCCTTTTATACTATGCCTTTGGGAAATAAAGTAATATTTGTTATGTGTTGTGTGTAAATTCAATGTTCCCATTGATTTCAATGGAATGAGATAGGCAAAAAAGTGGAAAAACATACATTTTTGCAGGAAATTATTCACCAAGCAGGAAATGCTATTATTCGCCGATTTCAGTTTGAGGTGAAAAGTGTCACCCATCCCTAGTAATTAGTACTGGGAATGTGTTAACTAATGTGTTTATGTTCTTTTCTGTTTTTCTACTTTTGTATTACTTTAGATGATCGGTTATGGAACCATATACTAATTAAGCTGAAACAACAGTGAAAAGCTAGTAATTATTCATAATTCAGGCCATGACCACTACAGCTGAGTCCCAGACATGACTAGGAATGAAGGTCAACTGGGGACAAGATCCAGACTTAAATTATAGAACTCCAAATGCAGAGAACAGCAGAATAACTGGAGGTGCAATTATTCAAGGGGTAAACTAAGACTGGACAGATAAAGAGCGGGGCTAAAGGTAAGGAAAAGAGAATAAACATCTGGGACCACTGGAAGGGTGCTTACTATGACTCCTAGTCAAGCAGGTATGCCCACTATGAACAATAGAATGCATACAGTGGCTGGAACAGATAGATGGCCACTGAATGATCAACAGAACAAGTGTGCAATGACTGCTTCTGACAATCATACAGTGGAAAATCAGCAATGATAACTATTAGAGGGCTGAAGTGTGACCAGTAGACTAAGCGGTCTATGACCTCTTATGTGCAATGGTATATCCAATATATACAGCAGATGGAACAGCTAAAAGGCTGCAGAATGGCCAAAACACCAATCGGGCTATAACCGCTTATGGGCAGCGCAAATATCAAATACAGACAGCAGCTTGAACCGCTTCGATGGCAGCAGAATGTCCAACAGGTCAAGCAGACTGAAAACGCTATAAGCAGCTGTACTAAGGAATATAAATTAATATTTAGTGGTTGGAACCACTAATGGGTTGTCAAATGGCCATGAAGCCAAGCCTAAGCACTCAGATGGCTGTAGAATGGCCAACAGGCCAAGCTGGCTATGACCACTTATGAGCAGCAGTATATCAAATATATGCAGTGGCTGGAAGCAGTGCTACTGGAGACAAATTGTGGTTGGAACTGCTAAGACAGCTGCAGAATGGCCAACAGGCAAAGCAGGCTGACAGGAAGACAAAACCAAGGCCTCCCAGCAGAGCAGCCTGAGTGCACTAAGCAGCAACCGCTGGATGAGAGCAGTGAAAGCTGTGAAGACGAAAGTAATACTTGTTGTCAGAGGGAAGGCCAGGTCATACATAGGAGAGCCATATGAATTCAAGTGAAGTACAAAGGGAGAGACAGAACAGAGTCAACCAGTTGAAGTAACAAAACCAGTAACGAAGGAACAACAAACAACTACTACGAAGAGCAACACGATATAAGCAGGCAAGGCAAAGCAGACTCTACACCTCTTAAAAAAGACCAGCAACCAAAAGGAGAGAAGAGGGCTGATCTCAAGGTAAAAGAACAGCAGGAGGAGTGTGACATTTACCTTCAGTGAGCATAAATGAGGCAAACTGATTAGTGAATCTCAAATTTCTAGTGGTAAACTCTTAAGGCTTGTTTTTTTAATTCCATCAATTACTATTGTGCATTTTAGATTTTGCATTAAAAATATACTGAGATAGCTATTTCATTATATGAGTTGTATGTGAGGGTGCCCCCACTCTCAGTATCTGGGCTTTTTATGTTACTCTTGTTTACTTATCCAGATTTAAGCTACAACTTCCTTGTATTGGATCTTGTACTAGACACGGAGAGATATACTTGCACCAACTTACACCTACACCTCCAAAAACTTACTGCTGTGATTCTCTGAGCTTTGATAGCCTGCCAATCACAGCTAATTATTTAACAAGGTACTATAAGTGCAGTATAAAAGCCCATCCAGCTCAAATTCCAATAATTTGAAACAGGGCATTGGCGCAATAATAATCTGTCTTCACATAATTTCTTATATTTTATTTTAACTTTTATTTTTTGACATACTTGGCCTTTTTATGGGCTGAAATAGATGATTAAATGGAATATAGAAAGGTATTTCTTTGTTCTCATTTTACTTTTGTCATCAGCTTTTTATATGTATTATCTAGAGGCCGCTTTATTTATGTAGCAAGGACAAATAACCCTCTCACCTTGATCAAGACGTATTTAGTATTAAAAAGTGAAACAATAAATATCACTGAGTGTGTCTTTGTTAGAAACTGTATTAAAGGGATAGTAATACTTTGTTTTATCTTTATTTTATTTTGTAGGTATTAAAAAAACATGAAGAACGATCTAAGTCTTATCTCTCAAACCTTTATGGTTTGAGAGATATTCACAAGCAAAGTTTCCCCCTCCTGCCCCTTTTACCTAGTGTAAGCAATCTCTTTTCAGATGTGGAATGCAGTCCATAGACCAGACAGATAACAGAAGGGGACAATCTTCTTCCTATGAGAACAATGAAAGCCCTGCCCCACCTTGACAAGTTTTTCAGGTTTTTCCCTTATCTTATTTGAAGATTGTCCCTCTCTGCAATCTATCTGGGTACCTCCCTTCTGCTCTGGCTGAACAGTGTTACATCAGTAAAAGGGGCAGAAGGGGGATACTTTGTCATTGAATTACTCTTGAACTACAACTCTGACAGAATTAAAATAACACTCTCCAAAGTCCAAATACTATGATGATTAATTGGAGCTGCTTTTATTATGAAACATTACTATCCCTTTAATACCAATACAAAAATATAAACCTGCTGCAATTCACTATACTACTGTGAATTAAATGCATCTAAAAAGACAGATGATTTTAATGTGCATAACCACCATATGAATATAATTGATCTCCTGGGGCATGACTCAGGTATAAATGCATTATAAATATAGGGGGGATTTCATAGAAAGTGTTCCAAACACTCCTCATGCAAAGACTGAGTTAAGAGGTATGTTAACCTGACAGATATTTACAACACATTTCTGTACATAAGTTCTTAAACTTATAAGGACCAGAGGGTGTAGAATTTATTATGAAGAGATGTGTTGCACACCCCTCTTAAGGGTTAAGGAAGACTCGTTGTTTATGATATTTTTTCACATAGCACAACTTTACATCTGTTGGGTATCAGAATGGGCATTCTAGATCAAACACAATAATCCATGAAAAAGTAATTATTAAAATAGTGCTTTATACATATTAGCTGCTATCATGCTTTTGCTTTTATTGTCTACATTAACTGGAGAGAAAATGGCAATTTGACATCCACTGACATTTTCTGATTAGAACCCCATCCTCTGCAGCTTGTAAAGGCTGTTTTAAAGCAAGGAAGCTGAAGACTGCTGGCTTATATTTTACTTGTTGTTTTGGATCCATAAACTTTAGTAAATGGAATATGACTATATCACTGGAGTTTATGGGAGCTGTTCATGAAGACTCTCTGCAAGTGAAATCCAAGAATTACCAGAGAAATGAAAGCAGCTTCAGAGGACACATTTGCTATCCCTAAAACAACAGTTGAAATTAGAAGCCATAGCATATCTGCATAAAGCAGCCAATAGCTAATCATTAAAGGAACACTAACATCTAAAAATTAACTAAATAACCTGTACTTCATGCTAGCACCTTTAAAAATTATTATTTTTCTGAGGCCTAAAATCTACTCTATGTATTCTCCATGTGAGATTCCATTGTTCCAAATGGTATCTGAATAGGACAGTCCATATAGCCATCAACCTTTTGAAAGATATCCAAAGCATTGAGGTGAAATGTGTTGGATTCCTCCCTGGCACTCAGGGGGTTAATAAAAGCATGTTTATGATTATATTTTAGGGATTTAAATACATGTTGCAGAGGTTAGCTATAAGTACATGACCATTTAATTTCATTTTATGTGTTAATGTTCCTTTAAGGGCCATATGCAGAAAAATACTGGAGCGATTCTGAAGCACACCAGCTGCACCATAGGGGATACATAACATTTCTCATTGCCTTAAATGGGATTTTTAACCAAATGAATGCTGGAGTGATTTTCTAATGTATTGCTTTATTTGAAGCATTTCTGGTTATGCCTCTAGTGCATTTGGTTTGTCACATAATTGCTCCACAGAAACTGTAAATATAGCCCTAAGTCTCAGTGACAGCTTCTATATAATACCTGATACTTTTGCATCAGATAATGTTATTTCCATAAAACATTTCACATTAAGCATTTATCAAAAATGTGCTGGTATAGTAAGGGTAATTTTGACCCTTATGATAATAGCACTTCATGTTACTTTCTACTCATATTTTTCCAAAGAAATAGACAGACCTAATGGCATGCAATTAGAAGTGCATAGTCATAGATCTGAAGCCTGGCCGTGGACTGATAATAATAGGAAGATAATAATAGATAAAGAATGAAATTACATACAGTGGGACATTATAATGTCTGTTTGTTTATATTTATTCTTACTTAAATATGATCTAAAACAATCCATTACTTATCAACAATGTATTAATTATTTCTGATTTTGTTTGTACTAACACAAAGTGCAATACTGCAGTCAATAAGTGCAAGTTTTACAGTGTTGGAAAGAAAGCAAACAAACAAAACAGTAACATTGCTTTAGTATTGAGGAAAGTGATATCATATCCCATAGTATAAAAGCCAGTGGGGGTTATGCACTAAGGTTGTGATAAAGAGGTGATAAAGCAGAGATAACTTATCCAGTGATGACATTTCTCCTATGTTATTCTAAAGAGCATTTGCACGAAGATCTCCAAACCTAGAGAAATCTTAGTGCATTAGCACTATAGAATAAAATAGGAATTGGAGAAGTAGTGTCGTTAGAGAAGTCATCTCTACTTTATCACTTTTTTATCATGCTTAGTGAATAACCCAAATGTTGTTTGTATGTTGTTGTTGTTACCCGCAGCAAGGATGAAGGATCTATTATAGGGTGTGCATAAACCTGGGGCATGCTTCTAATTCTTTCAATGCCCTCCCTTACATAGACATTTTGAGTAGACATTCATACCTCCCAAGTGTCCCACTTTAGAAGGGACAGTCCCTCATTTAGACTCAAATCCCACTGTCCCTGTTTCCCACCCTGATGTCCCTCTTTTTAGAAGAACAGATTGTATGGTATGTATATGTGTATCACATTGCTCTACAGCAATAAATCTCATTTTATTGTTTGTTTAAACATCAGCATATGTGTTAATAAATTAGTCTGTATGAATAAAATACTTTGGTCCTGTTATAAGCCATTTATTAGGTTACACAAGGAGGTGTCAATAGGTCATGAAATAGCCTAAAAAATATCAGTAATGCCCCACCCACCAGCCACACACCCCTAAAACACAAGTGTGTCTCTTTGGCAGTCTGAAATGTTAGGAGGTATGCACATTTACCATAACACTACAATTACTGTTAACAAATCCAATGTCCTGTCTCTCACACATCACTTTCCCTTTCTCCTACTCTTTACCATAGCCTCTTCTTCTTACATGTCTCCTTCTGAATCTTCATTTTTTCCCTTTTCCTACCCCTCTACTTTAACCCTTTCTTCATGCCTTTCTCCAACTCCTTACACCTCCCAATTCAACTTTATTTTTCTCGCCTTCAAGGAGAGTGAAGGACATTTGTAAGAAGGCCTGCATTCAAATCAACAGTGACCATAATCTCCTCATATCCCCCTTTAACCTTTTGAGTGCCAGAGGGGTACGCAATGCATTGGTTTGCAATGCGTTGCGTACCCCTCTGGCACTCAAACGGTTAATCTAATTCCATCTCTTCATGACTCCTACTCCACACCTCCTCTACCATTTCAAAAGAAGAACATATTACTAGAATATATTATAAGAATCAGCAGCTGCAAATTATAATGATAGCACACATAGAAATATATTGAACCAATATTTTTGATCATGTATTATATCAATTATCAATTATCACACAAGACATCATGACTTCGATTCCAGAAAAATGAGCTTCACATTGGAGGGTTTTTCTGACTGCATGTAACTAAGATCAAAATAATAAACTGTTCAATGTTAGATGAAAACACCAATATTTTGCATCTTGTTGGGTCCAGTTCTGCACAAAAATACTTTTATTAAAGGCTATCATGTTCCAATATACCTTCATTGCAAACATGTAAGGAGACTGAAATTGTCCGTTCAAGAGTTTGTTATTTGCTGCAAGCTTTATTAATACACAAGCCATGTTATAAATCGCACAAAAATGTACTAAATACATCCTTCTTCTGTTTTCCATTTAAGATAACTGAAACAAATAATTGTCATGGAGATTCTCCCTCTTCTCAAAGCATTTGGCTTCATTATCTTGATCATTATTGGGATGCCTGGAAATGTCTTCATTCTTCTGAAATTTACCTACATCAAGTTAATAGAGAAAAAGCTCTTGCCAAACAATATGATATTGATGGTCCTAGCACTGGCAAATATTCTTATGATTTTCTCCCGTGTTATTCCTCAGGCCCAGGATGCCATGGGAGTAAAGAATTTGCTAGATGACATAGAGTGTAAACTTGTACTTTTCACCTACAGAGTGAGTAGGGCGATGTCTATATGTATCACCAGTTTCCTAAGTTGTCACCAGTGTGTACTTATTGCTCCGGTCACTAAAATGTGGATTTATGTTAAGAAATTGTTAGCTCAAAATGTGTTAGCCATAATTTTGATAATCTTTGTCATGAATGTGGCTTTTTATGGTAGTTGCTTTTACCTTGCAAAGGCTAAGTCAAACTCAACAACTTCAATATACACTCTCAACTTAGTTTATTGTAATGCAGATTTTCTAACCTACATGTCTTTTATGATATTTGGAGCAATATCTGTAATCCGGGAAGTTATTTTTGTGGGGCTTATGACATTATCAAGCAGCTATATAGTGTTTGTGTTACACCAGCATGGGAAAGCTATTAAGGGCATGAGGAGCTCTGACAAGGGCCTAAGAAAGACAGTTGAGTATAAAGCTTCTAGAGCAGTCATTGTGTTGGTTGCATTGTATGTGGTCTTGTACGGCATGGATAACGCCATGTGGATATATACCTTGACACTGACTAATATGAGTCCTGAAATGAACAACCTCCGAATATTTCTTGCTGCCTCTTACTCAGCCTTTAGTCCATTGGTTATAATTGCCACAAACCCTAAATTGCACCACAGTTTGAAAAATGCACTGGGAAAACAGTCACCAAAGACTGAAAAACAAAGTGTGCAAAAAACAAAATGTTCAAGCTGCGTAAGTCAAACCTGACAAAGAATATTATATATTATTCTAGAAATAAATTTATTAAGCTAATATATCTAATCCAAACCCTAAATCCTCTTAACTCTTCTAGTGCCAGAGCTGTATCCCACCCATTGCACTGGCACTCAAAGGCTTAACAGACCTCATGAGTCCATCAATGAATATACATGTTCTGATAATATAAAACTGATAAATAGATATACAAATGATATATGGTGTGATTGATGTTTGAAGAAAGCCTACATAGGTAAGTCAATCGTTTAAACAAATTGACAATTGTGAGTAAGGTATAGTTGTTCTTTCATTCATATGCAGCTTCTGAGTGGTTTGAGTGTTTATGAATGTTACTTCCCTTATTGACATTGTTACTTTCTATTTAGTGTTTTATAAGGTGGTTTTTGGTTCCTAAATTAGAGTTATTAGTATGTTTGAATGTTTGAAATCTGTGGGTCTTAATTTATTTAACAGAACATCATGCCTAGGTACAGCAGTCTGGTAAATGTTTATGCAATTTGCATTTTTGTGTTGCTGGAGAAGGACATTTTACTGTCTTGAAAATGTTCTGTAAAGGGCCATGGATGAGGCTTTCTCTCTTCTTATAATCAGATTCAAATGGTTAATGTCTGTTATTTATTGAAGGGGGAAAGCAAATACAGGTATCTGAAAATCCTATGTAAATATAGACATTGTTATAACTAACTGCATTATGAAGAACTCCTACCTACACACGTTCTCCTCCTACCTACACAGTGATTCACAACTCTAGTCTTTGGTGCACACCAACAGGCCTAGTTTTCAGGATATCACAAATCACAATAACTGAACCACTAATTACCTACCTATGATTAAGGAGGGATATGATGAAAATATGGCCTGTTGATGTGCCTTGAGAACTGACACCAAGAAACACTGCTCTAGTTAATGCACTTTAAATTTCTTTGCAATGCATTTAATACTTCAGCTGGTTAAATAGCTGATTAGTAAATTAGTCAAATGTGTATATGGACAACAAGGCAATATATAAAACTGGTAAATAAACGGGTCACCATAAATCAGGAGATGGTGTCTGTTGCAAGGTCATTAGGATTGTGCTTGCTACTGAAATGATAGCCAGTATGGTGGGCATGGTCAGCATAACTCAGGCATGCATACCTGAGGCACCCCTAAAAATTAGGCTCTTTAGGGGGTTTCCTTGTTTCCCTATGGATCGTCAGTCTCTGTTTTTATGTCCATTACCAACTCTACAGACTGCATGCAGAACCCCTTCATATGCGGTATGCTGGTTTCTGCAAATCTGCCAGCACAGCTTTACAAGTGTTAGCCTCCAACGCCAGTGGCTGTCTTTTTTGGAATGCACTACAATGTATGATCAGTATAGTGCATACAGAATACACTCTCCACAGACTTTGATAGCAGCATGCCCCTTACACATGTTCCCTAGCATGCACTGGAAAATGAAGTTATTCCATTTCATCTGTTCCTTATTTAATCCATGCACAAAAAAAGATAGGCATAAAATGCCCATAAATTATCCCACTTCACTTCTGTTGATACAAGAAGCATTAATAGGAGATTGAAGTAGCTTAGTAAATAAACTAGTCAGGTATAAGGTTAGACAATTTAGTCAAGCACCTGATGTAGCATGGAATAATAATCTGTTATTCACCCCAGAATGATTCTGAGAGGTTAATTTAAGGATCAACCAGACTTCTGCTCATCCTGCAGAACCATCCAGAAGACTGCTGGGGTGACTCCTCTGGGGGTTTACCTCAGGTCCATCTCTGTTGACAATTGCAGATATTAAGAAGAACAAGCTAGAGTTTCCCTTCTTGGCTGCAGGTGTGACTGGACTGGAAATATACCCAAGGACACATTCCTGTTTTCAGCAAGCTTAGAATAAAATATTGGATAACAGATATTGCCCTGGACAAGATGGATTTTTCCTGATTCACTGTAAGTGTGACTGGACTGGAAATACACCCAAAGACACTTCCCTATTTACAGGAAGCTTAGAACAAAATATTGGATAGCACTCATTCCCTACCAGCTGCATCTCTCTCACTGTGCATTTGAATTCCACAGGACTTGGTAATATCGCAATATTTATTTAATCCCAACCCATAAGGGATATGATTAGAAACATTTTGTTCTTCACTGGGACTTTGTCACACTGAACAAACATTGACAACAAAGTGAAATTTAGAATGAAGATCTGACAACATTTCTAAAAGGATGTCATTCCAGAAGTCATTAATGATGTTTCGAGTTCACAATGGCTACTTAAAGTAGCACTAATACCTAAAACATATTAACTGGGGGATATATAAACTTAAATACTCTGTATTTATGGCTAGAACCTGTAAAAAAATCGTATTAAGCTTTGCTCATTCATCATAGTTTTTGTACCATGCATAGCTATAGTTATAAAGTGTCCCCCTCCTGCCCCTTTTAAATAATTTAAGCCACCTCCCTCAGATCTGGAATCTGGTCATTGCAACAAGGGAAAATCTTCTTGCTGTCAGTATAAGGAAAACCCTGCCCCACCTTGACCAAGGAGGAAAGGTTTTTCCTTATGCTGAGAGAAGATTGTCCCTTGTCATGATCCATCCTGAGCGGCTTGCCTCTCTGAAGAGAGGCAGAGTTACGTATGTAATAATTGTAATAGTACTCTGCATTGTACAAAAACTATGATGAATGAGCAAAGCTTAACTTATGTAGAAACATTACTATTCCTTTAATCACTGATCTCTTATAATATAAGCAGCACACACATAATTAAATAAACTCTCTGCATATGAAACATGCTTTAAAAAGCTTAGGATTTTATTTTAGGGCTGTAACACATTTATTATACATTTTTACACATGTTAGCTATAAGGTATATCAACCTAATTTAGTTGTTTGTGTAACATATTGTTTATGAAAGATTCTCTGTTCTCCCACAGAATATTTTGATTGTGTCAATGAACTTTCCAGAAAAGTTATGATTAGTCATTACTTCTGTGCCATGATAATGTGGCCTGATTTCTGTCATGCGTGTGGTGGTATTCTAAAATTTGTGGAGGCTGTTGTACTAAGAAGAACTCAGTAAGTCTGCAGCAAACCAAGACCACCATAGAGAACAGATAAAAAATAACCTCAAATTTCAATTGAATTAAATTGTGATTTTAACCCCTTTAAGACTAAGGATTGCCTTGGAGACCTCTCTAGCCTTCAAGGAGTTAAAACACCCAATTTAATTTGATTCCTGCTGGAGATGTAGCTCATCCCCAGGAAATTGTCTTCATATCTAGTGGTTGTGCAGACTCAATTCTCTTTATAGAGATAAGTGCAGGTGGTGGTTAATGAAGCATTGGGCATTGATTGGATTCTTACTCCCGACAATACTCTGGTAAATCTCTTACCTCTTTTTTCCATACATCTGGTCATAAACATTTACATAAGCAATGATTTATTGGATTAACTGCTGCTAAAATTTGAATACCTCTCAATTGGATGTCCCCTTCTCCCCCTTCAATTTCCTCTTGGAAGTTGAAATTGACCAATTATGTTGAGATGGAACATCTTCATGAGACTCAGCTCAATTTCTTTCTTTCTTTCTTTCTTTCTTTCTTTCTTTCTTTCTTTTTCTTTCTCTCTCTACAATCTGTCTCCTTTCTGTCTAGCCTTTTTTTACCGCATGCATATTCTCTTCTTACTCAGCAAGTTATTGTGCTTCAATGAACTCTAATTGTTTTTATTTGTATTCAAGATTTTAATCATGTCATATAAGATGAAGTACTTGCAATAACTGTAAACACTGAATAATTGTCAACATTTCTAAATAAATAAATAAATATTAAAAAAAACCCACACACAATTTAAATTGATGGTCTGTTTGCTTCAGAATTACTCTGGGGAAGATGCATTAAAGGAGCAGTAAACTTTTTTTATGAAAACACATATTTTACAGAGCATTTCCTGCTGAATAAAACAAGGCCACTCCCACTGTTGTCAGATGTTTTGTTCAAAATGTATAGCAGTTTAAATAATCAGGAAGTGACAGGCAGTGTTTACTTCCTGATAGGTCTAACTGACAGGAAGTGACAGGCAGTTTCTATCACATTCTATGGAGAACTGTATGTCTCTGACTTTTCTGACTTTCCTCTCCATTAGAATCTAACAGGAAATCTAATTAGAATTTGACCACTAGAGGGCACTGCTAATGTAAAAAAACATGGGTTTAAATTGTAATAATTCTGGAAATATAAATCTCTCGGCAGTGGGAGTACCCTTATTTTACTTAATAGGAAACTCCCTACAATATATATTTTTTCATAAAAAAGTTTACTGCTCCTTTAAGGTATAATAAAGGCAGGATAAAGAGGATATGTGATATATATTTTCCAGTTCCTATGGTATTCTATAAACAACACAATAGTTTTCTCCACAGGCTTCATAGAATAACATAGGACATTGAGAGCTTATTTCACTGAAAAAGTTATGTTCTTTATAGTACACAGTTGTGTAACTAATAAGTGGATGGCCCTAGTTGCCCCCCGTCACCAGCAAACAAAGAAATTAACAAATGCATGATTAAATAAAATATTATGTATATCTCAAACATTCCGCAGTTCAATGCCGTCATTATGCAATACATACAGTTCTATTGCAATGGTTCACAAATTATGTATATGAAACTCTGGATTAGTTCAAGCGGTTCCACAGAACAATGGCAGACAGGAAAACAAGGCTGGAGAGTCAGGCAGTGTATGTGGGGTTCAGTTACTACCAGTGAAAAGATAAACAAGGCTGCTGCATAAAATAATGCATGTGTGATTCTATCACTACTAGTTGACAATGGAACTAGGTTGCTGTGTCAGTGTATATTTAATCATATTAATAAGTAAAACCCCCATCTCTTGCGCTTAGCTCCTTCATCACAGCTAAAAAATGTCACAGTCAGAACTTCAGCAGCTCGGCACTCCATGCTCCTTATCACTAGCCTGTGTCAAGTAATTCCAATGTGTACTTCTATCTATAGGCTATGGGCCATATGTTCAAAGAAGTAGCGAAATAGCTTTTGTCTTTTGTAAAGACTTTTCAAAGTACAGTGTCGTTGGGATCATTAATATTTTCAGAGAGTGTCGGTTGTGATTGGAAATATGTTGTTTGTCCTGACTTAAATTGTCGTATGGAACGACAAAAAAGTCTTAAAAAATGTCTTAACTAATGACAAAAATGTCTTCAAAAATGTCTTAACTAAAGACAAAAATTCTCACATTCAGAACTACACATTCCCTCCACTTTTTTCTTAATGTACAAATTTTGTCTTTGCAAGACATTTTTCTGTCGTTAGTTATGACAAATTTTCTTTTCCTCTATACGACACTGAGGAATAGTTTAGCCACACCCTTGCCCCTCCCCTTTGCCCATCAATTCTGGAGTTGTGTAGTACACAACGGACATTACAAATTTTTTGTTGTATACTCTATAGAAAATATGCCGTTCATGCATTCAATGACTTATTTTTGTCTTTCATACGGCAATTTTTTGTCGTTATCCCTTTGAACATACAGCCCTATGTGTGCACTGAACACCACTGTTGTACTCAAGGGACTTAAAGTTTTCAATGCTTTGTAATCAGTGCAACAGGAAAGAGAAGAGCAGGGCAGTGGGATAAACTATAGATAGCAGTGCATAGTGGTTTCTTTGTTTGAAGATGAAGCAACTTAGGTTTTGCAAGTAGAGATTCTTTTTATTTCAAGTTCAGGTTTGTAGCATGGAAATGTTTCTAAATGTGATAGAAGTTTGGGATTCTTGATGGTTATAATGATGTTACAGCTTGGTGGAAACTAGCTATTTTATGTTTCTTAACTTTACACTGCATGTGGCTAGCTTGATATACAATGTAACCTGTTATGGATATGGTCAGTGCATACACAAAAGAGAAAGCATATATCCAATCATTTTACAAATGTTTGTAAATGTATCTGTGAACCAACACTATGTTATATGAATATGTATGTAGCTAGCCCTATCAGTAGTGAAGGTTTATTATTATTATGTCAGACAAACATATAAATAGATAAACCTAAAAAATGTGAAATGGGATATTGACACATAGCCAGAAGTATACCTGCTGGATAAGTTCATATACACATACCAATGGTCTATTCTGGTTACTACAGTGACAGCTAAAGTTTAGAATCAAAGATGACTAGAGGAACAGACGATTATTGGAAGGACCAGTAATTTTACATTTAAAGGGATAGTAATGCTTAAAATGTAAAAAAAAATATGTTGTAGGGTTTATCCCCCTGAGCAAAACAAGGAAACTCCCACTGCTGAAAGGTGTTTTATTCAAAAGTTATTACAGCTCAAAGTTGATATTTTTAGGTGCAATATCACAGTGACCTGAAATTGTACAGTGGCGCTGTTGCTACACTATCCTATGGAGATTAATGGTCTACGGACCAGAGCTGTCCATAGGATGGTGTAACAATAGCGCCACTGTACAATTTCAGGCCACTGTGATAATGCACCTAAAAAATTCAACGTTGAGATGTAATACTTTTGAATAAAACACCTTTCAGCAGTGAGAGCACTCTTTTTTACTTGGGGAATAAACACTACAATATATTTTTTTATTACATATTAAGTATTACTATCCCTTTAAAGAACCAGATTTTAGTTCTATTAGTTCTGACATGCCCCCCCTTTATATGGTCTAAAACCTATACATTTTCCTCTTTCACTCAAACTTTATATCACATTCAGACATCATCCAGGAAGTGTACCTGAGAGTCACTGTCAGAGTGGTCTCTTATAAGTAAGTTAATTTTTTTTATTTAACTTTCTTTATATTTTTCTTCCTGTAATAATTCTTAGTTCATACAACAAAATACTTACTCAAAGAATACAATAAAATAGAGAATGAAGAAATTATAAACAGTGAGTTCTACTAATAATCTGGAACAGGGCTGTCCTACTGGTTGTCCGCGGCTCATTTGTTCAGGGGTAGTAGATTATAAACTGCATGTTGTGATGGTATTCCCCTGACATTGGGCATACTGTCAGTGAAGCTTAAAATCAGATTTGATGATGTGTACTAGCCATTAATGCTCATCTACATGCAAGGGAGGTGGTTCGTTGAAGTGGTTGTTCAGGGCCATTTTTAGGCATGCAGACCCCATTTCATTGAGTGCCTTCCCTGCATGGAGATAAGTTGTGTTGGCCATTACAGAGTGCATAGGTGGAGAGGTAATATGATGTTGGAATGGAGACAAAGAATTGGCAGATTGTTTTGAATCCAACCAGAACCTGTTCAGTGTTATTTAGGAAAAAGAAATACTGTCTGTATTGGGTGTAGTATTCACTGTGGTAAAATATAACCTTTATTATGTATTCTTGATTGGCCCCAATCATTACTTAAAGGGATAGTAATGTTTCATAATAAAAGCAGCTCTAATTAATCATCATAGTATTTGGACTTTGGAGAGTGTTATTTCAATTCTGTCAGAGTTGTAGTTCAAGAGTAATTCAATGATAAAGTATCCCCCTCCCACCTCTTTTACTGATGTAACACTGTGCAGCCAGTGCAGAAGCAAGGTGCCCAAGTAGATTGCAGAGAGGGACAATCTTCAATTAAGATAAGGGAAAAACCTGAAAAGCTTGTCAAGGGGGGCAGGGCTTTCATTGTTTTCATAGGAAGAAGATTGTCCCCTGCTGTTATCTGTCTGGTCTATGGACTGCATTCCACATCTGAGTAGAGATGGCTTACACTAGGTAAAAGGGGCGGGAGGGGGAAACTTTGCTTTTGAATATCTCTTAAACCATAAAGGTTTGATATATAAGACTTATATCATTCTTCGTGTTTTTTTAATGCCTACAAAATAAAATAAAGTTAAAACGAAGTATTACTATCCCTTTAAAAGATATTGCTGATTGTGTGAGGGAAAAAAAAAACTCAACCTCACATCTACATGCAGGGAAGGTGGATCCTTGAAGTGGTTGTTCAGGGACGTTTTTGGGCACGCAGCCCCCATTTCATTGAGTGCCGTCCCTGCATGGAGATAAGCTGTGTTGGCCATTATAGAGTGCATAGGTGGAGAGGTAATATGCTGTTGGAATGGAGACAAAGAACTGGCAGATTGAGTTGAATCCAACCAGAACCTGTTCAGTTTTATTTAGGAAAAAGAAATACTGTCTGTATTGGGTGTAGTATTCACTGTGGTAAAATATAACCTTTATTATATATTCTTGATTGACCACAATCAAAGATATTGCTGATTGTGTGAGGAAAAAAACCTGAACCTCACACCAGCTTTAAAAACAATACGTTAGTATTCAGAGGTTCAATATTCTCAATCCCCATTTTACTTATGACTATATAATGAATGTTATATTTTACTACAGTCAGTATTACACCAAGCACAGCATTTTCTTTGTCTGAATAAGCACTGAACTGGTTTATTAGCTATACAGGTTCTGGTTGGATTCAATACAATCTGCCACATCTTTTTGTTCTCTTTTCTCCATTCCAACAGTATGTTACCATATTACTATCAGCCACTTCCTGAATAAGCATTTTTTCTTTTTGTTCTGTAGTAATAGCATATCAATAAAGACTACCGACTAATATACTCAACTCTTCGAGTGGCAGGCAGGTATCCGATGCATTGCAATGCAATGCAATGTATTAGATACCTTTCTGGAACACAAAGGGTTAAGACATAGTATAATTGTTTACAACTTCACATAATGAAATGGAAACAAGTCCACCTGTTGTTCAGCAGTTTTGTAATTTCTAGTGAACTGAAATATGTGGTATATTTATTTTTCTCCCAATACAAATTATATTGGTGCAGTTTGCCATCTGTCATTTTGTTAGACCCATGAGTAACAATGTTGGTCGATACAATGAGAGGCATGTATGAAAACAATCTCTAAGCAAAATATGCTCATTATTTTTGTTGCACTAATAGCACCATGCATGACAAAGTACAGATGGACCAGCAAATAGGTGCAATTAAGGACACAAATCACTTTAAAAACTGTAAAAATATTAACAATTACACCACCATGGAGGTGTCCTACAATAAAGGAGTTTTTATCTGCTCTCATCTTATTATGGTTCTTATTGTACGATTAAAATAAAGACAGTTTAAGCACAACTAGTGCTTTTTTGCATTTTGTCATACACATAAGTGTATGGCTGATAAAATCCAAACCAAACCATATTTACCTTTAAAAATGCACACAGAGGACTTTGGCCATGTATGCTCTGTCTTGAACGCAGAAAAGCCTGGTTCAATACGGGTGTGCACAACGCATTGCAAAGCAATGCATTACACAACCTTCTGGTCCTTAAGTGGTTAATAACCCTATGAACTCAGGCACATTGCATTGGACCCAATGTTAACAACTTAAAGCGGAACTACCACCTGACATACATTTTAGCTTAAATAACTCCTCATCTGGTGACTAGCTGCTTAGTAGCGCTAGTCGCCAGAATTATTACATTGTTAAATAGATTTACCCTTTCTTCCCCAGCTGACATGAAGGACGGAAGATGGACATCTTGCCATAGTGACATCCAGGCGCCTGCTCTGTCAGTCCCTTCCAGACCTGAATGGCTCCTAGCAACGCCTCCTAGAACCAACTGGGGCTAACAGCGCAGGCGCATGGATGTCACTATGGCAAGATGTCCATGATCCGTCCTGCAGGTCAGTCGGGGAAGAAAGGATAAATCTATTTAACAATGTAATAATACTAGTGACTAGCCCTACTAAGCAGCTAGTTGCCAGATGAGGAGTTATTTTAACTAAAGTGTATGTTAGGCGGTAGTTCAGCTTTAAAGCCCCATGACATGCCAGGACTGTCATGGGTAAACTTCCCTTAAGGGCACATGACGGTCCTGGCATGTCATGGGTTAAATGATAGCAGTGCGCCTCATTGCACTCTGCTATCATGCTGGTGAAGCTGAAACTGAGCGCTCCAGGACCAGAGCACTCAGTTTCAGCCATTCTCTGTTTTGCCAGGACATGTGATCGTTACTACAGCTGTCACATGTACTGGCATTTTCATTCACAAAGGCAATGGGGGAGATTCACTAAGCGGTGATAAAGAGGTTATAAAGTGGAGATGACTTCTCCAGTTTATCACTTATCCAGTTCCTATGTTATTCTATAGAGCCTATGCACTAAGATCTTCAAAGTTGAAGAAATCTTACTGCATAGGCTCCATAGAATAACATAGGAATTGGAGAAGTGATAAACTGGAGAAGTTATCTCCACTTTATAACCTCTTTATCACTGCATAGTGAATCTCCCCCAATGTGTTTTATACGTTGCCTTTGTGACTATTCTCTGCCTCTCTCCTCCTTACTATGAGAGTAAGGCAGAGAGAAGCAGAGAATAGACAAAATATTAAAGAAATAGAAGCCAGAGTTGGGGAGTTTTAGCCGCTTCAGTACTAGTGCTGGGGGCAGGATGAATGTAGGTCCATTTATGATCTACGGACAGCAACATGTTTTTTAATAAACGTGAGCAAGACCAAAGTAGTATATTACACAGACTAATTTATAAACACATCTACTGACGTTTATACAAACATTGATGGGAATTTTATTGATATGATGCAATGTAATACGCTTATACACACCACACAGTCCTATCTACCGTAAAGTGGGAAACTGGGGAAGGGGACGACATGGGGATTCTCACCCCAGAGGGCACTGCCCCCCCTAAAACTGGACATTGGGCCCAAATAATCACAAGAGAACCCATAAAAACTCTGTTTTTTTACTTTTTTTAAAATCTTTTTCTTTATTTTTAATAAAATTAATTGTTTCTTATCAAAAGAAAGCCCTACTTGAGTGTAAAAAAAACGTATATAATTTATGGGGAAAACACTGTTTTTGAATTACTTAGCATTATAGAGTATGTCAATTAGGGCATGTTATGCAAACACTTCTTGTCTTAGCTCTGTATTACATCCCCAGCTCACTAACATTTAACCTTTTCAGTTCTAGGGGAGGTGACCAATACATTTTCCACATCCATTAGAACTGAAAGTTACTTGTGATTGAATGGGGGAAGTAATGTAGGGCTAAAAATGCATTCACCAAGGCAAACATGTTGTTTGTTTAAATAATATGAAGGATATTGCTCCACTGATCTTCTCAACCTCCAATGACTGGCTGACCGAGGGAGGTGTCATCCAGTAATATTCTGCTGGTGCTCACACATGCTAAAACAGTTGATATGTGGCAGGCAGAGGGGTCTTGGTGACATTAATGACAGTGGTAGTGTGTATCTGCTAGTATACACTACAGTGACCATACACTGTAGTGCGTAACATGAGACACAGCCATTGGTATGGGAGGCTAATGCCAGTGGAAGTGCACTAGCAGATCCTATTGAGTTCTTAGTAAATATTGATGCATTAGGTTGGGTTTGGAAAAATTGTATATTTACTGCTTAAAAGGATAGTAATGTCTCGCTTAAAGTGCAGTTCAGAATCTTCCTTATGTTTGTATACGTAGCGCTATGTTTAATTACTTACATATTTGTATTTCAAGCGCTATTGAAGCTGAAAGGATCCCCCTCCCACCACTTTTACTGTGTATCGCTGATTCTCTCAGTCTGGAGTGCGGCGAGGGACAATCTTCAGTAAGCAAAAGGAAAATCCTGCCCTCCTTCGTCAAGGGGGTAAAAAAGAAGATATATAGGTGATCCTACCACAGTCCACTTAGTTAGAAATACTTTCAAAATCAATCAGTTTCTCAATCGGTGCTCTTAGGGCACTGCTTCTAATCAAGGTGTCCTCAGTCTCACCTCACAGTCAATAGACAAAATGCAACAAAAGAAAAGAAAAAAACACAGCCTCTAAAAGTACACAATATGTATAAGTAATAACGAGTTTCCCTGCATATACTGATGCACTCAACAAATACTTTCTTGCTGTGTTGCTCATCAACAAAGAAGATTTTAAAACATTCCTCCGAAAGATCCCTTCTCGTTCTCTAGTTGGAGTAATCTCACAGTGGCTCCTCAGATGTATTTTCCACCCGCAGTGAGGAGATCAATTACATCCAGTTGTCTTGATGAGGGAAATGCTGCCGTGATTGTCAGAGATAATGTGCAGGTCAAATCGGGTAGAAGGTCTTGATGTGTGACCTTCTGCAGAGGGACGTGTTAGTAAAGTGGTAGTCCAAAAAGTGACTGAAGCTATGGTTGCTGCAATGTGTGCAATAAATGATGGTCTCTCTCCTCCTCAAGAGGCTGTTTGTTAAAGTCCCATAAAAGTTCCAGCACCACCATGAATATTAATAAACCACTTAAGAACACTGAACTTGAAAACAGAACACATTCTAATGTTGATGCCCTAAAGTAAGAAGGTGTAGCAGTTCAACCAACAGTTGCATGTGACAGTAAGACGAACAAGTGCAATATTTGTCCTGAAATTTGTAGTCAACATTGTTAAAATTCCTCCAAGAGGATTCCAGAAAATACAAAATCATTCTTTCACTCATCATCAGCATCATTACATCTTAGTAAACAAAAAAAGAAGAAAAAAAGGGTGCTTCCTAGTGTAATATATTTGTAAACAGTGATCCTCCACCAATGAACCAGGATACTCACAATTTTCTAAACCACTATGAGTGGTCAGACACACAGCTAGGGGACTCTGACTGCCCCCACTCAGGCACTCAATTGGTGTATAGGCAGATGCTACTTCCCACAAGTAACCAACTAGACCTCCAGGACCCTTAGGAAACATAAACACAGAACCAGAACGGGAGCGCAATCCATCAAGATGGGATATCGCACGAGAAAGTGTAAAAGATAACACTAGTAGCAATGTATATATGGCCAATGATCATAGGATAGTACTCACACTTGTTGTCACATTTGCCGGTTGTGAGAACAACCGGCAGTCTACAAATGGGGTTAGGTACCGCCCCGATACGGTCCCATGCGAACTTCAGCAAGAGAAATGATTGCAGAGAATCCAAAAATATATGTTAAAAAATATAATTTTAATAATAAAATAATGCCAATTGTATAAATCGTGTCAATATAGCCCAGAAAGGATGCATTTTAAAGATAACCACTTCTTTTTCAAACTAATTGGGCAGTTTTCAAATATATACAATATAATTTGCAAAACAATGCAATCTGGCAATAAAAGAGTAAAAGGCAAACCATTCTAATGTTGATGCTCTAAAGTAAGAAGGTGTACAAGTTCAACCAACGGTTGCATGTGACAGTAAGACAAACAAGTGCAATATCTGTCCTGAAATTTGTAGTGAACATTGTGAAAATTCCTCTAAGAGGATGCCAGAAAATACAAAATCATTCTTTCACTCATCATCAGCATCATTACATCTTCCAAGTCCTGATCCTAATCAGCCACATACACAAGTGTTGAGTAAACAGCAGCAACAAAGATTATCAACATCCATAACTCTATGATGAGTGCCTCTGCTGCTGCTGCTGGAAAGTGCAATACCTTTGACACCTAGTAATAGTAAATTTGTAGCAATATCTTATCCCACTAGTAGTAGTAGTAGCCCCTCATGAATCCCTCAGTCTATGAAGACCACAGTATGGAGATACCTAACTCAAGTCCCAAAAAGCTGCTATTTGTTGTCTGTTTTAGAAGCATGTGCATAGAACGAAAACAGGATCACACTTAGGCACCTCCTTATTGATATCCCACCTGAATCACTACCACAGGTCTGACTGGGAGACAATCATCAACATGTCAGAGGTGCCACAACTAGCAGCAGCAGCAAAATCACTCCTAAAACTCCCCAGGGCTCTGGGGAACATAATAGAAATGATGCTGATGAGTTAGTGTGCCAAAATGTCATTAATTGAAATAATACCTATGGTTCTTGCTGCAGAGGAGTATCATTCTGAGTTAGCTGTAGGAGATGAAAAGAGTAAAAGAGTGCACACACATTCTGTTGCCACCTCCCCAAGTCATGTTGTTAAAGCAACAAAGTTACACAGGTCTTCTGCCATGTACTGCAAACCCACACTTACCGAGTTCTTGGGAAGAAACAACATCTTCACAAAAATAATGGAAAGTCAAAGTTGCCAAGATGTTTATATGTTTCCATATACTATTGAATGAACTGACTTTATATGTTGCACCCTGCTGGCATATCCCAAGCGACAGTTATTTTCAAGGATTGCTGGGCCACAATTGTATAAGCAGGTGGTTAGTGTGGTGGGAAAAGACCTAGAAACCCCATAAAGCAAGAAAATTCCCTGACAACAGATATGTGGCAAAATGTCCAGACTATATGACTGTTGTTACTCACTGGGTTTTACTCCCACCAGTGGGCAACAATAGATTGCAGCATCAGGTCACAGTCAATAATATTGCCTCTGGTTCTGGCAGTATTATTAAATGACAGCAGCAGGGTAGCCCTTACCATTAATAATCTACTTTTTGCATGCAGAGTTTTGACATAAAATCCCACAAAGCCATGCATGTGTTAAATAAACTAGAATAGGTGATAGAGGAATGGCTTGTACCCTGCTCCTTGGAAGCTGGTGTTGTGTCTGCTGATAATAGTGCCAACATAATAGGTGCCTTGAGAATAGGTGTTATGGTACATGTCCCATGTCCTAAAGTTAGTTAAGACTAGATTTCTCTCAGAATCCAAAACCCTCAGAAATTATGAATATTGCCTTCCAAATCTGTGACCATTTTAGCCAATCCTGTAGTGCTTGCAAAGCATTATATTCCATACAAGAGTGTAACAAGCTGCCCCATCACAGCAAAAAATGATGGTACCTACATTGTACATGCTATAGTGTTTGTACAAGGAGAATAAGGCCATTAGTGAGTACACAATGCAAACCTGGATGGCTTCTGAAGGAGCATCTTTGTCACCAGGGCAATGGCAACTAATATATGATATATATGAGTTGCTGAAAGCTTTAGAGGATGCCACCTTGCTCTTCAGTTATGTAGGGATAGGATTTTACTTGTTATGATACATTTATTAAATATGACGTGTTTTGTTGATATTCACCTTCAGACTTAAATATGTGCTTTCCTGTTGTAGCTCTTCAATGTGTTCTTGCAGTTCTTTAGGACTACTGGCAAAGAGTATAATATCGTCTGCAAAAGGCAAGTGATGTAGATAGTCTCTAATGTTTTTAAGTCACTTTTTCTCCCAGTTTAGCTTGTGGAAGTTTTCTTCTAAACAAGCATAAAATAGTTTTGGGGATATTGTGTCTACTTGTCGAATGCCTTTTTCTATGTTGATCTAGACTTTGTCATTGTTAACCTGTATTGATGTAGTTGCATTTTCATATATTGATTGGAGGATATTGATGTAAGCTCTATCTATTCCTTGGTTGATCAAGACAATGAGTCAAAGTCCTTTTTGTAGTTAATGAAGGCTATGTATAATGGAAGGTTGTATTCATTATGTTGCTCTATAATTTGTTGCACTGTCTGTATATGGCTAGAAGATGCCTGAGATACTCAGCTAGGCTCATGACCTTGCAAAGGTATGCAGAGAGCTCACTAGGACTGTGTCCTGCACCCAGGTGCAATCTCTTTTAGCTCACAAGTGCCATACACAGAGAATAAATATTCTGAATAGAGCAAGAAAATAAATGCCATACAATTCTTCTCTGAACAAAAGAAACACAACACCACAGACATACATTATAGTCTTATTGTGCTTGGACAGTGAAATACAGCTGCTCACTCTATGTACTTGTGAGCAAGAGGTCCATGCCTGGATCCCCCCCGTTACTCTTAGGGTGACTAACCCCAAGAGCAATTTGCATATACATAGAAGAAGTCAGGGATGCTCAACTAGACTTATGAGCTTGCATGCAAAAAGCTCACTAAGGACTGTGTCCTGCACCCAGAGTGCAATCTCTTTTAGCTCAAAAGTACCATACACAGAGAAGAATATTCTGAAGCACATCGTACAGGTTCTGCCAAAATGACAGTCCAGTCACAAAATGCAAGACAATTCTTCTCTGAACAATAAAATCAGCAAACCCCATATGTACTTTTTGGTCTTATTAGGGCTCGTTGGTGAGAGTCAGCTGATCATTCTAGGCACTTGTGAGCAAGGGGTATACGTCTGGATTCTTCCAATGCTTTTATGGTGACCAACCCCAAGAACAATTTGCATAAACATAGAAGAAGTCAGAGTTACTCAACTAGGCTCATGATCTTTCAAGAGTATGCAAATAACTCACTGGGACTACATACTGCGCACAAGGCTCAATCTTTTTTAGCTCACAAATGCCATACACAGAGAAGAAATATTCTGAAGCATATACAGATCCTGCCAAATTGACAGTCCAGTGACTAAACGCCGGACAATTATTCTCTGAACAAGAATAACAGCTAACGCCAGATACACATTTGTGTGACCAATAATGTGACCAACCCGAAGAACAATTTGCATATACATAGAAGAAGTCAGAGATGCTCAGCTAGGCTCATGATCTTGCAAGGGTATGGAAAGAGCTCACTAGGACTGCATCCTGCGCCCAGGGGTCATTCTGTTTTAGCTCACAAGTGTCATACACGGAGAATAAATATTCTGAAGCACATCTTACAAGTTCTGCCAAAATGACAGTCAAGAGACAAAAAGCCAGACAATTATTCTCTGAACAAGAATAACAGCTAACTCCAGACATGCATTTCACCTTGTTGGGCCTCGCTGGTGGGGTGCAGCAGATCCCAGCCTCTAGGCTTTTGAGAGCAAGGGGTCCATGTGTGCATTCTACCATCACTTTTAGGGTGACCAACCCCAAGGGTGATTTGCATATGTAGAAGAAGAAAAAGTCAGAGATGCTCAGCTAGGCTCATGAGCTTGTATGCACCAAGAGTGCAATCTCTTTTAGCCACACAAGTGCTATTCACAGAGAAGAAATAATCTGAATCACATCAGTTCTACCAAAATGACAGTCCAGCCATGTAATACCAGACAACTCTCCCCTGAACAAGGGATCAGCTAACTCCAGACATATGTTTCAACTTGTTGGGCCTCATTGGTGAGGTGCAGCAGATCCCTTTAGGCACTTGTGAGCAAGGGGTCTACATCTGGATTCTCCCATCAGTCTTAGGGTGACCAACCCTAAGAGTGATTTGCAGTCATAGATGCTCATCTAGCTTCACGGGCTAGCACGGGTATGTAAAAGTGCTCACAAGCAGAGAGCAAACCTTTTTAGCTCACAAGTGCCATACACAGAAAGTACATTTCTGACATATCATATTGTACCTGGCAAAATGCCAGTCTAACCACAAAATTCCAGACAATTCTTCTCTGAACAAGAAAAATAGCTAAGCCCCAGAAGAACGTTTTAGTCTTATTAAGCTTCATCAGCAAGAGGAAGCTGATCACTCTAGGCACTTGTGAGCAAGGGGTATACATCTGGAATCCTCCATCACTCCTAGGGTGACCAACCCCAAGAGTGATTTGCATATGTAGAAGTCAGAGATGCTTAGCTAGGCTCATGAGCTTGCATGCAAAAAGATCTCTGGGACTGAGTCCTGTACCAAGGGTGCAATCTCTTTTAGCTCACAAGTGCCATTCACAGAGAAAAAATATTGTGAAGCGTATCATATTGGTCCTACAAAAATGACAGTCCACCCACAAAACGCAAGACAAATCTTCTCTGATCAAAAGAAACAACTAATCCAGGACATACATTTCATGCCTTCTTGGGCCTCATTAGCAAGGTGCAGCTGATCCCTCTAGGCACTTGTGAGCAAGGGCTCCACATCTGGATTCTCCCATCATTCTTAGGGTGACCAACCCCAAGAGTAATTTGCATATATAGAAGAAAAAGTCAGAGATGCTCAGCTAGGCTCATGAGTTTGCATGTAGAAAGCTCACTGGGACTGTATCCTGCACCAAAGATGCAATCTCTTTTAGCGCACAAGTGCCAATCACATAGAAGAAGTGTTATGAAGCATATCATATTGGTCCTGCCAAAACAACAATCCAGTCAACAAATGGCAGACAATTTTTCTTTGAACAAGAAAACAAACTAGCCATAGACAAACATTTCAGCCTTACTGAGCCTCATCCATAAGATGCAGCTGATCCCACAAAGCACTTGTGAGCAAGGGGTCCATGTCTGGATTCCCCCATTAATGTTAGGGTGACCAATAGGGATGGGTGAAAAATTTTGCCTCAAACCAAAATCGGTGAATAGTTGCACTTTCCACGAAAAGTGCCATTTTTCTGCTTTTTTCACCTAGCTCATTCCATTGAAGTCAATGGGAACACTGAATTTACACACATCACATAGCAAATTTTATTTTATTTCCCAAAAGGCATAGTATAAAAGGGGCATGAGGATGCCTCTGTTGGTGGAATGTGGGAAAAGAATCAGTTGAACAGGGAAGGTTTGTTTTTGGTGGTTTGTTTACTGCGATTGGGGGGCAGTTAATAAAAAATAAATTCTAAATACAATTAAAATACCCCATAAGACATGAAATAAATAGGGTCTGAGGAGGGTACCTGTGTTGGTGGGAAATGAATTAGTTGAACAGGGAATTTGTTTCTGGGTGGTTTCCTGACTAGTATTGGGGGACAGTTAATTAAAAAAAAAAAAAAAAAAAAAAAAATATATATATATATATATATATATATATATATATATATATATATAATAAAATAAGAAATTTGTATATAACATGATAGAGACAAGGGTAGACATACTTGACGTGACAGTGTATTTTGTAGAGGATGATTTGTAAGATATATTGTTAGAGGCCCAAGTCCTGATGAGAGATTGATTTGTAGGACGTTATTTTTTTGTAGGCCTATGTTTTTTTTAAAGCACAAGCCCTTACTGGCCTAGTGTTGGCCAGTGGCCACAGACAAATGCTCTGATGTAGATACAGAATTTGCAACTGTTTTTCTTGCTGCTGCTGAGTTGTTTAAGCAGCAGGATGATTAGGCAGCTCAAAGGGAATGGGATCAACAACAACAGTAACATGGGTAATGGATGATGAAGGTTCCACTTGCCAGAACTAGCTCAAATGATGCACCTGAGGCTGTAGCAGAACCATAACTAGCCCCCACCACTTTAGGCATATGTGGAGAAAAGAATATGCTGGCCAATAATTCTTCACCTGCCCCTCCTCCAAAATCATGGGTATGTTGTTACTAGAATATAATTTTATCCCTTGAGAGCAGGAACTGTGCCTCTCATCAGCAACTGCAATATGCACAGTGCGTGTGGTAAATAACACCTGGTACAACTGTATCCAAACACCATGACTCCAGAAACCAAGTGCTGCTGCTGTCACTATGCCCATTGTCCACACCCCGCTAAGGACACATGACAGTTTAATAGTAATGATGAACCCTCCCTGTAACCAGCTTAGCATATTCTGTGAGATGTAATCTCCTCAGTTGCCATTTGATGCCCTGCTTGTGATTCTTCTCCATCATACTGCCATGTGTGGTCAGTGCACCACACAGTGTGCAGTAGGTGGACACGAACTGCCACATCCTAACATTTACAGCGTGGCTATCATTTGGTGGGGTAATGATGAATGGGGTGGATTGGCAGAAGATGTAGTTACCCTAGAGCAAGAAGGTCATGGAGAGCTAGTTGTTTCGCTCGTCATCGAACTTCCAGCCTCTGCCTGGGTTACTCTATTCTTTCCCCTCTTTGATCTCCACCTTGCTTGTTGCATTTCAGGAGAGCCAGGGGGTACAGCAGCAGCAGTGCCTGAGTTTAGTGGTGGGTGTTTGGATTTAACATGTTTGACCTAAATGTCATGTTGTGTGTGTTTCAAGTGTGCCAAGGTGTGTTCCCTCTTTTCCCCTTCTCACTGACTTGTCACAAATTGTGCACAGTGCCGTAGCTGATGAGAGCATTGTGCCTGCCCCATGAAAAATAGTCCCACACCCATGATTTCAGGGGGGAGGGAAAGGTGGAGAAGAATGGCTTCTTTCTTCTTCTCCTCCACATTCCCCTTTACTGTCTGAGGCAGAGGATGATGTTGCTGCTATTGCTGCTACTGACTCTGTATCAGCACTGCAACTAGGACCAGGAATATTGCTGCTGCTGGCAAGTGGAACCTGTTCTAGTCCTGCTTCACTTGTTGACCCCATTCACACTGTGCCCATGGTGGTCTGTGGCACACTAGCCTGTTCCACTGCATCCTGCTGCCATTGCAACTCAGCAGCAACAGGAATTAGAGCAGTTACAAATTCTGTAAATTTCAAAAGCTCATTACTGGTGGTCATGGTGATGCCCCTCTCCATCCCTGTCTCCCATTCCTTCTCAATTTGGACTAAAAAGGCCATCAATGTATCTCCCACCCCAGGTTTTCTACCATCATCTTCATTACCACCATTCCCTCCATGATTCTGCTGCTCTATTACAGACATCTCACTGGTTTGAGGAGGCAGTAGACTGTCACGGTTTCAATGAACACTCAGACAATTTGCGTAAGGTAAAATTCAGCTTTATTGAATAAATAAAGAACAGAAATGCCCTTCACAGGTCCAGACCCAGACAGTGATCGAGCACTTCTGGATCTGACACAGGTCAGGGTACAATCAGCAGCAAGTATACACAAATAAATGCAATGGCAGAGAGTGGAACTGGAACTGGAACTTAACCTCAGTAGTACCAACAAGGAAGTGCCCACAAGTGAAGGTAAGTACTGCAGGGCAAAATCCCCAATGGAACAGGGGAAACAGAGCGAGGCAACAGGACTTGCCCAGAAGACCAGGCAGAGGATAGCCCAAGTGGCAGGCGCAGACTCCCACACTCGGAGTTTATGCCCAGAGACAACCTGAGCAGGCACAGGCTGTATAAGTAATGCAACCGGGGCAACAGTAAAGGCACAGGCGGTATAGGTAGCAAACGGAGGCAACCATAAGAGCACAGGATGTATAGGTAGTGCAACTGGAGGCGATCGTAAAGGCACAGGCTGTATAGGTAGCAAACGGAAGCAACCGCAAAGACACAGGCTGTATAGGTAGCGCAACCAGAGGCAATCGTAAAGGCACAGGCTGTATAGGTAGCAACTGAAAGCAACCACAAAGGCACAGGCTGTATAGGTAGTGCAACCAGAGGCAACCATAAAGTCAGGGCTCAAAATTTCCACTCACCACTAGCCAATTGCGAGTGAAAATTTAGCCCTGGTGAGTAGAAATTCAGCCCTGGTAGGTATGTTTTGGCTTGTAGTGGCGAGTAACTTTTCAGGTCTGGCTAGTAGCAAAGGACTTCACATTTTAAGCCCTGGTAAAGGCACAGGCTATGGTAAAACGAGACCGGAGGAAACAGTGGGCACAGGCGGTATAGGTACAGCGAGAAGTAATAGCCAAAGCCTGGATCAGTACAGAGAGAGCGGTAGTCAGCCAAAGCCTGGGTCGGTACACAGCAAGCAGCAGTCAGCCAAAGCCTGGATTGGTACACAGAGAGCGGTTGTCAGCCAAAGCCTGAATCGGAACACAGAGAGCAGTAGTCAGCCAAAGCCTGGATCGGTACACAGCGAGAGATAGTCAGCCAAAGCCTGGATCGGTACACAGTGAGCGGTAGTCTGCCAAAGCCTGGATCGGTACACAGAGAGCGTTAGTCAGGCACAGCAAAATCGGTACAGAGATATCGATAGTCAGGCAAACCGGGTCGTCAACGGAGTAGGCAGCGAAGACAGGAGCAAGGTCAGGCAAAACCGGATCATACATGAAATAGGATACACAGCAACACACGTCTGGTCAGGAACACCACGAAAGGGCACCCAAGGTAGTGAGAACAGAGTTTAAAAAGGCAATTGCTGGGCGGAGCAGAGCCCAGTATCCAATAAGAAGCAGCAAGCACCGACAGGAAGTAGCAATGTCTACAGACAAGAAATCACGGCACCGTGATATAGGCTCAGCACTGGCAGAAGGCACAGCACTGGTTGCAGCAGGGGCAGCACATCTGATAGCAGGCACAGTACTGGTGGAAGCAGGGGCAGTACTGGCAGCAGGCACAGCTCTGGTGGCAGAAGGTACAGAACATCTGAAAGCAGGCACAGTATTGGTGGCAGCAGGGGCAGTATTGACAGCAGGCACAGCACTGGTGACAGCAGTGGCAGCACGTCTGACAGCAGGCACAGTACTGGTGGCAGCAGGGGCAGCACATCTGGCAGCAGGCCCAGCAATGGTGGTAGCAGAAGCAGGGGCAGCACATCTGACAGCAGGCACAGGCAACTGATATGTCCTGCTCTCACTACTACTACCCTCTTCATCTTCCCTTGAAATTAATTTCCCCAAGATCCCTGGGGTGATTTAGGAGGACTGGCCAGCATTGGTTCTGTAGTGCTCACTTACTCCATTTCTCAGACTCAGTGGACACATAAGGGTCCTTCCAGTTTCTCCTTTTATTAGATTTAGATTTTCTCATAGTGATAGCAATCAGAAGAGCACAGCATGTCTACCTCGCTCTATAGCTGATTCTATTGTGTTCCACTTCCTGGAATATGTCATGTTTTATTGCGAAAAGGCGAAAAACATGTAAATCAATCAGTGGAAACTTTCAAGCCATTGAAAAAATGGAAAAGAATTTTTGCCAATGGGCGAAAAATGTGAAGATTTTAATCATTGGTTTTAAAGTGGATTTTCCCATGGAAAAGGGCACAACAATGTGGTTTTTTTCAAATTTTTTTGAGGCAACATGACTGGACCTTTCACCCACTCCTACTACTCAAATGGCTGTAGAATGGCCAACAGGTCAAGCTGGCTATGACTGCTTATGAGCAGCAGTATATCAAATATATACAGTGGCTGGAACCACTCAGATGGCTGCAGAATGGACAACAGGCCAAGCGGACTAGAACAGCTATAAGCAGTCGTAGTGGAGACAAACTGTGGTTCTAACTGCTAGGACAGCTGCAGAATGGCCAACAGGCAAAGCAGGCTGACAGGGAGATAAAACCAAGGCCTCCCAGCAGAGTGGCCTGAGACCACTAAGCAGCAACCGCTAGATGAGAGAGGTGAAAGCTGTGAAGCAGAAAGAATTACATGTAGTCAGGGCAAAGGTGTCATGCCCCTCTAGCCCTTACCTCTGAGCTTCAGCCATCCACCGCTTCTGTGGGCCTTCTGGATGCTCCACAGTAGCGTGGTTGGTGAAAAACACGGCCTAAAGTTAAGGGAGCCCCCAGGGAAGACATCCAGATACCAGCAGTTAGTGTTGTACACCTGTAGGAGGGAGGTAGAGCCTGCCCTTCTCATCAGCTGCCCACCAAAAAAGTGCCTCCAAGGCAGTAGTGAGGCAGGTGCTGTAGTGACACTCCCCTCTGGTGGGCAATCCAGAGAGAGGTTTGTCCAGCAGAGGGGAGGGGTTAAGGCCTACAGCACCATAAGAAACCCTCAGGCTGTGTCCACTTTGCTCCAGTGTTCCAGAGCTTTGGTTCCTGTATGCTCTAAGCCTCTAGTTCTCAGTAACTCTTTGCTTGCCTTGCTGCAGACCCTTTGCTTCATTATCCGGTACCTGACCTTTGGCTTCCCTGCTGGACTACCCTTCCTGCCTGTTTCCTGACCTTTGCCTGATCCACCGATTTTGCCTTATTGCCGCCTGCCCTGATCTTCTGGACTGTTTCTGACTTTGCTTCAGTTTAACACTTGCACTCCCATGCTGCCATTCCTACCAAGGTGTTCTGCCTGTCTTCCTCTGTGGACCACCTGGTAAGGGTGTCTGGCAAGAGATAGCATTCCCTGCTCCTACGATCCAACCAACCAATCCTGACAAAAGGCCAGGTCATACACAAGTGAGCCATCTGAATTCAAGTGAAATACAAAGAGAGAGACAAAACAGAGTCAAACAGGTGAAGTAAGAAATCCAGTAACGAAGTAACAACAAGCAACTACTACCAAGAGCAACACAAAATTAATCAAGCAAGGCAAAGCAGACTCTACACCCCTTAAAAAAGATCAGGAACCAATAGGAGAGAAGGGGGCTAATCTCAAGGTAAAAAAACAGCAGGAGGAGTGTGACACTTTCCTTCAGTGAGCATAAATGAGACAAACTGATTAGTAAATCTCAAATCTAGTGGTAAACAGTTAAGGCTTGTTTTTTTAATTCCATCAATGACCATTGTGCATTTTAGATTTTGCATTAAAAAAATAAACTAAGAAAGCTATTTCATTTATATGAGTTGTATGTGAGGGTGCCTTTGCTTTTTATGTTACTCTTCTTTACTTATCCAGATTTAAGCTTCAACATTTGAGGGGATTTATAAAGATCTAATATGAAGACTGAAACGGAAGCTGAGAAGGGACCGCGTTGCCTTCCGCCGTCGTTCCCGGGTATCTCCCTCTCGACGCCAGATAAGCGCCGTCAGATGCACCAGTTGAAGTACGAACAGTCACTGGAAACAGCCGCAGGATCGCTGGAAGCAGGGAAGAGTCCACGTCGCCGCCTGACAGTCCACGAAGTTAGGTCGCAGGAAATTGGCAGCAGGCGGTCGGCGATTCAGGATACTCGGCGCAGATGGGTATCAGAGTGGATACTTTAGACCATAAGCAATACAAGACTCCAGGACTCCTTGTTCACTCCAAAACAGAACTCACTTTATTGGCAAAGACCACAGAAATTTATACATAGTACAGGACATTGGATCACATGGGGAACCTGATACAATAGGGAACATGATTAAATTATAACACATCAGACAAAAGCCAGCAACAGATGGTCTTAACAAATACAATGACTCAGACAGGGTTACATTTCAGATACACAGGGGTTTGATTGAACAAAGACTTGAGGGCGTGAACTAATTCCCACATGGCAGGGGGTCAACATAGTGAATGGCTGGAGTTGCTATAATCCACATCTTAGGGACAGTGGCCCAAGGTTGGAGCCTTTGATTGACTATTTTGAATGCCCTGCCCCAACTTTGATCAATCACTGGTCTGCCTACCATTTCCCATGTTAAGCTAAGGAAGATATTTGCATACCTGGTAGTTGGTGATTGCACAAACCTTCAAATTGGACAAGTACAATTAAACACATACGATATTTGAAAATACATAAAACCAAACTTAATACACAAACCAATGTTCATAACTATAAGTCTTTGTTCCTGGCAATAGCTGGCCAGTTCGTATGCCAGAGCCCACAGCTACATCCAAGCAGGGCAACAAGGTCCATAGTTTTTAAGTAAATAGTTTGTGGTCCAGACAAGGGCTCAGTAACGGGTAGGATCCGTTACAAAGACCTATCATGAAAATAGTGGAGATAATCTCATCTTGCTATTTCAAGTCTTGCAACACCATACACTTTTTGTGGTAGGCCCATAATAGTTAATGTGTCTGTTTATTCATCAGAATGAAATTTGACACAAATCTAATTGGGTAGTTTTTTCCATGTCATATAAAATTTGATCTGCCTCGTGTTGGATCTTGTACTAGACATGGAGAGATATACATGAACCAACTTACACCCCCAAAAAAACCTACTGCTGTGAGTCTCTGAGCTGTGATAACCGTCCAATCACAGCTAAGTTATTTATCAAGAGTCTATAAGTGCAGTATAAAAGCCCATCCTGCTCTAAATTCCAGTCATTTGAACCAGGGCATCGGCACAGTTATCATCTGTTTTCACATAATTTCTTTTTAATTTTTAACGTTTATTGCTTGGCATACTTAGCCTTTTTATGGGCTGAAATTATGAAAAGCAAGGTTCATAGATGACTAAAAGAAATATACATATATATTTCTTTGTTTTCTTTTTACTTTTGTCATCAACTTTTTATATGTATTATCTAGAGGCCCCTTTCTTTATGTAGCAAGGACAAATAACCCTCTCACCTTGATCAAGACTAATTTAGTACTAAAAAGTGTAACAATAAATATCACTGAGTGTGTCTTTGTTAGAAACTGTATTAATACCAATACAAAAATATAAACCTGCTGCAATACACTATACTACTGTGAATTAATTGAATCTAAAAAGATGGATGATTTGAATTGAATGTGCTTAACCACCATGTGCATATAATTGATCTCCTGGGCCATGACTCAGGTATAAATGCATTATAAATATAGGGGGGATTTCATAGAAAGTGTTCCAAACACTTCTCATGCAAAGACTGAGTTAAGAGGTATGTTAACCTGACAGATATTTACAACACATTTCTGTACATAAGTTCTTAAACTTGTAAGGACCAGAGGGTGTAGAATTTATTATATGTTGTACTCCCCTCTGGTCCTTAACACTGGCTGTTTATGATATTTTTTTCACATAAAACAACTTTACATCTGATGGGTATCTAGATCAAACACAATAATCCATGAAAAAGTAAAGTTATTAGATTTAGACATATTTAATTAGCTGCCTTCATGTTTTTGCTCTTTATCAATAAGTCTACATTTACTGGATAGACAATGGCAATTTGATATCTACTGAAATTTTTGGTTAGAAAACCATCCTCTGCAGCATGAAAAGGCTGTTTTAAAACAAGTAAGCTGAAGACTGATGTCTTATATTTTACTTGTGGTTATGTTGGATCCATAAACTTTAATAAATGGAATGTGACTATATCCATTGGAGTTTATGGGAGCTGTTCATGAAGACTCTCTGCAAGTGAAATCCAATAATTACCAAGGAAACGAAAGGCTTCAGGGGACACATTTGCTATCCCTAAAAAAACAGTTGAAATTAGAAGCCATAGCATATCTGCATAAAGCAGCCAATAGCTAATCATTAAAGGAACATTAACATCTAAAAATGATCTTAATACCCTGTACTTCATGCTACCACCTGTAAAAATGATCAATTTTTTTCTGAGGCCTAAAATCTACTCTTATGTATTCTCCATGTGAAATTCCATTGTTGCCTTCTGCAGGGATCATTGATTCCCATAAACACAGTATCTGAGAAGTGCTAGTGCTTTATTGTCAGTTAAAGGAGATAAGGTAGTATTTGTTTCTAAATACAATAGATTAACTCTTGACAAAAAGAGCAAACAAATTAACCAAATGGTGTCTGAATAGGATGCGTCTTAAAGGTCTCGTTTGAAAGATCGTGCAGCTACATGCCCATGTAGCCGTTTTAAAAACGGTGACATGAGAACTGTTCCCAGTGATTGGGGACCTCTCTGGCACTGAAAGGGTTAACCATGCTAAATTCTGCAAGCTATATCTCATTGGGAGAGCAGCGGTAATGGTTGTTTCATATGACAGTGTAATGGTTACAAGTTTATTTGTAATTCATTGCAATATCAGAGGGGTTTTACCAGTTAGGCTCTTTTACATGTAATATGCGGTCAATGCTGCACCGTTTAAAGGGATAGTAATGTTTCATAATAAAAGCAGCTATAATTAATCATCATAGTATTTGGACTTTGGAGACTGTTATTTCAATTCTGTCAGAGTTGTAGTTCAAGAGTAATTCAATGACAAAGTATCCCCCTCCTGCCCGTTTTACTGATGTAACACTGCTCAGCCAGAACAGAAGGGAGGTGCCCAGGTAGACTGCAGAGAGGGACAATCTTCAATTAAGATAAGGGAAAAACTTGCAAAACTTGTCAAGGGGGGTAGGTCTTTCATTGTTCTCATAGGAAGAAGATTGCCCCCTTCTTTTATCTGTCTGGTCTTACAACCAGATACTACTTCTGAGAAGAGATGGCTTACACTAGGTAAAAGGGGCGGGAGGGGAAACTTTGCTTGTGAATATCTCTCAAACCATAAAGGTTTGAGAGATAAGACTTATATCGTTCTTTATTTTTTTTTAATGCCTAAAAAATAAAATAAAATAAAGATAAAACGAAGTATTACTGTCCCTTTTAGGATGCGACATGAGAATCTCTTGTTTTTATGCAGGACAAGATTCTCGTGTCGCTCTTTTGAACACTGAGACATGGGTAATGCGGCATGTAGTCTCACATTCTTTCAAATCGACCTTTTAAAAGTGAACCGAATAGGACTGTTTATGTATATCCATCAACCTTTTGAAAGGTATCCAGATCACTGAGTTGAAATGTGTTGGATTCCTCTATGGCACTCAAAGGGTTAATAAATGCAAGTTTATGATTCTATTTCAGGGATTTAAATACCTTTTGCAGAGGTTAGCTATAAGTACATGATCTACTAATTTCATTTTATATGTTAATGTTCCTTTAAGGGCCATATGCACAAAAATACTGGAGCGATTCTAAAGCACACCAGCTGTAACATAGGGGATGCATAATATTTCTTATGGCCTTAAATGGGACTTTTAACCATCTGAATGTTAGAGGGGTTTTCTAATGTATTGTTTTATTTGAGGCATTTCTATGTATTCCTTCCAGTGCAGTTGGTTTGTCACATAATTGCTCCACAGTAACTGTAAATATAGTCCTAAGTCTTAGTAACAGCTTCTATATAATACCTGATACTTTTGCATCAGATCATGTTATAACTGTTATTTCAATAAAAACATTTCACATTAAGCATTTATCAAAAATGTGTTGGTATAGTAAGGGTCATTTTTGACCCTTATGATAATAGCACTTCATATGACTTTCTACTTATATTTTTGCAGAGAAATAGATAGACCTACAGTCATGTAATTATAAAAACATAGTCTGAGATATGAAGCCTAGCCATGGACTGATAATAATAGGAAGATAATAATAGAGGAAGATAATAATAGATAAATACATGTGAGAAAATAGACTTCTTCTTTTGTCTGTTTATATTTTTCTTACTGAAATATGATCTAAAAACAATCTTTTTTTGTACTAACACGAAGTGCAATACTGCAATCTAAAAGTGCAATTTTACAATGTTGGAAAGAAAGTAAACAAACAAAACAGTAACATTGCTTTAGTATTGAGGAAAGTGATAGCATATCACATAGTATAAAAGCCATTGGGGGTTATGCACTAAGGTGTGATAAAGAGGTGATAAAGGGGACATCCAGTGATAACACTTCTCCAAGTCCTTTGTAATTCTACAGAGTCTTTGCACTAAGATCTCCAAACCTGGATAAATCTTAGTGCATTAGCTCTATAGAATAAAATAGGAATCACATTATCAAATCTTTATCATGCCTTAGTGCATAACCCATATGTTGTTTGTATGTTGTTGTTGTTGTTACCCACAGCAAGGATGAAAGATCTACAGTGAGGTAAAGAATTATTTGATCCCCTGTACGTTTGCCCACTGACAGAGAAATGATCAGTGTATAATTTTAATGGTAGGTTTATTTGAACAGTGAGATACAGAATAACAACAAATAAAAATCCAGAAAAAATGTATTTCAAAAGAGTTATACATTTATTTGCATTTTACTGAGTGAAATAAGTATTTGACTACTTTGCAAAACATGACTTAGTATTTGGTGGCAAAACCCTTGTTGGCAATCACAGAGATCAGACATTTCTTGTAGTTGGCCACCAGGTTTGCACACATCTCAGGAGGGATTTTGTCCTACTCCTCTTTGCAGATCCTCTACAAGTCATTAAGGTTTTGAGGCTGACGTTTGGCAGCTCGAACCTTCAGCTCCCTCCACAGATTTTCTATGGGATTAGGGTCTGGAGACTGGCTAGGCCACTCCAGGACCTTAATGTGCTTCTTCTTGATCCACTCCTTTGTTGCCTTGGCCATGTGTTTTGGGTCATTGTCATGCTGGAATATCCATCCAGGACTCATTTTCAATGCCCTGGCTGAGGGAAGGAGGTTCTTACCCAAGATTTGATGGTACATGGCCCCATCGTCCCTTTGATGTGGTGAAGTTGTCCTGTCCCCTTAGCAGATAAACACCCCCAAAGCATAATGTTTCCACCTCCATGTTTGATGGTGGAGATGGTGTTCTTGGGGTCATAGGCAGCATTCCTCCTCCTCCAAACAGGAAGAGTTAAGTTGTTGCCAAAGAGTTCGATTTTGGTCTTATCTGACCCCAACATTTTCACCTATTTCTCCTCTGAATCATTCAGATGTTCATTGGCAAACTTCAGAATGGCCTGTACATGTGGTTTCTTGAGCTGGGGTCCTTGCGGGCGCTGCAGGATTTCAGCCCTTCACGGCGTAGTATGTTACCAATTGTTTTCTTGGTGACTATGGTCCCAGCTGCCTTGAGATCATTGACAAGATTCTCCCATGTAATTCTGGGCTAATTTCTCACCATTCTCATGATCACTGAAACTCCACGAGGTGAGATCTTTCATGGAGCCCCAGACCCAGGGATATTGACAGTTATTTTGTGTTTCTTCCATTTGCGAATAATCGCACCAACAGTTGTCATCTTCTCACCAAGCTACTTGGCGAGGGTCTTGTAGCCCATTCCAGTCTTGTGTATGTCTACAGTCTTGTCCCTGACATCCTTGGACAGCTCTTTGGTCTTGGCCATGGTGGAGAGCTTGGAATCTGATTAATTGATTGCTGCTTTGGACAGGTGTCTTTTATACAGGTAACAAGTTGAGATTAGAAGTACTCCCTTTAAGAGAGTGCTCCTAATCTCAGCTTGTTACCTGTATAAAAGACACCTGGGAGCCAGACGTCTTGCTGATTGATAGGGGGTCAAATACTTATTTTACTCAGTAAATGCAAATCAATTTATAACTTATTTGAAATGAGTTTTTCTGGATTTTGTGTTGTTATTCTGTCTCTCCCAGTTCAAATAAACCTACCATTAAAATTATAGACTGATCATTTCGTTGTCAGTGGGCAAACGTACAAAATCAGCAGGGGATCAAATAATTTTTTCCCTCACTGTATTATGGGTGTGCATAAACCTGGGGCATGCTTTTAATTCTTGCACTGTCCTCCCTTACATAGGCATTTTGAGTACACATTAACCATAACACTACAATTACCGTTAACTAATCCAGTATCCTGTCTCTCACACTTCACTTCCCCTTTTCCTACTCTTTAACATACCCTCTTCCTCTTACATGTCTCCTTCTGAATCTTAATTTTTTCCCTTTTCCTACCCCTCTACTTCAACCCTTTCTTCATGCCTTTCTCCCCCTCCTTATGCCACCCAATCCACCTTTATTTTTCTCCCTTCAAGGAGCGTAAAGGACATATGTAAGAAGGCTTGCATTCAAATCAACATATACATAATCTCCCCATATCCCTCTTTAACCAAATTCCATCTCTTCATGACTCCTACTGCACACCTCCTTCACCATATCAAAAGAAGAACATATTACTAGAATGTGTTACAATAATCAACAGTTGCAAATTATAATGAATGCACACACAGAAATATACTGAATCAATATTTTTGATCATATTTTATATCAATTCACTGTTACAACAAAACACACAAAACATCATGACTTAGATTCCAGAAAAAGGAACTTCACATTGGAGGGTTTTTTCTGACTGCATGTAACTTAGATCAAAATAACAAACTGTCCAATGTTAGATGAAAACACCAATCTTTTGCATCTTGTTGAATCCAGTTCTGCACAAAGATACTTTTATTAAAGTCTATCATGTTCCAATATGCGTGCATTGCAAATAAAAATTTAAGGAGACTGGAAGAGTTTATTCAAGGGTTTGCTATTTGCTGCAAGCTTTATTAATACAAATGCCATGTTATAAATCACATGAAAAATGTCATAAATGCATCCTTCTTCTGTTTTCCATTTAAGATAACTGAAACAAATAATTGTCATGGAGACTCTCCCTCTTCTCACTGCATTTGGCTTCATCTTTTTGATCATTATTGGGATGCCTGGAAATGTCTTCATTCTTCTGAAATTTACCTACATCAAGATAATAGAGAAAAAGCTCTTGCCAACCAATATGATCTTGATGGTCTTAGCACTGGCAAATATTCTTATTATTTTCTCCCGTGTTATTCCTCAGGCCCAGGATGCCATGGGAGTGAAGAATTTGCTAGATGATATAGAGTGTCAACTTGTAGTTTACACCTACAGAGTGAGTAGGGCAATGTCCATTTGTGTCACCAGTATCCTTAGTTGTCACCAGTGTGCACTTATTGCTCCGATCACTAAAATGTGGATTTATGTTAAGCAATTGTTAGCTCAAAATGTGTTATACATCATTTTGATACTGTTTGTCATGAATATGGCTTTTTATAGTAGTTGCTTTTACTTTACAAAAGCGAAGACAAACTCAACAACTTCAATGTACACTCTCAACTTAGTTTATTGTAATGCAGATTTTCTAACCTATATGTATTTTATGATATTTGGCATACTATATGGAATCCGGGAAATTATATTTGTGGGGCTTATGGCATTATCAAGCAGCTATATAGTGTTTGTGTTACACCAGCATGGGAAAGCTATTAAGGGCATGAGGAGCTCTGACAAGGGCCCAAGAAAGACAGTTGAGTATAAAGCATCTAGAGCAGTCATTTTGTTGGTTGCATTGTATGTGGTCTTGTACGGCATGGATAACGCCATGTGGATATATACCTTGACACTAACTAATATGAGCCCTGAAATGAACAATATCCGAATATTTCTTGCTGCCTCTTACTCAGCCTTTAGTCCCCTGGTTATAATTGCCACAAACCCTAAATTGCACCACAGAGTGAAGAATCCATGGGAAAAAAAGTTGCCAAACACTAAAAAACAAAGTGTGCAAACTACAAAATGTTCAAGCTGTGTAAGTCAAACCTGACAAAGAATATTATATATTAGTCTAGAAATATATTTATTAAGCTTATATACCTAATCTAAGCCCTAAGGTCCTTTAAACCTTTGAGTGCCAGATGGGTATTCAACCCTTTGCTTTGCAATGGATTGGATACCCTATGGCTCTCAAAGGTTTAACCGACCACGTGAGTCCATCAATCAATATACATGTTCTGATAATATAAAACAGATACATTTATAGATATACAAATTATATATTTGATTGTTGTTTGAAGAAAACCTATATCTTTTAAACAAATTGACAGTTATGAGTAAGGTATAGTTGCCATTTCATTCATATCCAGCTTCTGAATGGTTTGAATGTTTATGGATGGTATTTCCCTTATTGACATTCTTTCTTTCCATTTAAGCTTTTATTGGGTGGTTCTTAGTTTCTAAATTAGAGTTATTAGTATTCATGTTTAATGTTTAACACTCTTTCCAGCTAATCAAAATCTGTTGTCACAAACCACTGTGCCTATGAAGGATATAAAGGTAAACATGCTTATCCTACCACTGATAGGATATGTCTGGTGGGAACAAGAAGCTTTATTCCTTGTATGCACCTCAATGATTTTGTTCTGTGTTTTTAAATATTTCCTGATGCAGACGTAATTACTGAAGTCGGGAGGAGAAGACATCTCAGTATATACTTCAAGGAAAACTATCTTTGGTTGAGGCACCATACCAACTTGGCCCTGCTGTAGCTACCTCCTCTCCTACCCAGATAGTTATGACAAATCTAAGGAGGCTAAGATTCAAATCCTTCCACAATTATTACTACAATCTGTAGGAGATCCCTAGTATTTTAAGATTAAAATCCCTATTTAAATAAGTGGGAATCTGGGGAATTTTTATGAGTTCCCTATGGGGCAGCTGTTTTGCACCAGAACTGTTTCTCATTTATTTTGTTCATAAGCCCCAAGTGTTTATATTATGATGTATGTCTAGCCATTACTTAAAGGGATAGTAATGTTTCACAATAAAAGCAGCTCCAATTAATCTTCATAGTATTTGAGCCATGGAGAGTGTTATTTCAATATGGTCAGAGTTGTAGTTCAAGAGTAATTGAATGATAAAGTATCACCCTCCCACCCTTTTACTGGTGTAACACTGCTCACCTCAGAGCAGCAAGACTGTCCTGATGGATCGCAGAGAGGGACAATCTTCAGTGAGCATAAAAAACTTGAAAAACCTGTCAAGGGGGACAGGGTTTTCATTATGCTCATAGTAAGAAGATTGTCCCTTGCCGTGAGCTCTCTGGTCTGTGGATCAGATTCCACATCTGAAGGGATGTGTCTTATACTAGATAAAAGGGGTGGGAGGTGGATATTTTATAATTCAATTACTCTTGAACTACAACAGTATTGAAATAACACTCTCCATGGCCCAAATACTATGAAGATTAATTGGAGCTGCTGTTTTTGTGAAACATTACTATCCCTTTAAATGTAAATGTGACACCTAGCAAATTATCACATTTCTGCCTAATGCTTTGTTTTCTTAACACCAAAGGCATGTACTGTACATGGTGAGTATTCCATCTTTTCAGGTTATGAATTTCTGCACAGCTTTTGGGTGATTAATTCAGTCAAACTGAGTGTTTTTAATAAGGAAAATCTGCTTCAGTTAATAAGATTATATTGCAAGCAACAAACACTGGGAGGCTCATTAAATATTTGAAGTTGTTTTATAATAAGAAACAAAGGACTGTGCAGAAAAAGAAAAGTGGAGTCTGTGGGATCAGACTTCCCTACTCCCTTCTCTAGGCAAAGTAGGCAGCTGCCTAGAGCTATAACTTTTAAGGGGTGCCTCATCTATGTAGGCCACATCCACATTCTGCATTGTAGGGTTTTCCAGAGTAATATCACTGTCCCTGCACCAGTTTTAATCCCATTTACAGGCTATTATTTAACCCCTTGGATGCTAGAGAGATCTCCATTGGGGAGCAATGGGTTGGAGATCACTCTATAAACCAAGGGGAAAAAGATGTTTTCATTAGTGCTTATTATAGGCCAAGGGTATTTTCTGTGATAATAAACAATGGATGGGACTAGGGGTTGGGGTCATGTGAGGAGTAGGGGTATAGTCAAGGGTGGGTTCCTAGATTGCCTTGCCTAGGGGCTCCTGGGATGTAAATCTGGCCCTGAGTAGATTTATTCTGGAGCAAATCTACTGCTCCACAGTGCACAACTGAAATGCTAGAGAGATCTCCAGCGTATTACTTAAAGTGTTAGTAATGTCTAAAAAAGATTTATGTTCAAACTTCCGTTGGCCAACTACCCTAGCCCCAGCCACTGACACCACACATATACACAAATACACACCGACACAGACACACAAGTCTAACACATCTCATACTTCTCACTTGGCCATACTCCCAGTGCCAGCCACTGTTGATTGGCACAGAAAATACAGTTAACCTGTAACATATAAACACAAAAAGTTAGTAAACTGGAATTGCCTATTGGAATCTGTGACTTTTAACTTATTTAGCAGAATGCCATTCCTAGGTATGTGTCACTCTTACAGCAGTCTGGTAAATTTATATACAATTTGCATTTTTGAGCTGCTGGAGAATGACATTTTACTATCTTGAAAATGTTCTCAAAGGGCCATGGGTGAGACTTTTTCTCTTCTGATAATCAAATTCAAACTGTTAAAGTATGTTATTCATTGAAGAGGGGTAAGCAAATATAGATATCTGAAAATATATACTTTGTTATAACTGACTGCCTTATGAATAACTCCCACCTATGCAAGCCCTTTTGTTAAATTAAGACACTCATCCCCAAGGCAGTGATTCACAGCTCTAGTCCTCGGTGCACAACAGCAGGTCTAGTTTTCAGGATATCACTAATCACAATGGCTGAACTACTCATTACTCACCTCTTATTAAGCAGGGATATGATGAACATCTGGCATGTTGATTTGCCTTCAGAATTAACAGTGAGAAACACTGGTCTAGTCTATGCAATTTAAACCTTTTGGATGCTAGAGGGATCTCTGATCCATTTCTTTACAATGCATTTAATGTCTCTGCTGGTTAATTAACTGATTAATACATTTGCCAAATATGTATATGGACAATAAGGCAACATATAAACTGTTAAATAAATGGGTCACCATAAATCAGTAGATGGTGTCTGTGGCAAAGTCATTAGGATTGTGTTTGCTACTGATATGATACCCATTATGGTGGGCATGGCCAGCATAACTCAGGCACCCATCGCAATTAGGCTGTCTGGGAGGGGTTCCTTGTCTCCCTATAAATCTTTAGTCTGTGTTTTTATGTCCATTACAAACTCTACAGACTGCATGCAGAACTTCCTTCATAGGCGATATGCTGGTTTCTGTAAATCTGCCAGCACACCTTTAACCTTCAACGCCAGTAGCTATGCTTCTCAGTATGCACTGCAGTGTATGATCAGTATAGTGCATAATACAGAAGACACACTCCACAGAATTTGATAGCAGCATGCCCCTTAGCATGCTCTGTAAAATGAAGTGAAGTTACTCTATTTCATCTGTTCCTTATTTAGTCAATAAGATTAAACAAGGTGCAGAAAAATATAGACTTAAAATGCCCATAAACCCCACTTCCCTCCCCTTGATGCAAGCAGCATTAAGAGGATATTTTTTATTGTAAGTAGCTTAGTAAATTGACTTTAGTCAGGCATAAGGTTAGACATTTAATTCAAGCACTTGATATAGCATGGAATCATAATCTGTCATTCACCCAAGAATTATTCAGGATTAATCAGCCTTCTGATCATACGGCAGAACCATCCAGCAGGCTACTGGGGTGACTCCATTTCGGTTTACCTCAGGTCCATCTCTGTTGACAATTGCAGATACTGAGCAAGACAAGATGGAGTTTCCCTTCTTGGTTGCAGGTATGACTGGATTGGAAATGTACCCGAGGACATGCCTCTATTTACAGCAAGAATGGAACAAAATATTGGATAGCAGATATTGCGCTGGACAAGATGGAGTTTCCCTGCTTCACTGTAGGTGTGACTGGACTGGAAAAACACCCATAGACATGTCCCTATTTACAGCAAGCTGAAAACAAAATATTGGATAGCACTCATTCCCTGCCAGCTACCTCTCTCTCACTCTGCATATGGATTTCACAGGACTTTGAAACTTTGCAATATTTATTCAATCCCAAACCATAAGGAACCATGATTGGAACTTTGTCAAAATGAACTAACATTGACATCGAAGTGAAATTTAGAATGAAGATTTGACTACATTCCTAAATGGATGTAATTCCAGAAGTCATTATTGATATTTCGAGTCCACACTGTCTAGTTAAAGTAGCACTAATACCTAAAAAATGAACTGGGAGATATATAAACTTATATACGCTGTACTTCATGCTAGAACCTGTAAAAAAATATTTGTTTTATTAGGCCTAAATTGTAGTCTTACATTTGCTGTGATAGAGCAGACATTCCATCTTTGCCAGTGCTTCCATTGATTGTACAGGATTATATGTGAACGAGTTGAACAGCCTGTTACATGGGCCACAGTGCCACTGCCACCCGGTCGCGGGGCAGTCACGCACAGTAGAGACTGCCCGCGCCACGGCTGATACAGAGCTGGACGCTCCTTCGGTGCACCCAACTCTGTATCAGCCGCGGCACGGGCAGTCTCTACTGCGCATGACTGCCGCACGCGCAGCAGTGTCTACTGCGCATGTCGCGGTGTTACACAGAATTTAGCGAATTATTATATAGGATGAGTAGAGATAAGATAACAGGATTTCTGAATACAGGAGCAGTGGGCACTAATCACTGATCTTTTATAATACAAACAGCACAAACATAATTAAATAACCTCTGTCTGAATAGCACAAATGACAATCTTTAGAAAAGCAACTTTAGGATTAGATTTTAGGAATGTAACATATGATTGATTTCTCTCATGTATGTGGTGGTCGTGTCCTAAAATTTGTGGAGGCTGATGTACTGAAAAGAACTAGAGTAATTATGGAGCAAACCAAGTTCACCAAAGAGAACAGATAAACATATCTCAGATTTCTATTGATTTAGATTGGGATTTTAACCCCTTGAAGGCCAGGGGTTACCTTGGAGACCTCTCTAGATTCCAAGGAGTTAAACCTCTCAATCTGATTCCTGCTAGAGATGTGGCTCCTCCCCAGGATATTTTCTTCACATCTGGTGGCCCCGCAGACTCATTTCTCCTTACTGGGATGAGGTGCAGTTGGTGGTTAAAGGTATAGAAATGTTTCACAATAAAAGCAGCTCCAATTAATCTTCATAGTATTTGGGCCATGGAGAGTGTTATTTCAATACTGTCAGAGTTGTAGTTCAAGAGTAATTGAATGATAAAGTATCCCCCTCCCGCCCCTTTTACTGAAGTAACACTTCTTACCCCAGAGCAGCAAGACTGTCCAGATGGATCGCAGAGAGGGACGATGTTCAGGGAGCATAAGGAAAAACCTGAAAAACCTGTCAAGGGGGCAGGCTTTTCCTTATGCTCACAGTAAGTAGAATGTCCGTTGCTGTGAGCTGTCTGGTCCCAGGACCAGATTCCACATCTGAGGGAAGGTGGCTTACACTAGGTAAAATGGGTGGGAAGGGATAATTTATCATTCAGTTACTTCAGTGACTAGCAGTGAACGACATCTCTGACATCTCTCCATGGCCCAAATACAATGAAGATTAATTGGAGCTGCTGTTTTTGTGAAACATTACTATCCCCTTTAATATCAACTACCACTAAAATGTGTATAGCACTCAATTGGAAGTCCCCTTTGTCCTCATTGATATCCTTTTTGAAATTTAAATTGATCAATTATATTGAGATGGAACCTCATCATGTGACTCAGCTCAATATATTGGAAAAATGTACCTCTCAGTGGTTCCTTTGGAGCACTTATCTCATTTCCCACCCTGCCTTGGTTGTGTCGATGAGGTGTTTTGTAAGGCCATGATGATGTTTGGATTATTCTTCCCCCTTTCCCCACTTTTTTTTCTTTTTCTCTCTTTTCCTTTTCTCTCTACAATCTATCTCCTTCTTTCTCTCTAACCTTCTTTGATAGCATGCATAATCTCATATTACTCAACAAGTTATTGTGCTTGGATGAATTCTAATTATTTTTATTTGTATCATGTCTTGTAAGATGTAGTCATTGCAATCATTGCATGAATATCAACATTGCTTTTCTAAATAAATAACTATATTATAAAAACACCCAATTAAATTGATGAATTTTTTTTTGTCCATTATCATGTAGTTGATTTGCTTCAGAATTACTCTGGGGGAGATAGTATAATAAGGTAGGATAAAGAGGAGATGTGAAATGCTCTCCAGTTCCTATTTTATTCTATGAAGCAAGTTACACTGGAGAAGTTATCATCTCTTTTTCACACCTTAGTGCATCTCCCTCATTTCTTTTTAGTATACAGTGCTGTAACTAATAAGCAGATGGCCCCAGTTGTTTTGCCCCCACCCACCAAACCCAACACCAAGACACACAGAAACAAACAATGATTAAACAAAACTTAAAAAATTATGTATATCTCAAACATACCTCAATGTAATTCATTTGATTCCCAACCTATCTTATATGACACCCTGCGGTTCCCTGAATTAGTGCAAGAGGTTCCAAAGAACAATGATAGACAGGAAAATAAGGCTGGAGTGTCAAACAGAGTATGTGTGGTACAGTGACTAGCAATGAACAGTGAAACAAGTTGGCTGCATCGAATAACACATGTCATTCTGTCACTGGTAGTGGATGATGGAGCTAAGCTGTTATGTCATACAGTGTATATTTAATTATGTTGGGAAGTAAAACCCCCATTCTCTTCACTTTTCCCCTGCACTTAGCTCCTACATCACAGCTAAAAATGGCACAGTCAGTACCTCAGTAGCCCGGCTCACCATACTCCTCATGAGCATACCTGGGAACTCTCCGGTTTTGCCTCGGAGACTCTGGATTTCAAACTGAATTACCGGGTCTCCAGGGCAGTGCTCCATCCCACCCGGTTCCTCCTACTCCCCGCCCTCTTAGCCTCCATTCCCAGGTATTTTGCAGCTGTTGTTTTTTTTTTTGTCCCCCCCTTGCGACGAAGCCCCGCCCCTTCTATGATGCGATTTGCATCATTTTCCTCCCCGGTCGGCATTGACAGGGTTACCTTCCAGGTAGCCCTGCTTCAAAAGTTCCCAGGTATGCTCATGAGTCATGAAATACACTATTCCACAGTGTGCACTATTTATTGGCTATGCGTGCATTGCACGTCACTCTGATCTTCAAGGGAGTTAAAGCTCACAATGCTTTGTAATCAGTGTGACAAGAAAGAGAAGAGCACGGCAGTGGGATGGCCTATAGATAGATGTGCACTCTGTGGAAATGTGTGTTTCATGGCACAGGTCAGTGTTGAGGAGAACTGTGAGCTGCTATTCTGAGGTTAAGTTGCCTTGCTGGCCTCGTAGTTTTTGTCTTTTGAAGAAGAAGCAACTCAGGTTTTGGCAGTATATATTATTTTTATTTCAAGTTTGCAGCATGGAAATATTTCTAAACCTGATGAAAGTTTGCGAGTCTTGATGGTTTTAATAATGTTGCAGCTTCGTGGAAACTAGCTCTCTTATGCTTCTTAACTTTGCACTGCATGTGGATAGCTTTATATACAATTAAACATGCTATGAATATGGTCAGTCAGTGCCAGGGGAGGGCTGGCCTGGGGGGCAATTGCCCTCTGGGCTGGTCACATGTGTGGGATGGTGGGCCTCTGCCACAGCCTCCCACTTGCTGCTGTAAATGGAGCTGCACAAGTGATACCACAGAGCTACAACCCAAATGAAACTACATTGTACCATAACCCATTTCCCTTGTAAGTTCTATAGTATCACTAATGTTCTTTATTTACATTATAAACTCTGTAGTATCAATAGTGTAGCCCCATTTCAACTGTAAGCTCTATGGTATCACTTACCTTACTTTGAACCATTAATTCCAATTTTAAAACTAAGAAAAGGGGGGTGGGCTGGAACAGTGGGTTCGAACAATAATAGAAATGGGCCACTTGATTGTATTTTCCCCCCAGGCTACAAGTTGCCAGCCCTTCCCTGGTGCATGCAGAAAATAGAATGCAAATGAGCAATCACTTTACAAATGTTTGTAAATGGATCTGTACTGAGTGAACCAGCATAATGTCATATGAATATGTAAGTAGCTAGAGCTATGAATAGTGAAAGTATATTATGTCATACGAATATGCAAACAGATAAACCTAAGAACAGTGGACTGGAATATTGACATAAGGTCAGAAGTATACCTGCTGGATAAGTCCATCAACACACACAAGGCAATGGTCTAGTCTGGTTACTACAGTGACAGCTAAATTTTAGAATTACAGATGACTAGTGAAAAGATATTAAGTGTAAAGACTGTTACTTTTAAAGAGACAGGTTTTAGTTGTATTAGATCTTACATGCCTCCCTTCTGATGGTCTAAAACCTATACATTTTCCCATTTCCCTCACCATTTGTATCACATTCAAACATTATCCAGGAAGTGTACCTGAGAGTCACTATCAGAGCGGTCTTCTTATGGAGAGTTAATTTTTTATTTAATATAATATAAAATAGGTGAGCACTAAATCGTGACAAATATTTAAAGAAAGTATCTTTTACAAAAAATTATAAGTAATAGTAAATAATAGGAATAATATAGAAAGTAGCTGTAGAAACCCTATCTAAAACAAGAGCAAAATAAATATAAAAATAATGAGGGTGAGTGCTGTAAGTGAAATTCAATGAAGTACAGTATAGTGATAACAGTGCAATGATACAGTTGAAACCAGAAGTTTACATACACTATATAAAAAGACACATGCATGTTTTTCTCACTATCTGACATGAAATCAGAATAAACCTTACCCGTTTTAGGTCAATTAGGATTACCAAAATTATTTATATTTGCCAAATGCCAGAATAATGAGAGAGAGAGAAAATTTTTTAAGGCACTTTTATTACTTTCTGCAAAGTCAAACGTTTACATACATTTCATTAGTATTTGGTAGCATTGCCCTTAAACTGTATGACTTGGGTCAAATGTTTTGGATGTCCTTCCACAAGCTTCTCACAATAGCTGGTAGGAATTTTGGCCCATTCCTCCTGACAGAACTAGTGTAACTGAGCCATGTTTGTAGGTCGCCTTGCTCGCACCTGCCGTTTCAGCTTTGCCCACAAATTTTCAATAGGGTTGAGATCAGGGCTTTGTGATGGCCAATCCAAAACATTGACTTTGTTATACTTAAGCCACATTGTAACCAGTTTGGCAGTATGCTTCGGGTCATTGTCCATTTGGAAGACCCATTTCCGCCCAAGCTTTAACTTCCTGGCTGATGTCTTGAGATGTTGCTTCAGTATTGCCACATAATCTTCTTGTCTCATGATGCCATCTATTTTGTGAAGTGCACCAGTCCCTCCTGCAGCAAAACAACCCCACAACATGATGCTGCCACCCCCATGTTTCACAGTTGGGATGGTGTTCTTAGGCTTCCAAGCTTCTCCCTTTTTCCTCCAAACGTAACGATGGTCATTATGGTCAAACAGTTCAATTTTAGTTTCGTCAGACCACAGGACATGTCTCCAAAAATGTAGGTCTTTGTTCCTGTGTGCATTTGCAAACATTAATCTGGCTTTTATATGTTTCTTTTGGAGTAATGGCTTCTTCCTGGCAGAGTGGCCTTTCAGCCCATGTTGATATAGTACTCCTTTCACTGTAGATAATGACACAATCTTACCAGCTTCCGCCAGCATCTTCACAAGGTCTTTTGCTTTTGTTCTTGGGTTGATATGCACATGTCGGACCAAAGCACGTTCATCTCTGAGACACAGAACCCGTCTCCTTCCTGAGCGATATGATGGCTGGACATTCCTATCTTGTTTGTACTTGCGTATAATTGTTTGTACAAATGAACTAGGCACCTGCAGGTATCTGGAAATTACACCCAATGATGATCCAGACTTGTGCAAGTCCACAATTCTCTTCCTGATATCTTGGCTGATTTCTTTAGACTTTCCCATGATGTTACACACAGAAGCAGTGTGTTTCTGGTGTGCATTAAAATACATCCACAGGTGTGTCTCTAATAAACTCAAATGTTGCCAATAAATCAGAAGCTTCCAAAGACATGACATCATCATATGGGCTGTCCCAAATTGTTTAAAGGCATAGTAATCCTAGTGTATATAAACTTTTGACTTTTCAGAAAGCAATAAAAATGCCTTAAAAAATTCTCTCTCTCTCATTATTCTGGCATTTGGCAAATATAAATAATTTTGGTAATCCTAATTGACCTAAAACGGGTAAGGTTTATTCTGATTTCATGTCAGATAGTGAGAAAAACATGCATATGTGTCTTTTTATATAGTGTATGTAAACTTCTGGTTTCAACTGTATATCACATAATTAAAAATATTAAAAAAATCTAAATCAATTGTAAATATATCACAAATATCAATACTCATAATTAAATTAGAAAATTCTATCTGGTACCGTGATTAGCGCTCTTCAAGTGAACGTAGATCAAATGTGAGTGATATGAATATGCAAAAAAGAAAAAAGTGTACTCTATAGTGTGATCCATTTTCATAAATACATGCATATATATAACATCCTACATATATAAATATTGCTAAACAAAAAAAGATGCTCCAGAAAATGTATATGTATAAACAAATAATAATAAGAAAATAGTGTCCCAAATAATGTTAAAGATGGGAGATCTTCAAAAGTATTCCAAGGGCTAAAGAAGAGCCTCTAGAGATCACATATATAAGATTGGAACAATGTATCTCAGGAACTCACTTGGCTGTATTTATGCTTGACGAATTGGAAGGGTCAAGTCAAGCTATTATCGCATGTGGGGTAATTTGTACAGCTGCCGTCACTCAGCAAAACACAGATTATCAACAAATCTCCAGCTCGTACATCAAAGGGTAGATGATAATCTTAGGTACTCACGTTTGTATCCTTGCCTAGAAAAGGAGATCCATTTTCCAAGGACTTAAAGAGCTTGTGAGGGAAATTATAGACCGCCCACACTCAGTTCCACTGTAATTAAATCGAAGAGATGAATGTCCCAGAAAGTGATATATCATTTTTCAATGGGAAAAATATTCCAAAAATAACAGGCTTTATACGCATTGAACCGATATTAAAATGATTTATTTAATATAAAGAAAATAAAACAATAAAAAATAAAAAATGAAAAGTAAATATACTTAAATAATATTAAAAAGGTAAAAAATCATGTCTCACGGTCAAAAAAGTATACTTTTTTCCTCAGGAGCTCTACTCATATTTCTCTTTGGTTAAAGTTTTACCCCCAACCAAATACGCCTGTGGAGATCGCAAACCTGTTTCCACTCAGGTTTAGCCTGTCTCTTGTGAAGAAATGCACAAATACAAAATAATAATAACAAATAAAAAAATATAAACTTAAATAAAAATAAAATTAATAATAAAAGAATATAAAACAAAGTTGCTCCGAATGAAAAATATATGTATCATTTTTAAGGTATAAAAAATAAAATAATTTTAAAAACAATGTGTATATGGCCTGCTGACTCGTTTTGTGGCTATTATAGCCACTTTTTCAAAGCCTACAGACAATAGACAAACAAAAACTAATTGAATTGTAATGGAAGTTTACTTACATGTTGCACGGGAATCTGTAAAAAAATGTGAGACTCTATAAAGTATATTTTCTATATAAAATACAAGTTGTCAATTCCTGTACACATGATAAAATGATGGCTGTATGTTTTTAATATTCCAATACAGAGTATAGAAATAGTCTAAAATTGGTGCAGGAAATAGTCTAAAATGTAAACAAGCGAGAATATTAATTTTTAATAAACAACTGTGGTAATATAAATACACAAAACAACAATTAACCCCTTAAGGACCCTTGACGGTCCTGGCACGTCATGCCTGGATTTGAGTTAAGGACCAATGACGTAGCAGGACCGTCATGGCTAAAATGATAGCAGTGTGCCTCTGTGCAAATTCCTTAGCACAGACCTGTAGTATATTGTAAGCAAATCCCAGCCCCCACTATCTCTGCACTCTATCTACCAGCTACAAATGCTGTTACAGAGTTGATATTATAACACCACACACTATTACACTATACCACACAATATACAATACCATGAGCAATATATCAAATGTCATAGTCCTGGAGGTGAACGTCACCACATGTCCCTGTGCTGATTCCCCCAATCAGTCCAAGGGCAGTCCTTTTCTGTGACACCCTGTGCCCATCAAGCAGCACAGGGTGACTTAGACCCAAGAGGAGGCAGGGAAGCTGGGAAAGCCACTTCCCCATGCATAGAGTCTATAGTCTGTAGGAAGGGGACTGGCTCCCAGGCCCCTCCAGGAGCCAAGGGCCTGGTGGTTCCCATGACACTAACCATTTATTTATCCATAGATCAGTGTGATTTTGAGCAAAAGCAAACACTTTTTGTAAACTATGTTTTACTCATAGATTAGTTATTCTACCTTATATGGCTTATGCCATTATTTAAAAAATCTGTGGAATCTGTGGAATATTGTATCTCTACATGAAAGCAGGCTCTGGCTACATAAGGATGATTTCACACTGCTGGTGGTGAGAAATCTAGTCTCTTCCTGTAAAACTATTGTATTCACTTTGACAAAGAAAGCATAGCTAACTCTTTTAAAAAGTTAAAATCTATTTCACATAGTACCAAATATTTTCTAGTGTACCAAATCACACATGACTATGTAAACCTACTACTATAAGTTTTATTGGCCTTTTTCATTTTCCCAATTTGAATACTACAAAGTCCTACAGGTGATGTTAATCATGTGAACACTATTAGGGTTGGCAAGGTGTAGATTAAAATATGTCATCTCTTAGAAGGTTCTTCTCATTCTTCTTAAACTTGATCAACCAAGGCCATCTGGACTTCATTATGACCTGTGTAAACAAATACAGTATCAGTACTAATATTTGGAAACCTACCGTTTACAGTTGTCCAAATGAACCCAAAAGCATGTTGTCATTGTTGTGTATATAACTCTGAGGCCTTTTGTCACGCAGGTAGCCTGCAGAAGAGGGAGTGCTGGGATGTGATGCTTGGGAGTGGTGCTCGGGGGCGTAGGCTGCCAAAATAGACCTGTACTGGAGCGAGGGCCAAACTAAAGGTGGCAGCAGCAAGGCCAGATGACTAACCCCGGAGAAGCTGGGAGAGAGCCCAGGATGGAAATACAAAGACAACATCTACTCTCCTGCATGGGAAAGCACAGGCTAGAGTACGCTGAGTAGGGTTCGGGGATAGAACACAAAGCTGTGGATGGTAGCGTGAACTGTCCAAGGATAACTGAAGTAGAGAATTGTCAAAAAGGCCAAGGGTCATGCACAGTAGGTCAGTATCGTAGAAATTAACAGGCAAAAGGATGGTCAGAGACAAGCCAAGGATCATAAACAGTAGTTCAGACAAGACTAGGGTTACAGCAGGCAAATGGATAGTCTGAGGCTGAACAATGGTCATACACAGGATTACTGATGGGCAGGAGAACAGCAGGCTATAGGATGGTTAGAGGCAGGCCAGAGGTCATATATAGGAATACTGATTGGCAGGAGAACAGCAGGCTATAGGATGGTCAGAGGCAGGCAAGACATCATACACAGGAATACGGATAGGCAAGAGAAATAGCAGGATAAGGGATGGTCAGAGGCAGGCCAGAGGTCATACACGGGGATTCAGATAATACTAGGTAAGGTACTAGGTAGCAAGACTGAAAATGGTAACAGGGAACACAGTAAAAGTGTGCCCAAGAGCAGGAACGGCTGCCTTAAGTAAGCGCAGCCGAGTGATGTGGGTGATGACGCGCTGTCTCATAAATAGGGTTGGCGAAAGTTGTTGGCGTGTTCCTGCGGGAAATTTTGTGAAAACCACTTTGTTATCCACTTTAAAACTAGCGGTTAAAATTTTTGCATTTTTCACCCATTGGCCAAAATTTTTCGCTATTTTTTCAGTGGCTAGAATGTTTACGTTGTTTTTGCACTTCCGCTATAAAAATGTGGTGTTTTCTCTGAAGGCAGACACAATAGAAGCAGCTACAGAGCGAGACAGACATGCTGTGCTGTTCTCTTCTGATATTTTGCAAAAAGTGAGGCATGAGAGGCTCATAGTGACTCCTATCACTATGAGCAGGGTAAAAAATAATCAATGGAGGAGCTGGAAGGACCATTATATGTCCACTGAGTCTGAGGAGGAGATGGAAGGGGCCACTACTTTACCAATGCTGTCCAGTCCCCCTAAATCACCCCAAGGGATCTTGGGGAATTTAATGGGAAGGGAGGGAGAAAAGGAAATGGTAAGGAAGGGAGAAAAGGGAATGGGAAGGGAGGGAGAAAAGGGTAGTACTAGTGAGAGCAGGACAGGTCAGCTGCCTGTGCCTGCTGCAAGACGTGCTGCCCTTGCTGCCAGTGCCATCATTGCTGTACCTGCAGCCACTAGTGTTGTACCTGCTGTCAGATGTGCTGCCACTAGTTTTGAACCTGCTGCCAGTGCTGAACCTTCTGCCAGTGCTAAACCTGCTGCCAGTGCTGAACCTGCTGCCACCAATATTTTGCCTGCTGCTAGTGTTTCTTGTAGTACTCGGGGGGGAAGGACAAGGGGTACAGTGACAGCAGCAGTACTTGGTTTCGGATACAGTGTTTGGATACAGTTGTGCCCCCAGATGTTATTTACCGCACACATACTGTGCACATTGCAGTTGCTGATGGAAGCCACAGTTCCTGTTCTCAAGGGAAAAATATATATTATTATAACAACATACCCATGATGATTTTGGAGGAGGGGCAGGTGGAGAAGAATTAATGGCCAGCTTCTTCTTTTCTCCACATAGACTGCGGGCTAGTTATTGTGCTATTACAGTGATCAGACACATCACTGGAGCTAGTTGTGGCAAGTGGAACCTTCATCATCCATCTTTCATGTTACTGCTATTGTTGATCCCATTCCCTTTCAGCTGCATAATCATCTTTTTTTTTCCCTCTAAGCAAATGGTATGCAATAGGTCTTGAGGAAGGCAAGTGTGGAGCGTAGTTAGTGTGTAGGTAGCACAACAGTTTAGTGCTTCTCTGACAGGAAAGTGTTGTATGCCTAAGGAATCTAAGATGAAGTTATACAAGCAGAGAGGTAAAAGGTAGAGATTAAGTAAGAAAAAGGATAGGCAAAGCATAGTGTCATGTATGGGGGTTCAGAGAGTGATAGGATGGGGAGGGAAGATGCGATACACAGGATCCGAGTGACGACAACCACCCAAAAACCTTATTGAGGTATCAGCATATAGTGCAAATATCAAATGAAATATGGTTGCACTCAACACCAAATGAGGCCGCTCCCCATCGTATAAAAGAAGAAGCATTTAGCCTTCTTAGAGAGGTGAGAGTTGATCATCAGCTTGGAAAGAAACTCCTAGACAAGATCTGGGGCAATCTATGATTATGAGATCCAAGGTGACCAAAGCTCTTCGTGCTGTATTACATTGTTAGTAGCAATTGCATGGCATTTCTCCATGTTATGCAATGAGTTCACTCTCTGAATCCACATTTGAATTGAAGGCGTAGTCTGTGATTTTCCCAAATTTGGCATCATAGCCTTTGCTTCATTCAGAAGTGGAATTAGAACCCATTTAGGAATATGGTTGTTATTGTCAGTGTCATTTTGGGAATATGTAAAGAGGAAAAGTAATGGATCCAACTGTAGCGACCGTTTAAATTTCACTGATATGTGATTTCTAACTCCCTTCCAGAACGGGACTATATGTGGACAGGTCCACCAGATGTGGAACAGTGAGCCAACGTTGGAAGAACAGCGCCAGCATAGGAGGGGAGAGGCAGTGTGAATTTTTAACAGTTTAAGGGGGGTGAGATACCACCTAGAGTACAATTTGTAGTTCATTTCTCTCGAATTGGATGAACAAGAGAACTTAAAGGGATAGTAATACTTCAGTATTACAAATCCCTATATTAAAGCCCTTGTAAAAAGAAACGTTTTGCCCCCAGTGTCATCTCTCAAACCTTTATGGTTTGAGAGATGAACGCTTCTAAAGTTGCCCTCTCCCTCCCCCTTCCCCGTAGTCAGCATTTTAGCTGACTAAAGGGAAGAGAGTCGTACAACTTTCAGGCGGCTCTCCAGCACAGCCTGATCACGTTGGCTTGCAAGCACACGTAGAAGACCATTTTAGTGAAAGTTTTTCTTTTAGTTAATGAGATTGCGGCTCTGCTGCAGAGCCTCCTGATGATCTCTGACCGGATTTCCCTGAGTCAGCTAAAATGCTGACTACAGGGAAGGGGGAGGGAGAGGGCAACTTTAGAAGAGTTCATGTCTCAAACCATAAAGGTTTGACAGATGACACTGGGGGCAATACGTTTTTTTAACTAGGGCTTTAATATAGGGATTTGTAATACTGAAGTATTACTATCCCTTTAAAGTTGAGACTGAAGATGGTATTCCAGACAGACATGTCCATGGTTAAAGAGAGATCTGTTTCCCATGTTGATTTATTTTTTTATTAACTGTCCTCCCAATAGCAGTGAAGAAAAGCCCCCCAAAACAAATTCCCCGTTCAAATGATTCATTCATTCACCAACACAGGCACCCTCCTCATATCCCTTTATACCATGTCTTATGGTTTTTCTGTTCTTTTCTTTTCTTTAGGATTTCTGTTTTATTAAGTGCCTCCCAATCCCAGTAAACAACCCCCCAAAAACATTCCCTGTTCAACTATTTCTTTCCCCACACCCCACCAACACAGGCACCCTCATGCCCCTTTTATACAATGCCTTTGGGAAATAAAATATTATTTGTAATGTGGTGTGTGTAACTTCTATGTTCCCACTGATTTCAATGGGTGAAAAAAGCAGAAAAAAAGCAGAAAATCTGCACTTTTCACAGGAAATTTTTCGCCAAGCGGAAAGTGCCATTTATCGTCGATTTCAGTTTGAGGCGGAAAATTTCGCCCATCCCTACTCATAAACCTGGAAATGCGGCGCACCGCTCTGAGAGAACGGAGTGGTGAGGGCAGGCCGCAAGACGGGTAAGAGCATCGGCACGAGAGTGACACTTTTGCACTTTCAGTCAACAATATGTATGGACCTTTCCAGATTGCTTCTAAATTGTTTGATCTTCTATAACTTTTCATTATTACCTTACCCCCCAAAAGCAACTTTGAAAAATCATGAGGAACTTTTTTTGTTTGTGAGAGAGAACATTTCTACCTGTTATTTGCTCACAAGGAATCTACTGAGAATTAGAAGAATGTGTACTCTTGCCGCTAAATTGGTTAAAAGTCTGTGGCTTAACCCTTTGAGTGCCAAGGGTTATTGTGCAAGTCTTTGGCTTAACTCTTTGAGTGCCAAAGGGTTATTGCTTTTCCATGAACCTAATTATCCATAATAATAATAAAAATACTGTTTTGTTTCCCAAAGAAAATAGCCAAGTGTGCTCACTGGAGGATCTTCGGGCAGCCTCTCATGATGTTCTTATAGAGTGACAGATCGGGCACAGTGGGTTCCAGATTACTGATTGCTTTAATAGATTCTGGCAGACTCACATCTGTGGGGTCAATTATAAAAAAGGTTTGTGGTCATTTTGTTTCTGGTAACCCCAGAGGTCTTACACTAGAACATATTCTGTATTTCATGGGTAAATGGAAGTTCACTTATATAGTATCCTTCAACATCCTTGTGTGCATCATTACAGTGAATAGATACAGTACTGTTCAAGTATTAGTACTTGATGTTATCTCCATCCTTCAGAAAACTGAAAAAAGTAAATTAACATATTAACAATATATACTGTTCACACATCATCAATGCCCCAGTCCCACCATGCAGAACCACCTACCCTGTACAGACAGTGTGTGCTCCCTCCTCCTGATCAGTCAGATTGCCATGTGCTCCCTCCTCCTGATTGGGCAGCTCCTTGTTACACCGCTGCTTCTTACCTACCAACCAGAGAAGAGACTGAGAGGCGGACCTGAGAGGAAATAGCTGTCTGGGGGAGAAGGTAGGGACTATCTGCCCAGCCAGAGGAGGGAGCACACAACTATCTGCCCGATCAGGTGGAGGGAGCACACACTATCTGTACAGGGCAAGTGGCTCTGCACGGTGGGACAGGGCCAGACTGGGAATAAAAATCAGCCCTGGAAAAAATAGCTTACCAGCCCCATAGCTTTGCCTCATTATACCAGCCTCAGAACTCTTTAACTTTATACATTAGCCAGATATATATTACAGTACAAAAAAAAACTGTCCATCTTTTGGCCATTTTAAACGTTGGGAGGTATGCATTAAGTATTTGTTTATACCATTCCAGCATATAGCAGTGTAACCATCTATCATATAAACCGCAGCCCGCAGAGGGATGTGCAACACTAGAGGGATATATAAAGGTTTAATACAGCTCAAAGTATATTACTAAAACACCTTGGTGTTAAAATGTACTTAAAAAGGGCAGACCTAGTGTACATTTTGTGGAGACCCTCTAGCCTTAACCCTTTGAGTGCCAGGGCGGTATGCAACGTATTGCAAAGCAATGTGTTGCGTACCCCTGGCACTCAAAGGGTTAAAAGGAATAATTCAGCCCGGTGCCAAGCAAATCCTCTCTCTTACCCCCTTGTCAGATTCTTCACGTGATTCAGTGAAGCTCTGCTCTGTCCCTCCAGCGCGGAACACATGCGCCTCTGCAGGCTGAGCTCCATCCATCACCCTCCTCACGAGTGCCCACTGCATGCCCTCAATACCAGTGCTTGCCTGGAGGCAGCATCCCATCCAGTGTTTCTATTGGATCACATTCACATCAGGAGGTTAGTGAATTAGATTTCATGTGACGCGGCATGTTCTGCTCAACATGAATCCAGACTGGCCAGCCCTGGCATGCTCAGTCTGTTGCTCCCGCTGGCAGCCTCCTGGCTTCAAACTAATGATGGCAAATAGACATCCGGGCTCTGGCTCCACTCTGTGACATGGAGGCCCACTACAGGCACTGGCCCTGGCCATCAACTGTGTCAGTGTACACACACCGCACGGTGGCCAGCGGTCCTTCATATCAAGGTGACAGGACCGTGGCCGCGGATTTTAAAGCAAGCAGCCCCAGGGAAGCCCAGTGCAGGAGGCCTACCGGGAATTTTCCTGGCATCCCGGTAGGCCAGTCCGGCCCTGCGGTGGGACTGGGGCATTGATAATGTGTGAACAGTATATATTATTAATATGTTTATTTATTTAATTACTTTTCTCAATTTTCTGAAGGATGGAGAACCTTTGCCAAGAGATAACATGGAGTACAAATACTTGGACAGTACTATATCTATTCACGTTAATGATGTGCACAAGGATGATGAAGGGTACTATGTATGTGAACTTTCATTTACCCATGAGAACAAAGAATATATTCTAGTCTGAGACCTCTAGGGTTACCAGAAACAAAATGACCACAAAACTTTGTTATAATTTATCCCACAGATGCAAGTCTACCAGCATCTATTAAAGCCATCAATAAGCTGGAACCCACTGTGTCCGATTCGTCACTCCCTAAGAACATCATGAGAGGCTGCCTGAAGCTCCTCCATTGAGTAGACTTGCGCTATTTTCTGTGAGAAACAAAACAGTATTTTTTTATTATTATTGATAATTAGGTTCATGGATAAGCAATAACCTTTTGGCACTCAAAGGGTTAAGCCATAGTCTTGTGCTATTTTATTTGCGGCAATTAAGCTTGCAACATCAATGTGTCGGCCTTTTGATACAGGCCGTATTCTTATGTCGCTGTTTTTGATCTATGCAACATTATGATCTTGGTACATTCATGCTCGCCATATAGAGGGTGACATTTCAATAGGATACTTTGCCACCAGTGCTGCATCTGCTGCTAGTACTGAACCTGCTGCCTGTAGTGAGCTGCTGCCTGTGTATCTTGTAATTCTTGGGGGTGGGATGGGTGGGAGATGATGCCAAGTGTGACAGCAGGAGACTCTAAGTCACACTTGCCATCCCCAAGCAGCCCCTAACTAGTGCTATTACTAATAAGGTGTAGCAGCTTTTACAGAGTGTTAGGAGTGAAGGTGGGGGTGATAAGCATATTAGTAGTGACTGTGACAAGGAAGACTCAGGGACTGAAATTGATGTGGTTGGTGTTAGCAGTAGTATCAGTGATGGAGAAGCAGCTGGTAGGACTAGTGTTAGGGCAGTGGTATGGGAAGTAATGCAGAGTGTCCAGACTAGCAATCATGGGTGCCCACAACATTCCCCTGACCCTGGGATTCACCTTCCCCCTATGGCATTGTCCAGGTGGAACATGATATTGAAGAAGACAGAATTATTGCCTAGCAGCAATAGTACCACCATCACCAGAAGCACAGATCAGTTGTCTGTGCCTGCTGCTAGTACTGCCAGCCTGACTTCTTCAGGTCAAAAAATGGCAAGTGTGTCATTATAGGACCCTCTGTCACATTTCTCATCACCTCCTCCAACCGATGAGATGTCTGTAATAGAGCAGCAGCACAGATGGACTGGTGGTGCTGGTGATGATGGAGGAGAAGCTGGGGTGGAAGAGACATTGATGCCAAGTTGCAAGGGCAGCAGGATGCTGAGGGACAGGCTAGTGTGCAGCAGGCCACCGTGGACACAGTGGGAATGGGGTCAACAAGTGATGAGAGACTAGGACATGTTCCACTTGATAGCAGCAATATTCCTGGTCCAGCCAGTGAAGAAGAATCTGGAGGAAGAGAAGAAGAAAGAGGCCATTCTTCTCCACCTTTCCCCTCCCCCTTGAGGTCCTGGGTGTGGGACTATTTTCTCTTGGACCAGCACAGTATAGTCCTCAGTGACAGCACTGTGCACAATTTGCACTTTGGCACAACTGCCCCAATAACACACTTGAAACACAGAAACTGTGACATTTATGCGAAGCATGTTAAAGCCAAACACCCTCCACAGAAATCAGGCAGATTTTCCCCAAAGGCATTAGGAGGCAAGGTGGAGATCAAAGAGGGGGAAGAATAGAGAAGCCCAGCCAGAGGCTGAAGGTTCAATGATGAGCGAAACACCTGGCTCACCATCATCTTCTTGCTCTTGGGTAACTGCATCTTCTACCAATCCATCTTGCTCATCGTTACCTCCTCCACCAAGTGAAAGCTATTCTGTAGATGTCAGGATGTGGCAGTCATGTCCACCCATTGCACACTGTGTGGTACACTGATCACACATGACAATGTGATGGAGGATAATAGCAAGCAGGGCATCTGAGGGTATTCCATCCTGCAGAATATCCTAAGCTGGTGATGGTGGGGTTCATCATTATTATTAAACCGTCTGCAAATTGTCATGTGTCCTTAGAGAGGGGCATTGTGACAGCAGCAGTACTTGGTTTCTGGTGGGGGAATTTACATTGGGGACCCTAATTGTCACAGGGTTGAGATATAGTTGTTCCAGGTGCTTGAAGTGAGTGCAGATGTACCCATTGGTCCCAGTCCTTCCCTTATTTACCACAAACACTGTGCACATTGCAGTTGCTGATGTGAGAGGCACAGTTCCTGCTCTCAAGGGAAACATTTATGTTGTAGTAACAACCATGATTTTGGAGGAGGGGCAGGTGGAGAAGCATTATAAGCCAACGTCTTCTTTTCTCCACATATACCTGAAGTGTAGGTGGCTAGTTATGGTGCTCCTACTGACTCAGATTCATCACTGGAGCTAGTTGTGGCAAGTGGAACATTCATCATCCATCACTTATGTTACTGCTGTTGTTGATCCCATTACTTTTGAGCTGCCTAATTATCCTGCTGTTTAAACAATTCAGCAGCAGCAGCAAGGACAGCAGTCACAAATTCCGCAATTACTTCAGAACATTTGAAGATGGCCAGTGGCCACTGGCCAACACTACGTGACCTACTGGCACAAGGCCAGTAGGGCATTTTTTTTCTCAAGGCATGTACTTTAAAAAAATAAATAAATAACAATTTTGGGGGCTTGTTTCTAAGAAGCCTAATTGGTACAAATCAATGTTTCCTTAGGGCTTGTGCCAAACAAGCCTAAGTCCTACAAATCAATGTTTCCTCAGGGACTGGGCCTAACATAAGTCTTATTTACTAAAACAAATTAATATTTCCTCAGGGCTTGTGCCTCTAATAAGTCTAAGTCCTACAAATCAATGTTTCCTCAGGGCTTGGGCCTAACACAAGTCTAAGTCCTACAAATCTTCCTGTACAAAATACTCTATCCATCAAGGATCAGTCTACCCCAGCTGCAGCTTACGTCAGTCCCTGTCTCTGTCCCATTATGTACCAAATTCTTATTTTATTTTTAATGTTATTCATTTATTTTGTTTTAACTGCACCCCCCAGTACCAGTCAACAACCCCCCAAAAACAAATTGCCTGTTTAACTGATTATTTCCCCCAGAATTCACCCACCAACAACCTCAGACCCTGTTTTATACAATATTGTATGTTTTTTTTTAATTGTATTTACTTTTTATTTTTTTATTAACTGTCCCCCATCCCAAAGTGTAAGGCAAAAAACCTTAATTCTAGATTGCTTGCCTCAGCAAGTTTAAAAATGAGATTCATACTTAAAAAATGGATTCTTCCTTCTCAATCACTGCTTGCTGCTGGTTGCAGACAAGTGTTGAACACCAGGAACAGAATCCTCTTTCTTCTGTGTCTGTAATTCTCTGGAGACATACACAACTCCTTGGTCTTCTATAGTTTTACCCCAAAGGTAAAACACTTTGTCCTCCATCTGGATTCTGGTCTGGAGCAGGCTTTTACTTCAGAGTACTTAGCTTATTCACCACTTAAAAAAATTGATATGGACCAGACTGCAGATTCTTTTCATGCAGATATATTATAGTTATCTGTCATTGTGAGCTGGCCTCACTAATTTACTAAAACTAGAAATTGTGCTCACATATGTCAAGTTGAACCATTTTTATTATTTCTAGTGGAAAGCATATTTTCTGCTTTGAGTATGACACGTAAGGTGGACCTGTCACCCTAAATCAATTTCGTTTGTTTTACAGAAAAATAAATCCTGCATAATTTTGTACAAGACATTATTTGTAATGAAATATTTTTTGATAATGTATCCTTTATATTTTGATGGCACAACTGACACTTTGTCCTCCATCTGGATTCTGGTCTGGAGCAGGCCTTTTCTTCGGGGTACTTAGCTTATTCACCGCTTAAAAAGACTGATATTGACCAGACTGCAGATTCTTTGCATGCAGATGTATTATAGTTATCTGCCTTTGTGAGCTGGCCTCACTAATTTACTAAAATTAGAAATTGTGCTCACATATGTCAGGTTGAACCATTTTTATTATTTCTAGTGGAAAGCATATTTTCTGCTTTGTGTATGACACGTAACGTGGACCTGTCACCCTAAAGCAATTTAGTTTGTTTTACAGATAAATAAATCCTTCATAATGTTGTACAAGACATTATTTGTAATGAAATATTTTTTGATAACGTATCCTTTATATTTTGATGGCACAACTGGCACTTGATTGTAATTCCCTGTACAGTATGGGAACGGCGTCTTAGAGGGGATATGATAACACTATATAAATATGTTTAGGGCCCATACAAAGAGCTCTCCAAATACCTGTTCTTTAACAGAACAGTACACAGGACAAGTAGTAATACTTAGTTTTAACTTTATTTTATTTTGTAGGCATTAAAAAAACATGAAAAATTATATAAGTCTTATCTCTCAAACCTTTATGGTTTAAGAGATATTCACAAACAAAGTATCCCCCCCCCGTTCAACCAGATCAGAAGGGAGGTGCCCAGGTAGACTGCAGAGAGGGACAATCTTCAATTAAGATAAGGGAAAAAGCTGAAAAACTTGTCAAGGGGGAAGGGCTTTCATTGTTTTCATACAATGAAAATTGTCCCCTTCTGTTATCTGTCTGGTCATACAACCAGATTCACATCTGAGAAGAGATGGCTTACACTAGGAAAAATGGGCGGGAGGGGAAACTTTGCTTGTGAATATCTCATAAACCATAAAGGTTTGAGAGATAAGACTTATATCATTCTTCATATTTTTTAATGCCTACAAAATAAAATAAAGTTAAAACGAAGTATTACTATCCCTTTAATCTACAACAGCGGAAGGGTTTCTTTACAGTAAGGACAATAAAGGTATGGAATTCACTGCCTGAGGAGGTGGTGCTATCGAATACATTAGATGCCTTTATAAAGGGCCTGGATACCTATTTAAAAGAGCATTACATAGAGGGCTATGTACGTTAGTATTGGGATTAATATTTAGTTAGGGCTTGTTGATCCAAGGAGAAATCTGATTGTCATTTGGAATCAAGAAGGAATTTTTCCCCCCATTCAAGACAGAATTTGGGTCTTTTTTTGCCTTCTTTTGGATCAACAATGGTAAAGAGGAATAGGAAAAGGGTTGAACTAGATGGACGCAAGTCTTTTTTCAACCTAAATTACTATGTTACTATGTAATTCATTTTCTCTGCCTTTCTCAGTGCCTCGATCTGGCTGCACCACCAGCAGTTCTGCCTTTTACATTTATCTGCCTTGTTATCATATGCACATTTGTGTTATGACATACATATCATTATTTGTTTTGACATGGAAAGTAGTGGTGGAATTTATGCATTAATGCCTCCTAAATAAAACAAAGAAAAAAAATGCAGTTTATAACTTACTAATTGAAAAATCTGAAATTGTGCTCAAATATTTATCAGTTGAATTAATTTGATTATTTCTAGTAAGAGGTATATTTTTGTTATGAGTATGGCATGTAAATGGACTTCTCATTCTTAAGCCCTTAGCGACTGGCGGTCCTAGGACGTTTCCGCCCCATAAGGACCGCATTGAACCACGTGGACGCGCCGGTACACGTGACCTGTTGCGTGTATCTGCGCGTCACTTTGGCGCCTGATAGAGATCGCTCCGATCTTGGAGCGGTCAATTTCAGGCCCCATTTTTACTTACAGCGCTCCCGGTAGAGCGCTGTAAGTAAAAAGTACGTAACGTACTATAACCGTCATTGGTCCTTAACTATTTCAAGGACCTTGACGGTCATAGTACGGCGCATGTCGTTAAGGGGTTAAATAATTTTGTTTTATGTAAAGATGATTAAATCCTACCTATATGTTGCACATTACATTACTTGTATGGAAATATTGATCCAACAAAGAAAATGATTAGCATAAAGCTCCACACTGTGCCACCAACAAATTAAAATTGAATTCTCCAAAAACTATTTACATTACAAACAAATGGTGATTACAACTTATAAGTGGTTTTTATTTTTTAAGGGTATCTAAAAGTATTTTAAGGTTATAAATCCACTTTAAATGTAATAAAGGTCCACTTTAAATTAATTATTCGATACCCTGGAGTTTGGTGTATGTTTGCAGAAGATTGTTGATATACAGTATTTTGTGTTAATGTACAATTTATTTTATAGAGATGGAATATACTAATTACAATAAAATAATTTATGCTGATTAGAGTATTTGTTTTACATCTGTGAAAAGGGTTGTGACTTTTTGCTTACGTGACAAAAAACAACCGAACTGATGTATCAAGTAGAACACTTTTGGATGAAAGCAACTGTAATGTAGAGGTGAAATTAATATCCTCAAAATTACCATTGAAGTAAATGGTTTTTTGAACTCCTTGAATGATAGAGAGGTCGTCAACACATTGTGAGAAAACAGTGCATTGGATATCTTTCTAGAGTTGAAAGGTTTAAAACACTATTTAGATCAATGGGAATTTGTAATTGTTCTCCATTTTGCAAAGGATTTGCCTTACATCTACAACATTGCCAGTAGACATAAAGGCCAACCCGTTTAATATTTATCATTATTCTTTATATAACTCCAAGTTATTCAGCAGCGCTATACAATATGCAATAGACATACAGTGATATTAAATAGTACAAATGGAACATAGAAACAAAAGGAGAGGGCCCTGCTTGCGAGGGCTTACAGTCTAGAACGTGACAGTTTACAGTTTATACAATTTTGTGTCAATATTATAACAGCAAAATATCTTAAAATATATCTATTCAAACGGGCTGTATCATGTGTGTTTTGTTTTTCTATCAGATGAATAATTTTAGAGATTTTAACTTTGGTGCAGGGGAATCTAATCTTAGCAGAGCTTTATTCATTGACCTGTGTGATAAATCTGCATAATTAATTCATCACATGTGCATAACATTGCCTCATTCCATCAAAGGGGTGGAATAAATTATTGGGGAGGAAGAATCATACAAATCCTTTCAAGATGGAAGCTCCCTCTTAGTTGAGGAAACCCTTTAATGTCAGCCAGTGAAAGCTGCATCATGAAAAAAGCTCATAATATTTTGCTACTTATCACAAGGTAAAATAATTGCAGACACACTATTATTTTGGACTCATCTATAGGTTTGCATTTAAAAAGGGATGCATAGGAAAAATCCATGCTGCATTGCTACATGGGAATACCTGCAGCCCAGTAATAATCAGTGTAATCCTGCAGCATGCATTTTTATCTAGCAACCCTACTCATCTAGTACCTTTTCCTGGCTATACAGTTAGAGATAGATTTCACAGTCTGAAATTCTCTTTTCTTTGCTGGACATGTAAGACCCAACTGGATTTTCTTGTTGGTTAAGATAATGACAACAGGACTAATAGCAGAGTAGCAAGAGTCAAAAAAAATACGTGCATCAGTGAAGCGTGGAGATAGTGGATAGGTGCATAGGTTTAGGATCCAGAACACGTTATCTAAGCCAAAACTTATGATGTACATCATGACCAAGGTAAACACTGCTTTGGCTGCACGGATCTCAGCATGCTTAGTGTTCAAGGATGGTATACCTTTAACTTGTTTCCCATGTTGGTAGAACACATACAGAAGGTAACCACTGGACAACATCATGAGACTTAAGAAGAACAAATCACGAACTACATAGATGACCCCATTCCCTAAATAGACAAAGTAACTTGGAAAGATCACAAAGCAAAAGTTGTAACTCATAATGTATCTGGATGTAACATTTTTGATAGAAGCTGTTGAGTACATTAGCCGTGTGCTACTTATAATAAAATTAAAAGTCCAGAGAAATAACATTATTGTGAACAGATGGTCAAGGAGTTTCTTTTTTAGAGGCAACCATCGATTTGGTGATGGTGTAATCGAAATGCACTGAAAACATCCTAGCAAGGAGGTAATGCTGATAGACATGGCTCTGCCCACACAATAAAAGTATAGGCTTATTTGGCAGGTTAGGTCACCATATACCTTTTTGAGGCCAGTAGCTTGCAGAGTGATTGGGAGCCCCCATGTCAAGATAACCAACAGATTAGAAAAAGCCAGTTTGCTCAGAATAATTTCACCTGTGGTGACTTTCCCATGGTTATGGAAGGTGTGGAGGAAGGCAAATAGAATGATGAGATTACCAGGAATCCCTATTATGTCCAGGGAAATGAAACCAATAACATCAAGAATAAGCCAGGTCCCCATATTTTCAGCTTCTGAAAAACAACAATAACCATCATTATTAACAATACATTTTTGAAATAGATTACCTATTCATTAGTTCCTTAAAATGACACTAAAAAAGAACGAGAAGGGACAAGGAATTGAAATTTCCCTGCATGCTGTTTTAAACACCGGTGATATGGATACACCGGTGCTACATACTGTGTGAGTATAGATGATTATTGTTCCCGCTATATAGCTGATTCAAGCGCTTTTTTCTCCTATCCGGTAAGGATTGTACTGGCACTTTGTTTGTTTCTTTAAAATGACACTGTCACCTAAAACAACTTTGGTTATTTTGAAACAAAATCACATTTATATTGTATTAGCCATTTTTGGATTTCGAAAACTAGTTTTTTAATTACTTAGAATTATAGATTATGTCAAGTTGGCTCTGTATTACATCTACAGCTCACTGACATTTAACCTGTTCAGTGCTAGGGGAGATGACCAATGGTACTAGTACTAGTACTAAAAGTTACCCATCGTTTTGGAACTGGATTGTGTTTTTTGGTGGATTAGTCTAATATGTATGTGGAAAGTTCTCTTCTGTAATAGCACTAGAGAGCTAAAACATGATGCTTCTGGTGGTGACTAGCCATAGAACAGGCCATTGTGCTGTTGTTCATTCCCAGCAGCCTCTCACATTCAGTGTACTTATTTTGAGTATTCTTGGGTGGTCTCCCTAAGAGTGAACGGTAATCCAGACGTGGACCCCTTGCTCTCAGTACTAAGGTATCCAAGCTGCATTCTCTTGAGGCGGCCCAACTAGGCTATAATGTACAGCGGGGGTTAGCTTCTGTTTCTGTGAAGGGGAGCTTGCCCATTGTTTTGGAACTGGACTGCCTTTTTGGGCGGGATTAGTCTAATATGTATGTGGACATTTCTCCTCTGTAATGGCACTAGAGAGCTAAAATGTGATGCTTCTGGTGGTGAACAACCATAGAACAGGCGATTGTGTTGTAGTTCATTCTCAGAAGCCTCTCACATTCTGTTTATTTATTTTGAATAGTCTAAGGGGGTCTCCCTAAAGGTGAAGGGTAATCCAGCAGTGGTCCACTTGCTCTCATTGCTTAGGGAATCCAGCGGCATCCTTCTGAGAAGACCCAACTAGGCCAAAATGTACATCGGGCAGGGGGTTTAGCTGGTGTTCCCATACAGAAGAATTTGCCATCATTTTGGAGCTGGACTGTCTTTTAGGGTGAGATTAGTCTAATATGTATGTGGAAATTTCTCTTCTATAATGGCGCTAGAGAGCTAAAATGTGATGCTTCTGGTGATGACTAGTCATAGAACAGGCCATTGTACTGTTGTTCATTCCAAGAAGCCTCTCACATGCTGATGTTCCTGTGCAGGGGTGACTTGACTTTCATTTTGGAATTGGACTGTTTTTTTTTTGGGTGGGATTAGTCTATGATATATGTGGAGATTTCTCCTCTGTAATGGCCCTAGAGAGCTAAATGGTGATGCTTCTGGGTGGTGACTAGCTGTAGAACAGGCTATTGTGCTGTTGTTCTTTCCCAGAAACCTCTCACATTCTGTGTATTTATTTTCAATTCTCTTGGGTTGTCTCCCAAAGAGTGAAGGGTAAACCATACGTGGCCCCCTTGCTCTCAGTGCTTAGGGAGTCAAGCTGTACTCTCCTGAGAAGGTCCAAGTAGGCTAAAATGTAAAGCAGGGGTTAGCTGGTGTTCCCGTGCAGGGAGGACTTGACCATCATTTTGGAACTGGACTGCCTTTTTAGATGGGTTTAGTCTAATATGCATGTGGAAATTTCTCCTCTGTAATGGTTTTAGAGAGCTAAAACGTGATGCTTCTGGTGGTGACTAGCCATCGAACAGGCCATTGTGCTTTTGTTCATTCCTAGAAGCCTCTCACATTCTGTGTATTTATTTTGAATACTCTGTGGGGGGTCTCCCTAAGAGTGAAGGGTAATCCAGATGTGTACCTCTTGCTCTCAGTGCCTAGGGATTCCAGTGGCACCTTTCTGAGAAAGCCCAACTAGGCCAAAATATACATTGGGCGTGGGGTACTTGTCCATCGTTTTTTTAACTGGACCGTGTTTTTTTGGTGGTGTTAGTCAAATATGTATGTTGAAGTTTCTCTTCTGTAATGGCACTAGTGAGCTAAAACGTGATGCTTTTGGTGGTGACTAGCCGTAGAACAGGTCATTGTGCTGTTGTTCATTCCCAGAAGCCTCTCACATTCTGTGTATTTATTTTGAATACTCTTGGGTGGTCTCCATAAGAGTGAGAGGTAATCCAGACGTTGACCCCTTGCTCTCAGTGCTTAGGGAATCATCTGCACTCTCATGAGGAGTCCCAACTAGGTTGAAACGTACAGTAGGGGTTAGCTGATGTTCCTATGCAGGGGGGACCTGCCCTTCATTTTGGAACTGGACTGCCTTTTTGGGCGGGAATAGTCTGCTATGTATGTGGACATTTCTCCCTTCTAATTGCACTAGAGAGCTAAAAGGTGATGCTTCTGGGTGGTGACTAGCAGTAGAACAGGCCATTGTGCTGTTGTTCATTCCCAAAAGTCTCTCACATTCGGTGTAATCATTATGGTTTAAAAAGGAGCCAAACAACTATGTGATAATAAATTGTTTTATATGATCACTATCCTTAAATAAAATACATTTTTTTCCATGCGCAGTCATATTTTCAAAACCAATGCCAAAATTTCACAATTTCTGCCAAGGTATGCAAACTTTTGAACACAACTGTAAGTGTACTACCTCTGCACAAATTTACTATTGTTTATTAATGGAGAAATAAAAGTTTTGCCTTTTATCAAGATCTCAATTTCATGGCTATATGTTTGCTGGAGTGCTGTCACAAACTTCTGATTATAGTTGTATCCAGGTAGTGATGAGCGAGCATGCTCGGCCGAAGCTCGGTTCGGCTCGAGCATCGCTCTGCTCGGCACATGGCGGTACTCGTACGAGTACCGCATGTGCTCGCCCGCCATGTTCGGGTCTCCTCCCCGCACGTTTCGCAGCTGCTGCGCAGCCAATAAACGTGCGGGGAGGCTCTGACATCAGTGTAATGCCAGCAGCCATGTTGGCTGCTGGCATTACACTGATTGGCTGGCCAGAACCCGTGATCGGGTGCTGTATAGCACCCGACGCGCGAGTTCGGCTCATTCTTAGCCAGGGAGAGATGCGCTTAGGCAGGGAAAGTCAGTGTAGGGAGAATAAAATTGTTGAAACTCTTTCAAGACCCAAAAGTCCTTTTTAGGACTGTTGTGTGTGGGGGCAGCATTTATATTTTGTTTGGGGGGGCACAATTTCCTTTTTTTTGTGGGGGGGATATTTGTAAGGTGACATATAATACTAGATGCACAGGAAGTCAGTGTAGGGAGAATAAAATTGTTGAAACTCTTTCAAGACCCAAAAGTCCTTTTTAGGACTGTTGTGTGTGGGGGCAGCATTTAATTTTTTTTGGGGGTGGCAGAATTTCATTTTTTTGTGGGGGGGGACATGTTCTAAGGTGACATTGTACTAGGTGCACAGGGACAAATATTTCACAGTGCAGTGACAAGCTGACATATTCTGTTAGGTGCACAGGGCCAATGATTTTACAACGCAGCGACAAAAAGGGCCATTTTAAACGTGTGCCTAGCCATAGATTATTGTCACATTCTGTTTAGTGTGCAAATTCACAAATTAACGTCACATATTCCGTTCACTGTGCCTAGCCGCAGATTAGCGTCATATTCTGTTTCGTGTGCCTAGCCGCAGATTAGCGTCACATTCTGTTTCGTGTGCCTAGCCGCAGATTAGCGTCACATATTGTTTAGTGTGCCTAGCCGCAGATTAACGTCACATATTGTTTAGTGTGCCTAGCCGCAGATTAGCATCACATATTGTTTAGTGTGCCTAGCCGCAGATTAGCGTCACATTCTGTTTCGTGTGCCTAGCCGCAGATTACCGGCATATATTCCGTTTAATATGAAGAAGGCGGGTAAAAAGGGACGGGGAAGTGGACGTGATCCTGATAGTTCAGGGCGCGGGTCAGGACGAGTAGAAACTGTGCCTGGTGCCAGAGCACAAGAAAGAAAGACATCCACCATACCTAGCTTCATGTCTCAGTTTACAGGGCGTCGCAGGACATCACTCTCGAGGTCAGACCACTGCGAACAGGTGGTCGGTTGGATTTCAGCTGATACTGCTTCCAGTCGGTTAAGCACCACCCTGTCTTCCACCAAGTCCACTCTCACTAGCCAAGAGTCTGGTCAACATAATCCTCACCCTGATCATCCTTCCTCCCACCATAGAGGGTCTGGCCAAAGAAGTGATCCCACACTGGGATATAGTGAGGAGCTCTTCTCATCACCAATCCTTGATTTGAACCTCTCTCCAAGCACGCTTGCAGAGGAACATGAGATCTTGTGCCCTGATTCACAACCTCTAGAGGGTACCCAATCACAAGAAGATGACAGAGGGGAACGGCATTTAAGGTCAAAGGAAGTGGATGATGATGATGAGACACAGTTGCCATCAAATCAATCACAATTACTGTCTCAAGACCTTGATGAGGAGGATGATACACAGTTGTCAATGACTGAGGATGTGGTGGGATCAAGAAATGAGGAGGATGATCAGAGTGAGGAAGTGGAGGAGGACTTGGTGGACGATGAGGTCACTGACCCCACCTGGGAAGGTGGAAAGCCGAGCAATGACAGCAGTCCTGAGGGTGAGACATCTGCAGCACCGCAACAGGCTGGAAGAGGCAGTGGTGTGGCTAAAGAAAGAAGGCGGACCGCACCAAACCGGCCCGCAAATGTTCCACGGAGCACCCCCTTGCGTAAATCTCCCTTGCCAAGGGCTAGGTGTTCCGTGGTATGGCGTTTTTTTAAGGAAAGTGCGGACGACAAAAGAATTGTAGTTTGCAACCTGTGCCACACCAGAATGAGCCGAGGCATGAACACTAGCAACCTCACCACCACCAGCATGATCCGACACATGGCATCCAAGCACCGTAATAAGTGGGAGGAACGCCCGGATCGCCAATCTGTGTCTGCAGGCCACACCACTGCCTCCTCTTCCCCTGTTTTCGGTGCCGGCCAATCGCCTGTCGAAGGCGCAGGCCCGCATACCTCCCGCCCTGCACCTGTACCATCTGAAGCACCATCAGCGACCACATCCACTTCCCTGTCCCAGCGCAGCGTCCAAATGTCGTTACCCCAGGCATTTGAGCGCAAGCGAAAATACCCAGCCACCCACCCACAGGCCATAGCACTAACCTCACACCTTTCCAAATTACTGGCCATCGAAATGCTGCCATTTAGGCTTGTGGAGACTGAGTCCTTCCGCAGCCTGATGGCAGCAGCTGTCCCTCGGTACGCAGTCCCCAGCCGCCACTACTTTTCCCGGTGTGCCGTCCCCGCCTTACACCACCATGTGTCCCTTAACATCACCCGTGCCCTGACCAACGCAGTTACTGGGAAGGTCCACTTAACGACTGACACATGGACAAGTGCTTGTGGCCAGGGACGCTACATTTCCCTGACGGCACACTGGGTGAATGTCGTGGAGGCTGGGAGCGACTCGGACACTGGGATGGCACAGGTGCTACCCACGCTGAGGATTGCGGGCCCTACCTCCATCAGGGTTTCCGCCAGCACCTACGTTATTGGCTCCTCCTCCTCCTCCTCCGTTTCCACCTCCGAATTCTCTGCGCGCAGCGCCACTCACCCATCAGCCGGTAGCTGGAAGCAGTGTAGCACTGCAGTGGGGAAGCGTCAACAGGCCGTGCTGAAGCTGATCTGCCTTGGGGACAAACAGCACACGGCCTCAGAGCTGTTGCAGGGGATTAGTCACCAGACCGAGCAGTGGCTCTCGCCACTCAACCTGCAACCAGGCATGGTTGTGTGTGATAATGGGCGTAACTTGGTGGCGGCTTTGGAGCTCGGCAAGCTCACACACGTACCATGACTAGCGCATGTATTTAATTTAGTGGTTCAGCGATTTCTAAAAACCTACCCCAATTTGCATGATCTCTTGACGAAGGTGCGCCGCGTGTGTGCACATTTCCGTAAGTCATCTACAGCTTCAGCCGGCCTGTTGACGCTGCAGCAGCGCTTACAATTGCCAGCTCACCGGCTGCTGTGTGACGTGAGCAAGCGCTGGAACTCCACCTTCCACATGTTGGCCCGGCTTTGTGAGCAGCAGAGGGCAGTAGTGGAGTACCAGCTGTTACACGGTCGTCGCCTCTCCGTTCAACTTCCTCTAATCAGAAGTGAGGAGTGGGAATGGATGTCAGACCTCTGTGAGGTTTTATGCAATTTTGAGGAATCGACACAGATGGTGAGCGGCGATAACGCTATTATCAGTGTAACCATCCCACTTCTGTGTCTACTGAAACGCTCGCTGCTCACAATTAAAACCAACGCTTTGCATGTGGAAGAGGTGGAAATGGGGGAGGAAGAGCTTACACAAGGTGATAGCCAGAGCACCCTCACTTCATCTTCTCAGCGACAATTGGAGGAGGCGGAGGAGGAGGAGGAGGAGGAAGACACGGTTGCCTCTGCTACAGAGGGTAGCCATGGAACTTTATTTCCATCTCTTCAGCGTGGGTGGGCAGAAGAGGAGGAAGAGAATGAGGAGATTGAGAGTCATCCTCCTGGTGAGGACAGTGAAATCTTGCCTGTTGGTACTCTGGCACACATGGCTGACTTTATGTTAGGCTGCCTTTCCCGTGACCCACGCGTTATACGCATTTTAGACAACACGGATTACTGGGTGTTCACCCTTCTGGACCCCCGCTACAAAGAGAATTTCTCATCTCTCATTCCTCCGGTGGAGAGGACAAGCAAAATGGTGCAATACCAGAAGGTTCTTGTCGAAAAATTGCTCCAAAGTTTTCCATCTGACAACGCTGGCGGCAGAGTACGTGCTACCTTGGCCAACCGAGAAGGGGAGAAAAGGGGAGCACACAGCAGTTCCGACAAAGGCAGGGCAACACTCTCCAAGGCGTGGGACACCTTCATGACACCCCGCCAGCACCCTCACCCTGATGCGCGGCCTAGTGTCACAAGGAGGGAAAAGTTTTGGAAGATGGTGAAGGAGTACGTAGCAGACCGTGTCAGCGTCCTCACTGATCCCTCTGTGCCTTACAACTACTGGGTGTCCAAGCTGGACACGTGGTATGAACTGGCACTCTACTCCTTGGAGGTGCTGGCCTGCCCTGCCGCCAGCGTTCTGTCTGAGCGGGTATTTAGTGCTGCTGGTGGCATCATAACAGATAAGCGTATCCGCCTTTCCACCGAAAATGCTGATAGGTTGACACTTATAAAAATGAACAAGGCCTGGATTTCCCCTGACTTCTCCACTCCACTGGAGGAAAGCCCCGGGTGAACATAAAGTCACTTTAGATATGTTATTTACAATGATGGGAATACTCTGTATTCCCATTCACCCCTTCCACCCAAAAAACGGGTATATGGTTGACTCTTAATCTTCTCATCCTCCTCCTCCTCTTCCATATGCCCTGTGATATAATTTTTATATAGGGCCAGCTCACCAGCGGGCCCTGTGATATAATTTTTATATAGGGCCAGCTCACCAGCGGGCCCTGTTTGACAATTTTTGTATAGGTCAGCTCACCAGCGGGCCTTCTCATATAATGTTTTATTGGGTCAGCTCTCTAGCGGGCCCTCTCATATAATGTTTTATAGCGTCAGCTCACTAGCGGGCCTTCGCATATAATGTTTAGGATGGTCAGCTCCGCAGCAGACCCTCACCCATAATGTTTTAGATGGTCGGCTCAGCAGCAGACCCTCATTCCTAATGTTTTAGATGGTCAGCTTAGCGGCATGCCCTCGCCCCTAATGTTTTAGAGGGTCACCAGCAGGCCATTAATCCTAATTTTTCAAGGGTGTGTATGATGCCCTCCTTTATGTGTAATAAAGGGTGTATTGGAGTGACATTTCAGTCTAATTTTTGGCAGCCCTTTCACTTAGTGCATAGGCTTTATGAGTGTTGGACCACTACCTGAACTATTGTACCACAATGTGAATGAGGCCCTCCATTTTGTGATATACAGGTTGTATCGGAGTGCCTCAGGTCCTCCCATTGAATTAAATAGGGCTGGGGTGTTCGACAGAGCAGAAGGTAGTTCTTGGCTTCATCCACTAAGTCACTTCGTCACTTTTACTCAATGGATCAGACCCCACTGTTCCGACTATACATTTTGGACTTAACAAGGGCAAACGGACATGTTGTAAAACCTGTGGTAGCTGCGGCCTCCGTTCCTGAATGCTGTACCTTACCCGGGCCATAACCACGTTGAACACCTGCTTTACGCTGCGCACGTTTCCCTCTTAATCATGGCCCCAGTTCCGAAAAATCGATGAAATTTTTTGCAGAATTTGCAGATGATATACAAGTAAATATACAGCAAATACTGTTTGGTAAAATCGCCTAAAATCGTTTTTATCTTCCTTTTTGTGTGTTTTACGGTCAGTCTGTAAAAATGGCGTACTACGGGCGAAACATCGTTCCCAGCAGCGACGTTGGAGTCCAAGATGCATCCAGACATCCTCCCTATGCTGTCCCTGAACCATTTCTGTGGTGTTTCCATCATTTTCTGACCTTTTCCTATGAACCAGGCACCCTCCCCTCATCAGAGCAGGGGGTGCCTGGTGCAATGCTCGAGTCCTCCCATTGACTTCAATGGGGCTCGGGTGCTCGGCCGAGCACTCGAGCCTCCGGGGGCGCTCGGCCAGAGCACCCGAACACCCGAGCATCATGATCGGGGTGCTCGATCATCACTACCCACCACACTAACTACCTTCTTATACTATTGTGGCCCAGCAAGCCTTGAAAATAACTGTTGCTTGGGATGCTAGTGGATGAAGCCAAGAACTACCTTCTGCTCTGTCGAACACCCCAGCCCTATTTAATTCAATGGGAGGACCTGAGGCACTCCGATACAACCTGTATATCACAAAATGGAGGGCCTCATTCACATTGTGGTACAATAGTTCAGGTAGTGGTCCAACACTCATAAAGCCTATGCACTAAGTGAAAGGGCTGCCAAAAATTAGACTGAAATGTCACTCCAATACACCCTTTATTACACATAAAGGAGGGCATCATACACACCCTTGAAAAATTAGGATTAATGGCCTGCTGGTGACCCTCTAAAACATTAGGGGCGAGGGCATGCCGCTAAGCTGACCATCTAAAACATTAGGAATGAGGGTCTGCTGCTGAGCCGACCATCTAAAACATTATGGGTGAGGGTCTGCTGCGGAGCTGACCATCCTAAACATTATATGCGAAGGCCCGCTAGTGAGCTGACGCTATAAAACATTATATGAGAGGGCCCGCTACAGAGCTGACCCAATAAAACATTATATGAGAAGGCCCGCTGGTGAGCTGACCTATACAAAAATTGTCAAACTGCGCCCGCTGGTGAGCTGGCCCTATATAAAAATTATATCACAGGGCCCGCTGGTGAGCTGGCCCTATATAAAAATTATATCACTGGGCCTGCTGGTGAGCTGGCCCTATATAAAAATTATATCACTGGGCATATGGAAGAGAGTCAACCATATACCCGTTTTTTGGGTGGAAGGGGTGAATGGGAATACAGAGTATTCCCATCATTGTAAATAACATATATAAAGTCACTTTATGTTCCCCCGGGGCTTTCCTCCAGTGGAGTGGAGAAGTCAGGGGAAATCCAGGCCTTGTTCATTTTTATAAGTGTCAACCTATCAGCATTTTCGGTGGAAAGGCGGATACGCTTATCTGTTATGATGCCACCAGCAGCACTAAATACCCGCTCAGACAGAACGCTGGCGGCAGGGCAGGCCAGCACCTCCAAGGCGTAGAGTGCCAGTTCATACCACGTGTCCAGCTTGGACACCCAGTAGTTGTAAGGCACAGAGGGATCATTGAGGACGCTGACACGGTCTGCTACGTACTCCTTCACCATCTTCCAAAACTTTTCCCTCCTTGTGACACTAGGCTGCGCATCAGGGTGAGGGTGCTGGCGGGGTGTCATGAAGGTGTCCCACGCCTTGGAGAGTGTTGCCCTGCCTTTGTCGGAACTGCTGTGTGCTCCCCTTTTCTCCCCTTCTCGGTTGGCCAAGGTAGCACGTACTCTGCCGCCAGCGTTGTCAGATTGAAAATTTTGGAGCAATTTTTAAACAAGAACCTTCTGGTATTGCACCATTTTGCTTGTCCTCTCCACCGGAGGAATGAGAGATGAGAAATTCTCTTTGTAGCGGGGGTCCAGAAGGGTGAACACCCAGTAATCCGTGTTGTCTAAAATGCGTGTAACGCGTGGGTCACGGGAAAGGCAGCCTAACATAAAGTCAGCCATGTGTGCCAGAGTACCAACAGGCAAGATTTCGCTGTCCTCACCAGGAGGATGACTCTCAATCTCCTCATCCTCTTCCTCCTCTTCTGCCCACCCACGCTGAAGAGATGGAACTAAAGTTCCATGGCTACCCTCTGTAGCGGAGGCAACCGTGTCTTCCTCCTCCTCCTCCGCCTCCTCCAATTGTCGTTGAGAAGACGAAGTGAGGGTGCTCTGGCTATCACCTTGTGTAAGCTCTTCCTCCGCCATTTCCACCTCTTCCACATGCAAAGCGTCGGTTTTAATTGTGAGCAGCGAGCGTTTCAGTAGACACAGAAGTGGGATGGTTACACTGATAATAGCGTTATCGCCGCTCACCATCTGTGTCGATTCCTCAAAATTGCGTAAAACATCACAGAGGTCTGACATCCATTCCCACTCCTCACTTCTGATTACAGGAAGTTGAACGGAGAGGCGACGACCGTGTAACAGCTGGTACTCCACTACTGCCCTCTGCTGCTCACAAAGCCGGGCCAACATGTGGAAGGTGGAGTTCCAGCGCGTGCTCACGTCACACAGCAGCCGGTGAGCTGGCAATTGTAAGCGCTGCTGCAGCTTCAACAGGCCGGCTGAAGCTGTAGATGACTTACGGAAATGTGCACACACGCGGTGCACCTTGGTCAAGAGATCATGCAAATTGGGGTAGGTTTTTAGAAATCGCTGAACCACTAAATTAAATACATGCGCTAGGCATGGTACGTGTGTGAGCTTGCCGAGCTCCAAAGCCGCCACCAAGTTACGCCCATTATCACACACAACCATGCCTGGTTGCAGGTTGAGTGGCGAGAGCCACTGCTCGGTCTGGTGACTAATCCCCTGCAACAGCTCTGAGGCCGTGTGCTGTTTGTCCCCAAGGCAGATCAGCTTCAGCACGGCCTGTTGACGCTTCCCCACTGCAGTGCTACACTGCTTCCAGCTACCGGCTGATGGGTGAGTGGCGCTGCGCGCAGAGAATTCGGAGGTGGAAACGGAGGAGGAGGAGCCAATAACGTAGGTGCTGGCGGAAACCCTGATGGAGGTAGGGCCCGCAATCCTCGGCGTGGGTAGCACCCGTGCCATCCCAGGGTCCGAGTCGCTTCCAGCCTCCACGACATTCACCCAGTGTGCCGTCAGGGAAATGTAGCGTCCCTGGCCACAAGCACTTGTCCATGTGTCAGTCGTTAAGTGGACCTTCCCAGTAACTGCGTTGGTCAGGGCACGGGTGATGTTACGGGACACATGGTGGGACTGCATACCGAGGGACAGCTGCTGCCATCAGGCTGCGGAAGGACTCAGTCTCCACAAGCCTAAATGGCAGCATTTCGATGGCCAGTAATTTGGAAAGGTGTGAGGTTAGTGCTATGGCCTGTGGGTGGGTGGCTGGGTATTTTCGCTTGCGCTCAAATGCCTGGGGTAATGACATTTGGACGCTGCGCTGGGACAGGGAAGTGGATGTGGTCGCTGATGGTGCTTCAGATGGTACAGGTGCAGGGCGGGAGGTATGCGGGCCTGCGCCTTCGACAGGCGATTGGCCGGCACCGAAAACAGGGGAAGAGGAGGCAGTGGTGTGGCCTGCAGACACAGATTGGCGATCCGGGCGTTCCTCCCACTTATTACGGTGCTTGGATGCCATGTGTCGGATCATGCTGGTGGTGGTGAGGTTGCTAGTGTTCATGCCTCGGCTCATTCTGGTGTGGCACAGGTTGCAAACTACAATTCTTTTGTCGTCCGCACTTTCCTTAAAAAAACGCCATACCGCGGAACACCTAGCCCTTGGCAAGGGAGATTTACGCAAGGGGGTGCTCCGTGGAACATTTGCGGGCCGGTTTGGTGCGGTCCGCCTTCTTTCTTTAGCCACACCACTGCCTCTTCCAGCCTGTTGCGGTGCTGCAGATGGCTCACCCTCAGGACTGCTGTCATCGCTCGGCTCTACACCTTCCCAGGTGGGGTCAGTCACCTCATCGTCCACCAAGTCCTCCTCCACTTCCTCACTCTGATCATCCTCCTCATGTCTTGATCCCACCACATACTCAGTCATTGACAACTGTATATAATCCTCCTCATCAAGGTCTTGAGACAGTAATAGTGGTTGATTTAATGGCAACTGTGTCTCATCATCATCATCATCCACTTCCTTTGACCTTAAATGCCGTTCCCCTCTGTCATCTTCTTGTGATTGGGTACCCTCTAGAGGTTGTGAATCAGGGCACAAGATGTCATGTTCCTCTGCAAGCGTGCTTGGAGAGAGGTTCAAATTAAGGATTGGTGATGAGACGAGCTCCTCACTATATCCCAGTGTGGGATCACTTCTTTGACCAGACCCTCTATGGTGGGAGGAAGGATGATCAGGGTGAGGATTATGTTGACCAGACTCTTGGCTAGTGAGAGTGGACTTGGTGGAAGACAGGGTGGTGCTTAACCGACTGGAAGCAGTATCAGCTGAAATCCAACCGACCACCTGTTCGCAGTGGTCTGACCTCGAGAGTGATGTCCTGCGACGCCCTGTAAACTGAGACATGAAGCTAGGTATGGTGGATGTCTTTCTTTCTTGTGCTCTGGCACCAGGCACAGTTTCTACGCGTCCTGACCCGCGCCCTGAACTATCAGGATCACGTCCACTTCCCCGTCCCTTTTTACCCGCCTTCTTCATATTACACGGAATATGTGCTGCAAATCTGCAACTTTGCACAGTAAACAGAATGTTCTCCTAATATGCAACTTTGCACACTAAACAGAATGTGCTTCTTATCTGCGGTTAGACACAGTGAATGGAATATGTGACTTTGATATTTTACACTTTGCACAGTAAACAGAATGTTCTCCTAATATGCAACTTTGCACACTAAACAGAATGTGCTGCTTATCTGCGGCTCGGCACAGTGAATGGAATATGTGACTTTGATATTTTACACTTTGCACAGTAAACAGAATGTTCTCCTAATATGCAACTTTGCACACTAAACAGAATGTGCTTCTTATCTGCGGTTAGACACAGTGAATGGAATATGTGACTTTGATATTTTACACTTTGCACAGTAAACAGAATGTTCTCCTAATATGCAACTTTGCACACTAAACAGAATGTGCTTCTTATCTGCGGTTAGACACAGTGAATGGAATATGTGACTTTGATATTTTACACTTTGCACAGTAAACAGAATGTTCTCCTAATATGCAACTTTGCACACTAAACAGAATGTGCTGCTTATCTGCGGCTCGGCACAGTGAATGGAATATGTGACTTTGATATTTTACACTTTGCACAGTAAACAGAATGTTCTCCTAATATGCAACTTTGCACACTAAACAGAATGTGCTTCTTATCTGCGGTTAGACACAGTGAATGGAATATGTGACTTTCATATTTTACACTTTGCACAGTAAACAGAATGTTCTCCTAGTATGCAACTTTGTACACTAAACAGAATGTGCTGCTTATCTGCGGCTCGGCACAGTGAATGGAATATGTGACTGATATTTTACACTTTGCACAGTAAACAGAATGTTCTCCTAATATGCAACTTTGCACACTAAACAGAATGTGCTTCTTATCTGCGGTTAGACACAGTGAATGGAATATGTGACTTTGATATTTTACACTTTGCACAGTAAACAGAATGTTCTCCTAATATGCAACTTTGCACACTAAACAGAATGTGCTTCTTATCTGCAGTTAGACACAGTGAATGGAATATGTGACTTTGATATTTTACACTTTGCACACTAAACAGAATGTTCTGCTAATCTGAAACTTTGCACACTAAACAGAATGTGCTTCTTATCTGCGGTTAGACACAGTGAATGGAATATGTGACTTTGATATTTTACACTTTGCACAGTAAACAGAATGTTCTCCTAATATGCAACTTTGCACACTAAACAGAATGTGCTTCTTATCTGCGGTTAGACACAGTGAATGGAATATGTGACTTTGATATTTTACACTTTGCACACTAAACAGAATGTTCTGCTAATCTGAAACTTTGCACACTAAACAGAATGTGCTTCTTATCTGCGGTTAGACACAGTGAATGGAATATGTGACTTTGATATTTTACACTTTGCACACTAAACAGAATGTTCTGCTAATCTGAAACTTTGCACACTAAACAGAATGTGCTGCTAATCTGCAACTTTGCACACTGAACAGAATGTGCTGCTAATCTGCAACTTTGCACACTAAACAGAATGTGCTGCTAATCTGAAACTTTGCACACTAAAAAGAATGTGCTGCTAATCTGCAACTTTGCACACTAACCAGAATGTGCTGCTAATCTGCAACTTTGCACACTAAACAGAATGTGCTGCTAATCTGCGGCTAGGCACAGTGAACGGAATATGTGACGTTTTTTTTTTTTTTTAAATCTCTGCCCCACCAAAGAAAATAAACTGCTGCCCCCACACACAGTAGTCCTAAAAAGGACTTTTGGGTCTTTTTTTTTTACAAACTCGCTTTTCTTCTCCCTACACTGACTTTCCCTTCCTATCCTCATCTCTCCCTGGCTAAGACTGAGCCGAACTCGCTGGTCAGGTGCTATACAGCACCCGATCACGGGTTCTGGCCAGCCAATCAGTGTAATGCCAGCAGCCAACATGGCTGCTGGCATTACACTGATGTCAGAGCCTCCCTGCACATTTATTGGCTGCGCAGCAGCCGCAAAACGTGCGGGGAGGAGACCCGAACATGGCGGGCGAGCACATGCGGTACTCGTACGAGTACCGCCATGTGCCGAGCAGAGCGATGCTCGAGCCGAACCGAGCTTCGGCCGAGCATGCTCGCTCATCACTAGTGGTGGGCAAAGGTCTAGAAACCTCATACAGCAAGAAAATGTACCTGAAAATATGTTGCGAATCGTCTAAAGTACAGACTATATGACTGTCATTGCTCAATGGGGGCTCGATACCATTAACACCATTAAAACAAAAAAAGGCGTTGAGTTTTTTTTAAGTCAGGTTTTGGTTTCCTATTACCCCAGCTGATAAAACAAAAGCAGCGATAATTCTACACCAGTCAAAAAAAAGCCCATAAGAAACAACTAAAAACAATATGCAAGTAGCGTATTATTTACTACGGTCATTATTACCCTGTGTTTTGTGGTTACATTTTCTTCCGGGAATCCTGCACCTCAAAGTTGAGGGGTAGAAGTAACAATGACAGTTTTAAACCATTGTTTCAATGAAAGCAACTCAGAATACATTAACTCATGCTCTCTAAGGACAAAACAAATGGAGAAGCGTCAAGTTAACCCCTGAAAACACCCAAAACAAAGATGAAATGTCAAGTTAAGCTTTAGATGGCCTAGATTCACTAAAGGTTGATGTTGTGGCAATATTATTTGAACGATATATTGAAAATACTTCTATATTTCATATACAAGGTGGTCAGTGTATGTCAAATAAAACTGGAGAAAGAAGAATGTTGGATGGGAGCACTATATGTCCAAAAAACAAATGGAGAAAGTTAGTATGTCGAATGGGAGCAATATATGTCGAATGACTAAGGGGAAGGTTAATACATTTCCCTCTGTTTCCCTCCCACCAGTGGGCAACAATAGATTGCAGCATCAGGTTACAGACACTAATCTTGCCTCTGGGCAACACTCTACTTTTTGCATGCAGAGTTTTGAGAAAAAATCCCACAAAGCCATACCTGTGTTAAATAAACTAGAATAGGTGATAGAGGAATGGCTTATACCCCTCTTCTTGGAAGCTGGTGTTGTGTCTGCTGATAATAGATCCAACATAATAGCTGCCTTAAGAATAGGTGATAAGGTACATGTCCCATGTCCTCAATTTAGTTAGACTAGATTCCTTTCAGAATCTAAAATCCTCAGAGAGATGATGAATATTGCCTGCAACATTTGTGTCCATTTTAGCCAATCCTGTAGTGCTTGCAATGTGTTATATTCCATACAAGACTGTAATAACATGCCCCATCACAGCCAAACATGGTGGTACCTATCAGGAATTCCACATTATACATGCTAAAGAGTTTGTACAAGGTGAATAAGGTCATTAGGTAGTACACAATGCAAACCTGGAAGGCTTTTGAAGGAGCATCTTTGCCACCTGGGCAATGGCTGAAGCCTTTGGAGGAGGTGACCTTGCTGGTTAGTTGTGTAGGGATAGGATTTTCCTCGGTATGACAAATTTGTTAAACATGACTGGTGTTTTGCTGATATTCATCTTCAGACCAAAATATTTGCTTTCCTGTTGTGGCTTTTTTATGCGTTCTTGCAGTTCTTCAGGACTACTGGCAAAGAGTATGATGTCTGCAAAGCATAAGTGATTTAGGTAGTCTGTATTCATATTAAGTCCTTTTTGCCCCAATTTAGTTTGTGGAAAATGTCTTATAAACAAGCAGAAAATAGTTTTGGGGATATTGTGTCTCCTTGTCGGATACCTTTTTCTATGTTGATCTGGACTCTGTCATTGATAACCTGTATTGATGAGGTTGCATTTTCATACATTGAATGGAGGATATTGACGTAAGCTCTATCTATTCCTTGGTTGATCAGGGCAATGATTATTCCTGAGTCAAAGGCCTTTTTGTAGTCAGTGAAGGCTAGGCATAATGGAAGGTTGTATTCATTATGTTGTTCTATAACTTCTTATACTGTCTGTATATGGATAGAAGAATCAGACATGCCCATCTAGGCTCATGAGCTTGAAAAGAAATTAAAAGAGCTCACTAGTACTGTGTACTGCACCAGGGTGCAATCTCTTAAAGTTCACAGCTGGCATACACAGATAAGAAATATACTGAAGCACATCATATTGGTCCTGCCAAAATGACAGTCCAGCCACAAAATGCCAGATAATTCTTCTCTGAAACAGCTAACCCCAGATGTACATTTCAGCTTTATTGGGCCTTGTCGATGAAGTACAGATGATCTCTCTAGGCACTTGTGAGCAAGGGGTCAATGCCTGGATCCCCCCATTACTCTGAGCGTGACTAAGCCAAAAAGCAATTTGTATATAAATAGAAGTAGTCAGAGATGCTCAGCTAGGCTCATGAGTTTGCAATGTATGCAAAAAGCTCACTAGAACTGTGATCTGCACCCAGAGTGCAATCTCTTTTAGCTCACAAGTGCCATTCACAGAGAAGAAATATTCTGAAGCATGCCAAAATGACAGTCCAGTCAATAAATGCCAGACAATTCTTCCTTGAAATAGAGAAACAGCTAACGTCAGACATACATTTCAGCCTTTTTGGTCCTTATCAATGACATGCAGCTGATTCCGCTAGTTACCTCTGAGCAATGGGTACACATCTGGATTCCTCCATTATTCTTAGGGTGACCACAACAAGAGCCATTTGCATTTACATAGGAGAAGTCAGAGATGCTCGGCTAGGCTCATGAGCTTGTAAAATTATGCAAAGAGCTCAATAGGGCTGTGTCCTGCACCCAGGGTACAATCTCTTTCTGCTGACAAGGACTATGAACAGAGAAAAAATATTCTGAAGCACATCATACAGGTCCTATCAAAATAACAGCTAACACCAGCCATATGTTTCAATCTTATTGGATCTCTTAAGTGAGATGCAGCTGATCCCTCTTGTAATTGTGAGCAAGTGGTCCATGTCTAGATTCCCCCATATCTCTTAGGGTGACGAAAACCAAAAGCAACTTGTATATACATAGAAGAAGTCAGAGGTACTCAACTAAACTCATGAGCTTGCAAGGCATGCAAAAAGCTCATCAGGACTGTGACCTGCACCAGGGTGCAAGCTATTAGCTCACAAGTGCCATTCATTGAGAAGATATATTCTGAAGCATATCATACTGAGCCTGCCAAAATGACAGTCCAGCCATGAAACGACAGGCAATTCTCTGAACAAGGCAAACAGCTATCCCCAAATGTACATTGCGGTCTTGTTGGGCTTCATCAGTGAGGTGCAGTGGATCACTTTAGGCAATTGTGAACAAGGAGTCCACGTCTGGATTCTCCCATTACTCTTAAAATAACCCCAAGAGTGATTTACATATGTAGAAGAAGTTGGAGGTGTTCAACTGGGATCATGAGCTTGCAAGATATGCAAAAAGCTAACTAGACCCGTGGCCTGCACCCAGAGTGCAATCTCTTTTAGTGTCAAATGCCATTCACAGAGAAGAAATATTCTGAATCATACCATATTGGTCCTGTCAAAATTACAGGCCAGCCACAAAATGCCAGACAATTCTCTTCTGAACAAAGGAAACAGCTAACCCCAGACATATGTTTCGGCCTTGTTGGGTCTCGTCGGTTAGGTGCAGTATATCCCTCTAGGCACTTATGAGCAAGGGGTCCACATCATTTGTATCAAGTCATAGTTTGCTTGTTTGTAAACATAAGGGTTTGATGCACAGATAACCTTTTTTGTTCACTTACTATAGTAGCAAAAATATTGTTCTTGCTACTCTTCTGACTATACACATATGTAACTAATTGAATACTACTAATAAAGGCTATTTTAAGCTCACCAGGAACCTGTATGTTTCATATTTTTTGTATGTATTTAGGGAGGTTTTAGGGTGATAGCTGAACTATGGAAGGTATAAATGCTTCCCTCGTTTCCCTCACAAGGGTTTTGTTAACAGTAGAGGTAAGGTGGAATCACTGTTTTTAACTGTATTATGCAAAATACATGTTCACATACTATAGGCAGATAGGCACTTGCCTTAAGCTGGGGTGCCTTGAAGGGGCAGGCAAGCTCTCCATAACTTTTGCAACTAGTGACATTCTGGAATTTGCTACTGCTGTAATTGCTGCCTCTGAGTCATCTAAGCAGCATGGTACTGGGATCATCAGCACTGATATAAGATAGGCTGTGGTATGATGCTGTTTCTACTTGCCATTAGCCCTAGTTTTGCTTAGGCAGCAGCAACATCACAACAATTCCCCCACACCATTTTGGGTACATCTAGAGTGAATAAGCTGGCCAATTATACTTCTCCTCCTGCACCTCGTTTGAAATTCTGTAAGTAAAACCTATGGATTTCTCTGTGGGCAGGAATTCATATTTTTTCCCCCTATGGTACAGTTGGTTTGCTCTGGAATTGCTCCTCTCTTCCCAACTAAAGAACCATATCCTAGTTTTGTCAAATATGTAGAAACTGTTCCAGTCAGAAAATGCAGTTCAATCTATATCTGATCCAATGTGTTATACTTGACAAACACATACATTGCTTAGATAATTTAATAACTAGAAATATGCAAGTGAGATGGGAAACATTCCATTTTTTTCCCAATAAAATTTCACATAAACACACACAGGCACACTGCCATGTACAAACACCTGAACAAAACACACACAGACGAACACACATCTGAACATTATGCTAATTAATTATAAATGAGGCCAAATATCACTAAATTCATTCATATCACAGTGCCTGTGATTGCTGCATTTGCTTGTCTGTCACCAGTAGGGGGCTTCTATTGGCTGTCTGCATTTAGCCCGCCTCATATTGCCTATTTAAACCTGGATTGGGCACCCTTTGAGTGCCCTTTCGTGTTGTTTCTGACCTTTTGCTATCACTATGTCCAGTGATAGTTGGGCCTCTGTTCCAGTGTTCCTGAGTTCCTGATTTCAACTGTTCCAGTGTCTCCTGCATGCTGAGTTGTTCCAGTCCTGGTTCCGGCCTAGTACTCTGGTGATGCAGTTCCTGCTGAACTTCTTCTCTGCTGTTTCCTGACCTGACTGATCGCTGCTAGTTCCTGTCATCTCATCGCCTGTCTCCTGTATCCTGGCGACCTTCTGCCTGATCGCGTCGGCGACATTGCTTGTTAGTCCCAGCGTGCGGACGCTGGTTTGCTCCAAAGCCTTGTGGCTACACGATTCAGTTGTTAGTCCAGTGTGCGGACACTGGTTCACTCCCAAGCCTATCGGCTACACTATTCAGTAGTTGGTCCCAGCGTGTGGACGCTGGTTTGCTCCCTAAGCCTCGCGGCTACACGATTCCCTGTTGGTCCAGTGTGCGGACACTGGTTTGCTCCAAAGCCTATCGGCTATACGATTCAGTGTTGGTCTCAGCGTGCGGACGCTGGTTTGCTCCAAAGCCTTGCGGCTATATGATTCACTTGTTACTCCAGTGTGCGGACACTGGTTTGCTCCAAGCCTATCGGCTATACGATTCAGTAGTTGGTCCCAGCGTGCGGACGCTGGTTTGCTCCAAAGCCTTGCGGCTATATGATTCACTTGTTACTCCAGTGTGAGGACATTGGTTTGCTCCTAAGCCTCGCGGCTATACGATTCCCCTGTTGGTCTCAGTGTGCGGACACTGGGTTGCTTACGATCCTGTCATTCTGCCATTATCATCCGACTGCTATTGATATCTCTGGGCTGCCCTGCCCGGTATTGGTAAGGCCGGTAGAACCCTTTGCCACATTCCATCTCAGGTTGCCTTACCCGGTATTGGCAGGGCCGGTAGAGCCTACACTGTGTACTTATTGGGGCTGCCTTGCCCGGTAATTAGGTAAGGCCGGTAGAACCGTTATGCTATTCCATCTGCAGGTTGCCTTACCCGGTATTGGCAAGGCCGGTAGAGCCTAATATTCAATTCACTCAGACTGTCCTGTCCGGTATATTGACAGGACCGGTAGAGTCTGCCTTCTGTCTTTGCTATTACTCATGATTTATATATGTATGTGATTGCCATCCTAAGTGATCAATTTAATTATTTCAATAAAATTGATTTTTACCTAAAACTTGTGTCTGAGAGTCATAACAAACCGTGACAATTCATAGAACATTGTTTGGTAATACTGGACCAGCACATAAACTAATAGCATAAAAAAACCAAATGTGCCACAAAAAATAATTATCAAAAATAATTATTTTGCAAACAAATGGCTAGCACAACATACAGGCTGTTTTTAATTCTTTTAACTCCCTAATGACCACCCGATCTGGAGCGCGGGCAGCCATTAAGGACCATGGAGCTTTTTTTTAATTTGCCCAATGGATTCTGGCATGATAGAGTAGCGTGCATCCCAGAATTCTATGAAGTACCAGGAACATCATGTCATGGAATGTCCTTAAGTGCTGTGGCCAGGATGATGGTCCAAGAACATCAAGGGTCGTTAAGGTGTTAAAATTAGCAAAATTTACTTTAGGGTGACAGGTCCAGTTTAAGTAAACTGCACTTCCATGAACAATGTCATTTTGCTTTCTGCTATGAGAATTTTTGCCTATTCCTAATGTGCAGTGCTGAAATCTGAATCTGTACCAGCAGGGGGCATTGGTAGATTGAACCATATCATGCTGGCTATTTATTTTCAAGTAAGGAAATATCTGTGTATTGTGAAAACACAATTATGTTTTAATGTAACTATCTGTAAAAGGATTCCAGTCTGCAATGCATCTCTGCATGCATGAGTATATAACAACAAATATTTCTTATGCACTGTTAATACTGTGTGTTTCAGACATACAATTTGATTATGTATTAGTAGACAAAGCATCCTTTACACACAAAAAAACATATACATGACAGTCATTGCTCTGTGCACTGAAACACCAACAGAAAATGGCTAATGCAATAAGAAGGAATTAAGAACTGCTATGAACTAATCAGTGAGTATAAAAATTAATGGGACTGCTAGATTCTGTTGGCTCCAATGTAATGACAGTGGTCCTAAAAACATTCACATTGGACCATATATATAAAATCGTAGTAGTACAATTCTTGGGTAAACCTGGAAAGTGGCCAAAAACACTAACAAAATGTTCATAATGGTATTTGGTAGAAACCACACATCCTGACACGTCACCAGTCATTTATGGGTTAACAGATATTAATACCAATCATACACAATGGAGACATAGTATATATTTCTGCTCAACAAATCCATCTTAATAAACTCAACACTGTATAATGCAATATAATGACACTATCCATCATTGTGATATGTTTAAAGAATTACATTGACAAACACTTGAATCTAGACATTCTCTTCACCTTTGCCTAGTTGATAAACACTTCCCAGGACAGCTACCAGATTAACTGGGCAGTATGCTCATTTAAAATCTCCATACTAACTATAACCTTCGCTCCAACACTAACAACATACTGAGTATTCCACACTACAAGAAAGAAACTGGTCGATCTGTCTTCTCCTTCAGAGATCCAAAAGCCCTATCTGAAAAAATAACATCTTCTCCTAAACTAAAATCCCTAAATAATAACTGCTTCTTTGTATCCAAAAACAGTATATAACATTATATAATTTTATGTATGCATGTTTTAAGTGTATTTATGGGTGCACATATATTGTTTCTCTATTTGTATAAATATGTAACATTTTACTGTAAAAGTTTTCCAGGACATATTTAAAAATGTCTCAATGTATTCTTCCAGGTAAAACATTTTCTAAATATAAATTGCACCATAGGTAGGCTGACCAGACCTAACCTATAACCGGGGATACATATGAAAACTGCATACTGCAGGACTGCTTTGATTTCAGTGAGGTCCTGAAATATGCCTATTTCCTATATGTCCCCAGTTAAAGGTGAGGTCTGGTCAGCCTTCCATATGGGACACATTGAAATCTCTCTCTCTCTCTCTCTCTCTCTCTCTCTCTCTCTCTCTATATATATATATATATATATATATATATATATATATATATATAAGCTTTTTAAAATATATTTTATTGAGTTTTCAGTAACTGGAGTCTAGAGTGAATGAATGGTGTATTGAAAAGAAGAGAGAAGAAAAAAAAAAGCAAAACAGATTAAAATAATGAAAAAATAAAGCACAACAGGAACGTGCAGTAAACATTTGAAAACATGGATAAACACATGAATAGCGGCTCCAGCAATGAAAGAGTGAATTATTCATATAAAGTTTGAACTCCATGCCTCCTTTGCTGTATTTTCCAAGTGCAATGGTTAGAGATCTCTGTTACGATGTGCCAGTCTGGAGATTCTCTAAAGCCCCATATATATTCACCACACAATTGTGGTATGGCTTCACCAAAGCAAAACTATTGGATACTCTGCAGAGTATCCAATAGTTTTGCTTTGGTGCAGCCATACCACAATTGTACAGTAAACATTTGAGTCAGAAGTAAAAATGTATCTGTGAAAGATGTAAACATCCAAATAATATAGTAAGAGAAAGGGGAACACCTACACTGAGTGCCAAGTGATATATGTCAACAAGGGATTCCAGACTGTGTCAAATGCGCATCTATGGGGAGAGTTAGATGTATATATGTATATCTTTATTTATATGGCGCCACAAAGTGTATGCAGTGTCTTACAATAATAGTATGTTACAATATATAAATGGGGATAAAATAAGTGTCACAGTCATAGAAACAATAGGAGAGAGGTCCCTGCCACATACAGCTTACATTCTAAGTGGGTAATAGGAGACAGGCATCGGGGTATGAGGGGTCAAATGCTGTGAATTCAAGTGCTGGGTTTGCCAAAAGGTAGTGCATGGTACTAGTGCTGGAGTAGATAAGATTTCAGGGTAGACATAAAGACAGAGGGAGATTGCAATAGTCTAATCGGGACAATATGAGGGCATGCACCAGAGTTTTAGTATTTTTTTGCGAGAGGAACGGGCGGATTTTAGCAATGTTGCATAGGAAGAACCGACAGGTTCTAGCCACGGAGTTAATGTGAGGGGAGAAGGAAAGGGAGCATGTTGAGCTCAACTGATCAATGTAATTCCCATCAACTGTAATGGTAATGCTAGGTGTTTGGCAAGATCTTGGAGGGAAACGGAGAAGTTCGGTTTTGGACATATTTATTTTCAGATGATGATGGGCCATGCGGGTGGATATGGCCAAGAGGCAGTCCGAAATTGGTAACATGCAAATTAGGATATCATCAGCATATACTATATAATAATTTGCTAAAACGTGTGTAACGAAGAAGTCATGCGCAGTAGAGACTGCTGTGCATGCTGCAGTCATGTGCAGTAGAGACTGCCCACGCCGCGGCTGATACAGAGCTGGACACTCCAAAGGAGCGTCCAGCTGTGTATCAGCTGCGGCGTGAGCAGTCTCTACTGCGCATGTCTGCCCCGAGACCGACTGGCAGTGGCACTGTGGCCCGTGTAACGGGCTCTTCAACTAGTATATGATATTTGAAGCCAAAAGAATTAATACATTCACTCAATGAAAGGGTGTACAGGCAGTAAAGTAGTTGACCCAGGACAGAGCCTTGAGGGACCCCAACAGACAGAGGGATTGTAAAGGAGATGTTACTGCCATAAGAAGCTGAGCTGAAGAAAGCAGACTGGCAGCACTAGCAGCAGTCACAGGCAACTTATCTGTGCTCATGGTATGGCATAACGGTCCTTCCAGATCCTCCTTTTTTTTATCAAGTTGCTCATAGTGATAGCACACACTCTGCTACCTTCATTTTTCTAAATTTTGCACAGCACAACAGCCTAGCACCTTCTCGCTCTCTCTCTCTATCTCACTAGCTGCTTGTATTGTGTTTTACTTCTTGGAAATGACAGTTTTTATAAGGAAAACACGAAAAACATGTAAGTAATGGGGCGATAAGTTTGAAGCCATTGAAAAATGTTTGGTAATGGGTAGTGTTGAGCGAGCGTGCTCGGCCGATGCTCGGATCGGCTCGAGCATCGCTCTGCTCGGCACATGGCTGTACTCGTCGAGTACCGCCATGTGCTCGTCCGCCATGTTCGGGTGGCGGGGATCTGTGCCGGAAGAGGCACAGATCTGAAGACGCTCCGCTGGACCACCAGGGACTGGAGGTACGGGGGCATGCGGAGATGAAGGGGGCATTGCGGAGATGAAGGGGGACATTGTGGAAGAGGGGCATAGACTCTATGCCCCTCTTCCACAATGTCCCCCTTCATCTCCGCTATGCCCCTCTTCCACAATGTCCCCCTTCATCTCCTCTATGCCCCTCTTCCACAATGTGCCCCTTCATCTCCGCTATGCCCCTCTTCCACAATGTCCCCCTTCATCTCCTCTATGCCATAGAGGAGATGAAGGGGGACATTGTGGAAGAGGGGCATAGCGGAGATGAAGGGGGACATTGTGGAAGAGGGGCATAGCGGAGATGAAGGGGGCATAGCGGAGATGAAGGGGGACATTACGGAGATGAAGGGGGCATTCGGAGATGAAGGGGGCATAGCGGAGATGAAGGGGGGCATTGACCAGGCACCCTCCCCTCATCAGAGCAGGGGGTGCCTGGTGTAATGCTCGTGTCGCCCCATTATATTCAATGGGGCTCGGGTGCTCGGCCGAGCACTCGAGCCTCAGGGGGTGCTCGGTCTGAGCACCCGAGCACCCGAGCATCGGGGTGCTCGCTCAACACTAGTAATGGGTGAAAATGGCAAAGCTATTAATTGCTTTATTTAAAGTGGATTTACCTGCGAAAAAGTGGACAACCACTTGGTTTTTGCAGATTTTTTAGCGGGAACATTACAAGACCTTTCACCCACCCCTAATCAGGAAGTCCCAAACAACCCAGATTTTTAGGGGCCTAAATATTTTCAAGTGTCAACCTGGGAAGCTTGTAAAACCAAATTAATGAGTTGAAAAAGGTTCTGAAAAGCTTTTATATCGGAGTTGGATACATTTATGGGAAGTGTTTGGAGTACAAGTATTTTGGGAACAATCATCATTTTTAGTCTGGAATTTCATTTAGAGATCCTATAAGTATAAACGTAATTTTATAAAAAGCATTTTTAAAAAAATAATGGAAATCCATCTGGTCAGGGACTTTTATTTGGGCACTTTTGGATTATTCCTTGAGTTACTTCTTCAAGAGTAATTTTTTTGGGGGGGAAAGTATTTTACCAGGTAGAATACACTGAGATTGTCTCTTTTTCTTTAAATATGTCCTGGACTCATTTTATCTACCTCAGAAGGGTGAAAGGCTGAGCTGACGTTGCCAATACTAGAACCTGTGTCCTTGCGGTTTCAACAGATTCTACAGCTGGTGCATTAACCAACTGAGTCATCTCACTGGCCATTTCTCTTTTAAATGTAGCTTTTTAACACCTTTAGTGCTAGAAATGTCTCCAGCGCATTTTTTTTGCAATGCTATGAGGACCTATTTAGCATTCAAGGGCCTGAAAGTTCAATCTAAATCAACTAGCATTCCTCATTTTGATTAGCAATCAACATTTTTCTATAAGCAATCCAATTTTGTTAAGGCAAAAATAATTATATTTATTAAATATGACAAAAGCAATCATAATTACTATTTATTTTTGCAACACTCTAAAGACCTGATGCAGAAAGCAAATGATGAGCAGTCTTGGAGGAAACTGATTGTGCCATAAAGTACAATGCAAACTCCCAATATTTCCATTTATTTAAATAGGGATTTTAATCCATTGAATGCTAAAGAAGTCTTCCATGCATTTTGAAGCAATACGTTAGAAATCCATCAATTATTAAGATGTCTCTAACTTTGGAAATCTTAGTGCATAGGATCTATAGAATAACACAGAAACTGGAGAAGTGATATCACTGGAGAAATCTCCACTTATCACACCTTCGTGCATAAACCCCAATGTGTTGGTATGTAAAGTGTTAACTGGATTCTTATTTAAGGAGTGTGGGTCCTTGGGATGTCTAAAGTCCTTTGGTGAGAGGTGGGGGGAGAGTGAGAGAATCAGGAAGTAGCAAAGCTTGGTGTGTTTTATGCTTTTTATCCAAGTGACAGCACATTTTTAGTCATGCAAGGGAATGAAGACCATAAGGAACAAGAAATCAGCTCTACAGGTGATCCTGTTAAAATGGTGTGCTTTTTGCATTAAAACAGTCAGAGGCTTACATGTGCTAAGGCTGCTTTTTTGTTTCTTATGGTCTTCATTTCCCCTGTCTATTAGTTTGCTGTCACATGCATCAGTCTGTGCTGGTCTCTCATGCTTTCCCTAATTCCTTTCTCACTCTCCCCCTGCCTTCAACCTCTCTCACACCCACAGCCTCTATCATTTTCACTTAACTTCTCTCACTTTCCCATAGCCTTGTTCAACCTCCATTCTGCCTCTTTCATACTCTCTCCTGCCTCTCTCACTCTCCCCATCCTCTCTCAGCCTCCCTTCTGCTTGATCACTTTTCCCAGCTTCTCTCACTATTTCCTAGACTCGCTCCCTCTTCCCTGGCTCCTCTCTTATCCTCCCCTCTGCCTCTGTCCTGGCTTCTTCCACATATCCCTCTTTCTCTCACTCTACCATAACCTTTCTCACTCTTCCCTGGCTCCTCCCCTCTGCCTCTCTCACTTGACTCTATCATGCTCCCTCTCTCTTTTTCCCCTCTCTGCCTTTCTCACCCTCCCTCAGGGTATCTTAAGAACCACTGACCATCATTTACACCTGATCATCTGGACCCAACCTTAAGTATGTTCCTGTCTGTAAAAATAGGGACTGCGGGGAACACATGGTGAAGCCTCCTGAAGCTGGAAACCCTCAGTGCATTTGTATACCCATGACTTAAAATGTCCCTGCCCTCCATCTCATGCCCTTTTATCTGCATTGTTCATTCTCCTCTCTTTCTCTTTCACCCTCGCCAATGCCACTCCCAGCCTCCGACTGGCTGCCTCATCCCCTTTGCTGTCTCTGCCTATAACTGGCAGTATAAAAATATGACATCATGTTTTGCCCCTGGGCCCAGTTATTATATGCCTTCTCCCTGTTATTACAAATAAAATGTATGTGTGTGAGTTTGCGTTAGTGCCTGTGCTTGCAAAATAACCTATCCAACTCCTGTATACATTTGAACTCTAAATGATGCCCTTGAACAGAAGATTTTGCCACCCCTGGGTTAAGTGAATTCTCTGGCAATCAGGGAGTTAGAAGTCCCATTTATATCCATGACAATTTGGGGATTTGCCCCCTCTTGTGCATTTACTTTGCTGCACAATTTCCAGGTTGGGTTTATATACACAGTTCATTATTTGATGATCTATACCCTAGCCCCAAATATGCAGTTAAACTTTAATCATATCTGTAAATTAACCTTTAGGGTGCCTTGCCCAGGTGTTCTTGAGTTGTAAATAAGACCTTGGGAAAATATTTTAGAAAACTAACTACATACATTTTGCTAATACTAAAACTATAGAGGTATGCACTATGCACTACCAGTATGTTTAATTCACTCAATATGCACACTAATTCTGCCCAAATAATATCTAACTCTTAGAAATGTGTAGCAGGATAACTTAACAATAAACAGAACATAGGTGAATCAATGCAAATTGAATGTTGACCCTATATAGGGCCAATATATACAGTCTTTTATCTTTCTATTTCCAAACTCTTCAAAGAGAAAATCTTCTACCGATCGTCCTCCGAGTTATATAAAAAGAAAAGGACATTTTCAATCAGAATGATATCAGTTCAATTATTAACAGACAAGCAATATCCATTTACTCGTAAGCAGCTGCTAACTTGTATTTGCGATTCTCCAGCCTTTCGTCTTTACCGCCTGGGATGTTTGTCTCTCAGATGTAAAAGGAGAAGTCCCCAATTAGATGAGCAATAGGAGGCATAAGGACTTATCACCCCCCCAATACCCACTTACTCATAAAGTGGCTTGAGTCCTGTATGCGCTATAATTTCTGTTTTACTTGTTCGTATTAACCCACTTCTGGACTTCAATGTAGTATTATCTCGCAAAACAAACATGTATCAGTAGTGGTATGCAATATAAAATTATATAAAAATAAATATTCACTCACAGTCTTAAATGAGATGGTCCAGCGAATGTGCTCTCAGTCTCTCCACTATATATCCAACCCGATGGTTCTCCAGGAATGTTCTATAGCCGCTTATTCATTGAATAATGATACTATCCATAAAGTCACTCCCAATCATGAAATTATTAAAAAAATAAATAAATATTTCTTGAAACTCCTACACATATAAACAGTATCTACTTCCACAGACTATAACAGTGGTCACATAGAAACAGCCACTTGACCCGCAAGTAGGCTTATTCTCAATTCGACACAGTTGGCTCAGTCGAGGCAACCTCTATCAAAGTAAACCACTGCACAGTCCGTGAATCACTCCTACCCCTATGGCCCAACGTGTTTTGTGTCTCACACTTCCTCAGGGGAAATCAACAGGACTTATTTAAACAAAAAGCCATCAGTGACGTCACCGCCTACGTAACATCATTGAAAAGTTTCCCAACTTTAACAATCCTTTCATTGACAATAGAACACTCATCAAGTAAAATCAATGTTTCCTTAATTATACACATAAGAATGATATTATATTAATACATTCTAAAATGAAGATACACTACCATATATTTATATTGCACTATATTATAGTATATTAAATTAAACCACATGTTTATTTCATCATTTTAAAAAACACTTAAGATCAATATTAACATTGAGACCCCTGGGTACCAAAGTTTTAAGATCATGTATCCACTGAGTTTCTTTTCGTGAAACTTTATTGACTACATCTTCACCTCTCCAATTCATCCTTACTTGATCAACTGCAGTAAATCTAAGTAGAGAGGGATCTTTATTATGAACCTTCATAAAATGTTCAGAAACACTGTGGGATTCTAATGCTTTTTTAATATTCCTCACATGTTCCGCTATTCTAGTATGTAGGCATCTTGATGTCCTCCCTACATACTGTAGTCCACATGGGCATTCTAAAAGATACACTACATTTTTGCTTGTGAACATTATACATTTTTCTATATCGTAACTTCTTGCTGTTTGGTTAGATTTAAAACAACTAATGTTCTACAATATACTTTTACTCGTTCTACAGGCTATACATCGGTTGCATCTGTAAAAACCTTTCAAATCTTTTCTAAAATATGAGGTGCTTGGTTCACTTTTATTTATATAACTCAGCACTAATTTCTGCTTTAAATTTTGTGAGCGCCAATAAATAATTTTTGGGTGGATTTTAATTAGGGGTCCTTCAGAAGTACTGGCCAATATTTCTTGAAGATGTTTTCTATTTCTTTATGGTCACCACTAAACTGGGTTATGAAGTTAGGAACATCTTTAATTTCATTTTTATTCATCTTTTGTTCTCTCTTGTTCTTAACAATATTTTCATTATTTATAACTTCAGTTTTTGCTTTCTCTAGAGTGTTCCTATCATATCCCTTACAAAGAAAGTGTTCCTCCATCTCAGTAATGTGTTCCATATAGACTTCTTTATCAGTTCAGTTCTGTTTGATTCTCATATATTCCCCCGTGGAATATTTTTAACCCATGTTTTATGATGGCAACTATTAGGTTTTATATATCCATTTTTAGCCGTTAGTTTTCTATATGTACATGTTTTTATCCTTGTATCTTCTATGTATATTTTGAGATCTAAAAAGTTAATGTATTCCTTACTATATGCTGACGTGAACTTCAGTCCCATGTCATTCATATTGATGTACTCTAGAAAACTAAGTACGGACTCTTTAGTGCCTCTCCATATACAAAGTCAGTCGTCAAAATGTAGTGTATATTTTAGAATGCCCATGTGGACTACAGTATGTAGGGAGGACAACAAGATGCCCACATACTAGAATAGCAGAACATGTGAGGAATATTATTTGGAATCCCACAGTGTTTTCGAACATTTTATGAAGCTTCATAATAAAGATCTCTTCTACTTAAATTCGGACTTAAAGTCCGGTTGATTTCCCCTGAGGAAGTGCGAGGCACAAAACACATTTGGCCATAGGGGTAGGAGTGATTCAAGGACTGTGCAGTGGTTTACTTTGATAGAGGTTGCCTCGGCCGAGCCAACTGTGTCGATTTGAGAATAAGCCTACTTGCGGGTCAAGTGGCCATTTCTATGTGACCACTGTTATAGTCTGTGGAAGTAGATACTGTTTGTATGTGTAGGAGTTTCAATAAATATTTATTTAATTTTTTAACAATTTCAAGATTGGGAGTGACTATATGGATAGTATCATTATTCAATGAATAAGCGGCTATAGAACATTCCTGGAGAACCATCGGGTTGGATATATAGTGGAGAGACTGAGAGCACCTTCGCTGGACCATCTCATTTAAGACTGTGAGTGAATATTTCTTTTTATATAATTTTATATTGCATACCACTACTGATACATGTTTGTTTTGCAAGATAATACTACATTGAAGTCCAGAAGTGGGTTAATACGAACAAGTAAAACAGAAATTATAGCGCATACAGGACTCAAGCCACTTTATGAGTAAGTGGGTATTGGGGGGTGATAAGTCCTTATGCCTCCTATTACTCATCTAATTGGGGACTTCTCCTTTTACATCTGAGAGACAAACATCCCAGGAGGTAAAGACGAAAGGCTGGAGAATCGCAAATACAAGTTAGCAGCTGCTTACGAGTAAATGGATATTGCTTGTCTGTTAATAATTGAACTGATATCATTCTGATTGAAAATGTCCTTTTCTTTTTATATAACTCGGAGGACGATCTGTAGAAGATTTTCTCTTTGAAGAGTTTGGAAATAGAAAGATAAAAGACTGTATATATTGGCCCTATATAGGGTCAACATTCAATTTGCATTGATTCGCCTATGTTCTGTTTATTGTTAACATACATTTTGATATCCCTTCTGTTTTGTAATATTATAATTTGCTTAAAAAGTGCCAATATATTCTTCACTGCTGTATAATAGTCCATTTTATATCATATGCGGCAATACATCACAGAAACCTAATTAAAGTGATCAGACAATAAGGCCTAGCTATTCTCCAAAACTGTGATTGCATTAATTTTCTAGAGATTTAGTATTATGTTCCTTTTTCACTGTAAACTGTGCAAAAAGAAGCATGATTTCATCATAGTGTACTAGGAATAAACCAAATGAGCAAGAAACTTATCATTCGTATATTTTCAACTGCCAAGCTAAATATTGTCTTTTTCTATCCCTGAGTTTCATGCAGTTACTAAACAAAACTGATTATATTCATTAAAATGAGGAAAGAGTCTCTATCCTGCAAACAAAATACATTTCATCTAATTTGGTTTCTCTGGTGCCATTATAGGTATCCTACTGCCCACAATTATTTGCTTGTTCAGATTTAAACAAATTTTACATTTAAACAAATTACATTGATAGTAGCAGTGTGTAGATCCTACAAAATACATTGGTTGCACTTGTGACCTGCACACTATGAGAAGAAGGTACTAATCCACTAGCTCATTATCTTCCTTGGGACACTGACTCGCTGCTTCTGTTGCTGCACTTCAGAGTATGTACTAGACTTGAGAGTATATTTGCTTTAGTGCATATTGGCACACACATGTCACTGCCAGCCTTATGATTGTACTGAAAACAAACCAAGGATTCTTCCCCTATAGTATGTGTAGGAAAATGGAGTGCACTTACGCCAAATTTCTCTTTTCCTTAGTTTCCTACTCTGACTCCACTTCTTTGTCCCTACCACTGTGTGTTAATGTAACACAAATTTCTGTCCTGGCTCTTTGCTCGTTTCAATCTACTGCTGTTCCCCTGATAGAGCTACTAATCTCCTTTGGGTTTCACCATAATCTATCTGTTGAGGAGCGCAAAATCTATCTTTCCATCCTCCAGACCTCCTAAATTCTATCTTGTCATGTGTATCTAATGGTATCTTTGCTGTATGTTCCTGGATATTCTCCTGCCATCTAAAACTCAACCTAACTGAAACAGAACTAATAATATTCCCTCTGTCTCAAACCAGCCTTTCCCCTGATAATTCCTTAACAGTTAACAACACCAAAATCCCACCAACTTCCAGAGAACAAGGCCTGGAGGTCACCTTTGACTCTGCTCCCTTCTTCATTCCCAACATTCAGTCAATCTCCAACTCATGCCACCTCCATCTATGCAATATTTTGATCTTTTCTCAACAAAAAGACCGCCAACATTTGTAATCCAAACATTAGTCCTGCCTTGTCCACTTTATCACATTCCTCACTGGACTTCTTCTCATACAACTGACCTGCTACTGTCCATAATGAACTCTGCCTCCAGACCAGCTACCTCAAACATCGTTCCTCTAACACTGCTGCTCTTGGCCAGTCATTCCACTGGCTCCCCTTTTCCTTTAAAATAGATTCAAAATCCTATTGCTAATTTACAGAACCCTTCTTAACACTGAACCCTCCAAGATCTAATCTCATGTTTCCAAATGCACTCCCCATTGCCATCAGATTGGAGAAAGTCCAGAGAACAGCAACAAAATGAATTAAGGGAATCAACTTGGCTTATTTATTCTGGAGGAAAGATGAGCAAGAAGGGATTTTGTTTCACTATATAAGTATATAAGAGGCCAATACATGTATCTATCTAGTGGACTTTTCTTTACAATGCCTGATCAAATAAATTCTGCCACCCCATACGATTAAAAAAAAGGAGGTTTCAAGTTAGCCAAAGGAAGGTGTTTTTTACAGTAAGGTCTGTTAAACTGTGGAATTCCTTGCTCAAGATCATGATAATGGCAGCTACAAGGAATATATTCAAGAGAAGTTTAGATACATTTATAGCAGAAGGGAATATACATGGTTATACTGTGTAGTTGTACAGGGCTCAAATTTTCCACTCGCCACTAGCCAATGGTGAGTGAAAATGTAGCCCTGGCGAGTAGAAATTCAGCCCTGGTGGGTATGTTTTGGCTTGCAGTGGCGAGTAACTTTTCAGGTCTGGCTAGTAGCAAAGGACTTAAAATTATAAGCCCTGTAGTAGTAGATAAAACAGGATGTTCAGGAAAACAGAATAATACCCATTTTTGGAGTCAGGAAGGCTTATAAAATTCTTACTTTAATGAGGCAAAGTTTGAACTTGATGGACTTGTGCCTTTTTTTTAACCTAATTAACTATGTAACTATATAACTATCCTAACACCATGTCTCTCATTACACCCTCCCATTACAGCCTGCAGGACTTCTTTTGTGTATCACCTGAGCTCTGGAATTCCCAACCCCATCCCTCCCCATCTCATCAGACTCTCTCTCAGCCTTAAGATTTTCAGACACTCCCTGAAAACTCAGCCTTTCAGAGAAGCCCATCAGATGCCCCATAAATATTATTATCACGGCCAGTTCAACAGCCTGTACAACCTCTGTGCACACTTGTTCCCTTTCTACTTCACTCTCCCAACCACAATACCATCAGGACTTCAATGCTCATACAAAGCCTTTTTCTTCTGAATCGACCAACTACATGTCTGGTCTACTGCAATGAAAAACACTTCTGTTTCCAACCCACTAACTGGCAGTTCCTGTGACATTAGGCAGTTAAATCCAATAGCAGTTCCATTTGGGGGTTATACAATGAGACATTATAAAGAGATGATAAAGTGGAGGTGACTTCACTATTGATGCCACTTCTCTATTTTCTATGTTATTCTATGGAGCCAATGCATTAAGATTTCTCCTGACTGTTGGACAAATATTTCAATACATAACTGAAAGCTATACATATGTACTTTCTTTAAATTATAAAGCAGATAGTTAAAATAAAAACATTTATAATCAAGCTCCACAAAACTTACACATGTATTGGAGAAGAGAATCACAATACCTAAAAATCTAGGATCTGTCTACGTTGCATGTAATTTTTTTTCTTATACTGTATCACTAGCAGTCTGAAGGGAGACAAGTGGAAAATGCCCATTTTTATTCACTGCATAATTTCTTGCAACAAAAACTACATACCATTAATTAAAGGGAAAGTAATACTTCCTAATAATAACCCCCACTTACCTTATATGGACAGAAAATCCTAATAGTCCCTCAGATCTTTGTTCTAGTACCTTGGTTCAAGATATAACATTGTCAGTCAGTCCTGGATGTCATGTCCATGAAAGCAGATGTGGCTGCTGCTAGTAGGACCACAAGACATGAACTCTGTCAACTGCGCATGGCATCCTTAACCCTTTGAGTGCCAGAGGGGTACGCGACACATTGCTTTGCAATGAGTTGCATACCCCTCTGGCACTCAAAGGGTTAACCTTTTTAGTGCCAGAGAGGTATCCAATGTATTGCACAATGGGGGAGATTCACTAAGACGTGATAAAGAGGTGATACAGTACAGGTGACTTCTCCATTGATATCACTTCTCCAATTCCTATGTTATTCTATGGGGCCAATACACTAAGATTTCTCCAATTTTGGAGAGCTGGGGCTAGATTCAAATGCAGGAGATAAATGTTACCTCCACTTTTATCAAAAATAAAAAAGCAGAGATAAAATTAGCCCTTGCATTTGAATCCATCTCCTTATTGTATAGGGTCTGTAGAATAGCATAGTAACTGGAGAAGTGATATCACTGGAGGAGTCATCTCTGGTTAATCATGCTTTAGTGCATAACCACAAATGTGTTGGATTGCCCTCTGGCACTTAAAGGGTAAACCCTTTTATGACCAGAGGGGCGTGCAACACATTGCAAAGCAATGGGGGTTATGCCCTAAGACGTGATAAAGAGGTAATAAAGCAGATATAACTTATCCAGTGATATCACTTCTCCAGTTCCAATGTTATTCTATGGAGCTAATGCACAGGATTTCTCCAACTTTGGAGATCTTAGTGTATTGGCTCCATAGAATAACATAGGAACTGGAGAAGTTATATAACTGAAGTTATCTTCTTGTTATCACCTCCTTATTGCTTTAGTGCATAACCTCCCTGTGTTGCACACTCCTCTTGTTATTAAATGGTTATGCAAGCCCAGCATTCTCCCTGCTTCAGTCTGAAACAACTGCTAGCATCTGTCATGTCTGCCTCCATTGACTTGATATTCAGGACTGTTTGTAGATGTTATCTCTGGAAACAAGGAGCAAAGATTTCTGGAAACAAAGAGCAAGGGCAAAACGGATAGGGGCAATTAGTATTTTCTTGTCATAGTCAGGTAAGTGGGGTGGATATTATTAGAAGGTGTTACTATTCCTTTAAAACACTCAAGATAATAACAATCAGGATACTGCTGAACTTGAGTGTCCTTTTTCCTCCTTAAACCTGTACCTATCTCCGTTTCACTAAACCAGTATTGGGCAACATGCAGCACTCCACCTGTTTTAGGATGACAGTGCCCATCATCCGGAACCAGATGTTTGCTGGCTGAGGATGATGGGAATTGCAGTCCAGTGACAAGACGACAACAATACCTAAACTTCTTGGGTGTGAGAAACAAATCCTGTGCAGTGCAAAGCTGCATAAAATGCTAATGTTTAACCACCCAATGCCATTCAGGCAGATGATTGTATTGGTCTGATGTTCATTTAGAAGAGACATCAGGCTTCCATACCCAAACAGCACAATGACATAAACAAGTGCCATCAGGCTACCAAGTACTAGCAGACTATGCTACTTTGGGATGCAAAATTACTTTGTCTCACAACTGTAAATGTGGCCATGCTCCTCCTCTAATGTTTTATTTTGATCTTCTCTGCTTTTCTCTTTAGTCTGAGTGGCCCAATAATACTGCCCATCCCATCTTAATTATTGGCCAGTGGTGGCGTAAGAATATTTATTTGCTTCCTTTGGGTGTGCTAGAGCACAAGCGAACAAAATTACAATTGGGAGTAAAGAGACTCAGCGCCCTGCATGTTGCTTCATTTTGGAACCACACTGCAGATTTCCAGTGCACCAGGTATTGTAATTATGTGAAAACTAAGTTGAGTTCATGTTTTGTGTGCAGTGTACTTGTTGATTGCAAGAGCTTTGTAGCTCAGGTTCTGGGATGGAAATATCCTATCCATTCTTGTAATAGATTACAAGGTCAGTGAATCAGTTTCTATATCAATTGTATGCCCAGTAGTGCCTATGTATTGCATAAATTGCCAATCATTTTCTGTCTTGATTGCAATCTCTGTAGTCTCTATGAATTGCAAAAGCTCAGAATCAGTTCCACTGAATGTTTAAAACTCTGAATTTGTTTCCTTGTCAGTTACAAGCTCTCTGGTTTGTTTTATGCATTTAAAGCTTTTTTGGATCACTTTTGTAAATCACAAACCTCTGTGATTCAGTTGTTCTTGAAAACATTACCTATCAGTACCATTTTACCCTGGTCTAGGAACTGGGACTCATTTCTTAGTGCTATGTCTGCCTTAATCCAATATCCTAAACTGCTTATGCTGAAAATTCTCCCCATAACACTACTTGTGCCAAGGGGATGACAGTGAGGTAATGATTAGGAATTTTGGGGAGCTCATTTCTTCTGTACCTTGCTTTATGTTATTCCTTGACAAACACAGAGGAAACTGGAGAAATTTTTCTCCATTTCCATATACAGTCTATTAGTCATTTTACTTTGCTGGCATTCAAAGACCTAATGACTGTGTGTGCCAGCATGCATTAAAGAGTTAATATGCTCTAGTGCCTAAACTGCATATGAGAAGGGAGCTCACGTTCTTGGAAAGAAAATGAGCTGAGACAGAGGATTTGTAAATTTCCTTCAGTGACTTTACCGATGTAAGGTTTCTGGTAAAATGTCCCTATCATTGCAAGCTTTGTAGATCAGCTTTATGAGTCAGGATTCTCTGCAGATGCTATGATTAGTTTCCTTGCTAATGTTAAGCCTTTTGAGTGATGAGTTAATTCATTTAAATATGATAAGTTTTGTTTGTCAGTATCTATGTAGGCTGTAAGCTCTATGATTTTGAAATGTGATCCAGTTTTAAAAACTTGCAAGCACCTTGTATAATTTTCTGTCAATCATAAAATGTAACTATTTATATATTACAATGTTTGTGGTTTTGTTTCCATCAATTACACATTCTTTTGTAACTTTGCAAAGCAGTTTAGTTATAAATTTACATCTTTCCAGGTCATATATCCTTTTCATTACAAACTATTTGAATCAGTTCCACTACAGACAACAAGCTTTGTTCCTCAGTTATGATTCAGCTTCTATGGATTGAAAATTCAGTGACGCAGTGCCATAGCAAACTATCAATCCTATAGTTCAGTTGTTAATAGACTGCAAGCTCTGTGGATCATTAATATGGATTGCAGCAACTGTATATCAGTTCCTACTTAGAGTAACAATAACAAGTCTCTACAGATAACAAACTCTTTTGCTTGTTTCTCTTTGTAACTCTGCAGGTTAAATGCAATCTCTGTGCATTATTTTTGAGTGTCTAAATTAATTAAAAGCCATTTTGATATGCTGATGCCAAAGTCAAGCGCTGCTTACTTCTACCAGCATTTTGTGACAAATGTTGCCTACCTGCCCTTGACTACACTAAAGAGAAATACAAAAACCAACTTGCACATTGGCACTGTACTTTTATATAGCCAGTGATGTTTTGAGCTTACTATCTATATATGTAAACATACCTACAGTTGTGGACATGAGCTGCATGGGATAGTTTTAGTAGAATTATTGTACCTGCACATTAGAACCTGTCCAAAAATGATAAGCATGAAGATTTAATATATAAAAATTGGAAGTAAGAATATAATGAATTAGCAGTAGCCATATTAGTCCAGTTTCAGTAATACAAATATAAGAGTTCTTTGGTATTTTGGAGATACTGTTTTTATTTGGACTAAGTTTATATTTTAAGATTTTTGAGAGATCAACTCTCGATCAGTATTGAGTATTGCTTGACCTGAGTAAGAGAGTTGGGGCTAGATTCTATCGCAGGTGCTAATTTTATCTCTGCTTTTATCTCCAGGTTTCCCCATAGACTTCAATAGAAAAATGTTTGCAAAAACAGTTGTTAACATTTATCACCTGCAATAGAATCCAGCCCTTGTTCTCTAGAAAGCTTGTCTTAAAATATGAACTGTTAGTCCAAACAGAAAAGGTATCACCAAATACCAAAGTACTCATAAGTCAGAATAGGGCACTTAGGCAAGCCATTAGTGTGGTCATCAGTAAAGAGGTGTCTTTAGACTTATTAAATTTAAGAACAGCGCTAGAAAGAATCACAATTTATAAATTCAAGAATGGGCCAAGTTTTTCTTGTCTATAAAACCAAATCAATAATATTAGCACAAAATACAAATAATCAAATTTAAAATAATTAAGTCTTGGTTAATTGTGCAGGATATTTGATTTACTTTGGTCAAACATTAAAAGCTAAAAAGACTTACACTCCTTAGTTCCACTTACCTCTTTGACTTCTTTTTGGCTCCTTTGAATTTACTTAAGCATACATCCTTTTTATAGCAATCTCTTTGCCTCATCCTTCTGGGACGTGACATAAATCTGAGCTCATAGTATATAGTGTGATGAGTGGCAATGGTAAACATGGTATTGCAGCAGCTGTATTTTTTTTTATAAATTGAGCATTTAAAGTGGACCTGTCACCCTTGGATAAGTTTAGTTAATAAAAAAAAATTAAACCTGTCTATATGTTATGCTAGCAGTTTGTAATATAAACAGTTTGTGAGAAATGAACCTTTATTTTGTTGGCACACATTGGCACACTATGCTAATTAGTTTCTGAGCTGGGCCAATATTACTATACAATGTGCTGTGAATCAATCTAGACAGTGTCAAAAGAGTGTGGTAATCTCTAATAGTACAGCTAGTGATATGCCTGCCATTGAACATAGCTAATTAGTATATTTTGAAGATAATTAGGTTAATTTAAAAAGAAAAAAATCAAACTGGTTTTATCAGTACCTTAAAATTCCCTGAACTATAGGCAATGGAAAGGAGTGGGCCACCAGGGCCTTGGCTCCACACAATCTATGAACCAGTGCTACTAAAGGAATATCAGAGTATCTTAAAAATGGGTGCAACAATCATGGGTCCTTCTGTAGATAGCAAAAGATCGTTAGTTCTAGAACACACTAACTGCAAAAGACCAATTAGTAAGGGAGAAATAAATATGCCAACCTATTCTTATTTAAGTCATACAAAGGCAAAAATAAAATGTGTTATCAATTTGTAATATAATGGAATACTTGATGATGATGATAAAATTAAAAGTAAATATATATATATATATATATATATATATATATATATATATATATATATACATATACTCAGCCTGGGTGTCCAGGGTAAGACAGCACTCACCACACCATCAAAAGATGCTCGAATAGACTTTAATCCATCATTTTAGCGTGGCAAATGTTTTCAGTCCTGAAATATATATATGTATACAGGTATATAATTATACCTTTGTTGTATTTCCTGGGTATCCAGAGGGAAAAAAAACAAAACATTGAAAATATTTCCAATTATGTCTCATGTGGGTAAAAACATTTCTTCTTGATTCCAAAAGCCAGCTGGATCAACAACATTTTACCATCATTGAAACCATCTGTCAATATTAAACGTAGCTGTAAAAGTACTTTTCAAAAAATATCTAAAGTATCTTCCAAGAAAGCCTCCCAGGTTTAACAACTGCATACTGCACCTCCTGATAATAACCCTCCACTTACTTAATGGCCAGAAAATCCTAATTACCCATATTAATCATGCCCTTGTGCCTTTCTTCAAGAGATAACCTCTTTAATCAGTTCTGAATGTCATGTCCATGAAGACAGACAGGACAGTTGGGCGTAGGGCCACAGGAAACAAACTTGGCCTAATGAACATGATAATCTTTACATGCCAAAGGGGTGTGCAACACATGTAAGGGAGCTGGCACTGATATGCACTCCCAGTTCCATGAAAGTTTGGGTTGGATTCAATATTCCATGTAGAAGATTTTCAGACCTCTGCAAGAGGGTAAAACAAACAAGAAAATATCACATTTAGACCCCAGGCATGATCCTTCATCCCATATGGAGGAGGACTAAGTACTTGAACCTAGTATTCTGGACTCAGAGCCTGAGAGCTGCAGGACATTAGAGCTGACAGAGTCATATCAGGACTGATACAACCTTTTTTGGACAGTAATAAGTCTTCTCAAGTTTTTCCCATCAACCAGTCCATCAGGGAGCTGGTTAATTTTGGGATATGGGAGATAAGATACCAAAGGTTTCATGAAGATTCTTAAAAAGGTGTCTTCACAGATTAAGTTGTTAAAACCTGAATTACTCCTCCTAAATCTGGTGCTTCGATTGCTCTCCTGGGGAAGAACATCTTTTAGAGGACAAAATACCCCAGGGGGACCCCATGGCACTCAAGGTGGAAGATATAGGGGATCTCCATAATACTGAGCTTTAGTCCCAGAAATCAGCTTTTTTTGTGAGTCAAGGGAATATCAAGGAAACAATATGAGCAGGGAAGACAAGAGCTTTCCTCGCATCCTTGAGCCTCAAGGATGTGTATTACCACATTCATTCCTGTAAGACCATCTCATTGTAAGTATCTCAATTTTACTCTGCAGGAGGAGGATTTCTAATTCACTGCCATACGCTTCAGCAAGTCTTCAGACCCAAGGGTCTTCACAAAGGCTATAGATGTCGCTTTCAAGCACCAAAAAGTAGAGGGTATCAAAGTTTTCTTTTATCTGGATAATATTCTGATCATTACAGCTTCAAGACAGCATTCAAGGGAGCATACTATGACATCCTTGCAGCATCTCATGTGCTTGGGGTGGAGAGTGAGGCAGGAGAAAAATCTTCTGACCCTCTCCCAGTAGCTGGTCTTCCTGGGGGTAAAACAAAACACAGCTGCAGGTTTTGCTCATCTCCCAAGAAAAGATTTGTTCAAGGTCCATATAAAGGGCTCTCCAAAGACCTGTTCATTAACAGAACAGTACACAGGACAAGGGGCCACCTGCTTAGACTTGAGGAAAGGAGATTTAATCTACAACAGCGGAGGGGTTTCTTTACAGTAAGGACAATAAAGGTATGGAATTCACTTCCTGAGGAGGTGGTGCTATCAAATACATTAGATGCCTTTAAAAGGGGCCTGGATACTTATTTAAAAGAGCATAACATAGAGGGCTATGTACGTTAGTATTGGGATTAATATTTAGTTAGGACCTGTTGATCCAGGGAGAAATCTCTTCTTTTGGATCAACGATGGTAAACAGGAATAGAAAAAGGGTTGAACTAGATGGACGCAAGTCTTTTTTCAACCTAAATTACTATGTTACTATGTTACTATGTTACTATGATTTTAAAGCTTTGCAAAAGAGTGTATTATTTCAGATGGCTGTCAATTCATACAGCTAAGGGCTTCATGGAGCTTCTGGGGTTTGGTTCTTTGGTCAAGGATCCATCTGAGACCTCTCCAATTCAATTTTCTGACCTTCTAGAACAGAGATTCTGATAACACTTCCCAGAAGCTTCCTCTCCTAGCCTCCTCCAGAATAGAGCTGAAATAGGAGCAAAAGAAGACCAACCTTCAAATAAGAGTTCTAATGAGGGAGCTAGGCTGGGAATTAGATGTCAGTCTATCATGCTGGGGTGGGGGCACACATAGAGGAAAGATGGTCCAGTGTTTGTGGAAAGTGACAGAAAGGTCTGTTCACATAAACCTTCTGAAATTGAGAGTGCTATGAAAATGCCTGATCCACTTCTGAATACCCCTTCAGCAGAAGTTTGTGGTCATAAATAGGGTGAACATTTTTGCCTCAAACTGAAATCGGTGAATAATGGCAATTCCGGCTTGTCAAATAATTTCCAGCAAAAAGTGACGTTTTTCCGCTTTTTTTACCTAGCTCATTCCATTGAAATCAATGGGAACACTGAATTTACACACAACACATAGCAAATATTATTTTATTTCCCAAAGATATAGTATAAAAGGGGCATGAGGGTGCCTGTGTTGGTGGGGTGTGGAGAAAGAATCAGTTGAACAGGAAATGTTTTTGGGGGGTTTGTTTACTGGGATTGGGGGGGCAGTTAATAAAAATAAATCCTAAATACAATTAACCCCCACATAAGACATAGTATAAAAGGGCTCTGAGGAAAGTGTGTGTGTTTGTGGGTGGAGTCTGAAGAATGAATCAGTTGAACAGGGAATTTGTTTTGGGGGGGGTTCTCGACTGGTATAAGGGGTTGTTAATAAAAAAATAAGATTAGTAATTTGTATTTAAAGTGATAGAGACAGGAACCCCCTGACATAAGCTGCCACGGTAGTGGACTGACACTTGACTTGCTAGAGTATTTTGTAGAGGATGACTTGTTAGATTTATTGTTAGAGGCATGAGCCCTGAGGAAACATTGATTTGTAGGACTTAGACTTATTAGAGGCACAAGCCCTGTAGAAACATTGATTTGTAGGACTTAAGCTTGTTTGGCACAAGCCCTAAGGAAACATTGATTTGTAGGACTTAGGCTTGTTAGAAACAAACCCCCAAAAATTGTTTATTTTTATTTTGTAGGACTATGGGGTTTTTATTATTATTATTATTATTATTATTATTGTTTTTTTTTTTTTGTTTTTTTTTTTAAAGCACAAGCCCTGAGAAAAAAAATGCCCTACTGGCCTAGTGCCAGCAGGTCATATTGGCCAGTGTCCTCTAGTCCTGAGTCCATAATTGCAGAATTTGCCACTGCTGTTCTTGCTGCTGCTGCTGAGTTGTTTAAGCAATAGGATAAAAAGGATGCTGAAAGGGACTGGGATCAACAATAGCAGTAAAATGAGAGACGGATGATGAAGGTTCCACTTGCCACGACTAGCTCCAGTGGTGCGCCTGAGGCAGTAGCAGCACAATAAGTAGCCCACAGTATATGTGAAGAAAAGAAGAAGTTGGCCAATAATTCTTCTCCACCTGCTCCACCTCCAAAATCATGGGTGTGTTGTTATTAGAATAGAAATATTTCCCTTGAGAGCAGGAACTGTGCCTCTCATCAGCAACTGCAATGTGCACAGTGTGTGTGTGGTAAATAACACCTGGCACAGCTGTATCCAAACACCATGACACTATGATACATGAAACCAAGAACTGATGATATCGCCATACACCTTGTCCACACCCCTCTAAGGACACATGACAACTTGCTGACAGTTTAATAGTAATGATGAACCCTCCCTGCCACCATCCTAGCATATTCTGAGGGATGAAATCTCCTCAGATGCTGCTTTATGCTCTGCTTGTGATTCTTCTCCACAACAGTGCCATGTGTGGTCAGTGCAACACACAGTGTACAATGGGTGGAGACGAACATCCTAACATTTACAGAGTGGCTATCATTTGGTGGGGAAGGTAACGATGAACGAGGTGGATTGGCAGAAGATGTGGTTACCTTAGAGGAAGAAGGTGATGGCGAGCTAGTTGCTTCGCTCGTCTTTGAATATCTAGTCTCTGCCTGGGTTTCTCTATTCTTCATCCTCTTTGATCTCTGCCTCACCTCTTGTTGACTTTCTGGAGAGTCAGGGTGTACAGCAACAGCTATGCTTGATTTCTGTGGTGGGTGTTTGGCTTTAACATGTTTGACATAAATGTCATGGTGTCTGTGTTTCATGTGTGATATCAGGGTGGTTGTGCCCTCCTTTCACCTTCTCATTGACTTCAGGTTCAGCACTGGCAGCCAGCACAGCACCGGTGGCAGCAGGGGAAGCATGTCTGAAAGCAGGCACTGGACATCATACAGCTGGTGTAGCACTTCTGGCAGCAGGACCAGCACGCCTGGGAGCAGGCACAGACAGCTGACCTATTCTGCTCTCACTACTACTACTACCCGTTTGTTCCCCCCTTGACATTAATTTCCCCAAGAACCTTCTGGGTGATTTAGGGGGACTGGCCAGCATTGATTCTGTAGTGCTCACGTCCTCCTACTCCTCAGACTCAGTTCCTCCTTTTATTATTTTTAAAAATTCTCATAGTGATAGCAGTCACTATGAGCCTCTCCTGCCAAAAATTTTGCTAAAAGATCACAGCAGAATAGCACAGCACATCTACCTATCTCTGTAGCTGCTTCTATTTTGTTTCACTTCCATAAATATGTCATGTTTTTATAGCAAAAAGCGAAAACATGCAAATCAATGGGCGGATATTTTCTAGCCATTGAAAAAAAATGCGAAGATTTTTATTGCTTTTTTTAAAGTGTATTTTACCGCAAAAAAACTGGACAATAATGTGGTTTTTGCAGATTATTTTTGCAGGAACATGGCAGGACCTTTTGCTCTCCCCTAGTCATAAACACCAACAACACAGACACAGTTGTGTATATCAAGAATCAGAGAGGCACAAAGATTGGCAGGCACAACAACAAGGTGGCAGACTTCATCAGCCAAATTCCCCTGGATCAGGGAGAGTGGGTTCTCAATCCAGAAATCTTCCAACAGACAACACTCAGTTGGGGCCAGCCTATGACAGAGCTCATGGTATCCAATGAGAACAACAAATGTGCCCTGTACTTCTCCAGGTGCCAGGATCAAAAGGCTTTAGGTCAGGAATAAGATGCTCTTTAGACACACTGGATCATCCCACTGGCATACATGTTCCCTTCTTTTCCCATCATCATGGAGGTTATCTGAAAGATAAAGCAGATGAAGGTGGAAATTATTCTAATAGCTGGTTTTCCTTTCTAGTTGGGAACTCCCTTTCTTGAAGAATCTTCTGAATCAGGGGTCCCATCCTCCCATCAGCCCATGGCATTTCAAGCTGATGGTTTGAAGGCTACACAGAGCTCTTTGTTCTCTAGAGGAGTATCTGAAGCTCTTGCAACACCATTATCAGTGGTAAAAAAGTATTGACGTGTAAGGTTTACTGCAGAGTTTGGTCCACCTTTGTCTGTGGTTGCAAGAACAATAATATTCAAAGGTCTTCCATCTCTTCTGCAAGAGTTCTTGACTTTCTGCACAATGGTTTTCAGGTGGGTCTATATCTGGTCTCTCTGAAAGTGCAGTTGTCAGCCCTTTCTGCTATCTTGTTTGTTCAACTTGCTGAAGATGATCCTGTTAAGAGATTTCTCAGGGCTATCTCTAATATGAGACATTCTATTTGGGATGTTCTTCTTCCTCTGGACTTCAAACTACAGCTTTCAAACCACTGGATCTGGTGTTGCTAAAGAAGCTTAACCTGAAAGTAACAAACTACAGAACCTTTCTTGTATTTCACCTGACCTGATTATACATCAGGATAAACTAGTCATTAGTGAGAACCCTTCTTTCAGAAGCAAGGTGAGTTCAGATTTCTACCTTAATCAGAAAGTCATATCTACCCTCCTTTTGCTCTAACCCTAAGAAGCAAAAGGGGAGGCAGTTCGATAACCTGGACTTCGTTTGGGCTTGTCCTTCCTACCGCAAGAGGGTGGATGATTTTAGAAAAACTGATAATTTGTTTGCTCACAGTAGCATCATCAATGTCTTCCATTTCCAAATAGATTAACCCCTTAAGGACCCATGACGGTCCTGTACCGTCATGGGCTGTTATACCCTTACGGACCCATGACGGTCCTGGACTGTCATGGGTTGTTATACCCTTAAGGACCCATGACGGTCCTGGACCATCATGGCTCAAATCCAGTGATGCAAGTCAAACACCACAGCGGCTCATAGAGGGTGGCTCCCTATGGCACAGCACTGTAAACTTCTCCATCTCGGCATATTGTTACTTTAATAGAAAAAGATGGCTACATGTGTATGTATGTGTATATGAGTTTATGTATGTGTATATGTGTTTGTGTGTGTGTGTGTGTGTGTGTGTGTGTATGTGTGTGTGAATGTATTTATGTGTGTGATGTGTGTATGTGTATGTCACGATCATGAGCTTTGTTTACCTGTCAGGCTCCTGTTCCTCCCTTCAGTTTTCATTGGACAACAGGCCTACTTAAACTTTACTTCCTCTCCTGTTCATTGCCCATTCTATGAGCTTGTGTTCCTAGTCTCCAGTTGATCAGTGTGCTTTCATTTGCTTCCTTTCTGTCTGCTGATTTGGTACCTTCACCTAGAGACTTCCTGACATCAAACTACACTCTCCTGAGACCGGCCTTCTTGATTTGCACTTCACCCTGAGACTCCCCGGCTTCGACTTTAGCTTTCCTGTGGCTTCTTTTGACTCAGGACACCTTCACTGTCCTTCTCTCTCTCACTCTCTCTGGCAGTCTTTGTAACTTCCTCACTCTCCCTCTGCTCCCCAATCTGGCTTTGTCTTCTTCCTCTCTCTCTATCTGGCGATCTTCGCTGCACCCTCAGACCCCCCTCCATTCTACCTTCCTTATCACTCCTTTTTGTGGTATTCTCTGCATCCTCAGTCTTCTCCACCATCTACCTTAGTCTTCCTTCACTCTCAGTCTCTCTGGCTGTTTTCGCTGTTTCCTCAATCACCCCTCCACTCTGCCTTTTGCCTTCTCCTTCTTTCTCTCTCTCTCTGGAGGTCTTCATTGTGTCCTCTATCTCTATTCACCTCTGCCTTTCCTCCCTCTCTTTGATAACACAATTCAGTCCTGTAGCTTCTCTCTTCACCTCAAACCCCCTCTGCTTCCCTGGAGGTCTTTTGTGGGCTTGGGGTACTGGCTCATTCATGGACCTCAGCCTGCCAGATAAATTTATCCTCTCTGGTCCTTCTACAGCTTCTTGTGATTCCAGTTCTGATGCCTTCATTCTCTAGCTATGCTCTCAAGCCTTTATCACCAGGATCCTAGAGATAACTGTGTCAGTGTATATGTGTATGTGTGTTTTTGTGTGTGAGTAGATGTGCATGTATGTGTGTGTGTGTGTCAGTGTATATGTGTATGTGTGTTTTTGTGTATGAGTAAATGTGCATGTATAAGTGTCTGTGTGTGTGTTTGTGTCTTTTGTATGTGTGTGTGTGTGTGTGTGTGTGTATATGTTTCTTGATAGGGATATTCATGGTATCCAGTTGTTCTGTGTGTGTGTGATGTGTGCATCTGTACATGCTTGTGTTTGCGAGTGTGTGTGAGAGAGAGAGACAGTGTGTGCAGGTGTATGTGTGTAGGTGTGTATATATATGTGTGTGTATGTATGTTTATATGTGTGTGTGTGAGGGTGTATGTATATGTGTTTATATATATATATATATATATATATATATATATATATATATATATATATATATATACACACATATATACACAAGTTGTGTATATGTATATGTGTACACAAGTTTACATGGGCCACAGTTCCACCTCTGTAGGCATGAGCAGTAGAGAGTGGCCACGCCACGGCTGATATGGAGCGAGGCGCTCTGAATTCAGACCAGAGTCCTCTCTGTGTGACTCCGGTCTGAATTCGGAGAGCCCCGCTCCATACCAGCCACGGCGCGGGCAGTCTGTACTGCGCATGACTAAAGCGCGTGCTGCCGTCTCTACTGCGCATGACGGCTTCTGACAAACCTTAGCGAATTATTATATAGGAGATATGTTATTTCTTATTAAGTAAATCAAGTGCTCTACCCTTGCTGGGAGATTTTGCATCATAAAGTTATTACATTTCAAACTGTTATCATCATTGTCAATTATTGTCCATAATGTTTATTTGCTATAGCTGACTGCCTCTTAACCAGGAACCCATATTAAAAAATGTATATTTGAGGGCTTCACTGAAATCAAAGCAGCCATCAAAACCAGTGTCTTCATTTAGCCCTTTGAGTGCCAGCATGGTGTGCAAAGCACTGCAGAACAATTTGTTGCATACTCTACAGCAAAGGTGTAAAAGTGAGGTCTGGTCAGCATGTACATGCAGTGTCTGAAACATTTTTGTATAGCTCTGTGTAAGTTAGAACTGAAGTAAAATGGTGCAGGAAATACAATGATAATTCCACAATTACATTGTTGCAGTGTAATGCTCCATATCTGATAGAGATGTTTTGATCCTACAGTAGGGATAGGAACCTCCAGTCCTCTGGTTGCAACCAGCAGGGGATATCTCTGCTTGACTACAGGTGGCACAACCAGTGACTCAGACAGTCACTTCAATTGAACCACCATTGCACTGAAGTGTGATGAGTAGGTGATAAAGTGGAGATGTCGTCTCCAGTAATATCACTTCTCCAATTCCTATTTTATTCTATAGAGCCAATGCCTTAAGATTTCTCCAACTTTGGAGAATTTTGTCCATAGGCTCTATAGAATAACATAGGAACTGGAAAATTGATATCACTGGAGAAGTCATCTCCACTCTTTCCCCTCTTTATCAATCCTTAACGCATAACTCACTAATCAAGTACAGATATCCTGAAAGCATGCACTTTTGGTGGTACTTGGGGGTAGGTGAAATATCCCACTTTGTTTTGAAAGAGCCCGGTGCCGTCGGAAACCTCACAGTGTAGCACCAACACTTTATACAATCACTACTGTAAAGTAGTTATCCTGGGTTGGCACACAATACTTAAGATATAAACATTAAAGGTGAAGTAACACCTCAGAATGATAACCCTGCTAACCTTGCTATGACTAGAAAATCCTAATGTCCCCTATGAACTTTACTCAATCAGTCCTGGATGTTAGACTATGGAGGCAGACATGATTTTTGTATACAATTTTATCAGACTAAACCAGGTAGAGTGCTTGAACCTACTTAACCTTTTAAATATAAAACAGTGAGTTGCACATCACTCTGGTCCTTCATGGGTTAAGATTACCATGTACAGTGGTTGGAGTTTTTGTGCTATCACCTGTCATGGCTCCCTCCATGGATATGACATCCACAACTGAATGAGGATGCTATCTCTTGAACTGAGGAGTAAGGAAAATATTCAGAGGGGAGATTAGGATAGTAAGATAAGTGGGTGAGTTATTTTAGGAGGTGTTACTTCCCCTTTAAGAATTGTCCTTCTACCTTTCTTTGTCTTGTGTCCTGTTATGATTTGGGTTGCTCCATTTTTTAATATATTTTTGAGCCTAACTTTGATTTTACAATTGCTTACCCCTGATTTCCAACAATCCTTACAGTGCACAATACACTGCTCACGATTAGCCACAAAACAGCTTCTATGTCTGATAATTATGCAAATTATCTTTAGAATTATATTTACAGCTAGTATGACCATTTATACCAAATCCCAGAGAGACTGATGTACCAAAAAAGTGGACATATTCTGGAACAAACACCCTGTACCATAAGGGACACATGAAGCGTACAATTGATTATGTAACTCCATAAATTCTAGAGGGATCTACAGCAGATTGCTTCTGTCATTCAAAGTAATAAAAACCATTCTTAAATCACTAGAAATGTATGAAATTATATCTGCTCCCTGTGGAAGAGCAGAATCATTATTGCTCTAAATGACTTACTAGTTGTGTTTATAGCCCACTGTGTCTATTGCACAAAAAAGGAGCAATTTTGGAGTAAACCAACGGAACCATATGGGATAAAGACACATCTTCCAAAGCCCATAGCCCATGGAATGCTAGAGGGCTCTCCAACACAAATACATATACAAATATGTTTTTGGTAGCACTCGCTAAATTAAGAGGAAATACCCAGATGGACAATCACCATGTGAATGCATCATCATGTTAGGTGTACAGTCTCACGTGAATTGTACCATTATGTACAGTCAGGTAAAATGTGTATAGCTGTGAAATGTAAAGTCATGTACAGTCATGTAAAATGTATAGACATTTGAAATATATAGTCATGTACAGGCATGAAATGCAGTCATCTAAAATGTACAGTCATGTACAGGCATGGGAAATGTACCATTATGTACATTCATGTAAACTGTGTACAATCATGTGAAATGCAGTCATGTAAAATGTATAGGCATGTGAAATGTACCGTCATATCAAATGCACCATTATGTACAGTCACATGAAATGTACAATACTATCATGTAAAATGTAAAGTCATATGAAATGTATAGTCATGTACAGTCATTTGAAATGTAGTCATGTACAATCATGTAAAATGTACATTTATGTGAATTGCATAGTCATGTGAATTGTACAGTCATGTGAAATGCATAGTCGTGTAAAATATACAGTCATGTAAAATGTACAGCCATGTGATATGCATAGTCATGTAAAATGTACAATCATGTAAAATGAACAGTCATGGGAAATGCATAGTCATGTGAATTGTACAGTTATGTGAAATGCATAGTTATGTAATTGTACAGTCAAGTACAGTCATGTACATTCATGTGAATGTAAAATGTACAATTCTGTGTCATATACAGGCATGTGAAATGCGCAGTTATCCAAAATGTCTACTCATGTGAAATGTACAGTTTATCAAAATGTACAGTAATGTGAAATGTTCAGTCGTGTAAAATGTATAGTCATGTAAAGTCATGTTAAATGTACAGTCATGTAAAATGTACATTTGAGAATTGTATAGTATATACCGGAATCACCTGTGGGACATTAAATTAATTCAAACTAGACTAGTTGAAGAGCCCGTGCCGGCGCCACGGTTGATACAGAGCAGGGCACTCCGAATTCAGACTGTGGTCCTCTCTGCACCCTGCTCCATATCAGCCGCGTCATGGCCAGTCTGTACTGCGCATGACTGTGTCGTGACAAACTTTTTAGCGAATTATTATATAGGATATATCTATGAATGGCAAGCACTCATGGGATTTAAAATATATGAACTGATTTTTTTTATCTCTTTAAAGGTTTGGAAATATTTGAAGTATCCAGATTTTTTAATACATGATAAAAGGATCTGACACTTAATCTTGTCAAAGCTAGGGAGGTGTGCTATGATTACATACAATACATTGCACACCCCTCTGGCACTTGAAGGACTTTTTTGCATGTACTATAACATGTAAAACACAGATATAATATATCAGCAAACCTATTTGACAAAATATTATACATTAAAATAAATTGTAGCTCTAATATTCTTGTATAAATATTCACAAATAGCAGTTATTATTTTCAACCTGGTCACACCAAGGTTGTACCTCTTTTTTTGTTATTACATAAGAACATTACAGCATTTCCATGACATGCCATCAGCAGAGCAACACTTGGTGATATGCCATTCACCTAGCAATACATGAAAAAGGATGGATGATTGTCATAAAAAAGCAGCAAAGATAAAAAACCAACAAGAATAAACTACTATTTTTAAGCAATGATTTGTTTTTGGACTCATCAACTGATAGGGAAATTGCAGAGTAAATTTTGATAGGTCCTTCCCACCTTTTATGAAAATGATGTTTCAAAAGGTTATTATTTTGCATTTTGAAAGAAAACACAAGGGGGGGGTTATGCACTAAGGCGTGATAAATAGGTGATAAAGTGGAGATGACTTCTCCAGTGATATCACTTCTTCACTTCCTATATTATTCTATAGAGCCTAGGTACTAAGATCTCCATTATGTATAGTCATGAGAAATGTAAACATTCATGTGAAATGTACTAGCATTTAAAATGTAAAGTCAAATGAAATGTATAGTCATGTACAGTCATTTGAAACGTAGTCATATACAATCATGTAAAATGTGCATTCATGTGAAATGCAGTCATGTGAAATGTACAGTCATATGAAATGCATAGTCATGTGAAATGTACAGTCAAGTACAGTCATGTACATTTATGTGAATTGCACAGTCATATGAAATGCATAGTCATGTAAAATGTACAGTCATATGGAATGCATAGTCATGTGAAATGTACAGTCAAGTACAGTCATGCACATTCATGTGAATTGCACAGTCATGTAATACATACAATCCTGTGTCATATACAGGCATGTGAAATGTACCGTTATGTACACTCATGTAAAATTTACAGTCATTGTGAAATGTACAGTCATGCACAATGATGTAAAATGTACACTCATGTAAAATGTACAATGTGAAATGTACAGTCATGTAAATGATGTAAAATGTACAATCATGTAAAATGTACAGTCAATGTGAAATGTACAGTCATGCACAATGATGTAAAATGTACACTCATGTAAAATGTACAATGTGAAATGTACAGTCATGTAAATGATGTAAAATGTACAATCATGTAAAATGTACAGTCAATGTGAAATGTACAGTCATGCACAATGATGTAAAATGTACACTCGTAAAAAATACAGTTATGTAAAGTTATATGAATTGTACAGTCATATACAGGCACATGAAAAGTACAATCATATGAAATATACAGGTTGTATAATGTTCCACTATGTACATTCATGTAAAATTAGTTGTGTGAAGTGTATGTGAGATGTACAGTCATGTGAAATTTATACTCACATACAGTCACGTGAAATGTACAGATAGGCAACATGTACAGTGATGTGAAATGTACAGTGATGTGAAATGTACAGTCATGCAAAATGTATAGTCATATACAGTTATGTAATGTACAATCATGTAAAATGTATAGTCATGTACAGTCATATGAAATGTAGTCATGCAAAATGTATACTCATGAAATGTACAGTTAGATAAAATGTACAGTAATGTGAAATGTTCAGTCATGTAAAATGTATAGTCATATACAGTCATGTGAAATGTACAGTCATGTAAAATGCACAGTTGTGAATTTTATAGTAGATACTGATATCACCTATGGGACTTTAAATGCAGTCAAACATGTAAAACATCTATATATATCTATATATATATATCTATATCTATATCTATATATATATATATATCTATATATATATATATATATGCGCAATTGAATGGCAAGCACTTGCGGAACTTAAAATAGCAAAGTTTTATTGTAGATTTGAAGTTTCAAAACATGAATCTAGTATAAAACATTGCAATTTTAAGTCCCGTGAGTGCTTTCCACTCGATTATATGTGTTATCTCTTGCAATGCACCCAGGCAGGCTTGGGCTGATGATGAATTGAGTGCCAACCTTCTGTTTTTATATATATATATATATATATATATATATATATATATATATATATATATATATATTTGATATTTTTTTCTATCTGTTTAAAGGTTTGGAAATATTTGAAGTATCCAGATTTTTTTTTTTTATATGATAAAAGGATCTTACTCTGACACTTAACCCTTTCACTGCTAGAGAGGTGTGCTTTGATTACATACAATATATTGCACACTCCTCTGGCACGTGAAGGACTTTTTTTCATGTATTATAACATGTAAAACACATATATAATATATCAACAAACCTATTTGACAAAATATTATACATTAAAATACATTTTATCTCTACTATCCTTGTACAAATATCCACAAAAAGCAGGGATTATTTTCTGGTCATACAAAGCTGATGACTCGGGACCTCTTTTTTTTATTACATAAGAACATTAGAGCATTTCCATGACATGCCATCAGCAGAGCAATACACAGTGATATGCCATCCACAGAGCAACACACAAAAAAGGATGAATGACTGTCATAAAAAAGCAGCAAAGATATAAAATCGAGAAGAATAAACTACTATTTTTAAGCAATGATTTGTTGTTGGACTCATCAACTGATAGTCAGGGAAATTGCAGAGTAAATTTTGATAGGTCCTCCCCACCTTTAATGAAAACCATCTTTCAAAAGGCTATTATTTTGCATTTTGAAAGAAAACACAAGGGGGGTGTCATACACTAAGCTGTGATAAAAAGGCGATAAAGTGGAGATGACTACTCCAGTGATATAACTTCTTCATTTCCTCTGTTATTCTATAGAGCCTATGCACTAAGATCACCAAAGCTGAGCAAATCTTAGTGCCTAGGCTCCATAGAATAACATAGGACTTGGAGAAGTGATATCACTGGAGAAGTCATCTTGACTTTATCACCTCTTTATCATGCCTTAGTTCATCTCCCCCAAGATGTTACTCTAGACACTCTTATTTTGCTTTATAAAAAGTTAAATCTTTGCAAACCAATAACAAGATAAAAAACAGAAAAATATTATTGTGGTTTACCTTTATCGAGAGGAGCTCTGTTCGGCACACAGTCAGACCAAGTAGCGCAGTGGTGGGCAAGGTGTGGCCCTCCAGCTATGATGTGATCATCATTCCCAGGATCCGTGGCCAATAAAGGCATTTGTTGGTTTGTCTCAACAAAACAATTCCCTGATCTGGGAATATACATGGGTGCAATTCAAGCAGGTAAAGATGTTCAGTTCTAAAGTAAATCAGCTGAACCACACATCCAAAAAACTCAAATTCCCTTTGATTTAAATTAGGCTTTTTTAACCACTTGAATGCTAGAGTGGTCTCCAATGCTTTAAAAACCCAGCGTAAACCATTCATTTTTCCCCTGTGATACATTGGTTTGCTCCTCAATTGCACCTCTGGATTGTATATATTTACATCCTAGGAGCCTTTTTTCAGTAAGCTAAAGGGTTACTATTCTGGAGCAAAATTAAAAGCCCTAAGATATAAATGAGGCCTTTAACTCATTTAATACCATAGAGGTCTCTGACATATTGCAAAGCATTGAAGACCTCTCATATAGTTAAAAGCTTCATTTAAATCAGTGGAAATACTGGGAATTTTTAACACCCCCCCCCCCCAACATGTGCAGCTGGTTGGCTCAAGAACTGCAGTTTTTTGTTATGTATAAAAACAAAATGGAACAATTCTGAGGTAAACCAACTGCACCACAGGGGTGAAAGAATCACTCGCATAATTCCCAATTAAACAATGCTTTTGAGTTCTCGCTAGCATTCAGGGGGTTAAAAGTTCTATTTAGCTTAAAGCGGTACTTTCACATATTAATAAGTCGCCCTTCAATCATTAAACATATGTTGAATAGCTTGATAATACGTGTATTACCTATCAAAAGTGGCAGATTGTAAAGAAATCTTTACTATTTGGAGACTGAGGGCCAGGTTAGTGAAGTCTGTGTGCCTGTGCCGTTAGTCCCTTATGGTTATATTGTGGCACGCTGCAATGCTTCTTACACAGACCAGGATTGACAGCGCAGGCATGCAGACAAGATGTCTGAGCTGATGCCTGGTTTCCGGTCTTCGAAGATTAAAGATTTCTTTAGAATCTGGTACTTGTGATAGGTAATACACGTATTATCAAGCTACTCACCATATGATTAATGATTGAAGGGCAACTTATTAATATGTGAAAGTTCCGCTTTAATGGGAATGTTTGTTTGTCCCCTATACTGCAGTTGGTTTACTCCAGATTTACTCCACTTTTATACACAAGGCCCATTGGTGCATATTTATAAAAGCAATATAGAGTTATTCTGGACTAAGCCAACTGCAAATAAACATTCCTGTTAATTAAATTGGTCTTGTAACCCCTTGAATGCTTCACAATACATTGCAAACCTCCCTAGCATTCAGCAAACATTGTGTCCTGCTCAGCATGGCGAGACCGCACCAACAGGGAGAGATGGGATGTCAGCAAAGGAACGAATAGGACAGACACAGGACTTTGAACTATACATCGTAGCCACTTATGTCTGCTATATCAGAATCTCACCTGTAATGGTTAAGGACAAACTACAGCTGGTGTTAAGATTCTGTTTATTTATTTAATTAACCTTTTTATAACCGTTTCCCACTTACATTAGCTTACCATTTCCAAGTGCCGGTTTCTTGGTTCTTATTCTAGTGTTCATCCATTGTGCAAGAGAGAGCGTGGAAGAATCTCTGCTTCCATATGAAGAAGCTTTGCCTTATCCACACAACGGGGCAAACTTCATACTGTGCTTATTGTACAGTACAGTGATACTAACAATAAAGAGAACTAGCTAAATACATGTCTGTAATGTTGCTGAGATGGATCAACTTACATTAGAAATGAAGGCCTTACAATATCTGGTGACATTAACATGCTATGGTTACTTGAGACTTTTGAACAGATTTTTGAAGAAAGACATAGAAAACCATCACACATAATCCTTTTATCTCCTTTGTGTATAAATAAAAAAAGGTGCACTCCATTAATGGCCCTAACACACAAATGAAAAGAGGCACAGCAATTCTGAAAACAAAAACGGCTGCAACGTGGGGGACAAATTAGAATGTCACAAATTACCACTGAATTAAATGGGGATTTTAGCTAACTGAATGCCCAAGCAGTTCCCAATGCAATGTGTTTAGGTGCTTTCTAGTATTCATCAAGTTAAAAGGCCCATCAAAAAATCCCTGGAACTTTTTATCTCCCTTTGTTTCTGTGTGCAATTCCCATGGGGGAGGGTGGGATAAAGACAGTGGTGATTATGCACTAAGGTGTGATAATGGAGTGATAGAGAGGTGACGATGTGGAAATTACTTCATCTCCAGTGATAACACTTTTCCAGTTCCTATGTTATTCTATGGAGCCTATGCACTAAAGATAGAGAAATGTTAGTGCATTGGCTCCATAGAATAACATAGGACTTGGTTAGTTTAAAGGGATAGCAATACTTAAGTATTACTAATCCCTATATTAAAGTCCTATTAAAAATAAATGTATTGCCCCAAGTGTCATCTCTCAAACCTTTATGGTTTCAGAGATAATCGCTCCTAAAATTGTCCTCTCCCTCCCCCTTCCCGAAGTCAGCGTTGTAGCTGACTGAAGGGAAATCCGGTGTTAGATCATCAGGCGGCTCTGCAGCAGAGCCGCGATTGCATTAATAAAAAAAAAAATATTTCACTAAAACGGTCTTCTATGTGTGCTTGCAAACCAAGCACACATAGAAGACAATTTCAGTGAAAGATTTATTTTTTATTAAAGCGATCTTGGCTGTGCTGGAGAGCCTCCTGAAAGTCGTACGACAGGCTTCCCTGCAGTCAGCTAGAATGCTGACTACGGGGAAGGGGGAGGGAGAGGGCAACTCTAGGAGTGATTATCTCTCAAGCCATAAAGGTTTGAGAGATGACACTGGGGGCAATACATTTATTTTTAATAGGACCTTAATATAGGGATTAGTAATACTTAAGTATTACTATCCCTTTAAAACACTGGAGAAGTAATATCTGCTTCATCACCTCTTTATCCTTCTTCATCACACCTTAGGTCTTCTCCCACCCATGTCTGGAAAATTGTCTCAAATTTTCACTAAGTATTAACTCCAGTCAGATTACTTTTTTGAAAAGCAGAGTAGAAATGAATTCTAACTCAATGGAGGTATAAAGACACTTGCTAAAAATAAAGGTCGTCTTAGTTATTAAATCTGAATACACAGTATACACTAAATATGCCTACAAATATTCTCATTAGTGAATTTTCTGCAAATTTTCCTAGAACATTCTCAGATAGACATATTTATAAACTAGCCGTTACCTCTTCATAAATATGACCTATCGTGAATTTTAGAATCAGTTAAAAAAAATACACTAAAGGCCTCATAGTCCAAGGAAAAGTGGTTTAATTCTGGAGAAATTTAAATGCACCATAGGGGACAAATACAAATTCCACAAAAGTCCTATTGATTTAAATTGGGCTTTTTACCCCTTAACCCTTTGAGTGCCAGAGGGGTATGCAACGCATTGCTCTGCAATGCGTTGAGTACCCCTCTGGCACTCAAAGGGTTAAATGCTAGAGGGGTCTCTAAAGCATTGATTTGCAGTGTAGAGGAAAACAGCAAGTGCAGAACAGCTGGAGGGCCACCTCAACAAAACTCAATGCCACTTATTCTTAAAGGTACCGTGATCCAAAATATCTGAGAGCACAACAGCAACTGAGAAGCAGGGGCAAATATATACATCTGGAACCAGTCCAAGAGTGCAGTACACAATAGCCAATAACCAGGCTTAAACTATCAGGGCGCAGCAAAATCAGAGTCAGACAGAGAAGGACTGGAATAGGTCTGGTTCAGCATCTGCAGGCAAAACTGCAACAAGAAATATGAGGTAGCAAAGACAATAAAAGGTTCAGTTCACTAACTGCCGGTCTATACAGGAGCAAGTAGCAAACAATGCTGTGGACGGGGACAGGGCTGATTCAGCAACAGTCAATCAATGCAGGAGCAAACTGCATACACAGGACAAGGTCAAGCAGGAAGCTTTGAGCAAGCACTGTTGCAAGGAAGAGGTAGCTCTATAAAGCAGACCAGGTGATAACAAGAGCTGGACTGAACATCTGATCAAGCCACAGGTAGGGCAACTGGTATTCTCTGGACTGGACTATGTCAGTACCCCCTTCCCCATAGGCCACATCTGGGTATCTTAAGAGGATTTAGATGGGAAAGCAAGATGAAAGCATCCCACTTTTCTAGGATGTGGGCATCAGAATCTGGCACCCATGACCTTTCTTCTGGTCCAATCCCTTTCGATTGCCCAAGTATTGAAAGGTACCATTTACTTTATGTAAGTCCAAGATATTATGAAAGCATATTCATCATGACCATCCACATGCACTGGCAATGGCATACCTCTCAACATTTCAAATGGCCAAAGAGAGACACTTTTGGTTTAGGTGGTGTTGCTGGGAGAGTTGTTTTTGGGCAGGGCATTACTCAGAATTTGTTAGGCTATTTCACAATCTAGTGACACCTCATTGTGAAACTGAATAAATTATTGAATGCAAGACTGATGTATTTTATTTACACAGACACATATACTGAAGTTTACATAGACATTAATGTGGGTTTTATTGTTGTGGAGCAATGTGATATACCTATACACACACCACATACAGTCTGGTCCCCTAAAAAGAGGGACATCAGGGTGGAAAAGAGGGACAGATGGATTTGGGTCTCAAAGAGGGACTGTCTGTCCTAAAAAGGTACACTTGGGAGGTATGGACAATGGAGGTGCAATGACAGGATGCACAAAATGGTTCTGGGTATATGGCTTTATTTAGGAGACATGTAAGGTAGAATGAATACACAGGTTACGAGAAATAACTATCTTGAGTGGATAGAAGAATAGCTGTTATTCCTTAACAAAGGTCAAGAAGAATAGTAGCTTTTCCATCAGCAGCAAGAAATCAGTAGTATCAGGACCTATTAAACAGGAGAAATCAAGGATTATAGCCCAGGGCAGCAAGGAAGGGAGAATAGATGTTTGCTGCAAGGAATCATTGAAAAATTCTAGAAGTGCATTCAGTTTATAATTGTAAAATTAACTGCAAATTATGTGCTTCATGAGATTCGGATAAAGACAGAATAACAAATGGCATGCAGTTCAGTTTGATCAGTCATTCTTTGTAATGCATACTTTCAGCTGGGAAGGAGGGAAGGAACTGTGTGTAGAGGGTAGAGAGAATACGTAATTGATACACTGAATAACCAGTAGAATCCTGGCAGGAAGTGGAGGCACAATCACCTTAGTTTTGACCGTGATTGATTGGTGGAACAGCCTGTGAAACTCTAGTTAATCTGTGATGCATTTTATACTATGGCCAAACCTAATTTCCAAGAGAATAGGCCCTCAAACTAATATAATCTTGATATAGCACATTTGTCTTACTTTCCAATTTCATGGCCAGAAACAATATTGCAGTCAATGTGATAATCTCATTTACATGCATTGTTGGAAAAAAAAATACATGTTTATATTTCCTTTCTATAGTTCTTCTAATTGCCTTCTTTTTAGTGCAGGAGAATGCACTAGAGTGGATTAGAAAAGGAGCCAAAAGGATAAGGCATATGGGGAGCTGGACAGACTTTGCTGTTCCTCTGCACAGCGAACTGCAGTAAATGTTGTACTTTTATTCTATAAGCCATTCTAATATTATCTTTATTCAGATATTTTTAAAATACTGTTTAGCAACAGCTAGAGTTAGGTTAGCCAGCATTTAATTAATGGCTAGGGAGTAGGGATTAGAAGTCAGAGACTAGTAATAGAGCATCATTCTGTATTACCCAAATAAACACTGTATGTGCAATCCATTGCTGACTGTCCATATTGTTCACTGTCCAGTTGATTCCAGTGCTTACAGCTGCCCTTCCTAGTGGATTTTTTTTTTTTTTGGCTCTATTAGTGCAATTTTTTTTGCAACTGCTGTGTCAGTCCAGGGATGCCACTGCAGTCTCGGCCAAATATCCTTTTTGTTCCTGAGTGTGTTAATGTAAATAAAACATTAGATTTACTGCACCTAGTAGCTGGTTGCATGAATGAATGAATTAATTAATTATTTCAGACTTCTCACTGCTGTCTCTAGAAACTATGCCTGTTGTTCCTGAGTGTTTTAATTTAACAAAAAAATTAAAAGTAGATTTACAGTTCAAACTTTAGTGCACATACACAATGTGCATGTACAGTCGTCCAGACACACCACTGGTTTTTCCAGCAACTACTCCTGTTGTTCCTGAGTGTTTTTTTTTAATTGTATGTAGATTTACTATTAAAAAAAGAGTGCACATAGGCACAGTGCATGTGCAGTGTTCCAGACATGCCACTGCTGTCTCCAGCAACTAAGTATGTTGTTCCTGTTTTAATTAAAAAAAAAAAAAATTACTGTTCCAAAAAAGTGCACATATGCAGTGTGCATGTACAATGTTCCAGACATGCCACTTGTCTCCAGAAACTACCGTATGCCTGTTGTTCTTGAGTGTTTAATGTAAAAAAATATTAGTATAGATTTATTGTTAATAAAAACTGCACTGCATTGCTCAAGCACAGTGTTTAAGACACTCCACTGCTGTCTTCAGCAACTATGCATGTTGTTCCCAAGTGTTTTAATTAAACTGAATTTACTGTTAAAAAGAATGCACATAGGCACTGTTCATGCACAGGGTTCCAATCACTCCACTGCTGTCTCCAGCAATAATGCATGTCGTTCCTGAGTGTTTTCATTTAAAAAATGTAAACATAGATTTATTATTTAAAAAAAGCACACATAGGCACTATGCACATGCACTTTTCCAGACATGCTTCTGCTGTCTGTTGTTCATTTAAAAAAATTAAATACAGATTTACCATTTAAAATGTACATATAAGCACTATGCACATGTAATGTTCCAGATGTGCCTGTTGTTACTGAATGTTTTGATTAAAAAAAATAGAAGTAGATTTACTATTTAACTCTAAACAGACAAACCACTGCTATCTACTGAAACTACTTCTATTGCTCCTGAGTATAATGTAACAAAAAAAATTAAAAGTTAAAAAATAAAAGTAAAAATGAATAAATAGCCTCCTCAAAACAGAAACTTTTTTTCCTTTTAAATACTATCAGCAGTGAACATCCTAGACATAGTGGCAAAATCTTCACCTCCCCCAGGAAAATATGTTTCTATCAAGGCAAAAATGAGTAGTCATATACTGTATTTGGTTGGATCAAAGAAGAATACTTGTACATGTAGACTATTCCATAGTAATGGCCAACCACAGAAGACCATAAACACTACCATGATCAGTGCAACCACTACCACCAACAGTGCCACAACTACCACCACCAGTGTCATGACTATCACCACTAGTGCCACCATTACCACAAGCATTGACAGTCCTGTGATGTTTGAAATTCCCCAAAGCAATGATAGGCAGGCTGATGGAAGCAGATGGTCTATTTTTGGTCCAGAAGAAACCAAGGAAGATGAGGGAAGTTTACTGTCATCTAATCTGATGGTGGTTGTGAGCCTTAATCCCACCTTTGCCCAGGTGGTAAATTACATTCCTACTGATGATGAGAAACTAGATTATAAGCCAGTGGAGATTGAGGGAGAGGAGGCACACAAGCCATCTACTTCTTCTATACAATTCCAAACATCTGGTGCTCCTTCAGCTCAACAGAAGCAGCAGCCTGGTGAGAGCTGTACCACTGTTTCCCATACATGTGCTCCTACCGCCACCAGTACCACCTCTTGAACTGCCATTCAGAAAAGCAGTAGCTCATCAATTTTGCACCAGGCTGTGGCTGGCCTAGAACACTGTATAAAGTGAGGGATCATTTTGAGAGTGTGTGAGTCTGGCATACTGCAAGGCTCAAGTTGTTTTGTAAAGAAGTGAGCCAAGAGAAGGTGTTAGGGCATCGACACATTTTGATATGAACCAATATCTGTGTACATACGACAGTGTAGCTTTGTTTTGGGTGCAAACTGGCAGAACTGGCACCAGTAGCATCACCCCAACAGCCACCACCAGCAGCAACCAGGACAGAGAGTGGGAAGAACACTCAGGTTGGTTTTCAGAGACAGATGGGACATGGACCTTACCATCAGCCCCCCCCTTGAAAACTTTAAGGGATTTCCATTCAAGGGTTATGTCAAAGCAATAGTCAAATAAGCTGACACAGCTGCTCCGGCAACTGGTTTCTGTGGATAGTGCTTCCTTCTCATGATTTATGTGACGCTCTTCATGCAGGTATTACAGGCTTTTGCTCCCCACTACCATCTCCCTTCTCCCCCATCATCTTCAGTAGGATTGTACTGTCTACAACATGATGTTGTCAACCAGTGGAACTCTACCTTGGAGAAGATGGAGAGGATTCTGGAGCACCAGAGATCACTTCACTTCATGTCCTCTGAGCAGAACATTGGGGTGTCCTGTCCACTTGGCAGAGAAGAATGGTCATTAATAGAGCAGGTAGTGATGGTCCTCAAGCCATTCAGAGATGTCACCAAAATGTGAGTTTTGGTTACTAACTCTGGTTGCTCCATGCACCTCACCAGCTACAGAATGGTAAATAGGCGGGTTTGTAGCTCAGTGTTTTTTTCCTTACCTGCCGCTTTACCGGAGGGTATAGAATTTAGTCCTTAAAGCGGAACTACCACCCCTGTTCAAATTTAGCCCAAATAAATACATATATAGTGACTAGCTGCTCAATAGCGCTAGTCACCAGAATTATTACCAGAATTATTACCTGGTTATTGAGAATTAAACACTGTTCCCAGACTGACACACAAGAAACAGTGCAGACATCTTTCCATAGTAATGTCTGTGCACCTGCGCTGTCAGTCCCAGCCTGCTCAAAGAGGCGTTGCTAGGAGCAGTTCGGCTCCAAATGGGACTGACTGCGCAGACGTCTTTATGGAAAGATGTCTGCATGTCAGTCCGGGAACAGTGTTTAATTCTTAATAACCAGGTAAATATTCTGGAGACTAGCGCTATTGAGCAGCTAGTCTCCAGATGGGTATTTATTTGGGCCAAATTTGAACAGGGGTGGTAGTTCTGCTTTAATGTGTGTGCATTTTTTTCTTTTTTCTTTTTTTTCATATTACCACTGAAATCTAGGGAGAGGCTTGTAGATAAAAGAAGCACTTTAAATATTATCAAATACAATGTAATCCAGGCTGTAGTTAATTGTGAATTCATTGTCTTTTGTCTTCTAATACTTTTATTTAAGTTACACTATCATCTAATAATAATTTATGTGATTTTGAATCAGCACTATGTTGTATTAGACTTTTTTTATTTAGAAAACCATTTTTTAGTTATTTAGATTATTAGATTAAGGAATGCAATCACTTCCTGTTTTAGCTCTACATTACATCTTCCACTCAATGACATTGCTCAGCAAAGAATTGCCCATCTCCCCGAGAAATGTATGGGTTAAGGAGAGATAATTTAACACAGTTGGGGCTCGATTTAAAGGCAGCCGTTAACCAAAAAAAACACTAACGGGTGCGTTAAGTGTCATGTTGCAATTCAAAGATCCGTCTAAACAACAGCTAACGGCAGTTGCACAATTCCTACGGCCGCTACACTTACGTGCATTCAGACGCATGGAACAACATGGAACAACATACCCCAGAGCTATTCAAAGGCTTGCGGTACTGATAACGGCTGAAAAAAAGACACACCTAACGGCTAAAAGTTAAGACCCACTTTTCTCACACGTTAGACACTTAACGGCCAAAACAAAACACCCGTTACAGAGGAAAAGACACAAAAGGCTTACCGCACAACCATGTAAATGGGAAAATTAACCCGTGCAATGCCAAAACAACACAAAAACATGCACACACAACACAAATCACTACACACAAAACAACAACCAACACCACAGGAACAATGACACACAAAAAAACAACAACACAACATGGCACGGAACAATGGGGGTCATCACACAAAGCGGACCCTGCAAATACAAGCTCACCTGGGAAACATCAACACGCGACCTGCACCCCACAACTGCACGCCCGCAAATGGCACACACAGAACAAGCACAACACACCACATCTTATAACACACACACACCTGCAAACACTTACCTGGACACAAACAACTCACCATTGGTCAGCACTCACCTCATCACCACACCTACACAACGCCCTAGCAAGTACTTAAAGGGACAACTCAACACACTCACTTGTGGCTTGTTTTCCACTCAGGGAGGGAGAGAGAGAGATAGACAGAGAGAGAGAGAGAGAGAGACAGATAGATAGATACAGATAGATAGAGACAGATAGAGAGAGCAAACAGTATGTTGGGTTACATATTGTTGCGAAGACTGCGTAGAAGGCGTGCAAGGGAGAGAGCTAGGGAACATCAGCAAACCCCAAGCACGCCTCATCAACAGCCTCCACCTGTTGCAAGTGAGGAGGCTCTGGCTCAGCAGCCACACAGGAGTCCATCCCCACCTGGAGGGCACAGGATGTATAGACGACCACCAAGGCCCAGGGTATACCGCCCAAGGGTCACACTCTTTGGAATGGCTGATGACGAGGTCATTGATCGCTACAGGTTGAGGCCTGACAGCATCATTGCCTTGTATGAGGTCATCAAGGAGCAGGTGGATCCCATCTACATCCACAACCATGCCCTAACTGGCCTGCAGAAACTACTCTGTGCCATACACTTCATGGCAAGCGGGGCCTTCCAGTCCACTGAGGGTTACGCATCTGGCATGTCACAGGCCACATTCTCCAGAGTGCTGGCCCAGGTCCTGCCAGCCCTCAAAATCAAGGCCAGTACCCATATACATTTTCCCACCACCGACATGGACTGGATACACGTCAAGCAGGCCTTTTACGCAAAGGGAGGCATGCCCAGGGTCATGGGTGCTATAGATTGCACCCATGTCCGGATTAAGGCCCCAGCACGTGACGCACAGATATTCATCAACAGGAAGAACTTCCACTCCATCAACGTGCAGATGGTGTGTGACAGCAACATGAGGATCATGAATGTCTGTGCAAAATATCCTGGCAGCACACATGATGCATACATTCTACAAAACTCCTCAGTCCACAGAGATTTTGAGAATGGAACCTTTACAGGGGGATGGCTACTGGGTGAGTTCACAAAACAAAATCACACCACATACACAGGCGTACACACCACTCAGCTCAGCATGCACCTGACCCACACCTACTACGTCCACCACACAAAACATCATTCACACAACATGTGCTCCCTGTTTCACCATGTCACTCACATTACACAGGTGATGCTGGCTATGGATGCAAGTCCTGGCTACTGACCCCTCTGGCCAATCCCCAAACACATGCCCAGGAAAGCTACAACCAGGCTCATGCCAGAACCAGGAATGCTATTGAGCGGACATTTGGGCTCCTCAAGTCAAGATTCCGATGTCTGGACCACTCTGGGGGAGCACTGCAGTATGCACCGGCTAAGGTGTGTGACATCATTGTGGCGTGCGCAATACTGCACAATATCGCAGTGGACACCAGGCTGCTGGAGCACATCCCGGACCCCCCCATACAGGAAGTGCCCATGGACATCGGGCATGTGGAGGAGACCATGAGAGGGGCACAGATCAGAGACAGGCTCATCACGGAATACTTCACCTGTGAGTATAACACAGGCATGCAAACAATCCATGCAAGTCCCCCAGCAGTCCTGTGACACTAACCACACTGCACATTTTGTTCTGTCTCACCCCACAGGAACAGTGACACAGCACTGCACTGGCAGTGGACGTGGAAAATTGTGTGTGTGGACTCAGCAACCATCCTCCATTCCACTCTCCACGTTGACATACAGACCCCAAGGATATCACGCACACCCTCAGGAGAAACAAGGTACAACATATTACCCATGTTCATCACCTTACACGGCTTGATTGACAGCAACTAACTGGATATGCCATGATTAGAGCCTGAACAACCATGCTAGCCCAGTAGTGAAAGAGTATTATCTAATGATTTGCATGAGAAGGGACATCAGACTCAATATGGGACCTGTACTGTGCTACAGCTGAGAAGAGCAGCACAGGGGTGGATGTACAGTGGTATGGGCACACAATGTAGAGGTCATGAGACGTAGATCAGATTACCACGGACTCCATGCAGACCTGTGAGTGTGCAGACGTATGTGCCCCTGACATGAATACACACATCAACAAATGTGTCCTAACAGTTCCATGGAACAAATGACATTGGGCTGCCACTGTCACTTTCACAGTGGCAGCACAATGTCATTACTTCCATGGAGCTCTCAGAACACTTGTTAATGTGTGTATACATGTCAGGGGCACATATCCCTAGGACTGATGCACATGTCCTTAGTTCCCCACAGAATTGGTTACAGATGAGTACACAACACATTGTCAAGCAATGGTTTGTGCACTCACCTGTAACTGTGAAAACTGAGGGGATGAAAAAGACTAAATTGTTGTTGCTTGATGATCAGTTCAGGTCTACTGCTCCAAATCCTGTCCTCTTGTCCCGCAGGCATCCGTAACATGATCCATCCTTGAACTGAAGATCTTCCATGTGACTGGATTGATGTCTTGACAACACCTTCATGAAGATCACCCCTTGCTGTTTCTGGTGATGTTGTTGGTGATGCAAAGTTTGACCTGAGGTTCACACAAACCTCTACTGGAACATTCTCATAGAGACACAGAAAACACTAATTCTTGAGTGTTGTAACCTGTACAGTCAGGATGCTCAGCTACAGAGTTGTCAAACCTCATGGACAACACATGAGCAGGGCAGCAGTGTTACTGAAGTATTACAATTTAGTTTCAAAGTACATTTAGTGTTCTCATACAGGTGTTCAATGCATATAGGCAATACACACACAAAACACATGTACATTCTAATGTACTTTGAGACACAATAAAGATGAACCATCACCATTCTATCTGTGTCTGTAGGAGGATATATTTGAGAACACATATGTCAATGTGTTACCACACCCAGGGTAGAGTATGCCCCATACATGGAAAGGCAACACCCACATCACAGGAGTCCACCACTTGTTTGCCAGTGACTGGACTCTGTGATGTATCAATGCAAACAGATGATGGTGGCAGTGATGCACCAATGTGTTGTGGGAGTTATGAAGAGGTGATACAGGGGACATACTTCCACAGTGAATACCTGTCCACAGTATCTGTATTGCTCAGTATAATCCATGTTCGGAGATTTTGCTCCACTTTGACATATCTCAGTACATGGGCTAACGAACAACCAGACTAAGTGGACATGTGTTATCACTGGTGAAGTCTGTTACACCCTTAGGGAAACAGCAACTCAACTTACAGGAGACCCCAATGCTCAGCCCAGGATATCAATGTGTGTGCTACACGTTGAAATCCTAGGTTAAAAACATTGGCTTCTTCAGTAAGTCAGTTGCACAATGAGTGTGTGAATCCAAGACAACATGGATACATGTCCCATTTATCTATCCTGCTTATAATGTCCCTGCTAGATCACAGAGCTGTTTGTCTGGTTATCCCATTAACCCACTGAGTGCAAGAGTGGTCCCCAACGCATTTCTTGACAATGCGTTGTCTACCACTCTGGCACTCAAAGGGTTAAACACAGCACATGATGTAGACAAATGTTCAGTGTTGTACAATTTGTTGTGCTAAGGGGTATGTTTTGTTGTTCAAATTCAACACACAACACCGCCATATAACACAGTGGTGTAATATGGCTCCAGGGATGTATTACAAGTTGAATTTGTACAACGGTGTGTGTGTGAACCCATGTTGTAGCATCCCACTAACATTTCACATAGGCAGAGGTTGTGTTCACTGCATTGTATGGCAATGCATTGGAGACAACCCTGCCACCCAATCCATAACTGAAGACACAACAGATCAGACTGGAATTAAAAAAAAAAAGTTTTCTTTATTGAGGGGAAACTTAACAGGTTGGGCCTTTCATTTTTTCTTCTTTGGGTGGGGGGCCTTAGCCTGGGTGCCAGAGGTGGATGCCCTTGTGGATCTCCTGGTAACCCTCTGCCCCCTAGGTGTTGCTTCAGGGGTAACACTAGAGGGGGTGGTGGTTGCAGTAGACCCCTCAGTGGAACGCAAGTTCTCCCTCTCCATCCTCAGGTTCTCCCTGCGGTTTATCTCCCTCAGCTCCACAAGGACCTGTGTTAACATGTCCATCACACCAGTCCTGAGCTGCTGGAGTAGTGTATTCCCCCTGGACACCTCCGACTCCAAACCTTGGATCCTGCTCTCCAATTGGACAATGTTCCTCCTGGATTGCCTCCTGCTCCTGGTGATATTGCTGTCAGTACTCCTGCTCGACCGGAGTAGTCTCCTCTGAAGGGCCATACACTCCGCCTCCATCCCTGTGAGGCGTGCGGTGCTGGAGGTGGATGTGCCCGGTGTCCCTGGTGCTGCTGTTTCTTCCTCTGCTGCTGAGGGTGCTGTTTCTTCCTCTGCTGCTGAGGGTGCTGTTTCTTCCTCTGCTGCTGAGGGTGCTGTTTCCTCCTCTGCTGCTGAGGGTGCTGTTTCCTCCTCTGCTGCTGAGGGTGCTGTTTCCTCCTCTGCTGCTGAGGGTGCTGTTTCCTCCTCTGCTGCTGAGGGTGCTGTTTCCTCCTCTGCTGGAGGTGCTGTTTCCTCTGCTGCTGGAGGTGCTGTTTCCTCTGCTGCTGGAGGTGCTGTTTCCTCTGCTGCTGGAGGTGCTGTATCCTCTGCTGCTGCTGAGGGTGCTGTGGCTGCTGTTGGAGTGGCTGGTGCAGATGATGGGCATATGCCCACCACATCAAGTGATGCAGAGCTGCCCAGAGATGTGTGTGCTGGTGGAGGTGTGAATATGTCCCTGGGTAGGGGGCGCTGGGGCTCACCAATCAGGCCCAGGTGTGTGTAGTCCAGTGGCCAAGGGTCATATGGTGGCCACTGATAGGTGGTGGGACCCCACCTTGGATCATACCTTGGGGCATGCTGTGGAGCCATCCAGGAGGGTGGGTTGATCTGGGAGGCATATGGCCCATATTGGGTGTTGGCCACTGTCCCTGGCAGCCATTGCCTCCCTGGCGGTGGTGGTGCTGCTGATGGAGGGTAGTAGCTGGTGGAGGTGGATGGATGTGTCCACCTCTCCTCCTGTGGCATCCAGCCACTGTACTGGGGAGGTGCAGCTGGAAAGGGTGGTGCAGCCTGTGGTGGTGCAGCTGGAAAGGGTGGTGCAGCCTGTGGTGGTGCAGCTGGAAAGGGTGGTGCAGCCTGTGTTGGAGGGGATGGTGATGGTGGGTAAGGTGACCACCGGCTGGTCCCCTCCTCTGTGTCCTCCTCACTGGGGGGTGACATAGCCTCCTCCACTGTCTCCTGCTGGGCTTGACGGCCGTAAGCTGTGTGGAGGAAGAAGATGTTGTGATTAGTGACCTTTGCCATATGTTTGTGGAGACAATTCTACTTTGATATGTGTTGAAGAAAAATATATGTGTTTGTGTTAATCCCCCTGGGTAAACAAGGGTACTCCCACTGCTGAAAGGTGTTTGAGTTATTATGGGTGAAGGTTTCATTTTGAGGTGCAATATCACAGTGGCCAGAAATAGTACAGTGGGGCTGTTGCTACACCCTCCCATGTAGATATCTGGTCCCTGTACCAGAGCTGTCCATATGATTGTGTAGTAACAGCACCACTGTACAATATCAGGCCACTAGGATATTGCCCCTGACATATCCATGTCTGAGCTGTGATACCTTTTGCATCAACACACCTTTCAGCAGTACGAATACCATTGTTTAACTCGGGGGGGGGGGAGATCCAACAACATATATTTGTCTTCACAACTTGTAGGGATGGCTATCCCTCCAGGGGGGTGGCAAAGGTTAAGTCCACCTTGATGTCAGATTGTAGACATTGTGGGAACAGATGTTGTTCTCTGTTAGTCCTATCCCTCCTACCCTCATGGTTGTTCAGATAATGCTCTATGTGACGGATGTAGATTTCAGTCATTTGTCTACACGAGGGATTTTCAGCAGAGACAAAATCAACCCATTTAGAGAACAATACTTAATTGGAATGGTGTACAGGGTGTGCATGATTTACAAGCACACTCTGTGGACCATTCCAAAGAGGTATTTCTCTCTATATGTTGTGACTTTGGCTCTGCTGAAGAGCCTCCGTGTGGTCAAATGATGGATATCTTCACCTGTCACATGGAGCAATATCTGTATAACCATGAGTGTTGGAGGGATGGGACTTAGATCAAGACACATCTGTTAACGATGGCAATGATATGACATCATGATGACATTACCCATTGCTATCTCATTACAGTGACACACAAGTAGAAATGGTCATATATGTATGTGGATGTAACGGAAGCTGGGAAGGGACCGCGTCACCTTCCGCCGTCGTTCCCGGGTCTCTCCTTCTCAACGCCAGATAAGCGCCGTCAGGTGCACCGGTTGGAGTATGAACAGTCACTGGAAACAGCCGCAGGATCGCTGGAAACAGGGAAGCAGGGAAGAGTCCACGTCGCCGCCTGACAGTCCACGAAGTTAGGTCGCAGGAAACTGGCAGCAGGCGGTCGGCGATTCAGGATACTTGGCGCAGATGGGTATCAGAGTGGATACTTTAGACCATAAGCAATACAAGACTCCAGGACTCCTTGTTCACTCCAAAACAGAACTCTTTATTACAACAAACCACAGCATATTTATACAGTTTCAAACCACACTAACTTGGAGCACAGTACAGGAGACTTAATTCAATCACAGTTCATCAATAGGACACAGCAAATGGTAGGGCAGAATACAATGGGGTAGTCACAGGGATAATTCAGTCACCACAAAGGGTCCAAGAACCAACAACAAATGATTCAGGGAAACATAATAGGGCAGACATGATTGGATTAATCACACAGCAGGGGGCCACATGACAGTGCTCAATACAATGACTTGAGTAATTAAGCAAAAGGCTTGGGGGACTACAATACATATTGAAAGTAAACATGCTCAAACTCAAATGATTAACCCTTTGCAGGTCAGAAGAGTTTGCAGCACCCAAGCCTTGAATTGTTCTTGCCTCTGGTACAGCTGCCTATCCACATAAGGCTAGCCAAAGTCTCTTAGTCCAGGATAAGGGCCTGAGAGATCGTATGCCAGGGCACAAAGGAGTGTCCAATATCCATAATCCTTGGGCCCAGGGGTGAATAAATGCCATGCCCAGACAAGAGCTCCCAGTAACGGGTAGGATCCGTTACATTTCTCCCCCTTTTTTGTACCAAGCCAGCGGTTGCAATAGTAAATGCTGGCTTGGAGTTGTAAGAGAGCATTGCTGCTGTGAGCCCCTTGTCTGGACAGTTCATTAGTCTGGAGGCCTTGGTCCTAGGCCAGTCTCAAATGGGAAGCCCCTTGTCCTGGGCCAGGGAAACAATGAGCAGTCCTTTTGTCCTGGGCCTGTAGAAAACATGAGCCCCTTGTCCGGGCCTGGTAATAGAAACAAGTCCCTTGTCCTGAACCAGGGGTACAGTCTTGGTTCTTAATCCTGGGCCAGGGATATTGGTGCCTGTTGGCCCTGGCAATCAACAAATTGGGCGGCCTCTCCTGGGCTATGCTCCACTCAGAGCTGGAGTCCAATGTTCCTGGGTCTGGGGCCAGTGGCTCAGGGTCCAGAGCCAATCTATACGGGGAATCTCCCTGGGGCAACTGGGTCTCTGGATCCTGTGCATCAGAATGTGGGGAGAGGGGCATATCTCCCCCTTTTAGTTGGGCCATCGCCCCAGAGGAACAGGAGAGGATGTTTGTCCCACTCCCCTGTGCTGGGGCAACGTTCTGGGGCACATTCCCACCCCCCATGCAGAACTCAGGGAATTCAGGGGCCCCAGTAACATCCCTGTTGAGGACTGTGGTCCCTCTCACCAAGTCAGGGGCCAAAGGGGGACTGGTGGGGGGCACCTTCTTGGGGCTGCTGGTGCACTTGCTCCCATTCACCAGCGTCAGGTCAAAACAAGGGGTAGTGTGCTCACACCTACACACCACAGCAGGGAATTCACAAGGGTTGATGGGGACCGCATTCCCACCCATCAGTTCATACAACATTTCCTCTGGCGGGCCAGTAGTACTGCTTTCTCCCAGCCTGCTGGGGTCCTCCTCTGGTAGGCCATCCTTAACAGTCCCTTTTCCTGCCTTGAGGGAGACCACAGTCCCATCCCTCAAGGCTGCAGCATCCATGACCCTGGGGAGCACACACGGCTCTGCTCCCAAGGCATTCTCCAGCAAACCAGGGACCATCTTTTTAGGGCTGCTGGTGAGCTTGCTCCCACTCACCAGCATCAGGGCACAACAAGGGGTGGTGTGCTCACTCCTGCACACCACAGCAGGGGATTCACAAGGGCTAATGTGGACCGCACTCCCACCCATCAGTTCACAGTCCATATCTTCAGGAGGGCCAGCGGCACTGCTTTCTCCCAGCCTGCTGGGGTCCTCCTCCTGTAGGCCATTACACACAGGCCCTTCTTCTGCCTTGAGGGAGACCGCAGTCCCATACCTCAAGGCGGCATCCTCTGTGGCCCTGGAGAGCACATACTGCTCCGCTTCCAGGGCATTTTCCACAACAACAGGGGGCATCACTTTGGGGCAGCTGGTGAGCTCTTCCACACTCACCACAGCAGGGGGTTCACAGGGACTGATGGGCTCTCTCCTACCCATCAGTTGGGGCACAACATTGCTGCTGGTGGGGACCTGCATCTCATCCACCGCAGCTGGGAAAGCAGGGAAAGGGGCAACATGCCTATCAGGGGAGACGTCTGTCCCATCCCCTGATGCAGAGGCATTCTCTTCACTGAGGGGGAACGAATTCCCACCCCTCAGCTCAGGCAACAAACAGTCCAGGGGCAAAGGGGTATCAGGCAGGGCAACAGGGGCACTGGTGAGGAACGCATTCCCACTCACCAGTGTGGAGTGAACAGGGGCAGCTCCATCTAAGTCCTCAGCTCCACTGAAATCCTCCTCAGATGAGTAACCCCCCCAGTCTTTTTCCTCTCTTTGTATCTCCTGGGCTTCCTCTATCCAGCCCATGTACATTAGCTCCAAGTTCCATTCCTGCTTGACTAAACGGTCTAGGTTCCCCTCCTGGTCTGGAGGAAAGTAACTTCCAAACATGGCCTTTCTTTTCTCCCAAATCTCCCAGTAGCGGCTGTAATTCCTCTGGCCGAAAGTAGCATCCTCCTGAAAGGCCATCCATACCAGTTGTTGGAGTTTCAGGCGCAAGTTGAACGGGAAAAAGTTGACCATAACTCCTGTATACTCCTTGTGAAGGCACTTGATCATTTCCCAGTATCCGTCCTGGACTTGGAGCTCCTCTGTGATGCAGGTGGTGACCTCCCGGTAAAACTCCTCGGCTAAATCACCTAGGAAGGTCTCCCATTGACATCCTATGTAGTGGTACCGCATGTCATACACTCCTATGGCCTCCGGCAGCCGTGCTTTCGCCGCCATCTCTTAGCTGGTACACCCGATAAAAGAAGGAGAAATCCCACCGCTATGCCACCAATGTAACGGAAGCTGAGAAGGGACCGCGTCACCTTCCGCCGTCGTTCCCGGGTCTCTCCTTCTCAACGCCAGATAAGCGCCGTCAGGTGCACCGGTTGGAGTATGAACAGTCACTGGAAACAGCCGCAGGATCGCTGGAAACAGGGAAGCAGGGAAGAGTCCACGTCGCCGCCTGACAGTCCACGAAGTTAGGTCGCAGGAAACTGGCAGCAGGCGGTCGGCGATTCAGGATACTTGGCGCAGATGGGTATCAGAGTGGATACTTTAGACCATAAGCAATACAAGACTCCAGGACTCCTTGTTCACTCCAAAACAGAACTCTTTATTACAACAAACCACAGCATATTTATACAGTTTCAAACCACACTAACTTGGAGCACAGTACAGGAGACTTAATTCAATCACAGTTCATCAATAGGACACAGCAAATGGTAGGGCAGAATACAATGGGGTAGTCACAGGGATAATTCAGTCACCACAAAGGGTCCAAGAACCAACAACAAATGATTCAGGGAAACATAATAGGGCAGACATGATTGGATTAATCACACAGCAGGGGGCCACATGACAGTGCTCAATACAATGACTTGAGTAATTAAGCAAAAGGCTTGGGGGACTACAATACATATTGAAAGTAAACATGCTCAAACTCAAATGATTAACCCTTTGCAGGTCAGAAGAGTTTGCAGCACCCAAGCCTTGAATTGTTCTTGCCTCTGGTACAGCTGCCTATCCACATAAGGCTAGCCAAAGTCTCTTAGTCCAGGAGAAGGGCCTGAGAGATCGTATGCCAGGGCACAAAGGAGTGTCCAATATCCATAATCCTTGGGCCCAGGGGTGAATAAATGCCATGCCCAGACAAGAGCTCCCAGTAACGGGTAGGATCCGTTACAGTGGATATGTACCCTTCATATGGATGGAGTAATATCCTTCCAAGATGTGATGCCAGAGAGCATTTCATTAGGTGTGATTGCCTTACTGGCTATATATGTGCACCCATCCAACCAGACATTGTATTGATATGATGGATATGAACATACCTCGTATATCCCATCTACGTAGGGTGTGATATACTATGTATGTGTATTTGGATGGTAGCAATGTAGGTTGATATGTGATGGGTGCACATATCTGGCCAGTAAGGCAATCACATCCAGTAAAGTGATCTCTGTGTTCACATCATGTTGGAACATATTTAGTAACATTTGAATCCTAAGGGCAACAATCCAGCCAGTAGTGAGGGATATCTTTGATTGAGGCCTGTTTTTTTGTCTGTGTATGAGCCCATCCATCCTTCTGTGTGAGGCAACCGTACTCAGTCCTAGATATCCATCAGTCATGGCCTGTTGGTGACCAAGGTACAATGTTTGCTATTTGTTTCCCATATGTATCCTGCATAGAGATGCTGGTGTACCATCGATCCATGGCATCAGCACCCCTGTGGATCCATGTGGGAATCAGATATGGGATATGTCATTTCAAGTCAGAGTAAATGATTGCAGCCACAACACCAATGCCTACTTTTTCCTGCTTGAATTCTGTAAAATAGTTTTCGGCCTGTGTGTTGCACCTACAAGCATTTATTCTGTGTGACACTGTGATGTGTGATCTGATGCCCCCTTTTGTGATTCAGTAAGCGGTGATGTTGAACCGATGACATGAACATGATGGTGACTTCTCCAGTGATCTCCTTTCCCCATTTCCAGTGTTTTCCATGGAGTCTGTACAATGGGACCCTATGAACTTGATTCTTGTTTTGGCATATTCTCCATGGACTAACACTGGTACTGGTGAAGTGAGGGTGTGTGAGGGTTACTTTGTGTCCACCATGTGTTTGTCACCGCTTAGTGAATGTCCCCTGTGTAGCATGTGATCGTTGTCCTATTGACTTGTTTGTTGTCAGGTTAACCCCTTGAGTCCCAGAGGGGTTGCCAATGCATTGTTGATCGATACATTGATGATCCCTCTAGCACTCAAGGGGTTAGGGTGGGGGTGGGGACATGGGTGACATTGTGTGTGAACAGTGATGATCTATGACAGTCGACAATTTGAAAATGAAGGTTTGTGTATTGTGTGTAATGAGCACAGCGACAGGAGGGTTGAAGTAGGACTTTGACAGGTTTGTCCCAAGTTGGACGTTGCCATTTGTCCAGGTGTTGTGTCCTTTTTTTAACCCTCATGGTGCTGTGTTGGTGCAGTTGTATGGCTGAGTGATGGCCATGTGTTGAGGTGTGAGTGTGTGTGCAGCTGGTGTTGGTTGCTGTAGTGTGTTGTTCTGTAGTGTTGCACTTACCGGTAGTGTGGAGGCTCCTCTCATCCCCAGTGTCAGTTCCTCCCACGACCCCCTCGATCATGGTCGGGGACATGTTCTGCCGCACCATCTCCTCCCAGCCGCAGAATGTGATGGGCACAGATGGGCCACCTCCGGTGCCTCGGGCTTGCTTGGCCATGTCAGACATCTTGTTCTTGACCACCCTCCGGCAGTCGCCCCATCTCTTCTTCACAGACTCCACGTCCCGCCTGCATGTTGCCACCGCGTTCACCCGGCTGCAGATCTGGTTCCAGGCTGCCTTCCTCCGCGCTGCCAGGCCAGGGACCTTTGCCGTCGGGTGGAGAACACTCTGCCTCTCCAGGACAGCTTCCACAAGAGCCGTGTTCTCCTCCTCACTATATCTGGGATCCCTGATCCTGCCCTCATCAGCTCCGGCATGGGAGGATTCAGAGCCGGAGTGCCCTGCCTGGTCTGACCCTGCCTGTGTGGGGTGCTCCCCAGGAACTACCCCTCGTCCCACTGCAGGTTCTGTCCCTGTCCTGCGTGTTCCTGCTCTGGTGGGCCTGGTCCCCCTCCGCCCTGCGGATCTCCCTCTCCCACCCCTGCTCTGCTGAGGGATCCCCTCCTGACCTTCCTCCTCCTCCACTACTCTCCCCATCCCTCTCTCCTGTCCTCCTCTCCTTGCCATCACTCACCCAGTCACACCCAGGCACTCCCACAGGCCCTCACAGACACACTCGATCCAGTCACTCTCTGTCACACACTTTCACTCCCAGATTCACACTGTCAAAATAAAAAGTAAAATGTGTAAGGTGTTATGAAATAAAAGGACTATGTGTATGTATGTGTATGTGTTTGTGTTTGTATGTGTGTATGTAATATGTGCAAAAGTGTGATATGTGTATATATAGTGCACCTCTCTCCTCTCTCCAAACTGCAAAACTCCTCTACCTCCAATGAACGCGCCTCTCTCCCTCTCTCTAATGACTATCCTCCGCTCCTGGGTCCTGATATCTGGCTCTGAAGAACTCGATAACAGACAGTGTGTGGCGGTTATTTTTGGGTATATATAGGTGTATTTGAAGTTATTTGATACATTGGGCCTTTGGGATTGGATGTGTGTTTGAATTTGTTTTGGCATCAATCAGGGTTGCTTGACAACGGCAGCCGTTATGTTACATGTTGTTTGGAGCTCAGTTATCGTGTGATTTGTCCGCCCGTTGTGCATTAACATGAGCGACAACGGGTTTTGTGTTACGTGTTTTTTGTGTGCCTACGCTCGATAGCTATTCTCGTAGAGTAGCTATTGAATCTGCCGTAACTCCTGTATTATTTGCGAGCGATGTGCCTTTTTCACTTAGCGGCTGGTTTAACGGTTGCCTTTAAATCGAGCCCTTGGTGCTTGCTCAGCTTGCTTTAATAGCATAATATAGATCTAAATAACTCAAAAACAGATTTGCTTATTAAAAATTAACAATACTTCTTGTAGGTTATTATAAAAGTGGTCATAATCACCAGTCTAATTATAGGTCATAGTGTAACTTAAATTTTCTATGACGATGTTGACCCTTTGTGTTCTACAGAGGTCTGGCACATAACAGTGTATCATAACCAAATACATAGCTGTGGTTTTCTTGCTGAGTAAATTCAAGGGCTGTTACAAGTCAAACTTGTCTGAGTTTTTTTTTAACTTTTCAGTGCCAGAGATGTTCCCATGTCATTGCTTCACAAAGTGATGTACACCCCTATGGCACATGAAGTATTAAATTAAGATTTAAATTATGAAAAGCCACCACTAGATGGTAATCTTGCTTTTGTCTTCTATGGAGAATTACAGTCAAAATCCATAAATTCTCAGAATACAGAAAAAAACATTATATGGCATGGTTTGATTTATAATAACTTTTTATTTAGTCATCTGCCAGCAGTGGTTACCCATTTCCTACTCTGCAGGCAAAGCCCTTCATTATTAATTTTTCATAAAATATGAATATTTCTTTGTCTGCTTGGATCTATATTCTACCTACTGTATACCCAATAAGTTAACAGTATGAGTGCTTTATAGGATGTCACAACTTTCTTGCACTCAAGGTACTCTGTTTTTTCCCTGGGTAGAATTACATGTTATACCACTAATCTTGAATTACTGAAGAACAGAATTGGAGAAGACATCTGTTGTGTTCCATTGTTCACTGATTTGTGATGGTTCTCCAATGTGAAGCTGATATGGAATAAATATAGGCTAGAGACTTGCAATTAATAACAACAATGTACTAATATGTTCTGTCTAAGGGAAGGCTGTATGGAAAACAGGGCAAAGTGGATAGCTGCCCATGACCTAATTAAGGGAGAGTATCCCCTACTTCCTTTTATCTTGGACACACAATACACTCTAATCAATGTGTGAAGCTTGGTGTAAAGCTTCAGTCATATATGCAGATAGGTTTGACAAATAATAATTTAATTCAGTTAGGTGTAAGATCTTAGCAATGTGTGAGTCCAGGTGTAATCTCAGTATTCTAGGAAACTGTTTGCTCGGGATGGGGGTCAGAAATCATCTAGAATGGTTTTTGTACATAATTAATGGAAACCTGTTACTTTACTATATTTTTGACCAGTGAAATTCATATTCACTTGCTGATGAAGATGAATAAAATATAAATGTGTATGTGTGTGTGTATATATATATATATATATATATTCTTTTTATGACAGCTTTTGCTTTCTGTATGTGTTCACAGGAATCAGAATCAACAATTGAACTAATAGAAGCAAACAAAAATTTTGTTAACAGAGTTTATTCAAATATAATTTTTGAGAGCAATCCATGCTGGGAAAATTTCAGGGCAAACCATCTGCAGCGTAGATAGGAAAAAACACCAGCAAACACAGCAGCATAGATGGGGATATAGGAAACTTTAAAATGAATTACATTGAGTTTTTCTCCTTGAAACCTAAGAGATTTCTTATACAACTTGCTTCATAATGCACTGTCCCTAGCATTCAAAGTTGTTAAGATCTTTTAAATCAGTGGTGATTAAGGATATTTTTATTGATCCCCTATGGCTTAATAGGTTTGCTCAAGAATTTCTCCAGATCTTTCAAAAGCCTTACAGAATATGCAATATTCTTCGCAATGTCTTGCTTACCCCTCTGGCATTCAAAGGGTTAAGGATTTCCCTGTTTAAGCACAGGTGAGTCAGTCAAAGTGAATGAGCCACCGATAAATCCTGGCCTGTTGGTGGCCCTTGAGGACTGAGCTAGGACAGCCCTGCACTATGACATGCAAAATTAATAGTCAATAGAGGACAAAAATGTTCCTTGTTCTTACCTCCTTTTATTTCACTTTTATTTAAAATAATGTGATCTAATTTCCATCCTCTTGGATGTTATAGGCATCTCTGGAACTCATATGGTTAGATAAAGTTATAAATAGGCTGTAGGGTATTGATTAGGGGTGGGTGAAATCTCTCGCCTTGTTTTCGTGGGAAAATCTGCTTTAAAACTAGTGATTAAAATGTTTGCATTTTTCACCCATTGGCCAACATTTTAAACCATTATCTCAATGGCTAGAAAGTTTCCGCCCATTGATTTACTTGGTTTTCACCTTATCATTAGGAAAACTTGATATGTTTGTTGAAGTGTAACACACTAGAAGCAGTTACAGAGCGAGGTAGACGTGCTGTGCTGTTCTGCTGTGATTTTTTGGAAAAACTGAGGCAGGAGAGGCTCATAGTGAGCACAACACACAGAGACTGACAGGAAAGAGCACGGGCACCGTGATAGTTCCCCCCTCTCAAAGACCCCCTCTCCTGGCAGAGGGTCCTGGTTTTTAGGGGTATTTAGAGTGAAAACTGTGCACTAACCTAGGGGCATGAAGGTCCTTCTGATCGACCCATGAACGCTCTTCAGGGCCATAGCCCTTCCAATGGACCAAATATTGCAATTTTCCTCTAAATCTCCGTGAATCAATTATGCTTTGAACTTTGTACTCCTCTTGGCCTTGAACATCCACATACCCAGGAACCACCGGAGTGGTAGTGTAGCGGTTGCATAACAAAGGTTTTAACAGGGACACATGGAACACTTTATGTATGCACATAGATGCTGGGAGTTCCAATGCAAAAGAAACAGGATTAACTTTACGGATCACCCTGAAAGGACCAATGAACCGGGCAGCCAGCTTATTGGATGGAACTTGCAAATTAAGGTTTCTGGAGGAAAGCCATACCCTGTCCCCAACCTGGAAGGAGACCGCTAGCAGCCGTCTACGATTGGCATGGCGCTGATGTCATTGAAATGACTGTCTGAGGGTCCTCTGAACCTGTGCCCAAGTGGAGCGGAGTTGCTCGATATGCTCGTCCAGAGCTGGAATCTGCTGCGACTGAAATGAGTCCGGGAGCAGGCATGGCTGAAACCCGTAGTTGATGAGGAACGGGGAGCTCCCGGACGATGAATTAACTGCACAATTCCTGGCGAACTCTGCCCACGGCAACAGGTCAGCCCAATTGTTGTGATGATCAGTCACAAAACAGCGCAGGAACTGCTCCAGTCCCTGATTGGCACGCTCAGCGGCCCCATTGCTCTGGGTATGGTAGGCGGAGGAAAAGGACAATTGGATGCCCATCTGGCTACAGAATGCCCTCCAGAACCTAGACACAAATTGGCTCCCCCGGTCAGATACCACGACTCTGGGAACCCCATGCAAGCGGAACACTTCTCTAGCAAAAACCACTGACAGTTCCTGGGCTGAAGGAAGGCCAGAGAGGGGCACAAAATGAGCCATCTTAGAGAATCTGTCAACCACCATCAAGATAAATGTATACCCCCTAGACACCGGCAGTTCTCCCAGGAAATCAATGGATATGTGGGACCATGGGCGTTCGCCATTAGGTACAGGTTGAAGTAAGCCCACTGGCAGGTGTCTGGGGGTTTTGGCATGAGCACAGGTGGCACAGGCTGCAGTGAATACGGAGCAATCGGCTCTAAGGGAGGGCCACCAAAATACTTGTGAGAGAGACCATATTAATTGATCCCTCCCAATATGCCCAGCAGCCTTAGACGAGTGATATGTCTCAAGCAGATGGGTACGGAATGGCTCATCCACAAAACACTTACCAACTGGGGTTTCTGGAGGTGTCGTAGCCTGGGTAGCCAAAATTTCCTCCCCCAGTGGCGAAGTGATGCTAGTACGTACAGTAACCAGAATAAGATCAGGCTGAATGATAGGCACGGAAGGTTCATCCTTCTCTACTTCTTGCCCGAATTGTCTAGACAGGGCATCCGCCCCAACCGTTTTTTGAACCTGGCAGGTAGGATACTACAAAATGAAATTGGGATAGAAACAGTGCCCATCTAGCCTGGCGGGAGGACAACGTTTTCGCTTCTGAGAGATAAGTTAAATTCTTGTGGTCAGTTAAAATGAACACAGGAGTTCTAGTACCCTCCAATAGGTGGAGCCATTCCTTGAATGTGAGAATAATAGCCAGGAGTTCTCTGTCACCAATTTCAGAATGGCTTTGGGCACTCAAAAGTTTCTTTGAGAAGAACCTACAAGGTCTCAAAGTGCCACCAGCAACTGGGCGCTGGGACAGTACTGCCCCTACCCCTGTTTCAGAGGCATCGACTTCCAATGTAAACGGTAGGGCAGGGTTGGGGTGGGACAGTACAGGAGGAGATGCAAAAGCAGACTTCAATGTCTCAAAAGCGTTCTCAGCTGCCTCGGACCATTGAGATAGATTAGCACCCTTGTGCGTAAGGTCAGACAGAGGTTTAACAATCATGGAAAAATTCTGGATATAGTTCCTATAATAATTAGCAAAGCCAAGAAAATGTTGAATAGCTTTTAACCCCTTGGGTCTTGGCCATTGTAACACAGTGCGAGTTTCTCCTGGTCCATGGCAATGCCATCTTTAGAGATCACGAAGCAAGACCTCGGACACATCCTTGATGTGTTGGGCTAGGTTAGCAGAATGTATAAGTATGTCATCAAGGTATACTACAACACAAGACTGAAGCATGTCACAGAGGATGTAATTGATAAACTCTTGAAATACCGCAGGTGCATTACAGAGGCCAAATGGCATAACTAGGTATTCATAATGCCCAGACCTAGTATTAAATGCCGTTTCCACTCATCCCCAGCCTTAATTCTGATCAGGTTATAAGCGGCCCGTAGATCGAGTTTCGTAAAGATGGAGGAACCTTTTAACCTGTCAAATAGTTCAGTAATAAGTGGTATGGGGTAGGCATTCTTAGACATGAGTTTATTCAGTCGCGGTAATCAATACAAGGTCTTAGTTCGCCATTTTTCTTTTTCACAAAAAAGAGAAAAAAGAGAAGTAGACTTGCGTATAATCCCTCTCTTAAGGGCGTCATCGATGTAGTCCTCCATAGCCTTATTTTCATCGCATGACAGTGGGTACGTGAGACCCCTGGGAGGCACCACGCCCGGAGGCAAATCAATAGCGCAATCGTAAGGTCTGCGCTGAGGCAATGTGCTAGCCTCTCCCTTACTGAATATGTCACTGAATTCACAGTATTCAGCTGGCACAGAGGGAGAGGTACATAAAATCTTAACTGGGTGCAACAAACAGTGCTTCATACAGTACTCAGACAACGATCTGACCTCACATCTCTGCCAGTCAAACTGAGGATTATGCAGATGTAGCCATGGGAACCCCAGAATGACCACATGATGAGGGGAATGAATAATCTGGAAACGCAATTCCTCCTTGTGGAGGGCCCCAATTGACATGGTAATAGGAATAGTTTCCATAGTAATCAGTGCTTGTTCCAATGGTCTGCCATCAATGGCTTCAATGGCTAAGTGAGAGTCCCTTTTGACCAAAGGAATTTTATGTAACTCGGCAAATGAACAATCCATGAAGTAACCGGCTGAGCCAGAATCCACCAGGGCCAAAACCTAAACAAGCTGTTCTGACCAGGAAAATACCACTTGGATGATGGGTTTCTGTGTACTTGGATCTAGGGACTGCTGTACACCCCCTAGGGCCTGTCCCCCAAGGTACCCTAGGTGTGTTCGTTTCCCGGCCGTACAGGACAAGTGCATAATAGGTGCCCAGCTTTGCCACAGTATAAGCATAGGCCCTGTCTCCTGCAGTGTGCCCGTTCCTCCCTTGTGAGTTTGGTGAACCCGAGTTGCATTGGTTCGCTGGACTCGGGTAAACGGTCAGGAGGCATGGGAGGCGAGGGAGGCATGGGTGGGTTCAAAAGTCTGCTTTGCCCATAGTTTCTAGACCTCGGCCTCCGAACTTTAGCCATGCATCATTCACGAATACGAGAATCAATTAGCATGACATAATCAATGTATTCGTCCAGGTCATTGGGTACATCTCTCGCAGCTAATTCATCTTTGATATGGTTAGCCAGACCTTGGGCAAAAGCTGCCACTAACGCCTCATTATTCCATCCTACCTCTGCTGCCCATGTACGAAATTCTATGGCGTAATCGCCCATAGTACGATTACCCTGTTGCATCTCCATCAATCTCTTGGCAGCAGAGGCGGCTCTACCAGGGACCTCAAACACTCTCCGGAACATTTGTATGAACTCCCTGAAGTCCTGAGTGCAGGGTTTGGCATTTTCCCACAGAGGATTAGCCCACGCCAGGGCTCTGCCCGTTAGCAATGATATCATAAACCCGACCTTGCTCCGGTCATTTGGAAAGGCATGAGGCGTTAGTTCCAAGAATATCTCTAATTGATTAATAAACCCCCTACATAGGGTAGGCTCGCCATCATATCTGAGTGGTAACGGTGGCGCCGCTGTTAGTCCTCTAGTCGGTGCAGCAGGAAGCACGGAATGATTCTCCGGTGTCAAAACTGGGGGGACCACCGGATTCTGATTGGGTTTATCAATGTGTACCGTAGGCTCAAGTAATGTCTGCAAGGCCAGTGCCAACTGGTCCAGGTGCTACTCGTGCACATCCATCCTCCAATGGATGTTCTATGAATTACCTTCACCTTTACTGTCTGAGGTCATGGCCCTTTCGTACTGTAACAGTTTGTATGACACAGACACAGTAGGTTAGAATAAAACACAGTTTTATTAAAAGACACAATGAAAATGCATACAGCGGGTGATAGAGTATCACAGTGGAATAGACATGAAAATATAGGTCATAGACATATGCCCACACAGGCCCAGGATACAATGAGTAGGATGGTAAGATACTGTCACAGGTCAGGCATACCAAGGCAACTTCAGCACAGCATGGGTTAAAGTCCAATGATAATAATCAGTCTCTGATGTGGTGTGTTTGGCAACGCCCAGTATGATGGTAAATGGCTATCAAGAGACTGTGGTGCGAGATGTAGACAAGCACCTGGATCTGCAAAGCAGGGCTGAGACTTATACCCTCTGCCGTAGCAGTAACGGAGGCCACAATACTCTGCTAGAGCTGAACGGACTTGAGCCACGGACACCCGACCGGTGCAGTGACGGAGGCATGGTACTCTGCAAGAGCTGGTAATATTGAGCCCATGGCACTCGACCTGTGCCGTTAGAGAAACAACCGTATTCTGCAAGAGCAATAGGAAATTAGCCAATGGCACCCTGCCGGTGCTGTAACGTCGGCAACCATATTCTGCGAGAACTGAATGGAACGCAACCACGGGCTCACTGCCAGAGCAGTAATCGGAGGCAACAATAGCTCTGCAGTAAATAATGGAAGGCTCAGTGGTAACGGAGGCAACAGTGCTCTGCAAGAGTTAACGGAAGGTTCAGTGGTAACAGAGGCAACAGTGCTCTGCAAGAGTTAACGGAAGGCTCAGTGGTAACGGAGGCAACAACAGCACTGCAAGAGTTAACGGGAGGCTCAGTGTTAACGGAGGCAACAGTGCTCTGCAAGAGTTAAAGGAAGGGCTCAGCAGTAACGGAGGCAACAGCAACACCTCAAGAGTTAACAGGAGGCTCAGCAGTAACGGAGGCCACAGAGATTCTCAGTCTGGCTGGGCCAGACTAAGCGGGAGTCAGAAAGTCGCCCAGGCGATACGGTGAACAGGAACAGGATAGCTGGGCCGGATCTCAGCGCAGGAACGTCAGACAAGCCGGATCAGGTCACGGAGCAGGAACGTCAGGCAGGCCGGGTCGAATCACGGAGCAGGAATGTCAGACAAGCCGGGTCAGGACACGGAGCAGGAACGTCAGCCAGGCCAGGTCAAATAACGGAGCAGGAACCAGAAGTGGAGTAGTCAGACGGGCCAAGTCGGTACACAGGAACGCAGGAACACAGCAACACAGTAACTCAGAAGTACTGGTACAGGAACACCACAAAAGGGCACCCGACAGGTGCCAGAGGCCCAGTATAAAAAGGCCACACTGGGCGGGCCAAATCAAGCTCGGCCAATGGGAGCGCAACACACAGAGACTGAAAGGAAAGTGCACGGGCACCGTGATAATCCTTTTTCAGAATTGGTGCCCAAAGCTGTACTGCATATACGAGGTGAGGTCTTACCAATGATTTGTACAATGGGAAAATGATGTTAATCACTCTTGCTTCAATACCCCTTTTTATGCAATGCAGGATTTTGTTTGCTTTTGCTACTGCTATTTGAAGCTGGTCACTGTTTCCAAGTATGTAATTTACAAGGATACCCAGGTCTTTCTCTAGCAACGAGTCCCCTAAAATGATTCCATTAAGTTCATAAGTAGCCTTGGGATTTTTTCTTCCCAAATGCATGACTTTACACTTTCCCACATAAAACTTCATATTCCATTTGTTTACCCAGTCTGCCATTTTATGTAAATCCCTCTGTGGAGAGAAAATGTCTTGTTCTGAATTAATTACCCTGCATAATTTAGTGTCATCTGCAAATATTGATATTTTGCTTTCTATATCTATTTCCAGGTCATTTATAAACATGTTAAAAAGCAGTGGACCTAATACTGAACCCTGAGGTAATCCACTCTCAACTTTAACTATTTTGGAGAAGTGTCCATTTACAACCACACACTGTTCCCTATCCTTCAACCAGTTTTCTATCCAATTGCAAAGGTTATCCGCTAGCCCCAATTTCCTTATTTTATATCTCAGCCTTCTGTGTGGCACGATATCAAATGCCTTTGCAAAATCTAAATATGCTACATCAACTGCCTTACTATTATCTCGGTTGCTACTTACTTCCTCATAGAAGCTGAAAATATTAGTTTGTTATGATCTGTTCCTCAGAAAACCATGTTGATTCCTGTTAATGATCTTATTTTTTGTGTTGTAATCCTAAATATAATCCCTTATTATCCCTTCTAGCATTTTCCCCACTACAGACGTCAGACTCACAGGTCTATAATTCCCAGACCAGGTTCTGTTTTAGTTCCCTTCTTAAATAGAGGCACTTCATTGGCTCTTTGCCAGTCTTATGACACTGAGCCTGTGGTGAGAGAATCTTTACAGAGTAAATATCTTGCACACTGCACTGAGTTTCTGAAGAACCCTTGGATGCATACCATCAGGACCAGTGCTTTGTCAGTGTAAATTTTGTTCAGTCTTCCCATGACCTTTTCTTGTGTTAACCCAATATCTCATAATTGTATTGTTTTATTTGTTACTTGATGATGATGAGGGTTTTCTACCTACCCATGTTCCCTTGTATATACTGATGCAAAGAAAGTGTTTAAAACATCAGCCTTTTCCTTATCCTCACTAATCAACTCACCCATCTCATTTTTGAAAGGTCCAATGCACTCCCTTTCAAGTTGTTTGCCATTTTGCCTCTACAAAATACTCTATCAAGTCAAGCATCAGTCCACCCCAGTGGCAGTTTATGTCAGGAGGCTCCTGTCTCTATCACTTTACATACAAATTTCTAATTTTATTTATTTTTATTAACTTTCCCCCCAATACCAGTCAAGAACCCCCCCAAACAAATTCCTTGTTCAACTTATTCTTTCCCCACACCCCACCAACACAAACACCCTCATGCCCCTTTTATACTATGCTTTGGGAAATAATATTTGCTTTGTGTGTAAGTTCAATGTTCCAATTGATTTAAATGGAATGAGATAGGTGAAAAATGTGGAAAATCAGCACTTTTCGCTGGAAATTATTCGCCAATCAGGAAGTGTCACTATCCGCTGATTTCAATTTCAGGCAAAATATTTGCCCATCCCTAGTATTGATTCAGAATTATACCATAAGACAGGGCTGTCCAAGTTCTTTCCTCAAGGACCACCAACAGGCCAGAATTTAAGGATTTCCCTTATTAAGCACAGGTGATTTAATAAGTAGCTCTTTCATTTTGACTGATTCCTCTGTGCTTAATCGGGGAAATTCTTAAATCCTGACCTGTTGGTGGTTCTTGAGGACTGAACTTGGAAAACCCTGCCATAAGACATTGCAGAAATGAGATCAGAAAGAAAGCTTTGTCTTAATAACAGAGGCACACCTGGGAGAGATGCACTAAGACTTGATTCTGTGTGTGCCTTGCAATGTGCAGTGAGCACATCTCCTTGGCAATGGAGCCTCATCACCATATGAACTAAGAATTAAGTATGCAAGGGGAGGGAGAGAGAATGTAATAAAGCATTAGGGGTTGTTGAACTGCTGGTTATGTGGAATGATGCTCTCCCTTACACATTGCAAGCAGTTGGACAACCCTGAAGTCTAAGAGCATTCTCTTTGCTTGCCCACTGGGACACTGGAGAGGATTTACTCAGTCTTCAGAACCCACTCACCTCCCCTGTATCCTCATCTGCCCTGCCTGTGGAGAATGGAGATATACAGGCATACCACTGTGTAAAGTGAAAAAGTATATTTACTTTGTTACATGCATTAAAATTACATTTCACTACTCTACTCTAAGATTGCATGTTTCCCACTCCATCTCTTCTACAATTTATCTATCCTGTCACTTTCTTTCCCCCTATTTCAACTGCATTGCCATTCCATCTCCCCCTTTTCAGAAACCTAGGCATCGCCCTTGTGCTTTATTACTGCCCCTCCTTCTTTCAGCAAGCAGCACATTTCCGTGATCTCCCCTTTCACTATGAACATGGCCCAAACTACTGTGTCACTCATAATCATGACCTGTAACATGCAACAATGTCCTCTGCTTTGGAGGACTCAGTGCTGTCTGCATGGAGAAGTGTGTGTGCTTTACATGAAAGCATGAAGTAGCACCATTGTTTAACCCACAAATGTATTGTTATTGCCCTACCCTCTCATCCTTCACTCTTCAAGAGCTCACAACATACATTGAGCTAAAGAGCAAATATCTCAAGATGAAGACACATAACAGTGATAGTCATGAGGTGGGGATTTATGAGAATACCACCTCACATGGACAGCAGAGAAGCCCGGACATGCTATGGGTTCCATGGCTATGTGATTTTCTGGCTACCAGGGGACAACGGACGTAGGCTGGCGGGGGTGGGGGTCACACAGTTTATGTGGTGATTCCATTGGGTAGTGGACCAGGCTGAGGGGGACACACAGTGTAAGTGGAGGATATATGATTACCATTTATAGTGGAACCAGAATGGGTGCTCATATAGTATATGTGGGGGCTCTGTGACTATCAGTGGACAGTGGAACCAGACTGGAAGGTCAGATAGCATATGTGATGATACCAGTGGACAGTGGAACCAGGCTGGAGCTTCAAACAGTACATTTGAGGATACCAGTGAGTGGACAAGTGAACCAGGCTAGGCTGGGGGGAGGGGGCAGACATTGAATATGGGGACTCTGGTGGACAGTGGAACCAGGTTCTGAGGTCAGACTGCAAAACCAGTATTACATGTACAGAAATAATGAAAAGAGTAATTAAATCAGGGTAGGGTTGGCTGATGCATCTGTTTCTCCAATGCATAATCAGTCTTCTTTAACACTGTCAGTGCTGGATCACTCACCATTGCTTACCTTAGTGTGAATACTGAGCAGAACCAGGTGGGGGTTTTAAACAGTGTATACGGGGATATCAGTTGACACTGGAAACAAGCTGGGTTTCAGACAGAGAATTTGGGGATCTGTGACTAGCAGTGGACAGTAGAACAGGCTGAGGATCAGACAGTGTGTGTGGAGACACACACACACACACACACACACACACAAACACACATATACACCCTGGGAAACACTGGGTCATTATTTCTAGTCAAAGGAAAAGGATAACTGGTTCTTTGTCACTGCCAGATATACCCCTTGGTGATAGTAAGGAAGATTTATGTAAATTCCTCCACATCACTGTCTTTAGAATCCAACCTCTTTCCCAGCCTGTCTCAATATAGATAAGGCGGGGGTGGAACACCCCTGCCCAAACCACTGTAGGACACTCAACCCTTCATTGTTTCTCCCCTTCCTCATGCCTCTCTTTCCCCCATTCTGTCACTCACATGAATAATGGTGTATCTACCCACCCTGTCCTGGCACTCAAATATTTAATGGTGAACCTTCCTCCCCACACCTATTCTGCCACTTATATAGTTAATAGTGTAACATAACCCTCATCTTGTTCTCATAGTCATATAGTTAATAGTGAACACCCCCTTTTCTGGTACCCACATACTTAAAAGTGCACATTCCCCCCATTCTAGCAATTAGGTTTTGGTTATCTTTCTCCATTCTGGCACTCAAATAGTAATGAAATGTCTTGTTCCTTCCCTCATGCCTTTGGAAAATATCATCTCCCTGTCTGTTGACAATGCCCCTAAGCCTCCAGGGAGTCTCTGAGAGTCTGTTCTGCACTGATCTCTGTTAGTGAGACAGGACGTTCTGTGTAGAACAGATTCACAGACACTCGTCAGCTGGCTGATGGGGCAATATCACCAGATGGTGGTGCTGGTGGGGATCAGGACTGGGGAGGCTTCCGAAGGCATTAGGGAAGGAGATAAAGACAAAGAGAGGAATTTCATTAGCATAGGACTTTAATGTGTGCAAGCCCCACATTCCTGCCTCATAGTATACACAGTGAAATGGTATTCGCTTAGGCCATTTCCTCTACTCCTTTCTTAGTACATTGATCTAAGCCAGGTGTAGAGGAATGACAGTCCCAAAACATCCACAGACTTCCCCCTCTTGTTCTTCCCTTAGATTAAAGGGATAGTAATACTTTGTTTTAGCTTTATTTTATTTTGTAGGCATTAAAAAAACATGAAGAACGATATAAGTCTTATCTCTCAAACTTTTATGGTTTAAGAGATATTCACAAACAAAGTATCCCCCCCGATCAACCAGATCAGAAGGGAGGTGCCCAGGTAGACTGCAGAAAGGGACAATCTTCAATTAAGATAAGGGAAAAAGCTGAAAAACTTGTCAAGGGGGGAAGGGCTTTCATTGTTTTCATACAAAGAAGAATGTCCCCTTCTGTTATCTGTCTGGTCTTACAACCAGATTTACACCTGAGAAGAGATTGCTTACACTAGGTAAAAGGGGCGGGGAGGGGAAACTTTGCTTGTGAATATCTCTTAAACCATAAAGGTTTGAGAGATAAGACTTATATCGTTCTTCATGTTTTTTTCATGCCTACAAAATAAAATAAAGATAAAACGAAGTATTACTATCCCTTTAAGCAACATTAAGTGGAGGAAACCTGGCATACGTAGCTTTGTAAATTGTTATTAGCCAGGTTTAGGAAGTTGTATTCATGTATTGTTGTGGGGAACACTGATAAACAATGAAATTGTTTATAAGCAAAGTTTATTATAACAAGGCTGCAAAGAATGAAAATGATCAATTTCAGTTAATTAGCTAACTAAATAGTCTTTCTGTAAACTTTATGAATCTATGCAATAGTTGCACTTTCATATCACTAACCTTCTTTGTGCTGAAGCTAAAGATGGTTATAAGTATGGTAAACTACATGTTTTTACCACTAAAGCTATATATGGTACACATAGACCTCAGTTGGTGTTATCTTTTGGCGATTCAGTGCACACTTTATTGCAGTTTTTATCTTTTTGTTAGAACTAATAATGAGGATTGGACTGAGAGATGCATAGCAAGAGGAGAAAAAAACTCTCATGTCTGTGATGATTGGTGGAACATCTGAAACAGTCAGCATATAGATCCATATAATGTTATCAATACCAAAAAATATGACATAGAGCAAAACTAGCCTAAGAACATCTTTCGCAGCCTTAGATTCAGCTGTAGCACTAGAGCCAGTTGTCGATCGTCTTAAGTTCTGAACCTGTTTGCGATGCCTATAGAGGGTCCGTATGATGTAGCCACTGGCAAAAACCATAACAGCAACAAAAGAAAAATCCCTGGCTGAGACAGCAAAACCATTTAGAATGTAACTTAATTGGTCTGGGAAAATAACATGACAAAATCCTAGGTTCAATGCAAATTTGGGAGCATTTTCTTTCCTAGGGATCTGAGAGAAAAATGGAGCTGCTATGCATACAGCCATGTTGATCACCCATATAATAACAAGAGTGATGCCCAAATGCTTTGGATCTTTGATCTTGATGGTGGATCGCCTTGGGACAGGGGAAATGGTATCAGCCTGGAGGACGCTGAGTAGACAAGTCACAGAAACTGATAAAGCACGCACTATCCTGTAGGAATAAACAACAATTTTACATCCTGTATCATTCAGCACATTCTCTACACCAAAAACAGTCATTGTCTGAGGAACACCTCTTGTCAACAAGACCATCATATTAACAAATGCTAAGTGAGACAGAACTATGTCAACAGGCATCAGCTTGGAGCCATTAAAAAGTACGCTTATATAGGACATCAGAATAAAACAGTTACCAGCTGTGCCAATACTGGTCTGGAGGAAAAAACAGACACCTTTTATGACCACACATAAATCCATTTTATGATGTGTTCTTCCCTATGTAATGGGAAAGGCAAGTATTTGATTGATTCAGACTTTTCGTTATCAGTTGTTCTCATAGAAGCGGGATACTAGGAATTATGTATTTGTTGTTGCCTCTTTCCTGATGATGAGAAAAAGTCAAAACCTCTTCATATAGAGGAAATTCCTATTCTCTGGAGACCTTCCTATAAAATAGCAAAATAAAAAGAAAGAATTAATCATTTCAGCTTACTTGAATTGAACAACATTGCACTAAGTAGCCAGATCGGGGAATGTGTAAATGTGATTCTGCTGGAATACATTTTCTAGTTGTATGCCTGCTAACTCAAATTTGCTAAGTTACAACAACAATTCTCCCTTTAATGTCACTTGCACCAGATGGAGGACAATGGGGCAGTCTAGTTATTTTTCAATATGCCTAGTTTAACTCCACATATGCAGAGTATTTTTTTATATAATTACTCTATTTTTCTGTGCATGCTATAAATTAGGCTTAAGGAACCTGGTTGCATTAAAGTTGTACTGATGAGAGAGTGTGTCCAATGTGAGAGTGTGTCCACTGTTAAGTTATGACCTTTGAGCAATGTTTTTACCGAAAAGATCCTATAGATTTTAAACACCAGTGAGCAGGACCCTTTTATCCTTGCATTGTTAATAATATCCTTGCATATTTATAGTATTCTGTTCTCTTGAAAATCTATTGGACAGTGCAGCAAAATCTTTTGGCACTTTAGTAATAAGTATTAATAATAATAAAATTAATATTAATAATATTAATACTAATACTAACATTACTACTACTACTAATATAATGCCCCACCTTAACCATGTAACCCAAACTATGCCTCCAGGACTGGCTCATCTTGCCCATAGAATGACACAAAGACCCGCAGCCTTTCCACCATAGAAACACACACTGTCTCCCTAGCCTTGCCTCATGTTATCCATAGGGCCAAACTCTGACCCCCCAGCATTTCCTCACATTATCCATACAATCATACAATGTCATCCAAGCTTTGCCCAATGTTAACCATAGAACCACACACTGTCACCCCAGCCTTGTCCCCTTATAGAACCACACATACTGATATCCCCAGCATTGCCATGGAAGCCGTTGAATTTTGCTTACCTCTGACTTCCAGCTGTGTCATGTTGCAGTGGTAGCCATACAATTGTACTTCTGAGTCTAAACCCCCCAAACACACACACACACAGGAACTGGCAAAGTTCCTAAGTAAAATTTCAAGGGGTAGTAAAAAGGTAAACATTTTACCCTTTTTCAATTAGGGGAAGTTTTTGCTAGAAAAGCAGCAAATTACCAGTTCTCCTCAAAAAATCCTGTGGCTCCTCAACACTCTCCACTCCTGACTGCTGCTCTTCTTTACATCTACTGTGGATGAATTTGTGGTGTCTGTGTGGTCAACATGGGCAAGTCAGTGTGTTATGTGTTTGCATGTCAGTAAGTGTGAGTTAGAGTATGTGAGAGTTAGCCTCCATCCCTTTCATTCTCCCACGCCTCCGTATATATTGTCCTACTCAGCTCCTGAAATATTGTATTGATAAGATATATATATATATATATATATATATATATATATATATATATATATATATATATAGTTTTTGTAGCTCATGAACCGCACTCACAGGACTTCCAATTTGATGAAAAAATGATGCAATATTTATTATCAACATTTCGGCCCCACCATAGACATTTGTCAAGATAGCTTGACAAAGGCCCAAGGTGGGGCCAAAACATTGATAATAAATATTGCATAATTTCTTCATCAAATTGGAAGTCCTGTGAGTGCGGTTCATGAACTACAAAAACTCTATGTATTTTCTATGGGATCAAGCACCCAGGCCATTGCCTGCAATATTATTGTGAATTTCTTTGTTTACAGAGATTAAGTGGTATAAAGTCATTTTGTATTTTATTTTATTATATATATATATATATATATATATATATATATATATATATATATAGTGGGTGGTAGGTACAATGTTAAACAAAAAATTGACACACCAGTCAAGCCATAATACTTGTCCCACAGAAATCTCACATGTGCAGTGTTGTTACTACTGCAAGGGATTCTGGGTAGGCATATGCAAATAAGTTTAATAAGGATTCACCTTTTTGCCTCAGATTCCACTTTATACATGGATTCCTTAGAGTATGTGTATGTTGAGCAACAGCTTTAAGACACAATTTAGGAAGAGATGCAAAGCCAGTGAACCTCTCATGGACAGCCATTTCACTGTCAATGCAACTTGACAGCATGAGGTTAGTTTTACTGGCTTGCTATTAAGGCTTGGTGCACATGTGGAGCACAAACTGAAAAGGTTATGGTGGGGAAAAAAGTGAATGAAAACCCCTTCCGACTGAATTTGGTGGGTGGTAGATCCAAAGTTAAACAACAGCAAGCCAGTAAAACCAACCTCATGCTGACGAGTTGCATTGACAACGAAATGGCCGTCCGTGAGTGGTTCACTGGCTTTGCATCTCTTCCTGAGTTGTGTCTTAAAGCTGTTGCTCAGCATACACATACTCTAAGGAATCCATGTATAAAGTGGAATCTGAGGCGAACAGGTGATTCCTTGTTAAACTTATTTGCATATGCCTACCCAGAATCCCTTGCAGTAGTAACAACACTGCACATGTGAGATTTCTGTGGGAAAAGCAAGTCTTATGGCTTGACTGGTGTGTCAGTTTTTTTGTTTAACATTGTATCTACCACCCACTATATATATATATATAATAAAATACAAAATGACTTTATACCACTCAATCTCTGTAAACAAAGAAATTCACAATAATATTGCAGGCCATTGAAAGAACAAATAACACTTCCTAATACTAACCACCTACTTAACTTATTATGGTGAAAACATCCTAATGATCCATGTTAATTTTTCCCTTTTACCTTCAAGAGATAACATGTCTAACCAGTCCTGGATGCTATGTCCATGGAGGCAGACATGACAGTTGTTAGCAAGAGGACATCAGGATTCAACTCTGCCCAGTGTGCATGCTAATTTCCTGCAACTGTCATGTCCACTGTCATGTCCACCTTCCCTGACATGACATCCAGACTGATTGGTATAAGGATAAATTCATAGGGCCAGTTAAAATATTCTGACCTTAGTAAGGTAAGATCTGTTGAACCCCCTGTGGGTAAAGAACTTCATAGCTGGAGCTACAGGTCATGTAAGATTGGTGGCACAGTTCCTTTTTTGCATATCATTCAAAAAGACCAGCAGAGCATTACACCTTTCCATGCCACCAGCAGAGGAAAAACACCATTACAGAATGAGGTGACTTGATATATTTATTTTTAGAAAATGTATTCTGTACACAGCCACTCTAAAAGTGGGTGACTGTCTCATAGAATTTATGTGCTGTTCTCAGTATAATGAAAATTAATTTAACTGAAGGTTGGATTTCATTGCAGGTGATTGCAGTATCACTGATTTTATCCACAAATTTACCCCGCCACACACACAGAAACAGCAATATGTGAGATTTTTTTATATTTATTTAGAAAATGTTTTACCAGGAAGAATACATTGAGATTTCTCTTGTTTCAAGTATATACCTCAGTGGCATGAGCACTAGCACACCAGGGGTTAACTTCAATGTGCTTCCTTTGTGAGTGGACAGGACTCTTACTCTGACATTTAAAATTAATTACTGTGGTCCTAGGGGTTATTTACATTGTTATGTATGCAGATATATATATATATATATATATATATATATATATATATTTTTTTTTTTTTTTTTTTTTTTTTTTTTTTTAAATTCAATAATTTATGTATCCCTAAGGATGCATTTGGTTTACTCCAGAATTGCTCCAGTTTTCCTAAGTACTTGTGCCAGTGGTTAAACTGTGGGGGATGAAAATGGAGCAGTTGTTATGCCAGGGCCCAAAATCCAAGGGGACCCATCAGCTCATGGGCTTAACCTTTTGAGTACCACAATGCTTTGCATACCCCGTTGGCACTCACAGGGTTAATAGGTTTTGGTTGTGCCCTGGGAGAATATTTATTTGTTTGGTGGCAAAAAAAAAAAAATTGTTGGACTCACAGATATAGCCAGTCTTCAAGTGGAGACCAGAACAAAGGCTAGAGCACAGACATCTTGTCTGTGCGCCTGCGCCGTCAGTCCCGGTCTCCATTGAGTAGACTGCTTTGCACCATATTATAATAAACAAATTATATCACAGCGAATCCACAATCTTACTCCTTAATCTAAAACTTGTATAAGTATATTTAATTATACGTTACAGTTTATTATCCAATTTTTCACGTCAGCAATTCTTAAGATTTTTCTTTTCCTCCGTCTCTCACACGTGTTTGATTTCGTCACCGTATATGTCAAGAGAACAGAGATCAATACATCAAGATATGAATAGCTGTAGTTTCTTAAACAATATCTACACTTACACTTAGGACTGGTATGTCCCACGTATTTTCATCAAGCGGAATTCTACTTTCGGTAACGACTCTCACACCTCCACACCAAATGAGTATATGGATCTTGTTGTTCCACGATCCTCCAAAGTAGAATTAGATACAACGGGTATTAGATAAACAGATACATGCACCGGTAAAGTGCTTATATCTACTCAAACATAGGGATGAAAAGTTGAAATCAACTCCAACAATATACAATGGATCCGTTTTCTTTAGTGGCTATTTTGTATCCAAAAGGTTCATTTGTTTGATGTATTAAAGAATAATTTTTTTTTTTTTTTTAGGGTTAATAATGAGAGAGGATATGATGTCATAATTATAAGGTGTATATGTTAATATATAAAGTCTTTACATTTGACTCAGTCCCTTGATAGCCCCTGAGGAAGTGTGACACACACGAAACGCGTTGGGCCAGATAAAGGGTTAAATATAGACACTTACAATATTTGACATTTGCCTTTGTGAGTTATACATAGCCGTTTGCCGAGTATATAGCGCATTGGCCAAGCGCTGTGTTTTGTTTCGAACGGGAGGCTTGTATTCACTGGCATTATGTTTTATGTTGTATTTCCATCTATTTATATATGATCTGTTAATACTTTGATGCTCGATTCATGTTAGTCAATTGGACCGCAGAGTAACAACGGTGAAGTGGTCGTTTTATTTGAAATCGGGCACATATAGCTTAAGCCAATCAGGGATAGGGTGATACCGTAGACTGTTACCTGAATTAACCTCCAGCAAGGAAACCTTCTTTCTCGCCTTCCTCGACACTTGTTCACTCATTGTGATAGTGAACCTTTTGGATACAAAATAGCCACTAAAGAAAACGGATCCATTGTATATTGTTGGAGTTGATTTCAACTTTTCATCCCTATGTGTGAGTAGATATAAGCACTTTACCGGTGCATGTATCTGTTTATCTAATACCCGTTGTATCTAATTCTACTTTGGAGGATCGTGGAACAACAAGATCCATACACTCATTTGGTGTGGAGGTGTGAGAGTCGTTACCGAAAGTAGAATTCCGCTTGATGAAAATATGTGGGACATACCAGTCCTAAGTGTAAGTGTAGATATTGTTTAAGAAACTACAGCTATTCATATCTTGATGTATTGATCTCTGTTCTCTTGACATATACGGTGACGAAATCAAACACGTGTGAGAGACGGAGGAAAAGAAAAATCTTAAGAATTGCTGACGTGAAAAATTGGATAATAAACTGTAACGTATAATTAAATATACTTATACAAGTTTTAGATTAAGGAGTAAGATTGTGGATTCGCTGTGATATAATTTGTTTATTATCTATCTTGGTCTGGGAGAGTTGGACTGTGTCAAGGCTGAATCCAATACAATCTATATATATTTTGTTTAGGTTTTTATTGGCACACATCAGATCCATTGCGCTTTAGTTCTCTCTCTGTTAACATTAGTGCTTTGCACCATATGGTCACCGGAAGGGAATAACGACACAGGCACACAGACTGCACTAAGCTGCCCGTCAATCCCGAAACAGGACAGATTCCTTTAGACACATCTATTTTTTTACGGTAAGACATCTATTTTCAAGCTAGTCGCCATGCATTTAATGAATGCATGGCGACTTGCTATTATCTGAAAGTTTCTCTTTAAAAACTGTCACGTTAACCAAAAGTCCAGCAAACTCACAGTCCAGGAGATATTCATGCTTCTTTTATATGCTAATGTATGCTAATTGCGGCACAGTGCGGAATGAGTGATGTTTTCATTTGCTAGTTAAGCACATCACTTATGTTTCATATGCTAATGAAGCCTTTTCAGTGATGTGTCACATGCTAATAGAGGTTTCAGTGTTGTATAAAGTGCTAATGAAGCTCTGTGCAATACCAGGAGTTATTTACTTTCACTGTGTCCAGAAGTAAATGTGTGAATATCCTAAACTATACATCTGCTGGACTTATGGTTAACATGACAAATAGGCAGTGTTTAATGCAGTTTTCAAATATGCAAACTTGAATTAAGGTGATAAATCCCCTGTAATGTTGAGATATGTCTGGACTTTCTGCACCATGTTTGGTGAACAAATCTGGTAACCAAACAAATCCTAGGCAAGTCAGTGGAAGCTGCTTATCAAACCAAAATAACAGTCATAATTTCTAGCAGGTGAAAGGGGACACAGACAACACAATTACACCAAATAATGGTATGTAAGCAAGCCAAAATGAGAACATACATTTTTTATAATGCTGCTTTATTTTGCTGTTAAAAATAATTTCCATTTACAGATTTTGTTTGTAAATGTATAGCACTAGGGAAGCTAATATGAATATGTTTTTATTGATGCCTGTAATTTGTAACTAAATAAAGTAGATTTTGTTAGAATGTTTTTGTAGTATGTAATTTTCTTTAACCCCTTGAATGCTGAACACCTCATCATTTCATTGCTTCGAAATAATGTGAGGCATTTTCAGCATCAAAGAGATTCCCTAACAATGAAAAGAAATCAAATTACTGTAACTGTCTGAATGCTAGACAGCTGTTTGGATTTAAGTGATACTATCCCTTTAAATAGATGCTTTTCAGTTTTGATGATGCTGTCTCTTTCAGTTGTTGTAGTTCCATACTTGATGGCAGGGGAGGGCTGGCAACTTGTGGCCTGGAGGGAAACTACAATCAAGTTGCTTGATTTTACAATTGTTCTAGCCCACTGTCCCACACCCCTTCCTTTTGTTAATTTTAAAATTGCCATTAACCCTTGGAGTGCCAGACGGGTATGCCACGCATTGCCAATGCATGGCATAACCCTCTGTCACTCAAAGAATTAGTGTTGTGAAGTAAGGCAAGCAATACCGCAGAGCTTACAATTGAAATGGAGTTACACTGGTGCAACTACAGAGCTTACAGTGTAAATAACACTGCATTAGAAATACTATAGAACTTACAAGATAAACTGGTTATGCTACTAGTGTAGCTCCACTTGGATTGTAGCTCCATTTCAATTGTAAGCTCTGTGATATCACTAGTGTAGCTACATTTGTAGCAACAAGTGAGAGTGGCCCACCAGCCCAGACATATGACCGGCCCAGGGGGCCAATTGCCCCCCTGCCCCCAGGCCAGCCCTCCCCTGCTTGCTGGGATGAGTTTGTATTAGGAAATGCTTATCAGATTTCTGATAAGGTTTATTTCTTGCAGACATTTTCTCCCAAGGTCAGTGGGCCCTCATGTATAAAAGTAAAGTGGAATATGTTTTGAGCAAGCTAGATGCACCAGTGGGGACAGAAAAAAAATCCAAAATTTACAATTATTTTCGTGGGGCTTTTAAGTCCTTAAATATAGCTTACTATATCAGATAGGATTTTATAAAAATCAAAATATACAAATTCAACACCCATTACATGTTACTCACCTGTAGTAAAAAGATGCTTGTTGATAAGACAGTGAACTGAATGAGATGCTGTATAGACACTGAGGACTTTATATAAGCATCCAGTATTGTCCCTTGCCAGCTTGGTTTATAATTAGTCTATACATTGTTACAACCTACAATTACGTTCAATTAGATTTATGTCTATAACTGAGCACGTTTCATAAACACAGATCTCTGGTTCAATGTGTATCTCATTTTTCAAAAAGCTTTATTATTTGTAGAGCAGTAAACGTTACAATAAATATTATTAAAATAAAAATTCTTGATAATGTATTTGTTCATTTTTATGTTTATCATGTAACATAAAAGCAATCAGTGCAATAACAAAATAATAAAGTAAATATGGGACAAAAGCAGTGTGCTGATGGCTTTGTCTATCTGTTTTTGTTTGAGGAGTTTGTATTGTCATTGATTGTGTATGCCCATTATTGCAATGTAGTTGACTAAGATACCCCTTGCAATATATTTAACATTATTGCAATGTTGACTAAGATACCCCTTGCAATATATTAACATACTAAATCAATGACAAACAATACAAACCCCACAAAAGCAAAACAGCACCGGACTAGGAATACCAGCCTCACATTTCATTCATCTATCATTGTGCACATGGCAAATCTTTTGGGGGATATTGTGTCAGCAGACGCAGACATAATTTGTAGTTGCTGGACTGTAGGACCCCAAATTACTCTCCCTGGAGACTTTCTACCTAAGAACACTTCAGTAGGAGGAGTTTTGGGACCTTACATTCTGTAACAAAGAGTCATGTCTGCCTCAATGACATGAAGTCCAGTATGGATTAACCCTTTGAGTACCAGAGGGGTATGCAGCGCATTGCTTTGCAATGCATTGGATACCCCTCTGGCACTCAAAGGGTTAAATATGAATTTGGAGAAACAAGCGCACACAGAATTGATACAAAGAAGCATAGTGGTGTAACTAGTCATTGCAGGACACTAGTGCAAAAAGTTTTTGGGGCTCTTTAACACAAAAATATTTTCACAGATACATAACTAAAACATACTGGACCCTAACCTCTGGCACACCTATACTTCCTGTAGTTATGCTCCTACATAGACACCATTAGGATTTTCTGGCCAAAATAAGATAAGTGGAAATGTTATTAGTAGTAGTTATTGTGCCTTTGATACTTTCTTTAGAATATTTTTCTATAGCTCTGGGTCTTTTCCAGTTAAAGGGATAGTAATACTTCATTTTAACTTTATTTTATTTTGTAGGCATTAAAAAAACATGAAGAATGATATAAGTCTTATCTCTGAAACCTTTATGGTTTAAGAGATATTCACAAACAAAGTATCCCCCCCCTTTTCAACCAGATAAGAAGGGAGATGCCCAGGTAGACTGCAGAGAGGGACAATCTTCAATTAAGATAATGGAAAAAGCTGAAAAACTTTTCAAGGGGGGAAGGGCTTTCATTGTTTTCATACAAAGAAAATTGTCCCCTTCTGTTATCTGTACTGTCATACAACCTGATCCACATCTGAGAAGAGATGGCTTACACTAGGAAAAAGGGGCGGGGAGGGGAACTTTGCTTGTGAATATCTCATAAACCATAAAGGTTTGAGAGATAAGACTTATATCATTCTTCATGTTTTTTTAATGCCTACAAAATAAAATGTAGTGTTACTATCCCTTTAAATGTCTAGCCACCAGAACTATTTTATCAGAGCTTATAATTTGAAGTCCTTTGCTACTAGCCAGACCTGAAAAGTTACTCACCACTGAAAGCCAAAACATACCCACCAGGGCTGAATTTCTACTCGCCAGGGGTAAATTTTCACTCACCATTGGCTAGTGGCGAGTGGAAATTTTGAGCCCTGATTTTATACATCTGAATCATAAGAAAACATATTTGTCATTACCGGAAAACAAAGTAAATAGTTGTATACGTTTAGTTTAGCTCAAAAGACTTTTGATAGAATCGATTACTATATCACATCTTGGTATTAATTTATCCCATTATCATATTATCTTGCACATATTTGATAGAAATTCATAATAAAAGGGTGCAAATTGAAATCTTAACCCTCTGTGATGCATTGCATACCCCTGTGGAACTGAAAGGATGACAGTTCAGTCTTTGTGTGATTTTATTATAGGAATCCGAAACAAAATTGTGGTTGTGTCTTCATAAGAATTTATGAATTTAAGAATTTCTGTAGAAATATAGCTGATATAACAGCATTAACACTTGTGAACAAATGTATTTTTCGACATCATATTCTCAAATAACTAGGCAGAACACTGTGGAATTGTAATCATTTTCTTACCAGTGGGGCGAGCAACTTTTTGAAGAACTGGTTCACACACGACTCAGGCCGAACAGTCAAGATAATTCAAGATATAACCCTAAAGAAAAGATGGGTTGGCACAGAAAATGTAGATCTATTCAATCAGGCAATCAACATGATAAGTACATACAGAAGGAAGTATAAGTTTATTCTTAGAATCGATTTATGAATAGTGTGCTACAAACGCTATAACAATTTAAAAACAAGTAAAATGATAGAGACAACAAACAGGGAGACATTGCTAAATCCCAAAATTAATTTAACATAACATTATTAAAAGTAATAAATTACAAAAGCATCAAATGTATAAACAATATTAGTGCTATACAAATGAAAAGTCACCTTCATATAAACAATGATTAAAGAGGAACTATCACCTACATTAAAACTTTTACAGTGAGTTTTTATAGTTAACCCAACATTAGAGTTGGGTGTATTTTGTAAAAAAAATTGCTTAGAAGTGCAGATATTAGCCTGTCAAAATTGGGCACTTCTGAGTTCTGTGGGACTGAATGTCCCGCTGGACTTCCCAGCTGCCCCTGGGAGTGCGTTCACGCTCCCCTTCGAAGCTGGGTTTCTGTGCTGTAGCGTTACAGCAAACTCCGTGTACAATGCTACTGGGGTTGCAGCCGCACAGAGACCTGGACTTCCGGGACATACCAGGTACGTCCTCTGTCACTAAGTGACAGGTTTTGCGGGATGGGGTTAATGATCACATAAATGCTATTCAAAGATCTGGCTTGTCCCATGAAGAACCCAGTTTGCTGAAGATATGAGTTCAGCTTGGGCAAGGAGACTTGCTGCTTCCTATTCTCCTTACATATTTACTTTTGATATATGTGGGTAGTATCATCTCAAATGAGCATTCATTATTTTAAAGATCCTTCTTTCTTTGTATTTGTACTTTTGCATTTTTTTAAATGCTCTTTCTATATATTTTTGCACTTTATTACTAGATTTAGATGTTACATATTTTCAACATTAGCATTTTATTAATGATGAGCGAGCACCCCGATGCTCGGGTGCTCGGGTGCTCTGACCGAGCACCCCCTGAGGCTCGAGTGCTCGGCCGAGCACCCGAGCCCCATTGAAAAGCATGGGAGCACTCGAGCATTAAACCAGGCACCCCCTGCTCTGATGAGCGGAGGGTGCCTGGTCAATGTCCCCCTTCATCTCCGCTATGCCCCTCTTCCACAATGTCCCCCTTCATCTCCTATGCCATAGAGGAGATGAAGGGGGACATTGTGGAAGAGGGGCATAGCGGAGATGAAGGGGGACATTGTGGAAGAGGGGCATAGACTCTATGCCCCTCTTCCACAATGTCCCCCTTCATCTCCGCTATGCCCCTCTTCCACAATGTCCCCCTTCATCTCCTCTATGGCATAGGAGATGAAGGGGGACATTGTGGAAGAGGGGCATAGCGGAGATGAAGGGGGACATTGTGGAAGAGGGGCATAGCGGAGATGAAGGGGGACATTGTGGAAGAGGGGCATAGAGTCTATGCCCCTCTTCCACAATGTCCCCCTTCATCTCCGCAATGCCCCCTTCATCTCCGCAATGCCCCCGTACCTCCAGTCCCTGGTGGTCCAGCGGAGTCTTCGGATCTGTGCCTCTTCCGGCACAGATCCCCTTCACCCGAACATGTCGGGCGAGCACATGGCGGTACTCGTACGAGTACCGCCATGTGCCGAGCAGAGCGATGCTCGAGCCGATCCGAGCATCGGCCGAGCACGCTCGCTCAACACTACATTTTATGCTTCTTTAAATAGCATTTACATGACTGATAATTTAGTTATATATATGAGATTTTTCATTCATATAAAGAACTAGTATTATTTTTTTTTATATATAACTTTTGATTTGTTTGTAATTTATTACTTTTAATTCTGGTTCTGTTAATATAATTTTGTGATTCAGCAGTGTCTCCCTGTGTGTGTTGTCTGTGTCATTTTAATTGTTTTTAAATTGTTATAGAATACACTGTTCAGAAACAAAGAATAAACCTTTACTTCCTTTTGTATATATTGTTGTCATGTTGAATGCTTCATTGAATAGGTCTACTTTTTCTGGGCCAGCCCCATTTATTTATGGTTGGTTCTTGATCCGTATTATCTTTAGCCAGTGCTTAGTCCTAGAGTGCACTACACCATTTCAGTTGCTATATTATATTATTACTTTATCTCATTTAAATGAGGCTTTTAACACCCTGAATGCTAGAAAGATCTCCAACTCATTTGTTAGAAACCTTGCTATCATTCATGGGCTTAAAATTCCTATTTAAATCAAGGATTCAGGGCATTTGTAATTATGTATGCATTCATTATTCTTGCTTGTTTGCACTAGAATGTGTGCACTTTTCAAGCTTCTGCTGGCATTACTCTACACAGGTTTATTGATCTGTAGTGACACTCATTAATATGATTGCTCAGGGGAAAAGTGTCACTGGAAGTTATTTTGAAATGTTGGCAAGTATGTTCATGTATATGTATTATACATCTATAGAGAACTTTCTACTTCAACATGCTTTACATAGAAAGCCAGTATAATAGTGTGTTTATGCATTAAATGCATTGTATAATAGTGGATGGGGTGTTTCTGTATCAAAATGATTGCATTTATACAGCAGGTAAAAATAATTTGCTCTGGCCTTTCATTTTATTTAACCCTTTAATTTTTATTATTATTATTCTTTATTTATATAGCGCCAACTAATTCCGCAGCGCTGTACAATTGGGGAATAGACATACAGAGGTATTAAATAGTACAATCAGATGTGTAGAACAGGAGGATCAGAGGGCCCTGCTCGTGACAGCTTACAGTCTAGAGGAAGGTAGGTTTGATACAGAAGGAGTAAGTGCTATTGTGTTTAAGTGCCTCCTGCCACATGAACTGCCAGTCAGTGGGTGGGAGTGAGAAGTGCCATTGAGTGCAGTAGTCCGTGCAAGGGGTGAATCTTGGTGATGATGTTTATGGAGGCAGTTGATAGGCCTCCCTGAAGAGGTGAGTCTTCAGGGAGCGTCTGAAGATTTGAAGGCTGGGGGAGAGTCTGATGGGGCAGGGGAGGGAATTCCACAGCTCAGGTGCAGCACGGGAGAAGTCCTGTAGGCGGGAGTGGGAGGATGTGATAAGAGCTGTGGAGAGCAGAAGGTCATGTGCAGAGCGAAGATGGCGGGCGGGAGTATATTTGGAAATGAGAGATGAAATATAGGGGGGTGCAGTGTTAGTGAGGGCTCTATAAGTTAGCACCAGAGTTTTGAATTTTACTCTGTATGCTAATGGGAGCCAGTGTAGGGACTGACAGAGGGGTGTGGTGTTAGAGAAGCGATGAGTGAGGTACATTAGTCTTGCAGCAGAGTTCATTATGGACTGTAGCAGGGTTAGTCGGGTGCGTTGCGCACCACCTCTGGCACTCAAAGGTTTAACGACCATATTAGAATACTTGCATTACTGCATAACTTCAAAGCAATATAAATTAGTACAAACTGTCCAGCCAGACATGGAAACAGTAGGCCATAAATATAAAGGAGCGGGGTAACTACAGATTTTACAGTTGTGACAGGGCCTGACATCCAGTGGGGCCACAGGGACCAATAGGTTCTACTTGCACCCCTGAGAGAATATTATTGTGTTGGGGCTCCCCCAAAAATGTTTGCACCGGGGCTCTCTGATAACTAGTTATGCCCTCTGGTATATAAACCATGTGGTTGTCCACTTTATCAAGGGAAAATCTGCATTAAATAAAGCCCTTAAAATTGTTTCCGTTTTCACCCATTGACAAAAATGTTTAGCTATTTTTCAATGGCTACAAACTTTTCACCCCTTTATTTACATGTGCTTCATGTTTTCATGTCAAAAACATCATGTTTCCAGGAAGTGAAACACAATACAAGCAGTTATAGAGAGGTGGCTAGGCTGTTGTATTGTGAGTTATTTAGCAAAATTGAGGTAGGAGAGGCTCACATTGACTAATATCACTATAAGCACCTGGAACAGAACTGTTATGTATCCAGTGAGTCTGAAGAGAAGGAATAATTTTATGGATTTTATGGATAATGAAACACAATCCAAAAAATCCAGTTTAAATTCCCAAAGTGCAATTCTTCTTTAACTACACAAGGCAACAAATTCCCCATTTTTATCCCCCTATTGCATTAACACAGTACCATAATTCCCCCATTGTTACCTGAAATTACTTGGTTCAGCAAAACTTGGATGATTCCAGCCACTACATAACAAAAAGGGTGAGGCGTAGGCAGGAAATGGGGGAGGGACAGGCAGAGACAGAAGGGAGTGAAAGTTATCTACAGCTGGAATCACAGAAGCAAAGAGAGTTTGTGTTTTAATTCCCACTTTCTGGCCCCATCCTCCTTCTTTTCTATTGGCTAAAGGCTATCATCTCACAAAGCCCATCCCCATTCTTTTCCTACCATGTGCAAAGTCACCACGTTCCTACACTTTTACTTGTTCTGTGTTGCTCGGGTTCCAAGTATCTTCCCCCAGTGCAGGGAAACAAAGCAGGTGCAATAACACCTTTTTGAGGTGAAAATTCACCCAAAGTCTCTCTGGAGCAATTCCTTCAGCAACATGAGCTTCCCCGCAAACTTCCTAGGTTGGTTACTTATTCTAACGTTTTGTCTCCGGTTACACCCATCTGTACAAAATGTACACATTTTTACAATGCACTATATTCAGTTATTTGCTAAAAAGTCTCTACAGGACTGTGACCATGGTCAGTTTATGCTTGTAAGGACAATTCAATGTGAGTCACCTGTCTCCCATCACTTTGTCCAGCATAAATAGATTTCCTGCAGGTGAGATCCATGACATCCATTGAAATCCACATGCCCAATCATGTTGCAACTCCTCCAGAAATTGTTCCTTGCATTCTCAGTACCCTTGGTTTTGGACTACTCTTGATGTTGTTCCATACATCTTAAAGGAAGTGAACAAAATTAAAATCCCTCCATACTGGAATATTTGGAAACATGTCAACACAACTCTTTGGGAATGTGATCCAATTATAATTACTTAATTTTTTCATGGGACTCTCATCAGATCCTTACAATGCTATCTGTTAACACACACATTCCTCCCACAAACTCATAATACAATTATTTGAGCATCCCATTCACCAACTTCATTTAAAGTGATGTTGCTCGCTTACTATTTGTTGTAACTACTGCTCCATACAAGATCACCCATTCCCAGTTCTGTCCTGATTTTGATGTTACCTTGAACATAGTCTCCCCTACCTCTATGTTTCTCAGTTACCTTGTATACACATGTGTGTGTGTGTATATATATATATATATATATATATATATATATATATATATATATATAAATATATAAATATATAAAGAGTCTTAATGAGGAAGGCACTCACTCTAAACAATTCTGATGCCCAGGTACACAATCCCTACAGTAATGTAAATAATTAAAAAATGGATGGGGCAGCACCCATGGGACTTTTCAATGGTTTTATTAGGATAAACAAAGTAGCAATTATGGTCAACGTTTCGGTCTTGAGAAAGGTCCACACCGGACCGAAACATTGACCATAATTGCTACTTTGTTTATCCTAATAAAACCATTGAAAAATCCCACGGGTGCTGCACCATCCATTTTTTAATTTTTTAATTATTTATATATATATAAAACAGTTTTTGAAGAAATAGAACTACTTGCCCAGGTGCTGCTTAAAATTGTATTGTATAGAGAAGTGTGTATGGTGAGACCACCAAACAATAAACACACACTAGGGTCTTAGAGAAAAGAAAAAAGTTGTATTGTTTATGAACATTTTGGCCCCCTGAGCGCCTTTCTCAAGCCAACCAAAACAAACAAAATGGTGGCCTTATATACAATTAGTGATGAGACTGCGTCGGAAAACAACGAGGTAAGGCTCTCTGCATCCCCAAGCATCATTAGACACACTCCAATAGAATGCACAATGAGTTAACCCTAAAACATAATCACGCATACTAATTCTTCATTGATATGGCTGGAATGTGAAAGTATTCCCTCTGGTGCTGAGTGATAGCCTACAATGTAGCTAAGCTATTACAAAGACAAAATGTGAACTTCAAAAGACAAGAAATAAATTGGACTAACTCACACGGCACGGCCAGTAAGAGCCACATGTATATAGATACCCCACAGTTACATAACAACACCAAAAGCATACATCAAAAATATATAGACCTAATATAGGTTTGCAGTCCTCAGTCATCAGTCAGTAGTGCCGTGTGGAACATATCTGCTAGTCAATTCTTCATAAGCGCTTTCATTGTGACAACTACCTTAAATCCGCTACTCAAAAAAAATCTGCTAGCCATAGGACCCAGAGCCTGCTCTAACAGCTCAGTCCATTCCTCTAAGTTAAGGCCTCCTTTTTCAGCCTGATCATCCCCTCTGAGGAACCAGCAGGTAAAAGCATTTAAAGTAGTATTTAGCATAGCACCCCATCATTGCTGAAAATTGTCCTTCTACCCCACAGACATAGGGCATGTCTACCTAATAAACCCTATGGGCATTTATCTTGAGTTATAGGTTTCGGACAGTATGACTCGTGCTTGTTGTACCTGTTTTTGGTAGGGTGCAGTAAGACATATTGAGATCTTTCTCTAGGCCGCTGTCTGCAATTCTGCCTTCTCATCCCACCATAATAAGTATAGTGCTGGATACAATTTTGGAATATGCCTCACTTGCTTATTTATCTCCACTAATTTCTTTTTTTCTTTATAGCTCATAACTATGCCCTGGAGCTCTGCAACCCTAGCTACGTACACATCCCTCTGTTCTTCCATCTCTCTTAATTATTTCAACAGTTCTCCCACAATGGTAGTCGTCCCTAAAGGTGCCACTATAAGACAGTCTCTATTTTTCATGTCCTCCTCCATTCTATCTGAAAGTTCTGAATTATATCTTTGGAATTTCTGAACCATATCTTCTAAACCACCAACTGTCGCAACAACTGCCTGTACCACCATACCTTTCCTTTTCTTTGCACTATAGTCCTTGCTAATTACCACTGGAGTCAGAACATTCATGAAGCCCTCAAATTTGACACAATTCGGGTCTACGGGTTCTTGGAGTACAAATGGGCCATCATGTCTAAAGATATCCTACCTGAAATAATCACTTACTAGATAAATAGTTTGCTCCTGGGAAAGCTATCTTAAACCCTGTGACTTTACCTACCATCTTTGTTAGTAAAATAATATAAACAAACAAATGTTGTGACGAGCACCCATCGAGAACGAACAACATAAAGTGTCTTGTTCTTGGGCATAGTGACCCCTCAATGTTACTACAAGTCACGTTTTCCACTCCCATGGGGCATTGCAGAGAGGAAATTTCTATATTCATATCAGTCTGGTAATGCCCTCAAACAGTCCGGCTCCAAAACGCCAGGCAAATCTTCCCCGCACAAGAGAATCAGCAAAACCACAGACGTACGCTTTGACCTATGTGGACCTCGTCGGTATGGTGCAGCTGATTCCCTCTGGGCACATGGAAAGCAAAGGCCCATGCCTGGGATCCCCTTCCACTTAGGGAGACAAAGAAACAAATGCTGTGACGAGCACCCATCAAGAACGAACAAGATAAAGTGTCTTGTTCTTGGGCATACTGACCCCTCAATGGTGCTACAAGTCACCTTTTTCACTGCCATGTCCCATTACAGAGAGAAAATTTCCATATTTACATCAGACTGGTCCCACACTCAGGCTGTCCAGCTCCAAAACGTCAGGCCAATCTTCCCCGCACAAGAAAAAGAGCAAAACCCCAGACATATGTTTCACTCTATATTGGACCTCTTCAGTGTGGTACAACTAACTCCCGCTAAGCACATGGAAAGCAAGGGCCCATGCCTGGGATCCCCTTCCACTTAGGGAGACAAAGAAACAAATGTTTTGCTACAAGTCACATTTTTCACTCCCATATGCCATTGCAGAGAGAAAATGTCCATATTCATATGAGACTGGTCCCGACCTCTGAAATGTCAGGCAAATCCTCCCCACATGAGAGAATCAGCAAAACCACAGATGTACATTTCAGCCTATGTGGGTCTCATCGGTGTGGTGCAGCTGATTCCCTCTAGGCACATGGAAAGCAAGGGCCCATGGCTGGGATCCCCTTGGATCTTGTTCTTGGGCATAGTGACCCCTCAAGGGTGCTACAAGTCACATTTTTCACTCCCATGTGCCAATGCAGAGAGGAAATTTCCATATTCATATCAGACTGGTCCCACCCTCAGACAGTCCAGCTCCAAAATGTCAGTCAAATCCTCCCCCCACAAGAGAATCAGCAAAACCACAGATGTACATTCCGGCCTATGTCAGCCTCGTCGGTGTGGTGCAGATGATTCCCTCTAGGCACATGGAAGCAAGGGCCCATGCCTGAGATCCCCTTCCACTTAGGGAGACAAAGAAACAAATGTTGTGACAAGCACCCATCGAGAACGAACAAGATAAAGTGTCTTATTCTTGGGCATAGTGAACCCTCAATGGTGCTACATGTCACTTTTTTCACTCCCATGTCCCAATGCAGAGAGGAAATTTCCATATTCATATCAGACTGGTCCCACCATAAGAAAGTCCAGCTCCGAAATGTCAGGCAAATCCTTCCCCCACGAGAGAATAAGCAAAACCAAAGACATACATTTCAGCCTATGTGGGCCTCATCAATATAGTGGAGCTGAACCCCTCTAGGCACGTGGAAAACAATGGCCCATGCCTGGGATCCCCTTCCACTTAGGGAGACAAAGAAACAAATGCTGTGACAAGCACCCATCGAGAACGAACAAGCTAAAGTGTCTTGTTCTTGGGCATACTGACCCCTCAATGGTGCTACAAGTCACATTTTTCACTCCCATGTCCCAATGCACAGAGAAAATTTCCATATTCATATCAGACTGGTCCCGCCCTCAGACAGTCCTGCTCTGAAATGTCAGGCAAATGCTCTCCGCAGAAGAGAATCAGGAAAACCGCAGACGTACATTTCGGCCTATATGGGCCTCGTCTGTGTGGTGCAGCTGATTTCCTCTAGGCACATGGAAGCAAGGGCCCATGCCTGAGATCCCCTTACACTTAGGGAGACAAAGAAACAAATGTTGTGACAAGCACCCATCGAGAACGAACAAGATAAAGTGTCTTATTCTTGGGCATAGTGAACCCTAAATGGTGCTACAAATCACGTTTTTCACTCCCATGTCCCATAGCACAGAGAAAATTTCCATATTCATATCAGACAGTCCAGCTCCAAAATGTCAGGTAAACCCACAGACATACATTTCGGCCTATGTAGAACTTGTCGTTATAGTGCAGCTGAATCCCTCTAGGCACATGGAAAGCAAGGGCCCATGCCTGGGATCCCCTTCACTTAGGGAGACAAAGAAATAAATGCTCTGACGAGCACCCATCGAGAACAAAAAAGATAATGTGTTTTTTACTTGAGCATAGTGACCCCTCAATGGTGCTACAAGTCACGTTTTTCACTCCCATGTGCCATTGCAGAGAGGAAATTTCCATAGTCATATCAGACTGGTCCCACCCTCAGTCAGTCCAGCTCCGAAATGTCAGGCAAATCATACCCGCACGAGAGAACCAGCAAAACCACAGACATACGTTTCGGCCTACGTGGGTCTCGTTGGTGTGGTGCAGCTGATTCCCTCTAGGCACGTGGAAAGCAAGGGCCCATGCCTGGGATCCCCTTCCATTTAGTGAGACAAAAAAACAAATGCTGTTACGAGCACCCATCGAGAACGAACAGAATAAAGTGTCTTGTTCTTGGGCATAGTGACCCCCCCAATGGTGCTACAAGTCACGTTTTTCACTACCATATGCCATTGCAGAGAGGAAATTTCCATATTCATATCAGACAGTCCAGCTCTGAAATGTCAGGCAAATCCTCCCCGCACGAGGGAATCAGCAAAACCACAGGCGTACATTTCAGCCTATGTGGGCCTCATCATTGTGGTGCAGCTGATTCCCTCTAGGCACATGGAAAGCAAGTGCCCATGCCTAGGATCCCCTTCCACTTAGGGAGACAAAGAAACAAATGTTGCGACGAGCACCCATCAAGAACAAACAAGATAAAGTGTCTTGTTCTGGGGCATAGTGACCCCTAATATACTACTAGTCACATTTTTCACTCCCGTCTGCCGTTACAGAGAGAAAATTTCCATATTCATACCTGACTGTTCCCACCCTCAGACAGCCAAGCCCCAAAATGTCAGGAAAATCCTCCCTGCATAAGAGAATCAGCAAAACCACAGATTTACATTTTGGCCTATGTGGATTTTATCAGTATGGTGCATCTGATTCCCTCTAGGCCCATGGAAAGCAAGGGCCCATGCATGGGATCCCCTTCCTCTTAGGGAGACAATGAAACAAATGTTGTAACGAGCACCCATTGAGAACTAACAAGATTAAGTGTCTTGTTCTTGGGCATAGTGACCCCGCAATGGTGCTACAAGTCACAGTTTTCACCACACCGACGAGGCCCACATAGGCCGAAACATACGTCTGTGGTTTTGCTGATTCTCTTGTGCAGGGAGGATTTGCCTGACATTTCGGAACTGGACTGTCTGAGGGTGGGACTAGTCTGATATGAATATGGAAATTTCCTCTCTGCAATGGCACATGGGAGTTAAAAATGTAACTTGTAGCACCATTGAGGCGGTCACTATGCCCAAGAACAAGACATTTTATCTTGTTCGTTCTTGATGGGTGCTTGTCTCAACAATTGTTTCTTTGTCTTCTTAAGGAGAAGGGGATCCCAGGCACCTTGCGTTCCATGTACCTAGAGGTAATCAGCTGCACCACACTGGCAAGGTCCACATAGGCCGATATGTACGTCTGTGGTTTTGCTGATTCTCTTGTGCAGGGAGGATTTGCCTGACATTTGGGAGCTGGACTGTCTGAGGGCGGAACCAGTCTGACATGAATATGGAAATTTCCTCTCTGTAATGGCACATGGGAGTGAAAAAGTGACTTGTAGGAACATTGAGAGGTCACTATGTCCAAGAATAAGACACTTTATCTTATTCGTTCTCAATGGGTGCTCGTCACAACATTTGTTTCTTTCTCTCCCTAATAAAATAATATACTTTTAAACAAGCAAGCCATTTACCAACACACTAGAGAAGTCATAAGACAAACTCCAAAATGGCTTCTGATTTAAATACTAGAACTGAATAGCTAATAGGAAACTGTTAATTCAAACTTTTCTTTTTAACAAAACAACATTTTTTTCCATGAAATGTTGTCAACTAAAATTTTTATAAATCAGATAAATGATCTACTAGATCCTCAAAACTGAATATACATATATATATATATCTATATATATAAAAGAGAAAGGCTCATTGCATAATTTATGTCTCCTCAGGAGACACACACACCCAGGGGTGGCAATAAGGAGGGGTTACTGTTCCCATTGGGTGATTCAATGGGGGCGTGATTTTCACACCAATTTGGCCACTGCTATTGGTGTGAAAATCGTGCAGGGAGTTGGCCCGCCCCCACTATGCAGCCCGGCCACCACTATCAAAGTCAGAAAAAAACAATATGGCCGCCACTTGCTCCTACACCACAGACAAACACACACATGCCCCACTCACACAGCACCAAACTCACACACATGCCCCACTCACACAGCACCAGACACACACACATGCCCCACTCACACACACAGCACCACACACACACACATGCCCCACTCACACACACAGCACCATACACACACACAGCACCACACACACACAAAAGCCAGAAAGAAATATGGCTGACACACAGTCACTCACCCTGACTCCCAGTGTCCTCAGCAGGACCTGTACTACAGCCACTGAGGAACAAAATGGCACTCAAAGGGTTAAGTTAGGTCCTCATAGCTCAATTATTTCTTCACTGTCATCATTTGCCATGCAAGACACAGGACAGACAGCCATCAGATTCACACTTAACCCACTGACTGCCACAGGGTTGTATATCAAGTCTTACCCCTCAGGGAGTCTGTTTAAACCCCTCACACTGTAAACTTGCATTTCCCTCCCACTTCTCTCCCTTCCCAGCCTATTACTAACACTTTTCCACATTTCTCTTAAGCCCCGCCCCCTACTCGTGATTAAGCCCCGCCCCCTTTTCACCCAAATTGCCCCATTGCTCTCTCCACATCAGCACCACACGAGGGACTCCACAAGTCAAAGTTCACAGGTATTACACACACATGCCCCACTCACACAGCATCAAACACCCATATACACACACAAAGCCAGAAATAAAGATGGCTGACACACAGTCACTCACCCTGACTCCCAGTGGCCTCCACAGGACCTGTAGTACACCCACTGAACGGTGCTGCATCACCAGGGGAACAAAATGGCACTCAAAGGGTTAAGGTAGGCCCTCATTGCTGAATTACTTCTTCACTGTCATCATTTGCCATGCAAGACACAGGACAGACAGCCATCAGGTACACACTTAACCCACTGACTGCCACAGGGTTGTGTATCAAGTTTTAGCCCTCAGGGAGTGTGTTCAAACCCCTCACACTGTAAACTTGCATTTCCCTCCCACTTCTCCTCCTTCCCCAGCCTATTACTAACACTTTTCCACATTTATGTTAAGCCCCGCCCCACTCGCGATTAAGCCCCGCCCACTTTTAACCCAGATTGCCCCATTTGTCTCTCCACATCAGCACCACATGACTCCCTTCCAGGGACTACACAAGTCAAAGTTCCCAGGTATGAATACACTTCCCACTACTATTTAACTCTGACATGCCGCTCTATACATTAACCATTTCAGTGCCAGAGGGGTGCACAACTCATGCACGCATGTGTTTCTGCGCATATATGTTGCGTGTGTGTGTGCATCTCTGTTACATATTTGTGTGCATGTGTGCATCTCCGGTGTGTGTGTGTGTGTGCATGCCTTTTGCATGTCTCTGACGCTCACTGTGTGTATGTGTCTGCCTGTGTGTTGCATATGTCTGTGTTTATCAGTGTGTCTACATTTCACACATGCGCGCCCAACACCGTCCCACATTGGTAGTGTATATGTATATATAAGAGAGAAAACCTGCGTCCCCTGCCACACACACCCAGGGGCGGCTGTAAGGAACAGTTAGCTTGCCCCCCAACATCAGTCTTAACCTAGGCTGACCAGACCTCACCTTTAACTGGGGATGCATAGGAAAAATGAATACTGCAGGACTGCTTTCATTTCAGTGAAGTACTGCAAAATGGCTATTTCCTATGTGTCCCCGGTTAAAGGTGAGATCTGGTCAGCCTACCTTAACCCTTTGAGTGTCAGAGGTCGTACGCATACATTGCAATGCGTTGCGTACCTCTCTGGCAGTCAGAGGGTTAGCCCTCTTCTCCACAACTCACCTACTGCTACATCACTTCTCTCGACTTACAACTCTTACAGTAAACAACTCATGGCACAATACTATAACTCACCAACCAGCAGCTCCCATTTTGCTGGGGAGCCACACATTGATCACTTCTTTCAAAGACACACTGGGACACTCAGAGTCAGCTGGGGAATAGGTTAGAACACACAGATCTTCAGTTTCCATGCTAAGAACTGGGGCTGATGGACTCACTTTGTTTCAATTTAACCCTTTGAGTGCTGTTGCAATGCATTGGATACCTCTCTGGCACTCAGAGGGTTAAGCCCATTAACCCTTGGAGTACCAGAGATGATATGCAGCACATTGCTCTGCGTACCTCTGTCACTCAAAGGGTTAATATCTGTTTGGAAAGCTTCCACATTTGGGTATTGTGCAGCCCACTCTTTCCTCACAAGTGGCCCACAGGGTTAAACTGATTTCTTTGAAAATGTCCATTGATTTCAATGAGACTATTAATTCCATGAACGCTACAGACAATGCAAACACATTGCCAAAGCAACTCCTCCTCCCTTGTCACCCCCACTCACCTATCCCCTTGCCATTCATCCATAGTCCCAATCTCGCCCTTTTTACTCCCACATCACTATTACATTATCTATCACTGCATCTGTCACTTAACCCTCTGTCTGCCAACCTATTTCTTCAAATGTACTGAAGTATCCACTGCTGTAATCTAAATTATTCCTTTACTCACAAACATCTTCTCACTGTGACCTTCTACAAGTAACACAGCACACTGAGTTCAACTGTAAGGATACAGGGTCTTATTCATCAAGTAACATAGCACACTCACTTCAACTGTAAGGATACAGGGCCTTATTCATCAAGTAACACAGCACACTCACTTCAACTATAAGGATGCAGGGCCTTATTCATCAAGTAACACAGCACACTCACTTCAACTGTAAGGATGCAGGGCCTTATTAATCAAGTAACACAGCACACTGACTTCAACTGTAAGGATACAGGGCCTTATTCATCAAGTAACACAGCACACTGACTTCAACTGTAAGGATACAGGGCCTTATTCATCAAGTAACACAGCACACTGACTTCAACTGTAAGGATACAGGGCCTTATTCATCATGTAACACAGCACACTCACTTCAACTGTAAAGATACAGGGCCTTATTCACCAAGTAACACAGCACACTCACTTCAACTGTAAGGATACAGGACCTTATTCACCAAGTAACGCGGCACACTAACTACAACTGTAAGGATACAGGGCCTTATTCATCATGTAACACAGCACACTCACTTCAACTGTAAGGATACAGGGTCTTATTCATCAAGGAACACAGCACACTCACTTCAACTGTAAGGATACAGGGTCTTATTCATCAAGCTGAAGAGCTGCAATTAAAAAATTTTTTACAAATCTTATCAGCATATCTACATCCCCACTGCGTCTGTCACACACTGTCTACACATGTGACATACGTCATGTATTTGTGTATGTGTCTCCGTATGTATGCGTTTCACAGTGTGTGACACGCTCTGTCTCTTTAAGTGCGTGTCTGTAGCACTGCATATTTCTGTTTCACACAATGTCTCTCTGTGTAAATAATATGATGGGCAACGCCGTCCCACATTGCTAGTATATATATTTTTTTTATTTTTTTTTTATTTTTTTTTACTAACTGTGATAAGATAGAGTGGACAACTTAAAAAAAATACATAAATAATTAAACAATTAAATATATTAGACATCTGACTGGGAGCTCTGTGACTGAGGTAGACAGCAGACGACACTGAAAATTTTGTTGAAAATCAAGGCAAGACATCCCACTTCATCAGTTTTGTACTGTAGAGCATAAAAACACACAGGTGAGGTCTGGTCAGCCTAGGTTAAGACTGATGTTGGGGGGCAAGCTAACTGTTCCTTACAGCCGCCCCTGGGTGTGTGTGGCAGGGGACGCAGGTTTTCTCTCTTATATATATATACACTACCAATGTGGGACGGTGTTGGGCGCGCATGTGTGAAATGTAGACACACTGATAAACACAGACATATGCAACACACAGGCAGACACATACACACAGTGAGCGTCAGAGACATGCAAAAGGCATGCACACACACACCGGAGATGCACACATGCACACAAATATGTAACAGAGATGTACACACACATGCAACATATATGCGCAGAAACACATGCGTGCATGAGTTGTGCACCCCTCTGGCACTGAAATGGTTAATGTATAGAGCGGCATGTCAGAGTTAAATAGCAGTGGGAAGTGTATTCATACCTGGGAACTTTGACTTGTGTAGTCCCTGGAAGGGAGTCATGTGGTGCTGATATGGAGAGACAAATGGGGCAATCTGGGTTAAAATGGGCGGGGCTTAATCGTGAGTAGGGGCGGGGCTTAACATAAATGTGGAAAAGTGTTAGTAATAGGCTGGGGAAGGAGGAGAAGTGGGAGGGAAATGCAAGTTTACAGTGTGAGGGGTTTGAACACACTCCCTGAGGGCTAAAACTTGATACACAACCCTGTGGCAGTCAGTGGGTTAAGTGTGTACCTGATGGCTGTCTGTCCTGTGTCTTGCATGGCAAATGATGACAGTGAAGAAGTAATTCAGCAATGAGGGCCTACCTTAACCCTTTGAGTGCCATTTTGTTCCCCTGGTGATGCAGCACCGTTCAGTGGGTGTACTACAGGTCCTGTGGAGGCCACTGGGAGTCGGGGTGAGTGACTGTGTGTCAGCCATCTTTATTTCTCGTTTTGTGTGTGTGTATGGGTGTTTGATTCTGTGTGAGTGGGGCATATGTGTGTAATACCTGTGAACTTTGACTTGTGGAGTCCCTCGTGTGGTGCTGATGTGGAGAGAGCAATGGGGCAATTTGGGTGAAAAGGGGGCGGGGCTTAATCACGAGTAGGGGGGGCTTAAGAGAAATGTGGAAAAGTGTTAGTAATAGGCTGGGAAGGGAGAGAAGTGGGAGGGAAATGCAAGTTTACAGTGTGAGGGGTTTGAACAGACTCCCTGAGGGGTAAGACTTGATACACAACCCTGTGGCAGTCAGTGGGTTAAGTGTGAATCTGATGGCTGTCTGTCCTGTGTCTTGCATGGCAAATGATGACAGTGAAGAAATAATTGAGCAATGAGGACCTAACTTAACCCTTTGAGTGCCATTTTGTTCCTCAGTGGCTGTAGTACAGGTCCTGCTGAGGACACTGGGAGTCAGGGTGAGTGACTGTGTGTCAGCCATATTTCTTTCTGGCTTTTGTGTGTGTGTGGTGCTGTGTGTGTGTGTGGTGCTGTGTGTGTGAGTGGGGCATGTGTGTGTGTGTGGTGCTGTGTGTGTGAGTGGGGCATGTGTGTGTGTGTCTGGTGCTGTGTGAGTGGGGCATGTGTGTGAGTTTGGTGCTGTGTGAGTGGGGCATGTGTGTGTTTGTCTGTGGTGTAGGAGCAAGTGGCGGCCATATTGTTTTTTTCTGACTTTGATAGTGGTGGGCGGGCTGCATAGTGGGGGCGGGCCAACTCCCTGCATGATTTTCACACCAATAGCAGTGGCCAAATTGGTGTGAAAATCACGCCCCCATTGAATCACCCAATGGGAACAGTAACCCCTCCTTATTGCCACCCCTTGGTGTGTGTGTCTCCTGAGAAGACATAAATTATGCAATGAGCCTTTCTCTTTTATATATATATATATATATATGTATATATATATATATATATATATATATATATATATATATATATAAAACTAAAAAACAAAATCAACAACTTATTTTCCCAGACTTTTCCCAGCACAGAGATAATAAAAGTAAAATCGGAAAGCAATCTGAACCCCAGCTGCCTGTTTCTTGCCAGTCAGTCACACCAATTTTCGGGGAATTTTGGATCTACCTCCTTCATCCCTTCTTCTCCCCCCACTGTGCCCCCAAACTCCCCTACCACAGAGAACAAATGTTGTACCAAATTATTATTATTATTATTCTTTATTTATATAGTGACAAATAATCCCGCAGCACTGTAAATGACTCCCTAAACTAAGCTTCAATTCCCCTTTATTTGTGTACCTTCTCTAGCTCAAAAATATGCTGCTCACTCCTCTCACAAACACAGAATGGCTGCTGTGACAGCCTGACACCCTTTTATATGGCTGTAGAAAACTTTCGTGTGGTGGAGAAATATTTTTCTACCCATTGATTTCAATGCAATGAGCTAGGCGAAAAAAGCGGGAAAAAGCTGAAAAAAACACTTTTCACAGGAAATTTTTTGCCAAGCAGAAAGTGCCATTTTTCACCAATTTCAGTTTGAGGCAAAAATTTTTGCCCATCCCTATTTAGGAGTAAACAACATGCATGGAAGCTCTTTTAAGTGCAACTTTTACAGCCTGCACTTATAAATAAAATACCATAATGTGTAGAATATGAAACCTGTAACAAACATAACAAATTATAATAGTAGTGGGGTGTAGAATGGGGAATGAATTAAAGCAGTACAGACTGGAGGTACAGAAATGGCAACAGTTACAGATTTGCATTCTACCTGCTATGGGCCCCTAGTATTGGACTCACAGGCAATGCAATATTGCTATGTTCAGCATAAACCAACAGATGGTGACAGTGATTACGCAGGACATTGGATTTGGGATATTACCTGTGCTTCCCAAACAGGGCCAAACCAATAGATGGTGACAGTGAGTAACATAGTAAATTAGGTTGAAAAAAGACACCATCAAGTTCAACCTTTGCTTCATAACCCAGAGACATGAGAATTCTATAGCTTTCCTGCTGCCAGATAAGTTAGTCTTTATCAGACTATCAGTGTGCCCGTGATTGCCTCCAGTGGGTAATTGCTGAAACAGCGACATTGTTACTTCCTGGCTGCCGCTCTATGCAAGTCACTGTTCTTATAGGTCACTGTGCTTGTGATGTCATCTCTCTGCCTACCTGCCAGGACTTTTAAACCTCAGCATGTCCTATTACCTTTGCCCTTTCGTGGTGTACCTGAGCCTAGTGCTGTGTTGGTCCATTGCTGTTCCTGTGTATTACTCCTGCTCTGTCTGACTACCCGTTCCGGCTCTGACTCCTGGCTACATCTGACTACCCGTTCCAGCTTTGACTTTTGGCTATGTCTGACTACCCGATCTCGGTCTGACCTCTGGCTTTGTCTGACTACCAGTTCCGGCTCTGATCCCTGGCTGCCTTCAGTTCCTCTCCCTCTGTTGCGCTCCGGTTGCGATTACCAGCCTCGGCTACCCAGCCTCGGCTATTGGGATCCTTGCTGCCTGTGCCTACCCATTTCAACGCTCGCTACAACTAGCAGCGCTTGTTGTTCAGTCCATGTACTAACCTCCCGTGGTCGTTCCGGTTTGTGTGTTGCCTCACCTAGCCCTCAAGTGCCGTTTACCTTGCATTCGGTATACCCTAGTGTTAGGGTATAGTTGCGCTTCATTCTCCTGACGACTCAGATTGTGGAAGTGCTATGCACTGTCCTCCCATCTGTCTGTGAAGGTTCCTAGGGCCATTCGGATACTAGCTACACCTGCCTAGTGAAGGGTTGAGGAAGTGATTTGCACTGTCCTCACCTAGCCTCGTGGGGGTGGTGGAGTTAGAGTCACTACTGTGTGCTCCAGTGTCTGGAGCTACTCGCTCCCGTTGCCTGAGTTACTCTATCATCTGAGTACAGACGTGGGTCTATCGCACTAGCCTAGTGAAGGGTGAGGAAAGTGAGTTCACTGTTCCTCCCTGGCCTTGTGAACGTGTGTTACTCATTGCTGCCAACTATTGTATTACTCATTGCTGCCACTATTGTGTCATTCATTGCTACCACTATTGTGTCACCTTTGCTGCCACTATTGTATTTAAAATAAAGTTTTATTTTAAGTTCATCTGTACTTGTCAGTGTTGTTATTTCTTAATCACTCCATGACACAGACCTATTTTGCCTACTAATAATAATCTTCTCTTAAATGTATTCATTGTATCTGCCATAACCACATCGTTGAAAAATAAAAAAGGAGAGCAGATTTAATTTCTATGACTGTACTGTTATCAATGCTGCATTTTCTTTAATAAAGACTATGAAAATTGGAAAAAAAAAAAAAAAAAAAAAAAAAAAAAAGGAGAGCAGAGAGAGAAAAAAAAAGATCTAAGTGTAGTATCCAAAGCTTTATCGTATATAAAAACACGTATTAAAATGACCCCCTTCAGGAGATCTACTCACAAGATCAATAGTGATTTAGAGCACATCAAAAAGAGAGATTTCAATCCGACCCTAGGATCATTAACAGGATACACATCTCCTTTGTTTCTTTCCCCGGGACGTCCTCCACGCTTGTTCACCACTCATCTACCTCCGGTGACGTCACTCCGTTGGGATGCTGATGATGTTTTGCGGGTAAAGCCTTGATCTCAATAGGAACCGGAGCCACTCCAACTCAACCCACAGGATCTTTTTGCTTCTCTATTGTCGCAGTAGTCTCTAGTCCAACCCTAGGGCAATTCCATAATTTAACAGACTTTACTGTAAAAAAAAACCTTCCTCTGCTGGTCGAAACCTTCTTTCCTCTAATATCAAGGGTGCCCCTTGTTATTTGATCAGGCCTTGTAATGAATATCTCACCAGAGAGATCCTTGTATTGACATCTTATATATCTGTACATTGTGATAAGATCTCCTCTTACTCATCTTTTCTCTACAGTAAATAAACCAAGTTTGCCTAGTCATTCCTCATACTTTAAGTCCTCCATTCCCCTAATTCATGCTCTTCTCTGTACTCTCTCCAGTTCTAGTATATCCCTTTTCAGAACTGTTGCCCAAAACTGCACTGCAAATTTGAGGTGAGGTCTTATCAATGATTTGTACAGTGGCAAAATGATGTTATCCACTATTGCTTCAATACCCCTTTTTATGCAAGACAGGACTTTGTTTGCTTTTGTTACTGCTATTTGGCACAGGTCCCTGTTTCTAAGTTTGTAGTTTACAAGGATTCCCAAGTGTTTCTCTAGCAACAAGTCCCCTAAAATGATTCCTAAGTTCATAAGTAGCACTGGCATTTTTTCTTCCCAAATTCGTGAGTTTACACTTTTCCACATTAAAATTCATATTCCATTTGGTTGCCAAATCTGCCACTTTTTGTAAATCCCTCTGTAGAGAACATATATCCTGCTCTGAATTTTTTACCCTGCATAATTTAGTGTCATCTGCAAATATTGATATTTTGCATTCTATATTTATGTCCAGGTAATTTTTAAAGATGTTAAAAAGCAGTGGACCAAGTACTAAACCCTGAGGTACTCCACTCTCAACCTTTACTATTTTGAAATTCAAGACCCATTTTTTTTTTTACTTAAGTTCCTTATCAGAGCTTTAGGGCTAGATCCAAATGTTGGAGTAAAAAATGCCAGTAGGGCAGAATGGATACCGACCGACAAAATAAATTGTCTTGGTCGGTATTCAAATGTCCTACTGGCATTAACCCTTTGAGTGCCAGAGAGGTACAAAGCAAGGCGTTGCGTACCCCTCTGGAACTCAAAGGGTTAAGCACAATGGACGTTAGGCCACAAAACTGGTGTTGTGTTCAAACGTCCGTTTGGTGCATTAAGTTCCCAAAATGCCACTAAATAACAACAGTTTTGGGAACTTAACAGTAAAAAAAGATAACGATCTGTGCCTGACATACTGCCAAGCACCGATCATTAAATAAAGTGTCTTACACTTACCTGTCATTCACTGTCTGTCTCCATTCTTTCTTCTCTTCTGTCTTCTTTCTTCTTTTCCATCTTCTTGCTGTAAAAAATAAAAAGACAAGCATAAGTAAAATGTATAAAAATCTGGCACACTAATACATAGTTTAACCCCTTGAGTGCCAGAGGGGTACACAACACTTTGCAAAGCAATGCAATGCGTACCACTCTGAGGCTCAAAGAGTATGCAGCAGTATGACGGGTTTTCAACATAAATATAGCCCCAATGCAAAGTACATTTCTCCAAGTTGAGCCCACTAAATCATATTGCCATAAGAAAAGATCCCAACATTATACAAAACTTTTTAGAATTGGAAACACTGCCTCCACCAATGTGTGAGGCCGCTGAGGCATCAGCAGACACAGAATCATGTGGCACAGCCCCCCCTCGTCATGTGCACGGGACGATGCCTGCTTAGCTCTGATGGAAATAGAATTGAGAGTGCCCTTATATATGGGCAGTCTTATTTCCAGTTCTCTCACAGCCATTGGCTGGGATATGCTTACACACCTCCCAGCCAATCAGTTTAAAGCACAGTTGCTCAAAGCTGATTGGCTGGGAGGTGCGTAAGCATATCCCAACCAATGGCTGTGAGAGAATTGGAAGTATGACTGCCTACATATAAGGGCAGTTTCAATTATATTTCCCTCAGAGCGGAGTGGGCATAGGCCCATGCACATGAGTGGCTCAGTGCCTCAGTGGCTGCACATAGCAGCGGAGGCAGTGTTTTCAATTCTAAAAAGCTATGTATAATGTTGGGATCTTTTCTTACAGCAATATGATTAAGTGGGCTTAACTTGAAGAAATGTACTTTGCAATGGGTCATATTCATATTGAAAACCCATCAAACTACAGCATACTTTAACTCTTTTGAGCCCCTCTGGCACTCAAGGGATTAAACTACGTATTAGTGTGCCGGATATTTATACATTCTACTTATACTTGTCTTTTTATTTTTTACAGCAAGAAGATGGAAAAGAAGATAGAAGAGAAGAAAGAAGACAGAAGAGAAGAAAGAAGAGAAGAAAGAAGAGAAGACTGAAGAGAAGGACAGAGGATGACCAGGAAGCTGAGGACTCCTCTGGACATCAGGATTAATGGTAAGTGTTACTTATAATGTGATTTTCTTTTAACTAGTTAACTAGTTAATCCTACTAACGTTGGACAAATTTTTCATACTTTGGATGTATTGATATGGGGCTTAGAGCCCCATATCAATACATCCACTGAGGACTTAGGTTTTTTAATTCAAGTTTCTGCGTCAGCTGTTTAAACAGCCGATAAGGGACTCAAAGTTAAAAAAAAAGTAGGTGTTAAGTTTACTGCGATAACTTGAGTCCCTTATTGGGTTTTCCTGGATAACGCAGACATTTGAATTGCTATTTATGGTGTTTTCATCATTTTTTTTATGGCTGAAAGCACCTCTTAACTTTAACACCGACTGCTCTTTTTTTGCCAGTATTTTTTCACAGCACAGACATTTACATTGCATAGGGTGCTAGAAAAAATGCCGTCAGCAGAAAAAACAGCCGTCTCCCACATTTGGATCGAGCCCTTAGTCAGACGGCGCAGCTATTGAAAAAAAAAAAAAAAGTCCCCAGTGGATGTAATGATATGGGGCCCTAAGCTCCAAATCAATACATTCAAAGTACCTAAAATGTGTTCAGTGATAGCAGAATTAACCCAGTATAATTACCCTGCTGGCACTCATAGGGTTAACCCGACTAAATAACAAACCAACATCCCCTGCAAAGTAACACTTACCATGAATCCTGATGTCCAGCGGGGTCCTCAGCATCCTAGTCATTCACTGTCCATCTTCTTCTTCTCTTCTTTCTTCTCCTCTGTGTTCTACTTTCTTCTTCTCTTGTAGCTATAAAAATAAGGATAAATACATGTTTGCATAAACTAACCCACACACTTATACATAATTTAACCCCTTGAGTTCCAGAGGGGTACAAAGACTAACTTATTTGGAAGCAGGAAAGCTATATAATTCTCATGTCTCTGGGTTATGAGGCAAAGGTTGAACTTCATGGGTTTGTGTCTTTTTTGACCTAATTTACTATGTTACTATGTAAACCTTATACCCACAAATGTGTGAAAATGTTGAGAATGTAGACAACCCAAATCATTTCACTAGCATAACACTGGACATTTAAGTGGGCATTTCACCCACAAATCTGCATCTGTCATACTGGTAATAATTCTGTGTGCCTATATTTCACAAATGATAATGTTGTTCAGATTATTTAACCCCTTAAGGACCGGCCACATGCATACCAGGCTAGCACTTAAGGACCACAGACCAAATGACATGCCAGAACAGTCATGCATCCTTAAGGAGTTAAATTCAGAGCATTTAAATAACATGTGCTACTATGGAAAAGCACCTGAAAATATATTACTGAAAACATCTGAAAATATATTACTTAACTCCAGTTTGTGGAACTATCATATGTATGGTATATCTATATACTATATAATAAGGTGTGCATCACAGCTTCCAAAATAAGAAATCTTCATAGACTGGTCTGCAGCTTGGAAACATAAATTAAACCCAGAGAAGTGTATACTTCCCAAAGTATTTCACTTGAGTTTTCACATAGGTCAGCCTGAGTGTAGTGTGTGGTGGGGTGGGTTAACTTCAGGTACATGGACCTTAATATCCCTGACCACTAAAAGGGACCCTATCTCATAAGAACAACTTTGGTGATTTTGGAAGCGCTTTCGAAATCCCCTATACATAGTATTAGCAATTTTTTATATACAAACTATTATTTACTTTTGTCCGTTATTTAAAACACTATATTATGCTGATTAAGGCATGCATTAAAAAGGTTCTGGTACAATGCAATGGTTCAAGCTCCAAAATCTAAACTGAACTTTGATTGGATGCACTTCGAAGGGGGTAAAAATTAAACATTTAAGCTTTTGTGTGCCAGAAAGGTATTCAATCTGTTGCATTGTAATGCATTAGATACATCTATGGCACTCAAAGGGTTAACATTCAAAATGAAAAAGTAGTGGGCCGGGATGCACTAAAGGTGGAAGAGGGCTCATAATGGCCTGTCAGATCAGTGTCAAAGGCACATCTTCAGTATGCACTAAAGTGTCTTCAACATCATATTCCTATCAATCCAACAAAAATCTGCCTTCATTGATATCAATCCAATATGCCTTCGACAGCTTTATGAATTTTCACTTATCACATCGACATTGACCTATTTCCACATGGAAATGCAGCATAATGAGTCATTTCCATGTGGAAATGTAGTGTATGAGCCATTATCGTGTTCATGTGGGTGTGTTTATATATTAATGTGGCTGTTCACCACATGCACTAAGCTCCAATAACTGCCTCTGCTTTCAGAGTTCACAGTCCCAACTTCGCCTACTCAAGACTGGTAATGCTGGGATCTGCCTGTAGTTTCCTACGCAGTAACAGCCTTCAATCTATCATAAACGAGGAGGGTTGTTGGACTGCTGATGATATGGAAGAGATGCACTCCCTTATACATCACCAGCAGTAGACAATCCTGAAGTAGGAGAGCATTCTCTCTGCTTCCCCACTTGGTCAGTAGGGGAGTGGAGAGAATCCTTTCAGCACCCCGAACAGCATCACTTCCTTAACCCTTTGAGTGCCAATGGATTGTGCATTGCTCACCCCTCTCACACTCAAAGGGTTAGAAAAGTACAACAACCAGTAAATCATCCCCTCAGCTCAGTATAACTTTTCTTAGTCATATATTTTGTGCACTCTCAAAGGAACAAGGGGGTCAGGCAGTGTCCATGAGGATTTGTGGCTACTAGCTTCCCCCCAGCCTTGTTCCCTTGCCCAATGGTAGACAGAGATCCCCATTTATACTGCTGGGCACTAAGACTTGTTCCCTTTCCCACTGGTATCCATAAAACCCTATTTATACTGTCTGACCTCCCCAGCCTTGTTCCATTGCCTAATTGTAGCCACAAATGTATGTTTGTATGTATATTTTTATTTATATAGCGGCAAAATGTATACTTGTCACTTTACAGTTTATGTTTATCATGGAAGGGGTACAATAAGTACAGTAATTAAGTGCTTATATAGACAATAATAAGGGTAACAACAGGAGAGCATACATTAGGATAAAAGGTCCCTGCCCCATAGACCTTACGATCTAAGTATAGGATGGGTGACATACAGATACAAGCAGGTAGAGGAGGAAGTGCAGCTAGTTTTTGACATATAAGTTAATGCACACAGTCAGTCTATATGTGGCTGTTACATAATGGTGATATTCCCCATTCTCCCTCACAATGATTATGCTGCCCCCACAATAATTATGTTCGACATACTGCCTTCACAATAATTATTTCAACATGCTGCCCTCCACAATGAATATGATCAACATGCTGACCAACAATGCTTCTCCATTCACCATGCTGGCCTGCAATGCTTCCCCATTCAACATGATGCCCCACTATGTTTCCCCATTCTGGCATACTTTTTACAATGCAGGATCTCTTAAACTTGCACTATGCACTGTTGTTTGGGTTTTTTACTTTGTTTATTTTGTTTTGAAAAAAAGCAGACCTCACATGGGGCATTGGGACCCCTCCTGATGCCCCCCAGGCATTGATCAACTATCCAATTACCATCTCAGTTTGCAGACTAATTGCTTTCCTGCAGATGGTGATGGTGATGGAACATGGTGCCACCTGAATTTTTGTAGCACTAACAGAATGGAGATACTTTGGGGAACTTCTTGCCTAAATGGTTGGGGGTTAGTTACCTCCTCCAGAAGTGCTCTGTAGAATTCAAGGGGTTTTTACCCCTTTTACATCAATGAGAATTTGGTAAATTTTACTTGTCTCCTATGCTCAGTTGGTTTGCCCCAGAATTGCTCCAAGTTGCATTCATAAAAAAGGTCTTCTATTTGTTTGATCTCCATGAAGTTATGTGGGATGGCTTTAATTCTGATTTAGGTGTGTTTAGGAAATTATGGATTTGTGACATTTTACTATTGTTTGTTGTCTACTGAGAGGGCTGCCATCAGGGGGTTACAGGCAGTACCCATGTATGGTCGACTTCCCAATCAGACACAGAGGCCCCTGAAATGTGAGGGGGACTGTGTCAATAGAGACTAAAGACAACCAGACTGGTCAGCTGGGATTCAGGAGGATCTCTTGGTGGGCCCACTTTTTAAATATATTCTGCAGTTATTATAGCAGTGAGAACTGGAGTGCACCTCGAATGCTCTGTCCTCTGTTTCATATCACACTGCATAGCTGAGCAGTTCCATGTGCTCTGTCTTTAATATATACTTTGAGGTTGCATTTCAAATATGTGGGGGTGAGGTCTCAACTTATGTTTGTACTGTGACCCCAGATTTCTAATGGCAGCCCTGTCTACTGATTAAAAATATCCAAAGGTGACACATCTCTAATGAAGAGATGATAAAGTTAGCCATTTGCAGTAGGTCCAGTGTTCTCTTCTGTTTAGAGAGGGAATGGAATGGAACGGAATGACTGTCCCTTTTCATTATTTTATGTCTTTGAGGTCAAGAGGGATGAGAAGCTCATTGATTACGTCCTCCCTGGCTTTGTTGATATATCCCAGAGCCATTAATTCCAATTCATAAGGTGGGGTGCCTAAATAGGGATCCCCTTAAAACATACTGGTTGCCAGCTTGGGAAGTAGGATCTCTTGACCTTTTTGACATCTGCCCTTTATGGGAAGTGAGGGGGTATTTATTTAATGTTATTATTTATTTAAGCCTCCCTTCTTGTAGAGTAGAGGTGGATATTTTGAGTCTTATCCATTGGTAAATTGTACCTCTAAATGATTTAACATAGTACACATTTAGACTCCATAATAATTGTAATCCTCTACAGCATCATTTGACACCCTCCTCTTCTCATGGCATTCTAATTGTAACCTTTTGAGTGCCACAAAGGTATCCAATGCATTACAGTGGGTTAAAACTGACCCCATAACATTTTTAAAACCACCTTACTCCACAGAATTCCACCAGTCACTTACTGAAGATGTATACCTTCCTGCTCAGATGGGGAGGTTATATATAGCTACTGAAAGTTACATACCAAACTCTCTCTCTCTACTTTTCCCTCATGCCTTTATTCAATAGAACACATTGTTAGCCAGTTCTGGAAGTCGCTTCCATGGTGGCAGACATGGAAAAAAAGAGAGAGGCAGCTGATGCTGTGAGGATCACATCAGCATCCTGAACATCAAGAAGGATAATATCCCTTTCTAGGACACCTCCATTGCTGATTCGGGCATGAGGACAGACATGACAGTTACCAGAAAGTCCATGGAAAACATCAAACTCTGCTCACTGAACATGGTCATTTTAAACCTTTAACTCTAACTGAGTGCCAGGTAGGTATCCAACACACTGGTGGTTATGCACTAAAGCGTGATAAGGAGGTGATAAAGGAGAGATGACTTTTCCATTGATATCACCTGTCCAGATCCTATGTTACTCTATATAGCCTGTGCACTAAGATCTCCAAAGTTCTAGAAATCTTAGTGAATTGACTCCATAGAATAACATAGGAACTGCAGAAGTGATATCACTGGAGAAGTTATCTCCGCTTTATCACCTCTTTATCACGCATTAGTGAATTTTCCCCATTGTGTTGCAATGCATTGAATTCCTCCCGGGCACTCAAAGGGTTAATGACCAGAGGGATGTACAACACATTGCTTTGCAATACTTTCACACCCTTCTGGTCATTGGAGGTGCAGTATCAACTAAAAAACTACTTTAGTCATTTTGAAACAGGTTTCAAAATCACATTTTTTATGCAGAAACTAATAGATTCTTCTAATTAAAGCATGTCATGCAGACACTTCCTCTTCCTCTCACTGACACTGTGTATCAGTGAACTGCACTGAAAGGTTTAAATGTTAATGAGTAGAGAGGTTATGTAGGGCTAAAGCAATAAGGCCTTGATTCAACTGAGGCAGACACAAAAAAATACATCAACGACATTTCGTCAAGCACGTTAAGCAATTCAGTTACCTGTGCTATGAAGAAATACCAGCTAAAAAAAAATCCAGGGGCGCTAATTTTGCAGCAGTTTTCCCCCATTGACATACATCAAAACACTGAAATATGTTATTCAATTCCACGTATTAGCACTAAGATACTTTAAGGGACCCACTTTAACGTGTGAAAATCTGCACCCAGTTTTATGGGGAGCAGAGTCCCTTAATGCTTCTAACAAGTCCTGACGCAGGAATTGAACCTGAAAAAAGTTTAAAAAACCTAAGTCACCAGTGGATGTATTGATATGTGGCCTTAAGCCCCATATCAATATATCCAAAGCAATCCCAAAATGTGTGAAATATTAGTAGAATTAAACTCATGAATGCCAGTGAGGTAAGCTTACCCAGCTTACCTTACTTGTGCTCACAGGGTTAATCCAACTAAGTTAAAAAACATCACCTGACAAGAAACACTTACCATGAATGCTGATGTTGATCGGTATCTTCAGAACCCTGGTCAGCCAATGTCCATCTTATTCTTCAATCTTCTATCATCTTTTTTCTGTAGTCTTCTGTCTTATCTTCTTTTTCTTATTTTTCATCTGTATGTGAAACTAAAACAAAAACTTAAATGAAAAAAGTTCCTAAGATATGCCTTGAGTGCCGGAAGGGTACCCCTCCAATATTCTAAGGGTTAAATGCAGTCTGGCATATCTGATAACAATAATATGCTGCCATTCAGGTTTTAAAAAAGTATAAGACATTTTTTTTCTTAATAAATAAAAGGCCTTGCAAGGGTTAAAAATTTCTCTGCTGCCGCCATGTCCATTGGCTGTGCTAGAGGGGACAGAAATGCATTGTGAAACAACCCTCCCTTCCATACCTTTTGGGCTGTTGCCCAAGTCAGAATGTGGGAATTTTGAACACACCTCCTAGACAATCAGCTTCTAGGAGGTGATAAAGAAACCTGCTAGAAGCTGATTGACGGGGAGGTGCATAAGTACACACCCCAGCCAACTGGAGGCTGGAATCCATTTTGAACAGAGACTGGCCATAAAAAAAGCTAGTCTCTGTTCAAAATTCCCACATTCTGACTCAAGCAATGGCCGAAAGGAAGGGAGGGTTGTTTCAATTTGCATTCCTACTGCCGCCAGCAGAGCCACTGGTGGCGGCGGCAGTGGACACATTTTCAACCATTGGAAGGCCTTTTATTTATTAAGAAAAAGAATGCCTTACACTTTTTTAAAACTGGAATGGCAGCATATTATTTTATCAGATATGCCAGACTGCATTTAACCCTTAGAGTGTTGGATGTGTACCCCTCTGGGGCTCAAAGGATTAAGTCAGGCACATCTTTGGTGCATATTTTTGTTAAATAACATGTTTAATTGAAGTTTTTTTATTTTTTATTTTCACATACAGATAACAAAGTAGAAAAAGAATATAAGAAGAAAGAAGAAGGAAGATTACAGAGAAAAGAAGAGAGAAGATTGAAGTTGGTAGAAGAAGACGTACAGTGGATGACAAGTAAGTGTTACACATTTCTGGTTGTTAGGCTAGTGTTAGGTGTAGTATTCATTGCACTTTACTGTTGGGGGTAGTGTAGGGTTAGTGTTTGGGTGGGTGAGCAAACGATCGGTGTTTTACAGTGTGTCAGGCACAGATAGTTATCTCTTTTCCTTTTGTTCCCAATATTTACGCTATTTAGAGTGCATTTGGTAATTTAACACACACAACGGATTTTGGCTACAGGTATGTTTCTGTGACTCAGCATCTGTTGTGGTTTCAGTTGGTAGGACAATTGACTACTGACATTTTGTTTTCTTGGCTGGTAGTCAGTTTTGCCCTACCGCATTTTTTAGCAGCCTATGTGTCTGCATAGTATGCCTTAATTAACATAATCTGTAGATCTAACTAACTAACTAAAAAACTAGTTTTCTAAATAAAAATGGCTAATACTACACATAAGTGATTTTTAAAGCTCTTTAAAAATAATCAGTGTTGTTTGTAGGTGACAGTGTCCCTTTAAAGAGTTAAGTTGGCTCATGCACTCTGCTTGCTTCAATCTGAAAAAAACACCAGCAATTATATTATTTCCCTCTCTTGACATGACATCCAGGGAAGATTCACTAAGCAGTGATAAAGTGGTGATAAAGTGGAGATTACTTATCCAGTGTATAATTTCTCCAGTTCCTATGTTATTCTCTTGAGCCTATTTACTAAGATCTCCAAAGTTGAAGAAATCTTAGTGTATAGGCCCTATAGAATAACATAGGAACTGGAGAAGTGTTAAACTGGAGAACTCATCTCCACTTTATCACCTCTTTGTCACCACTGAATCTTCCCCAGGACTGATTGAAGATGTAATCTGTTGAACAAAGGCACAAGGACAAAATTCATGATGGCCATTAGGTAAGTGGGGGTTATTATTAAAGGGATAGTATTGTCAAATATTAACTAAACTCTTGTAGCCAGTACAAAATAAAACTAAATGGCCCCAGCCCTATCTCTCAAACCTTTATGGACAAGCGGACGCTCTTCTGCAGAGCTGAGATCACGTTATTGAGACAGAAATCCTTCACTGGAATGGCCTACAAAGTGTGCTTTTGTAGACCGTTCCACTGAAAGATTTCTGTCTCAATAACGTCATTTCGGCTCTGCTGAAGAGTCTATGCCAGTCCCGGGACTGGATTCCCCTGCAGTCAGCTTGAGCATTGATGTCAGGGAAAGGGGAGGGAGGGAGGAACTTTAAATATGATTATCTCTCAAACCATAAAGGTTATTTAGAAAACAAGTCTAATTACATTATTTTATTCTCCGGATTGGTTTCCCATATGTTTAGCTGTTTGTGTATTAGCAAACCATTGTGAATCTTTTGCACAATGCACTCTAACATTTCAATTGTAGTCTAAACCTATTCTCGCTGAAATGAGTCAAAACATCAAACAGCATGTGTCCTTTATCTGTCAATTCACTGTGGCCCTTTTAGACTATGAGCCAACCTTTGTGGTGGCATTCACTGACTGCCATTTAGTGCAGCCAATGAGCATAAACATCACAATGATTCAAGTCATGCAGAATTTCCATATCACCCCATATATTATAGGCCTTAGCAAGCTTTTAGTACTGCAACTTCCTGTGGCTATTGTTGGTAGCTGGGAAGTTACAGCATGCTGTATCTATGGTTAACTGTCAGCGATCACATTTGCTATGTGAAAGGCTTAAGTGTAACGAACATTATTTTGAGCTACTGTTCATGGTGACAGTGTGACCACAGCACAGTTGTCCATGTCACCGTAGAACTAAAGTGATGCACACAAAAATATGCAAGCCTAACAATTTTTTTAAAATTGTCTGTTATAGAGCAGTTTGTTAGAACTAGGCAAATGAAGCACTGTCCCTGTTGACATCAGTATAATTAGTCTCCTGTTTTATCATTTCCTATTTAGAGGAGGTGTGTTAAGTGGAAATAAGTCATTAAAAATGTTCATATATTGCATAATTAATTGTAAGCTAATTAAGATGCCTTTTTAGGTGGTTTACTCCAGAGTTTAATTATACAGATTAACTGACAGCTGGGGAGTTCAGTGATGTTATGGCTGTGTTTATCATTCAGATGCAGAGCTTTATAACATGCCCTAACATGCTGGAAATCTACCAGTTTAACTGTATGTTTTTAAGTAGCAACAAAAGTTTCTTTATCCTCTAATTTATGTTTTGAGAGAAGTCAATGTGACACAGAAAGGCTTCTCTGATGTTTATTTTATCAAATGCTTGTTCAGAAAACATGAGATTCACAGTCATTCTCTCATGGAATTGAATATTAAAATATTAAAGGAATACTAGCTCCTCCAATTAATAACTCCTACTTAACTTCCTATGGCTCAAAAAAATTCTAATGGCCCCTATGAATTTTTCCTTGCTTCTTGGTTCAAGAAATAACATCTTCAATCAGTACTGTATGTCATATTCACTGAGATGGACATGACAGTTACTAATCTTATAATCTTTTGTGTTTCATGCACTCTACCTGCTTCAGGTAAAAAAAAAAAAAAAAAAGAAGAAGTTCCAGTGGGCAGAGGTTGAGATCCTTTAGTCCTACTAATAACTGTCATGTCCACCTCCATGGACATGGCATCTGCAAGTGGTTGAAGATTTTATCTCTTGAACCGAATAGAAAGAGAAACATTCACAGAGACCACCAGGATTTTCTGGCCATAGAAAGGTATGTTAGGTTTATTAATATGAGGTGTTAGAGTTATGGCATATTTCATAGAAAACTACCATTGCTACAGTGATTTAGCACTGTGGTTTGCTTAATGCTTATTACAGAATTGCTCCAGTTGAGCCTTTGATTTCTTATGAACACAATGGGGTAGTGCACTAAGGTGTGATAAAGAGGTGATAAAGCGGAAATGACTTCTCCAGTGATATCACTTCTCCAATTTCTATGTTATTCTATGGAGGCAATGCACTAAGATGTCTCCCCTTTTTTATTTTATTGAAGATATTAAAATTAAAAGAGAGGGTACAATGCCAAGGGAAGAAGGGTAACATTTCAAAAGGAGATAATACTTGAACATAGAGAGGCATAAAATGGTCAAAGAGTAACAAAGTAAAGTGTAGGTGAAGTATGTTACAGTGACACTGTGGTGGATCAAACAGGAGACCTCCTAGCATATTAATACAAGAGAAATACTACACCATATCTTATAGTTCAGAACAGTAGAATGTTTAGAGTGGGAGGACAGTATCTCTCCTGACATTGGCGAAAAAGGAGAAAAAGAAGAGGAAAAAAGGGGGGGGGGAGGGGAGAGGCAGAAGAATAAGGCTGAAGTGCAGGGTAGACTAAGATCTGAGTGAGGTGACAACCTTTTCAAGGGTTTAGTGTTTTAAAGTTAATGAGCAGTGACAGCGGATGGCTGAGGAAAATGATTAGTGAAGGTTATCCATGGGTCCCGAATTTCCGTGAAATAGGCTACGTCATCCTGTTTTAGGTATCTTAATTTCTCCAAGGAGATGGTCTTACACACCCTCACTAACCACTCTGTCACAGTAGGTGGGGAGGTAGATTTCCAATTTGACGGAATGGTCAGTTTAGCTGCGTTAATGAGATGCCTGAATAGCATGGAAGAATGTTTGGAGTTGGGGGCAAGCAGTTGGGAGGGGAGAAGATTGAGGAATATAACCAGAGGATTGGGGGCTAAAGGTTTGCACAACAACGAAGATAGATGGGAGATCCCTCTCCCTTCTGTCATCTCCAATATGTGTTCGGGAGATTGGCATAAAATCTGTGGAGTTGTTCTGGGGTTCTATACCATCTTTGGAGGAGCTTATAGTTCATCTCCATTGTTAATACATTTCTAGAACTATTTTTGTGTTAGCGATGGCTGTGAGCCATTGGGTGTCTATGAAGGTGACGCCCGGGTTGCTATGCCATCCCCTCCTCACAGGATATACTTTACTTTCCTGTCTGTCAAGTAGGGTGTGGTACATGGAGGATATGCTCCATCCCTTTGGATTATTGGAGAGGACCTATTTCTCACAATGAATAGCGTCCCTAAGTAAGAGTTGTTTGAACGGGTGAATAGTGAGGAAGTGTGCAGGTTTTCTGTAGCACCAGTGGTCCTGTGGGTGAAGCTTAAGTGAGGTTTGTAGAGTCGAGAATGGGAGAATTGCATTCTGTGTTGTAAGTGTTGCAGGTCATAGGTAATTCTGAGTGGTTCAGTCACGGAAATTTAAGGGATTTTCTCCTGGTGGAACGTTCTTATTACTAGTTAGAGGGGTTACGGGAGAGAAGAAAGAAGAGATGGCAGAGGTCCTACAATAATGTCCCATACCTTGACTGTAGAACTGATTAGTAAGGGGATGGCAGCTGAGGGAGGCCTGTCTGACTTGGGTATCCAGGGGTGAGAGTGTAACTGGTGTGGGGAGATGAAATCCAATAAAAGTTCAACCCATAGTTTAGTTTGGGCTGAGTGTAGCCATTGGCATAGAGATGACAGATGTGTTGTTTGATATTATTTTAGGACTTCTGGTGCCCCTAGGCCACCATCGTCTTTATAATATGCTGTGATTGAGAGTTTGAGCCTGGCTGGTTTGTTGTTCCAAATTAAGAGGTTGATGACCCTCTGTAATCTCTTTAGAAAGTAGGATGGAAGGGATATAGGAACTGTTTGAACTAGATATAGAACCTGTGGGATAATCTTCATTTTTATGACATTTATTTTACCGGTTCAGGAGAGGAATGTATTTTTCCAGTTAAGTAAGGATTTAGTTATGTTTTCAAGTAGTGGGAGGAAGTTGAGTTTGAAGAGGTTAGAAGACGCGGCGCAGAGTGTGATCCCAAAATACTTTAGTTTTCCTGGTGCTCATCAGAAAGGTGCTAGCTTCTTAACTCCTTAAGAACCGACGCGAGGCAGGCGCTTGATGACCATGTTTTTTTTTTTTTTTTTTTTTTTTTTAAACTTCCGGTTCAGGGCTTCCGGAGCAGCCCTGAACTCCATGCTGTGCCAGGACCGTCAAGGCAGTCCGGCACTTAAGGACCAGTGACTGGCACGTCAATGGTCCTTAAGGGGTTAAGTTGTGGGAGCTGTAGAGGTGGGTTGTGACATTCATGACTTCTGATTTTAAAATATTGGGTTTAAAGTTGTATAGTTTGCCATATTCCTGCAATTTTGCCAAAATTGCCAGCAGTGAGGTTAAAGGGTCAGGTTAAAGGTCATCTGCAAAAAGGGATAATTTATGTTCCTTCAAGCCTGTGTGAATGCCTGAGATAGATGCATTGTTCCTGATGGATTTTTCAAGAACCTCCATGGTGAGAATAAACAATATGAGTGACAAAGGACATCCTTGTCTAATCCTGTTCCTGAGATGGAAGGGGGAAGATAGCATTCCGTTACATTTAACTTGCGGACGGGTTGGTGTAAAGGACTCCAATACAATGAAGGATCTTGTTGGACAAACCTATGTGGCGAAGGGCTTCCACCATAAAGACCCAGGAAAACTGGCCAAATGCATTTTACGCTGAATGTAATCAGATGCCTAATTTTTTGGGTCAGTGGTGAGCGAGCTGAGTAGATTATAAAGGGAGTCATAAAAGGCTCTAAAAGTTTTGGCTCTGGAGGGGAAGTCCCTTTGGGTGTTACCATCTTGTGACATTATACTAGACATACATGATGGAGGTTTACGCACCTTAAGTTGTGCTGCTAGCAATTTGCTGCATTTATTGTTAAATTCACATTGCTCACTGTTGAAGTGCTCAGAGGTTCAGTCTACCCATTTGTGAATGAGGTTTGTAATTTGATATCTAACCTGTACTAGAGAGTAAAGAGAGTCTGTGGAGGAGTGAAGGAGATGACGATACTCCAAAGTAGAGATTCGGTCAAGGAGGTTATTTAAGCATCTGTCCCATTGGGTGAGGGTTCTAGCTGTAAGTTTAATGCAAATCCACTTGATATAACATTTTAATGCTTCCCAAATGCTTAAAGAGGATGTGACAGAGTTTCAATTGTTCTGTAGATATTCAGAAATATGATGTTCTAATTATAATCGGGTTTGTGGGTCATGCAAGAGAGTGGAGTTCATTTTCCAAGTGGTATGGCATGGGTATGGGAAGGAGAAATTAATTGTGATGGAAACTGACACGTGATTGGACAAAGTAATTGGTAAGATTTTGGAGCTGGAGAAGTAGTGCAGGTGTGATTGGCTTATCTATAAGGGAATGGAATTTCATGGGGGGAGAGTAGAAGGTGTATTGTTTGGTTGAGGGGTGCAGTATCCTCCAAGTATCCATCAACCTTTTTGAAGTCAGAAGGTTATTTAAACCAAGGAGCTGCAAGGCTGAATGCCCAGAAGAGCAGTCAAGAAATGGTTGTAGGGGGTATTGAGGTCTCCTCCCAATATGACTGGGCCCTGCTGTATGGAGGATAATTGCCCCAGAAACTGTCTCAAAAATGAGCATTGACCAGAGTTTGGGGCATATACATTGCTAAAGTGAAGGTTACATCCCCTATCTCCCCTTTAAGAATAATATACCTGCCCTCTTTGTCGGTCACACAGTCCACTACCTTCAGGGGTAGAATACCCCCCCTCTATTTGACAGTAGCTGAACTGTAAAATTGTTGGGGGAAGAGGGAGTGGGCAATTCTGGGAGGAGAGGCATAAGAAAAATGGGTCTCTTGTAGGAAAGAGATGTGGGTGTTCCATCTTTTGCAGTGATGTATAAGCATACTGCATTTGTAGGGTGAGTTTAGGCCCCTAACATTGAGGGAGAACCCGTAGTTCAAAGTCATCTAAGTTGCGGGTCATGGTGTGGGATGTAATATAAGCTCATTCCTATATCGGGTGTCACTACACTCAAGGCTGAATGACACGGGGGTAAGGGGAGAGGAATTGAAGGGAGTGAGAGGGTGGGGAAATAGGAGGGGAGGAAGGATTTTGGTAAGAGAGTGGAGATTGAGAGAGTGAACAAAGACCAGAAGAAAAGAAGGGGAGGGAGAACTGGCTAATCACAGCAAGCACTCCCATATGAAGTGTACATATAAGAATTAAGAAAACCATCAAAGGCATACAAACAGTACTATAACGGAGAATCACTAGGTGAGTGAGCACAAGCAGCGGAGAAACACACCAGCAGTACCCACGGCCCGGAGTCCAATATGTAACAAGCGTCGTCCGGGCCGCACACCTCCAGGGCAGAGTATAGGACATGTCTCTGAGAGGGTTGAGGTGAGCGAGTGGTAGGGGTCATGAATATGGGGGCGATAGATGGGCTGGATATATAATCTGTAGGAGTTAGACCCTAAGGTTATCGGGAGGTATTATTCCAACAGGAAGGACTGCGGGCCAGACAACACAGTTCTATGCGTTAAACTTAGGTGGATAAACATAACACTATGAGTTGTCCCTCTCCACTTGCCGCCCACTGGGGTCCCACCACCCGCCCCACTCTCTTCTTCTCTTCCTAGAGGCTTGGGTTGCCCATTCCATGGGTTGGGACCATTTTTCCATGTGGAGTGCTGATGTGTACTCTGGAGGGTCCTGGATTTTTGTCCTGCTGGAGTTCCAGTTTCTCCCCAAGTGCTTGGGCTCCAGCTTGGGTCCCGATTACAGTGGTCTTGCCATTGTGAAAGACAGTTAAGTAGAATGGGAAACCCCAGTGGTACGCATAGCAGTGGTCACGGAGGGATTCTGTTAGAGGTTTATACGCCCACCTCAATAGCAATGTGAGGTTAGAGAGATCATTGAACAGGGAGACCTCTGCATCTTCATGTAAGATGGTTAGCTGAGTCTTAGATTTGTGCATGAGGGAGTCTTTGAGTGCGGATGAAAATAGACGACAGATTACATCCCACAGCCTGTCCTCATTCTATGAACATGGACGCAGTGCTCTGTGGATCCGTTCAATTTGTATAGAATCAGTTTCAACTTCTAGTAGTTGACAAATAAGTACTGCATTGTGGGTTGTAGATCTGGGGGTTGAATACATTCCTGGAGGCCTCATATGTTGATGTTATTCCAGTGCCCTCTATTCTCCAGGTCATCAAAGTGTAGCTGAAGGTGTCTTAATTCTCTTGTTTGATCTAGAAAGCGTTGTTCCATGGCATTGTGTGCCAAAAACAGTGTTTCTGTGTGGTCTTCTAGCTCGGAGACTCGAGCGCCAATGTTCTGGAATTTTTTGTAGAAGTCTTCTTGGTCTGTGCATAGGGAGTCCCATAACTTCCCTACTATGTCGTCACAGCCCAGTCAGAGTGTGTATCATCCTTGTTTGTGGTGGTCATCTTCCTCTTTTGTCAGAGAATTTGTGGTAGAATCTGTGGCTCCTTGTTGGTCTGGCTGATCGGTAAGATATTGTGTAATTTTTGCCGTTTTCTTTTTCTTCCCTGATATATCAGGTACTTGTGCCCCAGTGGCAGAAGATTTGCAGGGTTTTGGCTACTTTTCCACCTAATGTTCAGTAGTTCAGGCCGGGAGCTCTGCTAGCATGTGACCATCAGGAAGTGGTTCCAAACCACGCCCCCCCATCACCTTTTTATCACACCTTAGTACATCTCTCCCAACATTACATACATGGACATACTCTGAAATTAGAGAAATCTCAACAGAAATTAGAGAAATCTCAATGGGGATTATGCACTAAGGTGTGATAAAGAGGTGTTAAGGTAGAGATGACTTCTCCAGTGATATCACTTCTCCATTTCCTATGTTATTCTATAGATTTGATGAACTCCATAGCCACTTTATCACCTCTTTATCACACCTTATTGCATCTTCCACAATATATTCTTCCTAGTAAAACACTTTCTAAACAAAAATAAAAAATACACTAGATGGATCTGTTATAATTTTTTTAGGCAGGCAAATTAACTGTTCAATTGATTTAAATGAGTCTTTTAATGCTTTGAGTGCTGGTGAAATGTCAAGTGCATTGTCAGGGAATGCATTGGAGACCTCTCCAGCATTCACTGGGGTGGGGGTGTTAGAAAAAATACACATTGATATGAATTATGGGTAATGATTATTTGTCCTCTATGATACATTTAGTTTTCCCAAGCATTTTTCCATTTTCCTTTTATACATAAAATCATATGCATGTTATAAAAACACATTATACTTTTAGAAGTGTCTTGTTCAGATGTGTCTGTATTCAAATACACATTTTGGCATATACAGAGAGAGTGAGGATGTATGCTTCCTGTATAAACCAATATGAACCTGTTCATACTGATGACATGTCCTCCGCTCTTAATGTTTATCATGCTACAAAGATATAATTTTGCTAATGTGCACTATACTATTGCACAAGTTGATAATGTTTTTGTGCACGGAGCATACCTTATTTTGCTCAGGTCCTTATTGAATAAAGGGGGCAAATTAAAAGTGTTTCTGGTGCCCTAACTCCCCCCCCAACACACACACACACGCACACATGCACACCTTTTGCTCCTATCAGATCAGAGATACAGTACACAATGCTACAGCACACAATCATAACAAATGTCTTTGCCAGGGATTATCAATCTGTTGCCATCTTCCATCTATTGGTAGTCTACTACCCCCATAATTCTCAACTGACTTCCAGTTGTTGGAAAACAAGTCCCATTATCCCCAACCAGCTGTTGACCAGCTGGTGATGATGGGAGTTGGAATCTATCAGTCCATTTATTTAGAAGTCTGCCCCACCCACTACTATAAACAGCATGAATGATTTATAATGTAACTTTCTAGTAAGTAATGAGTTTTTCATTTTCATTTACTCAAATGACTTGAAGTGATTACAGGCAAACATAAACTAGGCAAGCTAATTCAAATACTACCATGTACTATGCCTTTAACCCCTTAATGACCCATGACGTACATGTAAGCCATGAGGTTGAGGTCCCTAAAGGACCAAGGACGTACATGTACGTTATGGAATTCTGGGCTCCCCGCGCGGCTGCACGCCGTTCGGGGAGTCCGGAATCGGATCAACAAAAAGAAATGCTCTGTGGTCCTTAAGTGACCGCCACTTGCATGCGCGGCCAGTCCTTAAGTGGTTACAAACCTCCCCTTCAATGGTGTGCAATTGTGTATATTTATTTCTGAGTGCACATCATTATATATTCACATTTAAAAAAATACATATATTATGTTGCTATAACGTATTTAAGTAATGTAATAAAACAGAGCACGATTGTCTTCTGTCTTTAGAAATCTGAATACAATTCTCCCCAGTGACTCATTAACAAAAGTGCATTAACCATGTAGCACATAGACATTTATGCTTTCATCCATGGGTGCCCAACCTGTTGTTCAAATGCTACATGTTTAGAACCCAGGTTCACTTAGGCAAGGCACTCCTCACATTACCCTGCCTTCTAGTCCCAATAACTGTTTCCTAGCACAGAAAATACCCTTGGCCTATAACAAGAAAGCACAAACAATGTTTTAACACCTTTTGCTGCCAGCCTCAACCCAGGCCAGCCTCAACACAAAGTAATGCATTGCATACCCCTCTGGTACTCAAAGGGTTACGCTCATGCATGCTGAGTGTAAGATAACACAAGGGCCAAGCATGGAACATGCAGCACACCTGTGATGCTCTTGTTGAGAACATGTACTGCAGAATGGATCATTACAACCAGGTCCTACAGATTATCTTCGCATGCACTGAGCCTTCTGCACTGGGTTACCTGGTTTTGTTGCAACAACCTTTTCCTGGGAAACCAGTGGCTGCCTCACTTCTTCACCTACCTTCTCCACCTCTTTATGGTGGTGAGCCTATAACTTGTAGAGGTTTCTTGGACAAGTGCTCCATACAATTTGAACTGATGCTCAGCTTCTTCCCTTCTGATCAAACTTGTGTTGGGTGTGTTCTATCTCTCCTCACTGACAAGGCCTTGACATGGGCTTCTTTGCTCTGCGAGTGGAACGCCCCTAAGCTGAATAATTATTAAGGCTTTATCTCAGCATTTCATACTGTATTTAATATACCAAGATGTTTAAGAAGAAAAAGAGGTAGTGAACATGTTCTCTGAGTAGTATTTTGGTATCTGTTTATATCACATTCACCAAACTACTCTGGTGATAGGAATATAACTTGCTTTCTGTAGAAGCATGAGGCAAGCACTTGTTTACACCCTAATGCTGGTATAGAACAGTTACACCGGTTTCCTTTTTCCAAGGCTCTTCAATATAACAGCCACAACATTGGTGGTGTCCTATTGTGTGTACTAAATTATGGAAACAATTATGTGTACAAAATATATGTATTTATTAATAAAATTTTAAAATCAAATATAGATTATTAACTATTACAATCTTAACAAATCATTTATACAAATGTTCTGTGCATTTCTTGACAGATGTCACTTTTTCAAGCGCTTACATAAAATGTTGTCCACGTGTTTTAAAAAAAACATATATTTATACTTTCTTGTACTTTCAATCACTCACTCACCAAACTGGAAATTGAATTTCTAATCCAAATCCTCCTCATCATGGGTGTTGTATGTAATTTCTGACCAATAGTAACTGCAATATTAAGAGTTGCATTCCACTCTGTTATGCAACACAAAGTGTCACCAATGACCCTAATGGGAGGACCAAAGACCAGCTTCTCATTTGCCACATAAGGGCATTACATGTCATTTCTGGCCAATAGTATCATGCAATGTCAAGTAATGTGCTCCATTCATTTAGACAATGCAGCCCATCACTGCTGAGCCTAACAGGAGGACCAAAGACCAGTGCCTCATATGCGCATCCAGGCTCCCCCCCCCCAGTCTACCTTTTGGTCCACCGACATCACTGCTCGCTATGGCGTGGAATTTTAGAGTTATATTATATTGGATAGAACCAAATTTAGTAAGAATAACAATGGAACTCAATGCCGAGAGGTCAGGTAGAGTGCAGAGTTGGACGTAGTGATGTCTGTGGACCAAAAAGGGGGGCCTGGATATGGAATATGAGGTGCTGGTCTTTTGGTCCTCTGTAAAGCTCAGTAGTTGTACTCCATGTTCCTTAACTGAGTGGAACACTTGACGTTGCAGTTACTATTGGTCAGAAATCACATGTAATGCCCATATGTGGTATATGAGAAGCTGTTCTTTGGTCCTCCCGTTAGGCTCAGTGATGGCATATTGTGTCGCATAACTGAGTGCAGTTACTATTGGTCAGAAATCACATACAACCCCTTGTAATGATACAGATTGGAAATGCAGTTTCTGGTTTGATGATTGAGTGATTGAATGCCAGGAATGTATAAATATATGGCTTGTTTAAAACACATGAACAACATTATATTTAAGCTCTTGAAAAAGTGACATGTCATGAAACACGTCGAGCATTTTTATAATTGGATTATTAAGATTGTAATAGTTGATTTTTAACTTTTTTTTATTACCAAATGCATATGTTGTATACACATAGTTGTTTGCATAATTTAGTACACACAATAGGACTCCTCCATCGTTGTGGCTGTTATATCGAAGAACTAACTACACTATTCATACCATGACTTTTGTTGATTTTTGTAGAAACAGAGACTTTACCAATGTCTCATTTGGGTACACACAATGTACCCAAAGTAAGACATATTGCTGTAGAGGACATAGACAGCAGACCCTTGAAACCAATATCTGTAATCAAAAGACAGCTGGTCTATTGTTCCAAGTAGGCATTCTTCATGCAGAAACCCTGGCACTCAATATCATCACTTCCATTCTCCTACCATTGTCATAGTCCTTGGTTACACATGGCTGCAACACCACAACCCTCGAATTGACTGTAAGACTGGACAGATCACTGCTAGGGGACAGTCCTTGAGGAATGCCTTTTGGGCCCTGTTTGTCCCATCTCTGTGGAAAATCATATTATACATCTCCCTGATCCTTATATTTCCTTTGCTGATGTGTTTAGCTAGAAGAGGTCAGAGAAATTGCCACCCCACAGACCCTATGACTGTCCATTGACCTGCTGCATGGTACTATGCCTTCCAAAGGAAGGGTATATCCTTTATCCAAACTTGAGATTCAAATCATGGAGGAATGCATGCAAGGACAACATAGAGCATTGTTTCACCCATAGTTCTACATCACCTGCAGGTGCTGGATTCTTTTTTGTGGTAAAAAAAGGATGGTACTTTATTGACTACAGGGGCTTAAATCAGATTACAATCAAGAACTGTTATCCAATACACTTGATATCACAGGTACTGAACAGGCATCAGGGTTCTACAATATTTACACAATTAAATATGTGTGGCTACTACAACTTTGTCCATATCCACCATGGTGACGTGTGGAAAACAGCATTTTACAACTGTTCCTGTCACTATTAGTATACATTGATGTTCTTCGGCCTTTGTAATGTCCTCGATGTTTTTCAGAAAATCATCAGTGATTGCCTTTGTTACAAAATGTAACAGCTTGCAATTGTATATCTGCAGAAAAAAACAAAAGGCGAGAACAATAGGGAGCGCCCTAGTGCAATAAGGTCTAAGTCACGTTCCACCACCAAGATCACCCCACATGTGGGTACTCACAAATAACGAGGCTGTCAATCACCTATATGAATAGATAGCAAATGTGCAGAGTAGCTGCCCCAGACACAGATAAACTTTCACAGTCCTGGGCAGCTACTCTTCTTCTCACTTTCTCTGGGTGGTACCAGGTAACTCCAAAAAAACACAAAGGGAGAGAACCCAATTGTGTAATAGGTTCAACATCTTACTTGAAAGTAGAAGAAAAATTGTACTCACATTTGTTTGTGGTCAGCAGAGGTCAATTGTATATCTGGACGATATCATAATCCATTCTTCTAGTCTCCATATTTACTGGCAACAAATCAAAAAAGTAGTCGAAAAGGTATCAATGAATGGAACATTTGTCAAGCTGGAAAAATGTCAGTTTGAAGTTAAGATAGTTACCCTCCTTGGTTATATTATCTGTCCCTTTTGATTTGATATGGATCCAGCCAAGGTGGAGGCTACACGCCAGTGATCACATCACAAAGACATGAAGCCCCACCAATGACAGCACTCTCCACAGAAGCAGTAAAGGCTTTCGAGCCCCTAAAACATTGCTTTGCCACTGCACCAGTATTGGTTCATCTGGATCCCATACAACATTTTACCTTGAAGGTGGATGCTTTCAAAATCAGGGCTCAGACAGTGTTGCCACAATGGAAAACCTACAACAGTTATCTTCATCCATGTAGCTTTATCTCCAAACAATTTTCCGAAGCAGAGAAGAATTTTGATGTGAAAACTAAGAATTGCTAGCAATAATCCTTGTATTGGAAAAATCAAAGCATTTTCTGGAGGGTGCACATGTGCCCGTAGCTATACTCACAGACAACAAGAATCTGTAATATATTAGTGCTGCCAAATGACTAAATCCAAGGTAAGCTCAGTGGGCCGTGTTACTGTCCAAGTCCAATTTTATTATCACCTAAATCCCACTTACATGCTATTACCGAAAAGGGAGAGATCAAAACTAACTGATGCATTATTGCCAAAGAAAAGATAATTGCCTCACCACTACTTTTATTTCTCCACTGATGCAAAGGTGGAAATTAGCACAAAATTCCATACCTCCTGAGTTACCTAATGGCTTGTACTATGTACCTTCTGGTGACTGAGAAGAGGTAGTGTTTGTACCTCATGATACTCCCTTTTCTGGCCATACAGGAATAACTCAAATACATTCTTGACTACTCATTTTGGATGTCTACTGTAAAAAAGGACATTTAACAATAAGTCGCTGCTTATCACCAATGTGCTATCATGAAGATACCTTCTTTCTTGCCTTGTAGAGTCCTACACAACCCCTTTCTGTGCCTTCTCATTCATTGACTCATATGGCTATGTACTTCATAATTGATCTGCCTCCCTCCAGTCTATCTAAATCATGTAATGAACTAGTCTACTGGCATTGATACCAGACAATCTTACTTTAAAACCTAAATCTACAACTTTTGCAAATACACCTATCACCCTTAACTACCATATAAATAAAAAAAAAAAAAAAAAAAAATATATATATATATATATATATATATATATATATATATATATGTGTGTGTGTGTTGTCAAATATAAAATACAATGAAACTTAGCTAGAATTATATCCTATCACCGTCAGACTAATAGGACTGCAGAAAGGGCCACCCAGAGCCTAGAACAATTTCTGTGCGTCTTCATTTCCGAAGACTAATACCAAGATAATTGCTCTGGACTTCTGAATGGATAGAATTTGCTAGAAATAATGCTTTACAAGAGTCACTACATATGGCACCCTACTTTTACAATTATGGACTACACCCTGCAACTACTCCAACTACCATTTCTATCTAAGGAATTCCAGTGCTGGATGACCATTTACAGAACTTACATTTCCTCTGGGATAAGATACAATCTAACCTCAAACAGGCCACTGCAATACAAAAAATCTATGTCAACCTCAAGCAAAAAGCTTCAACCACCTATCAGGTTAGAGATAGGGTATGGTTGTCTACTAGGGATGGGCAAAATTTGTCAATGTGTTCTTGTAGGAAATTTCACGAAAACCACATTGTTATCCGCTTGTTCATGGCAAAATCCACTTTAAAACTATTGATTTACGTTGTTTTCGCACTTCCGCTATAAAAATGTGACTTTTTCTCTGAAGGCAGAAACAGTAGAAGCAGCTACAGAGTGAGATAGACGTGCTGTGTTGTTCTGCTGTGATATTTTGCAAAAATTGAGTCAGGAAAGGCTCATAGTTACTGCTATCACTATGAACAGGGAGAAAAATAATCAATGGAGGAGCTGGAAGGACCCCTATGTGTCCACTGAGTCTGAGGGGGAGGAGAAAGTGACTAGCAGTACTGAACCAATGCTGTCCAGTCCCCCTAAATCACCATCAAGGGATCTTGGGGAATTTAATGGGAAGGGAGAGAGAAAAGGGTAGTACTAGTGAGAGCAGGACAGGTCAGCTGTCTGTGCCTGCTGTAAGACGTGCTGCCCCTGCTGCCAGTGCCACCATTTCTGTACCTGGAGCCATTAATGTTGTATCTGCTGCCAGATGTGCTGCCACTAGTGTTGTACCTGCTGTCAGTGCTGGACCTGCTGCTAGTGCTGAATCTGCTGCCAGTGCTGAACCTGCTGCTACCAGTAGTTTATCTGCTGCTAGTGTTTCTTGTAGTACTTAGGAGGGAAGGGGAAAATGATGCCAAGTGTGACAGCAGGGGACCCTCTGTCACATTGCTTGTCACCTCCTCCAAGCAGCAGTGAGATGTCTGGAATAGAGCAGCATCATGTAGGGACTAGTGGTGGTGGTGGTGTTGGAGAAGCTGGGGTGGAAGAGACAGGGATGAGGATGGGAATCACCACCACCACTAGCAATCAGCTTTTGGAATTGGCGGAAATTGCAACTGCTCTAATTTCTGCTGCTGCTTAGATGAAAGGGCAGCAGGGTGCTGAGGAACAGGCTATTGTGCCGCAGACTATGGTGGACACAGTGGGAATGGGGTCAAAAAGTAATGCAGGACTAGGACAGATTCCACTTGCCAGCAGTAGCAGTACTCCTGATCCTAGTCAACATCAACAATGGTACAGTGCAAAATTTGTGACAAGTTAGTGAGAAGGAAGAAAGGAGGGAACACACCTTGGCACAACCTTCCTGATAACACACATGAAACACAGACACCATGACATTTATGTCAAACATGTTAAAGCCAAACACCCATTACAGAAATCTAGCATCACTGTTACTGTACCCCCTGACTCCAGAAAGGTGGAGATCAAAGAGGAGGAAGAATAAAGAAACACAGACAGACACTGGAAGTTCCATGACGAGCGAAACAACTAGCTCTCCATCAACATCATCTTCTTCCTCTAGGGTAACAAGTACATCTCCTGCCAATCCACCACATTCATTGTTATCTCCCCTGTCAAATGATAGCTACTCTGTTAATGTTAGGATATGGCAGTTCATCTTTACCCATTGCACACTATGTGGTGTACTGACCACACATGCCAGTGTGGTGGAGGAGAATCAATACCAGGTAAGCAAGTTGTCATGTCCTTAGTGGGGTCTGGACAAGGGGTACAGTGACAGCGGCAATACTTAGTTTGGGGTGTTATGGTGTTTGGATACAGATGTGCCACCCGAATGTTATTTACCACACACACACACTGTGCACATTGCAGTTGCTGATGGAAGCCACAGTTCCTGTTCTCAAGGGAAAAATATATATTCTAATAACAATGCACCTATAATTTTGGAGGAGAGGCCGGTGGAGAAGATTTAATGGTCAACTTCTTCTTTTCTCCACATAGACTGGGGGCTATTTATTGTGCTGCTACTGCCTCAGATGCATCACTGGAGCCAGTCATGGCAAGTGGAACCTTTATCATTCATCTTCCATGTTACTGACTGCTATTGTTGATCCCGTTCCCTTTCAGCTGCCTAATCATCCTGCTGCTTAAACAACTCAGCAGCAGCAGTACGATCAGCGGTTGCAACTCAGGACTCAGGAGGACATTTAAAAAAAATAAAAAATATAATCCTATAAAAAAAATAAACACATTTTGGGGGGTTTGTTTCTAACAAGCTTATGTCCTACAAATCAATGTTTCTTCAGGGCTTGGGCCTCTAATAAGTCTAAGTCCAACAAAGGCCTCTAACAACAAATCAAACAAATCATCCTCTACAAAATAGTCCATCAAGTCAAGTATCAGTTCACCCCAGTGGCAGCTTATGTCAGGGGGTTCCTGTCTCTATCACTTTACATAAAAATGTTTGTTTTTATTTTATTGATTTATTATTTTTATTAACTGTCCCCTCAATAGCAGTCAAGAAACCCCCCCAAAACAAATTCCCTGTTCAAATGATTCATTCATTCACCAACACAAGCACTCTCCTCAGACCCCTTTATACAATGTCTTATGGTTTTTATTTTATTTTATTTTATTTAGGATTTCTTTTTTATTAAGTGCCCCCCAATCCCAGTAAACAACCCCCCTCCAAAAATCATCCCCTGTTCAACTGATTCTTTCCCCACACCCCACCAACACAGGCACCCTCATGCCCCTTTTATACTATCCCTTTGGGAAATAAAATAATATTTGCTATGTGTTGTATATAACTTCTATTTTCCCATTGATTTCAATGGAATGAGCTAGGTGGAAAAAGTGGAAAATCGACACTTTTCATGGGAAACTTTTCTCTAAGCGGAAAGTGCCATTTTTTACCTATTTCAGTTTGAGGCGGAAGTTTCGGCCCATCCCTATTGTCTACCCGGCATTTTTGTTCCTTCCAAAAAGTTTGCTCCTAGTACCATACCATATCACATACAAGGGATCTATCTGACTGCCATTTGGAGTCAGGAAGGAATTTTTTTACCCACTTGGGACCAAATTGGAAATCACTTCAGAGGACTTGTTTATTCCTTCCTGTGGATCAATAGGGGTGATTTTGGCATGGGCTGGACTTGATGGACGCATGCCTTTTTTCAGCCTCATCAGCTATGTTACTATGTTAAGATCAATTTAGCTGCATGTGAATTATGTCTACCATCTGATTTACGAATATCCAACTATTTTCATGAATACCTACTTAACAATTTGTTATGCAATGGGTTTTCCAAGATCACATCTACACCTGGCTCCATCTAAGGCATGATGAATATGAGGTACAGTCTATAGTGTACTCTCAACATTGCAGGGGAATTCTCCAATAACTAGTACACTGGAAATGATCAAGCCCTTTAGAACGCTTCTGGTTATCTGCTCATAATGTCCATGCTTCTTGCCTGGTACAAGCTCTCCACTTCTGGTTTCCTGATCATCCTGGCAACTCATGTCCGATGAATGGTCTTTGGGGAGCGGCTACTGTCATGACTTCTGTAACAACGTAAGCAGTTCACACGTCCAACCAGCAGGTGTCACCCTCTGAAAAGCTCGGATTTCTGTCACCTCTTTCAAAATAGCTACTGGAAATTGATATCTCCACCTGCAATATGGAACCTGAACCAGCAAGTGAGCCACTTTCTAGCATTACCCTGCTATATAACCCCAAAGAATTCATACTGTAACACCCTTTTGTGGTTCTCCTTCTGTGTCCTTCACCAGTAGTGTGTTTCATTGTTCCCCTTGTGACCTTGATGTCGTTTGAACTTCCTTGTCATCTGGTATCCTGGCATTGGTCTTTTTCTTTGCTTTTGAACCTGTACTGTCAGTCACAACCCGGACTTGTTTCTTGTGACCCTGATTTTGCTTACCCACTTTGCATCACACCCAGTATCCAGTACCTGCTATCTAGTCCTCAATCCAGTACCTGCTAGGCAGCACTTGCTATCCAATACCTGTTATCCAATATCCGCTATCCAGTACCTGCTACCCTTTCTGGTTAACACAATCTCCACCCATGGTTACCAAGCTCCTACACATTGAGCATAACATCAGGCATCTGTAATCCAAGTTACTTCCTGCTGGCTGCTCTCTGTGTCAAGGCCAAGGGATTGTTTTAATGTGCAATTGAGATTTACCCCACATACATCCAAGGCAGCTGTGATCCAAGTTCCTTTCTGCTGGCTGTTCCCCATGTTAGGGTAATCTGGGGGGAAAAGTTGCACTGGGTGTGTGTATTTTCTTTTTTCAATGCTGATAGGGACAGTTAATAAAAATAAATAAAAAACATTAAAATAGTTTGACTGATAGGTGACAGAGACAGGGACCCTGACAAAATCTGTGCTTGAGACAGAAAGGTACTAAAAGAGATAAAGCATTTTGTAAAGGCAAGACATCAACACAATCAGTTATTTTGTCTAGTTCACTATTTAATAATGTACAGCAAACATACTAGGGACAGGGGTAGGGCAAAAGGAGTTGGAGTCATGCAGAGACGTGGTAGTAAATTGATAGTCCAAAGACTGACTGCAGTCATGCTTGTTGCAACGTGAACAATAAGCAATGAAGATCCTTTTCCTCCTGAGAAGGCTGTTTGAGAAAGTCACACCACCACTAATAATATTAATGAACCATGTAAAAACACTGAAGAAGACAAGTTTGTTTGCAGGCCTATGGCTTGCAAAAAAACAAGACCTAAAACAGTATATGCAGAACTGGCCTAGTGTCAGCATTACTAGATGGTGGTGGCATGCCCTGATCTCAAGCTTGTCAACCAGTGCACCCTGCCTTGACCCTGGCTTTGTGTAGTCAGTCTTAGGATTTGGCTTGACAGTTCTGGCCAGCAAGCATCCAATCATATTTGGTTTGAGCTCAAATGGAAACAAACATCTCTACTGCAACTAGAAGCCACAACAAGATTACACTTGCTGTGAACACCATTCCCTAGCATTGCTCTCTAGCATCACCTCCAGCCTGTCCTCAGCGCCACTTACCTTTGCTCTTAGGGTCCACCTCTCAAACCCATTCCCCTTACAGAGAGACAATACATCTGTGTGTGCTTATGTTCGTGTGTGTTTGTGTGTAGCAAACTTGTTATCTAGCTGTGACTAAATGCCTCCTTTTTAAGCATAGATCTATTACATTTATTATGGGCTATTCACCAAAAAATTGTATTTTTAGTTATTTAAATATATAATTAAGGGAAATGTTGAGCATGAGGCCTTCAACTCTACTTGATTTTGACATGCCTGAACTAAAGGGACACATAGGAGGAGATGCAGTAAGGTCTGATAAAGAGGTGATAAAGTGGAGATAACTTTTATAGTGATATCACTTCTCCAGTTCCTATGTTATTCTGTGTAGCCTATGAACTAAGATTACTCAAGTGGGAGAGATCTTAGTGCATAGGCTTCATAGAATAACATAGGAACTGGAGAAGTGATATCACTGCAGAAGTTATCTCCTCTTAATCACCTCTTTATCATTCTTTAGTACATAACCCCACCTGGGTAAAAGATTTGAGGAAAAAAAAACCTTGGATGACCCTGTGTGGTCACAACTCCATGTTGTCATAAAGTGAATACCGCAGAAAAAGAAAGGCAAAACCATTCATTCCAGATAAAACAGAGAGAAAAATTTGTGACTTAGAAGCCATATAACATTTATTAATCAGATTTAACAGATAATGTGAAGGAACTGGCAGAGGAAATACATGTGCATATCACTGTAACAATATTGCTCAGTTCTTTGTGAAAGGGAAGCCTCAGTTATACTTAATGTGTCAAACTTGCCCTTTTCAATCTGTTTAATCATTTATTTAAAGCTATTGTAATAACATTATAATATACATTTCCTAGTTTATTTTTTATTCTCCACCTTTTTCGTTTCATTCTCACTTTAACCCTCAAAACATTATTTTACAGTTCATAAGTTTTCAATTCCAAATCGGGGTGCAGGTATATATTTCATACAGGGACCGACTGTTAAGCACCTATCATAGTCTTAAAATGGCTGCAAGTGCATAGTCTTATGAGTATACTCATATGATAAGGGAATTTAACAGCATGAGGACCAGAAACATGTGCAAAGCATTGTGATGCAATTCGTTACACACCTCTCTAGACTTCAAGAGGTTTAAGCTATTTTAGAAAACACCAGTTTGCACTTTACACAGATAAAAACGATGCACATATAAAGGCCGACTCAGTAAGAAAAACTTGAGCACTATTGCAGTATACTGTCTTGCAAGGGACAAACAAAAATGTTGACTGATTGAAAGGTGCAGTACTTCCTAGCGGTAAACAATACAATACTGGAGAACTTATTCCTGGCATTCTTAAAGGGATAGTAATACTTAAAATGTTAAAAAATATATGTTGTAGGGTTTATTCCCCTGAGTAAAACAAGGGTACTCCCACTGTTGAGAGATATTTTATTAAAAAAAATGATAACAGCTCAGACTTGAATTTTTTAGGTGCAATATCACAGTGGCCTGAAAATTAACAGTGGCGCTGTTGCTACACCATCCTATGGACTGCTCTGGTCTGTAGACCATAAATCTCCATAGGATGGTGTAGCAACAGCACCACTGTAAATTTTCAGGCCAATGTGATATTGCACCTAAAATATTCAAGTTTGAGCTGTTATAATTTTTTTAATAAAATCTCTCTCAGAAGTGGGAGTACCCTTGTTTTACTCAGGGGCATAAACCCTACAACATATATTTTTTTACATCTTAAAGGGATAGTAATACTTCATTTTAACTTTATTTTATTTTGTAGGCATTAAAAAAACATGAAGAATGATATAAGTCTTATCTCTCAAACCTTTATGGTTTATGAGATATTCACAAGCAAAGTTCCCCTCCCCGCCCCTTTTTCCTAGTGTAAGCCATCTCTTCTCAGATGTGGATCAGGTTGTATGACAGTACAGATAACAGAAGGGGACAATTTTCTTTGTATGAAAACAATGAAAGCCCTTCCCCCCTTGACAAGTTTTTCAGCTTTTTCCATTATCTTAATTGAAGATTGTCCCTCTCTGCAGTCTACCTGGGCATCTCCCTTCTGATCTGGTTGAACAGGGGGGGGATACTTTGTTTGTGAATATCTCTTAAACCATAAAGGTTTCAGAGATAAGACTTATATCATTCTTCATGTTTTTTTAATGCCTACAAAATAAAATAAAGTTAAAATGAAGTATTACTATCCCTTTAAGTATTACTATCCCTTTAAATGGCTTCACATATCTTAATCACTGGAAACATGTGAAAAGCATTGTGATGTAATGCGTTGCACACCACTCTAGACTTCAATAGGTTAAGCTATTTTAGAAAACACCAGTTTGCACTTTACACAAATGAAAATTAAGAGGATGTGCATACCTCCCAATATTTCAAATGGCCAAAGAGGGACACTTTTGTTTTAGGTGGTGTGACTGGGGGGCGCGGTTGGTGGGTGGGGCATTGTGGACAATTTTTAGGTTATTTCATGACCTACTGACACCTTTTTTGTATAACTGAATACATGATTTAGAGCAAGACCAAATTATTTTATGTACACAGACTAATTTATAAACAAATATACTGATGTTTATACAAACATTAATGTCTGTTTTATTGCACTGAAACAATGTGACACTACATAGTCGGATCTCTTTAAAAGAGGGACACCAAGGTGGGAAAGAGGGGTGGAGGGATTTGGGAGATATGGGATGTGCAAAGCTTTGAACACCTCTCCACCTCTCTAATAGTTAACCTTTACAGCAGGTTTTTGATATTGTCATCATTAACTTAATAACCTTTGCGGCCTCTATATTCCACTGGTTTTGTCTCACCTCTACTCTCTTTTTTTATTAACACTTTGAGTGCCAGAGGAGTAGGCAACTCATTGCTTTGCAATGTGTTGCATACCCCTCTGGCACTCAAAGGGTTAAGTTAAACCTCCCAATGATAATCTTATGCAATCCCAGAGAAGCAAGTATGAAGGAGAAGCATGAACCAAGAGGGCTGGGTTAGATTCAAGCAACTTTCTTCATCAAATTTGAGGAAATCGAGAGAAACAACTGCTCCCCCACCTTGCCATAGCAACACAATAAGTTTGTTAAACTGTTTTAACCCTTTGAGTGCCAGAGGGGTATCAACACATTGCTGAGCAATATGTTGGATACCCTTCTGACACTCAAAGGATTACTAATGTGAAGAAGAGCTAAAAGATCAAAAAAGGGCATAAGTCTCATTTATTTTCTTCACGTAACCCTTTACAGACCAGTGATATATGCAACATAATGCAAAGCAATGTGTTGCTCTTCACTCTGGCCCTTAAAGACTTAACAAACTACCATACTTATCTCAGTTTTTTCCTACGAGGAACTGCAACTTTTAAATGGGGCCTTTAACCCATTGAATGCTAGAGAGATCTCCAACAATTTGTGAAGCAATGATTTGGAGACCTCTGTTAGCATTGATTTGCTAAAATTCCCCCTTAAATATATGGGCATTTGAGGATTTTTTGGCTCCTAGTCCTATGGTACATTTGGTTTGCTCCACAATTATTTCAGTGCTCCACATTAAATGAGCCGCCAAACATCCTATATAATAATTCACTACATGTATGTTTGTCAGAAGCCGTCATGTGCAGTGGAGACTGACCGAATGCACAGAATGCTGGGAGTTCTGTGCTGGGAGCACAGAATGCTGGGAGCACAGAATGCAGGGAGCACAGAATGCTGGGAGTTCTGTGCTGGGAGCATTCTGTGCTTTCGGGCAGTCTCTACAGTACATGCCTGCATCGGCGACAGGACGCAGAGCAGGACCGACCTCTTAACCCTTTGAGTGCCAGAGGGGTACGCAATGCCTGGACCTTGGTCCATATACACGGGTTTTTACACTAGTACATACTATAAACAGACACATAATATTAAAACATCATAAATAAATGTATGCACAAGTCATACATGCTCATTTTCCATTCCTGTTTTGGCTGATACAATTTACATTGCTTGCTGAATCTACCTGATGAGATTTACTCAGCATCATTCTCCACTGTGAAATGTTTGCCCTGTGTTGCAGTTTGGGGTTGGTTGCAATGATGACTACTGGACTAAGGGCAGAGTAAGAGCAAGCTAAGACTATTCGAGCGTCATTCAAATCTGGTTTAGAGTTGAACATGGAGTAGATCCATGTGGAATTATCCAACCCAAACAATACTACATAGAGGACAACTAACATGATGACTGATCTAGAAGCCTTTTGTTCAATAGATTTTCCCTTCACGTTGTCTGAGCTTCTTATTCCTTTTATTGTTAGTTCATGACGGAGCAGAACATTTACAATGTAACTACTTGCCACAGTCATCAGTCCAACTAAAATAAAGTCTTTCAAGACTAATAATGTTCCATTCATGATATAAGAAATAAAGCTCAAAAAGTCTGTGGTACAGGTGACTAAATGCATTGTGTATGGTGAGGTTGTGGAATTCGTTTTGGCATGGGCATGCAAAATTCCAGAGGCGTAGAGGAGGAGATTAATGAATAAGATGACTATAATTATGACCAGTATATTCTGAGACACCCTTTGTTTCAGATAAACCCACAGCTTTGTGGTTGGAGCAATGAGAATACATTGATGACAGCTAAGTAAACTGGTGTAAGAAATTGACATGCCTCTGCATACTCTATAGGTATACACAAAGAATTTACAATTTGAATCATCTAATAAATACTCCAGTCCCATTGAAAATATATACTGGGGAATGGCACGTGTGAGGAGTAGAAGAAGGTTCACAAAAGCTAAAACCATCAAAATGATGTTGGTTGGCAAAAGCTTCTTCTCCATTATTCTCATAAAAGCAAATCTGATCACAATGTAGACATTGCCTGGAACACCAATCACCACCAAAGGGATGAACTCAACGGCTTTGAGCAGACGATTTTCCATGAGCCTTCAGTATAGGATACCTACAAAATAAAGGATATAAATATATATAAATACTCAAGTGAGAAAAGGGCAACATTTTCCTAAAAACAAAACAAAAAACACTCCCCCCATATAGTTATTGAATAAAACGAGGTACTTGTACATTATAACATCTGTAAAAATATGTGGTGAAATTAACCTTTTATGGGCCAGAGAGGTGTGCACTGGATTGGAAAACAATTTGTGGCACATCCCTTTTGTCCTTAAAGAGTTAGATCTGTAAAAGGGACGGGAGAAGGATACTTTATCATTCAATTACTCTTGAACTACAACTCTGACAGCATTGAAATAACACTCTCCATGTTCCAAATACTATGGAGATTAATTAGAGCTGCTTTTATTATGAACCATTACTATCCCTTTAAATAAAAAATGTGTAATATAACATATATGTGATTTTGACATCTTTTAAAATCACTCACAAACCATGTTGTAATCGGAATAGTTCAAGTTAACCCTTTAAGGTAAAACTGACACTCTGGATAACTCATTATGCTGCTTTATCCTCCCCAGTGTAATTACACAACCCATCATCAGGGCCCACGCCACCTATAGGCGAGGTAGGCGCCGGCCTAGGGCGCACATCTAGTTGGGGCGCAGTCAGAGCCGCACGTACCTCAGCGGCTGCTGAAGAAACTTGAGGGGGGAGAGAGAGGCGCAGGGCTGAAAAGAGCGAGCTCCTAGAAAGCCTGCTCCTGCCGCCCCCAAGATTATTGCAGTGCCCCGCTAACGTGCCGGCTGGGCTGCTGATTTTTATGCGCATGTGGCATTATGAAGACAGTGACCGTACAATGACAGACTGTGGAGCTGACAAAAAACTGATGTGAAATATATTCTTTATATCTGCATCAGTAATGTGTAAACTCAAGCTGACTCAAGCATCAGGGGCAGAGTGCAAAAGTAGGAAGACTGAAATTAAACAAACTCTACCACAGCTCATTTTACTACACTTTGTATCATTTTCTGCCACTGTCCTGTTAACTCATTGTAATAAAACCTGTATTCTGCATAACTTTGTTAGACATCTAACCTCCAAATCAGGAATCAGCCTCTTAACCAGAGAGGTAAATATATTGGATACCTTTCTGGCACTCAGAGGGTAAAGAGTACTTTTGCACAGGATCAGACACCTGTTTGATTTAACCCTTTGAGTGCCAGAGAGGTATTCTACACATTGCATTGCAATAAAGTGTTGGAAATCTCTCTGGCGCTCGAAGGGTTAAAGAGTCAGGCAGTCAGCCATGAAGGAATAGCCGGCAATGAGCAGGACCACCACCTCCCAGAAGCAGGTATGGCATCCACTACTCCCATCAACTTCACCAACCAAGTGATGGGAGCTAGAGGGAGCACAATGACCTTATGTCCTGCTAATGGGAAACCAGTATATATATGTCTATATGTATGTATGTGTGTATGTATGTACATATGTATGTATATATGTAACATCAAATGTTTAATTCTGGGTCTAACCAACTGCACCATAGGGAGTAAATAATTCCTAACATTTCCATTGATTATAATTGGGCTTTTAACCCCTTGAATTCTAGAGATGTCTTCAATGCATTCAAGAGGATAAGCCCAATTGAACATTGCAAATTTTATCTGGTCCCAATTGTGCAGTTGGTTTTGCCAAGAAATACCACCTTTCTTTGTGATAGACACAAAAACACTGTGGTTGTAATTACACAGTATCATGCATATCAGATCTGAACACAAGCCACTTATATATATTAGTGAAAAACAGACATACTGCCCAACTAACATACTAACACACGTATAGAGACACACACACACTGACACACTGATACACATACAGGGGAACACACACACATTCATACACACACATACTAACACACTGATACACACACAGACAAGCATACACACTGATACACTTACACACATATAGCAAACACAATGACACTTATACAGATACTGGGGTGGAACACAAGGGGCGGAGCCAAGGGGGCGGCAAAATGAGGTTTTGCCTAGGGTGGCAAAAATCCTTGCATCAGTCCTGCCCATCATTGTGATATGTATGAAGAACTAAATTGGCTAACACTCAAATCTAGACGTACCCTTCACCTCTCTTTCATGGTTTATAACCACTTCTCTAGAAAACTACCAGACTACCTGAGCAGTATGCTCACTCGCTCCACCTCTCCATACTAACTATAACCTCTGCTCCACTGCTAACAGCTCACTGAGGATTCCACAATACAAGAAAGAAGCCGGTCAATCTGCCTTTTATTCAGAGCTCCAAAAGTCTGGAATAACCTACCTGAAAAAATCAGATCTTCTCCAAGACTAAAATCCTTAAAAATAACTGCTTCTTTACATCTAAGAACAATATGCGACTGTATACAACATTTTTAGTATGTACATATGTAAGTATATTATGTCTCTGTATTTGCTGTGAACACTCCAGTGCATACTTGAAAATGAAAGAAATCTCAGTGTATTCTTCCTGGTAAAACATTTTCTAAATAAGAGTTGGAGAGGTGTCCGGTGTCTTGCGTTACAATATGCTTAACACCAACCTGGCACTAAAAGGGTTAACGGCACAATAGCCACAGCTGTCTAATTTGCATTACAGCTTGAAAAGAGCAAATTTTCACTTACAAAAACTTTTTACTACAATAAATTTAAACATAAATGTTGTGGTGTGTATTGAATGGAAAGAGATTATAGGTAATTTTCCTTTAATCCTTTGAGTTCCAGAGGGGTATGCAACGCATTGCAAAGCAATGCGTTGCGTACCCCTCTGGCACTCAAAGGGTTAACTTTTACATCAGGAAATGAGTACTCATGATAATTTCATCTTTGAATGAATATTTATGTATGTATATTTTTATTTATATAGGGCTACAAGGGTACTTAGCACTTTGCAATTTGCTTTAGTATGGGGGGTACAATAAGTGCAGTTGCATACATTAGGATAGATAGTCCCTGCCCCAAAGAGATTACAATTGAAATATAGGATGGGTGAAATACAGATATAATGAGTTACAGGGAGAAGTGCAATTCATGGGAGTTCTGACAGAGCATATGAGATACGGTTTACATATTTCAATAGTGTTACATTTAATAGGTGTTCTGTTAGCTTGGATTTGAAGTTGTTGAGGGTTGAGGCTTGGTGATTGCTGAGTGGTAGGAATTTCTAGAAGTAGGGAGCAACAAAGGATACATACTTCAATCAGGATACAGCAATAGCAGTTAGAGCAGCGAAGAGCCATTCGCTATTCATGGAGCATAGAGGACATGCAGGTATGGTGGGATATCAGTGGTGGAGAGTGTTGAAGGTAATGAGGAGGAATGAATGTTATTTGTTGCTTTATGGGAAGCAATGACAATGATTTTAGCAGTGTAGCAGTAAGTACAGTTCTGGAAAGGAGGACGAGTATTCTAATGGTTGAGATAAGAATCAGTTCAAGAGGAAAGCTATGGGCAGCAGGCAGACCAGTAAGTAAGGAGTTAAAATAGTCTAGGCAGGAAAGGATAAAAATTTGCATGATAATTTCAGTTAAATGTCGAGAAAGAAATGGCCTGATTTTTTGCTATATTTCAAAGAAAGGAGATATTTTTGATACATTTGGGTCAACCAGTCTGCTCATTTATTCCTACTGTATAAACCCATTGAATGCCAGAGGTCCCCAGTGTATTGCTTCACTATGTTTGGAAGAACTATGATATTCGAGGGGTTAAAGTTCCATTCAAATCAGAATTGCATCACTCCACATTTGTACATATGGCCTTAACGCATTAAGGATCAGAAATGCATTGCATGCACCTCTGGCCCTTAAGGGGTTAAGGACTTTACTCATCAAGCTAAGGAAGGGCTATTCTGGAATAATTCAACTGCATCATATGGGACAAACGAACACCCTGAATTTTTAGAGAGGTCTCTAGACCATTGCGTTGCAATGCTTTGAAGACTTTTCTAGGATTCAAGGACTTATAACCACCATTTAACTTGATGTGAATATTCATTGCACACCCATTGCCTATTGCAGCTGGTTTACTTAGGAAATGCACCTTGTTAGCTTGATGATGAATAAGTCTTCAAAGGGATAGAAATGTTTCATAATAAAAGCATCTCTAATTAATCTTCATAGTATTTGGGCCTTGGAGAATGTTATTGCAACTCTGTCAGAGTTGTAGTTCAAGAGTAATTGAATGATAAAGTATCCCCCTCCCACCCCTTCTACTGATGTAACACTGCTCAGCTTAGAGCAGCAGGGAGTGTCCAGTTAGATTGCAGAGAGGGACAATCTTCAATTAAGATAAGGGAAAAATCCTAATTCTATTTGTGATTGTTTCCATACACCTTGCATTGTTACAGAAAATCACCCAAAATGGATTCAGCTGCTTCCCCCAATTATGCAGATACTATATATGTATAGATAAATCATGTGTTTGAAACTTAAAGGGATAGTAATGTTTCATAATAAAAGCAGCTCTAATTAATCTTCATAGTATTTGGGCCTTGGAGAGTGTTATTTCAGTTCTGTCAGAGTTGTAGTTCAAAAGTAATTGCATGATAAAGTATCCTCCTCCTGCCACTTTTATCGATGTAACTTTGCTCAGCTCAGAACAGCTGGGAGGTGCCCAGGAAGACTGCAGAGAGGGACAATCTTCAATTAAGATAAGGGAAAAAGCTGAAAAACCTGTCAAGGGGGGCAGGGCTTTCATTGTTCTCACAGTAAGAATATTGACCCTTGATGTGAGCCGTCTGTTCTATGGACTGGATTCCACTTCTGAGGAGTGGGGGCTTTTACTAGGTAAAAGGGGTGGGAGGGGGAAACTTTATCATTGAATTACTCTTGAACTACAAAGTTCACCATAATTAAATAATACTCCCTATGGCTCAAACACTATGAAGATTAATTGGAGCTGCTGTTTTTGTGAAACATTACTATCACTTTAAGAGACTGCTAACCAAACAGAATGCATCAGGCTCATTCGTATCCTTTCTAAGAAGACGTTCTAAGTCAGAAATGTAGGAACTTTTCACATGTAAAGAAATTATGACTGGCCTGGACTTTTGGTGAAAAACATCTATGCCATGGTGGTTAAATAAATATTTCCATTGATTTAAATTGGGCTTTTACTATTACCTTGAATGTTAGTGAGATTTACATTGCATTGCTTTGCAATATATTGACAATCTCTCTAGCATTCATGAGGCACATTTAAAGGAGCAGTAAACTTTTTTATGTAAAAATATATATTGTAGGGATTTTCCTGTTGAGATTGATATTTCCAGAGTTATTGCAGTTTAAACCCAGTTTTTTTTTACATTAGCAGTGCCCTCTAGTGGTCAAATTTTAATTAGTGTTCCTGTTAGATTCAAATGGAGAAGAAAGTCAGAAAAGTCAGACATACAGTTCTCCATAGAATGTGATAGAAACTGCCTGTCACTTCCTGTCAGAACTATCAGGAAGTAAACACAGTAAATTCACATGATTATTTGAACTGCTATAACGTTTGAATAAAACATCTGACAGCAGTGGGAGTGGCCTTGTTTTATTCAGAAGGAAAAGATCTATAAAATATGTGTTTTCATAAAAAAAGTTTACTGCTCCTTTAAAGTGGAACTATCATCCTATATCAAGTCCCCCCCACAATAATAAGGCATATTGTGATTAGCTTCTTAACAGTGATATTATCTGGTGCAAGTACCACAATCTGAAGTAATCCTTCTTTTTCTCTGACTTACGCGCAGGTTTCTTCTTTTAGAACCACCTGCATGCCTGTGCCATCAGCTCCTTCCGGTGCCTTAAGGTACCATGCAATGCCTCCTAGAGGAAATAGTCTACCGCAGATGTCTCTAAGACAAGATGTCTGTGTGCATGCCTGGCCGTTGTTCTCAGAAAAAGGAGGATTTCTTCAGACTGTGGTACTTCTGCCCAATAATAATGCTGTTAAGAAGCTACTCGCAATATGCCTAATGATTGTGGGGGGACTTGATATATAGAGTGAAAGTTCAGCTTTAAAGGAATTAGAATTGTATACCATTCTATAGTACAGCTGCATTTTTCTGGAATTGCTCCTTTATATTTTTTTTAATATGATCCATAGTGTGTAAAGGGGTGATTTTCCAAATAGTAAATAGGGGGCCATATTGTCTATTAACTTTTTATGAATTAATAGAAGCCACTTGAGAGCTGAATTACTGTGGTACGTGATTGATGGTTGCTTCTGAAATAAGTATAATTTTGCATAATGTGATGATGACAAGTGAGTGCCTTATGGTTTGTTTGTTTATTTGTTTGTTTGTTTGTTTTTCTTTCATCATATGATAACTTTCTCTGCCATCCTATATAATAATTCGCTAATTCATGTGTTACGCACGACATGCGCAGTAGACACTGCTGCGCGTGCTGCAGTCATGCGCAGTGGAGACTGCCCGCGCCGTGGCTGATACAGAGCTTGGCTCTCCAAAGGAGCGTCCAGCTCTGTATCAGCCGCGGTGCGGGCAGTCTCCACTGCGCGTGACTGCACCGCGACCGGGTGACAGTGGCACTGTGGCCCGTGTAACGGGCTGTTCAACTAGTCATTTTAATAAAACAAATATGAACACATCAGAAATTGATCTATTTGCCACAATCAACATAATGTGTCAAGAATAACAAACTACAAATACAACTATTAACTCATCTTGATTTACAATTACTTAACTGACTCATTACTACATTTGTAGGACCATAAAACAATTGCATAGACACTAAAAAATTACAATCCAGGTAAATACATCTAGCCCTATTGTACTTCTGTAGAAATGTAAGTGTAGACGATTTTCATCACCTGACCAAATTATACTGAAAGCTGCAGTATTCGTTTGATTCACTATTTGGAATGAACCAGAGGGATGTGTAAAGCATCACTTTGCAATCCATTGCACACACATTCGGACCTTAAAATGTTAGTTACAATATAATCTACCATAACTGTGTTTGGATATTTGTGTTTAATGTGTTTTTAAAATAGAGACATGATTTAATTGTCGTTGAGCCTGAATCTGTAAGAACTCATGGGACCACATTTGTTAACAATAGCTGGTATTTCAAGAGATACCAGCTCCTTATTTATGAAATGGTATTTGTAATTAAATAGCGGACTCTGCTGTCCATTACTGAAAGTAAAATGATTTATCCCTTGATTGTAAAAGGCACCTCCGTTATGTATAGGGAAGGACTACATTATGCTCAGAGATATTCCCCGTGGGAAACAATGAGGTGGGTGAATATTTGTGAAGCAGCTGCAGATGCTCTGATAAATATCTGTGGAGAGAAAACATATGTTCAAGGCTCAGTATATTTAAAGGGACAGTAATGTCCCATAAAAAATGTTTAGTGTTTTGTAGAGATTAAAAAAATAGGCTAAATGCCACAAATCCAATCTCTCAACTGCTATGGTTTAAGAGATATCCTCCACTAAAGTTCCTCTTCTCCTGATGTCAGCTGTAAAGCTGACAGAAGGAGATCCGTGTCTGCCAACATGAGGAGGAGCTTCAGCAGAGCCTCAATAGCGTGATTTAAAAAGAATTACTTCTTTGGAACGGTCTAAAAAGTGTGCTTGCAAACTAGACACACTTTGGATCCCGTTCCAAAGAAGTATTTCTTATTAAATCATGCTATTGCGGCTCTGCTGAAGAGCCACTTGTCGGTCCCCAGACCAGGAACTCCTGCTGTCAGCTTACAGCTGATGTCAGGAGAAGAGGAGGGAGAGGGAAATTTCAATGGAGGATATTTCTCAAACCATAGCGGTTTGATAGATAGGATTTGTGGCATTTAGCTTATTTTTTTAATCTCTACAAAACGCTAAAAAAATGTTTTGGGACATTACTGTCCCTTTAAAAATGGGGACCATGGTATGGATTTTAATATGAAATGATTATCTAAATAATGGTAATTTAGAAAAAAAACATAAAAAACAAGCAAAACAAAAATGAAGACACTATTGCTTTTTTGGTTAATTTCTACTGATGAAATGGAAGCATGGCAACAATTCCACATCCTGATAAATATGCTCCCTCAGAAGAATGTATGTTATGTTAAAATATCCTCTTCCAACAAGTAGAGAATGAGTCCTAAAGACCCATGTATATGAGTACTGTGGCTTTTCACATTTATCACATCCTCATTGCCTATACTGGGCTGGGGCATATAATAATAAATGTAAGGAGCTTTAGACCCAGTGAATCAATTTACGTGTATTAGCTGAGGGCTAGCAGAATATGTTGGCACTTTATATACAGTATATATAGGCTAATACACATATATAAGATAATTATTATGGTGGGGGGAAGACCTTGCATGTTTTAGAATATTGGCAGACATAACATATTTATCAGGGCAAACTATAGCATTTCTGGGAAACCCTAATTGCACTATATTTGTTCACAAACATCATATTGGTTTGGAATACACTTTTTCATTGGCAACATATGGGACAATTATTTTCATTCATAATAGCGCCACTTTTGCAGTGATAAATATGCCACATGTTGTGTGACAGTGTGCAGAGATTCTATGACTCCTAACAAAACCAACATCACTACATAGACTGATAGGGATTAGGTAGAGACTGCTATGCAAAATCACTATTTTATGATCATCCCTGAGCCCAGGAACTGGGGGCTCTGGATGTCATGGCCATTATTTTTATTAATGCACTCAAACGGAAAGCCAATGTGTGGTAGGCCATGACCATCAAGGGTTAATTATCATCAACAAGCCATGGGTTTAAGGCGTTCTTATGATTTTCCTATGCATTCTTTCTACCAAAAAGGGTCATGGTCCATAGACCCCACCCTTATTTTGCATGTTTCCCACAGACAGGGTTAGGTTGGGGGAAAAAATCCAAATTTCACAGGCTGAGGAAAGGGGACCTTCTGACTGTCCTGATTCATATATTCACTGCCCCAGAGAATGGTGCAAAAGGGAAAACACCTGCAGAGGTGGATACATATTCACATACTAATGAGTGAACAGTGGTTCAAAGGATGATGGGCAAGAATAAACTAATGGGTATAAGAAAATGATGTAAATATCTATAGTAAATGAGGTATATGCAAATGTTTTAAAACTAGTGTACAGGGAATGACATGTCTGCAAATCAGTGAATGATTCCTTTTGGCTTCCGATAATAAACTCTCAAAAACATAGACTTAGCTGAGGATGACACAAGCATGGAGATGCTTATGAACAATTGCAGAAAGGAACAAACTGGGTATACTTAGCACTCAAAAGGCTAAATACGCACTTATATCACAAGGGATTTATATTTGTTCTTTACGGTACTGTTGGTTTGCCCCAGAATTATTCCACTTTGCACATATGACCCTATAGTTCTTACAAGCAGGGCCCTTCCTTCACTAGCATGGACCTGTAACATTCTTTGAGACTGACATACTGAGAACAACTGGAGCAATCTGGGGAAAAAATTGCACCATAGAGGACAAATACAAATTTTAATTGATAACAGACATTGCCTCCTATTCCAAAATCGAGATCAGCACAGTAGAATGTTAGGGGGAAATAAAATAGATCTCTGAATGTATTTTTATCCTGGTAATACTTATGCATGTAAAAATGTAAAAAAAACAAAAAAACAACCTGCTCCGTGTGTTGCTTTTCTGAAACAAGTTTCTTGAATTGCTATGGCAACTGGATGACTTTGCTTTCATTGAAGTGAATATGGAAATTTGCCATTGCAGCTCCATTGTTGTTGGCCTCTAACTCCACATGCAGCACTTGACAGTATGCAATACAGCATTTGAACATTGTAGATTGTACCAGTGGCCAAACTCTGCTAGATTTAGGACTTTAATGCCAGCAAGTTTCTTTTATCTGTCCCATTGGATGCTCAGCAAATCAGTATGCTTCCTCTACTCCTTGATTAATACATTGCATTAAACTAGACTTGGAAGGAAACTAATGCCCCAAAATGTTTATACACTGCCACATTATCTTCGTTGGCGTTGGAGGAGGAATTTTGGCATTTGAAGCCTAGTAAATTGGTGTTAGACAGGTGTATGGATCAGTGCCCAAGTTATCTTTGAATCAACATACATTTACCTATGTATTTCTTATTCTGGTGATGTCAACTGCGTACATCTATCTCAGCCCTCTTAGCTCATGCTATCCCATCAAATGTCAATCTGTGGGGTTGGCTTGCAGTTTAAAGGAAGAAAAGGGAATGGAGACAAGGGAACAGTGGAATTTAGAGGCCCTCAAGAAATTCAGAAGTAGTGAAAATATGAAAAACTAACTGCACATTTTTAACTTTTTAGAGCCACAAGTGGGAGGGATAAGCTCCCCAATGTTGTAGTTATTAAGCAAAGTATTATTTTTCTTCCAGGAGGTACTACCTCTTTAATATACTGAGTGCTAGAAAGGTCTCTAATGCAATGCTTTAGAGACTTCCAAAAATATTCAAGTTCTTAAAGTAATAAAAACTCTCTATTTTGGCTTTTATTATTCAAGTGCATGATATTTAAAATCAGATTACCTACTTTTCTTTTTAATCATCTATTTTTATTTGTCCTTGACAATGAGCTACCTGGATTTGTGTTTACAGAGAGCTTTCTTTCAGGGAACTTCTATATCTATGGTAGGAGCTCATTTATTGAAATAGTTTCTACCAGTTCAGCTAATTTGATTTAATCAAATAGTGGGAACAGTAGTGCTCTTGGCTACAATCATTGAGTAACACTCATGTACATGAGGCAAGTAAAATGAGAAAAATATTGAGTGCATGCCACAATTCCTATTGCACACATGCAAATGTTTACAGGATATGTGTATGTGTGTTTGTCCCATAGGTTTCTATAGGATCTGCCAGCCTGAACCTGGAAGAAGGCAATTTTTTTCTCCATAAGGTTGTGATCCAAGCACTTTAAACACCTCACAACTCAATCTTTGCTTTACACCTGACATGGGGTAGAAAACATATGGCTCTTCAGCTGTTTCAGTAAAATTCCTATCATTCTTAGCAGGCCAACTACCTGCTGAATGTGCTGAATGGGTGACTGTAGGTTTTATATTCCTAACTTAAAGCTGGATTGCATTGCCGGAGGAACTTTTATAATGGTGCTTTTCTACACATTTTCTCACTTACTTTAATTGGAATCCATGAACTAAAACCAGTGTTAACAATCACCTGCAATGGAATCCAGGCTACTATGGCTAAGGGTTACATATAAAATGATAAGGATGAGCAATTCTGGAAAAAAATCAAGTGCATCATAAGTGGCTTAAGTGGTTTTAGGCCATAGTTAGACAGCTTAAAATGAACAATGGAATAAATCAACTGCACCACATGGGGGATATAAAAATCACGCTGGAGATTTCTCCAGCATTTGAGGAATTAAAAGCCCCATCTAAATCAGTTTAGGATTTTTATTTGTCCCCTGCATGCAACTGTTTTTTCCAGAATTCCTCATTTTATATGAATACAGGAGACAAAAGGCTTACAGGAATACAGGAGACAAAAGGCTATGATTTAGATTCCACTCAAGACCTCTGGGATTGAAAGAGCCTCACTTAATCCTTTCTCAAATTACAAGAGTCAAAGGTCATAAGGAAGTATTCTACTTTGATGCTAGCAATGCCACCAGTGCATTTTGATTGCAAAAAGGATGACTTAAAATGGCCCTGTATCAAATATCCAATGTATTAGTATTTTATATGGTATAAGTGTATCAAGAATTATATACTTCATCAAATTACATAACAGGTGCTAGATTTAGCTTCTACTGTATATTAAACTTACCTCTTGGTTCAGCCTCCCTTGATGAGTATGAATTGCTTGAAAATGTACCTGTATTTATACTCACTCAGTTCTGACATCATTCCATAAGGGATTAATTAAACCTGAGTATTTAGTCAGGTCTCTGCTTTAGGAAGCCATGCATGTCAAACTGTCAATTTGACTTTTAAACCATCTAAGACTTTGGTATTTATATGTTCAATAACAAACCAAGATGTTTACATTTTTACCATTTGTTTAATAAGGATTTCTTTTTTATTGTATAGCACACCCATTTAAGCTATATAGTATTTGTTTTAGGATACCATAACCTTACTTTTTGGGACCAGTTCTAAATATTCATCACTTCACTTAGCTGTTTTTATTATTATATTTTTTTCATATGTATGAAAACAAAATCCTAATTCTGTTTATGATTGTTTCCATACACCTTGCATAGTTACAGAAAATCACCCCAAAATGGATTCAGCTACTTCCCCCAGTTATGCAGATACTATATATGTATAGATAAATCATGTGTTTGAAACTTAAAGGATAGTAATGTTTCATAATAAAAGCAGCTCTAATTAATCTTCATAGTATTTGGGCCTTGGAGAGTGTTATTTCAATTCTGTCAAAGTTGTAGTTCAAGAGTAATTGCATGATAAAGTATCCTCCTCCTGCCCCTTTTATCGATGTAACATTGCTCAGCTCAGAACAGCTGGGAGGTGCCCAGGAAGACTGCAGAGAGGGACAATCTTCAATTAAGATAAGGGAAAACGCTGAAAAAACTGTCAAGGGGGGCAGGGTTTTCATTGTTCTCAGAGTAAGAAGATTGTCCCCTGCTGTTATCTGTCTGGTCTTACAACCAGATTCCACATCTGAGGAGAGCAGTGTTACACTAGGTAAAAGGGGCGGGAGGTGGATACTTTATCATTCAATTACTCTTGAACTACAACTCTGACAGTATTGAAATAACACTCTCTGTGGCTCAAATACTATGAAGATTAATTGGAGCTGCTGTTTGTGTGAAACATTACTATCCCTTTAAATGGTAATCCAAGACCACAAAACGTATTCAGAAAATCAATGTTTTTGAAAAGTTCAAACATTTCAGATCCTGTGCAGAAAAATTTGCAATTCTAGACAAAATATATAGAACCCTATATTCCCTCTTTTTCCCTTCTTTCTTCCCTCCACTTTCTTTCTTTTCTCTCCCTCATGTAGCAAGAAGAGTTTTAAAATAATATCTATAAAAACAATAAATAGTATATGTGAGAATATACATTTGATTTTTGCTTAGAAATATAAGACTGTGGCAGATAATAATCAATGTGCAAATGGCTCAATGCATATTTAGCAATGGTCATATTGTATTTAACCTTTATTCATAAATCAATTAACAATGGACACATATATCATTAAATTCCACCCACTACCTTCAAGCTGGCTGATCCTATTGCAGTCAGTGGGACTGAACAAGTGCATGCACATATGTTGCATGTGTGTAATGCTGGAATTGCACCAATTATGCCATTTTTGTCATACTTCGCATATGCAAGGAAGGTAAATAAAATTGATCATGGATAAATACTCAAATGTATCCATCAGTAATCACTTTGAAAAGCAGATGAATTGCACCCTATACTTCAGTTTAGACTATGGCTTTACTAAGTATGTTTTTGGCAGCTAATATACTCTGGTGCCTGTCTCTCAGCCCTCCATATTGGTGATCTAATGTTCTCTGGAACATATAGATATACGAGGGTGTGATATATGAAAGTAAGGCAAAGTGGAACTGATGAAATACATGCTGATTTCTGCAGAGGAAAGTGGAACTGATGAAATACATGCTGATTTCTGCAGAGGAAAGTGGAAATGATGCCTCACAGTGAACTGGAATGCAGGTGGAACACATAAGAGTCTGTGAGCATGGCTGTTTGGATATATCAATCAACGGGATTGGCACTTGAGATTTATTGATGGGCTATGAAGAAATATTTAAGGTTCTCTGTAATGCAGGGTTGAGGATACAGCATTATACTAAGTGAAATGTGTCGGAACAAGTATTTTATGTTTTAATATCTTTTTAGTCATGATGGCTACTTTAATTATGCACAAACTCTCATTAGTAGAGTATAAATTAAATCAGTCAAATGCCCCATGCCTGCTCCATGCCCCATACAGACTGGTAAGGATCACAGACATGCATGGAGAAATGGAGATACTTCTGGACTGGCCTGGAAGAATGAATACATTGGTGGTAAACAGAAAAGTGTTCCATCTGCATTCCAGTTCTCTGTGAGGCATCATTTCCACTTCCCTTTACAGAAATCATCATGCATTTCATCAGTTCCATTCTCCCTTACTTTCACATGTGACACCCTTGTGCATATATATGTTCCAGAGATTCTGTACACATTAGATGTCCAATATGGAAAGTGGGAGGAAAGCGGTTGAATTACCCAAGTTGGGGGGTTATTCCAGTTACTGCACAGAAACAAAGAGGCTTAATGAGCTTCTGCAAAATGTGTGAAATAAACAAGATGGAATTGCGCTATAGAAACTGCATTTATATGCAAACAAGCTTTTATACATTTAAGCTGTTATACATTTGTTTTTCGTCTATATATGTATATATGTGACTAAACAATTGTTATAATCATTAAACCAACTGCAGTGGCAGAGAGGGTTGGTGGACTGTTCACATCAAAGAAATTGCAAAGGAATTTATTTTGTCAGACTTGCTTTCATGTCTTGGAGAGCGTTTACATTAATAGGTTACACATTTACACAAAACAGAGAACACACATACTATATATATATATATATATATATATATATATATATATATATATACAGTTACATACTATTTTTTAGATACAAATAAACATTTATTTTTAGAGAGTTTAGACTGGGAGAAGATCTGAGGGGTTAAAGAGGTGATGAAGTGGAGATAACTTGTACAATGATATCACTTCTTCAGTTCCTATGTTATTCTATAAAAGCCTATGCACTAAGATCTCCAAAGTTGAAGAAATATTAGTGCACCTCTTTATCTCTGCTTAGTGAATATTCCCCTTGATTTTCCAGTAGGTTATTCCAGGCTTTCTGAGCTCTGAAGGAGAAGGCAGATTGACCATCTTCTTTCTTGTTACAGCCTTACCCTGTAAGTTCTACATGAAGCCAGTAGTGGGAGCTCCAAGCTCAGTGAGTCTCTTTCTTTATTCTTATAATCCAGTGTAGTTTGCATGGCTGTTGTGTTCAGGGCCATTTCTAGCTAATGTGGCTCCCATTGCAAAATAATATTCAGGACATGACATTGAGTGCACAAGACAGTACATGGAGTGCATATGTATGATTAACTTTGAAAGACCAATGGAGCTTTGTGCAATTATATGAGACCAGCAGAGGTTTATTCAATTAAAGAACAGCTGAGCATTACACCAGACCAAAAGAGCTTTATTTATATTGTTCATGATATCAGAGCATTTCACCATAATGTGAATAATGCATGGGACACAAAGAAAAGGAATATGTATTGGCAGACAGTGGAACAAAGCTGGAGTGTCAGACTGTGTGTATGTGTTTAATCTTAATGGCCAGTGGACAGTGGAACAAGGCTGGAGTATCAGACAGTGTATGTGTGGTTCTGTGACTACTAGAGGATGTGGAACAAAACTGAAATAGTAGAGAGTATGTGTGTGGTTCCGTGACTACCAGTGGCCAGTGGAATCAGGGTGGGGAAGAAGCAGTTTTGTGACTTCCAGTGGACAATGGAGAAATTCTGGTGTTTCGGACAGTATGTGTGTAGTTCTGTGATTACTAGTGGACAATGGAAGAAGGTTGAGGAGTCAAATAGTATATGTGTAGTTCTGTGACTACCAGGGTAAAGTGGAACAAGGTTGTAGAAAAAGACAACATATATCCGAGGCTACCAGTGGATAATGTTGCAGATTGTGTATGATTCTCCAGTGGACAGTGGAACAAGGCTGTGCTGTCAATCAGGGTATACTATGTGGATCTTTGACTACCAGTGGACATTGGAGAAATGATGGGGAAGCAGACAGTATATGTGTGATTCTGTGTCTGCTAGTGAACAGTGGAACACAGCTATTATATCAGACAATGAGGTTGATGTACCAAAAATAAATATACCATTTCTGGTACAATCTAGCTGTACTATAGAGGACAAATAATAATTCCCAAATTCAAATTGATTTAAATCAGACCATTTAATCCCTTGAATTCTAGGGCGTTCTCCAATTCTTGCTTTGAAATGCACTGGAGACCTCTCTAGCATTCACAAGGTTAAAATCCCATTTTACATCAATGTTCATTTTGCCCTGTTGATTTGCACCAGAATTACTTCAGTCCCATTAATATTTATTTCCTCTTATCAGCACACTTAACCTTTCCACTTTAATGAAACTGAGTAATTTACCCTTACCAAACACATATTCTGTTATCTATACTGATGAAAACATGTAAACAAATGAATGACAAAAGGATTTACAAGAAAAATGGAACGTGTCGTTCGTTATTCTGAGATTTTGTGAACCGTGCTATTTGTTTGTCATTTTAATACATATCTCATGAAACTCTTAAATTTCAGTGAACTTTAAATTTGTTACAAAACAAATGCATTTCTATTACACGTCAGCTACATAATTATTTTGCTACATTTTAAAGAGAAATTATGTAGCAAAATGTTACATGCTATACAAGGAACCAGCAGGGAGAGCTCCAAGGTCACTGAGTATGTCTGTATTCTAATAATCTAAGGAGGGCTGAATGACTATTGTGATTAGATTTTGTAATTAATAATGGACTGCAGCCATTTAGGAGTATTTAGGTTACATTGTTGTGTTTATCCTCTGCAAACACATATTAGGGTTATCGCAAAGAGATTGGGCCCCTTCTACATCCCTTGTGGGTTTCTCCCACTCCATTCCTCAGCATCCCACTCATTTCTGCAAACAGCTTATATCAAGGCTCTCTATAAGGCATTTCACCTGTCTCTTATGATATTATGTCATTCCAATATTACCATATTAACAACAAATTGTACCAGTAAGATCTGTTTAAGATAGTGGTTTACTTGATCATCTTCTCTGTTACAGCAGGGATTGCTGAAGTGCCATATAGGGCCACAGTGGATCCCAGATGTATATTGTTTGGAAGCAAGGAGAACACAGAAAGACTGGCTGAAAAGGAAGTGATCCTTGAGATGGACAAAGACCAAGCAGGGAAAATGTGAGTTCAATGCAATAACATTTTTCATATTAATTTATATTACTAAACTCATATCAGCTATTATGTCTCTCTTCTTGCGCGGTTCTTTCTAGTTGTCACACATCCTCTACACTATGCACCAAGAGAGAGTACAAATGCTTACCACTGTGCACCAAAAGTGAGGACATCTGCATACCACTGTGCATCAAAAGCTTTTCAAAACACACACAATGAAGCTTTGGCAATAAGGCTCTGGCTGTGGGTATGGAACTCAGACTACAGATGGTGACCACACAACAGACATTGGGTTTGGTTTGGTTTTTATATTTATTTAGGCAATTTTCAATACTACTTATAATAATAATATAATAATAATAATTTGTGATTTTTATAGCGCTTTTCTCCCTGTGAGACTCAAAGCGCTTTACAATTCTATAAACAGACATAAAATGTAAGGGTTCCTTATGGTTAGATGAGGTGACCGAATGCCTGATAAAAGAGATGGGTCTTTAGCTTTTTTTTAAAAGTCTGTAGTGATGGAACCTCTCTGACTGAGGATGGTAAAGAGTTCCAGAATGTCAGGGCAGCATGGCTGAATGCCCGGGAACCTGAGGTTGTCTTTATTCTGGGCACTGACAGGAGGGATCTTTTGACTGACAGCAGTGAGCGGGATTGAATATAGGGTGTCAGGAGCTCTTTCAGGTACTGTGGGCCTTGATTATTTAAGGCTTTGAAGGTCAGCAGGCCAATTTTAAAATATGTTCGCCATTTAATTGGAAGCCAATGCAGGGAGTGGAGAACAGGTGTTATGTGACATGAGCGAGTTTTATTGGTCAGTAGTCTGGCTGCTGCATTTTGTACTGTCTGTAGGTGACGGAGTTCTTTTTCTGGGAGGCCCAAGTAGAGTGCATTACAGTGATCTAGACGAGAAGATACAAATGCATGGACTAATGTTGGCATATCATCTGGTGGAATTAAGTGTTGGATCCTGGCTATGTTTCTCAGATGAAAGAAGGCAGATTTTATTACAGAAGAGATCTGCTGTTTAAATAACAGCCCAGAGTCAATCATCACTCCGAGAATTTGTACCTCTGTTGAACTAATGAGTTCAGAGCCTCCAAGTTCCAGGCCAGTTGGGTGATCCTGAGATATTCTTGTTGCCCGGGGTCTCCTCACCAAGAGTAACTCTGTTTTGTCAGGGTTCACTTTAAGCCAACTAGCATTCATCCACTCTATGAGGTCTGCTAAGCAACTGTTGATGAGGCATGTTGGGTCTTTAGTATCTGGAGCAAAGGAAAAGTAGAGTTGTGTGTCATCTGCGTAACAATGATATCTTAGGCCGTGTCTTCTGATGATGTCACCCAGTGTTAGTAGGTAAATTTCGAATAGCATAGGAGACAAGATGGAACCTTGTGGAACTCCGCAGGCTAATTCTGTTGGTGCCGATGAGCAAGATCCTGATGTTACTCTCTGTGATCTACCAGTGAGGAAAGATTTAAACCAGTTAAGAACTGTGCCTCCTAGACCACAGATGTGCTGCAAACGCGCTATTAAAATCCCATGGTCAATGGTGTCAAATGCAGCTGAGAGATCCAGGAGGATTAGGATGGAGTAATCACCTTTGTCTCTTGCCAAAAGGAGATCATTTAGCACTCGGACTAGCGCTGTTTCCGTGCTGTAGCGACATCTGAAACCTGACTGGAAAGGATCAAAGATGTTATAGCTTGATAGATGGGCCTCCAGTTGAGTTGCCACTACTTTTTCAATGATTTTCCCCAGAAATGGAAGGTTGGATACTGGTCTGTAATTTGCTATGCAGTCTGGGTCTAGTGAGGGTTTCTTTAGGAGGGGTTTTACCACTGCTTCTTTTAGAAGCAGTGGTAAAGGGAAATAGAAGGGAAATATATTAAAAAGGAAGGACATGAAAAAAAGAAGGTGGATATAAGAGAGAAGAAGAAGGAGAGATGCAAACATTGATTGTCATACTTTACATTAACAAATCAAATCAGTATTTTGATGTTACAGACAATCAGACATCTTTTTGGGTGCACTCCAACCAATCTGCCCATACTGTATTGCATTTGTCTGTGTAGCCACTGTTAATGTATGTCTGTCTGCATGACTGAAGATCATTATTAAAATTAAAATAATTAAAAATGTGAAGACAAAGAGCAATGTTGGGTGGTGGGGTCATCAGAGGCTTTCCATTTAATAATAATGGCCTTTCTACTGTAAAGGAGCACTACATGAAAAAACTGTTTCTGGTCAGTTCTGTGTAGAGACTCCAGGATCAGTCCAACAAGACATAGTTCCAGGGAGGATATCTGTGGGAAATCAGAATGAGAGGAAATTAAGCCAGGAACAGTTTTCCAAAAATCTGAAAAGGCTTCATCAATGCCAAAAAAGATTTATTGGTCTTGCTTACTCTGGAACTGGTGGATGCAGTTAAGCAGGTAGTGGATTTAGTTAGAGGGAGAAGGCCAGACTGATTAAGGAATCAATCAGTCCTTCCTAACCAAAAGATAGATGTAACGTTAATAGTTTATACTGTAGTTGGGAAAGTCAATTCCCTAGGCCAGGGTTGTGGGCATGGCTCCCAAACTTTAGATGCAGGTCTGGTCAAATTTTGAGTACTCAATTAGTTGCCTATGGACATCCATAGGTAGAGCACCTATGGATGTCCATAGCTAATTAATGGGGTACTCAAAATCTGGCCAGTTAATTGTTCAGTCCACCTGGGCTCAAAGTTAGTGACAAGACAATGCATGGGCAGACATAGCATTTTCCATGCTTAGAATTGTATAATAGCTTGGCAAGGGCTAAAAAGAGGGTTTGATACAACCTACTGCATAGGAAACTGTGTTGTTACAATATGAATTGCAGATAGTACAGTAGTGTCAGAACCTGACTTCTCACTCTGGGCCTAGCCACCTCAAAACTTTCTTGTGGTATCCACAAAACATAACTAAGCAGCTTTCAGCTAAGGGTGCTGCTAACAGATACCTGCTGTTATCCACACTCCTCCATGTAAAAAACTACTTGAAAGGTCCAACACACTTGATAGTAGGGTGTAAGTAGAAGTACTCAGTCTGTAGGAGCAAGTGTGAGCAACTACTGCCCTGGAAAAAGGATCCCCACTTACCAAAAGGACACAGTGGAGGACATGGGAGATTAAGCTGGAAACCAAGGCCCTTCTAAGTAAGGAGAATCAATCAGTAGCCCTCCAGCTGTAGTTGGCCTTTAATTTCCGTTACTTGAAACTGAATGATGACAATTTTCTTCAACATCAACTGTGTATCTATATGTCTGTCTGCATTCTCTGCTGTGTGAATCTCTATAAATTAATATGTATGTACGTGTCTTAGCATCAGGACATGTGTGTGTTACACCTCTTTTCTTAGTACATAGGCCTTAGTATGTGATATCATGTGGCAGTCGGGGGGAGCCCACACTATTATTTTAATGTGATTTATCAGCTTAGTTCTTAGTAGGTAGCAGGAAGTTAGTAAAGACAAGATATGATATAATTAGATGGTCCTTTTCCAAAAGCTACTCCAAGGAAGGGATGGATTTACCATTTCCTTTTTCTCCTGACTGGCACCTTGATTGTACTTGTTGCAGGCTTATGGGAGACAATCAAGTTGATTAGATGGTCTCTGGGAATGCTTACTTTAGGAGGGTCTCATGGTCTAGCTCATGCTGATGTGCTTGAAGGAATTTTCCCTTGTTGGTCCTACTCTGAACTAATGATAACCACTAGTGATGAGCGAGCACCCCAATGCTCGGGTGTTCGGGTGCTCTGACCGAGCACCCCCGGAGGCTCGAGTGCTCGGCCGAGCACCCGAGCCCCATTGAAGTCAATGGGAGGACTCGAGCATTACACCAGGCACCCCCTGCTCTGATGAGGGGAGGGTGCCTGGTCCATAGGAAAAGGGAAGAAAATGATGGAAACACCACAGAAATGGTTCAGGGACAGCATAGGGAGGATGTCTGGATGCATCTTGGACTCCAACATTGCTGCTGGGAACGATCTTTCGCCCGTAGTACGCCATTTTTACAGACTGACCGTAAAACACACAAAAAGGAAAATAAAAACGACTTTAGGCTAAAAATTGTTACCAAACAATATTTGCTGTATATTTACTTGTATATCATCTGCAAATTCTCCCAAAAATTTCCTCGATTTTTCTGAAGTGAGGCCATGATTAAGAGGGAAACGTGCGCAGAGGCAAATTCTCCCAAAAATTTCCTTGATTTTTCTGAACTGAGGCCATGATTAAGAGGGAAACGTGCGCAGAGGCAAATTCTCCCAAAAATTTCCTTGATTTTATTGAACTGAGGCCATGATTAAGAGGGAAACGTGCGCAAAGGCAAATTCTCCCAAAAATTTCCTCGATTTTTCTGAACTGGGGCCATGATTAAGAGGGAAACGTGCGCTGAGCCGACCATCTAAAACATTATGGGTGAGGGTCTGCTGCGGAGCTGACCATCCTAAACATTATATGCGAAGGCCCGCTAGTGAGCTGACGCTATAAAACATTATATGAGAGGGCCCGCTAGAGAGCTGACCCAATAAAACATTATATAAGAAGGCCCGCTGGTGAGCTGACCTATACCAAAAGTTGTCAAACAGGGCCCGCTGGTGAGCTGGCCCTATATAAAAATTATATCACAGGGCCCGCTGGTGAGCTGGCCCTATATAAAAATTATAGCACAGGGCATATGGAAGAGGAGGAGGAGGATGAGAAGATTAAGAGTCAACCATATACCCGTTTTTTGGGTGGAAGGGGTGAATGGGAATACAGAGTATTCCCATCATTGTAAATAACATATATAAAGTGAGTTTATGTTCCCCCAGGGCTTTCCTCCAGTGGAGTGGAGAAGTCAGGGGAAATCCAGGCCTTGTTCATTTTTATAAGTGTCAACCTATCAGCATTGTCGGTGGAAAGGCGGATACGCTTATCTGTTATGATGCCACCAGCAGCACTAAATACCCGCTCAGACAGAACGCTGGCGGCAGGGCAGGCCAGCACCTCCAAGGCGTAGAGTGCCAGTTCATACCACGTGTCCAGCTTGGACACCCAGTAGTTGTAAGGCACAGAGGGATCATTGAGGATGCTGACACGGTCTGCTACGTACTCCTTCACCATCTTCCAAAACTTTTCCCTCCTTGTGACACTAGGCTGCGCATCAGGGTGAGGGTGCTGGCGGGGTGTCATGAAGGTGTCCCACGCCTTGGAGAGTGTTGCCCTGCATTTGTCGGAACTGCTGTGTGCTCCCCTTTTCTCCCCTTCTCGGTTGGCCAAGGTAGCACGTACTCTGCCGCCAGCGTTGTCAGATGGAAAATTTTGGAGCAATTTTTCAACAAGAACCTTCTGGTATTGCACCATTTTGCTTGTCCTCTCCACCGGAGGAATGAGAGATGAGAAATTCTCTTTGTAGCGGGGGTCCAGAAGGGTGAACACCCAGTAATCCGTGTTGTCTAAAATGCTTATAACGCGTGGGTCACGGGAAAGGCAGCCTAACATAAAGTCAGCCATGTGTGCCAGAGTACCAACAGTCAAGATTTCGCTGTCCTCACCAGGAGGATGACTCTCAATCTCCTCATCCTCTTCCTCCTCTTCTGCCCACCCACGCTGAAGAGATGGAACTAAAGTTCCATGGCTACCCTCTGTAGCGGAGGCAACCGTGTCTTCCTCCTCCTCCTCCTCCTCCGCCTCCTCCAATTGTCGCTGAGAAGACGAAGTGAGGGTGCTCTGGCTATCACCTTGTGTAAGCTCTTCCTCCCGCATTTCCACCTCTTCCACATGCAAAGCGTCAGTTTTAATTGTGAGCAGCGAGCGTTTCAGTAGACACAGAAGTGGGATGGTTACACTGATAATAGCATTATCGCCGCTCACCATCTGTGTCAATTCCTCAAAATTGCGTAAAACCTCACAGAGGTCTGACATCCATTCCCACTCCTCACTTCTGATTACAGGAAGTTGAACGGAGAGGCGACGACCGTGTAACAGCTGGTACTCCACTACTGCCCTCTGCTGCTCACAAAGCAAGGCCAACATGTGGAAGGTGGAGTTCCAGCGCGTGCTCACGTCACACAGCAGCCGGTGAGCTGGCAATTGTAAGCGCTGCTGCAGCTTCAACAGGCCGGCTGAAGCTGTAGATGACTTACGGAAATGTGCACACACGCGGCGCACCTTGGTCAAGAGGTCATGCACATTGGGGTAGGTTTTTAGAAATCGCTGCACCACTAAATTAAATACATGCGCTAGGCATGGTACGTGTGTGAGCTTGCCGAGCTCCAAAGCCGCCACCAAGTTACGCCCATTATCACACACAACCATGCCTGGTTGCAGGTTGAGTGGCGAGAGCCACTGCTCGGTCTGGTGACTAATCCCCTGCAACAGCTCTGAGGCCGTGTGCTGTTTGTCCCCAAGGCAGATCAGCTTCAGCACGGCCTGTTGACGCTTCCCCACTGCAGTGCTACACTGCTTCCAGCTACCGGCTGATGGGGGAGTGGCGCTGCGTGTAGAGAATTCGGAGGTGGAAACGGAGGAGGAGGAGCCAATAACGTAGGTGCTGGCGGAAACCCTGATGGAGGTAGGGCCCGCAATCCTCGGCGTGGGTAGCACCCGTGCCATCCCAGGGTCCGAGTCGCTCCCAGCCTCCACGACATTCACCCAGTGTGCCGTCAGGGAAATGTAGCGTCCCTGGCCACAAGCACTTGTCCATGTGTCAGTCGTTAAGTGGACCTTCCCAGTAACTGCGTTGGTCAGGGCACGGGTGATGTTACGGGACACATGGTGGTGTAATGCGGGGATGGCACACCGGGAAAAGTAGTGGCGGCTGGGGACCGCGTACCGAGGGACAGCTGCTGCCATCAGGCTGCGGAAGGACTCAGTGTCCACAAGCCTAAATGGCAGCATTTCGATGGCCAGTAATTTGGAAAGATGTGAGGTTAGTGCTATGGCCTGTGGGTGGGTGGCTGGGTATTTTCGCTTGCGCTCAAATGCCTGGGGTAACGACATTTGGACGCTGTGCTGGGACAGGGAAGTTGATGTGGTCGCTGATGGTGCTTCAGATGGTACAGGTGCAGGGCGGGAGGTATGCGGGCCTGCGCCTTCCACAGGCGATTGGCCGGCACCGAAAACAGGGGAAGAGGAGGCAGTGGTGTGGCCTGCAGACACAGATGGGCGATCCAGGCGTTCCTCCCACTTATTACGGTGCTTGGATGCCATGTGGCGGATCATGCTGGTGGTGGTGAGGTTTCTAGTGTTCATGCCTCGGCTCATTCTGGTGTGGCACAGGTTGCAAACTACAATTCTTTTGTCGTCCGCACTTTCCTTAAAAAAACGCCATACCGCGGAACACCTACCCCTTGGCAAGGGAGATTTACGCAAGGGGGTGCTCCGTGGAACATTTGCGGGCCGGTTTGGTGCGGTCCGCCTTCTTTCTGTTGCCACACCACTGCCTCTTCCAGCCTGTTGCGGTGCTGCAGATGGCTCACCCTCAGGACTGCTGTCATCGCTCGGCTCTACACCTTCCCAGGTGGTGTCAGTCACCTCATCGTCAACCAAGTCCTCCTCCACTTCCTCACTCTGATCATCCTCCTCATGTCTTGATCCCACCACATACTCAGTCATTGACAACTGTATAACATCCTCCTCAACAAGGTCTTGAGACAGTAATAGTGGTTGATTTAATGGCAACTGTGTCTCATCATCATCATCATCCACTACTTCCTTTGACCTTAAATGCCGTTCACATCTGTCATCTTCTTGTGATTGGGTACCCTCTAGAGGTTGTGAATCAGGGCATAAGATGTCATGTTCCTCTGCAAGCGTGCTTGGAGAGAGGGTCAAATGAAGGATTGGTGATGAGACAAGCTCATCACTATATCCCAGTGTGGGATCACTTCTTTGACCAGACCGTCTATGGTGGGAGGAAGGATGATCAGAGTGAGGATTATGTTGACCAGACTCTTGGCTACTGAGAGTGGACTTGGTGGAAGACAGGGTGGTGCTTAACCGACTGGAAGCAGTATCAGCTGACATCCAACCGACCACCTGTTCGCAGTGTTCGGACCTCGAGAGTGATGTCCTGCGACGCCCTGTAAAATTAGACATGAAGCTAGGTATGGTGGATGTCTTTCTTTCTTGTGCTCTGGCACCAGGCACAGTTTCTCCGCGTCCTGACCCGCGCCCTGAACTATCAGGATCACGTCCACTTCCCCGTCCCTTTTTACCCGCCTTCTTCATCTTACACGGAATATGTGACTTTGATATTTTAGTTTGAAGACTTAACAGTATTTCTTCCTATTCTGCAACTGTGCAGAGTACACAGAATAGGCTGCTAAACTGCGGCGAAGCACACTGAATGGAATATGTGACTTTGATATTTGAGTTTGAAGACTTAACAGTATTTCTTCCTATTCTGCAACTGTGCAGAGTACACAGAATAGGCTGCTAAACTGCGGTGACGCACACTGAATGGAATATGTGACTTTGATATTTGAGTTTGAAGACTTAACAGTATTTCTTCCTATTCTGCAACTGTGCAGAGTACACAGAATAGGCTGCTAAACTGCGGCGAAGCACACTGAATGGAATATGTGACTTTGATATTTTAGTTTGAAGACTTAACAGTATTTCTTCCTATTCTGCAACTGTGCAGAGTACACAGAATAGGCTGCTAAACTGCGGCGAAGCACACTGAATGGAATTTGTGACTTTGATATTTTAGTTTGAAGACTTAACAGTATTTCTTCCTATTCTGCAACTGTGCAGAGTACACAGAATAGGCTGCTAAACTGCGGTGACGCACACTGAATGGAATATGTGACTTTGATATTTGAGTTTGAAGACTTAACAGTATTTCTTCCTATTCTGCAGCTGTGCAGAGTACACAGAATAGGCTGCTAAACTGCGGTGACGCACACTGAATGGAATATGTGACTTTGATATTTTAGTTTGAAGACTTAACAGTATTTCTTCCTATTCTGCAACTCTGCACAGTACACAGAATAGGCTGCTAAACTGCGGTGACGCACACTGAATGGAATATGTGACTTTGATATTTGAGTTTGAAGACTTAACAGTATTTCTTCCTATTCTGCAACTGTGCAGAGTACACAGAATAGGCTGCTAAACTGCGGCGAAGCACACTGAATGGAATATGTGACTTTGATATTTTAGTTTGAAGACTTAACAGTATTTCTTCCTATTCTGCAACTGTGCAGAGTACACAGAATAGGCTGCTAAACTGCGGTGACGCACACTGAATGGAATATGTGACTTTGATATTTGAGTTTGAAGACTTAACAGTATTTCTTCCTATTCTGCAACTGTGCAGAGTACACAGAATAGGCTACTAAACTGCGGCGAAGCACACTGAATGGAATATGTGACTTTGATATTTGAGTTTGAAGACTTAACAGTATTTCTTCCTATTCTGCAACTGTGCAGAGTTCACAGAATATGCTGCTAAACTGCGGTGACGCACACTGAATGGAATATGTGACTTTGATATTTTAGTTTGAAGACTTAACAGTATTTCTTCCTATTCTGCAACTGTGCAGAGTACACAGAATATGCTGCTAAACTGCGGTGACGCACACTGAATGGAATATGTGACTTTGATATTTTAGTTTGAAGACTTAACAGTATTTCTTCCTATTCTGCAACTGTGCAGAGTACACAGAATAGGCTGCTAAACTGCGGCGAAGCACACTGAATGGAATATGTGACTTTGATATTTGAGTTTGAAGACTTAACAGTATTTCTTCCTATTCTGCAACTGTGCAGAGTACACAGAATAGGCTGCTAAACTGCGGCGAAGCACACTGAATGGAATATGTGACTTTGATATTTGAGTTTGAAGACTTAACAGTATTTCTTCCTATTCTGCAACTGTGCAGAGTACACAGAATAGGCTGCTAAACTGCGGTGACGCACACTGAATGGAATATGTGACTTTGATATTTTAGTTTGAAGACTTAACAGTATTTCTTCCTATTCTGCAACTGTGCAGAGTACACAGAATAGGCTAATAAACTGCGGTGACGCACACTGAATGGAATATGTGACTTTGATATTTGAGTTTGAAGACTTAACAGTATTTCTTCCTATTCTGCAACTCTGCAGAGTACACAGAATGTGCTGCTAAACTGCGGCGAAGCACACTGAATGGAATATGTGACTTTGATATTTTAGTTTGAAGACTTAACAGTATTTCTTCCTATTCTGCAACTCTGCACAGTACACAGAATGTGCTGCTAAACTGCGGCGAAGCACACTGAATGGATTATGTGACTTTGATATTTTAGTTTGAAGACTTAACAGTATTTCTTCCTATTCTGCAACTCTGCACAGTACACAGAATGTGCTGCTAAACTGCGGCGAAGCACACTGAATGGAATATGTGACTTTGATATTTTAGTTTGAAGACTTAACAGTATTTCTTCCTATTCTGCAACTCTGCACAGTACACAGAATGTGCTGCTAAACTGCGGCGAAGCACACTGAATGGAATATGTGACTTTGATATTTTAGTTTGAAGACTTAACAGTATTTCTTCCTATTCTGCAACTCTGCACAGTACACAGAATGTGCTGCTAAACTGCGGCGAAGCACACTGAATGGAATATGTGACTTTGATATTTTAGTTTGAAGACTTAACAGTATTTCTTCCTATTCTACAACTCTGCACAGTACACAGAATGTGCTGCTAAACTGCGGCGAAGCACACTGAATGGAATATGTGACTTTGATATTTTAGTTTGAAGACTTAACAGAATGTGCTCTAATCTGCAACTTTGCACACTAAACAGAATGTGCTCTAATCTGCAACTTTGCACACTAAACAGAATGTGCTCTAATCTGCAACTTTGCACACTAAACAGAATGTGCTCTAATCTGCAACTTTGCACACTAAACAGAATATATGAAATTTTTTTTTTTTTGTTTTTTTCCCCCCACACAAAATAACCTGCTGCCCCCACACACAGTAGTCCTAAAAAGGACTTTTGGTTCTTTTTTTTTCACAAATTTGCTTTTTTTCTCCCTACACTGACTTTCCCTTCCTATCCTCATCTCTCCCTGGCTAAGACTGAGCCGAACTCGCTGGTCAGGTGCTATACAGCACCCGACCACGGGTTCTGGCCAGCCAATCAGTGTAATGCCAGCAGCCAACATGGCTGCTGGCATTACACTGATGTCAGAGCCTCCCTGCACGTTTATTGGCTGCGCAGCAGCCGCAAAACGTGCGGGGAGGAGACCCGAACATGGCGGGCGAGCACATGCGGTACTCGTACGAGTACCGCCATGTGCCGAGCAGAGCGATGCTCGAGCCGATCCGAGCATCGGCCGAGCATGCTCGCTCAACACTAATAACCACATTTAATATTTGCAAATTAATAAACAGCAGTCATAATGTATCCAGCACAAGTGATTGTGTTTTTATTTTTTTGAGTGGTGTAACTCCAGAGTCCAAGGTCAGGCTGTGAGTCTCAGCGTGTGCTTAAATGCCAACTGCCCCAAAAGACCTACACACATGTTTTTGTAAAAGGGAGAACTAGCGGAATTTATTTAGGGGTATAAAAGACAGCTGTCTAATTCCTTACAATCAGGGGAATAATCATGAAAAAATACCTTTCCTTTTTTCACATATTTATTATCTATAGAAAAGAAAGGGATATGTATATTAACGGCTTAAGAACGAGCTGTTCGGAAAGTGAACTTCCCTTAAGGACAGCTTAGAAGTTGCTTGGCACACCAGCCAAGCTAAAAGGCACCGACTTCATACATGCAAGGCTCTTAAAATTCACTCATTTATGTTCCCCTATCCCTCCCAGAAATCGATCTCTGTTTTCTGCACTTAGGTCTTATGTTCCCTGTATGTTTCCCTTCACCACTTTAGATTATAAGGTTTCGAATCACCCTGTATTGTCCAACCCCTAAATTTTAAAGAGCTGAGTAACTTGTGATAAGCATATTCATTCAATAGTGTGTTGAATTGTTTCCATCCTTGATCTCTGTGTGCAGAGAGCCTTTCCATGCTAAAGTATGTGCAATCACCCTTGCATAGCAAAAAATACATATGTAAGTACAGTAGTCCTTTCCTCTGTGGAGAAGCACTTCCAACATGTGTGGTCTTTCCATACTTATACATCCAATTATTTAAACATACAAAACTACACCTGAATTGCTTCCAATCCTACATGATCATTGTAAATAACAGCTAATTATTAACACAGTTTACATGAATATTTCTTTTCATATTTCTTTTTTGACTCCAGAATAAAAGGCTCCTCCTATGTACAGATTTTATCCACTGTTGCAGTTTGGGGTTGGTAGCAATGATGACTATAGGACTAAGTGCAGAGTAAGAGCATGCCAAGGCTATTCTGGCTTCATTCATATCTGGAGTAACATTTGACAGTGTCAAGGTGTAAATCCACATAGAGTTATCAAATCCAAATAAAATGACGTACAAAATAACTAACAAGATGACTGCCCTAGAAGCTTTGTACTCTGCAGATTTTCCTTGAGCTCTGTCTGAGCTTCTTTTGCCTTTTATTGATCTCTCATGACAAACTAAAACATAAACAATGTAGGTACTTGCCAGAGTCATCAACACAACAAAAATGAAATCCCTGGAGGCAAAAATTGCCCCATTTACAATGTAATTGTTATATGTCAAGTAGTCCATGTCACAGTAAACTAAGCGCAGTTTATATGGTGAGGTTGTAGAATTCTTTTGGACAATGGCATACATGATGCTGGTGCGATAAAGAATGAGATTGATGACTAGAACAGCAAATGTAATCAACAATATATTCTGGGTGACCTTTTGCTTCAAGAAAAACCACACCCTTGTTTTCGGAGCAATGAGAATGCACTGGTGACAGCTAAGCAAACTGGTGGTACAGATGGACATTGCTCTGCTCACTCTGTAGGTGTAAACAAAGAATTTGCACTTGGAGTCATCTAGAAAATTTTCTACTCCTATGGCATTGAGGTACTGGAGAATTATGCGGGAAAAGACAATTAGAAGATTCATTAAAGCCAAAACCATTAAGATAGCGTTGGCTGGCAGGAGCTTCTTCTCTATTATCTTAATGAAGGCAAATTTCACCAAAATGTAAATATTGCCTAAAGTACCAATCACTGCCAAAAGCAAAAATCCAAGAGCTTTCACAAGATATCGCATATCCAGCATCTTTTTATAGTGGAGACACCTGCAAACAAACACATGGAATCAGTGGATAGATTATGTATAAAATGACAAAACATTTGTCTATATATATATATGTGTACTGTGCAGAAGTCTTAGTCAGATGTTAAAAAAAGGCTGTAAAGTAAGAATGCTTTCTAAAATAGTCATGTCAATAGTTTATTTTTATCAATTAACAAAATTATAGTGAGTGAACAGAAGAAAAATCTAAATCAAATTAATATTTGGTGTGACCACCCTTTGACTTCAAAACACCATCAATTCTTTGAGGTACACTTGCACAAAATCAGGGATTTTGTAGGCATATAGTCAGGTGTATGATTAAACATTTACACCAAATAGGTGCTAATGATCATCAATTTAATATGTAATTTGAAACACAATCATTACCTGAAACAGAAACAGTTGTGTAGGAGGAATAAAACTGAGTGAGGAACAGCCAGACTCAGCTAACAAGGTGAGGTTGCTGAAGACAGTTTAATGTCAAAAGTCATACACCATGGCAAGACTGAGCACAGCAATAAGACACAACATAGTTATACTGCATCAGTAAGGTCTCCCCCAGGCAAGAATTTCAAGGCAGACAGGGGTTTCCAGATGTGCTGTCCAAGCTCTTTTGAAAAAGCACAAGGAAACAGGCAACACTGAGGATCGTAGACGCAGCGGTCGGCCAAGGAAATAGGGGTGGGTAAAAAATTTGAAAAATTTCCCACATGACTTTTCGCGACAACTTGATAATTTTTTGCTTTTTCCACAAACATTTTCACTATTCTTTTCGCCTATTTTAACAAATTTTTCACCTATATTTCCTATAGGTACTACATTTCCCACTGTAATATTACTTCTTCTGAGGGCTGTAGTTTAGAAATAATTGTCTGAAAGTCAAAGTTGTGAGTAGTACAGCAACATATGCCTTGAAAAATGTGTAAGCACAAAGAATGCATTTGTCCTTTGCCCACAACACTAACTTCCTTCTTAAATGACACTGACACATATTCATAATGATGTCAAGAGATTAAAAAAATATACATCCTACAAAGTGGCAGATGTGTATTGTAGTGGTGGTGGTGGTGGGGACTGGCTGGTATGGTGTGATTTGTGTATGCATATAGTTTTTACTATTATCATGTTTGCGTCAAATCTCTAGCCACATTACTTGTCACTTATAGCAGTGGTCCCAAGTGGGGTAGATAGTGGCAACCCTTCTTCACATCCCTCCTCCACCACCTCATACTTGCCCTGGCTTTGTCTGTCATACTCCTCTGCAGCAGGAGCCATAGGTGTTATTTGGACTGAACTAACTGTTGGCACTGACAGTAGCACACTCTCTGACACATAAATAACTTTACTACTTCTTTTTTCTGCCCTAGAGCCGTGGGAACTTTTTAAAGTGCTTCTGCTGCTGCTAGTTGTGGCACCATTGGCCTGCTGACAGTGTGTCTCCCAGTCAGACCTGTGGTTGTGCTTCAAGTGGGATCTCATAGAGGAGGTGCCTAGGTGTGAGCCCGCTTTCCCCCGCCACATGATTTGTGCACAGACAACAGATAGCAACATGCTTAGCTTGAGGATCCTGAGTGAAATATCTCCATACTGTGAACTTCATGGAATGAGGGGTTCCTGAGGTGGTGGTGCTGCTACTATTACTACTACTACTGGGGCTAGATATTGATGCAATTCTACTGCCACTACTACTTGATGTCAAAGGTGCAGAACAGCAGCAGCAGAGGCACTCGTCATATCTAACATTGTGAATGTTAACCTGTGTTGCTGGGTACTAAAAACAGGTGTGTGTGGCTGAGTGGGACTTAGACTTTGAAGAGGCGGTGATGCTGATGATGACTGATAGGGTGACTGTGCTTTTTGACATCTGTGCCTGTTCAGGGTCAGACTTTCCAATGGCTTTCTCAAACAATTTATAGACAGGCACAGTGTTCCTTAAAAGTGGTGGAAGATTCAGCCTTTGACTGCTAACCTTATAGCCATGTCATCATCCTCACTCTCAACTTCCTCTGTATCTGAACAAGAGAAGGATGCTGGAGGGATATATTCTAGATCTGCATAATCAGTCATCATTAGGTAATCCTCAGCAACATCAGCATCACCTGACATTCTTGCCCACAACCCTTATATTCCTCTAAGCTTTTGGAGGTCTCAGACAATTTCTTTTTACTTTTAACTATAACAAAGTTTCCTATTACTTTGAGGACAGGTGTTTTGGTGCTTGTTTGTATCACTATCTGATATAGCATTTGGTTCAGCTGCTACACCTTCCTCTGTTATGCTATTGCTGCATCATCAACACTTGAATGTGACTGTTGTCGTCTTCAGTGTTCATCTTATATGGTTCTTTATTTCTACTGACACTGGTGGTGCTGGAAGTAGTTTTGCTGGAACCTTGACAAAATGCATCCTCCTTTGGAGTAGAGAGATCATCATCATTGATTGTACACGCTGCAGCAACCATTGCTGCAGTCAGTTTTTGAACTATTACTTTACACTCACATCCCTGCACTGCTCCATCCCTTCCCCTTGGGTGTTTGCAGGACATTACTCAACTACACTGTGTTTTTTTACTGTACGGTACACAACACAACTGATGAGCCTAAGCTCAGTCAGCTGTCTATCTCTGTCACCTAATATATTTAGTTTTTTATTCTTTGTTATTTATTTATTTATTTTTAACTGTTTTTTTTAAGTTGTCCACCCTGTTGTCTTATCACAGTCTGTCCCAAAAAAAATGATAATTGAAAAACAAAATCAACAACTTCTTTCCCCAGACTTCCCCACCCAGCACAGAGATGATAACAGCAAGATCAGCAAGCAAATAAGTCCCTAGCTGCCAGTGTCTTGCCAGTCAGTCATATAGAATCTTGGAGTATTTGGGGTCAACCTCCTTCCTCCCTTTTACTCCTCAGAGTGCCCCATTGACTCTCCTAATACACACTTACACAGAACAAATGTCCTAAAAGGTTCCACTCTCTGTCTTTTCTAGCTCAAACAAGGTGCTGTTCTCTCCTCTCACAAAGACAGAATGGCATGCGGTGACAGCCTGACAGCCTTTTATATGGCTGTAGAAAACTTTTGTGTGGTGGAGAAAAAAATTTCTTCCCATTGATTTCAATGGGCGAAAAAGACAGGAAAAAGAGGAAAATGGCACTTTTCACTGGAAATTATTTGCCAAGAGGAAAGTGCCAATATTTGCCGATTTCAGTTTGAGGCGAAAAATTTCGCCCATCCCTACAAGGAAACTTAGTGCAGCAGATGAAAGACACATCATGCTTACATCTCTTCCCAACCGGATGATGTGCAGCAGTGCCGTCAGATCAGAATAGGCATAAAACAGTGGGGTCCTGGTACACCCATCTACTGTCTGGTCAGAAGTGGTCTTCATAGGAAACTTGAGTCCAAAAATCCAAATCTCTGACACGAAAACAATGCCAAGCGGTTCAACTATGCATGAAAACACAGGAACTGGGGTACAGAAAATTGGCAGCTCTGGACTGATGAGTCTAAATTTGAAATATTTGACTGCAGTAGAAGGCAGTTTTGTTTGCTGAAGGGCTGGATGTGTGCTGCACACCCTCTCTGGCACTCAAAAGGAATTCAAAGATTTAAATACTCAAATGGCTTTGCATTTCCATATTTTAACATGTTGAGTGCTAGAGAGATCTCCAGTGCATTGATTTGAAATCTAGCATTCGACTACAATCAAATGGCAAACAGTGCAAATACATTTATCTTTGCTTTATATATATATATATATATATATATATATATATATATATATATATATTCGTAGAGAAGCACTCAAGCTCAAAAAGTTCTGATGAAGGTTGCTATGTGTTAACCGAAACGTCAAGTTAAACAAATAAAAACGTACTTTTCATTCATTACAAGACCTGAGAGTGCTATTTTCAAACTTTGGAGACTTTTATATATATATATATATATATATATATATATATATATATATATATATATATATATACATTTTATTATCATATACATTTTATTCATTTTCAATTTTAATGCATTTTTTAAATATATTTTATTATCAGATCGCTCCATACACATCTCAAATACAGAAAAGTACATGTAGAATCGTTCAAGTACAGCAAAAATATATAGACATTTGTAACAATGAAAAGAATATATGCATATCAGTAGAGCGTACAGAGTCAACCTGAGGTTAATTTTAATACATTTTTAGTTATTAACAGTTAACAGTGGGGCTATCAGAATAGGAACAGTCAAAATAATGATAGGGATATAATGCTGAAAGTGGGTGGACAGGAAGGAGTTGAGGGAGTACGGTGAGTATTACATAGGTTACATACAATAATGGTGTTTAGTATATATCACACCCAATGGTTGTTACACATCACACCCAATTTAACTGTCAGACATTATGCATTATGGAAAATAATGTTAATTATTAGTTTGTATTTGGAGGGGTTCAAGGAATTAAAAGCCCCCCTGAAGGACATTATGGGATTGTTTATTTTTCCGTTATGGTGCAGTTATTATGCCATAGAATTGCATTACTTTGAATCCTCAGTCTGGATTGACTGGCTTATCATATTTTAAGCAAGCTATGAAGCTATCTACACAGTTTTAGTCTATAGCTTCCAATGCCTGTATGGTATTATCAGGTATGGTAGTGTAGATGCTCAATACAATAGTATAACTGTACCTGTCATCCTAGTAAAGTATATCATTAAAACAGGCAGACATGAGCATAACAAATAATAAAAACTGATGTAAGTTGTGTCAGCTCTATAGTCAATCACAACATCTCTTGGATAGGCATCCAGACCATCACAATGCAGTGAATGGATGCCTCCTTGGAGCTCGGGGAGCTTAAAATCAACTGTACAATCCACTACTTCACCAAATCCACAGTCCAATTTATCTATACATAAACTAGGGATAAGTATCTACTTTGACTATATTACTTACACAAATGTTATGTTTGTTTTATATGTTGTCTTTATTCATTAAACATGAACACTATAGGTTTCTAACAATTATTATTATTATTTTTAACATTTATATCATGTTTTCACCTGTCAAATTATGTTAAAGTTTTAACACGCATGATGTAACACTAAATATGTTGGTGATTCAGTTTTGTTATATTTGTTTCATATAATACCATTAAGGACAAATTTCACTTTTCTGTTGCATTCCGATCATAATACGGCCCCTCCCACGCCCCCTGTGAATGTCCAGCAAAGACCAATCTCAAAGTTGTCCTGTGGCCTCATGTGATACCTGGGGGGTTATGCACTAAGGAGTGATAAAGAGGAGATAAAGCAGAGATGACTTCTCCGGTGATATCACTTCTCCAGTTCCTATGTTATTCTATAGATCCTGTGTACTAAGATCTTCAAAGTTGGAGAAGTCTTAGTCCATTGGCACTATAGAATAATGTAGAAGTCATCTCTACTTTATCACCTTTTTATCACGCCTTATCCCCCTGATCTTAGTATCGGTGCACAACTTTGCCACAAACATAAACCTTTAATTTTTTGAGACTTGTAGACTAGTTTTTACGTATTATGATCCATCTTCTACAAAGCGGAGGATATCACAGCTGGATCTGCAGTTTTCAGCATCTGGGACACCTTGTATACATCTACACCAGAAGAAGCAACGGACTTAGAAGCTCGTTTGGCTACAAAGGTAAGGGAGCTTTGATATGCATAAAGGTGAAGATGGGCAACACATGAGTGCAGCAGCTATAGTTTTACTTTTTGATTATATAATAAATTGCTATTTTTACTACACTTAGATCAGTTTTTTTGGTTGTTATGACCTTGTCTGTCTGTTTTGTCTCTACATATTATTAGGTTGAGTATTTCTTCTGGCAGACAAGTCCAGAAGCCAGTTAGCAGCATTGGACAGTTTATTTCATCATCTTCAATTCCGTCCATCATTAGCTATGATTACCAGGCACTGTCTCTATAATCTAAGGTATTAGCTACATATATTACCTTCTATAATCATCAAGGTAACCATCCCTTTTATTGGGATTTTTTGAAAGACTTTATTTACCTATTTTGGTCTAGGATTTTGTATTTTTTTAATGAAGTAGTGTTCCTTATTATGTGCAATTAGGATCTATTGGCTTATGCACAGGATATAGCTCTGTTTTTTCAGTAACTGTACCTGTGTGTAAATGGTTTAAGACTTCAACTTAATTATGTAGTAATGGCTTGTTTTTTTTTTGCCAAAGCATAAATAAGAAAGATATACAAAAACGCGGAAAACTCTAGCTAGCTTATAATTCATATAATTATATAGGAAAACAGGAAAAACTATATCTTGGATACATATAAAGAATGTAAGCAAAAAATAGTAATTTTTAGTAATTTAGGTTAAAAAAAGACTTGCATCCATCTAGTTCAACCATTTTCCTATTCCTGTTTACCATCGCTGATCCAAAAGAAGGCAAAAAAACCCCACAATACAGCAATTTCAAATTCTGCCTTGAATGGTGGGAAAAATTCCTTCTTGATTCCAAATGGCAATCAGATTTCTCCTTGGATCAACAAGCCCTAACTAAATATTAATCCCAATACTAACGTACATAGCCCTCTATATTCTGCTCTTTTAAATAAGTATCCAGGCCCTTTTTTAAAGGCATCTAATATATTCAATAGCACCACCTCCTCAGCAGTGAATTCCATACCTTTATTGTCCTTACTGTAAAGAAACCCTTCCGCTGTTGTAGATGAAATCTCCTTTCCTCAAGTCTAAGTGGGCCCCTTTTCCTTTGTACTGTTCTGTTAATGAACAGGTCTTTGGAGAGCCCTTTGTATGGGCCCTGAACATGTGCATTAGATCATTTTAACAATAAGTAACATGTGACTGACTACAGATGATAAACAGTGGTATTAAGTGACATGTTTATGGCCAAAACCATGTGAAGCGTGCCTATACAGTCAAGGCACCTCAGATTCGACAAGTCCCTCCCTATCTATCTCAAATCTGAAGTGAACATGTATTTCCCTCACAGCAGAGTATCACAGTATCACTGCTTTTTAATCACTTTATGGTAACTATCTGGTCAATACAGATTTAAGGCAGATAAATTACTAATTAAATTAAATATATTTTTATATAATGAGAGACTAATGAATGTCTGGATTACATTGCAGGTAGTAAAAGCTGTCATTGGTTTTATCTAGTGAAGTTGATGGAGAAATATGTACCAGTGATAAAATTAGCACCTGCAATGGAATCTACCCCCAGACTGAGATATGAAGGGTTATGTTTTCATGTCTGAAAGAATGACATACAGTAAGTAAAAAGGAAGGTTATTTGAAGTAAAATCCAATACCAAGCAGAGGCAGAACAAGAGTACTTGGCACTCCAGTTCAGTGATTTTCAATGTTAATCCCTAGAACATGCAAACAGCTTAGTTTTAACAATATTCCTGCTTGACCACAGGAGGATTTTTATTTTATTTAAAAAACTGTTTTACCAGGAAGAATACATTGAGATTTCTCTCGTTCTCAAGTATGTCCTGAAGTGTTTGCAGCAAATTGCCCAATTACAGAGACATATATATATATGTATACTCAGCCTGGGGAAGTCCCGGGTCTGCAGTCTCTATTCACCACCTGGGACTTACACAGGCTGAGTATACCGATATTTGACCCATATGGGATGTGCACTGTGATTTTATTACTGGTTACTACATTTGGTGTGTGCTATTGTTTTATATTTGATTTTGTGTGTGTATGTGTATATATATATATATATATATATATATATATATATATATATATATATATTTATATATATACACACACACACAAACATCCAACACATTTTATAGACAGTTACATATAGATTTTAGAAATAAAGAAGCAGTTATTTTAAAGCATTTTAGACAGGGATAATATCTGAATTTTTCACCTAGGTTGTTCCAGGCTTTCGGAGCTCTGAAGAAGGCAGATATCTGGCTCTGTTCTTGTAGTGTGGAATACTCAGTGAGTCATTAGCAGTGGAGCAGAGGCTATAGTTAGTATGGAGAGCTGGAGTGAGCACACTACTCAAGTAGTCTGGTAGCTTTCTAGAGAAGTGGTTATAAACCAGGCAAGAGAGGTGATGGTGACTCAGTCCTTATGATTGAATGTCCTGTATTTAAGTAGGGATAACCTCAAACCCTGGCTTAATTGGTATGCTCTAGGCTGGAGTGATGTTTTTGTTTGATTCTTACCTTTTTTCTTAAGAATAAAATTGTAAGTTTATTGTTACATTTTGACCCATATGCTTTCTTCTCATCACTACCCTAAGTGAACCTTCAGACTGGTACACCCCCAAATTACATTTGAAAAGTCTGAAAGGAACAATAAAACTGAAGAAACCTGTATTACTGGCACCCATCAAGGGTAGTTAAAAATTCAAGTTTATTAGTTGTATTAAAAAGCAGGAAATAACAGAAAAGGAGAGTTACAAACAAACTACTATACATGGGGCCAGATGAATTATCACACTCTATACAAGTATATGTGGGTGCAGAGAGAGAGAGAGTTTCAAAATAAAAGGATGACGGATAAGTCACTACAATGTTCATCAAATAGAAAAAGTGTTTACTTATACTGTAAATCATTTTATTGGGAGAAATCAATTATGAGTATGATCACCTTATTTACAGTGATTTGAGACTGTCCCTTTAAAAGGTGTAGGAGATTGATTTAAATTGAGCAAATTATAAATTTAGCAGCAAAGGGTTCACATGTGCAAATATTCTTCTACCCATGCCACATAATCTTTCTCTGTTCCTGCCTTGCTCCTTGGAAGCTGCATCATTTGCAGACAAGGGTGGCATCTACAATCAACCACCATCACAGTGTGCCATTTCTACAGTCTATATGTTTTACACTGATGCAAATCGGGATAGAAAGGCAGTGATTAAATACTTCCACTTTATATATTATAGTTTTGCAATGACACCCATAAAATAAAGTGTAATATCCTATAAAAGAAATGTAATACAGAGTATACATAGTTATCTGGCTATATATCTATATTGATATATATGTATATACTCACTCTTTTTCTAGCAGGGAAATAATCTCACTAAGAAACCTATAATGACCTGGATGGCTTTACCAATAGGAACAGAATCATTAATAAATGAATATGTCCAATTCTCTATCTTTAAATTTGAAACAGCAGATGTTGACCTGACTCAATAAATCAGCTATCATTGCACCTAAAGTCTTACGTGTGCCATGCTATTTTTATGGTGTGTGATTTTGTTATATATAAATGAAAAGAAAGGTCAGCACTCACAGAACTTTATAACTGTCTATAATACAACTAAGAAATATCACAGATAATTAATTTATTATTACTCTCCTCCCATTTAGAAGGATAGAGAGTAGATGCAATGGTAATTTCAATCCCAGGCAAAAAAGAGTACTTTAGGGTCTAAGTGAACAAATGCATTATTCTTTTTTTTGAATGGATCTTTTTTTTTCAAACTAGAAATGTATTATATCTGAATAATTAAAAATTATTAATTAAGAAAAAAAATACCAGGAAGAGAGGTAGGCACTATACCCTACTGAGAAAGTATCCAGCTGAGCAAAATTTACTGTTTAGCCACGAACCCCAGATAGAGAGGAAGACATTATAATTAGCTAGTTCAATTGAGCTCAAATATTTGTTCTGCAGATAAAATTTATCTTATCCAATATATTGGACCAGGACAGGTCAGAATTTTTCCATTGTAAGCTGATGCTCGATCTAACAGCTGAGCAAATTCTGATAATGAGCTTATCTTGGGACTTGGTGACTGACTCAACTTTCACTCCGAGAAGAGCATTACAGCTTGTAAGAAGAACACTTTTGTTGATAATCTGGGAAAGGAGATTATTGACTTTATCATAGATTGATTGAACTTTAGGGCATGACCACCACATACAAAGAAAAGATCCAGACTCCTGACAACCTCGAAAACACAGATCTGGAACATTTTTGGCGGGGACTAAATGATAAAAATGTAACATTTTAAAAGACTGTTCAATTAAATTGAGATTTAAGTTGCTCTTATGAATTTGAGAGATTATATTCCTCCATTCTTCTTCAGACAATGACAGTTGGGGCACTGACTTCCAGGAATGTTGGCAGCTGAGTTTCACAATATGTTATTCATTGTCTCCCCAGCCTTCAGTGAAGGCTGTGAGGTAAAAAACAACCAATGAGCTCTCCTTAATGTAGCTATACCTACATCTTATCTACTGTAAGTTGCACTATGTATATGAAAATATCCACTTATAGCCACAACTATCCATCTCAGCATCCCCACACTCGCCAGGTGGATTTTTATGCCTTGATAAGAAATTCTAAACTGGATTCTTTTGATGTTTTTTCTTTCTGCTGGATTCCACTATATTATCATATTCATTATCATTTACATGTCATACTTTATTTGCTTTTGACTGTCTCATATTTTTGCATTATATGTATATTCATGAACTTGCATTTTAGTTATTCCCATATGTATTGCTGTGTATTTTGTTAATTTTCCTATATTTCTACTCTTCCCCTATTTTCTGTCTAGAGTCACTAGTAGTACAGTGTGCTGTCCTGGGGGGCGCCCTGTAAGTAATGGGTCAATTCTTTGACTCTCCATTTCTCCCAGGATGAACCCTGATGAATAAACGCTCTGCTACTTCTGCTGCTCTCCGCTGTTCTAGCATATTACCTCTAGGTGGCCTTTTTAGGTGATCATCCACTCTCCTTAATATCTCATTTCCAGGATTCTGCTACAGTATCAAGCTGCCCATTCATAAAACTCACACACACTTTTGCCTCCACACACCACAGAGTGCTATAGACCTTCCTATAATGTCAATATCAATTTGTATTTTAGCTTTTACTTCTTTATATCTGATTACAGTGGCCAGTGGCATATAGTCACACACACATACACATTATCATTGTACCTTTTTACCTTTATTTCTCTACAGTTGTTTTGGGTTCCGTGATACCTTATTCTACTTCAGATTTCTTGTCTGATCTCTCTTTTTTGGCAACAAGTCTATGCCCTGGCAATCGCTACGCAGATGCTTTGTGATGTGCTGGAGACCCATTCTCTCGTCCTTCAACATTAACATCTTTGAGCCTGCTGGGACCATTTAGTTGTCTGTCATTACACACATATTTGTGCTTCTTGTTCTTGTGACTTAGGTAGTTTTCTCATTTGGTCAATGTACTATATGCCATTTTTTCCCATTACTTATAATATAGATACATTATGCGGTTAGCTGCCGACGTCACTCTCTGCCTATATAAGTGTGCTTCTGTTTGTTACACTTTGTCTTGGTAAAGGTCCACGTCAGACCAAAATGTCAACCATACGTTGTCTGATTTGAACAATAAATTCTTATATAAACAGAAATGTTTAATTACATGTTTTAATAGTTAATTAAATAAGCAAGAGAAATGTGAAATATTGTAATTGTTTTAATTGAAATTTATTTTGCTTGTGGCCCAGCAAACCCTAGAATCGTCGAATAATGGCACTTTCCGCCTGGTGAAAAATTTCCAGCGAAAAGTCTCATTTTTCTGCTTTTTTCCGCCTTTTCTGCCAATTGAAATCAATGGGAAGAAAAATATTTCTACACCACACTAAAGTTTTCTACAGCCTTATAAAAGGCTGTCAGGCTCTCACAGCAGCCATTCTGTGTTTGTGAGAGGAGAGAGCAGCATGTTTTTGAGCTAGAGGAGATAGGCAAATAAAGATGAATTGAAACTTAGTTTAGGAAGTCATTTAGGTAGGACATTTGTTCTCTCTATTAGGGGAGTCTGGGGGCACTCTAGTTGATAAGAAGGGAGGAAGGAGGTTGACCCCCATATACTCCAAAATTCCATGTGACTGACTGACATGACACAGGCAGCTAGGGACCTATTTGCTTTCTGATCTTGCAGTTATTATCTCTGTGCTGGGTGTGGAAGTCTGGGGAAAGAAGCTGTTGATTTTGTTTTTCAGTTATCTTTTTTTTGACAGACTGTTAAAAGACAACAGGGTGGACAAATTTAAAAACATAAATAAATAAATGAAAATAAAAAAATAAATAAAAAATATTAAAAAAATAAACATCTTTGGTGGCAGTGACAGACAGCTGACTGGGCTTAGGCAAGGCATCATACAGCTGCATCAGTTGTGTTGTGTACCATACAGGAAAAAAACAAGGTGTAGTTGCATAATGTGCAGCAAACACACAAGGGGAAGGTGGAGGGGTGGAGCAGTGCAGGGACGTGAGAGTAAGGTAATAGTTCCAAAACTGACTGCAGCAATGGTTGCTGCAGTGTGTGCAATTAATAATGATGATCCCTCTACTCCAAGGGAGGATGCAGTTTGTCAAGGTCCCAGCAAAACTACTTCTAGCACCACCAGTGCCAGTAGAAATAAAGAACCATATAAGAAGAACACTGAAGATGACAACAAGTCGCATTCAAGTGTTGATGATGCTGGCAGTAACATAATAGAGGAAGGTGTAGCAGCTGAACTGCCTGCTGCATCAGATAGTGATACAAACAAGCACCAATACACCCATATTAGGGAACTTTGTTACAGTAAAAGTAAAAAGAAATTGTTTGAGACCTCCAAAAGCTTAGAGGAATATAAGGGTAGTGGGCAAGAATTGTCAGGTGATGCTGCTGCTGTTGCTGCTGAGGATGACCTAAGGATGACCGATGATGATGCAGATCTAGAATATATCCCTCCAGCATGCGTCTCTTGTTCAGATACAGATGATGTTGAGTGTGAGGATGGTGACAGGGCTATAAGGTTAGCAGAAAGTCAAAGGCTGAATTTTCCACCACTTTTAAGGAGCACTGTGCCTGTCTATAAACTGTTTGAGAAAGTCACTGAAAATTCTGACCATGGACAAGCACAGATGTCAAAAAGCACACAGTCACCCTATCAGTCATCATCAACATCATCACCTCTTCAAAGTCCAAGTCCCACTCAGCCACACACACATGTGTTGAGTACCCAGCAACAGCAAGACAGGTTAACATCCAGTGTTAGATATGACGAGTACCTCTGTTACTGCTGCTGTAAGTGCTGCACTTTTAACACCTAGTAGTAGTGGCAGTAGAATTACATCAACATCTAGCTCCAGTAGTAGTAGCAGAAACCACACATGACAGACAAAGCCAGGACAAATATATTAACAGCAGCACAGATAAGGAGGTGGAGGACAGATGGGACCACTGCTATGACCGATAAGTAATGCGGGTCAATAATCTGAGAAGGAGGATAGAATACGACAATGATAAAAATACATACACAAATCACACCATGGTAGTCCCCCACCACTACCACTACAAAACATATCTGCCACATTGTAGGTTGTACTTTATTTTTTTATTACTTGATATCATCATGAATATGTGCCAGTGTCACTTAAGCAAGAAAGTGTTGTGGGCAAAGGACAAATGTAAAGATACAGAAAATTAGCTTTGTGCAGTTCTCTATCCATAACCCATTACAACTCCCATCAAGACCAAACATTTCTCATTATTGATGCAAATCTATTCTGTTTCTCTCTGATTTAATAGGGACAAAAGTACCCGAGGGGGACTCCTAGACAACTGGAAACCCCCTCCCAGAGTGTTAATGGGTTAGGATTAGGGGTAGGCGAAAAATGTGAAAAATTTTGCGAAAACATGTTGATTTTTCCCTTTTCCTGTGAAAAATTTTGCCTTTCCACCTATGCACAAATGTCCTCCTTTTCCCTTATTTTAACAAATTTTCCACATATGTTAACACATTTTTCGCCGATTTTAACACATTTTCGCCTATATTTCTGTAAGTACTACATTTCCCACTGTAATATTACTTCTTCTGAGCGCTGAAGTTTAGAAATAAGTGGCTGAAAGTCAAAGTTGTGTGTCCTACTGCCAAATATGGCTTGAAAAATGTGTTAACATAGATGGAAAATTTGTTAAAATAGGTGAAAAGGAGGACATTTTTGCATAGGCGGAAAGGCAACATTTTTCACAGGAGAAGGGAAAAATCAGCATGTTTTCGCAAAATTTTTCACACTTTTCGCCTACCCCTAATCCTAACCCATTAACACTCTGAGAGGGGGTTTCCAGTTGTCTAGGAGCCCCCGTCGGGTACTTTTGTCCCTATTAGATCAGAGAGAAACCGAATAGTTTCTCATCAATAATGAGAAATGTTTGGTCTTAATGGGAGTTGTAATGGGTTATGGATAGAGAACTGCACAAAGCTAATTTTCTGTATCTTTGCATTATTTTATTGTATACCTCTTGATGGAAATCCTGGGTTTGCTCCTGCAAGCCCATATGATAGGAATAGTGTTATATATAGGCAAAAATAATAAGCTCATAATGGGGTAATTGTATATCTCTCTCTCACAAGTCCATTCCTGCACTGGGATTATGGATTGTTGGTCATGTGCATGTAGTTTGGATTATGCACTGTTTGGATTTTACACTTGAACATATGAAAGCTTTAGTGTAGATTGTTGCACAGACTCTGTCTTTGTTAACACTCTAATATGTGTAAATTCTGAACGCTTCCCCTTAAACAAGAAACAGAGGAAAGAAACACCCCAAAATGCCAAAAGTCTTTTCCACTGCCCTCACTTTGATGCAAATGGCATGCATAGGGACAATTTTGGAGTAAGACTCTTAGTAAATATAGAATTAGAATTTGATGGCAGATAAGAACCATTCGGCCATTTTAGTTTGCCCATTTTCCTACTGTAAAAATGTTGTCGTTGGTCTTGTCTTATGTTCAGGACAGCCTTATGCCTATCCCATGCATGCTTTTCTCATGCCTGTCTGTCACTGTATTAACTTCTACCACTTCTGCTGGTAGGCTATTACACTTATCTACTACTTTCTCAGTGAAGTAAAACCTTCTTAGTAAATTGGCTTAAGGCAGACATAGCTCTAAGACATAGGTTCTGGAACCTATTTTAGTGCAGAATCAAAGGAAAATGAAGAAGGTTTGTTCCTTTTGCCTACCCCCCCCCCCATAGTGTTTTGCCCCTTTCAGTTCATATAATTAAAACCCCAATACTTAAAACATGTTTTCTGTTGTAGCTTACCATTCGAAATCCCACATCTGAAATCCTGAGGGTGCCGTGAGCATCATATTAGTACACCCCCTCTCCCCTTTCTGTATAGCTATCTATAGGTGCATTTTGTCTAAGACACATAAATGATAGTTTTGTCCTACAGACCACGGCCAAATGCACAAAAAGGAACATTTGTGGGGCAAACCAACCTCACCATAGACAGCAAATAAAAATTCCCAATATCTCCATTAATTTAAATGGAAATTGCTTTATCATTCAGGAGTTATATACCTTATTTAAACCAATAAGATTTTTAGTTTACCCCCGTGGTGAAGTTGCTTTGTGCAAGAATTGCTCCTCATTCTTTAAAGGGATAGTAATATTTCGTTTTATCTTAATTTTATTTTGTAGACATTAAAAAACATGAAGAACGATATAAGTCTTATCTCTCAAATCTTAATGGTTTGAGAGATATTCAAAAGCAAAGTTTCCCCTCCTGCCCCTACCTAGTGTAAGCCATCTCTTCTCAGATGTGGAATGCAGTCCATAGACCAGACAGATAAGAGCAGGGGACAATCTTCTTCCTACAATGAAAGCCCTGCCCCCCTTGACAAGTTTTTCAGGTTTTTTCCTTACCTTAATAGAAGATTGTCCCCCTCTGCAATCTACTTGGGCACCTCCCTTCTGCTCTAGCTGAGCAGTGTTACATCAGTAAAAGGGGCGGGAGGGGGATACTTTATCATTCAATTACTCTTGAACTATAACTCTGACAGTATAGAAATAACACTGTCCAAAGTCCAAATACTATGATGATTAATTAGAGCTGCTTTTATTATGAGGCATTACTATCCCTTTAAGCATATGGCCCTATATGTTTGATATATGGCTTTATTAGTTTTATTCGTATGGCCCTATATGTTTGATCTATTGGCTTTATTAGTTTGGGCATATTACTTTTGCTCATACTCATTAATAATAGAAAAACATTAAGATTGTTTTAATAGAAACTTGATTCAATAATCCCATGTTTCAATACAAACAATATATTAAAGCAAAACATCAAACTCTATAAACACACTTCTGAGGGTCTTAGCTCTTATAAAAACCAAGCACCTTACGCACAGAATAAAAAATAATTATTCCCAATGGAGCAGCTGGTTGGCTTAAGAATTACTCCTATTTTCTATGAGAATAAAGATTTTACCCCTTTCAGTATTCATTGGATACCTCTATGGCACTCAAATGGTTAAGGCTGAATTCTGGAAATTAGAGTTGCAATTCAGGAGCAAACTAACAGCACGATAACAGACAAATGAAAATCCCAAAACTCCAGTTGTGTAAATGGCTATTTTAACCCCTTGAATGTTAGCGCAACACAATTGAACTGTGCATTTTAATTCAGATCTTAGATTGTTCAGTAAAATAAACAAACGCTACTGGATTGTGGGAGATGGAAACAACTGACTACCCCCAAGCAACTTTACATGGAGTGTATGCATTTCTCCAGCATGACACATACTAGTGGATCGAAGAACTTAACCCTTTGAGTGCCAGAAGGGTAAACAACGCACTCAAAGGGTTAACACATATCCATTCAAATTGTTTGGTTTTTAACTCCTTGATTGAGTATAAATTATTTAGAATGTAATCAATTCACCATTCATTAAATTACTGACAACTTCATATAACCCTTTGAATGTAACAGTGATTTCCAAATAATTGTGAATCAATTTGTTTCAGGGCTTGCGAATATTAAAAGGGTTAATTGTTGGTTATATAAGCATTAATGTTTTCAGGCCATTCTACATGGCATGGCATAATATGAATTATTTTATTCATTCTAGGAGTTTATTTGTAATGTAATATCATTCTGAACACCAAAATATAGATTAGGCATTATCCTCCTAGTGTATAGAAGTACTCACCTTTGGCCTTCAGGAACAGATTGAATACTACAAAACTGAATGATACAAAAAACGTCAACATTTTAAATGCCCTTCTATATTACACGTACCTCTTTGTTCAACCTGCTTTGATGCATTTGTATTAGTAGACAGGACATTCGCCTGTATTTATTATTATTTTTAATGATGTAATTCCACGTGGGATTAATTATAACTGAGCAACAACATGCATTCATTGAAGTGATTTATTACATTATAAACTTTATTTTTAATCCCTTCTGAGCTCTGAGTGTGTCACTCTGTATTTTTTATGTGTATCCATATGTGACAGTGTTCATTTTACTGCATACCAGTAAGGCTGATGTACAAAGAAAGAGGTACTCAGGAGCAAAACAACTGCACCTTGAGAAAATACAAATTGTGATTGATTTAATGGGGGGTTTAAAATCTTGAATGTTAGAGAGGTCGCCATCACATTGCTTTCAAAATGCACTAGATAATAATCAAGCATTCAAAGAGTTAAATCATCATTTACATCAGTAGGAGTTTAGGGATGATGTATATAATCTCTATGGTGGAGTAGGTTTGTTCCAGAACAGCTTTTCCATAGTACATTTGTATGAATGTGTGTGAGAGAGAGACATTGGGGGTTATGCACTAAGTGTGATTGATAAAGAAGTGAAAAAACAGAGAAGACATCTCCAGTCTATTGGTTCTCCAATTGTCCACAATCACTTAGTGAGTAACTACCATTAGCGTTTGTAATAGAAACCCTGATTGTGTGACATAGACATATAAGTGCTGTTTTCACTGTTAGCACTTACTGGTTGTATAATTGAAAAGGCTAAAAAACTTGTCATGTCGGATACTTGTATTCAAGTAATACGTGATGAAAGCTACTATGAATTCTTCGTAACTTTTTGCACCAGCTCTCTTGACCTCGGTGACTGACAATAACACTCTTATTATATACTTGTGTGCTGAGATATTACTAAGTATTCGTACCAGCTCTTGTATCAGCGTGATTTCTCAGTTTAAGGGGTAAATTAAATATTTCCTTATCAGTTATAGAGACTTTACAGCTTCTGTAACACGTTGATTATTCAGTTGCTGGTACTTGAAATGCAAGATTTCCCTATATATAGGATTCATGTATGTACCATTCATTTACAGCTGCAATACGGGTTCTACTCAAAGTTTCAGTGCCTGAGCTTTAAATCATTGCTTCCTGTTGTAATATATACAAATCTGAATGGGATTCTTTAATACGTGTAATTCAAAGTCTTTTTTCCAAAGAGCTAGTGGTTCTCCAGTTCTCCACAATCACTTAGTGAGTAACTACCATTAGCCTTTTTAGTAGAAACCCTGATTGTGATACATAGACATATAAGTGTTGTTTTCACTGTTAGCACTTAATGGTTGTTATAATTTATAAAGCTGCAAAACTTCTCTTGTCAGATACTTGTATCCAAGTAAAACGTGATGAAAGCTACTATCAATTCTTCATAACTTGTTGCACCAGCTCTCTTGACCTCGGTGACTGACTATAATGGTCTTCTTATATACTTGTGTGCTGAGATATTACTAAGTATTCGCATCAAGTCTTGTATCAGCGTGGTTTCTCAGTTTAAGGGGTAAATTAAATATTTCCTTATCAGTTATAGCGACTTTACAACTTATGTAACATGTTGATTATTCAGTTGCTGGTACTTGAAATGCAAGATTTCACTATATATAGGACTCATGTATGTACCATAGATTTACAGCTGCATTAAGGGTTCTACTCAGAGTTTCAGTGCCTGAGCTTTAAATCCCTTGCTTCCCGTTGTAATATATACAAATATGAATGGGATTCTTTAACGTGTAATTCAATTCCTTTTTTCCAAAGAGCTAGTGGTTCTCCAGTTGTCACAATCACTTAGTGAGTAACTACCATTAGCATTTTTAGTAGAAACCCTGATTGTGTGACATAAACATATAAGTGTTGTTTTCACTGTTAGCACTTAATGGTTCTCATAATTGATAAGGCTGCAAAACTTCTCTTGTAAGATACATGTATCCAAGTAATACGTGATGAAAGCTACTATCAATTCTTCATAACTTGTTGCACCAGCTCTATTGACCTCGGTGACTGACTATAATGGTCTTCTTATATACTTGTATGCAGAGATATTACTAAGTATTCGCACCACCTCTTGTATCATCGTGGTTTCTCAGTTTAAGGGGTAAATTCAATATTTCCTTATCAGTTACAGAGACTTTAAAACTTCTGTAACATGTTGATTATTCAGTTGTCTGGTAGTTGAAATGCAAGATTTCCCTATATATAGGACGCATGTATGTACCATACATTTTCAGCTTCATTACGGGTTCTACTCAAAGTTTCAGTGCCTGAGCTTTAAATCCGTTGCTTCCTGTTGTAATATATACAAATCTGAATGGGATTATTTAACATGTGTAATTTAATGCCTTTTTTCCAAAGAGCTAGTGGTTCTCCAATTGTCACAATCACTTAGTGAGTAACTACCATTAGCATTTTTAGTAGAAACTCTGATTGTGTGACATAGACATATAAGTGTTGTTTTCGCTGTTAGCACTTAATGGTTGTCATAATTTATAAGGCTGTAAAACTTCTCTTGTTGGATACTTGTATCCAAGTAATACGTGATGAAAGCTGCAATCAATTCTTCATAACTTGTTGCACCAGCTGTCTTGACCTCGGTGACTGACTATAATGCTCTTATTATATACTTCTGTGCTGAGGTATTACTAAGTATTCGCACCAACTCTTGTATCAGCGTGGTTTCTCAGTTTAAGGGGTAAATTAAATATTTCCTTATCAGTTATAGCGACTTTACAACTTCTGTAACATGTTGATTATTCAATTGCCTGGTACTTGAAATGCAAGATTTCCCTATATATAGGACGCATGTATGTACCATACATTTACAGCTACAATACGGGTTCTACTCAAAGTTTCCGTGCCAGAGCTTTAAATCCTTTGCTTCCTGTTGTAATATATACAAATCTGAATGGGATTCTTTAAGATGTGTAATTAAATGTCTTTTTTCGAAAAAGCCAGTGGTTCTCCAGTTTTCCACAATCACTTAGTGAGTAACTACCATTAGCATTTTTAGTAGAAACCCTGATTGTGTGACATAGACATAGAAGTGTTGTATTCACTGTTAGCACTTAATGGTTCTCATAATTGATAAGGCTGCAAAACTTCTCTTGTAAGATACTTGTATCCAAGTAATACGTGATGAAAGCTGCAATCAATTCTTCATAACTTGTTGCACCAACTCTATTGACATCGGTGACTGACTATAATGCTCTTATTATATACTTGTGTGCTGAGATATTACTAAGTATTCGCACCAACTCTTGTATTATCGTGGTTTCTCAGTTTAAGGGGTAAATTCAATATTTCCTTATCAGTTATAGAGAATTTACAACTTCTGTAACATGTTGATTATTCAGTTGTCTGGTAGTTGAAATGCAAGATTTCACTATATATATAGGACGCATGTATGTACCATACATTTTCAGCTTCATTACGGGTTCTACTCAAAGTTTCAGTGCCTGAGCTTTAAATCCTTTGCTTCCTGTTGTAATATATACAAATCTGAATGGGATTCTTTAATACGTGTAATTCAAAGTCTTTTTCCAAAGAGCTAGTGGTTCTCCAGTTGTCCACAATCACTTAGTGAGTAACTACCATTAGCCTTTTTAGTAGAAACCCTGATTGTGATATATAGACATAAAAGTGTTGTTTTCGCTGTTAGCACTTAATGGTTCTCATAATTTATAAGGCTGTAAAACTTCTCTTGTTGGATACTTGTATCCAAGTAATACGTGATGAAAGCTGCTATCAATTCTTCATAACTTGTTGCACCAGCTCTCTTGACTTCGGTGACTGACTATAATGCTCTTATTATATACTTCTGTGCTGAGATATTACTAAGTATTCGCACCAAGTCTTGTATCATCGTGGTTTCTCAGTTTTAGGGGTAAATTAAATATCTCCTTATCAGTTATAGAGACTTTACAACTTATGTAACACGTTGATTATTCAGTTGCCTGGTACTTGAAATGCAAGATTTCCCTATATATAGGACGCATGTATGTACCATACATTTACAGCTGCAATACGGGTTCTACTCAAAGTTTCAGTGTCAGAGCTTTAAATCCCTTGCTTCCTGTTGTAATATATACAAATATGAATGGGATTCTTTAACGTGTAATTCAATGCCCTTTTTCCAAAGAGCTAGTGGTTCTCCAGTTGTCACAATCACTTAGTGAGTAACTACCATTAGCATTTTTAGTAGAAACCCTGATTGTGTGACATAGACATAGAAGTGTTGTATTCACTGTTAGCACTTAATGGTTCTCATAATTGATAAGGCTGCAAAACTTCTCTTGTAAGATACTTGTATCCAAGTAATACGTGATGAAAGCTGCAATCAATTCTTCATAACTTGTTGCACCAGCTCTATTGACCTCGGTGACTGAATATAATGGTCTTCTTATATACTTGTATGCTGAGATATTACTAAGTATTCGCACCAACTCTTGTATCAGCGTGGTTTCTCAGTTTAAGGGGTAAATTAAATATTTCCTTATCAGTTATAGCGACTTTACAACTTCTGTAACACGTTGATTATTCAGTTGCCTGGTACTTGAAATGCAAGATTTCACTATATATAGGATTCATGTATGTACCTTACACTTACAGCTGCAATACGGGTTCTACTCAATGTTTCCGTGCCAGAGCTTTAAATCCTTTGCTTTCTGTTGTAATATATACAAATCTGAATGGGATTCTTTAAGATGTGTAATTAAATGTCTTTTTTCCAAAAAGTCAGTGGTTCTCCAGTTTTCCACAATCACTTAGTGAGTAACTACCATTAGCATTTTTAGTAGAAACCCTGATTGTGTGACATAGACATAGAAGTGTTGTATTCACTGTTAGCACTTAATGGTTCTCATAATTGATAAGGCTGCAAAACTTCTCTTGTAAGATACATGTATCCAAGTAATACGTGATGAAAGCTACTATCAATTCTTCATAACTTGTTGCACCAGCTCTACTGACCTCGGTGACTGACTATAACGGTCTTCTTATATACTTGTGTGCTGAGATATTACTAAGTAATACTTAGTAATACTTACTAAGTATTCGCACAAACTCTTGTATCATCGTGGTTTCTCAGTTTAAGGGGTAAATTAAATATTTCCTTATCAGTTACAGAGACTTTAAAACATCTGTAATACGTTGATTATTCAGTTGTCTGGTACTTGAAATGCAAGATTTCCCTATATATATAGGACTCATGTATGTACCATACATTTACAGCTTCATTACGGGTTCTACTCAAAGTTTCAGTGCCAGAGCTTTAAATCCTTTGCTTACTGTTGTAATATATACAATATATAATTGGTAAGGCTGCTGTGTTTGATATTAAAAATGAAAAAAGATCTTTGCAATCCACATTGGGAAGAATAATCTCTTAAGGAATTACAGGAAGCTCTAGGTAATCAATAGTGTTGAGCGAGCACCCGGATGCTCGGGTGCTCGGGTGCTCTGACCGAGCACCCCCTGAGGCTCGAGTGCTCGGCCGAGCACCCGAGCCCCATTGGAATGAATGGGGCGACACCAGGCACCCCCTGCTCTGATGAGGGGAGGGTGCCTGGTCAATGCCCCCTTCATCTCCGCTATGCCCCCTTCATCTCCGAATGCCCCCTTCAGCTCCGCAATGTCCCCCTTCAGCTCCGCTATGCCCGTCTTCCACAATGTGCCCCTTCATCTCCGCTATGCCCCTCTTCCACAATGAGCCGACCACTCCAATTGTGAGTATTCATTTTTATTGCTTTGCAAACATTGTCCTTGAAGACAGTATCACACTATTGGGCACCCTTCTCTTTTCTCTTTACTTTTGCTGTATGAACAAGAACTGGAGTCATTCTGGGGCAAACTAACTACATCATAGGGAATTGATAAATTCTCCCATTGATTTAAATGGGGCTTTAAAAAAAATATTGATTTAAATAGACCTCATTGAATACTAGAGAGATCTGCAACACAAATGCTCTTTCTAGCATCCAAGAGGTTAACAGCGAATTTAAATAAATGTGAATTTGTATTTGTTCCCTACATTACTTCTGGTTTACCCCAGAATTGCTCCTGTTCTGTGTTCAAAAGAAAAATGGGGCAATTCTAGAACAAAGCAACTGCTAATAGGGAACATCTATGAACTACTAGAATTCCCAGTAATTTCAATGGGGCTTATAATACCTTAGGGAGATTCACTAAGGCATGATAAAGAGGTGATAAAGTGGAAATCATTTCTCCAGTTTATAACTTCTCCAGTTCCTGTTTTATGGAGCTTATTCACTAAGATCTCCAAAGTTGAAGAAATCTTAGTGCATAGGCTCCACAGAATAGCATAGGAACTGGAGAAGTGATAAAATGGAGAAGTTATCTCTGCTTTATCACCTCTTTATCACGCCTTAGAGATTATACCCCTCTGTATGCTAGAGTGGTCTCCAAAGTTTTGCAAAGAAATATGTTTGAGACTTCAAGGGGTTAAAATCTCCATTCAAATACATGGGAATTATTTATTTGTCCCCTACGGTGCAGTTTGTTTGCTCCAGAATGCTTCCACTTTTATTTGAACATAAGGATGTGAGAAATTCAGCTTATGTGTGGTTTGTCAGTTAGTGGGAGTGAGGCTGATGGACTGGATTCATTCTGGGACAAGTGCACAATAGTGGGCAAATAAACATTCCCATTGATTTAACAATTAGAGTCCTGGAGAGGTATCCAGAGGGGTGTGCAACGCACTGCAAAGCAATTGTTCAAAGCACTGTGCAACCCTCTGGCATTCAAAGAGTTAAAGAATAACCAAAACATTAAATAGGTTGATATAATTTTAAATATCACGTGCAGTTAGCCTATATTCAAGTAAATTATTCAGATGTTATATTCCAAAAATATAAAATCTCAATCGTTTAAGTGCCATAGAGGTACGCAATGCATTGCTTTGCAATGCGTTCTGTATCACGCAAAGGGTTAGACTTGTATTTTGCCTTCTTCAGAGAATTAATTTTACGTACTGAGTAGTAAGAGCTAAAGTCAGTTAATTCTTAGTGACCTCTGTTGTATTCCGAAAGGTTGTTAGCTTATGTCAGCTCATCCTATATAATAATTCTCTAGGATATTTTGTCAGAATCCGTCATGCGCAGTAGAGACAGCGCACGTTCGGGCAGTCTCTACTGCTCAAGACTGCACCCTGTGGAAAAGAAAGGTTGCAGCCGCTTAACCCTTTAAGTGCCAGAGGGGAATGCATTGACTACTCCTCTGGCACTCATAGGGTTAACATTATCTGGACTTTGGCTCGTGTACATGAGCTTTTACACTAGTCCTATATAATAATTCGCTAATGTATGTTTGTCAGAAGCTGTCGTGCGCAGTACAGATGGCTGCGCTCGCTGCAGTCATGCGCAGTACAGACTGATGCGCCACGGCTGATAATGGAGCAGGGTACTCCGAATTCAGACTGTAGTTCGTACGCAAAGAAGACTACGGTCTGATTTTAGGGTGCTCCACTCCGTTTTCAGCCGCATCGCGGGCAGTCTCTACTGTGCATGACTGTACCACAGCTGTTGCTGCCTGGCACTGTGGCCCGTGTACACGGGCTGTTCAACTAGTTCACAGATAATTGTTAACAAATAATGGGAGCCCTGGAAAAGACAGGAATGTCTACTCCCTTGGAACATATGTAAGACTAGATTTTGGGCCCGACAAAGCAAACTGAGAAGGTTTACAGTTGCTAGCCTGAAGTGCAGATATTTAAGTCATTATAATCCCAATTTATTTTTAGTCAGGTATCCATTTTTTGTATTATATCCATACAAGTAGAGTGACATTTGCAGGAGATAGTGATGATCGAGCACCCCAATGCTTGGGTGTTTGGGTGCTCTGACCGAGCGCCCCCGGAGGCTCGAGTGCTCGGCCGAGCACCCGAGCCCCATTGAAGTCAATGGGAGGACTCGAGCATTACACCAGGCACCCCCTGCTCTGATGAGGGGAGGGTGCCTGGTCCATAGGAAAAGGGCAGAAAATGATGGAAACACCACAGAAATGGTTCAGGGACAGCATAGGGAGGATGTCTGGATGCATCTTGGACTCCAACGTCGCTGCTGGGAACGATGTTTCGCCCGTAGTACGCCATTTTTACAGACTGACCGTAAAACACACAAAAAGGAAGATAAAAACGACTTTAGGCGAAAAATTGTTACCAAACAGTATTTGCTGTATATTTACTTGTATATCATCTGCAAATTCTGCAAAAAATTTCATCGATTTTTCGGAACTGGGGCCATGATTAAGAGGGAAACGTGCGCAGAGGCAAATTCTGCCAAAAATTTCCTCGATTTTTCGGAACTGGGGCCATGATTAAGAGGGAAACATGCGCAGAGGCAAATTCTCCCAAAAATTTCCTCGATTTTTCTGAACTGGGGCCATGATTAAGAGGGAAACGTGCGCAGAGGCAAATTCTCCCAAAAATTTCCTCGATTTTTCTGAACTGGGGCCATGATTAAGTGGGAAACGTGCGCTGAGCCGACCATCTAAAACATTATGGGTGAGGGTCTGCTGCGGAGCTGACCATCCTAAACATTATATGCGAAGGCCCGCTAGTGAGCTGACGCTATAAAACATTATATGAGAGGGCCCGCTAGAGAGCTGACCCAATAAAACATTATATGAGAAGGCCCGCTGGTGAGCTGACCTATACAAAAATTGTCAAACAGGGCCCGCTGGTGAGCTGGCCCTATATAAAAATTATATCACAGGGCCCGCTGGTGAGCTGGCCCTATATAAAAATTATATCCCAGGGTATATGGAAGAGAGTCAACCATATACCCATTTTTTGGGTGGAAGGGGTGAATGGGAATACAGAGTATTCCCATCATTGTAAATAACATATATAAAGTCACTTTATGTTCCCCCGGGGCTTTCCTCCAGTGGAGTGGAGAAGTCAGGGGAAATCCAGGCCTTGTTCATTTTTATAAGTGTCAACCTATCAGCATTTTCGGTGGAAAGGCGGATACGCTTATCTGTTATGATGCCACCAGCAGCACTAAATACCTGCTCAGAGAGAACGCTGGCGGCAGGGCAGGCCAGCACCTCCAAGGCGTAGAGTGCCAGTTCATACCACGTGTCCAGCTTGGACACCCAGTAGTTGTAAGGCACAGAGGGATCATTGAGGACGCTGACACGGTCTGCTATGTACTCCTTCACCATCTTCCAAAACTTTTCCCTCCTTGTGACACTAGGCTGCGCATCAGGGTGAGGGTGCTGGCGGGGTGTCATGAAGGTGTCCCACGCCTTGGAGAGTGTTGCCCTGCCTTTGTCGGAACTGCTGTGTGCTCCCCTTTTCTCCCCTTCTCGGTTGGCCAAGGTAGCACGTACTCTGCCGCCAGCGTTGTCAGATGGAAAATTTTGGAGCAATTTTTCGACAAGAACCTTCTGGTATTGCACCATTTTGCTTCTCCTCTCCACCGGAGGAATGAGAGATGAGAAATTCTCTTTGTAGCAGGGGTCCAGAAGGGTGAACACCCAGTAATCCGTGTTGTCTAAAATGCGTATAACGCGTGGGTCACGGGAAAGGCAGCCTAACATAAAGTCAGCCATGTGTGCCAGAGTACCAACAGGCAAGATGTCGCTGTCCTCACCAGGAGGATGACTCTCAATCTCCTCATCCTCTTCCTCCTCTTCTGCCCACCCACGCTGAAGAGATGGAACTTAAGTTCCATGGCTACCCTCTGTAGCGGAGGCAACCGTGTCTTCCTCCTCCTCCTCCTCCGCCTCCTCCAATTGTTGCTGAGAAGACGAAGTGAGGGTGCTCTGGCTATCACCTTGTGTAAGCTCTTCCTCCCCCATTTCCACCTCTTCCACATGCAAAGCGTCGGTTTTAATTGTGAGCAGCGAGCGTTTCAGTAGACACAGAAGTGGGATGGTTACACTGATAATAGCGTTATCGCCGCTCACCATCTGTGTCGATTCCTCAAAATTGCGTAAAACCTCACAGAGGTCTGACATCCATTCCCACTCCTCACTTCTGATTACAGGAAGTTGAACGGAGAGGCGACGACCGTGTAACAGCTGGTACTCCACTACTGCCCTCTGCTGCTCACAAAGCCGGGCCAACATGTGGAAGGTGGAGTTCCAGCGCGTGCTCACGTCACACAGCACCCGGTGAGCTGGCAATTGTAAGCGCTGCTGCAGCTTCAACAGGCCGGCTGAAGCTGTTGATGACTTACGGAAATGTGCACACACGCGGCGCACCTTGGTCAAGAGATCATGCAAATTGGGGTAGGTTTTTAGAAATCGCTGAACCACTGAATTAAATACATGCGCTAGGCATGGTACGTGTGTGAGCTTGCCGAGCTCCAAAGCCGCCACCAAGTTACGCCCATTATCACACACAACCATGCCTGGTTGCAGGTTGAGTGGCGAGAGCCATTGCTCGGTCTGGTGACTAATCCCCTGCAACAGCTCTGAGGCCGTGTGCTGTTTGTCCCCAAGGCAGATCAGCTTCAGCACGGCCTGTTGACGCTTCCCCACTGCAGTGCTACACTGCTTCCAGCTACCGGCTGATGGGTGAGTGGCGCTGCGCGCAGAGAATTCGGAGGTGGAAACGGAGGAGGAGGAGCCAATAACGTAGGTGCTGGCAGAAACCCTGATGGAGGTAGGGCCCGCAATCCTCGGCGTGGGTAGCACCTGTGCCATCCCAGGGTCCGAGTCACTCCCAGCCTCCACGACATTCACCCAGTGTGCCATCAGGGAAATGTAGCGTCCCTGGCCACAAGCACTTGTCCGTGTGTCAGTCGTTAAGTGGACCTTCCCAGTAACTGCGTTGGTCAGGGCACGGGTGATGTTACGGGACACATGGTAGTGGCGGCTGGGGACTGCGTACCGAGGGACAGCTGCTGCCATCAGGCTGCGGAAGGACTCAGTCTCCACAAGCCTAAATGGCAGCATTTCGATGGCCAGTAATTTGGAAAGGTGTGAGGTTAGTGCTATGGCCTGTGGGTGGGTGGCTGGGTATTTTCGCTTGCGCTCAAATGCCTGGGGTAACGACATTTGGACGCTGCGCTGGGACAGGGAAGTGGATGTGGTCGCTGATGGTGCTTCAGATGGTACAGGTGCAGGGCGGGAGGTATGCGGGCCTGCGCCTTCGACAGGCGATTGGCCGGCACCGAAAACAGGGGAAGAGGAGGCAGTGGTGTGGCCTGCAGACACAGATTGGCGATCCGGGCGTTCCTCCCACTTATTACGGTGCTTGGATGCCATGTGTCGGATCATGCTGGTGGTGGTGAGGTTTCTAGTGTTCATGCCTCGGCTCATTCTGGTGTGGCACAGGTTGCAAACTACAATTCTTTTGTCGTCCGCACTTTCCTTAAAAAAACGCCATACCGCGGAACACCTACCCCTTGGCAAGGGAGATTTACGCAAGGGGGTGCTCCGTGGAACATTTGCGGGCCAGTTTGGTGCGGTCCGCCTTCTTTCTGTAGCCACACCACTGCCTCTTCCAGCCTGTTGCGGTGCTGCAGATGGCTCACCCTCAGGACTGCTGTCATCGCTCGGCTCTACACCTTCCCAGGTGGGGTCAGTCACCTCATCGTCCACCAAGTCCTCCTCCACTTCCTCACTCTGATCATCCTCCTCATGTCTTGATCCCACCACATACTCAGTCATTGACAACTGTATATCATCCTCCTCATCAAGGTCTTGAGACAGTAAAAGTGGTTGATTTGATGGCAACTGTGTCTCATCATCATCATCATCCACTTCCTTTGACCTTAAATGCCGTTCCCCTCTGTCATCTTCTTGTGATTGGGTACCCTCTAGAGGTTGTGAATCAGGGCACAAGATTTCATGTTCCTCTGCAAGCGTGCTTGGAGAGAGGTTCAAATTAAGGATTGGTGATGAGACGAGCTCCTCACTATATCCCAGTGTGGGATCACTTCTTTGACCAGACCCTCTATGGTGGGAGGAATGATGATCAGGGTGAGGATTATGTTGACCAGACTCTTGGCTAGTGAGAGTGGACTTGGTGGAAGACAGGGTGGTGCTTAACCGACTGGAAGCAGTATCAGCTGAAATCCAACCGACCACCTGTTCGCAGTGGTCTGACCTCGAGAGTGATGTCCTGCGACGCCCTGTAAACTGAGACATGAAGCTAGGTATGGTGGATGTCTTTCTTTCTTGTGCTCTGGCACCAGGCACAGTTTCTACGCGTCCTGACCCGCGCCCTGAACTATCAGGATCACGTCCACTTCCCAGTCCCTTTTTACCCGCCTTCTTCATGGTACACGGAATATGTGCTGCAAATCTGCAACTTTGCACACTAAACAGAATATGCTGCTTATCTGCGGCTAGGATCAGTGAACGTAATAAGTGACTTTTAATTTTTACACTTTACACACTAAACTGAATGTGCTGATAATCTGCAACTTTGCACACTAAACAGAATATGCTGCTTATCTGCGGCTAGGATCAGTGAACGGAATAAGTGACTTTTAATTTTTACACTTTACACACTAAACAGAATGTGCTGCTAATCTGCAACTTTGCACACTAAACAGAATATGCTGCTTAACTGCGGCTAGGCACAGTGAATGGAATATGTGACTTTTAGTTTTCACACTTTGCACACTAAACAGAATGTTCTGCTAATCTGCAACTTTGCACACTAAACAGAATGTGCTGCTTATCTGCGGCTAGGATCAGTGAACGTAATAAGTGACTTTTAATTTTTACACTTTACACACTAAACTGAATGTGCTGATAATCTGCAACTTTGCACACTAAACAGAATATGCTGCTTATCTGCGGCTAGGCACAGTGAATGGAATATGTGACTTTTAGTTTTTACACTTTGCACACTAAACAGAATGTTCTGCTAATCTGCAACTTTGCACACTAAACAGAATGTGCTGCTTATCTGCGGCTAGGATCAGTGAACGTAATAAGTGACTTTTAATTTTTACACTTTACACACTAAACTGAATGTGCTGATAATCTGCAACTTTGCACACTAAACAGAATATGCTGCTTATCTGCGGCTAGGATCAGTGAACGGAATAAGTGACTTTTAATTTTTACACTTTACACACTAAACTGAATGTGCTGATAATCTGCAACTTTGCACACTAAACAGAATATGCTGCTTATCTGCGGCTAGGATCAGTGAACGGAATAAGTGACTTTTAATTTTTAAACTTTGCACACTAAAAAGAATGTGCTGCTAATCTGCAACTTTGCACACTGAACAGAATGTGCTGCTAATCTCCAACTTTGCACACTAAACAGAATGTGCTGCTTATCTGCAACTTTGCACACTAAAAAGAATGTGCTGCTAATCTCCAACTTTGCACACTAAACAGAATGTGCTGCTAATCTGAAACTTTGCACACTAAACAGAATGTGCTGCTAATCTGCGGCTAGGCACAGTGAACGGAATATGTGACGTTTTTTTTTTAAACTCTGCCCCCTAAAACAAAATATATCTGCTGCCCCCACACACAGTAGTCCTAAAAAGGACTTTTGGGTCTTTTTTTTTTTTCAAACTCGCTTTTCTTCTCCCTACACTGACTTTCCCTTCCTATCCTCATCTCTCCCTGGCTAAGACTGAGCCGAACTCGCTGGTCAGGTGCTATACAGCACCCGATCACGGGTTCTGGCCAGCCAATCAGTGTAATGCCAGCAGCCAACATGGCTGCTGGCATTACACTGATGTCAGAGCCTCCCCGCACGTTTATTGGCTGCGAACATGGCGCCCGAACATGGCGGGCGAGCACATGCGGTAGTCGTACGAGTACCGCCATGTGCCGAGCAGAGCGATGCTCGAGCCGAACCGAGCTTCTGCCGAGCATGCTCGCTCATCACTAGCAGGAGACTAATACCAATAACAAAATGATAACACTAAGATCTCTTGCTTCTTTAGGGGAAACTAAGCCTCTCCGCAATGATATTACTCTCCTGCTATAGTGGGAATTCATCAAGGAGGGCAGAAAAAAATATATCAAACATGCTGTTCGCCACAATCATTGCTGGATATTTTCAGATATTCATGAATGAGCCGTGATATTTTTTCTGCCATACATATGCAAAGTAGGGAAATATAATAAACGTAATAAATAATAAAATATAATAAACACCTGGCACAAAAGCAAAAGCAGGCATTCCGGTGATTTTATATATATATATATATATATATATATATATATATATATATATGTGTGTGTGTGTGTATATATATATATAGGGTGGTAGGTACAATGTTAAACAAAAATTTGGCAAACCAGTCAAGCCATAAGGCTTGCTTTTCCCACAGAAATCTCCCATTTGCAGTGTTGTTACTACTGCAAGGGATTCTGGGTAGGCATATGCAAATAAGTTTAACAAGGAATCACCTTTTTGCCTCAGATTCCACTTTATACATGGATTCCTAAGAGTATGTGTATGCTGAAGTGGAATCTGAGGCAAAAAGGTGATTCCTTGTTAAACTTATTTGCATATGCCTACCCAGAATCCCTTGCAGTAGTAACAACACTGCAAATGGGAGATTTCTGTGGGGAAAAGCAAGTCTTATGGCTTGACTGGTCTGTCAAATTTTTAACATTGTATCTACCACCCACCAAATTCATGTGATATATATATTATATATATATATATATATATATATATATATATATATATAGCAAACCAGCACTCACAAATTCCTTCAACATTCAGAATCTCTATCAGGGTGCAGTCTGAGTAATTTTCATATATCAATCATATACCAAGTAAAAGTGCACTCACTGAATCCCATTCTATATCAAAGTATATTAAAATCAGACCATATTTGTAAATAACAGCAACATAGCAGCAATGTTTCAGTCCTATATATATTCAGTTTAGGTTAGCAGTGTTAGTCCAGTGGTGTAGAGGTCAAATGAATGAGTATTGCAGTATGTAATAATACCTATATGTATATATGTGTGTGTTAGTTAGTATATGTGCTTGTCTCCATTGTCTATAATGGAATCTGCCAGCATGAAACTGACTGATGAAATTTGGCAGTCTATCTGGTCACCTCTTATTGGTGAATAAGCAATGAGCATATTCAACCATTGCTGAATCAGTGAATGGATAATGTCTGAGAAAATTCAAATTTCCTGGTTCATTGAGATATTCATGGCTTGATGAATTCCCCTGTAAATTTGAAGTTTTCTGTATACAGTGATCCCTACTGATGTATCTGCCTCTAAGTAACACCTCCACTCAGCAATTTGCTTCTATAGACCCAAATGACTCCTAAGGGAAATGAGTTATCAGATTTTATATTTAAAGGGATAGTAATATTTACAGTGTAAAACATTTATGTTGCAAGGTTTATCCCTCTGAGTAAAACTGCTGAGAGGTGTTTTACTGAAAAGTTATTACAGATCAAACTTGGTTTTTTTGTAGATGCAGTATCTCAGTGGCCTGAAAAAGTACAGTGGTGCTGTTTCTACACAATCCTATGAACAACTCTGGTTAATCAACCATATTCTCCATAAGATGGTGTAGAAACGGTGTCAGTGTACAATTTCAGCACATTGAGATACTGCACTTACATAATTCAAGTTATAATAACTTTTGAATAAAACACCTTTTGGCAGTTTGAGTACCCTCTTGTTTTATCCAGAGGTATAAACCGTACAACATATTTGGTTTTATTTATTAAGTATCACTATCCCTTGAAGCAACAAGCAGGACACTAACCACAATTTAAATTCAAATTAACACAGCACATAGAAATAAGGGCTATTTGAAGGCAACCTACCTAAGTTCTATCTTCTGAGAAACAAAGTCATGTATTTTCAGGGTGCAGTGCAGGGCCTTATTAATCAGTTCTGGAACAAAACAACTACTCCATAGGTGGAAATAAACATTCTCATTGAATTGGTCATTTAACCCCTTAAATGCTTGAGAAGTAGCTAACAAATTGATTCACAATAAATCAGATAGCTGTCTACTTTCAAGTGGTTAAAATTCCAATTTAATTCTGTATGAATGTCAGGAATTGTCACTTCTCTGCGTCATTGCAGTTTGATGTAGCTCTGGTCCAGCCCAGGTCTCTATGCAGGTTATGCTACATGGGTCTGTTAGTTTCAAAGAAGCAGCAGTTTGTCCTGCAAAGGCCCCCCATACTGAGTGAGCTTGCTTACCCGGTAGGTGTGTGTTGGAGGGGTTGTTTGAACTGCGAATACAGTTGGGGGAGCTGTAAGAGCTCGGTGTCTGGAGGTCCTGCTGAGCCTTGTCCGTTTAACCCGCATGATGAGGTGCGTCTACTGCTGACTGGTAACTGTTACACAACAGGATTTGATTACTAACGTTCCATCGGGCTCTGCCGAACACTGGCCAATACCAAGTAGTATTAAACCTTGGAGTGCCAGAGGGGTACTGCGTTGCGTACCCCTCTGGCACTGAGAGGGTTAAGCACACATGGAGCAATTAGGGGTAAAGCAACTACACAACAGAGGACAAAAAAATAATAATTCTAGTTAATTTAATACTTTTATCCACTTGAATGCTAGAGAGGTCTCCATAACATCGCTTCGCAATGAGTTTGATACCTCTCTACCACTCAATGCATTAAATAGCCGAATATATTTCAACCGGGATTTGAATTTGTCCTCTGTGTGGCAGTTCCTTTCCCAAGAATCGCCCTATTTTCTTTAGTACATGCTAATTAACCCTTTGAGTACGGAATGTGCAATGCATTCCGTACCCCTCTGCCATTCAAAGGGTTAAATGATAATCAATTGATTATTTCCTTCATGGTCATTGCTTCTCCGGGACACTCAACTGGTACTGATTCTGCACTTAGTACGGATACTAACTACACTTGGTGCTGACACTGCGCTGGTTATTGCTCCTTATGTACATGGCACTTGGTACTGATTCTGCCCTGGGCATTGATCCTCCTGAACGCTGCAGTTGGTACTGGCCATTTATCCTCCTGAACATTGCACCTGGTACTGACACTGCGCTGCAATGTAACCCTTTGAGTGTCAGAGGGGTATGCAACGCATTGTAATCCAATACACTGCGTACCCCTCTGACACTCAAAATATTAAATCAGCGTGGATTTCAGGACTTGTCACTTTTCTGCGTTGTTGCACGCGTTTTAGCTCTCTATGTGGGTTATGCTACGTGTCCGTGTCAATTAAGTACAAGTTTGTCCTGCACGGACTCGCATACTGAGCATCTTGTATATAGGAGTGAGCTTGGTTAGCCGGTAGATGTAGATCTGTGTAGCCGGACTGTGCGGTGGGTGTGTTGAAGGGAGGAACTTGATATCTGGAGATCGTACAGAGACTTGACGGTTATACCCACAGGATGTGCATCTGCTGTTGCCTGGTAACCATTACGCAATAGTGGGAGGTAACCGTTACACAATGACAGAAGGAGATTACCAACGTTCCATCTGGCAGTGCCGACAACTAGCAGTGGGCAATGCCAAGCAGTATTAAGCAAGCATGGGGCAAACAAACTACACAGAGGGCACAAAAATAATAATTCTAGTTTATTTGATACATTTATACACATGAATGCTAGAGGAGACTAGGAAGCATTGCTTCGCAATAAGTTGGGGACCTCTCTACCACTCAATGGATTCAAAAGCCGAATTTATTTCAACGGGTATTTGTATTTGTCCTCAGTGAGACAGTTCACTTGCCAAGAATCGCCCCATTTCTTTAATACGTGAAACGCAGTAACTGGTACCCATAGGGCATTGATTCTCCTAAACACTGCGTTTGGCTCTGAACACTGCACATGTTACTAGCATTGCTCTTGTTGAACACTGACCCTCCTAAAGACTGAGCTGACCCTTCTGAACATTGCCTTGCCCCCAACTCTGCACTTTGTACAGATACTGGGTGTCACTGACCCCCCTGAATATGAATATTGCATTGAGTACAGTCAGTTCTCTGGTTGGACACAGTCCCTCAACATGGATACTGTAAGGACGTACCCTTCAACGTTGTTTAATATGAAACCCCTTATAAGTACCCAAAATAAATACACAAAAGCTTAACCCCATCCCGCCAGAGGACGTACATGTACGTCCTCACCTGATGTCCCAGGAGGACAGAGGATGTACATGTACGTCCCGGAAGCCGTTCGCTAGAATGGCAAAAAAAAAAAAAAAAAAAGTTGTCAAGTGTCGGCCACGTGTGCGCACGTCCGGTCACTAAAGGGTTAATGGATGGTGGTAAGGCCTCAGCATTTATTTAAATAATTATAATTTATTAAATACCAAATCTTAACACCAAAACTTTTATCAGCCCCACCGGACTGATAAGCAAAATGTAACACCATAACATTAACTTACCAAGGCTCTGCCCTACCAGCCAGTAGCCTTACCGTATTCTTACCAGATTTACATATCAAAACCCTCCATGCTGCGACAATATGACAAAACACATATATATTATTTATTTATATATATATATTTATTACTATTTATTCATCATCATTTTTTTTTTTTTTTTTTTACATACATATACAAAACATTTACAATAACCTTGTTAATTGGGTGGGTGGGCGGGGAGCTGAGAATCCTGCCGCTACAGAAAGCCAGCTTAAGGTGAAACGTTAAACACTTATGCAGGGGTATTTATACTTTATTTTCACGTCCAAACATCTTACCTGGCTCAAGGTAACACATATCTAACCAATCAGCTGTTAGTCGGTAAATGCTACACCTTCCAGCATTTCCTACTGCCTTTTTTCTATTTTTAATTTTATCTTTATACTTTATTTAAAGGGGCACATACCTAAAATCCCCTAATGACTTAATAAAATTACTAGGGATGTCCCACAACTCCATGGGGTCCTTCCTGAGGCATTTTGGTCTCTTCCATGGATACTGTAAGGACATACCCTTCAACACTGTTTAAAATTAAACCCCTTATAAGTACCCAAAATAAATACGCAAATGCTTAATGGATGGTGGTAAGCCTGCAGCATTTATTTAAATAATTATAATTTATTAAATACCAAATCTTAACACCAAAACATTAACTTACCAAGGCTCCGCCCTACCAGCCAGTAGCCTTACCATATTCTTACCAAATTAACAAATCAAAACCCTCCACCGCCAGCTCTTGCAGGGACCCACCCAGCACAACAAGTGCTGATTAAATTAATGTTTGCAAACCTAGATTAAAGATGCATAAATCAACATCTGATAAATTAATTCCATCCATTCTATACAGGCCGCTACCACCATCCTCCAAGTCATTGTGCCTATATGTCACTCCCCCCATTAATTGAACAACTTTCACCAGCATTTTTTTTAATTTTCTTCTCGTTTTTTCCAGTGGCTTTAACTCTTTATCCCTAAGCCAGCATAGACACGGTACTATCTATGAAAAAGCTAACACTACCTTGGAAAAAAGCTTCTTATGCTACTCAAAACTTCTTTAAACTGAAAGAATAATTCCATTGACTTTACAAAACCTAGATCATTCCCTCCTGCATGAATAACAATTATGTCTGGAACCGGAAAATTCTGAAAACAGTAACTTATCACTTCCTCAATTTGCTCCCATTTCATCCCTCTTTTTCCGTACCACCGAACTCTGCATCTTTCAGTATTGAATCCCAGATTTTCTGTGGACGATCTTACCACAGCCCTCTTCCAAGACCAATAAATAAATGAATGTCCCACTTTACAAATATCCACTGGCTTGGAACCTGTAAAAAACATAAAGTTACTGTGCATTGTCTACTTTCAAGAGCTGAGGGCGAATGTAAATTTTATACCTGTCTGAATTCCACCGCCCTAACCATTTAATAACCTTCTCAGAAACACCTGATGTATATGCTTCTGTAGCTGCTCCAATTCTGAAGGAATGTAGGCTGTATTTACAATTTCCCAAACCTAACTTTCCCAAACAGCTAGAAAAAACCCTATGAAACTGATATCTTGAACCAGAAGAACAACCTTCATGAATAAAGAAGTTACCTTGAAAAACCAGCCTAATTTTGATAAAACTCATTAAACCCTCAACCGGACAGATATATGAACCTTTTAGCTCTTTAATAGTCAGTAATTGATCTGTTTTAGATCTCTGTATAAAAACTGATGGTATGCCCTTGCTTAATTTAATATTTTGACACAGTAAAGAACTACAATCTGTTTTATTTCTTGCCACAATTTCTCCAACCCATAAAGCACCAAAAATGCTAACAAAAAGATAGCTTTAAAGGGATAGTAATGTTTCGTAATAAAAGTAGCTCTAATTAATCATCATAGTATTTGGACTTTGGAGAGTGTTATTTCAATACTGTTAGAGTTAAAGTTCAAGAGTAATTCAATGACAAAGTATCCCCCTTCCGCCCCTTTTACTGATGTAACACTGTTCAGCCAGAGCAAAAGGGAGGTGCCCAGATAGACTGCAGAGAAGGAGAATATTCAATTAAGATAAGGGAAAAAGCTGAAAAGCTTTTCAAGGGGGGCAGTGCTTTCATTGTTCTTATAGGAAGAATATTTCCCTTGCTGTTATCTGTCTGGTCTATGGACTGCATTCCACATCTGAGAAGAGATGGCTTACACTAGGTAAAAGGGGCGGGGGGGGGACTTTGCTTGTGAATATCTCTCAAACCATAAAGGTTTGAGAGATAAAACTTATATCATTCTTCGTGTTTTTTTAATGCCTACAAAATAAAATAAAGATAAAATGAAGTATTACTATCCCTTTAAAGACCACATACTCAAAATAGTCTCTTCATACTACCTTAACATCTGAATCAAATTTCCCAAAAGTGGAGACGATATTGGTCTTCTATCATCTTTTTTCAGTGTAGGCCTACCATATCCCTTTAAAATTTACTGCACCTGAAAAACTTTACCACACTCATTGAAACCTAACAAACGAAAAAATAATTTAACTCCCGCTAAACTTTTCTTTATAGACGAACAAGAAACTTTCTTTTTTATCATACTTTGTATATACAATTTATACTTATCTTCCCTGTAGCTTAAAGGTTCAATTTTGTTCTCTTCAACCCATTTAAACCACAGGTTCCATGCTGACATGTATCTAGACCAAGTTGATCTTGACACTGAACTACAGCTGTAATTACCCATCTCTCCTAAATTAATTCCCATAGGTGATTCGGGCAATTCTGTCCTTGAATCTCTGCATCCGGGACCATTTTGAAAAATCTGCTCATCTGTAAACGTGACAAACTATCAGCAACGCTGTTCGCATAACCAGGGAGATGCTTTAAATTAATCCAAATATTTAATACAAGGCATCTAAGGACTAAATATCTTAAAAGCATGTCTGCTGCTCCTGACTTGGATGATAAATTATTCACTGCATGCTCTACACTCAAATTATCACAGTTCATTAAAATCCTCTTATTTACAAAATATAGTCCCCATAGTTCAATGGCCACTATAATAGGAAAAAGTTCTAGTAATGTCATATTCTTTTTGTACCCACACTCCTCTCATAATGCAGGCCACTCTTGTGCACTCCACCTCCCATCCCAAAACGTATTGTATCCAACTGACCCTGCTGCATCTGTAAATACCTGCAATAAAGTCCTGCCATTATAAGAGTTAAGAAATGAATTCCAGACTAGTAAATCCTCTTTTATATCATTTGTGATCCTAATGTGACAATTAGGCGATTTAATACCTGCTGTGGCAGCTGCCAACCTACAGGAAAAAATTCTACCCATTGGCAATATGAGTGTAGCAAAATTCAATAAACCTAAAGTTTCAACAGTTTCTGAAACTGACATCTTAATTTCACTAGTTTGTTCTCTGGAAGCCTAAATTCCATTTGAATGGAGTCAATGGTAATACCTAAAAATACTATTTCTGTTTTTGGTTGCACTGTCTTCTCATGAGCAAGCGGCACTACAAAATCCTCAGTCACCCTGAAAAATGTTTCCAACAATGACTGCAAACCTCAGACCCCACCGGACCCACAAAAAGAAAGTAATGCATTAATGTATTGTGACCACCTCTAAATTTAACAACCTATTACAGAAAACAAGCAAACTTCTCAAAATAAGGACAGAATAATGAACAACCCATAGGGAGACATTTGTCAAAGTACAATAGACCTTGAAATGGGAATCCTAATGAGCAAAAACTGTTTGGATGAATTGGTAAAAATAAAAAAATATTTGAAAACTATGGAACATACACATTTATTTTTTATTCAGTCCTTGCTGGGGGGGTTCCCAGAAGTGGTCCTGATCCCCCTCCCCAAGAAGGTATAAATAAAAAAGAATAAACAATAGTGATGATCGAGCACCCCGATGCTCGGGTGTTCGGGTGCTCTGGCCGAGCGCCCCCGGAGGCTTGAGTGCTCGGCCGAGCACCCGAGCCCCATTGAAGTCAATGGGAGGACTCGAGCATTACACCAGGCACCCCCTGCTCTGATGAGGGGAGGGTGCCTGGTTCATAGGAAAAGGTCAGAAAATGATGGAAACACCACAGAAATGGTTCAGGGACAGCATAGGGAGGATGTCTGGATGCATCTTGGACTCCAACGTCGCTGCTGGGAACGATGTTTCGCCCGTAGTACGCCATTTTTACAGACTGACCGTAAAACACACAAAAAGGAAGATAAAAACGACTTTAGGCGAAAAATTGTTACCAAACAGTATTTGCTGTATATTTACTTGTATATCATCTGCAAATTCTGCAAAAAATTTCATCGATTTTTCGGAACTGGGGCCATGATTAAGAGGGAAACGTGCGCAGCGTAAAGCAGGTGTTCAACGTGGTTATGGCCCGGGTAAGGTACAGCATTCAGGAACGGAGGCCGCAGCTACCACAGGTTTTACAACATGTCCGTTTGCCCTTGTTCAAAATTTATAGTCAAAGTCCAAAATTTATAGTCGGAACAGTGGGGTCTGATCCATTGAGTAAAAGTGACGAAGTGACTTAGTGGATGAAGCCAAGAACTACCTTCTGCTCTGTCGAACACCCCAGCCCTATTTAATTCAATGGGAGGACCTGAGGCACTCCGATACAACCTGTATATCACAAAATGGAGGGCCTCATTCACATTGTGGTACAATAGTTCAGGTAGTGGTCCAACACTCATAAAGCCTATGCACTAAGTGAAAGGGCTGCCAAAAATTAGACTGAAATGTCACTCCAATACACCCTTTATTACACATAAAGGAGGGCATCATACACACCCTTGAAAAATTAGGATTAATGGCCTGCTGGTGACCCTCTAAAACATTAGGGGCGAGGGCATGCCGCTAAGCTGACCATCTAAAACATTAGGAATGAGGGTCTGCTGCTGAGCCGACCATCTAAAACATTATGGGTGAGGGTCTGCTGCGGAGCTGACCATCCTAAACATTATATGCGAAGGCCCGCTAGTGAGCTGACGCTATAAAACATTATATGAGAGGGCCCGCTAGAGAGCTGACCCAATAAAACATTATATGAGAAGGCCCGCTGGTGAGCTGACCTATACAAAAATTGTCAAACAGGGCCCGCTGGTGAGCTGGCCCTATATAAAAATTATATCACAGGGCCCGCTGGTGAGCTGGCCCTATATAAAAATTATATCACAGGGCATATGGAAGAGGAGGAGGAGGATGAGAAGATTAAGAGTCAACCATATACCCGTTTTTTGGGTGGAAGGGGTGAATGGGAATACAGAGTATTCCCATCATTGTAAATAACATATCTAAAGTGACTTTATGTTCACCCGGGGCTTTCCTCCAGTGGAGTGGAGAAGTCAGGGGAAATCCAGGCCTTGTTCATTTTTATAAGTGTCAACCTATCAGCATTTTCGGTGGAAAGGTGGATACGCTTATCTGTTATGATGCCACCAGCAGCACTAAATACCCGCTCAGACAGAACACTGGCGGCAGGGCAGGCCAGCACCTCCAAGGCGTAGAGTGCCAGTTCATACCACGTGTCCAGCTTGGACACCCAGTAGTTGTAAGGCACAGAGGGATCAGTGAGGACGCTGACACGGTCTGCTACGTACTCCTTCACCATCTTCCAAAACTTTTCCCTCCTTGTGACACTAGGCCGCGCATCAGGGTGAGGGTGCTGGCGGGGTGTCATGAAGGTGTCCCACGCCTTGGAGAGTGTTGCCCTGCCTTTGTCGGAACTGCTGTGTGCTCCCCTTTTCTCCCCTTCTCGGTTGGCCAAGGTAGCACGTACTCTGCCGCCAGCGTTGTCAGAAGGAAAATTTTGGAGCAATTTTTCGACAAGAACCTTCTGGTATTGCACCATTTTGCTTGTCCTCTCCACCGGAGGAATGAGAGATGAGAAATTCTCTTTGTAGCGGGGGTCCAGAAGGGTGAACACCCAGTAATCCGTGTTGTCTAAAATGCGTATAACGCGTGGGTCACGGGAAAGGCAGCCTAACATAAAGTCAGCCATGTGTGCCAGAGTACCAACAGGCAAGATTTTGCTGTCCTCACCAGGAGGATGACTCTCAATCTCCTCATCCTCTTCCTCCTCTTCTGCCCACCCACGCTGAAGAGATGGAAATAAAGTTCCATGGCTACCCTCTGTAGCGGAGGCAACCGTGTCTTCCTCCTCCTCCTCCTCCTCCGCCTCCTCCAATTGTCGCTGAGAAGATGAAGTGAGGGTGCTCTGGCTATCACCTTGTGTAAGCTCTTCCTCCCCCATTTCCACCTCTTCCACATGCAAAGCGTCGGTTTTAATTGTGAGCAGCGAGCGTTTCAGTAGACACAGAAGTGGGATGGTTACACTGATAATAGCGTTATCGCAGCTCACCATCTGTGTCGATTCCTCAAAATTGCGTAAAACCTCACAGAGGTCTGACATCCATTCCCACTCCTCACTTCTGATTAGAGGAAGTTGAACGGAGAGGCGACGACCGTGTAACAGCTGGTACTCCACTACTGCCCTCTGCTGCTCACAAAGCCGGGCCAACATGTGGAAGGTGGAGTTCCAGCGCGTGCTCACGTCACACAGCAGCCGGTGAGCTGACAATTGTAAGCGCTGCTGCAGCGTCAACAGGCCGGCTGAAGCTGTAGATGACTTACGGAAATGTGCACACACGCGGCGCACCTTCGTCAAGAGATCATGCAAATTGGGGTAGGTTTTTAGAAATCGCTGAACCACTAAATTAAATACATGCGCTAGGCATGGTACGTGTGTGAGCTTGCCGAGCTCCAAAGCCGCCACCAAGTTACTCCCATTATCACACACAACCATGCCTGGTTGCAGGTTGAGTGGCGAGAGCCACTGCTCGGTCTGGTGACTAATCCCCTGCAACAGCTCTGAGGCCGTGTGCTGTTTGTCCCCAAGGCAGATCAGCTTCAGCACGGCCTGTTGACGCTTCCCCACTGCAGTGCTACACTGCTTCCAGCTACCGGCTGATGGGTGAGTGGCGCTGCGCGCAGAGAATTCGGAGGTGGAAACGGAGGAGGAGGAGGCAATAACGTAGGTGCTGGCAGAAACCCTGATGGAGGTAGGGCCCGCAATCCTCGGCGTGGGTAGCACCTGTGCCATCCCAGGGTCCGAGTCGCTCCCAGCCTCCACGACATTCACCCAGTGTGCCGTCAGGGAAATGTAGCGTCCCTGGCCACAAGCACTTGTCCATGTGTCAGTCGTTAAGTGGACCTTCCCAGTAGCTGCGTTGGTCAGGGCACGGGTGATGTTAAGGGACACATGGTGGTGTAAGGCGGCGACGGCACACCGGGAAAAGTAGTGGCGGCTGGGGACTGCGTACCGAGGGACAGCTGCTGCCATCAGGCTGCGGAAGGACTCAGTCTCCACAAGCCTAAATGGCAGCATTTCGATGGCCAGTAATTTGGAAAGGTGTGAGGTTAGTGCTATGGCCTGTGGGTGGGTGGCTGGGTATTTTCGCTTGCTCTCAAATGCCTGGGGTAACGACATTTGGACGCTGCGCTGGGACAGGGAAGTGGATGTGGTCGCTGATGGTGCTTCAGATGGTACAGGTGCAGGGCGGGAGGTATGCGGGCCTGCGCCTTCGACAGGCGATTGGCCGGCACCGAAAACAGGGGAAGAGGAGGCAGTGGTGTGGCCTGCAGACACAGATTGGCGATCCGGGCGTTCCTCCCACTTATTACGGTGCTTGGATGCCGTATGTCGGAACATGCTGGTGGTGGTGAGGTTGCTAGTGTTCATGCCTCGGCTCATTCTGGTGTGGCACAGGTTGCAAACTACAATTCTTTTGTCGTCCGCACTTTCCTTAAAAAAACGCCATACCGCGGAACACCTAGCCCTTGGCAAGGGAGATTTACGCAAGGGGGTGCTCCGTGGAACATTTGCGGGCCGGTTTGGTGCGGTCCGCCTTCTTTCTTTAGCCACACCACTGCCTCTTCCAGCCTGTTGCGGTGCTGCAGATGGCTCACCCTCAGGACTGCTGTCATCGCTCGGCTTTCCACCTTCCCAGGTGGGGTCAGTCACCTCATCGTCCACCAAGTCCTCCTCCACTTCCTCACTCTGATCATCCTCCTCATTTCTTGATCCCACCACATCCTCAGTCATTGACAACTGTGTATCATCCTCCTCATCAAGGTCTTGAGACAGTAATTGTGGTTGATTTGATGGCAACTGTGTCTCATCATCATCATCCACTTCCTTTGACCTTAAATGCCGTTCCCCTCTGTCATCTTCTTGTGATTGGGTACCCTCTAGAGGTTGTGAATCAGGGCACAAGATCTCATGTTCCTCTGCAAGCGTGCTTGGAGAGAGGTTCAAATCAAGGATTGGTGATGAGAAGAGCTCCTCACTATATCCCAGTGTGGGATCACTTCTTTGGCCAGACCCTCTATGGTGGGAGGAAGGATGATCAGGGTGAGGATTATGTTGACCAGACTCTTGGCTAGTGAGAGTGGACTTGGTGGAAGACAGGGTGGTGCTTAACCGACTGGAAGCAGTATCAGCTGAAATCCAACCGACCACCTGTTCGCAGTGGTCTGACCTCGAGAGTGATGTCCTGCGACGCCCTGTAAACTGAGACATGAAGCTAGGTATGGTGGATGTCTTTCTTTCTTGTGCTCTGGCACCAGGCACAGTTTCTACGCGTCCTGACCCGCGCCCTGAACTATCAGGATCACGTCCACTTCCCCGTCCCTTTTTACCCGCCTTCTTCATATTAAACGGAATATATGCCGGTAATCTGCGGCTAGGCACACGAAACAGAATGTGATGCTAATCTGTGGCTAGGCACACTAAACAATATGTGACGCTAATCTGCGGCTAGGCACACTAAACAATATGTGACGTTAATCTGCGGCTAGGCACACTAAACAATATGTGACGCTAATCTGCGGCTAGGCACACGAAACAGAATGTGACGCTAATCTGCGGCTAGGCACACGAAACAGAATGTGACGCTAATCTGCGGCTAGTAGTGATGAGCGAGCATGCTCGGCCGAAGCTCGGTTCGGCTCGAGTATCGCTATGCTCGGCACATGGCGGTACTCGTACGAGTACCGCATGTGCTCGCCCGCCATGTTCGGGTCTCCTCCCCGCACGTTTCGCGGCTGCTGCGCAGCCAATAAACGTGCGGGGAGGTTCTGACATCAGTGTAGTGCCAGCAGCCATGTTGGCTGCTGGCATTACACTGATTGGCTGGCCAGAACCCGTGATCGGGTGCTGTATAGCACCCGACGCGCGAGTTCGGCTCATTCTTAGCCAGGGAGAGATGCCCTTAGGCAGGGAAAGTCAGTGTAGGGAGAATAAAATTGTTGAAACTCTTTCAAGACCCAAAAGTCCTTTTTAGGACTGTTGTGTGTGGGGGCAGCATTTATATTTTGTTTGGGGGGGCACAATTTCCTTTTTTTTGTGGGGGGGTTATATGTAAGGTGACATATAATACTAGATGCACAGGAAGTCAGTGTAGGGAGAATAAAATTGTTGAAACTCTTTCAAGACCCAAAAGTCCTTTTTAGGACTGTTGTGTGTGGGGGCAGCATTTAATTTTTTTTGGGGGTGGCAGAATTTCATTTTTTTGTGGGGGGGGACATGTTCTAAGGTGACATTGTACTAGGTGCACAGGGACAAATATTTCACAGTGCAGTGACAAGCTGACATATTCTGTTAGGTGCACAGGGCCAATGATTTTACAACGCAGCGACAAAAAGGGCCATTTTAAACGTGTGCCTAGCCATAGATTATTGTCACATTCTGTTTAGTGTGCAAATTCACAAATTAACGTCACATATTCCGTTCACTGTGCCTAGCCGCAGATTAGCGTCACATTCTGTTTAGTGTGCCTAGCCGCAGATTAGCGTCACATTCTGTTTCGTGTGCCTAGCCGCAGATTAGCGTCACATATTGTTTAGTGTGCCTAGCCGCAGATTAACGTCACATATTGTTTAGTGTGCCTAGCCGCAGGTTAACGTCACATATTGTTTAGTGTGCCTAGCCGCAGATTAGCGTCACATATTGTTTAGTGTGCCTAGCCGCAGATTAGCGTCACATTCTGTTTAGTGTGCAAATTCACAAATTAACGTCACATATTCCGTTCACTGTGCCTAGCCGCAGATTAGCGTCACATTCTGTTTCGTGTACCTAGCCACAGATTAGCGTCACATTCTGTTTCGTGTGCCTAGCCGCAGATTAGCGTCACATATTGTTTAGTGTGCCTAGCCGCAGATTAGTTTTTATCTTCCTTTTTGTGTGTTTTACGGTCAGTCTGTAAAAATGGCGTACTACGGGCGAAAGATCGTTCCCAGCAGCGATGTTGGAGTCCAAGATGCATCCAGACATCCTCCCTATGCTGTCCCTGAACCATTTCTGTGGTGTTTCCATCCTTTTCTGCCCTTTTCCTATGGACCAGGCACCCTCCCCTCATCAGAGCAGGGGGTGCCTGGTGTAATGCTCGAGTCCTCCCATTGACTTCAATGGGGCTCGGGTGCTCGGCCGAGCACTCGAGCCTCCAGGGGCGCTCGGCCAGAGCACCCGAACACCCGAGCATCGGGGTGCTCGATCATCACTAGCGGCTAGGCACAGTGAACGAATATGTGACGTTAATTTGTGAATTTGCACACTAAACAGAATGTGACAATAATCTATGGCTAGGCACACGTTTAAAATGGCCCTTTTTGTCGCTGCGTTGTAAAATCATTGGCCCTGTGCACCTAACAGAATATGTCAGCTTGTCACTGCACTGTGAAATATTTGTCCCTGTGCACCTAGTACAATGTCACCTTAGAACATGTCCCCCCCCACAAAAAAATGAAATTCTGCCACCCCCAAAAAAAATTAAATGCTGCCCCCACACACAACAGTCCTAAAAAGGACTTTTGGGTCTTGAAAGAGTTTCAACAATTTTATTCTCCCTACACTGACTTCCTGTGCATCTAGTATTATATGTCACCTTACAAATATCCCCCCCACAAAAAAAAGGAAATTGTGCCCCCCCAAACAAAATATAAATGCTGCCCCCACACACAACAGTCTAAAAAGGACTTTTGGGTCTTGAAAGAGTTTCAACAATTTTATTCTCCCTACACTGACTTTCCCTGCCTAAGCGCATCTCTCCCTGGCTAAGAATGACCCGAACTCGCGTGTCGGGTGCTATACAGCACCCGATCACGGGTTCTGGCCAGCCAATCAGTGTAATGCCAGCAGCCAACATGGCTGCTGGCATTACACTGACGTCAGAGCCTCCCCGCACGTTTATTGGCTGCGCAGCAGCTGCAAAACGTGCGGGGAGGAGACCCGAACATGGCGGGCGAGCACATGCGGTACTCGTACGAGTACCGCCATGTGCCGAGCAGAGCGATGCTCGAGCCGAACCGAGCTTCGGCCGAGCATGCTCGCTCATCACTAATAAACAATTAACCTCTGTGTGTCAGAGAGAACCCATGCATTGCTCTGCAATTCACTGGACACCCCTGTGGCACACAAAGGATTATTTTTTCCCCCTTTTAGTTTTTATCCAGACCTCATTGTGGTTTACACAAAAATATTGGAGAAACCCCCCCAGAAACCTGCACGTGCTACAGGGGGAGTCCAACGCACTGCTTTGCTGTGTGTTGGACCCCCTGCGACACACACACATTTTTTTTAATTTGTTACGCCCCCCCCCCAACGAGATATGACTAAAAAAATAACTTTGAGTGCAACAGGGAGTCCAATGCATTCTACAGGGAGACATACAGTGCATACTGGTAGTCACAGATCCCCCATATACACTATCTAACACCACCACCATCCTTGCTCTGCTTCCCACTAATAGACATACCCATATACACTGTCTAACCCCTCATCCCCCCACACTGGCAGTCACAGGTCCGCACGTACACTGGCTGATCCCCTAGCTCCTTTCAACTGGCTGCCATAAAATCACACATACACTGTTTGCTTCGCCATCCCTGTTCCACTGGTAGCCACTCTCCTGGCACACAAATTGGTTTGTCAACCCACATCAGTGGGTATCATTTTTCTTAGGTTGGCAAGAGGTCCTCCTAGGAAATCCCATGGCATTGACCATTTTAGTATCTTTGAAGTGACTGATGTGTAAAAATGTTTTTTTTTGCTTTGGTTTTTTTCTTGTAGCGCCACATTCTGGAAATAGTTGTGCACACTAACTTAGGGGTAGAAATGCAAGTGACCCCTCATTTGATGCAACAGGTTTTCATCTTTCCAAAATGGTATGATTTGTCTACCCTTTCTTCACTTCTGTAGCTATTATCACCATTTCTGTACAGTCAAGTCAGTCTGAGAAAATGTTAGAAAAATAAAAGGTTGTTGTAGGTGTAGTTTTGTATTTCTAGCACACCCTACAGTATTCGACCTCCTACCAATGAGCTGTCATTTTACTCCTAAGAGCAATAGCTAATGAATATAGTTGAAAATTCCATGGTTTTCACAGATTTCAATACATTTGAAGGGGCAGAAATGTAAGAAAATGCCATTTTTTCCTATAGTGCAACCTTCTGGAAACATTTGTGCACACCAGTCTTGGGGTATGAAGGCAAGTGACCCCTCATTAGACGCAGTAGGTTATCTTCTTTACAAAATAGTATGGTTGCTCTACCTTTCCTGCATATCTATAACAGTTATGACCGATTTTGTTGAGGCAGATAATTTCAAAACAAAAGTGTCAGGTTTTGGTAAGTGTTCCTAGCACCCACATATTGTATGTTACCCCACACAAATAGGGTACCATTTTTCTCATGTTGGTAGCGGGTGCTGAATACAGTAGGAAATATTATGGTTTTCAAAGATTTTAGTATCTTTGAAGTGGTGGAAATGTAAAAAAACATGTATTTATTCCTATAGTGCCAACTTATGGAAATATTTGTGCACTTCAGTCCAGGAGTAGAAAGGCAAGGGTCCCCTCATTTGATGCGGGGGAATGTCTATTTTCCAAAATGGTATGCATTTTATTACTTTCCTTCAAGTCTCTAAAAGTTATGAACATTTTAGTAGAATCAGCCATTTTCTAGAAGAGAACAGATACGTGTAGTTATGTGCTTCTGGCACCCCTTACGATATGTCAGCTCATACAGTTGGGTTGCCATTTTTCTCCTAAGTGCACTAGCTGATGAACAGAGTTGGAAATTCCATGGTTTTCACAGATTTCAGTACATTTGAAGGGGCAGAAATATAAGAAAATTAAAATGTTTTCCTATAGTGCCACCTTCTGGAAAGTGAAGCTATTCTGGAGCAAACCAAAATCACCTTGGGGAGGGGAAATCAGAAATATGAATATTATCTACTGATCTGAAAGGGGTTTTAAAATCTTTGTATGCTAGAGATATCTGTATTTGATTATGAAGCAAGGTGTCGGTGACCTTTTCATTCTTTTTAACGGAAGAAAAGATCATTTTAACTCAAAAGGAACTTTTATATGTCCCCTATTATAGTGAAAATGGTTTGCACCAAAATCATCCCAGCATGCATTGATCTCATAAAAAATGTAACAGAACAAATACAATTGAAAATAAATGCATTTTTTTAATTATTTAATTCTGTTTCCTTTGACATGTGACAGAAACCCCAAAATGTTTTTTTTCTCTCCCTAAGTTTACATTAAAAAAACTATCTCATGCATAAATAGTATTTATTTTTATATTTTTAACCATACTTGTATATCTCTGTGATTACATATCCAGTTTAATGATAAAGACAATAGGTTGTCTGTACAATAACTGCTGTACCAGTAATAGTTAGGAAATATTTCATCTATCAATATCTTAGACTCAACTTCTTATTCCATACCTTACAATCTATTTAGACCTGCACAAGGCTTTTGAATTCTAGAGATGTCTCTAGCACCCAAGAGGTTAATTTCATTCTGGATTCTCCTTTTTAAAAGAAGTTTGAAGTAAAAGGAGTTTCTCACACTGAATAATATAGCTCTAATGGGTAACCATTTTGCATAATGTTGTGTATACTCTATAAAGCTGTTTAGAGTGAAGTGAAGCTATTCTGGAGCAAACCAAAATCACTATGGGGAGGGTAAATGAGAATTATGACTATTATTCAATTGATCTTTTGCTCCCTTAAAAATAATGAAAAGGTCACCAATACATTTTTACATAATTCAATACAGACATCTCTAGCATACAAAGATTTTAAAGCCTGTTTTAAATCAGTAGGTAATACTCATATTTCTTATTTACCCTCCCCATGGTGATTTTGATTTGCTCCAGAATAGCCTCACTACTTCATTCTAAACTGCTTTAAAGAGTATACACCGTGTCATTCAAAATGGTTGTCTGTTAGAGAGCTATATAATTCAGGGTGTGAAACTCCTTTTACTTCAAACTTCTTTTAAATAGGAGAATACAAAATGAAATTAACCTATTGGGTACTAGAGATAACTCTAGGATTCAAAATCTTTGTGTAGCTATAAATATGTTGTAAGATATGGACTAAGAAGTTGAGTATAAGATACAGATAGATGAAATCAACAAGAAAGATCTGATAACTAATACAGCAGTTATGTTACAGGCAACCTATTATCTTTATCATTAGAAACGATATGCAATCACAGAGCTATATATGCATGTTCTTACAGATAAAACCTACATATATTTATGCATGAGTTTTTTTTATTTTAAACTTAGAGACAAAAAAAGGCATTTGGGGTTTCTGTCACATGTCAAAGGAAACAGAGACAAAAATTGGTTACCCTTGTCTTACACTTTAATTAATAAAAACAAGCTGCATTTATTTTCAATTGTATTTGTTCTGTTACATTTTGGTGCAAACCATTTTCACCATAATAGGGGACATATAAAAGTTTCTTTTGAGTTAAAATTATCTTTTGCTCCCTTAAAAAGAATGAAAAGATCACCAGCATCTTGCTTCGTAATCAAATGCAGACATCTCTGGCATACAAAGATTTTAAAGCCCGTTTTAAATCAGTAGATAATATTCAGATTTCTCATTTCCCCTCCCCATGGGTATTTTGGTTTGCTCCAGAATAGCTTCACTTCTTCACTCTAAACAGCTTAATACAGTATACACTGTGTCATGCAAAATGGTTTCCCATTAGAGAGCTATATTATTCAGTGTGCAAAACTCCTTTTACTTCAAACTTCTTTTAAATAGAAGAATCCAGGGCCAGACTGGGAATAAAAACCAGCCCTGGAAAAAATATCTTACCAGCCCCATAGCATTGCGTCATTATACCAGCCCCATTGCATAATGGCATTTTTTTCTTGTTCATAAAAGGGGAAACCATGCATTTTAAAACACATTTGAAGTCCACCACCAGAGCAATATATAGTTTTGATATATCTATATATATGCCACCACCAGAGCAATAAAGGAGTTTATCCCCCTCCTTGACTCTTGATTCCCCCTTTTGCCTCTTTCTCCCCTTCTTGACTCTTGATCCCGCCCTTTTGCCTCTTTTTCTGTCACCTGAAGTTTTGAAGTTTGAAGTAAAAGGAGATTTGCACATGAATACTATAGCTCTCTGTTGGCCAACCATTTTCAATGACACAGTGATAACTGCATCTGTGAGCCTCTTCAGTTGCAGACAGTAAACCGAATTGTAATGAATGGAATAAATTTGTTTCTCCGCTCTGGCAAATAAATGTGAAGAAAATTCTTTAGATACAAAGTACAAGACTAAAGCACATTCCTAAGAAAACCCATTAAAACCCATTATGATGGTATGTGTTTTTTTTCTTTTCTCATCTTATCTAATGGATATAACTTTTATTTTTTTTACCTTTTATACCACATTTAGTCTCAATTTCTACCCACAATGACGCCACATTATGGTCAGTTTCCTCACCAGTATCACCTCTTATATTGGATTTAGCTCTGGCTTCAAATATAATCACACACCTCCCTCTTTTCTATTAATTCTGTCTCTCCTAAACAGGGAATAGTCCTCTATATTTACAGCCCAATCACGTGTATCATTCCACCATGCTTCAGTTATACCAATTATGTCCAAATGCTCTTTAACCACCAGCAATTCTAGTTCTCCTATTTTATCTACCATACATCTTGCATTTGCTAGCATACATTTAATTATAAAGTCTTTACATATATTACCCCCTACATGCCTTATTTTTACATATTCATTTAATAGAAGTTCCTCCCTATTCACTGCATTTATCCCCACCCCTTCACAACCCCCATGATCATTTATGGACCCAGTTCCTATCTTTTCCTTAATTTTTGCTACCTATACCCTTCCCCCTTTTCTTTGTTTAAAAGCTCCTCAAAACTTCTTAGCATTCTCTCCACTAGCACAGTGGCTCCCCTACCATTAAGGTGCAATCCATCACTTCCATATAGACTGTACCCAAGAGCAAAGTCAGCCCAGTGCTCTAAACCCCCAAAATCCCCCTTCCTACACCAATCCTTGAGCCACCTCCTAAAGTCTTCTGAGATTCTTTACCAGGTTCTGGACTTTCTGGGCATGAGCTTTGACACCTTCAAGGGAAGGTCTTTCTTCAGGAGGAGAAGAATATGGTTCTGTTCCAGGAAGTTTTTCAGGAACTGGAGTGGTAATTGGCTACAATCAAGAATGTCATGAGGGTGTTAGGTCACTTGATGTAGGCCCTGGAGGTGGTACCCTCCTCTCAGTTATACACAAGGGAGCTTCAGAGGGACATCCTGAGATCCTGACCCAGGAATCCACAGCACCTTCATCAACAGATGTCTCTATATCCAGAAGTCAAGGACGGCCTCTGGAGGTTGCTACATCAGTCAAACATGGAGTGGGAGAAGCCGTTTGTGATCCCGGAGTGGGCTCTGGTCACCATAAATACCAGCATTAGGGAATGGGGTGCAGTTTTGGGACACCTGGATGTCCAAGGCAGATGGACTGAGGACAAGAGTTTGTTGTCCATCAACAGTTCACACTGTTGTTCCGGTGTACATCAATCACCAAGGAGGGACTCATAGCAAGGTAGAATAGAAGGAGGTGAAGGCTCTCTTCAGCTGAGAGGAGACACATGTTCTAGCCATCTCAGCTATTCACATTCCAGGAGTAGAAAACTTGCTGGCAGACTTTCTCAATTGTCAAGACGTAAATCTAGGAAACTGGGAACTACATGCGGAGGTGTTTTATCTGATAATTCAGCACTGGGGATTCCAATGATAGACCTCATGGCAACCAGAGAGAACAGGAAGGTTCCAACATTCTGCTCTAGAACAGGGGATCACCTGGTCTTTTCGATAGATGCTTTCAGCTCTCCTTTGTCTTTCTTCCTATTCCACTCATCCCCAGGGTGATCCTAAAGATCAGAATGGACTAGGTGTTGGTCATCTTCCAAGAAGTCACTGTTTCCTTACCCTTTCAGGGCAACTCCTTGTATAGTCCTGAGATAAAGCAGCAATGCTACTGGGGGCAAGAGCACTTTGTTGCCTCAGATGCCCACCAAACCTCCAACTATGGTGAGGAAACTACGTCTTTTTTGTCTCCGCCAACTGGAGGCACAAAATCCACAAACTTTGTAAGCTTCCCAATCACTCCCATCCGCCACGCTCAGACAGCAGTGACAGCCCAAGAGAACAGCTTCAAAGGCTAAGTCTGTCAAGCTAGCTTCAGCATTACTCACAGAGTCCTGGTCTGAAGGTTCCCTTGGGAGCACGTCTTTATTTGGGACGTCTGGGAATCCTCCGTCCTGGACCAGTGATTTTTGCAGGTAATTTCAGAAGGATACAGAATACATTTCAGATCCCTTACTCCTTTTTGTTTCTGCTTGTCCGGAGTTCCAATAGTGCCGATCAAATTAAGGCTATTCCGGGAGGCAGTGAATTCACTTCTGAAAAAAGGGGATTCTGGTTCCAGTACCTCCCCAGGAGCAAGGTTCAGGTTTTTATTCCAACCTGTTTGTGCTTCCAAAGAAGGGTGACGGCTGCTGTCCCATTTTAGGCCTCAAGTGTCTCAACAGGTATGTGGAAACTGCAAGCTTCAAGATGGAATCCTTGTGTTCTATCATCACAGTTATGTGCGCAGGGGAGTATCTGGCATTTTGGGACCTTCAGGATGCGTATCTGCACATTGCATCCATTTGGAAAGTCAATGCTATCTGCATTTTGCCTTATTCTCTGAGCATTACTAGTTGATCGCTCTGCCATTTGGTCTGGCCTCAGATCCTCAGGTTTTACCAGGGTGATGGGGGTCTTAGACGCCTTCATTAACACCCGGGGCATTTCCATGACTCCTTATCTGGATGACCTTTCTCCTTCAGAGGAACTTTTGGCCCAGCAAGAACATGCTCAACTCCTGACCCACCATGGGTGGATCCTACACATACGTGGTAATCTCCAATAACATCCCAGGAGCTGGTGCAGCCACAGTCAGGGAGTACATGAAAGTTCTTTGCAGGCTAACTTCAGCTCTAGAGATGTACCTTACTCTCAGGTGCACTCCAGGGAGCTTCAGAGACATGTCATCCATTAATGGTATAGGAATTCAACACTTCTAGATCAGGAAGTACATGAGAGTTCTTTACAGGCTAGTGTCAACTCTAGAGGTGTGCCTTACTCTCAGGTGCACTCCAGGGAGTTTCAGAGACATGCCATCCAGAAATTGTATGGGAATTCACCACTTCTAGTTCGGCAGATCTTCCTCTCTCTGGAAGTCAGACGGGACCTGCAGCGGTGGTTGCAACATCACATCCTGGAGCAGGGCAAGTCCTTTTTGATCCCGGAATGGACTCTAATTGATGGTCAAAATGGATGCCAGCCTGAGTGGCTGGGATGCGGTTCTGGGTCATCTGTCCACATTGTCCCTACCTTGTACCTCTCCATACAGAGGATTTCTCTGAGCCCTTGGGCTCTTCAAGTTATGTTGGGTATTTTATTATGATGTTATTGTCCATTCCCTGAGTTATGGAGCAAGGATGGCTGAATTTAGGAGAGTTAACCCCTTCTCTGCTGCTCTGTTTGGGTTTGGGATCTATCCTGGGCTTTTTCCCTTTAGGGACTTGTCATTCGGGTGCGCAGTCCCTTTAAGAATGCTTCCTGCAACGCCATCTTGTTCCATGGACTTCTATGGGTGAACTTCAATGAGACATATCTCTGCAAACAGATTGACAGAAGTCAGAGTGGGCTTTTTCTTCTTGTCTCTTCATGTCCTTTCATCCGGTTCGTGTCCTGAATGTGTTGGGGCTCCATGTCATTCTGTAGACAGAGTTGGTCTTTTTAGCCGACATGAAGGAGGCTCTTTTTGAGGCAGTCAATTGCCTTCTAAAGCCGCAGCCTTCTCGGTTAATGCACAATGCATTTGTGGCTTAAGATTTGGTCTACGGACCAATCTGCCAAGAAGTCACTTGTTTCCTTACCCTTTCAGAGCAAGTCCCTGTTTGGTCCTGAGATAAAGCAGATCATTAGCAATGCTACTGGGGGCAAGAGCACTTTGTTTCCTCAGATGGCCCCAAACATCCAACTATGTGAGGAAACTGTGTCTTTTTTGTCTCCGCCAGTTGGAGGCTCAAAAGCTGCAAACTTTGCCACTCGCACCCCTCTACCAAGCACAGACAGCAGTGGCAGCCCAAGAGAACAGCTTCAAGGGCTATGTCAGTCAAGCAAGCTTCAGCATGACTCAAAGAATCCTGGTCCGAAGGTTCCCATGGATGTTTGTCTTTGCCTATTAAGGGATGCCTGGGTATCCTCAATCTTGGACCAGTGGGCTTTGCGGGTAATTTCAGAAGGGTACAAAATAGATTTCAGATCCCTTCCTCCTTTTTTGTTTCTGCTTGTCCAAAATTCCAACAGTACTCTAGTACTACATTAGGGAGAGTGACTTGGTGTCTGGGTGACTGTGAGATCGGTGACTATGACAGCTTCAGAGACATGTCATCCAGAATGCCTGAGCAGCTGGGTTGCGGTTCTGGGATAATTTGTATATGTATAGTGAAAGTCAGAGACACTAAACTAAGAACGAGCCTGCAATATAAATTTGCAGTTAATGCAGAGTGCAGCCAGTTGTAGTTCACAGTGCTTTTTACAGAGAGAAAATATCCTAAAGCATATCATACAGCTCCTGCCGTAAGAGCAGTCTAGACATGAAATGCAATTCCTTTCTGATCAAGAGAAACAGCCAATCCCAGCCATGCATTTCAGCCTTTTTGGGCCTTATCAGTGATGTGTAGACACTTCCAGTAGGCATTGTGAGCAAGGGATCCAATGCTGGATTATCCTATTACCCTTGGGGTGACTGATCCCAAGGATAATTTGCATATGTATAGTGGAAGTCAGAGACGCTCAGCTAGGACCGATCCTCCAATACAGATATGCAGGCTCGATAGGAATGGTGTCCTACCCATGGTGCAGTCTGTTTTAGCCCACTAGTGCCTTTCATAGAGAGGAAATATATTAAAGCATATAATACTGGTCCTGCCATAACAGCAGTCCGGACAGGAAATGCAAGGCAATTCCTCTCTGAACAAGAGAAGCAGCCAACCCCAGATGTATGTTTCGGCCTTGTTGGGCCTCGTCAGTGAGGTGTAGCTGCACATCACTGAAGAGGCCCAAGACTGGAATGTATATCTGGGGTTGGCTGCTTCTCTCTGTCAGAGAGGAATTGCCTGGCATTTCATGGTTGGACTGCTGTAATGGCAGGATCAATATGATATGCTTTAGGATATTTCCTCTCTGTGAAAGAGGTCAGCTGCATCTCACTGATGAGGCCCAGCAAAGGTGAAATGTATGTCTGAGGTTGGCTGCTTTACATGTTCAGAGGATTGCCCACAAACAGCAAAAAACTATGCAACAGCGGCAGAAAAAGGCCTCCAGAAAGCTGGTCCCCCAATAAAACTGCCTGGTAGCAAAAAGAAGGAAACCCCAGCACCAGAGAAAATGTCAAAAGGTAAGACTGAAACTTCCCAGACCCCCTCCCCTCTCTCCCAGGCAGCAGTGAAATTGGACCTCCCAGCTCACAATGCCACTAATCCTCACACCTCTTCTAAGTCTCTCCCCATCCAGCCCTCTTCTATGCCTCTCTCCTCTGACACCTCCTCTGAAACTAACACCTCCCCACAGTTCACCATTAAACCCCCTGAAGCAGCTACAACAACCTCCCCAGTTGCCTCAGATTTCTCTCCCTTGTCTTCTGTTTTTTTTCTGTTTCAGACCCACCTTTGAAGGAGCAGTTAAAGAAAAAATCTGGAAATAGGAAAAAAGACAAGGAGGAGAGCCCTGATAAAGGTACCAGACAGAAAAGAGTGCCTCCAAAGGACAGCACCCTCCCTGAGACAAAAGAGGACAGCAACATAGGGGACATGGAAAAAGCAGTGAGCCCCCTGGAGACTCAGCCTTAGAGGAAAAGGGCAGTATTATGCTGACATCCTGACCTTCTTAGAGTCTGTCCTACAGACTGATGAACCTCCAGACCGGGGAGGAGATGGGGAGAACTCAACGGTGGTGAGTGGTAATTAGTGTCACTGTCTATATGTCCTATCTAACCTCTTTTTCTCCTAACTAATGGCATCTCTTTCAGCATTTACCATTAATGTGAGGAACATTAGGGACCAGTATAGTCGACAGAGAATACTATCCTTTCTCTCTTCCCAGGGAAGCTATATATATATGTTGCAGGAATGTGCCTTACCTTTTTCTCAATCCTACAGGCATCTAATGCGGCAATGGCCCCATGGCCCTTCTTACTGGTCGGGTGGGGGCAGCTCTAAGTCTGCAGGTGTAGCCATTTTGATCGGGGGGGGGGGTCACGTTTGATTCTGTCCAGGAGCTAGTCTGCGGCAGACTTCTTGTCGTAGATACCTCCTGGGCAGGTGAGCCTGTATGGCTCATCAGCGTGTACGCCTCACCTGAGAGAAATGAGCGACTGGAGCTTTTCCAGCGCCTGCGGACCCAGTTCCTGCAATATTGCAAAGCTGGATAAAACATCCAGGTTACTCATAGAGATGGTCAGGGAGGCGTCCATGCGGGACGCTGTGGGCTCCATTGGGGCGGGCTCCGTTAATTATACTTGGAGCCGCCCCGATGGCTCAACGTTTTCCCGGATTGACTTCCTCTTCACCTCCAGAACATTAGAGCACAAGTGGCGCTCTATGGTCCCCTGCTACTTCTCTGACCACAGGGCCATTCACTTCCAAGGGGTCCTGGGCAAAGGGTTTCCTCCCGGTCCAGGCTCCTGGAAGTTGAACTGTGTCCTGCTGAAAAGAGAGGAGATTGTAGAGAAGCTGCGGGGTGCTTTTAAAATGTGGAAAGTAGATAAAGTGTACTTCCCCACTTTGGCCCAGTGGTGGGAGTTTATGAAAGTTAAATTCCACAGTTTCTTTCAGGTGAAAGGCAGACGCCAGGAGTGTGAGAGGAGGAGCTAATTCAGGAGACTGCAAAAGAAACTGCACTCCCTGCAGGACCTCCAACTCTGTGGCTGGGATGTGAGAAAGGAGCTGGATGAGACCAAAGAGGGCCTGAAAAGGCACTTTGAGGAGGAGTCCAGAAACTCCCCTGATAGAACTGAGGGATAGAGATGGCAAAATGCAAGAGGGGAAGGAAGGGGTCATGAAAGTGGTCACAGATTTCTACAGAGACCTCTACTCCCCCAAAGACACAGACACAGGCCAAGCTGATAAGTTCCTGTCAGGTATCACTAACTCTGTTGATTCTGCAGGTAGAGCAGCTATGGACTCCTCCCTGGAATTGGAGGAGCTGTTCTCTGCTGCCAGATCCTTCAAGTCAGACAGGACCCCGGGCTGTGATGGTCTCCCAGCTGAATTTTATATAAAGCTGTGGGACATCATAGGCCCAGACCTGCTTGAACTATACGAGGAGATGGTGGCGGAGGGCAGAATGCCTCCGATGCTAAGGGAGGGAATGATCATGATCTTGTACAAACAGAAGGGAGAGAGATGCAACCTTAAAAATTGGTGACCCATCTCTCTCCTGAATGTGGACTACAAAATCCTCGCCAAGATACTAGCCAACAGGCTAAAGAGGGTCATTGGTCAGATTGTTCACCCAGATCAAACCTGCGGCATTCCCGGTTACAAAATAGCAGATAGCCGTGCCCTAATCAGAGACATGGTCCACTATATCAGAGACCGCCATATAAAGGAGGCCCTGGTCAGCCTTGATCAGGACAAGGCCTTTGACCGTGTCTCTCATGAATTCATGGGCAGGGCACTGAGCAGATTTGGGCTGGGAGAAATGTTCTGTTCATATGTTAACCTAATGTGCCTTGACATTTTCAGTACAGTGCTGGTGAACGGCTGGAAGACTGACCCCTTTCCAGTGTTTTCTGGGGTCAGACAAGGTTGCCCTCTCTCACCTCTCCTTTTTGTCTGTTGTATAGAGCTCTTCGCTGAATGCATCAGATGGAATCCAGGGATCAGGGGGATCACTGCACCAATACATGGCAGACGAGAGGCAAAGTGCTCGATGTAACCATCTTCTGTGCTGACCAGCAATCAGTGAAAGAACTCATCCAGACATGCAAGGACTTTGCAAAGCTTCGGGCGCAAAGTAAATTGAGGGGAAATCAGAGACCATGCTCTTCAGGGAGTGGCACCTGGCTTCTGACCCCTTCCCTATCAGGACAGGCCTCATCAAAATCCTGGGGGTCTGGTTCGGTGGAAAAGGCACAGCCCTGAAGTGTTGGGATGAAAGACTAGTGAAAGTCAGGCAGAAATTTGGACTATGGAGCCTCAGGGACCTCACCATAGAGGGAAAAATACTGGTGCTGCAGAATGAGATCCTTCCAGTTCTGCAGTATATGGCCCAACCTTGGCCACCCTTGGCAACAATTTGCAGAGCCATCACGAGGGCAGTGTTTCACTTCATCTGGGGCTCCAAAATGGACAGTTTAGTGTGCAGTTATGTATAAGGAGCCCCACAAAGGTGGAAAGGGGGTTCCAGACATCCCCACCATGTTGCAGGCCTTCTTTGTTTGCAACTGTGTGCGGAGTACTTTAAGAGAGAGCGACCAGGGATCTGCCGGTAATGCTATGTCCCATTTCTTCCTGCTTCCTCTTTGGAGGGGACTCATTTAGGACAGGTGGGACAGCTCCATCCCTTACAACTGGACTACCCCCTGGTTCTACCAGGATGTTGGTAGATTTGTGAGGGAGAACCAACTGGAGGTTGTTAAACCAGAACTGTGGACCCCAAAGGTCATATATAAGCTCATCAGAGCAAATTACATTATAGAGACAATTTCAGGACTCCCAGCTGCCACTTCCAAGATGGTATGGCAGAACGTGTTATCATGGAGACTCACCAACAGGCACAAGAACACTGCATGGATGGCCATTCAGGGGGGTCTGACTCTCAGGTTATTCATGCATGCAAGGAACCTATGCAGGGATAGACACTGCCCTAGAGGATGCGTGGCAGAAGAAACTGCCCTGCATGTTTTTTGACAGTGCCCCTTTGCCCAAGCTCTGTTGGATGACCTGGAAAATGAACTCAAAGACTCTGTTCCTAAGAGACACTTGTCGTACCACTCGGTACTGTGTGGACTATTTCCAGGGACACACTCATATGGTGCTATCCAGGAAGCCTGGCTCATCATGTGCTGTGTCAAAGACGCTCTGTGGTTTGCAAAGAATTATCTGGTGCTGAGGAGAGAACAGGTGACAACACAGGACTGTTGTCGACTGATCCACAACCTGCTAAAAGACTATAACATCTTGGACAGCCCTGAAGAGGAGGACTAGCATCCCCTCCAATGTCTCAATACCACTGTCACCTCCGCTCGGCCCCCTGACCCACCTCTGACCCATGTCCCATATCCCCCCCCCACACACACACACACCCAATCCCCCAGGCGAATAAAGTACAAGTGTTGAGTTCAATAAAGTAATGATACAATAAAGTTCAAATGTACCTGTGTGCTGCCAAACTGCACTGCGTCGCAGGTATTAAGAATGCTATTGTATTAAATGTACGAATGCACTCTGTATTGGAAAGCATTACGGTACAAAGAAAAAAAAAGTATGTCTGAGGTTGGCTGCTTTTCTTGTTCAGAGAAGAATTGCTTGACCTTTTGTTGTTGGACTGCTGTAATGGCAGGACCAGTATGATATGCTTTAGAATTTTTTTTTTTTTTTTTTTTTTGTGAAAAGACATGGTACCCTTGGTATAACACCGTTTCTAGAGAGCCTGCAAATTTGTATTGCAGGTTTGTTCCTAGTGTCTCTGATTTTTAATATACTTATGCAAATTATCCTTGGGGTTAGTTGCCCCAAGGGTAATAGGGGGATTCCAGCACTGGACCCCATGCTCACAGTGCTTAGAAAGATAGCTGCACCTCTCTGAAGAGGACTGGAACATATGTCTGGTGTTGGCTGCTTTTCTTGTTCAGAGAGGAATTGCTTGTCATTTTGTGGTTGGACTGCTGTAATGGCAAGATCAATATGATATGCTTTAGGATATTTCCTCTCTGTGAAAGGCACTAGTGGGCTAAAAGAGACTGCACTCTGGGTAGGACACCATTCCTATAGAGCCTGCAAATTTGTATTGTAAGTTTGTTCCTAGCAGAGCATGCCTGACTTTTAATATACACATGCAAATGATCCTTCGGACTAGTCACCCCAAAGGTAATAGGAGGAGTCGAGTATTGTGAAAGGCACTAGTAGGCTGAAAGAGACTGCACCCTGGGTAGGACACTATTCCTAGAGAGCCTGCAAATTTGTATTGCAGGTTTGTTCCTAGTTGAGCATCTCTGACTTTTAATATGCATTGTTTGGTATATGTGTTATGAGAATGTTATTGCCAGAGTGTGAACCATTACCAATGCATTTCTTTGTGTGTGTTGTCATATGTTTTAGTATTCAAATATATTAACTAGTGATATCGTTTTAAGTCATTGCGACATTTGTATAAAGACAAAGTGTAACAACTCAGCTGCACTGTAGGGTAAATGTTTCACAGCGCACTGGAGAATTCAAGGGGTTAAACACACTTTTTAAATTAATGGGAATTCTTTACATCTTTATTTGCTCTTTTTTTGTATATTTGGTTTGCACTCAAATTGCTCCACTTTCTCTTTATACATGCGAACACCGAAAGCAAAAGTAGTCCACACGAAAAATCTAGCAAATATGTAAAATCATACTGTGACTAAAATATCATCTGCAACAGATTTTATTTCCAACTTATAGCCTGAAAAAACAGAAAGAAAATTCGTTGCAAAGGGTAAACTTATTACAGAGAACAGGACTGGGATTTTCTGGCCATTTTAAGGTATATATTATGGGATATTACTTCCCCTTTAAGGACTGAATTCATCAGTAGAGTCCAGAACTCCAACTCTACTAGGGAATAGTGCTCTTATTAAGAAAAAAAAAGTTAGGGTGCCCGATGCTATCTCTGTTATTCCTTGATTAGTGACAGTAACAAGAAGATTATTCATCATAATATATGAAAATATATTACCAAACATCTTGTGTAGTTTGGAACTGTGATACTTAAAGGAGGACAAAACACTGAAGTATTTAACCAAACCAGTATTATATGTTAAGTTTAAAGGGATAGTAATGCTTCGTTTTATCTTTATTTTATTTTGTAGGCATTAAAAAAACATGAAGAACAATATAAGTCTTATCTCTCAAACCTTTATGGTTTGAGAGATATTCACAAGCAACGTTTCCCCTCCCACCCCTTTTACCTAGTATAAGCCATCTCTTCTCAGATGTGGAATCCAGTCTGTAGACCACACAGATAACAGAAGGGGACAATCTTCTTCCTATGAGAACAATGAAGATTGTCCCTCTCTGCAATCTACCTGGGCACCTCCCTTCTGCTCTGGCTGAGCACTGTTACATCAGTAAAATGGGCGGGAAGGGGAGACTTTGTCATTGAATTACTCTTGAACTACAACTCTGACAGAAATGAAATAACACTATCCAAAGTCCAAATACTATGATGATTAATTAGAGCTGCTTTTATTATGAAACATTACTATCCCTTTAAGCACTCTCTGTACTTCAAATGGGTACTTGTGTGTTTTTACAGCACTGAATTGTTCTTGTAACAGGAGGGGATGGGGGTATAGGGAAATGTTAATGTTAACCATTGTGTCATTTCTTTTCTTCCCTGTTATAACAATTTAATACCAATTGCGCAAAAGCATATTCCTGACTTAACACAACAATGCTTATGAGCCTGATAAAATTAGTTAACACTTTAATGTATGTAAAACGTGTATTTATTTGGTTAAAAAAGAGAAAATAAAAACATATATTTTCATTTCTCATATATATCTACTTATACATTTTACATGAATACTATTGTCTACATTTGTTTGCTGATGGCAGAGTATAATTTTCTTTAGACTTGAAAACTTTTGCCATCGATGTAGTTTGGGATTGGTAGCAATAATGACTATAGGACTCAGTGTGGAATAAGAGCAAGAAAGCACTATTCTGGCATCATTGATCTCAGCTCTGACATTAGAGAGAGTCAAGGTATAAATCCACATGGAATTATCCAACCCAAATAAAAGTGCATAGCAAATAACCAACAGGATGACAGCCCTGGATGCTTTGTACTCAACTGATTTTCTTTGTGTTCTGTCTGAGCTCCGTTTGCCTTCTATGGATCTTGCATGTCTGAGCAGCATATATACAATATAACTGCTTGCAATTGTCATTAATCCAACAAAAAGAAAGTCCCTGAAGGCAAAAAATGATCCATTGACAATGTAAGAAATATAAGTGAGAAAATCTGTATCACAGTAAACCAAATGCAGTGTATATGGTGAGGTTGTAATATTTTTTCTTGATTGGGCATATAAGATGCTAGCTGGGTAGAGCATAAGATTGATTAAAAGGATAATCAATATTATAAAGGATACATTGGTGCTTATTTTTTGCTTGAGATGAATCCATATCTTGGTGCTTGGAGCTATGAGAATGCACTGGTGACAACTAAGGAAGCTGGTGATGCAAATTGACATGGCTCTACTCATTCTGTATGTGAATATAACAAATTTGCACTTTGTGTCATCTAGCAAGCCATCCACTCCTATGGCATGCAGGGACTGAGGGATTACTCTGGAAAGGACAACAAGAAGGTTCACTAAAGCCAAAACCATAATTATGATATTGGCTGGCATAAGCTTTTTCTCTGTGATTCTTATAAAACAAAATTTCAACACAATGTAGAGATTTCCTGGAATTCCAATCACTGCTAAGAGAATAAAGCCAATGGCTTTTATAATAAGTTGAATATCCATTCCTCTGATTTTGATAGGAGGCACCTAAAAGAAAAATCGGTTAACATAAAGCTGGTCCATGCATTTATTACACATAATCAGATTAAAACAGGAGTCATTTAAGGAACAGGGAACATTTTTTTTTCTCATCTGACACAGGACTCCCTGAATGACGTGCAGCCGCGCAGGGAGCCCTGAAATCCATAACGGTCCTGGCAGGTCATGGGTCTTTATCGCATGTTGGACCCATGACATGCCAGGACGTCATGGGTCCTTAAGGGATTAAATGGAAGTACTCACCAAATGATACACAACTAAAGGTTCAGTAACTTCTATATGGAAAAAACAGAATCATTCTATACTTCCTTTACTGCAGCCATGTACTTGCACTAATCCTCCTCCTTCTACTGTCTCTGTATGTTGTCATGATTACTAATTAGATTGCAAACTCTTTGGGGCAGGGTCCCCTTCCCAATAAATGGTTCCCTTTGCTGCACTTTCCCCCTGCTAATAATGCAGTGATCACATTTTAGCCTGATTCTCGTAACCCTGTCCTGTATTTATTTTATAGATAAATAAAGATAAAAAATTATATGGGCTAATATACACCTAAATACTGCGATATTTTTCATTTATGGCATGTCTGATTACTTAGACTTTTACCCTAAACTGATCTCTTCAGAGCTTCATGTCATAAATAGGAGGACTAGGACTGTGTTTAAGTGTCAAGGTATTTTATACAATCCATATTGATTGAATTTCAGGAACTAGGATTAATAAAAAGGATAGTAATGCTTAAAGGACCAGTATAGGGTCCACACAAGACCCTTATAAATTCTTAGCTTGTACATATTGTAGCACAATGTAGCACAGCTGCTGTGCCTGGGAGAGCTCATAGAATGGGTACCACTGGTTACACTTGGTGCAGGTGTACAAGGACGTTGCCATCCTATAAATGGAGTAGGGAACGGAATTACCAGCGGTATGTGAAATTAGCACTGGTTTGGGTATGTTTATGTTCAGGCGTGAGCAAGCGACCTGCAGAATGCAGCTATACACCAGTTATGTAGTTATAATCACTACAACCTGGATGTGATATAGACTTAAGAGGACTGATTGTGCAGATTTATACTAGCAGGACATTGTGGATTGTTAATCCTTTAAGTTCTGGAGTGGTATACAACACATAGTCCTCTGGTACTAAAAGGTTAACTCCTTGGGTGCCAGCGGGGTATGCAATGCATTGCTTTGCATACCCCACCGGCCAGGGCCGGCCCAACACATTGTGCTGCCTGGGTCCAAGGATGAAATGCTGCCCCCCCAAACTACACCCACCAAAACACGCCCATATGGCTGTTCTAAGCAAATGTAACCCTTTGAGTGCCAAAGGGGGTATGCAGTGTATTGCAATGCGCTGCATACCCTCTGGCACAGTAAGGGTTAAGTCCCAGGTCTTTCAAAGTCAACCAACTCCCCTGGTTACATTCTCTGTGCAGTTAGTATAATGTGAAGACAAATGGAAGAACTGCACATTTTAGATTATATTTTAAAACTGTCCATTTTTTTACAATTGCAGCAGTGTTAGATAGCAATCTTTCACATAGGACACCATTTTAACCCTTTCATAACAAGGGATCTCTGCTCCTGTACTCAGAGGGTTAGAATTTTCTGCTCCTGTAAAATCTAACTGTACAGGAGCAGACATCTCTAGTTATGAAATTGTTAAAGTGGTGTCCTGCGTGAAAGATTGCTATCTAACTCTGCTGCAGATGTAAAAAAAATGGACAGTTATAAAATACCATCTATGTCTGTCTCCCCCCATGTCTCTCTCTCCATGACACCCATGTCTCTCTCTCTCTCTTTCCCTCCATGCCCACCCATTTCTCTCTCTCTCTCTCTCTCTCCCTCCATGCCACCCATGTCTGTCTCTCTCTCTCTCCCCCTCCATGCCACCCATGTCTGTCTCTCTCTTCACCATGTCATACATGTGTCCCTCTTCTCCCCATGTGTCTCTTTGCCATATATCTTCTCCTCTTTTGTCTCTCTCTTTCCTCCATGTCTGTCTGTCTCTCTCCTCTTCCAACCTCTGTCTGTCTCTCTTCTCCCTCCATATGCCACAACCAGTTTGCCCATTAAATATGCCACTGCCAGATGCCCATTAAAACATGCCCCAGCACCCATATTGCTGACCCTGGACTTACCTCAGCACCCCAGAACATGCTCCATTGCCCACCCAGGACTTACTGCAGCACCCCAGGACATGCCCCATTGCCCACCCAGGACTTACCCCAGCACCCCAGGACATGACCCATTGCCCACCCAGGACTTACCCCAGAACACTACTCTTTGTCTCCAGCTGGCAGTCACTTGTCACTGAGCCGGCAGCCCAACCCTGACAGCAGGCGCGCTTGGCAGGGTGTCACTACTCTTTGTCTCCAGCCGGCAGTCACTTGTCACTGAGCCGGCAGCCCAGCCTTGACTGACACTGTCAGAGTTGGGCTGCCGGCTCAGTGACACGTGACTGCCGGCTGGAGACAAAGAGTAGTGACACCCTGCCAAGCGCGCCAGCTGTGACAGTGATTAGTCTGGCTCAGCCTTGGTCAGGCTGATAGACTAAGGCTGAGCCACACTAATTACTGTCACAGCAGGCGCGCCTCTCACAGAAGGGAGTCAAAACTGTTTGTCCTGTGCCGTGTGGACACAGACCTGGCAGCTGGCTGGCACAAAAATGACATACAGTGGTGGCAAATTGCCACCCCAGTCAAAGTGTCACCTGGATCCATGGACCCACCGGGACCCATGTTAGGGCCGGCCCTGCCACTGACACTCAAAGGGTCAATAATCTGTAGTGTGCTAATAGTATAAATCTGCACAATCAGTCCTCAAAAGTTTGTATATTATGAGGAAACAGATACCGATTTTGGGAAACACATCATTCATCCAGGGTGCAAAAGAAGGGAAGGGGAAGCATCCACCAAGGCTGCAGGCAGGAGAAGAAAGTGGAAGACACATGTAATGAAGGGAGTATGCTCGCTCCTAGGGAGAGCTGGGGAGGGAGGTGGCAGGAGAAATTCAGTATAGGGGATATCCTGCAGAGCTGTGTGGTACAACTTGACCGCAGGAACTGGTGACCTCTCTGTACACTTATAAAAGGCTATATCTCGTAAAGTATTGGAATTTAAAAAATTTAATGAAGAAACCTAAAGACCATTTTAATAGCTACATTCAATAGCATAGAGTGTTTTGAGGGTGAAAGCTCCCCTTTAAATAAACAACTAACTAAAATAAACAGCTCTTTATAATATAGTTCAGCAATGCAGTGGAGAACTCTCTGGCATTCAGGGGGTTATTAAAATCTATTTAAGTACATGGGAACTTAGAAATGTTTATTTTGTCCCCTGTGGTGCAGTTGGTTTACTCCAAAACAACTCTATTTTACTGGGATGCTCATACCTGTCCTCAGACCCCCCCAAAAGTGCATGTTTTCAGGATCTTTCAGAATGAACAGGAGACTGGTAGTGTAAAAATGACACCTTTAACCCTTTGAGTGCCAGAGGGCTTCAGAATGCTTTACTAAGCATGCAACCCATACCCCTCTGGCACTCAAAGGGTTAATGGTCAAGTGAGTTGATCTAGGGTGCAAGCTTTCAAGACAACTTGGGTCTCTTGTTTGGTAAAGTTTATAGCCAGAGAAGTCGATAGAATGTATGGGTTAACCCTCCATGTGCCACAGGGGTACACATCCCATCCCTTGCAATGAGCTGTGCAACCCCCTGGCACCAGAAAGGCCCAAACTATGTGTGTGACATAAATTCCTTGTCACAGTTCAGGCCACAGTTCGGAGTGTTAAACTTATCAGTTTATACCTTATACTTTCTGTCTCTCTGTGTCCTAACATTCCCCATCAGTACAATCACTTTGAAACCTTTAATGTTGTGATCAGTATTTCAAAAATGTTGACCCACTGGGGTGCATCTTTTGTTGTTCACATTGGACCTATGAGAATGTATCTTTTTTCTAAGGGTTTGTACTGCTTCACCTACATATAGTCCTGTTGGGAGACATTTCACACACACGATGAGATAAACAACAATAAATGTGCCACATGTGTGAAGTGATTATTTGCATGAGTGTTTAACCTGCCACAGAATGTGCATTCAGCCTTCTTTCTTATTATGTCTGAAGAACAGAACTAACATTGTCTTGAAAGCTTGCATCCTAGAGGTACTAAGAAGTTATCCAGTAAAGGTATCATTTTTACTCTGCCAGTCTCCTGCTTTTTCTATGGCTAACAGTACCACACTTTACCTATCAGAACCATTTGTTGACCCTCTTAGGTTAATTTGAGGAGATGCTGAAAACCTGACAGTTGGGGAGGGGGTCTCATCCATTAATAGACTGACTTATTAAGCTGGTGCACTAAAAGCAATCAGCAGCTATAACTTACTTCTAAAATACATCAAATGTTTTTTGGGCGGTTTTACCCCTGGTTGTTTAATGGGAACCAAATCATGCCGTTGGTGTAAGAGGGTCAATTTGTTTAACAAATTAATCTTCCTTGATGAGTGTCCTTCATGCAGCAATCAGGAATAACTATGCATGTATGTTTTGCATTAGAAGTGTGGTTTTTAATATACAGTGCCTTGCTCTTGCTCACATCTCCTCACAGTAAACAGTGGGCTTCCATACACCTAAATGGATTGTAACTGATTGAACATGTCATCTGTTTATAAATAAACAATTTGCAGGAGATTGCAAGAGATCAAAAACAGCTAAAGTATTATATAGAGACTAGTATAAAAGCCCGTTTACACGTGCCAAGGTCCAGAACCCTTTGAGTGCCAGAGGGGTACGCAAAGCATTGCTTTGCAATGCGTTGTGTACCCCTCTGGCACTGAAAGGGTTTAGCGGCCGCTACCCCACTGTTCCACGCAATGCAGTCTTGCGTCGCTTCACTTGCATGACTCACTCGCAATGTAATCATGAGCAGTAGAGACTGCCAAACTCGCGCAGTCTCTACTATGCATGACGGCTTCTGACAAACATCCTAGCTAATTATATAGGATAGCGGACTGCTGTATGAAGGGTATATTAATAGTGACTTATTCAAAGGGGATGATTCCTCTTGAAATATATTTATTTTTACAATATGATCAGCCCATGTTTTTTAGAAATCAACAAAGACCATTGTCAGAATGGACCTCTCTAGCATTCAGGTTCAAAGTCCTATTTAAATTAACAGGTATTATGATAATATTCATTTTTTCCCTGTGGTGCATGTGGTTTTCGCCAGAATTGTTCCAATTCACATTCATGCGTACAGTGTTTCTCATTAATGCAATTTATTCTTAATGCATAGAGTTATTATGATACTTGCAGGTTAGTAAGCAGTCAAAATCTCACTGAAGCATAAAGTGGACTGCAGATGACTCTACTTGAAATAGTTGTGGAGCAGTTAAGGACTTACCAGTTCAATATGCTTCCATGATGTGTCTATAGTTTAATCAGTATGCAGTCTTACTTCTATTTATAATCATTTTAAAATGACTTCATCTCACATGGGTTTAATTACATTTTTCAATCAGGTCTGCACTGCAGAAAACACATTTTTCAATTTGCTACAATTTCATTCAGCATGTTTATCCTATTGAGTGCTCAATTGATATTAGCCTGGCATAATGGCCCCAGATGATTCAGTCACGGGGGAACACACCTATTCTTTTTTCCAAATGTGCGTTAAAAATAGTGTTTGTTTCTGTAAGAAGTACCAGTAGCCCTGAAGATTTGACATATAATTATAAAATTATGATATCATGGGCTTGCAGTCTTGAAATTAAACGTATAAATTAAATGTATATCTTAATATATAGAGAGATGTAGACAATTTGCCAAGCACATGCTGTAATTTAATTACTCTTTATTTGTAAATCATAAACATAATCCTCAACTTCAAGCAAAATGAACTAGGTAATTGTATTGACCAAAAGAGAGCAACAAAGTGGATCTAAAGGCCATATGTTCAAAGAAGTAGTGAAAGAGCTTTTGTCATTTGTAACGACATTTTAAAGTACAGTGTCGTTGGGATCATTAATATTTTCAGAGAGTGTCGGTTGTGATTGAAAATATGTCGTTTGTCCTGATTGAAATTGTTGTATGTAAAGAGAAAAAATGTCTTAACTAACGACAAAAATGTCTTAAAAAATTTCTTAACAACAAAAATGTCTTAACTAAAGACAAAAATTCTCACATTCAGAACACATTCCCTCCACTTTTTTCTTAATGTACAAATTTTGTCTTTTGAAAGACATTTTTTGTCATTAGTTACGACATATTTTCTTTTCCTCTATATGACACTGGAGAATAGTTTAGCCCCGCCCTAGCCACGCCCCTTTGTCAATCAATTCTGGAGTTGTGTCGTACACAAAGGACATTACTAGTTTTTTGCCGTATACTCTATGGAAAATATGTCATTCATACATTCAATGACTTATTTTTGTCTTTCATACAACAATTTTTTGTTGTTATCCCTTTGAACATATGGCCCTAAGAGGCTCTGTCAGGAAAGGAATTTATATACCTGCTTGAGCACATGGTGGTCAGATAAAATTACTGACATTTTGCTTAAGCAAGTAAATCCTTTTACTATTTAGAAGTTTGGGCAATAGGGACCAAATAATGCTTTATATAGTATCTAGGGACAAAATGAAACACTAAACAGAGATTGTCTTGTGAATTAATGAATATTTAGATTTTAGAAAAATATCTGCCAGAGTGCATTACGTTTTACACCATTTTCTGTGTTAAGTTGCAGTAGAGATCTTGACATAACGCTTTGAATAACTGTTATTAGATCTGTGATTCTGTTTGCTGATCGATTTGTCAGATAATGGAAAAAATGTGGTTCAGCACAAAATGACTTAAAGGGACACTAATGTCCCATAAAAAAATATTCTTCTTTTATAGAGGTTAAAAAAATAAATTATGTTGCACAAATCCTATCTCTCAAACCTTTATGGTTTGAGGGATATTCGCCTATAAAGTTCCTCCCTCCCCTTCTCCTAACGTCAGCACTGTGCTGACAGCAAGAGATCCCAGTCCTGGGAACAGCAGTGCAGAAATCCCAATGAAGTAGTTCTTTTTAAATAACATGATTTCGGCTCTGCTGAAGAGCCTCCTCGAGTTGGCCGACTCAAATCTCCTGCTTTACAACTGACAGCAGGAAAAGGGAAACTTCCGGTACAAATATCTCTCAAACCATAGTGGTTTGAGAGATATAATTTGTGCTACATCATTTATTTTTTTAACCTCTACAAAACATGAAGATTTTTTATGGGACATTACTGTCCCTTTAAAGCTGCTGTTCTCAGCCATGGTGCTCTGACACTCTGGTGTGCCACAGACAACCACATAAGGTGCCCTTTTTTGTCTATAAAGACTTTGACAAAAAAAATGTACATTTTGTTTTAAATGTATATTTATAAATATTGTAATGCACAGTATATTAATTTTGTTATTCTAATTGAGACTGAAAGGTAATTATATACTTATGAATTTGTACTCTTCATTATATGCTTAACAAATGACCTATAAAATGTTAGGTGTACCCCAAAGATTCCAGACTGAGTATCAGAGGATGCACTGATTAAATGCAAACAATGACTTAGAACATGGATGGGCAACCTGAGGCCCACCAGCTGCTGAGAACTACAGCTCCTGTCATCGCCAGCCAGTCACTGTAGTCCTCATCTTCTGGAGGGCCTCATATAGCCAGGCTCTGACTTAGAGCATAACCATTGGTTTTCTGACATCATATGATCCCTTTTTTTACAATTGACTAAAATATCAAGGAGAACACAATACTAAGCAATTAAAAAATGCATTCTTGGTCTTGCATAGCAACCTGTTTTATACAATAACTGACCTTGCAGAAGGGTTCATTCATGTGAAAGTTTCCAGGTATAGAAATTTGCATTTATGTACTATATATTATAATTAAATTGATTGTCTCTTTATTGTTTATTAGTTTTAAAGCCCGTGTTCAAAGGCCAACACTAGCAGTGCTGCAGTCATGCGCAGTACTGACTGCCCAAAAGCTCCGCTGCTGATACGGAGCGCGGTGCTCCGAATTCAGACCGTAGTACTCTCTGCGCACCTTCCCAGGAAGGTGTGTAGAGAGGACTCCGGTCTGAATTCAGATCGTCCCACTCCGTATCAGCTGTGGAGCAGGCAGTCTGTACTGCACATAACTGCAGTGTGTGCAGCCATCTCTACTGTGCATGCCAGCTTCTGACAAACATCCTTAGCGAATTATAATATAGGATATTGTAGGAAGTATCATCGCTGGGTGTGCATTATGTGTAGGTATATACTTTTTCCCTGAAAAATTGGGTATAATTTACACTTGCATATTTCATACGCAGGTATGATACCTGATATTTTAAAGCATATAATAAATACGTAGTATTGTTTGTTCCATAACTAGCCACCTAAATATCAACAGTTAATACATTTTTATCAAACATGCACAGCCAGAACTGACTGGAAAAACTGAAGTTTGCAAATTAGATAGATATTGAAAAGGCAGTTTGGAATTTGTAATATTGCATGAGTGTCCACATAGAAAAAAATAGTGTTTTAGCTCCAAATACAGAGTAGTCATTAATAACCATTATGTATAGTTATTGTTGATCTATATTCCCTGTTACATTGGTACCATCCTTCTTTTTAGGAATATTTCAAGCTCTATACTTTTTATCATGTGAATTTTAGCACTTATGGAGCACCTCCACTTAGTTTATACTGTTTAGTATTTTTGATATATAATTACCGCTACAAATTTATAATGAGAAATTGCAATGTGAGAATTGGCAAGATTCAAAATGGTCAAAAACTGATTACACCATATAGAGCTGGAAAAAGAGACGACTGTGGAAGCCAGCTGATTGAATCTGGAGATAAACATAATTTGTACATCATTCATTTTAAAAGGTTCAATGAAAATACACATGGAAAAGCCCTAATGGCAATAAAAACAAAAACTTCATACTTACAAATAATAAAACTTGTGCACTGACTGCTTGGTCTTAAACCATTTTAACACTGAAAGCAACCATTAGCTAATGAGAGCCAAAATCAAAATTTTGATTTAGCACTGTCCAATCACTTTAGTCTTCTGCAAGACCTTCCAGGCACATAAATTTCAACTCGCAATGATATAGTTATTGAAATTATTGTAGGCACTGCACATGCCCTTGCACCTGCTGTGGAACTAGAAAAATCAACCAGAGTATCAAAAGAAACAGTTGCCATGATGAAAAAGTAATAAGAAATGAAGAGGAAATTGTATTGTTAGAGACAAGTTAGAATATGTATAGGGCAAGGGCAAAAGTTTTTGCCTCAAAAAAGAAGCTTCAAAAAATAACACTTTTTGCTGAGTGACACATTATTCACAAAATGTGCCGTTTTTCCTCTTTTTTCACTTAGCTCGTTGCATTGAAATCAATGGTAAGGTAGAATTGCTCCCCACTATGTGGCAAGTTTCCCTTCTTTTCCAAAAGGCATAGTATAAAAGGGGTGTCAAGTTCCCGCAGCATGCCATTGTGTGTTTGTCAAATTATGAGAGAGAAGCACATTTTTCAGTTAGAGATGAAAGGCTAATAAAGTGGACCACTCAGGAGGATAAGAAGGGAGAAAGGAGGCTGACCTCAAATAACCCAAAATCTTGTGTGACTGACTGGGAAGACACAGGCAGCCATGATCCAAGTTTCTTCTTGATCTGGCTGTCATTATCTCCTTGTTAGAGGAGTCTGGGGTGTGTAAAGGGAGCAAAGGAGAATAATCCCAAATACTCCAACATTCTGTGTGACTGACTGGAAACACACAGGCCGCTATGATCCAAGTTCCTTCCTGATCTGGCTGTTATCTCTTTGCTAGGGGAGTCTGGGGGTGTGAGAAGGGATCAAAGGAGATTTACTCCAAATTCTTGTATGAGTGATTGAAAAGACACAGGAGGCCATGATCCAAGTCCCTTAATGAGCTCTCTATTGCTTCATCACATTCAGGCAGTTCTATTGTGTACCATTAATAAACCATCTAAAAACTCTGATGATGACAACAAGTCACATTGTATTGTTGATGGCATATTGGATGAAAGTGTATCAGTTGAACCATTTGATAGTGAGACAAACTAGCTCATAAATACCAATCCTAAATGTAGTAGCAAATATTGTGAAAGTAATAGTAAAAAGAAATTGTTTAAGATCTTAAAAGCCTAGAGGAATATAAACACAGTGTGCAAGAAGCAGTTGGTGATGCTGAGGATGACCTAATGATGATTTATGATGTTGATAGATAGATTTAGAGTATATCTTTCCAGCATCCTTCTCTTTTTCAGATACAGATGAAATTGAGCGTGAGAGAGATGATGACATGGCCAGAACATTAGCTGAAAGGCAAAAGCTCAATCTTCCACCACTGCAAATGAGCACTGTGCCTGTTTATAAAATTATTTGAGAAAACATTTGGAAAGTCTAACCCTGGACAAGCAAAGATGCCCAAAATAACATTCATGCTGTCAGTCATCATCAGCATTGTCAACACTTTCAAGTCCAAGTCTCACTCAGTCACACATACTACTAGCGTTGAGTAACTAACAGCAACAACACAGGTTATCAACATCCACAGTTTTAGCTATGATGAGTGCCTCTGCTGCTGTTGGAAATGTAGCACCTTTGACACCCAGCAGTAGTAAAACCGCAGCAATATCCAGCCCCTGTAGTAATAGCAGCCCCACGGGAACCCCTCAGTCAATGAAGTCCACAGTATGGAGATACTACTCTCATGATCCAAAAGCTAAGGATGTTGCTATCTGTTGTCTATGTAAAAAAGCATGTGAGAGGGGGAAAGCAGACTCACACCTAGGCACCTCCTCATTGAGATCCCACCTGACGCACAAACACAGGTCTGACTGGGAGACATACTATCAACATGTCAGAGATGCCACAACTAGCAGCAGCACAAGCACTCCAATAAGTTTCTGGGGTACATAATAGAAGTAGTGATGTTGATATATCAGAGAGTGTGCCAAGATTTTGTTAATTCAAAATAGGACCTATGGCTCCTGCTGCAGATGAGTATGACTCTGAGTTTGCTGACTCTGAGACTGCCCACACATGCTGACTCCACCTCTACCACCTCCTCTAGTCATGATGTTAAAGCAATCAAGTGATAGGGTTCTGCCATATACTGCCATACTGAGTTAATGGTAAGGAGTCAAAAACTTCACAAAAACAATCCCAAAGTGCGACTGTGGAATGGCAAGATGTTGGTAGTGAACATGCTGCTGTATTCTTTCTGGGGATTTTGAAAACTGATGTCATGTGTAGATCCTCGCTGGCATATCTCAAGCCACAGCTATATTTCTAGGACTGCTGTGCCAGAATTGTGCAAGCAGATGGTTAGTGTAGTGAGCAAAAGGCTGGAAAGCCCATATGGCAAGAAAATCCACCTGACAACAGATATGTGGACAAGTCATCAGAGCACAGACTATATGGCTGTGAATGCTCACTGGGTTTCCCTCCCACCACCAGTGGGCAACACTACTAGCTTACAGCAATTAGGTGACAACCGTAATCTTGTTTCTTATTCTGGCAGTGTGATTAAAAGGCAGCAGCAGGATAGCCTATACCATAAGCATGCCACCTTGTGCATGCAGAGTTTTGAGAGACAGTCCACCAAAGCCATAGATGTATTAAGTAAACTAGAGCAGGTGATAGGGGTATGGCTTCTACTCCGCTCCTTAAAGGCTGGTTTTGTGTCTGCTTTTAATGGCTCCAGATTAATAGCTGCTTGGAGAATGTGTGATATAGTGCTTGTACCCTGCTTTGTCCATGTGCTAAATTATTGGCATAATCCAAAACCTTGGGAGAGATGCTGACTTTTGCCCTCAAAATCTGTGCCCATTTTAGCCACTCCTACAGTGCACGGAATGCATTATATTCCATACAGGAGATTAACAACCTGCCCCATCATCAACTGAAAATGGAGGTTCCTACCAGCTGGAATTCCACACTGTACATGATAGTGTATTTGTATGAGCAGAATAAGGCCATGAGTGAATACACAGTGCAGAAGTGGAAGGGTACAGAGGGAGCCTCCTTGTCACTTGGACAATAGAAACTAATGTGTGCTGTATGTAAGCTGCTGAAACCTTTTGAGAAGACAACCGTGTTGGTTAGTCACATGGGGCAGGAATTAGCTAAATTCTTCCACTCATATTTATTTCAGAAAAAAATGAGAGGCTAGGTTAGCATAAGGACAACACAGACATATATCAGCTGGTCAAGGGCATTCCTAGCATTAGGAATGGGAGAAATGTCAGAGAAATTTCCCAAGGGAAATATATAATTTTTCCATTTTTTTGTAAAAGTTTTCACCCATACACAATACATTAAATGTTCTCATTTAGTCCACTGTCAATACATTTCCAGCCAGAACTTTGCCATATTTTGCCTATGTTTCTTATGACTGCAACATTTCCCACAACAATATGTGTAGGCACTCTAAGACTTGTCATCTCCAAAAACAAACTCAGAATCATACCTCTCTGCAGCAGGAACATAACATCTTGGCACACTATTTAACACATCAACAGCACTTCTATTATGTACTCCACTGCCCCAGGAACATTTAGGAGAATTTCTGTGGCACTAGTTGTAGCACCTCTGACATGTTGATGATGTGTCTCACAGTTAGACCTGTAGTTGTGCTTCAGGTGGGAACTCATTGCGGAGGTGCCTAGGTGAGAGCTTGCTTTCCCCCCTCCTCACATGCTAGTTTTTATACAGACAACAGAACACAACAGTATGCTTAGCTTTTGGATCTTCATAGACTGCAGGGTTCCTGAGAGGTTACCTCTTCTACTATTGGGGCTATATGTTGCTGAACTTGTCCTACTACTAGGTGTCACAGGTGCTGCATTTCCAACAGCTGCAGAGACACTCAAAACTAAGGCTGTAGGTGCTGTTGCTGAGTCTTCGCCTTTCAGCTAACTTTCTAACCATGTCATCATCTCTTTCAATCTCAAGAAGACTCAGAATGCTGTAGGGATATATTCTAGGTCTACAACAGTCAGTCATTTGGTCATCCTCAGCATTGCCTGCTGCTTCTTCCCAATTACCTTTATATTTATCTAGGCTTTTTGAGGTCTTAAATAATTTCTTTTTACTTTTTCTCTTTGAGGGACTTTCACAAAGTTCAGGAAAGGTGTTTTTTTGCTTGTTTGTCTCACTGTCAGATGCAGCAGTTGGTTTAGCTGCTACGCTTTCTTTCATTATTCCATCAACACTAGAATGTGAAACTGTCATATTCAGTGTTTCCAGAATGTTTATTAATAGCACTTGTTGGTGGTGGAACTTTTGGTGGGACTTTGACAAACTGTATCATCCTCGGGAGGAAAAACGTCATTATCATTTATTGCACACTTTGCAGAAAATCATGCCTGCAGTCAGTTTTTGGACTACCACTTTAATCACATGTCCCTTCTCTGATCCTAATCCTTTCACCCCTTGTGCATTTACTGGACATTACTCAACTACTTTGTGTGTTTTTACTGTAAAGTAAACAATGTAACTGATTGTGTGTGATGTCTTGCCTTTGATCTCTACAAAATACTCTATCTCGTCTAATATCAGTCTGCCACAGTCAGAGTCCACATCAGGGTCCCTGTGTCTGTCACCGATCACATCTTTCTTTCTTTCTTTCTTTCTTACTGTCCCCCTATCCCTATCACTGTCAACAACAAAAAACATGCTTCCTGTTCACCTGCTTCTTTCCCTAGACTCCCCTAGGACAGAGATAATGGCAGATCAGGAAGAAACCTGGATCATGGTTGCATATGTCCTCCAAGTCAGTTGAGGTGTTTGGATAATTCTCCTTTGCTCCCTTCTCGCACCCCTAGACTGCCCTAGGATAAATATAACAGCCATATTAGGAAGGAACTTGGATCACAGCTGTCTGTGTTTCCAAATTTGGAGGTATTTGGGGAAACCTCCTTTGCTCCCTTCTCCCTGAGTTCATCAAAAGGATACTGGAAGAAAATCAAGGGCTACAGAAAGCAAAATGAAACCTGGCCACACATAGGAGCCAAATGTTTGCATTAAAGTTTAAAGATGGTACAAAAACAAAAACCAACAAAAACTAATGGTTACATTGTATTCAAATCTTTATAAGGCTGAAGAGCAACAACTTAATGCATCACCAGAGGCTGAAGCTGTAGCAAAAGTTTTGGTAGAAGAAGTAGAAACTGCAATAAAATCAAAGCAGCTGTGGGGGTGGTGTGGCAGCCATACTGGATGGATGCATTCCAGCATAGCTCCTCTCCTCCGAAATCAGAATCATGTGCCATCTATCACTAACTTTGCTGACTGCCAGGACTGCACTCCCAGTTCTTAGAACTACCTGTGGGAGACTTTCCTGCGGCCCTCGACCCTTGGAGGCTTATCTCCATGCTGGTGGAGGCCTAGGCTGCACAACTGCGGCCTCACGTGCCAATATCATGGGCTGGGGTGAAGCACCTGAGGGGCCTGCGGCTGGACCGCTGCCCTGTGGAAGGTGCTGGTGATTAGCGGAGCCCTGCTTGCCTTGTGTACTGGGAGGTGAAGACGCTACTGACAATGCTGAACCTGGCTGCTCGCCACACCTGGTACCTTGGAGACCGCATCTACTGCCTCAGGCTGTGCATCAGGTCTGGTGGCTTCCTTACTTTCCTGTTTCCTCCAGCAGACTGACTGTGGGAAAGAGGCAGTGATGCTGGAGTGGGTTGTCCTGGAGGAGAGGTCCTTTACGTGAGGTCAGGGTGGCTTGCACCCTTTCATGCGTCCTGCCACTTCTAACTTACTCATGAATGGACTACCTCTGGAGCATCTTTCTTAACATCTGACCCTCTGCATACCTTGCACTGTGGTGTGAGCGCTGCTGTGGAAGACACCCTGTGCATCTGGATTCCTGGGTTGTATTCTCTGCTACTGTGAGTTGTGCCCCCAAGGGCCTAAACTAGTGACTCTCAGCTGAGCCCTTGCTTCACTGCCTGCCTCACTTCCATGAGTGGTCCTATGCTGTCTCTCCTGCTGTGTTACCCACCTCCCCCCCAGAGTACTTTAGTGTACCCTCCTTGTTTTTTATTTTTGTCTCCCAGTACCCCTCCCCTAAGTAGGTTATGTACCCAGTGGCTGTTCTATTCTACTTTTTCTGATCTCCTGATGTGTTCTATGTTGTGAACTGCAGTTTGGAGACAGCTGCCCGCTGATACCCTAATTTTTAAGTTATTTGCCCACCCTCATGTGGACTTCCCTCCATCAGTTTCTTTGAGGTGTGGTCTTCTGCCCTGTACATCACCTCAAATATGGTCAAGAAATCCAGCAATTATAAATCGAGGCTAGACAAATACGCCAGAGGTCAGATGGCTGAGTGTGAAGTCAAGGAGCTTATGGTGGGCCCCTCGGCCCTGGCATCGCTGGCACCATCTTCTGGCTCTGAGGATACCACACAAACTCACTTTGCGGAACTCAATGCAGCCATTGCTAACTGTCAAGCTGTATTAACCTCTAAGATTGACATGGACCAGGTTGACCTGAATCTCCTGAGAGAGGACCATCAGGCGAGGAGGGAGAGCATCTCAGATGTATAAGGGCGAGTCTTGACAGTGGAAGGCGTGCTGTTCCCAGACCAGGAGGCAATACAGACCTTGTAGTTCCAGGTGCAGGTCCTTGCTTGAAAGGCAGATGACATGGAAAATAGGCTGAGGCACTCCAATAAATGCACTGTGGGCCTCCTGGAGTGGTGTGAGAGAAGATCACCTGGGAAGTTCCTGGAAACTTGGATTAAATCGACTCTTGGTGAAGATGACTTGTTTACGTGCTTAGTTCTTGGGAGAGCTTGCAGGGATCCAGAGGCCCCGCATCAACCGATGATTGCTAAGTTGCTGAACCTCAAGGATTGTGATGCTATATTACATCTTGCCAGATTGAAGGGCCCCTTGACCTATGAAAACCACAGGGTATCCATATTTCTAGATTTTTTGGCAGATGTGCAGAAACAACAGTGGAAGTTTCAGGAGGTAAAGCTATGCTGTACCCGGCAAGTCTGCGGGTTACCCATGGAAACAGCACTCATTTCTTCACCTCTGATGCGGAAGCTATGGCCTGGTTGGAGAGTCTATAGTTCTGTGTGGCCGCATGTACTCCTGTGGTGGAATTTCTACTTATTTAGAATGTTCTGTTCCTTTGATGTCTGCAGAGGTGACTGACCTTGATGGACCTGATGCTTGCCATTGTGTGGCCCTCGGATGGGCTGCGACCTTCTGTCCCTGAAATTATGCTCTCCTGTTTTGATCAGGGGGTCTTGTTCCTGTGGGACTTGCTGTTCTCTTGACCTATTGGATCCTCAGCCTATGATGATGGACACTGGTCCTGACAGGAGCTGCTGCAAAATATTGAGGGGATCTGATAAGGGGGAGTAAGACTCCCCTTCCTTTCGAACCCATGTTGGGGTTCCGGTATTTTGTTCTTGGATCCACTTACTGATGTGTTCTGACCTGGCACCTCATCCATTCATTGTGCCTTCTGTGGGTCTCTGGGCATAATAACCTTGCCTGAGGCACCCACCACTGCATGGGGTCCCCTGTCAGATGTGGGGGATGGTGGGAGGGGTTATACCTGTTTAATACCAGAAACAGAGAGAAGAAAAGCTCACAACGCCAACTCACCCTAGCATATCCATATGATAATTTTAATGTGAATATAAAGATAGATATATAGAAGGCAGCACGGAATGAGAGGGTTCTCCAGTCCCCCAAATATCAGGCCAAAAAACCCAAAGTGCAACACATACAGGAAGACAAACCTGCCCTCCTCTATATAAAGAACAGGTGTGTGCCATGTGATGTTGGACATATATATAATAATTCGTAGTAAATAAGTGAAAATTTGGTTTCACATATTGGCCAAGTTGTGGGTAAGCTTGCCACCCCCTCAAGGTATCTCACTTTAAGGCAAGTCCTACTCTAATAAAGCCTATAAAGACCTATCTAGATACAATTAAAATCAAAAATACCTGAGGAAATGTTATAATAAATGCCTTGGAGAGTGGAGTGTCATTGGAGTGTCTTCTTAGTATTTGTGGGTCCCAGTGTGGTGTAATTAAAACAAAAGACATACATTGTAATAAAAAAGATGTAAATAGAGGACTTACCTGATGCAACAAACCCCAATGGGTCTGCATTGTGTGGGTATAGGAGGACTGTGGATCCAACAGTCCTCTCCATAAATGAAACCTTTTTATCAACCCCCCACAGGTCATGTGAGGAGTAAATGATTACAAACAGACAGGGTGCATGCAAGCTAGGACAGACTTGAGGACTAGTCCTTAAAGTAGTGCATTCCATAAGTGGTTAAATAGGATAGGAGAAAGGCTGCTAAGAATAGCAAGGTATTTTGTTCTTGGATTCATTTACTGAAGTGTTCTGGCCTGGGACCTCATCCATTCGTTGTGCTCTTCCGTGGGTCCCTGGGCATAATAACCTTGCCTGAGGCTCCTACTGCTGCATGTGGTCCCTGTTCAGATGTGGGGGAGGGGGTTATACCTGTTTTGTAGCAATGGCACTGCATGTCATTGTTATGCCTTTGTTAGGCACCGCATTCCTGCATTATGTTGTTTTCTGAAATTCCTGGAGGTGATCTACTCATCTGGGATTCCCACCGCTGAATGAGATCCCTGAACTGGGTGTAAGGGAGGTGGGGGTGGGTGGGACTGCTTTTATGTTTTACCGGTCTTTGGCCTGTTGACATTGTTCTGTATTATTATTATTACATCTCTATCTGGGACAGAATTCCTAGGTGGTGCTAATTTCTGGGCATGCCACACTTGCCTAGAATGCCCGCCACTGTGCGTGGTCTCTACACCAGATGTGGGGAATGTGGGGGGTGGAGATGCTGTTTAGTTTACTGTATGGTGGTTATCCTAGTCATTTCTGCTCCCTCATGGGAGGCCGCACTGCTGCGTTGTGTTACTTTAGGGACCTGTTGCTGCATTCAGTGCAACTAGGGTTCCTACAGTTGGGTGCAACCTTTGACCTGGGTGTTCATATCTTTTCACTAGTATTGTTTTCTAGGAATGTATTTTTTCTTTTTACTTTTTATATAATAATGACAGGTTGCTTTTGTTACTGTTACCCCCTGTGAGTGTTCACACTACCCTGTTGTGTCATTTTTAGGTCCCCTGTTACGTCATCTGTACTCTGGGCTCTCACCTTTGAGTGTGTCCTCTAGCTTGGGCTTCTTTTATGCATAAGTATCCCTTATTTGTATTTACACTCCATGGGTGATCCTTGGTCCCACTTCTTTCTACTTGGTTTGTTTATCCCTTGATGATTTTATGCCACCGTTGTGTTATACCTTATGTGATATATAATGGTATTCGTGTAATATGCTAATTTTGTTGCTCCTGCCCAACTCTGGGTGACCACACTTCTGTATAGTGCTTTTTTGGGACACCGGGATGCTATGCATGCCTCTGGAGCCCCACCATTTAGTGCATCCTCAGCTTTGGGAGAGAGTATTTTATATTCCTGCTTTGCAACAAATGCTGGCATATCCTTAATTTAGCTGGGTTGGCTGGCTTGGGTTGAATGTTTTTGTTTTAATGGCCCCTATTGTTGGGGTGTTAGAGACTGGGTGGGGGTGGGTACGGATTGGGGTATGGTTTGGTTGCTATTTTTTTTTTCTCTCTCCCTCTTTCAGGTGGGGTGGTTGCTCTCCTGTTGCCCTCGGTGCGCCACCGCCGAGATGCGTTTCATGCTTCACTTTACCAACATAATGTCTGTTTCACTTTGTAAATTTTTATCGTGGAAGGTGAGGGGCCTGAATGATAAAATTAAACACTCCCTGGTGTTGGCTTATATACACAGCCAGGCCCCTGATGTGGTTCTCCTGCAGGAGACGCACTTGGTGGGATTCAAGGTTCTGTCTTAAAAAATCCTGGGTATCCTGTTATTACCACTCTACTTTTTCTATACATGCAGTGGGGGGGGGTCACAATCATGGTTAAGCGGTCTTTACGTTTTGGGTTCCTAGAACTTAAGTCGGATACGTATGGTCATTACCTGTTTCTTGATTGCTCCATTGACAGTATCCCATTTGTAATAGTTAAACTTTATATTCCCCCTCCCTCTACTGATTCTGTTCTATGTGACACCTTGGAATTTATTTCTGTTAGACCTGGCGCTTGGGTGGTTTGCATGGGCGATTTTAATAATATTCTTGATGGTTAACTTTACCGACTTGGGGGAGTGTCGACTGTTGGATCTCCTGCTCAGCTAGCCTTTAGTGATTGGGAGGGTAACATAGACCTGGTGGATGCCTGGAGCTCCCTTCACCCAAAGGACTGTGGGTATTCCTGTCATTCCTCTACGTGCCACTCTTTGACCCGTATTGACCAGGCGTTTGTCTCTAGGGATATCCAGGGCTGGATGTCCACCTGTGAATACATGTCTTGGGTGGTGTTGGATCCCCCATGCTCCTTTCCCTGAATCTTGGCAGTTCCCCCTGAACATGCACCTGGACGCATGCGCTCTGATGCTGTTGCTTCCCCACACGCGACTGACCTAATGTGGGAGTGATCAGTGACGCTGTGGTGTGGGACATGGTCAGAGCTTGTGCTTGTGGTTCAATGATTTAATTGGCGCCTGCCTTCTTGAAGAGCTGCTCCTCAGAGGCTTGACGGCTGGCAGATGAGGCCAGTGTGGCTGAACGGGATTATGTTGTCAGTGGTGGGGAGGATTCCAATTCTGCATTTTGCTCTGCTTCTTTGTGTCTTAATCTGTGTCTTTATGAACTAAATAGCTCCAGGGTGTTCTGTGCACGTCAAGGAGTTTTTGAACAAGATGACAAGGTGGGGAAGATGTTTGCCCACTTAGTCAAATATAATCTTGACCGCACCCTGATCCTTCAAATTTTAATGAGGCTGGTTGTCTGCTCACCTTGCCTGAGGACATTAATGCCAGATTCGATTTTACCAGTGTCTCTATCAATCCAGACTGCTCAAATCTTCTGAAGACCTGTTGTCCTATCTTTCAGGTTGTAACCTACCAGACCTATCCCTTGAGGGCAGACTCTCTATGGATTCTCCTATCCTTTTGAGGGAATTGGTTGAGGCTATTCGGGCCACACCCAACAGTAAATCTCCCAGATTGGATGGTTTGCCTATTGAATGGTATAAATGTTATATAGATTTCTTAGCACCTCATTTGCATTTAGGCTTTCTCTCAGCCTTGGACGCTGGCGTTCTTTCCCCCCCTCGATGAAAGGTGCTTCCATTGTGGTGATACCCAAGCCTGGGAAGGACACAATGCTGGGCAAATCCGATCACCCCATATCGCTTCTTACTTCGGATGTAAAAATGTTGGCAAAGATACTGGCGACTCGACTGAATCACGTCATCTCCATTCTGGTTCACCCAGACCAGACTGGATTCATCCCAGGGAAATGAACAACCCATAACCTATGAAGGTTGTATACACATCTCCAGATGCCCCATGATGCCCAGGGATGTTGTGCTATCACCTCCTTGGATGCGGCTAAGGCCTTTGACTCTGTGGTGTGGCAATACTTATGGGCAATGTTTGACAGGTTCGGTTTTGGGCCCACGGGGTCTATTCTCAATGGTAACATCTTGTATTTCAAATTTACCTTGCATAGGGGTACTGGACAAGGCTTCCCATTACCACCGGGTCTTATCACCTTGGCTATTGAGCCCCTGACGGCACAGATTCGAGGTGACCCCACCATTTCAGGCCTTACTCTACGAGGCCATGAGGAGATATTGGCTTTATATGCGGACAATATGCTGCTTTTCCTAGATAATGTGGATTCCTCCTTGCCAGCTCTGCTGTCGTGGGTTGATGACATTGGCCACTACTCTGATCTTATTATTAACTGGTCCAATTCCTCCCTGTTTTTTCTGGACCCCTCTTGTGTAGACGTGCAACCCCTCCTTACTGATCCTTTAGTGGTTGACTCTTTCAAATATTTGGGAATAGTGGTCTCTGGTTCCCCCACTGAGTTCCCTCCTTACAACCTTGTTCCTGTGGTGGATTATTACTGGGAGAAAACCAAGGTCTGTGGGACTCTACCTCTGAATATTCTTGGCTGAACCAACCTTATTAAGATAGTGTTCCTACCCAAACTCCTTTTTGTCTCTCAGAATACACCTGTCCACATTCCTAAATCCTTTTTTAAAGAGTTGGACTCTATTATGTCCCGGTTCTTGTGGAGCTGGGGGGGGGGGTGGAACCTAGGATACAGCTCTCTTTGTGACCATCTGGGCTGACTACAGCAATACGGAGTTGGGACATGTCTAGTCTCATAATAGTTTTAAACCATTCACTCAACTTCCTCTGAGAATTTTGTCTTCCTCACCAACTTTCTTATTCCTAGCTTTGACTATATAATGTGCTTCTGGTGCAGTGGGGCGAGGTTGCGCCCATTGTTGAATGTCTCCACCTCCTGTCATCCTTCATAACCCGGTGGCCTAGCCGGCTGCTCAGCTTTGTTTATAGATGATTGGGTGCTCACATGCTGCAGGTTGATGCTACTCTGAGATTGAAATGGGAGGGGGATCTGGGATCATTGGAGGAATGAGAATTGTCATTGGTCAAACACAGCCTACAAGGGGCCTCGCTACACTCTAAACATCACATGATTCAGTTGAAAATCTTGCATAGAGTGTATTTCACTTTGGTGAGATTGCTCCAGATGGGGATGCGCACCACTGACCTATGTGACAGATGCTCGGCTGCTCTTGGTGATTTTATGCACCTCATTTGCTCTTGTCCCTTGGTCTCTCGGTTCTGGAATGAGGTGTTTGTTACTTTATCGGCTGTCCTGGAGAGGCCGGAGGTCAACACTTATTCAAAGCCCTAGATAAACTATTTTCAAAATATCTGCTACTCAACAAAGTATGTGAAACATGGAAACATGTAGAAGTCATCCTACTACACAAGATAAAGCAGATCTAAAAAACTACCAGCCAATTAGCCTATTTCCAGTCATCTGCAAAGGCACTAACAAGAATAATGGACACAATACTTGATGCAATACATACAACCTAAAGAACAAGCAGGCTTCAGAACCTGTTTCAGTACAATAGACCATATTCACAAGTGCAGCATGTTATGTAGTGGCATAATGAATGCAACCTTCCATTATGCACAGCCTTCATTGACTATGAAAAATCCCTTTGACTCAGTAAAAAAAGTAATATCAATACCCTTATAAACCAAGGAATAGATAGCGTAGGGGGTAGCCAACCCTAGTCCTCAAGAGTTACAACAGTATATGTTGTATGGATATTCTTGAATGAGCACATTCAGACACTCAGACACTAATTAGTCCACATGTTCTCAAGCTAGGTTATCCTGAAAACATGCACTGTTGCTAGCTCTTGAGGAGTAGGGTTAGTTACATCTGAGGTAGACCTTACATCAGTATCCTCAAATTAATATACGCAAATCCAACTGCATCAATACAAGTCAACAACAATAATGTCCAGACCAATAGAAAAAGGTATTTTCCAAAAAGACGTTTGGTAATAAATGCTATTTTGCTTATTAAGAACCCCTTAAAGATAAGATTTGGTTTATCTTATAAGAAAGTTAAAAGGAGTAGATACTAAAGGGAGAAAAAGACGGATATAGAGAAGAGAGGAAGCAGTAAAATGGCTTCCAGGAAGAATCAAGATTCTAAACAAAAGAAAAATAAGAAGGAAAAAATACCAAAGCAAGATAAATCTTTCATAACGTACTATACATCTCCTGATATGGAGTTAAAAGCAAAAGGGAGTAGGACCTCAATATTATCTCAAGGAGATAAAAACGGGAAAGCTGATAATACAGAGGGGAGGATACAACAAACAGAAGAAACTAATATATCTGTAGATCCCCTCAGACTTCGTCAATTATTCAGAATTTGGTTACGCAGGATTTTTTGATGCAGGCGTTAGAAGATCATAGGGAAAAAATGAGGGAAGATTTCATCAATAATGTAAAGAATATACAGATCGAAATTAATACAATAAATGTGAAATTACAACAAGCATTGGATAAAGTGGACTCACTTCATTTTGATCTGGAAACGACAAAGGAAGAATATAAAAACCTGGAAAAAAAGTGTGAAGACCTCCAGAATAAAACAGCTGATTTAGAAGACAGATCAAGGAGAAAGAACATAAGAATTAGGGGAGTTCCAGAAGCGATAGCTCAGGAAAATCTGACCTCTTATTTGTATGATTTTTTTCAAGGAATTGGTGGAGGACATTGGTCCAAGGATATATTACCAGAGAGGGCTCATAGGACTGGCAAATTTTCAACAGAAGATACACAGAACCCAAGAGACGTTATTGTGCGATTTCATAATTTTATATATAGAGAAAGAATTTGGAGGGCTAGAAATAAGCAGGAAGGTTTAAGTGAAAAATTTTAAAAAATAAGAATCTTGCAAGATTTGTCTTATATCACTAGACAGAAAAGAATAGAATTAAAACCTATAACAGATGTTTTGAATAGAGAGAACATCAGATTTATGTGGGATTTTCCAGTGCAAATTATTGTGTCTTATCAAGATAAAAGATATAGTATTAAATCGAAAGAACAAGGTCTGTCTCTGTTTAAGCAGTGGGGTATAACACCTTAGAGAAATGTATGAGATAGAATTTGTTAGGTAATGGAAAAGATAAGGTGTGTTCATTTTTCTTTCTATCCCTCGGGTTTGCTTTTCCTCCTCTCCACTTTCTCTCCCAGGTCTTTAGGGGGAGAGAGGGAAGAGGAGGGGAGAGAGAAAAAATAGACATGTGTTTAATAGGGAATGTTAAATGTCCCAAAATTCAGAATAATAAACAGGTCTATATAGGGGATAATAGATCTGATATTGATTCTAGTGTGAAAGAGATGGGTTAGAAGGGTAGACTTTGAATACCCCCACACCCTTTTTATAATAGGTGGAAAGGTGGAGTTATGACAAAGCCACTAAATATAATGGAAGTGAGAAGGACATTTTAATGAACCCAGGTCCACTACAGAGTTGAAGAAGAGCAGAATGTTAATGTACTAATGCCAATATAAACCCTTCTCCCAGGAGCATGAAGAGTTGCCTAGAAACAGTGTGAATGTTCTAGACTCAGGTAGACATACATAAGGAAGACAATTCTTAGTATAAATAGTTCTGAAAATAGGCTTTTGGCAGGCATGGAGAAAAAAGTACTACACTTTCTACTTCAAGGAGGAAATAAAACAGATTAGCGTACAGATGATGATGTAGTACAGAATAGTGGTGCAAATCTGTTGTAAACCAACAGAATAGTGTACAACAAAAATCCCCATGGGGCTTCTGACCCCTTCAGTGCTAGAGTGGTCTCCCATCCCATGTACTGCTTCACAAAGCACTGGAAAACTCTCTAGTATTCAGTGAGTCAAAATTCCAATTCATCCAATGGGAATGATTGTTTCATATAGTGCAGCTGGTTTAACTCAGAATTACCCCACTTTTTCTTACTGAGCAGACATATTGGAGTTTCCTTGCTTACAATCAGAGATTAATAAATCTGTTGTGATTCAGGTCTGGATTCAATTGCAGTTATCAAGAAACATCCTCAGAGCAAAGCAAGGAGAGAAAGTGAATCCTAACATCAGTATGAGACAGCCACATTTTACTTCTCTACAGGTGCATCCTGTATTCAATTAACAGGGCAAAATCAGGTAATTAACACGTGCGGTTAGAAAGTAGCAGCATCTCAGCTATGTTCCAATTGTCCATTTGAACAAAGCTTAAAGTGGACCCATCACTTTCAAAACAGTTTTAGTTAAAAAAGTCAAAGTTTACTTTCCATGATTTTTCATCTTTTTTGAAGATGAACCTTTTTTTTTTTTTTTTTTTTTTTTTTTTTAAGAGGGCCTCTGACCTCTCCAAGTTCTATGCTAAGAAGGTGCCTCCATGTTTAAAAGATTTACTTGGGTATTTCCCCTTCTGCTGGAACAGCAGCCTAAGAAGGCAGCAACAGGTCATTTTCTGGGCTATTTACATTTAAAGGGATAGTAATACTTGGTTTTAACTTTATTTTATTTTGTAGGCATTAAAAAAACATGAAGAACGATATAAGTCTTATCTCTCAAACCTTTTTGGTTTATGAGATATTTTAAGCAAAGTTTCACCCTCCCGCCCCTTTTACCTAGTGTAAGCAATCTCTTCTCAGATGTGGAATGCAGTCCATAGACCTGACAGATAACAGAAGGGGACACTCTTATTCCTATGAAAACAATGAAATCCCTGACCCCCCTTGACAAGCTTTTCAGGTTTTCCCTTATCTTAATTGAAGATTGTCCCTCTCTGCAGTCTACCTGGGCACCTCTCTTCTGCTGTGGCTCAACAGTGTGACATCAGTAAAAGGGGCCAGAGGGGGATACTTTGTCATTGAATTACTCTGGAACTACAACTCTGACAGAATTGAAATAACACTCTCCAAAGTTCAAATACTATGATGATAAATTAGAGCTGCTTTTATTATGAAACATTACTATCCCTTTAAATTGTTCAGGCTTCATCTGACCAACTTAGAGAACAAATCTCTGCTAAGATATTTTGCCCCAGCTACCAAATCAAACATATGTAAAATGATTAACCTGATTGGAAAACAAAAAGTGCAAGGTATAGGCAGTATAAATAAATATATTTAATTAGACAAAAATCTGTGTAACAGGAACACTTCAATACATATTAGCTAGGCAACCTATACAGATATACTGCATGTGTAAAAAAAGACCTGGGGGAGATTCACTAAGGAGTGATAAAGTGGAGATGACTTATCAAGTTCCTATGTTATTCTATAGAGCTTATGCACTAAGATCTCCAAAGCTGAAGAAATCTTAGTCCATAGGCTCCTTAGAATAATGAAGGAATTGGAGAAGTAATAAACTGGAGAAGTTATATCTGTCAAGATTTGGCTGAGATGCTCTTTCTCTGCTGTTCGATTCTGCTGTCTGAGCTAAACTAGTGCTCTGCTATCTATTGCTACTGCCTTCCCTGTTCTGAGTCTGGCTGAATCAGCTGAATGCTCTGTGATTGCTCACCTGACTGCTATCAGCCAACCCTCCCAATGTATTTAAAGAAGCTTGGCTTACTTCCTAGTTTATCTTTGTGTTTGTTCTGGCTGCAAGAGTGTTCTACTGCATTGCTGATTACCTGTATATGACCTGGCTTCCTCTGACGTCCCTTCTGGCTCCTGACCCTGGATTGTTCCTGACTTTGCTGATCTCTGTATTCCTGACCCCGGCTTAGCTGAGTACCTGTCTTGGTTACTGACCCCGGCTTGTCTTTTGGTTTAAGCTTCTGGATCACAATTTTGCTTTGTTTTCTTTTGTTATTTCATTAAAAGTGTTTTGCATTTTTACATTTTTGTGTCTGTCTGATTCCTGATCCCTAAAATCTCCACTTTAATGCTTCTTTATCACCACATTGTGGATCTCCCCCATCAGTTTTTCAGAGCGCTCTAATGAGATAATTTTGCTATGCCATAGACAATTCTCAATGCAAACCCATACAATGGGGGTTATGCACTAAGGAGTGATAAAGAGGAGATGAGTTACCCAGTAATATCACCTCTCCATTCCTGTATTAATCTAAGGAGACTATGCACTGAGATCTATTATGAAATTATAGTGAATTGGCTCCATAGAATAACATAGGAATTGGAGAAGTGATATCAATGGAGATGTCATCTCCACTTTATCACCTCTTTATCATGCCTTAGTGCATAACCCCCATCTCCACTTTATCACCTCTTTATCATGCCTTAGTGCATAACCCCCATCTCCACTTTATCACCTCTTTATCATGCCTTAGTGCATAACCCCCATCTCCACTTTATCACCTCTTTATCACACATTAGTGAATAACCCCCATTGTGTAGCTGCTTATTCTTAACTATAAAGTGAGATACCGTGCCGTGTTTGGTAAGCTTACACACGGATTGGCCAATTTGTGGGACGAAACTCTCACTTATTTTATTTATATTTACTAAGGATTATTAAATATGCACATTACAGGGCACATATCATTCACAGCATGTAGAGGAGCGCAGAATTGTTTGTTTGTATGTGTTTTCACATTTGGGTTTAGGCCCAATGTTAGGGGGATTGGAGAGTCCTCTTATTTCTTGCTGCTATCTATTTCTTGCTGTTATCTATATCTTTCTGCATTTATATTTAATTTATATTTGTTATGTGGATATTTTATGATGAGTTAGCGCTGTGAGCTCTCTTTTCTCTTATTCTTAACTATGTCCTACATGAACATTTCTGTGCGCTCAAATATACAGTGATTCTTGCCTACACAATATTGATTACATCGGTGAAGGAATATTCTGGTGCTGTGTTGCCTTAAATATTACTTATCCCTACTAAAAATATTAAATAATGGCTATTATATTTTACTTAGAAATTTTGGTCCATACTTATAAAAGTAAACTGGATTTATTCTGCAGTAAACCATTTACACCATAAGGGGCACTGTGAAGAAATGCACTAGAGACCTCTCTAGCATTCAAGGGGTTATAAAGCTCTATTCAAATGCATGGGCATTTAGGATTTTTTTTTGTCCATTATGGTGCAGTTGATTTCCTGAAGAATAACTCCAGTTTGCTTTTACATATATGGGTTCTTGGATTATATGCAAAATAAATAAAACAGAAAGCCATTTTGGAACAAACTTTTTGATTGAAACGGGCCTTTCAATGCCTTGAATACTAGAGAGTTCTCCAATACATTGTGAAGCAATATGGTGGAAACATTTCTAGAATTCAAGTGGTTCAAAGTCCACATTGAAGTCAGCAGAATTTGGGGGCTTTTGTATTTCTTCCCTGTGGTGTAGTCAGTTTGCTTTTGTGTTTAAAGAAGCAGTAAGCTTTTTTTATGAAAATGTATACATTATAGAGCTTTTCCTGTTGAGTAAAACAAGTGTATTCCAACTGCTTTTAGCTGTTTTATTCACAAGTAATAAAAGTTCAAATAATCAGGAAGTGAATTTACTATGTTTGCTAAAATTTCTAATCCACGGGAAGTGACAGGCAGTTTCTATCACATTCTATGGAGAAGTGTATGTCACTGACTTTCCTCTCCATTGGAATGTAACAGAAAAATTAAGTGGAATTTGACCAGTAGAGGGTATTTCTAGTTAAAAAATGCAGGTTTAAACTGTAATAACTCTGGAAGTATGCATCTCTCAAAGTGGGAATATTATTATACTCAATAGGAAATGTCCTACAATATATATTTTTTTCATTAAGAAAATGTACTGCTCCTTTAAGGTTTGTAAGACAAACTGATTACAGATACAACAGTGAACATTCTGATACTGTCCCTCATCAAAAAATAACTACAGTGGTATAGAGGGTGCAATTGTGTCAGGCCCAGCATCCAAGGGGGGGGGCACCCAACTGGTCCATGGACCAGCAGGTTCTACTCATTGATCTGTAAAAATATATTTTTTTGTTTGGAATCCAAACAAATGTTTGTACCGGGCCCTACAATAAATAGTTACATCACCAGCTACATACAGTACTGACTGTGATTTTAAAAAAAGATAGTAACATTTCATATTGAAAAACATACGTATAGCAGGATCTATTCTGCTGAGTAAAAAAGGTATTCCTACTGCAGATAGATGTTTTATTCAAAATTTATTGCACCTAAAACTTGCACTTTATGGAAGGAGTACTTCTATCGCTTGAAATGATATTGTGGAGCTATTGCTACAGCAGCACAGTCAGTTGACCATAAACCTCAATTCGATTCTGCAGCTAGTGTAAAATTTCAGGCCATAGAGGTATGCACCCAAAAAAATAAAATTCGCTTTGCTACTCCTCTTGAATATAACATCACTTAGCAGTGGTGGTACTCTATTTTACTCATCAGGTTCAACCGTGTAATATATACAGTACTGTGCAAATGTTTTAGGCAGGTGTGAAAAAATGCTGTAAAGTAAGAATGCTTTCAAAAATAGACCTGTTTATTGTTTATTTTTATCAATTAACAAAATGCATAGTGAGTGAATAGAAGAAAAATCTATATCAAATCAATATTTGGCGTGACCACCCTTTGCCTTAAAAACATCATCAGTTCTGCTAGGTACACTTGCACATAGTTTTTTAAAGAACTGGGCAGGTAGGTTGTTCCAAACATCTTGGATAACTAACCACAGTTCTTCTGTGGATTTAGGCAGCCTCAGGTGCTTCTCTCTCTTCATTTAATCCCAGACAGACTCATTGATGTATAGATGAGGGCTCTGTGGGGGCTGAAGGTAGTTCTTAATGACTTTGGCTGTATGGGGTCATTGCCATGCTGCAGAACAAATTTGAGGACCAATCAGACGCCTCCCTGCATGATGGCTAATTATCTGCCTGTACTTCTCAGCATTGAGGATACCTTAATTTTGCCCAAATCCCCAACTCCATTTGCAGAAATACAGCCCCAAACTTGCAAAAACCTTCACCATGCTTCACTGTTGCCTTCAGACACTCATTCTTGTACCACTCTCCAGCCCTTCTGCCAACAAACTGCCTTCTGCTACAGCCAAATATTGCAGATTTTGACTCATTGTGTTTTCATTCATAGTTGTGTTGCTTGTCCTTGTTTCCACATCAGAGGAATGGCTTTTTGGAATGCAAGTCTTCCATGAAGACCACTTCTGACCAGACTTCTCTGGATTGTAGATAGGTGTACAAGGGTCCCACTGTTTTCTGCCAATTTTGAGCTGATGGCACTGCTGGACATCTTTCGATTATTAAGTGAAGTAAGCATGATGCGTCTTTCATCTGCTGCACTAAGTCTCCTTGGCCAGCCACTGCATCTACAGTCCTCAATGTTGCCCATTGCTATGTGCTTCTTCAAAAGATGGGACAGCACATCTGGAAACCCCTGTTTGCCTTGAAATTTCTGCCTGGGAGAGTCTTGCTGATGCAATATAACTACCGTGTGTCTTGTTGCTGTGCTCAGTCTTGCCATGGTGTATGACTTTTGACATTAAACTGTCTTCAGCAACCTCACCTTGTTAGCTAAGTTGGCTGTTCCTCACCCAGTTTTATACCTCCTACACAACTGTTTCTGTTTCATTTAATGATGTTGTTTCAACCTACGTATTAAATTGATGATCATTGTTTAATAATACACCTGAATATATGCCTACAAAATACCTGACTTTGTGCTATTGTAACTATAAGAATTGATGCTGTTTTGAGTTTTGTTAAGTGATAAAAATAAACTATTAACATGTCTATTTTTGAAAGCATTTTTACTTTACAGCATTTTTTCTCATCTGCCTTAAATGCTTGAACGGTACTGTATATTTTGTTTTATTCTTAAGCATTACTACCCCTTTAAACAATAGATTTCTGTTGAATTTTTGTTTGTCAGCTGGAAGTACTGTATTTAAAGGTTTTATTAAAATATGTTTTAGGATACATGTTTTGGGGAAAGGACCTTAAAAGCTTCTTGTGTAAGGGGCACATTTTATGTGTAGGAGGACAGGATGTTTGCTGGAATCACAGACACATAGCCTTATACACATAAGACTAACATATCAAAACAAACATGTATTATGCATTGTTACACATTACCCAACAATACTCCAACCTTTAGCAGAACACTAACAAATGCAAATGATCTTGGGTATGTATTAAATACCCTTTGATCCTTCCCAACACCTATAAATTGTCTATGATTGTTTTCCGAATCCTAAAATCTAGTCTTATATATGTTCCATGGAAGCTTCAAATCTTGCCTTACAGGACTCTCTGGCTCCAGTTATCCCTTTAAGGACCAAAGGTGTTGTGCAACCCCTTGGTCCTTAAATTATTAATGTAGCAATCATGATAGATATCTGGGAAATGGATGTGCTTCATTGTCTATAAATGGCCTTATATAAAGCACCAGTCTTTTTGAAAAAAAGATCAGAGAGTACTAATCCCAAATAATTAAACACATCACCTTTTATCTCTCAAAAACCAAGTTGTGTCTGAATAGTAGAGTATATACATGAATTTGTTTAGGTTTATATTTTAGGCATATAATACAAATGCTGTTAGTATCAATATTTAAAGGTATATCAATCGATTTATTTCTTTGGGTAAACCTATAATCTTGAATCAGGATTGTATCTTTGCAAATTCAAATTTAATTTGAATCTGCCTAAACGTAATATTAGCTGAAGGAACAGCAGATGTATAATTGACTAAATATTGATACTTTTATTTCTGAAAAGTGATATCTCTGAGTTCAGCATCATATACTATTAGGCACGCATTGCACACAGCTGGAACTGCACTGAATAAGAACACTTTCCTGACGTATCAATATTTTCTAAACCATGCATCTGTTGGTATTTTGGTTTCAATAACAAATATATAGATTTCAATTACATTTTGTAATATGCAAACTTTATTAAAGGTAACAGGTCTATTTTAAGAAGCTGGAAATGTCAGTTTTATATTAGAATTTATTTACTTACAGTGTACAAATTGCTTCCTAAACTATCAGAATGAATTTGAGGAAGTAGCCTCTTTTTATTAAAAGACATGAAGCTCTGATGAAGTTTAGGATTGGTGGTTATGATTACTATAGGACTCAGGCTTGCATATGAACTTGCTAAGAAGATTCGAATCTCATTCATTTCAGGACTCACATTGGATAGAGTCAGGGTGTAGATCCACATGGAATTATCCAATCCAAAAAGCAAAACGTACAAGGCAACCAACAAGATAACAGCCCTTGATGCTTTGTACTCAACTGATCTCCCTTGGACTCTGTCTGAACTTCTTATGCCTTTTATGGTTCTTTCATGGTGGAGCAGCGTGCATACAATACAACTGCTTGCCAGTGTCATCAATCCTACAAAAATAAAATCTCGAATGGCATAGCTTGTTCCATTGGCTATATATGCTATATAATTCAAGAAGTCTGCATCACAGTATACCAAATGAAGGGTATATGGCGAGGATGTTCGATTTTTCCTGACGTGGGCATTCAGGATGCTATAAGGGTACATAGAGAAGTTAATGATCCAGAAAATTGCAATAATACTCAATACATTTTGGGTCAATCTGTTTTTTAGAAATGCCCAGACCCTAGTGCTTGGAGCTATAAGAATACACTGATAGCAGCTGAGAAAACTTGTAATACATATAGATATAGCCCTACTCACTCTGTAGGTGTATATTACAAATTTACATTCTGTGTCATCCAGTAAATCTTCTACACCTAAAGCATTTAGAGATTGGGGGATGATACGAGAAAGGACAACAAGAACATTTGCTAATGCCAGAAACATCAATATAATGTTAGCAGGCATGAGTTTCTTCTCCAGTATCCTAATGTAGGTGAACTGCAGTAGAATGAAGACGTTTCCTGGGATCCCGATTATTACCAGAAGAAGAAAACCAGTGGCTTTGAGAAGAAGATGCGGATCCATGAGATTTCCTTGATGACTCTACCTATTACCTGCAGTGTGAAACAAAATTTGATTTAAAGTACAAAATGATAACAAAAAGCACACACTGAACTGGCACTATTCTGGAGCAAATCAGCTTCGCCATGGAGGACAAATAAAAAGACCCCAAATTACCATTTATTTAAATATATATTTTAACATTTTAAATGATTGGTAGGTTTTCAATGTATTAATAGATATATAGATAGATCTTTATTATAAAAGTGTTATTTTGTTTACGATACAACTGAGTACCCCCACACAAACAAACAGATATGGTATAATACAAAAGTAACCATTTAATTGACAGGGGCTTGACCAAGAAATAATTAAACAATGTTTCGGACACCCCTTTTATAGTCAAAGCGTGGTTAAAATTATGGAGAAACTTCATATGAACAATATTCTGTTCATTGCAGTCAATCACCCACAAAGACAGTGAATCAGATGTACTAAGAAAATGTAGAACAATTCTGGGACAAATCAGCTGAACTAAAGGGAACAAATGAAAAGTACCATTGGTTTAAAGGTGGAGTGGTTTACCCTTTTAAATGCTTGTGATCTTCAATGCATTTCAAAGCAGAGCACTGGAGACTTCTCTAGCTCTTCAGAGGTTCAAATCCACAATTAAATCAGTAGGAATTTGGGGAAATTCTATTTATTCCCTATGGTGGAGTTGGCTTGCCACAGAATTGCTCTGTTTTCTTAGTACATTAGCCCCATTACATTGGCTAGAATGGAATGAAAACACACACAACACAGGAAAAAACTAAAACAAAAAATAATAATTAATCAGTTTCACTTAACTGTTTAGGTGCAAAACAGGACTCTGAAGACTTGTAGTGCAATGTTGCCCTTGTCTTCCCCGAGTTAACTTATACAATTGATTATATAAATACTAGTTGAAGAGCCCATTACACGGGCCACAGTGCCACTGCCCCCCGGTCACGGGGCAGTCATGTGCAGTGGAGACTGCTCGCACAGAGGCTGATACAGAGCTGGACCAACTCTATATCAGCCGTGGCGCGGGCAGTCTCTACTGCGCATGACTGCAGCACGCGCAGCAGTACCTACTGTGCATGACTGTGGCGTTACACACGTTTTAGTGAATTATTATATAGGATAGTTTAGTTACCTAAATATTATAATTTTTTTATTTCAGCTTCCTGCCAATTGACTTCAGTCTGTGGCTGGGATCCTGCTCTTTTACCAATTCAGCAACACTATCTAGTCTGGGTACTAGTGAATACTCATGCTATTGATAAAATTAATTTTATCTTAATGAATTAAGAGAACACTTTGAGAACTCATTTTCACAAAGATGTGTGTATATATATATATATATATATATATATATATATATATATATATATAGTATATTCCATTTGAAGAAAGCACTCTCAGGACTTCGTTCCAAGTGACAATATTGTTTATTGTGCAGATCGACGTTTCGGTTACATTACAGCAACCTTCATCAAGGATGCCACAGTAGTGAAAACACCTCCTTCATATACCCTCAATGTGTGTGTTAGCGCCATAAAGACGCACTGTGAGTGGTCATCACGTCACCTCAAATGACCCTGACGTCAATGAGTGACATCTGAGTAACCCAATAACATAGACATTACCTAATAACAATGTTACCCTGAAAGAAAAAAATGTAAATCCAAGTGTTCATTGTAAAAATTATGGAATTCGGCTGGTTGCTATTCCAAGAAAACATATCGAGCATAAGCACTAACCTCTTGTACTCTCAAAACAGATACCGATCGTAAGGAATGTCATCAGTTGTAAATATTCTCGCGATGCCTACACATCGCAACGCTCAGCATATTATATATATCTCCAGGTTACATCAATGTATGTGTCCAGTGTTCCATCTATAATATGCCCTGTCACAGATCTAGTATCAAGGCACTCATGATTGTATGGTATATGTGTCTGTACCAACATTGATGATTTGTTGATCATATGGAGAGGCGCTCCAAATGAGCTCATTGAATGGATTAACAGCTTGAATATGCTGGACACCCCTATCAAATTCAAATACGCCTACAGTATGACTGATGTGGACTTTTTAGATCTAAAGATCTATAAAAAGGAAGGTGGTTTAGGAACCACACTATATACAAAACCAACTGACAGGAATACTACGCTCCATGCATCTAGTTGCCATGCCCCCGCTCTTAAGAGAAGCATACCATACTCACAATTTCTCAGGGTTGTACGTAATAATGATGATGCTACTAAGGCAAAGCACCAATTGAGAGAAAAGCAACAGAAATTCATACAACGTGGTTATGATCATAAGCTCTTAGATAAGGACTTGGCACGAGTTGCACGAATTAAACAATCTGATCTACTTGAACCTAAGGATGATAACAACACATCGCCAAGAATGGTATTTACCACACAATATTTTCCAGGTGCAGAACAAATTTCCACAATCTTGAGGAAACACTGGCCGTTGCTCTCTTCAGACCAAAAACTACCATTCACAGCGTGGCAACCACCTATAGTTGCATTTAAAAAAGGAAAGGCACTCAGAGATCATTTAATGAGGCCTGACCTGTTAACTATCTCTAGAGAGATGGAACAGAAAACAACGTGGCTCTCAAGACATAGAGAGCAAAAGGGATGTTTTAAATGCGCTAATTGTACAACTTGTAACAGCATGATAAAGACTACCTCTTTCAGACACCCACATACCAATAAGATATTTGAAATACGCCATAAACTAACCTGTACTTCTGATCATGTTATTTATATTCTCATATGCCCGTGCTCCAAATACTATATTGGAAAAACAGAAACTACTTTCAGAGAAAGGATGGCGAATCATCGCTCATCAATTAGAGCGGCATTGCGTTCTGGGACCTCTGACAAACCTGTGGCACGACATTTCTTAGAACATCAACATTCTGTGGCCTCAATGAAAACCATTCTGATAGACCACATCCCACCATTACAGAGAGGGGGAGATAGAGGTATCAAGTTACTGCAGAGAGAAACCTTTTGGATCCGAACTTTGGACACAGTGGCTCCCAGGGGTCTCAACGAGAAATTGAGCTATTCACCGTATTATTGAGCCTGTTCTCTACACCGGATATATCTAGAGCCTAAAATATACATGGAATCCTTTCATCTATATATATTGTGGATGTTCATCATGATCTGTAGGCTCAAACTATTCCGGAATTAGGATCCTCCCGCCATGGAATCCAATGATATGTATATATAGGACCCCCTGTCCAGCATATATTGGATATATCATCAAAGATGATGAACTCCATTGTTCATGGCAATGACTTTTTGGTATAAACCTTATTATAGCAAATGAGCTGATATTACTTAACTTTGGGACCGAAGTATATGCTTAAATGGGACCTCCTGTCCAGCATATACAGAGGAAGACGGTTGGATCTACTTTGATACAGATGACATTATCAGAAAATTCCATAATTACTAGGTTACATGTATAAATGGGACCTCCTGTCCAGCATGTACCTAAAGAATACAAAATAAGGAATGTTAAAGATTTGAAGATGGCTCTGATACTCTGTTACCACCTGGGGAGCCAGGATCTAGAACTATTTTATTTAAATGAACCCTGTTATGAAGTACTCTCTCCTCTGCCTATTCAGTGACATAAGCTATAGTTTTGATACGTTCATCTCCCAAATCTGTATACGTGTAATATAAGATGTGTTTTCTCATGAAATTTACTTAAGAAGATTCTGTTGAAAATAAGAAACGCTGTTTCTGTGAAAATTCGATCTTTCCCAATGTTAAAAGTGCAGGGATAAGATGTATCGAGTGAGGAAATGTTTGATACAATGATTGTAACATATCTATTTTTTTGTAACAAAATAGGCACTAGATGCCCACTAGGGGCGTATTCATGCTAGCAGTACGTTGCACTTAATTGACCCGACAATTTCCAACTGACCCGACATTTTCCACTTAAGATGGGCTGATGAGAAAATGTTATAGGTAACTTTATTTCATTTTACTCTAATTTATTGTTTGGAGGTGTCTTTTTTCACTCTTTATGCGCTCTTATGTTTCTTACTAGTTATTAGTACATCGGAAGAATTTTTAGACTCCGCTTATCTCTTAGTTTTTGAACTCTCAGAGAAGAGCCACATTTCTACTATGATTAAGACTATAAAAATAGAATTTATTGCGCTACTTACAGCATCTGATTACTTCTTTGAAACCATTATCTTCGATAATTGAAAGTAGCGTAATAATGATTAAGTCTAATATCGGTACAGACACATATACCATACAATCATGAGTGCCTTGATACTAGATCTGTGACAGGGCATATTATAGATGGAACACTGGACACATACATTGATGTAACCTGGAGATATATATAATATGCCGAGCGTTGCGATGTGTAGGCGTCGCGAGAATATTTACAACTGATGACATTCCTTACGATCGGTATCTGTTTTGAGAGTACAAGAGGTTAGTGCTTATGCTCGATATGTTTTCTTGGAATAGCAACCAGCTGAATTCCATAATTTTTACAATGAACACTTGGATTTACATTTTTTTCTTTCAGGGTAACATTGTTATTAGGTAATGTCTATGTTATTGGGTTACTCAGATGTCACTCATTGACGTCAAGGTCATTTGAGGTGACGTGATGACCACTCACAGTGCGTCTTTATGGCGCTAACACACACATTGAGGGTATATGAAGGAGGTGTTTTCACTACTGTGGCATCCTTGATGAAGGTTGCTGTAATGTAACCGAAACGTCGATCTGCACAATAAACAATATTGTCACTTGGAACGAAGTCCTGAGAGTGCTTTCTTCAAATGGAATATACTTTACATTTTGGTTGAAACTATAGCACCCAGGCAGTTGGCTTTAACAGCATGAGTGCTTCCCTATTGACTTGTTATATATATATATATATTTACATCTCCTACTGTTAATCAAAATTGGGACCTGGTGTTGTCATTATGTGAGAGATGGAGACCCAGGAGCTCACTGTATACTAACTTATGAGAATGTAACAGAGTGAAAATACCAAAGTCATCTTACCTCATATAAAGAAACACATAGGAAAGTATTCAGTCACTAAATATTGTGACAAAGTGACAAGTATGAAGCTTCATCTGGATACATAGCAGAAAATAAACACTGGGCTTGGGAAAATCTGAACATATACCCATGCTGGGTTAGTAATCTACCAAAAAAATATACTATATAATAATTTGCTGAATGTATGTTTGTCAGCAGCTGTCATGCACAGTACAGACTGTCTTTGACATGGCTGATAACGGAGCGGGGTGCTCTGAATTCAGACCATAGTTCGGTGCGCAGAGAGGACTCTGAATTCAGACCATAGTTCAGTGCGCAGAGATGACTCTGAATTCAGACCATAGTTCGGTGCGCAGAAAGGACTCCAAATTCAGACCGTAGATCAGTGCACAGAGAGGACTCCGAATTCAGACCATAGTTTGGTGCTCAGAGAGGACTCCGAATTCAGACCATAGTTCGGTATGCAGAGAGGACTCCGAATTCAGACCATAGTTCAGTGCGCAGAGAGGACTCTGAATTCAGACAGTAGTTCTGTGTGCAGAGAGGACTCTGATTTCAGACAGTAGTTCTGTGTGCAGAGAGGACTCCGAATTCAGACCGTAGTCCTCTCTGCACACTGAAGACTACAATCTGAATTCAGAGCACCCCGCTCTGTATCAGCCGCGGAGTGGGCAGTCTCTACTGTGCATGACTGCACCGAGTCCGTTGCTGAGTGGCACTGTGGCCAGTGTACACAGGCTCTTCAACTAGTCCTTCTATATATAACAATCACAGTAGTCATAAGAAAAATAAATATAAACCATAATTCACGGGTATACTCATAGAACTAATCATGTCCCTGATAGATAATAAGAATAAGAAAGTAAATTAACTCAAATAATAAATAGGGATAACTATGATTGTCCAGGCATATCCTGAATTTGAATTAACAAGTAAGGAGATATAGGCATATACCCAGCTATAATCAGAGGGGGAAATAGAAGTACAGAGGACCCAAATGTAATAAGGTGCATACAGATGAACCAGCATAAAAATAAGAAGTAAATATAGGTAAAAATATCCAAGGCAGAAAAAAAACACAAGTTAAAAATTAGCAACTGTCTGGACATGCATCCTGCAAAACATAGGTAACAAAGTTGGATAATGACAAAACATGTCATACGGTACATATTACATTTGCTAATAATTTGAAATGATTACATGGATCAAATAAAGATCAAATGAGAGCATCAGTCTTAACCACTGCAATCCACAGGTGCCGTGTCTACTCCCACCAAGAACAACTTCAGAGAGGTGAGTGAAAACGTAACAGTCAAAGGGTTCAGGGAGATTAAAGGGATAGTAATGTTTCATAATAAAAGCAGCTCTAATTAATCATCATAGTATGTGGACTTTGGAGAGTGTTATTTCAATTCTGTCAGAGTTGTAGTTCAAGAGTAATTCAATGACAAATTGTCCCCCTCCCGCCCCTTTTACTGATGTAACACTGCTCAGCCAGATCAGATGGGAGTGCACAGGTAGACTGCAGAGAGGGACAATCTTCAATTAAGATAAAGGAAAAACCTGAAAAACTTGTCAAAGGGTGGGGGGCAGGGCTTTCATTGTTCTAATAGGAAGAAGATTGTCCCCTGTTGTTATCTGTCTGGTCTATGGACTGGATTCCACATCTGAGAAGAGATGGCTTACACTAGGTAAAAAGGACAGGAGGGGAAACTTTGCTTGTGAATATCTCTCAAACCATAAAGGCTTGAGAGATAAGACATATCATTCTTCATGTTTTTTTTAATGCCTACAAAATAAAATAAAGACAAAACTAAGTATTACTATCCCTTTAAGGAAGAAAAATAAAAAGCTTTGTTGAGTTGCAAATCCATGAACTAGTTCATATGCAACTGCTTTCAGGTGGAGACTATGTAAGCTAAGTGTTAATAGAAATGTTGCACTGTGTCACATATGTGAATGGAAGATAAACCTCTGTATACCCATGCACAAGGATTAGAAAACATGCTCTAAGTTCCAAACTGTATAAAAATTGTGAACCCCAGTCCCAAGATTATCAGTGTCCTGTTGCACCACTGAATACCTATATCTAACAAGATCTAGTTCATAGTAAGTACCTGATAAAAGTCCAGAATACTTGGCCAGAGAAACATATTACTAATGTTTATAGTTCTACCACATTGCTGAAACTTACTGAACTTGTATGCATTGAGTTTTACAGACTTCCTTATACTGTTTTTTTTTTCTTTTTTTTAAGTTAGGCATTATGTCCTTCTAAATTGTCGTTAATAGTTTTATAACTACCAGTGACAATCTTATAGCCATTTTAACATATATTTTAGGTTAACTCCACTTTTATAAAGCTCCCAAATGTCACTAAACTTTTATTTATATCCTCGTGTCACTTTGTGACAATTTTACAGACACTTTCTTTAGTCTCCTAATTCTCCCCCAAATTACACTGAGGGACTTAAAAGTATAAAAAAAGGTGAAGATAAAAAGACAATATTAAAAAAGTATTGTTAGGTTGACTTTACATATTATGTGTTTGCAGAATTCAAAATAAAAGGTTACTGTCTATTAAAAATATATCCTTTGGAAGAACCCTTTTCTTTCAATTGAAATCAGTAATCCAATGCATTTGAAGTACCCAATGGGATAACTTTATATTAGAATCAATTTATTGGAATCCTAATTGATATCCTTAACGTAAGACAAAATTGTTATGATAAAATGTATTGGGTAATAGAGACAGGTCATTGAAATTGATGATATTATTTTGCTAAACAGGGCTTGATTACAGTGCTTATAAAAAGAGACATCTAAAATAAAACAAAATGGAATTGTCTCAATCTCACATCCACTATTAGTCACAGAACTTCACATCAACTTTTCCCACCATCCACCATTGTTAACATTTGCTATGTGGAATCATTTGTACTTATTCAGGGAAACTACATGTTTGATAGAACCCATGGCCGGTGCAAGGATTTTTGAATACACAGGCGAAGGTGCATTTTGATGCCCCCCCGACACAATCCACTTGCCCCCCCTGACCTTGCCACAGTCCCCTGCCCCCGCCCACATATTCACCTCCACAATGCTCCCTTCATCTCCACATTGCACCTTCCACAATGCCCCCTTCATCTCAACATTGCCCCTTCCACAATGCTCCCTTCATCTCCACAATGCTCCCTTCATCTCCACATCGCACCTTCCACAATGCTCCCTTCATCTCAACATTGCCCCTTCCACAATGCTCCGTTCATCTCCACATTGCCCCTTCATCTCCACATTGCCCCTTCATCTCCACATTGCTCCTTCCTTTATGCACCTTCATCTCCACAATGCTCCCTACCTTGAGTCCCTGGTGGTCTAGCCATAAGAGAGCTCTGTGCCTCCTTCGGCACAGAGCTGAACCTCCCAGCGCTGTTCTCAGTAATGCAGAGCGCTGGGAGATGATGTCATCTCCCAGCGCTCTGTATTACTACAGAGCCTGGGTCGCTCTGCGTTGCGAGCGTCCCATAGACGCCGCGAGGGAGAGCTTGGTCATATAAATGAGCTCTCCCTCGCGGCAGATATATTTAAAAAAAAACAAACAAAACTCAGCTTCTCCCTTTCGGCGCCCCTCCATTGCGGTGCCCTAAGGCAGCTGCCTGTGCCTTAATGGTAGCGCCGGCCCTGATAGAACCCAGGTCTAGATTCCATTAGAGGTGCCAAATATTGGCACTGGTTTTATCTCAGATTCCTACTGAAGTGGGAAATTTGTACATTAAACCAGTTACACATTTTCAAATGCAATGCAATTCAGTTCACATTATGACTGCCACTGTCCTAATGATAACCCAGCTTTAAAGCTTTTTACATTCAACTGAAATTTAATTTGACAAAAAGTTTAACACCCCAGTGAAAAAATTGTCCTTCTGTTGTGCACATGGTTGTGCCATGGGTGAGTGACCTGTTAACATCTAGTTGTTGATGGACTGCAATTCCCAGTATCAAGCTGGCCATGAAGTGATGAGTACTGTATTCTAACAGAAGCTCGAAGAATAAAGATTGCCCTCTTCTTGCAATCTTGCTGTGGGTTTTGAATACAGAATTAGACAAAATTAAATTCTAAATTTATTCCAATAAATTCTATATATTTTTTAAAGCCTTCTCTGTAAATTCTGCATTTGCTCCTGCTTATGCACTGGTTGGCAAATATCAGAGGGGAATATCAAATATTGGTCAAGTATATTATACTGTTATAGTGTACTTGTATTGGCACTTTCTGTTCTAGTCAATTGAAATAAATAGCATATTTTATTTCTCACCTATGGTGCAGTTGGTTGGCTCCAGAATTATATATCTTTGACTTATTGAATATAACCCTAAATCGGAAACCACAAAAAATCCTAAAAATGTATCTTCCCACACCTAAGAGCCTATTTTTATATAATTAGCTGACACAAATGGACTGTGTAACTGACTAACTACAGTTCTCCTGAATAATTTGGTCTGTTAAATACCAGTATTCTCATGGACCTGATCAAAATTGGTCACTGATTAGCAATAGGCCTGTATAGATGTGCACTTCTCTATGAATATGGTTGCTAACACTTTTTTTACTGCTTTTGTGTTATTTCTAAGATTTAGATTTTTGAATTGCTAGCTATAATTCCCCATTATTAAAAAAAAAAAAGTGACTAAATGACTAAAAATGCTTGGATGCCCCTGCATTAGTGTATGTGAAATGCTGTGTCTTCCAGTTAAGCTGTTAACAAGGACTATATGATAACATAGCTTTAACATTTTCCCAACAATGCTATATTCTCAGTCTGATGTAAAAGGAACTGGTGCCAACCAACTGCTCCACAGGGCCAACTAAAAGTTCCCCTGAATTTAGAGGGGCATTTTAACACTTAGAATGTTGCATAAGTTGCCAATGCATTGGGAATTTTGAGGATATATATTTAACCCTAAAGTTCCATTGGTTACACCCAAATTTACTTCAGTTCTTCATAGTGAATCAGCCTCTCTATTTGTAAAATAATTTGTTCAATCATCACTTTTCTAAAATATGGAAAATAAAAAACTATGCAATAGAAAAACAAGGAAACAAAGGTTACTTTTTATCCTGAGACAAGCTTTAGTGTAGGAATCTGCCAGCCAGTGCCATTAGTCTCTATCTGCATTTAAAGGGATAGTAATGTTTCATAATAAAAGCAGCTCTAATTAATCATCATAGTATTTGGACTTTGGAGAGTGTTATTTCAATTCTGTCAGAGTTGTAGTTCCAGAGTAATTCAATGACAAAGTGTCCCCCTCCCGCCCCTTTTACTGATGCCACACTGTTCAGCCACAGCAGAAGGGAGGTGCCCAGGTAGACTGCAGAGAGGGACAATCTTCAATTAAGATAAGGGAAAAACCTGAAAAGCTTTTCAAGGGGGGCAGGGATTTCATTGTTTTCATAGGAATAAGAGTGTCCCCTTCTGTTATCTGTCTGGTCTGTGGACTGCATTCCACATCTGAGAAGAGATTGCTTACACTAGGTAAAAGGGACGGGAGGGGGAAACTTTGCTTGTGAATATCTCTTAAACCATAAAAGTTTGAGAGGTAAGACTTATATCATTCTTCATTTTTTTTAATGCCTACAAAATAAAATAAAGATAAAATGAAGTATTACTATCCCTTTAAGGGGTATGCACTAGAGGGCATGACTGCTCTAGTGAATATTATGCCCATAATGTCAGCAAAGCCTGCATGTTGTTCTGTACATTGTTTGTGACATAGCTTTAAACAAGGTGTAGTGGAAAGGAATGTCCCCAAAATGTCCTAACCCTGATGACTCCCTTCTCTTGGAACGAGCAGCATAATAGTGTACAATTTGTTGTTATGAGAAGCACAGTAAATTGGCATTAGGCAGACATAGGACTAGAAAATCCATTTAAGCTCTGAATAGTATTCTCACTACACCACAGAGGACAAATAAACATTTTCCAGATCCCCCTTGATTTAGATGGTGCTTTCTCATCGAAGGAATTTTTTATATTTCATCTACAGTATAGGTGGATTGCCTCAGAATTGCTCCAGTTCTCTTTGGTATATTATACTATTTTTATTGGGTTAATTGTTCTAAAAGGTGTAACCTTACCTCTCCAACCAGTCTCCACTGTTGCTGTAGGAATGTTAGTTGCATGATTCAACTGTATTTATAGTTCTCTGTGTCTCTAATATCGTTCCACCAGAGATTAATTATACTTGAGCAATTAGTTATTTAAAGCAACTGAAATAACATTTTTTCTTTTGTTTTAACACGTGATTTAACACGTGATTTGCGTCAGAACTTAATTACTTCAGAAGTAAAAACTTACTTTATACAGCTTTTAGCAAGCACAAAATTTGTGACTTTTTTTTTTCTAACATTTGCCATGTTTGTAAATTACATTTACAGAAACAAATCACCAATTTTGTAAACATCTTTTTAATATGTATGCTATTGCAGGGCTTTCCAACTTCAGTCCTCTAGCGCCACCAACAGGCCAGAATTTAAGGATTTGCCTGATTAAGCACAGGTGAATTAATCAGTGGCTCATTCATTTTGACTGACTCACATGTGCTTAATCAGGGAAACCCTTAAATCCTGGCCTATTTGTGGCACTTGAGTCCTGAACTTGGACAGTCCTGTACTAGAGACATCACCAACATATTGCTTTGCTTGCAGTGGAAACATCTCAAGTAAGACAGTGCTGAATCTGTATTATAGGTGCTCTTTGGCAAGGCACCCTAGGTGTGCTTAGCCCTACCCCTGCTTCTCACGTGACCCCCTCCAGCCCTAACCATTGTTGCCTGCCACATTTATCCTATGACAGGTTTCACTATGCATTTATGTGTCACACTTTCAACTTTTCTTATTAAATTATATTGTTTAGAGACCCTGATCACATAATTCTTAGACATCTGCTCAAATAATTCTTAGACATCTGTCATGGCTTTCTAGTCAGCAATGCATCAATTACAAAGTCCTTCTTCTCACCTTTAATGCTCTCCACACTGCTACCCCTCCTTACATCTCTTCCCTCATCTCCTCTTATGTTCCTGGCCACCTCCTTTGCTCAGCACACAAATCACTTCTTGTTGCACCATCCACACCCTCTACCCTCTAACGTCTCAAACTGTTCTTGCTTTTTGCTCCCTACCTATGGAACTCCATGTTTCTATGAATGTGGCACTTATTTTATCCCCTCTTATTTATTGTAAAATATGTCTGTTTTAAGGTGCTGTGTATACTGTGTGTATATAAATAAAGATATACATACATACCCATGTGTCACAGAAATATGGATTTTTCAGCTGCGTGTGTCAAGATCTAAAGAAAAACAGACCTGCACTCCTCCATACAAATTATACATATATGCACCATGTAAAAAGCATATATTATACCACTGTGTGGATAAACTTGAGGTTTTCATTTCATAGTTTGACCAAAATAGGTTGCTTACCATGTCACAGTACCCCATTTCAAGTGAATCCTATCTAATACACATGATCATAGCTATCTGAGTTAAAAATGCCCCTGATGAATTCTTATAAATAACAAGTTGATCTTAGCTTAATACATACAATATACACTGTCTGACACCCCCAGCCTTCTTCTCTTGACCACTGTTAACCACAGATCCCCATGAACACTGTCTGAAGAAGGCTGGGCATGTCAGGCAGTGTGTATGGGGCTAACACACAACAATGTTGTTTCCCATGCTGTACAACATGTTAGAAATCTGACATAAAGTGCCCCCCTTCGACATATTAAACCTCCTTAGTAATTCGATATATAGTGATCCCATTAAACATACTTTCTCCATTTGTATTTCGACATATAGTGCTCACATTCAACATTCTTCTTTCTCCAATTTTATTCAACATATACTGCCCTTCTTGTATATGAAATGTAGAAGTGTTTTGAATACATAGACAAAATCATATTTGCACAGCCTCGACCATTTGTGAATCTAGGCCATCTGACTCTTACCTTGACACTTCTCCATTGATTTGGGTGTTTTCAGGGGTTAACTTTAGGGGTGTGTGAAAGCTCTTGCTATGTTCCCGTGAGAAATCCCATGAAAATCACGTTGTTGTCTGCTTTTTCGCAGGAAAATCCTCTTTAAAACCAGCTATTAAAATCTATGCATTTTTCACCCATTGGCCATTTTTTTCACCATTTCTTCAATGGCTAGAAAGTTTCTGCCCACTGATTTACATGTTTTTCGCTTTTTCTATATAAAAACTTTACATATTCCAGGAGGTGTAACACAACAGAAGCAGCCACAGAGTGAGGTAGATGGGCTGTGCTGTTCTGTTTTTGAAATATTGAAGCAGGAGAGGCTCATAGTGACTGCTATCACTATGATAAAGTTTACAAATACTAAAAGGAGGAATTGGAAGGACCCTTATTTGTCCACTGAGTCTTAGGGATCTTGGGGAATTTAATAGGAAGGGAGGTGTCGCTGACAGACATGCTGCCCCTGCTACCACCATTGCTGTGCCTGCTGCCCCTGCTGCCCCCATTGCTGTGCCTGTGCCACCAGCACTGTACCTGCCAGACATGATGCCCCTGCTGCAAGATGTGCTGCCCCTGCTGCCACTAGTGCTGTCCCTGCTGTCATACGTTCTGCCCCTGCTACTGCTACCACCATTGCTGTGCCTGCTGTCAGACGTGCTTTCCCTGCTGCCACCAGTGCTGTTCCTGCTGACCCTGCCGCCACCAGTGTTGTGCCTGCTGCCAGTGCTGAACCCGCTGACACCAGTGCTGAAGCTGCTGCTAGTGTGTTTTGTAATACTCAGGAGGGGGGGGGGAGAAGATGATGCCAAGTGTGACAGCTGGGGACCCTAATTCACACTTGCCATCCTTAAGCAGTATGAATGAATGAATGAATGAATATGTTTATATAGTGCCACAAGTGTATGCAGTGCTTTACAATTTAGGGGTTTAGACAATACAGGGTTATAAGTGCTGTGCAAAGTGAAACACTGGAAGTGAGGTCCCTGCCCAAAAGCTTACAATCTAAAGTGGTAATGGGAGACATACAGAGTACATGAGAGTCAAGTGTTGTATACAGTGCTAGAGTTCCAGTTAGGATAGAGGACATAAATTAAGTAATATACAAAGTGAGTGCCATGTAACATGTTTAAGTTTTGTTAAGAAAATGTAGTTTCAATCGTGATTTGAAGACCATCAGAGAGGTGCAGTGGTGCAGAGTGGGAGGTAGAGCATTCCATAGATAAGGAGCAATGAGAGAAAAAGGTTTGATACGTGAGAAGGCTGTAGATGGCTGTAGAAGCAGTACAGTCAGTGCTAGTATTACTACTACTAAGAAGGTCCAGCAGCTTGTTAGTGTTAGCAGTGAAGGAGGGGGTAGACTTTGGGGCTGAAATTGATGTGGTTGGTGTTAGCAGTAGTAGCAGTAATGGTGAAGCAGCCAGTGGGACTATCGTTAGGGCAGTGGTAGGGGAAGCATTCGAGAGGATCAAGACTTTCAGTCAAGGGAGCCCACACTATTCCTCTGGCCCTGGGACTCCCCTTCCTTCACTACAGTGTCCAAACGGAACATGATCCTGAAGAGGCAGGAACTGCTGGTGGGCAGCAGGTGCAGAAATAATACCATCAGCACCACCAGGAGCACAGATCAGCTGCCTGAGTCTGCTGCTACTGCTGCCAGCCTGCCTTCTTCACACCACCAAGAAATGGCAAGCGTGATATTAGGGGACCCTCTGTCACATTGTTCGTCCCCTCCTCCAACCAGCAGTGTCATGTCTGTAATAGAGCAGCAGCAGCACGTAGGGACTATGTCACGGTTTTTAAAGACGCTCAGACCAGTATGTAAAATAAAACACAGTTTTATTTAGCAATAATAACACATAAGGTCGCCCTCTAGTGGCGGTTGGGTGTACATCAACGATAGTGACTGGAAAATACAAATGTAGATGCACAAACGGAATATAAGTACAAATGTACCGCAGAAGAAGGGGTATAACCACAGAGGGTTAAGTCCTGGATAAATAACAGTTTCACAAGGAACTGTTTGGCACGCCCTGGGTGTAAGTAAGCTGAGCTTAAGGTAACCACAGAAGGTTAAGTCCTTGATTATGATCAGTCTCTTGAGTGGATGTTTGGCACGCCCGAGGTGTAGATAAGCTGTGCTGAAGAAATGTTCACCATAAAGTGGATAAGGACTGTCTCGCCACGGTGTGTAGTAAAGCAAAGCCCAATAGCCCCCACGGGCGTACCTACTGGAATGGCTACTGCTAGTGCAAGTGATATAGCCCCACGGGCGTGTATCGAACCGGCCTGCAGTGCAAGAGCTCCCAAGCCTCCTCAGACTCTACCGGACTGAGTATAACGGGACAGGGCCAATAGCCCAACTGAAATAGTACCGGAATGCTAGTGCTGAAGCCTGTGCCCGCCACCACTCGGTATAACGGAATCGCCCAGTGTATACAACGAGAGAGAGAGACAAAGCGCCCAACCGGCCTAATCGGAAGTGAATACTCTACTGGGATGGTACCGAGTTGCCGACGGAGAGCGGCCAACTCAGCAGGAGTATCACTAGGAACGAGGCTCACACTGGAGTAAGGAGAGTGGGACCGAGGCAACACTGGTAGGGTTAAAAGGCACGTTTACACAAGGCTTTTCTGCAGTAGCACAGCTCTGCTGTCTGAGTGAGGCGTACACAGCTCTGCACGATTGTAACACTGCACTGCACGAAGTAACACCAGGCAAGACAGCCGCACAAGTACTGGAACAGTGGATGATAATGTCGCGACGGCGACAACCGGAACGTAGGTCTTCTGGAACACGCTGTAGGTTGATCTTGCAGGAGGAAGTCAGCCGGACCGGATCGGAGCACGTAGGAGGTAGTCGTACAAGCCGGATCATACCCAAGCAGGAACGTCAGCCAAGCAGAGTCGAGGTCCGGAGGAGGTAGTCAGACGAGCCGGGTCATACACAAGCAGGAACACTGGAGAATGGTCAGGGCAAGCCAAATCGGTACACAGGAATCGGAAACGCAGCAACAGAACAACTGGCTCAGAAACACCACGAAAGGGCACCTGACAGATGGAATAGTCAGGTATAAAAAGGAAACCAAGGGGCGGGCCAAACCAATTGAACAAATCACCCTCAACCACAGAAGAGAGTGACAGCTAGATCACAGGCACTGTGATAGACTAATGGTGGTGGTGATGATGATGGTGGAGATGCTGGGGTGTAAGAGACATTGATGGTCTTTATAGCAGAAACTGAGAAGGAATGGGAGACAGGGATGAGGATGGGCATCACCACCAACAGCAGCAGTGAGCTTTTGGAATTTGCAGCTGCTCTAATTCCTGCTGCTCTTTAGTTGCAAGGGCAGCAGGATGCTGAGGAGCAAGCTAGTGTGCCACAGACCACAAGTGATGTGGGAGTAGGACAGGTTCCACTTGCCAGTGGCAGCAATACACCTGTCCCTAATTGCAGTGCTGATTCTGAGGCAGTAGCAGCAACATCATACACTGCCACAGTGTCACGGTTAGCAGGCAAAATAAGGACAGACACAATAGTATAAAATATAACCACATTTATTAGAAAGTACAGCAACAAATGTATAGCCCACACAACCCCAGAACTCAGGGTGAGGGGACCCAGGCTACTACCTGGAGCCGTACACTGTGCTGTGCACTGCACTACTGCTGAATACCGGAGACTAGGCCAGAAGTATCTGTGGAAAGCCAGAGGGAATAGTAGTGATGCACCAGTCTCCACTACGGGAGGTAACAGGGAGCGAGCAGGCCTGAGCCAAGGAACAGCGAGACAAATGGTCAGATAAGCTAGGAGTGACGGAGCACGTAGTGAGCCAGAGCCACAGGTCAGACAAACCGGGGACTACATGGAGCTAGTAGTAACACTAGCCAAAGGTCAGACAAACTGGGTAATACACGGATCAAAAGCCACAGGTCAGACAAACCGGGGACTACATGGAGCAAGAGCCACAGGTCAGACAAGCCGGGGTCTACACGAGCAAGTTTAGTAAGCCAGAGCCACAGGTCAGAACTGAAGTGGGTAGTCAGACAAGCCAGGGTCATACACTGAGAGGATTCTCAGATAATGCACTTGTCACAACGGAGCACAAGGCACAATAGCAGAAACACCACGTAAGGGCAATGATTCCCAGACCCAGAGGGTTTATAAAGGAGCAAGAAAAGGCAGGACTCAATTAGGCCACCCAGAATAGGACCATAAACAGGCGCCCTTGCTAGTGCCTGTTACCTGATGTCAGAAATGAGTTCTGATAAGCAGAACCTGCTACACTTTGCAACCAATATATTTCTCAAAATCTATTTTTATAGCACACAATGTGTCCTACAACATATAGGCAGTTTGGGATTAATTTTAAAATTAACTAACCTTTAATGGATTACATTTGAGCATTTTTACAAAAATCTAAACATTATTGTATTATTTGTTTCTTCACATTGTTGTACGCATGATTTGGTGTCACTGGTGTCAATACAAATGCCAACATTTTTTAGTATGTTAACTCAGGACTGAAATGTCACTGATCAATCTTCCATCAACATAATTCTTAATCTTAGAATAAAGTAGCTATAAACATTTTAAATGAAAAAACAAAGCAAAAAAAAAACAAAACCAAAAAAACAAACAAACAAAATAAAGCATGTTAATGGGTGTTTCCTGAGGAGTCAGACAATTCCCTGGTGACCACAACAGAAAATTGCTGGATAATGTAAAATAAACAAAGTTTGAGCTATAATATCATTTACATACCAAAATGTCATGTGGGTAAAGGGTGGTACCCTGTTAGCCATAGAAAAAGCAGAAGACCGGTAGAGTCAAAATGATTTTTTTTTTATTGGCTACTGAGTATCTCTAGGTTGTAAGCTTTCAAGACAACTTAGATCTCTTCTTCAGGCATAATAAGAATGAAGGATGAATACACAATACATGACAGGTTAAACACTCATGCAAATAATTATACTATTTAAATTCCACAGGCAGTGAATATTATTATCAGTATTGTCTATAATTCATTCCCTAGGATCCAGTAGAGTTTCATTGCAGTTGTCTAAATGATACAAACAAGATGTATTGCCTTTTTTGATGCTACAGTGAATTTTGGTCTTTAGTCAGAGATGGATGAGTCTATAGAATGTACGGGTTACCCACCGAGTGCCACAGCGGAGTGCAATCCATCACTTGCAATGAGTTGTACAGCCCCCTAGCACCCAAAGAGTCCAAAATATGTTTATTGTATGGGATAATGTGACACAAATTCTTTGTCACAGTTCAGGCCACACTTCAGAGTGTTAAACTTGGTTACCAGTTTATAACCCCAAATCTTTCTGTTTCTCTGTGTCCTAAAATTTCCCGTCAGTGCAGTCACCTTAGATCTTTAATGCTGTCATCAGTTTTGCAGAAATGCTGACCCACTGTGTTATTCACACCGAAACTATGAGAACCATCCATTTTCTTAAGGTTTGTCCTGTTTGACCTACATATAGTGCTGTTTTGGGACACTTTACACAAATGATGAGTAAGACAACATTAGATGAGCCACAGGAGACTTTGCCCTTGATATTGTGGTTTCTACATGTCTTTTGTAGACAGGGAGAAGTACCATTTGTTGTTGCATCCTTAAGACAGCTATTCACCAACAGTTGTTTCAGGTTGGGGGGCTGTTTATAGGAGTGGAGCGGAGGTTTTGGGAATATTCTTTTTTATCTGCTATCAGTATCTAGTATTGTTTGGGGGTTGTAAGTGACTACTAATGGCACTCTGTTCTCTTCCTTATATCAGTGTGTAAAGAAGTCAAATTGATCAAATATGACTTATAATAGGGGGTTGTCTGTGGAGATGTATATGTGTGTTTATGTATGCATACATGTCTGTATCTATATGTCTACTGTCCCAAACTGCCGGGGGGTTGCTTCCAAGGTTTTGAGGATTCTTTTTTGTTTGTCAGCTAAACAAAGAGTTCAGATAAGAAACCAAATGCTTCTGATAGACCTGTTCCTGGAGTTTTCCACATTAATATTATCTGTTTGATGTCACCATGAATGTGCAAGTGGGTGTGGTGAGGAAAGGTCAGTTGAGCTAACTAGTTTACACCAGACCTAAGTGATATAAAAATTGTATAAACGAGGAGTAGTTTTGGGTGGAACCAGAAGAACTTGAGGAGAGCATGAGAAGATCAGTAAAGGAGAAGAACTTGAGGAGAGCATGAGAGAAGAACAGTAAAGGAGAAGAGCATGAGGAGGGCAGAGGAGAGCAGCATGAGAGAAGAGCAGCCTGGGAAGAAGACCTGTCCTTGAGAATACAGATGTGAGCCCAGCAGATAAGAGTCCAGAAACCAAGATTTGTGCTGGAGGGTGTGAGGAGACTGTCATCATATAATTTACTGGTATCCAATTTAATTCCATCTTTCCCATACCTGTAATTTACAATATTGTTCAATTCATGTATATATCATCCAAACTGTAACAGTATTTTGATTCTGTACATAATACAATCATCTTCATTATGATCCCTTATTTGTGTTTTTCTTAGTTACAACCAACCCCCAAAGGACAATTGTACCCTTGGTAAGAGGGGATATATAGAATTTCTTACAAGTGTCTGACAAAATATCTTGGTTAGAAGTCTCATAACTTATGCATATATACCTTAGGGCCTGGCTGTAAGCAGCAGAGTTGTATATGTGTATCTGGAATGGAAACCATAATTTCTGAGGTAATTAGGTCTGTCTGTTGGTTTGATGCACAGAGATGTCTGGATGGAGTACTGATGGAGTATTGATTCAGAAAGTTAATTTGTGCAGGTGAATAGCTGAGTTTGAAGTTAATGGTGGGAAGGAAGGCATTGTAATTTTCATGAAATGGCAAAAGTTCATCTTTGCTGGCAGTGAATGATTAGTATATCACTTATGTAGAGGAGGTAGACCAGAGGCTTTATTTGGCCTGAAGAACTCCTCCATTTTTGCCATGAATATTTAGCTGTATTGTGGTGCCATTCACGTTTCCATGGCATTTCACATCTTTTGTATGTATAGTTCTTGCCTAAATGAGAAATAATGATGTGCTTTATTACAATATTAACTGGGTTACATGTTCTATGGGCAAGCTGTCTTGCTGTAGGAATGCTTTGCAGACTGTAATGCCATCTTCATGTGGAATGTTGGTGTGAAGTGATTCTACATCCATAGTTGCTAGAATGATTCCCCTTAATATGGAGCCAAGGCCAAACAGTTTGTTTAGGTAGCTGGATGCTTTTTGACCAAAGGTTTGCGAATACTCTTCACCCAGGCATAGAAATGTTTTGTGAGTGTGGGTGTTCCAGATAGTATCAGCCTTCCTGGATTCTGTTCCTTGTGTATTTTAGGAAGCATATAGAAGCATCTCACCCTTGGGCCTGCCAAAATGAGGACTTCCAGGTGGTCTCTAGTATTACAAAGAAGCCCTTTCATTTTTACGCTCTTTTGTATAGGTAGATGTGGGTTCTTGTAATTTGCTGTAGTATCTTTCCAAGGACAAACAAAAGCACAAGTGGCTTGTTCTATGGCTAGTCACTGCTCAGAAGCATCATGTTTTAGCTCTCTAGTGCAGGAGAAAATTCAGTGTAAGTATTACTGTCATCCATATGGGAAGTCGAATTACAAAATGACAAGCAATTCAGCTCAGCACAGGTACAACAGCTAACCTCAGACATGCCTTTTGTCCTTGTTGGCCATCACCTGTCAACTGCAGCTGGTCTTTCTATGCACTGGGAATGAAAAGCATCCATCAATGGGAGAAACAATGTTCTAATTAGTAGAACTAACCCTGCAATGTATATTTGTTTCCTAACAAAAGTTTATTGCTCTTTTAACCACTTTATAGAGACACTCCAAAGCAGTGTGAATCAATTCATTGAGCTGTCTCTAGAACAAAGGGGATCATAAAACACATTTAATAAGATCCCAATTTTCAAATTATGCATGAAAATCTGTCCAATTATTAAATGTATATATTTGCTGTATTGTTTGTGGATGCCTTTGTTAAGGCTGAGTTTGAAGTTAATTAAGAAAAACAAACTGGCTTTGAATCAGTAGACCGTATTACAGATCAAACATTTGCAAGATTATATATTGAAAACATTTTATTTGATTGAATTGCTTTTCACTAGTTTATACTGATATTGTACACATGTTTGTCATTAGAAGAGCTATTCTGAGAATTGGCAATAAGTATCTTATTTCTCTGAGAACAGTGCATACTCTGCTTCAGTTTGGGATTGGTAGCAATGATGACCATGGGACTCAATGCAGAGTAAGAGCAAGACAACACAATTCTGGCATCATTGATATCAGGACTCACATTGGACATGGTCAGGGTATAGATCCACATGGAGTTATCCAACCCAAATAGCACCACATATAAGGCAACTAACAGAATGACTGCTCGAGAAGCCTTGTACTCGACTGACTTCCCTTTCCTTCTATCTGAACTTCGGATACCTTTTATAGACTTCTCATGATGTAACAGCAAATACACAATATAAATGCTACCAAAAGTCATCAGTCCCACAAATAGGAAATCTCTGGCTGATAAAAATGCTCCATTGAGGATGTAAGAAAAATTATTCAGAAAGTCAATATTACAGTATACTAGATGCAGTGTGTATGGGGAAGCAGAATAATTTCCATTGACTTTTGCTATGGATACACTGTATGGATATATTATAAGGTTAATGAACAATAAAACTAAAATTATAATGGACAGATTGGGGCCTACTCTTTGTTTCAGATAAACCCATACTCTTGTGTTTGGAGCGATAAGTGTACATTGGTGACAACTAAGCAAACTGGTGATACAAATGGACATAGCTCTGCTCATTCTATATGTGAATATAATGAGTTTACACTCAGTATCACCAAGTACATTTTCTATTCCTATAGCTTCTAGTGACTGAGGAATGACACGAGAGATGAGAACAAGAAGATTGACTAAAGACAGTACAGTCATGATGATGTTGGCTGGGAGAAGTTTCCTTTCTATTATCCTCACACAGGCAAATTGTAGAATAATAAAAATGTTTCCTGGTATACCAATCACCAGCAGAAAGATGAAAAAAGTTGCTTTGAAGAGGAGATGAGGATCCATGGCATGTCTTAAATTAATATCTGATACCTGGAATGAGAATCAAACCAATAGTTAACAGTATGAATCACATTTCTGAACATCATGTCAAAACAATAGTTTATATAACACTGAGGGTATTTAGTTAAATGCCACATAAGTTTTGATTTTGTGGAGCTAAAACAGAGGTAGCCAATATTCAACATACTTCATCAGGAACACATTTAGTGACTCCAGTATATATATATCAAGATGGAAATAACAATGTTGATTATTTTCACATAACAATGCAGAAAACAAACTGAATAATATTGACTGACCACATACACAGCCTTGATGTGATAACTCCTGACGGTTCCTATTACCCTAGTAGTGTTATCAAGCACACAAAAAATAGTTGCGCCATCTGAAGAAAAATCAGCAAAGCATGTCTACTAAAGATCTAGGGCAAGATTCTATTGCAGGTGACAAATGTTAACACCTGTTTTATCAAACATTTTCATACTGAAGTATATGGGGAAACCTGGAGATAAAAGCAGGATAAAATTAGCACCTGCAATATAATCTAGCCCCTAGACTGTTTTCTGTATATTGAACATGTTCGTCTGATTTCAGGGTCATCAGCCATGCTGTTTACTTTCATATAATAAATGTATGCTGTTTCCCTTTTCCCTATATATTTTGTTGCTTTTGACTTCTGGTTTTATCTTAGCAAATGGTTTTGGGGATTTATCTTGAGATGATGCAGCTATTTTTGAGTGTTAGCCATAAACTAACACCATTGCCCAAGAGCTGTGAATAGAGTACATTTTCAGGATATCTCTGCTTAGGTAAATCAATGAATCCCTTGGATGCCAACGATGTGTTCAATGGTTTTTGAAGCAACGTGATGGAGACAGTGCTAGCATCCAATGGGTTAAAGTGACTTCTTGATTAGCATTTACCCAAGCAAAGATGCCCTGAAAAAAAAAACGATTGCTAATGCTCTTAAGGGTTAGAAATGGCTTCCTCCGGTGTTCCCATACACAGTCATTCTTAGGTCTCTTAAAGTGGATGTATCACCTATGCACAACATACTCTAAATAGTTAGGTGACACATCCAATAGCATTAAAACATTATTATTATTATTATTATTATTATTTTAAGCTTCTGTTTGGTTTAAATGTGACTTACAAAAGTATCTGCTGCAGCCACTTCCGGGTGACTGCAGTTCTCTGTGGTTACAGAGCTCTGCCTCTGCTCCCCTCCTCCTCCTCCAGAGGTGTCTGTCAATAAACTGGAGCGGTCTCATTGGCAGAGATCGATATGTAGCCAATGAAAGTGCTCCAGCTTACAGACAGAAGCCTCCATCATAGGAGGAAGGAGGAAAGCAGAGAAAGGGCATCGGGCTGCAGTCTATACGGAAGAGGCTGCAGGCCAGACTTTTATAAGTTACATTTAAACCAAATGGAAGCTTAAAAAATAATAACAATAACGTTTTAATGCTATTGGATGTATCGCTTAACTATTTAGAAGATGTTGTACATAGGTGATACATCCACTTTAGTCGCAAAATTGAGCCTATTGTGCATAACAATGTCCATAAATATACACTGAAAAGTCAACATTCGCATTTCTGTTAGTTGCACAGGGCACTCCAATGTGCCACGGCACCCTGATTGAAAACTACTGCTCTATAGTGGGCACATGTAAACAACCAGCATTGAAACAGTTAAAGAGGACTGCATCTGAAGGGCTAAACTGGAACAACAGATAAACTATACAGCTATGACCGATTGTATTGACTGGTTTAACACTTTTTATTTTCACCATAAATGCACAATGTTTCAGGGGGGCATGTCTTTTAACCATAATACCCTCACTTGATCCCTATTAATACAAAAAGTGACGCCAAGTTTGAATCTTTCATTCGGAAAGAACCCAGTTTATAGAGGTACATGGTACTATAATTGAATAATTTAATGTTCTATGTACTCAGATCTGTCAAAGTGATAATACGTATAATTTAATTATTGCATGGATATTTTACGTCTACTCTGTGTTGCATATACACTGATTAACTTCTATTATTTGCCGTTGGATTTGTAAGAATGCAATTAATTTTGTTTAATCATATCAAATAAGTTGATTGTCTCGTTAGATAGATTCATACTTGGTAGCATTTTTTGTTTTTATAGGGGCATTATGTTACCACCTGATGAAGGGGCATGTCCCCCAAAATGTTGTGCATTTATTTTGAAAATAAAAATGCTCAATAGCAGAGGCGGATTGTGGTGCAATACCAGCCATGGGGATTTTCATTTAACTTGTCCACTAACTGGTATTCGAGTGCATTGCATAAGAGGCATTAAGCCTCTTAATTAAGCAGCTTGTATGGATGGCTCATCGCATTTCATCCTAACCTCTCTCTGAAAGAGATTCAGCTGAGGTATTTTGACTGGAAGTATAGATGCTGGACAAAAGGTGTAATCCTGTCTCCTATAAGCTGACTACCTCTCTAATTCGTGCATGTCACTTAGTAGTAAGGGGTTAAGATCAGCAGGCACCATACTTGGAGGTAAAAATAAACCTTTTATCTGTCACTTTTTTCATTAACACGTCATATATGCAGACAGCAAGACAGATAAGAAGAATTATATACCATTTGAAACTGCGACTCAGAAGCTCTTCCTGCTAATCATGTACTGCACTAGAATACACACTGCAGGCAGAGCAGGGGCTGCTAAGTCAGCCTTGGGGGCAGGACAGATAGAGAGGACAGGACCCGGTCTTCACTGCTGCTCGGCTCTGGTGAGTTGTGCCTCACATCCACAGAGTTGTGGAATGGAGAGGTGAGATCATATGATCTGCCTACCAGCCCACAACTGGGCAGCCCACCGGGGGATGTCCAATCCACCAATAGGAGAATCCGCCACTGCTCAGTAGTGCTTAAAGCATTATCTCTGTGTGTGGACATTGGCTGTGGCACTGACCATTGATATCCTGCACCAGCAAAAGTAGGTGTGCTAGGGTTAACATCTACATTGAATGAATCAAGGGAAAAAATAAATGTATCAGTTCTCATTGATTTAAATTGGTTTGTTAACAACTTGCATGCTTGAGCGGTCTCCATTGCATTGAGTTACACAGAGTTGGAAATCCCCCAAAGATTAAAGGGGATAAAAGCACCATTAAATTTATATACATACAAATGTATGTGTCCCCTATGATACAGGTGTTTTTCACAAGGACTGTTCCTGATCTCAAACTGTACAGTATAATTACTTATTAATATGAGAATATGACATATTGCATGTTTGTTTTCACAAAGAAAAATGAATGGGAGACCAGGCCTGAATGATCACATTATAATTCCCTAGGAACATGGTGTAGTGATTGAAAATGAGTGATAACAAATTTAAAATAATTTAAAACCGAGTGAGTTGAAGGGAAGGCACTTAAAGAAATAGTGAGACATTAAGTGTGCATGTTTGCAGAAGATGTTCTATTTCAACTCTCTAAGGTATAACCAGATAAATGAATGGGACAGATGGGATATACACCAAATATTATTAAAGGAATATCGGATTGTTCATGAAAAACCTTTAACAGAGCATTATCAGAAGACTGGAAGGTAGTAAATGTAGTACCACTTCACAAAAAAGGGTAACAGGGGAAAGTCTGGCAACTACAGACCAGTAGCCTTACATAAGTAGTGGAAATTCATGAAAACCATGATAATGGAAAGAATTGTTAAATATCTGATCCTAAATAGCAAGAGTTTACTGTAGGGAGATCTTTTCCAACTAACTACATACATTTTGTGACTGGATAAATAAAATAATAGACCAAGAGGCAAGAAGTAGATATAGCTTAAATAGGTTTCAGTTATGCATTTGACACTGTCCCTTGTAGAAGACTCATTAATAAATTGCAATGTTCGGGTCTGGATGTAAAAATAGCTGAATGGATAATGCAGTTGATGAGTGACAGGTGACACAAGGTTTTTATTTCATGGAGAATATTCAGAGAAAGGTACTGTTAGTAGTGGGGTACCCGAGGGGTCTGTATTGGGGCCCATTCAATTTAATATTTTTATTAGTGGTACAGCAACAGGTGTTCAAGGTAAGGTATACCTTTTTGTAGATGATACAAATATTTGCAGCAGGGTAGAATAAGACAAATAGCAAATTATTTAGATAATTTATAAGAATGCATGAGAGTGCCACACTCAGTTTAATATTAATAAATGTAAAATAATGCACTTGGGGTATAAAAATCCAAAAGGCAGAATATAAAACTAAGGTAGAGTGCTGTTAGCAACAACACAGCAAAGGTACTTGGGAGTAATTGTTTCTAATGACTTAGTGGTAGGCAGGCAGTGTAACAAAGCAGTGGTTAATGTGAGCAGAGAGTGCTGGGTTGCATAGCTAGAAGAATAAGTAAAAGAAAGAAGGAGATGGCCATGCCACTATAGAATTGTTGTTGAACCTTACCAAGAGTATTGTGTACACTACTGGACACCCCATCTTCAGAAGGATATAGATATTCTGGGGAGAGTTCAGAAAATGGCTACTAAAATGGGGAATGATTTACAGGATAGACTAAAGATTATGTTCTTGTATAGCTTGGAGGAGAGGAGAGAGAAAGAGCGAGAGATAGAGGAGATATGATATAAACATTCAAATGCATAAAGGGATTCAACGAATTACAGGAGGGAAGTTCTTTTCAAATGTTAGGACAAGAGGTCATAGTCTAAACTTAGAGGGTCAGAGGCTTAGATGTGATGTAAGAATGTTTTACTTCACTGAGAAGGTAGAAGATAAGTGGAATAGTCTAATGATGTAATTTAATCATGAATGGAATAGGTATAAAGCTATGCTGAATACAGGACAAGATCAAGGACCACATAAGGTCTGAGGTTTTTACAGTAGGAAGAATGAGTGGACCAGAGGCTCAATACTATTACCACTGTTAAAAAAAGTCCTGTTGGTAATTTTAAGTCACAGTCAGGTATTCTATTATCTGTGCTGTGACAAGCTACCGACAGGTAAAAATGCACAATGGGCTTTATATTTGCACCCATTGTAGACAGTGAAAAAACAGATTAATTTGGTATTCAGTTACATGTGGTGGCTTGTAACACACATTAAGAGATTTCTATTCTTGCTTTAAATTAACACGTAGCAACCCTAGGGCTAGATTCTATTGCAGGTGCTAAATGTTAACAACCTATTTATCAAAACTTTTCCTATTGAAGTCTATGGTGGAAATTAGAGCTAAAAGCAGCGATAAAAATTATCACCTGCAATAGAATCTAGCCCCTAGGCGTTGAGTCCCTAATGTGTGTTAAAAAGAACGATATGTACTTGAACAGTGGTATCAAATACATAGGACCCATGAATGTATTGATATGGGGCCCTAAGCCCCATAGCAATACATCTAAGGATCTAAAAACATCAGTGAAAAGAAAATTAACCCTATGAGTGCCAGGGGAGTATGCAACACATTGCAGAGGGTTGCACACCCCACTGGCACTCACAGAGTTAATCCCCTAAATCTAACAATATCCATAAAAATAAACACTTAGCTGTAAGTCTGACATTCGTCAGGGTCTTCAGCACCCCACAAAAATGTTCTTTTGTGTATTTACTTCCTTAAAGAGATATTAATGGCACACTTAAAATGAATCTCATAGTATTCTTTATGATTTTTAATAATGCTCTGAACCTTCCATGCAGTCCATATCTGGGTAGTTTAGTGACGTCACTCTTCTTCCCTCAGATCTGAAATCCGGTCATTGACTGGACAGATCGCTACAAGGGACTATATTGACTGTGTATGTATAAGGAAACCCCTGCCCCTCTTGTTGAAGGGGAGCAGGGTTCTCCTTATGTTCACACAATAGTGTCCCTCATTGAGATCCATCTGGACCGGCTTACTCATCTGACGGAAGAAGAGCGATGTCGGGAAAGAGGCAGGAGGGGGAACTTTAAAATATAATTACAATAAAACTACACAGACATAGACAGCATGGAAGGTACTGATCTTTATTAAAAGACAGTGGCCTGACTAGAAGCCAGAAATTGCCATTGGCCCGGTGGCCCCCCCATCTTCACATTACCCCATGTCCATCTCCTACCTCCATCACCCGCTCCTGAGCAGTTCTCAGTAATGCAGAGTGCTGGGAGATGATGTCATCTCTCAGCGCTCTGCATTACTAGAGCGCCGGGAGATCAGCTGAGCTGCTGCGGACATGGGCTGCAGGCGAGTGGCAATGGGTTTGCAGAGGACGGCCTGGCCCCTGGAGTGATGGGCCCAGTCGCAGGTGCGGCCCCTGCGACCCCTATTGTTACGCCACTGTTAAAAGGGTAAAGAAATATGAGATGAATTATAATGTGCCATTACAACCTCTTTTTACTACCTTTTTAATGGAGTAAATACACAAAAGGACAGTTTTGCTGCTATTCACACCTCTCTATATAGAAATTGCTGTGCAAAGACTTACTTTATACTAAAATATGAGGAAAAATTCTACTTACTTATTGTCATGATAAGTCTGGTAGCAATGCATTTTCAACAGAGTATTACATGTAAAAATGTTCTAATCACTCTAAAATGTTCTGTTAAAACTGAATTACTCGGGGGCATGAGGTGTTGGCAGGATTGGTGCAGTGCTTTGTTTTAGCACCAAACCTCCACATTTCTTTGAAACATAATATATCATTGTTCAAATTTGCTAAAAGTCAGACATTAGTGAAAGACTGATACAAAGAGAGGTTGAGAACAGCATAATATAGAGTTTTGTAATTATGAAAAAATGCTATTTTTGTTTTTAGGAATAACTGTGGCAAAAATAAATAAAAAAAGGATATGTAATAAATAAATAGGAGAGCATGAAATTTTGATGAAAACCATAAGGAGCGAATCATGTCAAAAGCTTTGTGAACTACTGCATTAAAACCAGGGCACGCATAAACATACCAAAAGGTTTATTTGACTATTTACTTCCCTTAGGAAACCTAGCCCATAAGTGATAATTTAGAGATATACAACACACTGCTGTGCAAAAAGGTTCATTTACTAAACTGAAAGGTCAAACTGGAAATATACCAGAAAAAATAAGAATTTTCCAAAATGTACATTTAATTAAATGGGGCTTTTAACCCCTTGAATTCTAGAGAAGACTAAGGTCTCCAACACATTTTAAGCAATGTGGATACCTTGTTAACATTAAAGGGTCTCTTTAAAATCAGTTAGAAATTGTATTTGTCCCTTATAATTTAGTTGGTTTACTTCAGAATTCTGCAGGTTTCTGCATAAGGCCATATATATCTATATCTATCTATATTTATATAGATATTTTGCTATGCCTTATTTTACTGTTCCTTAGAAAATATTACACTAGGGGAGCTGTTCAGGTGCATTTTTGGGCAAACCAAGTGCACTTTAGGGGAACATGTTTCAAATTACCATTGATCTAAATCTTTCTTGGAGACCACTCTAAAATTACATTGGTTAAAAAGCCCATTTTTATCAATGAGAATATTTATTTGTCCTGAAAGGTGCACTTGATTTGTTACAGAATGACTCCATAGTTTCAACATAGGGCCCTAGGTATAGTTAACTGAGAACTGAGCAAAGTGTGCTCCAGAGAAGTTAATCCAAGCTTACCTCTGCCAATGTTGTGTGGTACTGCAAATCAATGTGTCCTGGAATTGCCACTTATTTATCTCATATTGAATCCCTGATGTTATTCCTCTAGGGACTGTTACTATCAAAGCAATTAATAAGGGTGACTTCATTCACTTTAATTCACTGGCCTATCTTTAACACTTTGGGTACTAGTAGAGGGATGAGCAATGCTCAGGAACTCAAAGGGTTCATTCATGATTTCATGTGGCATTTAATCCACTGTGGAATTTTTTTTTATAATAATTATTATTAATAATAATGCTTATAGTTTTTTTTTCAGATTTGTTTCCTTATCTAATCAAACAGCTTTTTCTCTCACTCATTTAAACACATTGGGCCTTATTAATCAGGCTAAAGATGTGCATTTCTAGAGCAACCCAACTGCACATTGGGGAAAGATTGAAATTCCTATTGATTTATATGGGGCCTTTAACCCCTTGAATGCTAGAAAGGTCTTCAATGCAATGTGAAGCAATACTCTGGAGATCTAGATAGTGTTCACGGGGATAGGGTTGCCACCTTTTATTTAAAAAAATACCGGCCATGGCATTCCCTCCATAGACTTAACATTGGACAGAAGCCAATTTTTTACAGGCCTGTCGGTAAAATACCGGCTGGGTGGCAACTCTACACGGGGATAAAAGCACCATTTCTATCAAGGAGATTTTGAAGAATTTTAATTTCACCTCTATGGTGCAGTTGGTTTGCTCCAGAATTGTACCTGATTTTAATGTGTAAGGCCCGGTAAGAGGAGATAAGGGAGGACATTTTATTCTGAATGCTAAACCCTTCTTAATTCTTAGCAATGTGCTGCAACCTCTCTGGTTGTTAAGGGGTTAATTTTAAGGGTAGGTTCACGTCAGCCACTTTATTGCAATGTTTCAGGCTCCTCAGAAAAATGCATGTTTGTTTACACTGGAGAGAATGGTGCAATTCTGTGAAGCACTAGTGAAAAACAAGTGTGCAATCTCTGGGTGGTTTGTGGCAGTCCTTTTTTCTAGGCCTTGTTTATGTCTGTGTACTAAACAAAGCATTGAGGAAATGGTGTGTCCTTAAGGTTCAAAGATGGCGGAGAATGTCTTCCAATAGGCAGTTCTGCAGTCATTCACTGTAGTGCATACCCTAAAGTGTAGCCATTGGCATTAGAGGCTGCTCTGTGGAATTCTTTAATTCACCCAATTCATTATATTAACACCAATGCTTACTTATTCAACCTCTAACATCTGACACTTTTCCATCCTCCTTCAAGCAGGTGATAATCATATCCATCTTACAGAAATTGTCTCTGAACCCAAATTAAAATCTTATTTTTCTATACCCTTTGGCTCCAAACATCTGTAATGTCTTGTTTACAAGCTTCTTACACAATTCCTATACTCTTTCACCCTATTAGCACTGCAAGCTGGATTCCACCCGCATCCAGACATTATGTCCCATCCAAATACACTTCACCTCACCGTCATTCCCCTGCATGCGATCTTCTTCTCTCTGCATCTCTCATTATATCCTCCCATTTCCCTAGCAGCAGCTGTCAAATTTCCAGATTTTCTCTGAAAACTAACCTCTTTAGGGAAGACTATCAGCTGCCCCATAACATTATGAGCAAATCCAGATCAACAGCCTGATGCTTATTCCATTTCTACATCACTTCCAACCCACAATTTTATAAGGATCTCATTGCCCACATAGACATTACATATCTGGTTCACTGCCCTACAGTTCATATGGCTGGAGGCACTAATACTTTGTAGCACTTACACCTTCTGTGCCAAATCTAGTTTCCACTAGACTAGTGGTGTCCAACCAGTGGCCCATGGGCTCTTAGTGACCCACTTCTGTGTGAACTGAAACCCACTGCTGCAACCTTCCAAGAACCAAAATGGCTTCTAGCAGTAAGATTGTACTAATATACCGGCTACACTTCCACATCAGTAAATCAGTAGAAACCTTCAAGAAGTTGTTATACATCTGTTGTTTTCAAAAATCAGAACTATAAGGTTATAAGATTTAATGGGTTGAACTTGATGTACTAAAAGCTTTTTCAACATTTATACCTATGTAAATATCTACAGATGCTTTACTATTTGGACTCTAGTTCCTCCCCTTCCCTCTATGTGACAAGCAAGACGTGTGTAGAACTTCCACTGCCTGAGAGGGTCAGTCAAGTGACCATGCAGCTCTGTGCCACAGTTTTCTCTAAACAGAGCAGAAGGAGAGCTAGTGCGCTGTGCTGGAGGAAAAGAGGGAGGAGAGCGAGTAAGCTGTGCCAGAGAGGGAAAGAGGTAGGAGAGAGAGTGAGCTGTGCAATGGAAAGCGGGCCCTCTGAAGTGTGTGAGGCAACATATTTACATGGCCATGCAGGGTGGACCTTAACCCTTTGAGTGCCAGAGAAGTATCCCATGGTGGATACCTCTCTGGCACCCACAGGGATAAGTGTGCTAGATAAGATCTGTACAGGGAAAATTGAAGGGAGGGACAAATTAAAATGTAAAGTATGCTGTGATGGTTGACTACTGAAATGTCGCCCTCTAGTGGTGACCCTTAAGTGCAATACCCTGTTGATGCGGGTGACATTCTGATGTCACCCTTTTGTTTTGGGTGACATTATGATATTTCCCTTTTAATGGTTGCCAACTAGAAGGCGACATTTCAATAGTAAACTGTGGAGCAGCTGGTGTGGAGGAGAGCATGAGACCAGAAATCAATAGGGAATGGGAGAAACAGATGCAAATGGGATGGGCATCATCACCACCAGCAGCAACAGTGACATTCTGGAGTTTGCTGCTGCTGACTTGTCAAGAGATGGACATTCAACTATTAATAGGCTAGTGTGCCACAAACCACAGTGGCCACAATGGGACTTGGTTCTACAGCTACTGATATGGAACTAAGACAGGCTTCACTTGACCTTGTGCTAGCTCTACTCCTGATTCTGAGGCAGCAGCATTACCTGCCCCAGCCAGGAAAGGTGCTTCTGGTGATGAAGGCCATTCTTCTCTACCTTTCCCCTCAGTGAAATCATAGGTGTGGCAATATATTTCTCTTGAGTCAGGCACAGTGCAGTCATCAGCGACTGCACTGTGCACCATGTGTGGGAAGGTAGTGGAAAGGGGAAAGGAGGGGACATTCCTTGACATGACTGACCTCATTAAGCACATGCAACATATAAACCACATAGACCCTCAACAGTATATTACTATTTTATATAGCTCCAGCGTAATATTGTATCCAGTCACTAAGAAGGTGTATCCATATTGAAGACTGGAGGTCTGTTGTTTATTGGAATAATCTTTCTGCCCGCTATACAAGTGGAAAAAGATCCAGAGCAGCAGTGTTGAAAATTGTAATCACTGTTGGAAAATCAAGCCTGCAGTCTGGAGAGGAGAATAATATAGACAACCACATCAAAGACCTGTCCGCTAAGTATTTGGAAACATTGACACCACTAATGGTAAAGTGACAAACCTTTTCATCGGCATTTTACAGGTGTAGGAACTTTTTAATCTGTTCACAGAGACAGAATACACTCCAGAGTTCATTGGACTTTAGACATTAGCTTGTGGAATCTTCAGCGCTTACGGATATCATAATATTTTAGTATATATGTTCGCCTATGTTTTAATTTGATTTCTGTATTCTGCAGCGCTCTGTATATTTTTTCTCTTTATATAATTTTTTTTAAGTCACTGAATTTATCTCAAAATAACAGTACTTATAAGATAACTGTTATAATCCAGTCCACAAACTGAGCCATATATATAAAATAGGCAATGAAGCCTAAAAATGATTATTGTAAACAAAGTATTAAATTTTTTTTTTGCATTAAAACATGTAGCAGGTAGTCCTGTGACATATCTGCCTTGTTCTGATCTAAAAACAGTCTAAAACTATTATATTAATGTTGTAGTAAAAGCAGAGGGGTTCTATGTTATTTGTCAGTTTAATTTTGTCCATAAACTGTTTAAAAAGTAAATTTGTGCCATTTCCCATTTTGCAGCAGGAACAGTTTTAGTCAGCCCAAAGTACCCTGTAGAGTATCACCAAAACTGGCAGAGAGAACTGCGCTAATGAGTAAATACCTGAGATATTGATGTTTAAATTTCAAAATAATAAACAAATGATTTGCCATAAATTAATAGGTTCACATGAGCAGCAGCGGGCAGTCAGAACTGACAGCCAGATCATCTTGTTACCGAGAGACAGTGATCTGGCTTCATTTGATTCCACAGTGTAATAAACTTGAATTCTTTGAGTGCCAGAGAGGTATCCAGTGCATTGCCTTGCAATGCATTGGATACCTCTCTGAGACTCAAAGGGTTGCTTCACTTGACCCTATGAATCACAGAAGCTTGTCCAAGGCACTGATCTGCAATGTGTTGGGTACACTCTGTCACATAAATTGTTAAATGAATCCTTTTGTCCTCTCTCACACCACTTTTTTTTATGGTAGGTGATCTGTTTCCCTCCCCTTGTCAAGCTCATGGGCTCCACTGAGAGGGGTGTCATTCTCCATTAGCAAACTTTTGCCTTTAATTAACAACCCATGGTGGGATCAGTGTATGCCCCTGTAAAATTCTGTCTAAATAATATACTTGCTTGCCTCAGAAGTACTGTTTTTACCCAGCATTCCTGCATGTGGTATCCCTCGAACATTCCCACTGCTATTAAGTCTGCCCTGATGCCAGAGATAGTTCCTCCAGATTTCCCTGGCCTTCACAATGACCTGCCACTCAGATGCATGCCACAGTGGCAGATCAGTCAGTATGTGTACAGACCACAGGGCTAGACACTATCTGATTAGATGCCAGTAGAGTACATCAGAACAGCAGAGTATTGTGAGTGAGGGCCAGGAAGGTCTGGAGGAAATCTCTGCAGCATCAGAGCAGATGGTGGGTATCGTCATGAGGGATGGTAGTAGTATTCTTGACCTGAGGAACAGATATGTGTGCCAGTCCAGTCTGCCACATATCCCAGCAGCCTTACCTCACTTTACTTATGTTTCATCTCAGTTACAGTGAGTAAGTTTGTGTTTGAAAGAATTTGCAATAAATTAATTTATGTGTGAAAGTCTTTGCACTAATTCATTATTTTAAGTTGGACATTAATCAAATTAAATCTTTTATTTTTACATGATTAACCAATTAATTGCTGGTACAGCAGGAGAGGAGGACACTGAGCAGAGCATCCCCAGTCAAATAAGGAGTGGGAAAGGGTGATCAGTTGGAAGGAGGGGTACACGACAAAGGAGAGGCACAGAGAGGCCAGGGACAGCTGTGACAGTGGGATGACAGGTAGATCCTGGGGAACACCACACACAGTCAGGGTCAGCACAGGCAGACCATGAAAGCTACAGCTCCTACAAATCCCAGGCTGGGGTTGATGATGAGAGGCTGCGAGACCCTAAGTACTCCTATAATGAGAACAGGACCCTCATCCACAGCAACCTGGAGAGGGAGACTAACTTGTTCCTGAGGGTGAGGGTTGCTGGTCTGGGTGCTTGGAAGAAGGCCACCTGGTGTCAGGTTCTAAACGGGGTCAACGCAGTCTTCACTTGTCAGAGCACCCTGGAGTCCATCAAGAAATGGTGGGGTGACTGCAAGCAGCTCATCATGAAAAAAAAAATAGGAGAGGTTGCCATGCACGCCTGCCCACATCAACTTTAACCCCTGGGAGGAGCTGTTCAGGCAGACTATTTCTACAACTGCTATTGAGGGGGTCCCAGGAGGATTTGACACTGGGGAGAACAGCACCCTCCAGACTGCCGTGCATCATTCCCTAACTAGACACCACACAAACCCTCATACTCACCACAGCCCAACACAGTGAGAGATGAACACATAGCCAGCATTGATTCACACCACTGCACCAACACAGGGCTGGCAGGGTTCAAACATGGACAGAATAATGGACAATTCAAACAGAAATCCACGTTTAACCCCCTCATTGCTGTGTTGATAATCATATCCACTACATGCAAATAATGTTTGCCATCACATTGTCATGTGAAGCTCTGTTATGTTCCTACACAATGTTAAACATGTAGCCAATATGAAGTCCGTATCAAATCCCTTCAGTACTAGAATGATAAGTAACTCATTGTTCCAATATGCGTTGGGTAACCCTCTGGCACCCAAAGGGTTAACAGAGGATGATCTCAAGACAACAGGGTTACATTGCACTGGTTATCATGGATGACAGGATTTGAAACTGTCTGTCATGCCTAGGGGTCAGTTCATACATTACAGTTCTCCTGAGACAAACTGATTGCATGTTCAAGAGACACAATCCTTGAACTCAAAAAAATCAGGGTCGGCTTTATCAATAGGCTGACTAGGCACTGGCCTAGGGTGCCCAATTTTATGGGGCGCCTGGCAGTGGCCCAGTCACGCCCACTTCCAATGGGCTCATGTATTTCATGTGATTATTATTTTTTTTTTTTTTTAATCATGCGGTGTTGTTGCAGTACAAATGGTGCCGCCTTTTATAACTCTGCCTCAGCCTGGTGCCTCCTCCACCTGTGGCTCATAGGGCCATATGTTCAAAGGGATAACGACAAAAAATCGTTGTATGAAAGACAAAAATAAGTCATTGAATGCACGAACTACATATTTTCTAGAGTACACGACAAAAGCTACTAATGTCCGTTGTGTACGATAAAACTCCAGAATTGCCGGATAAAGGGGCATGGCTAAACTATTCTCCAGTGTCGTATATAGGAAAAGAAAATTTGTCGTAACTAATGACAAAAAAAAATGTCTTTCAACAGACAAAATTTGTACGTTAAGAAAAAAGTGGAGGGAATGTGTTCTCAATGTGAGAATTTTTGTCTTTAGTTAAGACATTTTTGTCTTTACATACGACAATTTCAGTCAGGAGAAACAACATATTTCCAATCACAACGGACACTCTCTGAAAATATTTATGATCCCAACGACACTGTACTTTGAAAAGTCGTTACAATCGACAAAAGCTTTTTCGATACTTCTTTGAACATATGGCTCATAGTCACTAAGTTACTCCTAATCTTATCTGTTTGCCTGCCGCCTCCAATCGCTGCTTACTCAGCCTCTGATACTGTATGTGTTGCAGGCGGAAGCGATGTGACTTGCAAAGGCAGCAATTCGGCAAACAGAGGCAGATCTGAGATTCAGTCATCTGCAGGGTGAGAGAGAAAAATGTGTTACACATGTCTGACTGCTTTTATTTGACTTTCAGAAAGCCATGAAACCTGCATTGTGGTGAAAGGCAAAATTCAACTATACCTATTGTGCACACACACACACACACATATACTCCCTCAAATTACAATACACATACTTTCATGCATGTACTCAAACTGCAGTCCCCTTGGCACCTGAAAGGCTAAGACCTGCATGTGTTAAAATTATCTATCTATGCACTGGAGACTTTCCATTCAAAGGCTTTGACTTTTTTCTTGAGTCAGTGGAAATGTTTATTTGTTCATTATGGTGCAAGTGATTTACCCCAGCACAGAACAAAAGGTTTTTCATTACACTATTATACTGAGCATGTGTTCAATATACAGAGCATCAATATCATTATAAGTGTACAAAACATCCAAGATCATTACACATACCATTATCAGTATGGTTGTCACTTTCAGGGTACCTGCTGTGGTATATGGTTAGGGCTCCCATAATTTTGAAACATAGAATATCATATTTTGAAACATTTGCAATTGGACTGTATAATGCACCAATAATGCATAAGGTTGGCCCAAGCCCCAGGTATTTGGGGAACCTAGCAATTTAACTGGTAAATAGTAAAGTTTACTGAACTGTATGTAGTAAATGACATCATGCTATACTTCTAACGTGTAATGTGACATAATGCTGTTATTAATATGTCATACTAGGGGGAGAAGGAAGGAGACTGATGGAGGAAGGAGAGGGAAGGAGACTGACAGAGGAAGGAGAGGGAAGGAGACTGACAGAGGAAGGAGAGGGAAGGAGACTGATGGAGGAAGAGAGGGAAGGAGACTGACGGAGGAAGGGAAGGAAGGAGGAAACTGATGGAGGAAGAGAGGTAAGGAGACTGATGGATGAAGAGAGGGAAGGAGACTGACAGAGGAGGAGAGGAGGAAAGGAGACAGGAGGAGAAGAGAAATGAGGACTGAAAAAAGAGGAGAGGGAAAGAGACTATAAGAGGAGGAAATGAGACTAGCAGAGGAGGAGAGGGAAATAGACTGACAGAGGAGGAAAGAGAAGGAGACTGACAGAGGAGAGGAGGAAAGTAAACTGACAGAGGAGGAGAGCAATGAAGATCGACTAATGAGGAGGAGAGGGAAGGAAACTGATAGAGGAGGAAGGGGAAGGAGACCAGTCTTCTTGTGTCATTTTCCTCCCTCTTTTACTGTCCTTAGGATACAGGAGTTAGAAAGAAAGATATAAAAATGCAACATCAAGAAGTGTTAATGAGAGAGTGACAACAAGAGAGAGACAGGGATGAGGAATCAGACAGTGTACATGGGATCTGTGACTACCAGTGGGCAGTGGAATAAGGCTGGGGGAGACAGGCAGTGTATGTAAGGATCTGTGACTACCAGTGGCCAGTGTAGCCAGTCTGAGGAGTGGGTCAGAGCCTACAATTTAAAAGGAGTTACACTAATGAATCCACAGAGCTTGTAATTGAAATATTGCTAAACTAGTGATACCACATAGCTTACAATTCTATGACTATCAACTGAGGGAAGAAAGAAGGCAAAATGGAAAGAAGAGGGCAAAGGGGAAAGGTGGAGAGAAGGGGCAATTGGGGGAAGAAATGGGACAGAGATGGATAATAGATTGTAGAAACTTAAGGGAGAAGTATAATATGGAGGTGGAGATGTAATGGAGGAGGGAGAGAGAAAAGGGCAAAGGGTAGAGGACATCACACATTATACTTAACCTCTGAGTGGCACGGTAATATCCAAAGGCTGGACACCCTTCTGTCCCTGAAAAGGTTAAAGAACAAAAAGTTAATTGAGTTTGCAGGTTCTTCTCTACACCTCCCCCCCGCCTTATTAGAATTTTGCGTGCCAGTGTGTTTGCAACACATTTCGACCCCCACCCATTCCCTGGCCATCTAGCCCTGTTCCTGTTACACTGTCTTCTGACAAACAATTGTGAGGAGCACCCATCAAGTGCAAACAAGGTGAAGTGTCTTGTTTTAGGCATGGTAGCCCCACAATGGTGCTACAACTCACATTTTTTCACACCCATGTGCCTTTGCAGAGAAGAAATATCCATACCCATATCAGACTGGTCCTGCCCACAGACAATCTAGCTCCGAAATGTCAGGCAAATCCTCTCCTCACAAGATAGACAGCGAAACCACAGACATACGTTTCGGCCTATGTGGGTCTCCTCGATGTGGTGCAGCTGAATCCCTCTAGGCACATGGAAGCAAGGGCCCATGCCTGGGATGCCCTTATACTTAAGAAGAAAAACAATTGTGAAAAGCACCTATCAAGCACAAACAAGTTAAAGTGCCTTGTTCTAGGCATGATAGCCTTTCAATGGTGCTACAACTCAAGTTTTTTCCTCCCATGTGTCACTGTACAGAGGAAATCTCCATATTCATATCAGACTGGTCCTGTCCACAGACAGTCCAGGTCCAAAATGTCAGACAAATCCTTTTTGCATGAGAGATACAGCAAAACCACAAACATACTTTTCGTCCTATGTGGTCCTCATCGGTGTGGTGCAGCTAAACCTCTTTAGGCACATGGAAGCATGGGCCCACAGACAGTCCAGCTCCGAAAAGTTAGGCAAATCCTTTCCACATGAGAGAGACATACTTTTCGTCCTATGTGGGTCTCGTTGGTGTGATACAGCTGAAAGCAAAGGCCCATTCCAGAGATGCCCTTATACTTAGGGAGACAAACAATTGTGAGGAGCACCCATCAAGTGCAAACAAAGTAAAGTGTCTTGTTCTAGGCATGGTGCTACAACTCAAATTACTCACTCCCATATGCCATTGCAGAGAAAAAACATCCATGTCTTTATTAGACTGGCCCTACCCACAGACATTCCAGCTCCAAAATGTCATGCAAATCCTCTCCACATGAGAGAGCCACCAAAACCACAGATGTATATTTCAGCCCATGTGGTGCAGCTGAATCCCTCTTGCCAAATGAAAGCAAGGGCCCATGTCTGGGATGCCCTTATGCTTAGGGAGACAAACAATTGTGAGTTGCACCCACCAAAAGTGACTAAGGTAAAGTGTCTTGTTCTAGACATGGTAGCCTCTTAATGGTGCTACAACTCACATTTTTCACTCCCATGTGCCATTGCAAAGAGAGGAAATCTCCACATCCATATCAGATTGTCCACTGACCATTCAGCTCCAAAATGTCAGGCAAATCCTCCTTGAACGAGAGAAACAGCAAAACCACAAACATATGTTTTGGCCTATGTGAGTCTCATCGGTGTGGTGCAGCTGAACACATCTAGGCATGTGGAAGCAAGGGCCCATGCCTGGGATTCCCTTATACTTAGGAGACAAACAATTGTAAGGAGCACTCAACAAGCACGAACAAGGTAAAATGTCTTTTACTAGGCATGGTAGCCTCTCAATGGTGCCATTGCAGAATAGAAATCTCCATATCCATATTAGACTAGCCCTGCCCACAGACAGCACAGCTCTAAAATGTCAGGCAAATCATCTCCACATGAGAGACACCAAAACTACAGATATACATTTCAGCCTATGTGGGCTTCGTCGGTGTGGTGCAGCTGAATCCCTCTAGACACATGTAAGCAAGGGCCAGTGCTGGGGACACCTTTATACTTAGGGAGACAAACAATGTTAGGAGCAACCATCAAGCATGAACAAAGGAAAGAGTCTTGTTCTATGCATGGTAGCCTCTCAATTTTTCACTCCCATTTGCTATTGCAGAGAGAAAATCTCCATATCTAAGAAATCCTTACCCACAGACAACCCAGCTCTCAAATGTCAAGCACATACTCTCATCATACGCTAGCCAGAAACCCCACAACTGTACATCTCAGCCTATGTGGACCTCATCATGGTACAACTGATCTCCTCGGGCCACATGGAAGTAAGAGCCTTGGAATGCCTTTATACTTAGGGAGACAAACAATTGTGAGGAGCACAAATCAAGCACAAACAAGGTAAAGTGTCTTGTTCTAGGCATGGTAGCCTCTCAGTTGTGCTACAACTCATGTTTTTCACTCCCGTGTGCCATTGCAGAGAGGAAATATCCATATCCATATCAGACTGGTCCGGCCCACAGACAGTTAAGCTCCGAAATGTCAGGCAAATCCTCTCAGCACGAAAGAGACAGCAAAACCACAACGTAGGTTTCAGCCCATGTGGGCCTCGTCGGTGTGGTGCAGCTGAATCCCTCCAGGTGGAGAGGATTTGCCTGACATTTCAGAGCTAGACTGTCTGTGGGCAGGGCCAGTCTGATATGGATATGGAAATTTCCTCTCTGCAGTGGCACATGGGAGGTGAAAACATGAGTTGTAGCACCATTGAGAGGCTACCATGCCTAGAAAAAGACACTTTACCATGTTCCGTTTGATGGGTACTCCTCACAATTGTTTGTCACCCTAAGGATAAGGACATCCCAGGCATGGGCCCTTGCTTCTATGTGGCACTGAGGCTTATATAGGCTGAAATGTATGTTCGCCTCCCCTCCCCTCCCCTCCCCTCCCCTCCCCTCCCCTCCCCTTGTAAATGAAAGTTGAAAACCAAGGAGTAAAAGGAACTCCCTAGAGAAAGAAACCTGTATTTTTAGTACTCTTCACTATTAAAACTTAAATGTATTTGTTCTATTAAAATTCAGGGAATATGGGGGTGTACAGAAAAGTGTTAGTAATATCTTTATTAAAACCACAGTTGTTGTTACTTCTTGCCATCAGGGGGCATCATATTCTTATGCCAGTGGATACGTGGGAAATCATCTTATTTCTGGTGATGTATTGCACATATATTTTATTCCTTTCTGTTTCTTAATTGCAGAAATTTTGACCATAACATTGTAGTATGTATATATGTTACTGGTTCGTCTGATTTGTAGATTCAGCTTCTTATGGTGCCCAGATATACTTGCTGAGTCACTAATCATTTGTCTGTATGGTTCTCTGCTTTATCCCCAGAGAATCCTTAGTTTGTAACAGTGAAATATATTATTTCAGTGAAAAGGAACTTGAGTTAACATGGACGAAAGAGCAAAGTACTATGTTTCAGCATAAAGAGTTAACAAATTGTAGATACAGAGTTACGTCCTGAATGAAGCTTCAAAGAGGAGTCACCAGGAGGACTCATCCTTCCTATAATATAAAAGGCCAGATATATGTTTGTCCGAAGCTGTCATGCACAGTAGAGATTTCAGATGCAGTCATGTGCAATAGAGACTGCCTGAATGCACAGAATGCTGGCCTGTGTACACAGGCTTTTACAGTCATGCACAGTAGAGACTGCTGACGCAATCATGCGCAGTAGAGATTGCCTGAACGCACAGAATGCTGGCCCATGTACATGGGCTTTTACACTAGTCTAGTATAAAAGGGAAGAGTCCATTCGGCGCGGCTTAGCCTTGACAAAGTGTAAGGCAGAACCAGTCGGAGCACAGGGGAGTTCTCTCTCCCCTCGCCTTTTTTTAACAAAATGAAATGATTGCCAGGACTAGGGGGATAAGTGGGTAATTGGAGGCAATGCTCCGTAGTGGGACCTAGTCAATATCATAGTGACAGATGCTTTAGTTAGCTGCTAGCATTGAATTTAATGAACAGTGAAGCAACAGGATAGTTTTCTCACCGGCAATAGCATTTAAGCATCCAAGTGATCAGAATTCTCCTCCTGTAGCAAGAATTCATGAACTAACCTGCTACAATGAATAAGCAGCACTCATGAAACCAATCAAGTTGCAGACGTATGAAAGGAACAACTGGCCTCCCATTGATGGTAACAGTTTGAATTCAAGCCTGCACTTAAAATTAAATTCCATGGCTTATACTATCCTACGGCCTTCCGATCATGAAATGTTACATAAAAAAACATTTTAATTGATTGCCAGTCCAGCACACTCCTGTATCCAAGCCATTTTTTCCTATTTCATTATGGATACCTATTTAGCACAGAACAAAATTGAGAATTATGACAGGATCCATGTTGATCCATGGAAATGTATGTTAAAAAAAAATATCCACTTGGGGCTTAACTGGAAATGGCTTCAATGTTTTTTCTTTTGCCATCATCTGGATCAAAAGAGGTGATTGGCATGGGCTGAACTTGATGGACGCATGTCTTTTTCAGCCTCACCAATTATGTTAGATGTATGTTTTGGCTTTTAGTGAGCCTCAACAGTGAGGTACCTGTGATTCTTTATAGGTACATGGGGAGCAAAGGCCCATGCCTGGGACCCCCTTCCACTTAGGGAAACTAAAAAACAAAAAAAGTGTTACATATGCAGAATGAATAAAAGTTGGAGTTTATTCTATAGGAGGACCCACAACAAGGAATGTGACAAGCACCCACTGAGAACAAACAAAATAAAGCGGTTTGTTTAAGGCAAAATAATAATAATCATCATCATGACTTACGCACCACTGAAGGGCTGCTTTGCCTAAGAACAATTTATTTTGATCATTTTCACATTCTTTTTTGTAGGTCTCTCTATCACAGTAAATCAAGGAGCTGATTTCAGTTATCATTCTGGTAGATACCCGTATTCAGGAGAGACCATAGTTCAAAGAACATATGCATAGGCCTTCATCACGGTTGGCACCTAGCTTTGTGAACCCACCTAATCCTCCCTCGCCTCCCATGCCTCCTGGGTCTGACTCCAGTAGAGGAGGACCTATGCAACTAGGGTTTTGCGCCTTTCGGTGGAGGAGAGGGCTCTCCGACGGAGGGAGGGCCTCTGTTTATATTGTGGGAAGCTTGGTCACTATCACGGTCCCCGTGATTTTCTGTCAATCTGGTCTGATTTGCCTGTGCATTGGAGGAGACTGATTGGCCCGCCCAGGATGTGCCTTTATATGCTGGAGTTTGGGCACTTGCCAGTTGCCCTTTCGTGGTGTTCCTGTTGCTGCGCCTTGTTGCTGTATTCCAGTGTCTCCTGTGTACCGACCCGGCTTGTCTGACTCTTCTCCTGTTCCTGCTCCGTGATTTGACCCGGTTCTGGCTGACGACCCTGCTCCGTGATTCGACCCAGTTCTGGCTGACGACCCTGCTCCGTGATTGACCCGGTTCTGGCTGATGATCCTGCTCCGTGATTCGACCCGGTTCTGGCTGGTGATCCTGCTCCGTGATTGATCTGTTCCTCGGCTGTGGTGTCTGCTGCAGTGCTGATCCTGTTCTGGTTGCCGTTCCGGTCCTGCCTGCTGTTCCCGTGTTCCTGTACCATTCCGGTCGCTCTGGCGACATTCTGAACTGTTTAAGCGACTCACTGTTCCTCTCATTATCAGCTAGCTGTAGCCTGAGGTTGCTTTGCCTTCTGCTGGTTGCCAAGGTGCTTGCTCCAGTACAGAACCACTTAACCCTTGCAGTGCCTGTAGTCTCCGGTCTCGTGCCTCCTATATCACTTGCCAAGCATACAGTTACTGATTTGAGCCTCTACTCTGAGTACCTCTATTGCTGCCTAGCATCCTCCCTCAGAGCCCTGTCAGCTCGGTGTTCGAAGTCTGGTAGTCTGTTCGCTCCTACTGTGAACATTAAGAACGGCACCAGTGGGGTGTTCTGGCTCCGGCCTACATACGCTAGAAGGTACATTATCCACTGCACTTCCCAGTGTGCCGGCTCTATTACAGCTTGTGCAGTAACCATCAGTATAAGCACCCAAGGGGTGTCAGGGCACAATCCAATTGGCACACGCAGGGTTACTACGATTTCCAGTTAAGGGCGATTCTGGTTCTGATTACTTCAGCGTTGGCAATAGCATTCCTCTGAAGCCCACGGTGGTGGTATCGGCTCAGCTCTGGGCATTGGGGCGCATTCCTATACCAACTTGAGAGTGATTTCAGTGCAGACACTTTACTCCTATCCAGTTACAGAGAGACTGTGTTCCAGAGACTGCTATTTATCCCGGGCATTGGCCAATCTTGATTATATCTCTCCTATTGCACCTGTTAACCCCTTGGGGGATATTCCCCATCTATACATAGCACCTATTACTACCATTGTGTGCATTCACTTTGTCAGTATTGCCATTACTGCTATTCCTGTGCTGGCCCTTAGGGGCATTGTTTTACTTTCTGTTTCAATAAAACTGTGTTTTTACTTCATACCCTGGTCTGAGTGTCAGAAAACCGTTACAGTCACTTGTTGCACTCTTGTCCTGTCCTGCCGGGAAACGGTCGCACCTAGCGTTACGTAGGGGACAGACCCTAGGTGGAATTTCACAGTCCCCAGAGACTTTTCAAGGCAAGCCGATCTTGAGGTAGTTCTGTCTTGGGCTGAGTCCTCAGTGGTTGCTCCAGCTTTGCTAGACTCAGGGGCTGCTGGGTTTTTCATTGACGTAAACTTTGCAGCCCAGCATTCGATTCCACTGCTACCCCACTCCTCTCCATTGGTTATTAAGGCCATTGACAGGAGACCCCTACAACCTGCACGGGTTAGCCACAAGACTCGTCCCTTGTCCATGAGGGTAGGGGCTCTCCACGTGGAGACCTTGCAGTTCCAGGTCATCCAGTCTCCTCATTACGCTATTATTCTGGGATTTCCCTGGTTGCAGCTACACAATCCAAGGATTGATTGGCAGACGTGTGACATTGTATCTTGGTCCCCTCAGTGCAAGAAGTCTTGCCTACAGCAGCCTATGAGAATTTTCTGCACCTCTACCTCGTTACCTGCAGAGTATCAGTCCTACAGAGAGGTATTTAACAAGGTAGAGGCCAGTACATTGCCGTCATGTAGGCCATACGATTGTACTGTTGATCTAGTTCAGGGTGCTAGACCTCTCAGGGATTATGTTCATCCCTTGTCAGTGGAGGAGAACCGAGCTATGGAGGACCATGTGGTGGACGCCTTATCCAGGGGTATAATTCGCAAGTCTTCCTCTCCTGCGGGGGCAGGGTTCTTTTTCGTGAAAAAGAAGGATGGGGAACTAAGACCATGTATCGATTTTAGGGGTCTAAATAAGCTAATGGTCCAGAATGCCTACTCCATTCCATTAATCATGAGCTGTATGATCGGATCAAGGGCTCCACAGTATTTACTAAGCTTGATCTCAGGGCCGCTTACAATCTTGTAAGAATAAAGGAGAGCCACGAGTGGAAGACAGCATTTGACACCCGGAGTGGGCACTATGAATATTTTGTGATGCCCTTCGGATTGTTCAACTCTCCTGCTGTCTTCCAAGAATTCATAAATGATGTCCTGAGAAATTTACAGAATAGAGGTTGTACCGTGTTAACCATAGAAATACAGGAGGCAAATATAATTTTTCATACCTTTATTGGCTAACTAAGCAGATTTAGAATGCAAGCTTTCAAGACCTTAGGTCTCTTTCTCAGTCATGTTATACAGATAAATATGAAAACATCTCTCTTAAATACAAGTACACACTGCATTATTTAGAATGGAAATCAGATAAGAGAACTCAACCCAGATCCAGATACTTTGATCAGTCAATGTAAATTGCACTCTTCTCCTGAGCCCTTAGAAGTATTTACATTGCCTGTGGGTCTGTTGGAAAGGTTAATACACTAAGTGATAATGTGACAAGAATTCTCTGTACTTATTCAAACCATTATGAATAGCATTAACATAACCTCTCACACTTTTCTGTCCCTCTGAGTGCTGAATAGTCCATCAATACAGTTAACTTAATGTCCCTGACTCTGTGTCCATTTTGACAAAAATGTTCTCCCACTGGTGTCTCTGTCTTTTTGTTGTTAACACTGGATCTGTGGAAATTAAACCTTTTATGTAGTGGCTGTCCAGTTTCAACCACATAAAGAGCTGTTGGGCATTTTGCACACATGATAAGGTATATTACATTGGATGATTTGCAGGTGAAGGTACCATTGATCTTATAGTGTTACTGGGTGTTTGATATTGGTATCTTATCCGTGGTGTAAATGTGTGCACAGGTTTCACACCTCTTTTGTAGGCAGAGAGATGTGCCATTTTTTTCTATTTTTATTCAGGGCATTCCTTACCATCAGTTGTTTCAAATTGGGAGGCGGTCTGAAGGAGAGCAAGGGAGGCTGTGGGAATATGTTCTTAAGTAGGGATGAGCGAGCACCCCGATGCTCGGGTGCTCGGGTGCTCTGACCGAGCACCCCCTGATGCTCGAGTGCTCGGCCGAGCACCCGAGCCCCATTCAAATGAATGGGAGCACTCGAGCATTAAACCAGGCACCCCCTGCTCTGATGAGCGGAGGGTGCCTGGTCAATGTCCCCCTTCATCTCCGCTATGCCCCTCTTCCACAATGTCCCCCTTCATCTCCTATGCCATAGCGGAGATGAAGGGGGACATTGTGGAAGAGGGGCATAGCGGAGATGAAGGGGGACATTGTGGAAGAGGGGCATAGAGTCTATGCCCCTCTTCCACAATGTCCCCCTTCATCTCCGCTATGCCCCTCTTCCACAATGTCCCCCTTCATCTCCTCTATGGCATAGGAGATGAAGGGGGACATTGTGGAAGAGGGGCATAGCGGAGATGAAGGGGCACATTGTGGAAGACGGGCATAGCGGAGATGAAGGGGGACATTGTGGAAGAGGGGCATAGAGTCTATGCCCCTCTTCCACAATGTCCCCCTTCATCTCCGCAATGCCCCCTTCATCTCCGCAATGCCCCCGTACCTCCATTCCCTGGTGGTCCAGCGGAGCGTCTTCGGATCTGTGCCTCTTCCGGCACAGATCCTCTTCACCCGAACATGTCGGGCGAGCACATGGCGGTACTCGTACGAGTACCGCCATGTGCCGAGCAGAGCGATGCTCGAGCCGATCCGAGCATCGGCCGAGCACGCTCGCTCAACACTATTCTTAAGTCTTTCATCCATATGTAATTTAATTTGAAGATCTCTTGTTATTTTGAGTAGAACTTCAACCTGGGTGGTAAGTGACCACCACTGGCACCTGGTTTCCCTTATGTTGTTCTTCGTAGCTCAACAGATTTTTTTCTTGGTATTTGGGTAGCCTTCTGAATCTGGATTATTGACAGTCAGATACAGAAGGCTACCCAAATACCAAGAAAAAATCTGTTGAGCTACAAAGAACAACATAAGGGAAACTGAGTATCACTGGTGGTCACTTACCGCCCCCAGGTTGAAATTCTAAGCAAAATATCAAGAGCGCTTCAAAAAAAATTACATACGGATGAAAGCCTCGGAGGAAGAGTGCAATTTACCATTGACTGATCAAAGTATCTGGATCTGGGTTGAACTCTCTTATCTGATTCCCATTCTAAACAATGCAATGTGTACTTGTATTTAAGAAAGATATTTTATACTTATCTGTATAACATGCCTGAGGAAGAGACCTAAGGTCTTGAAAGCTTGCATTCTAAATCTGCTTAGTTAGCCAATAAAGGTATCAAAAACTATATTTGCCTCCTTGAAAAATTTACTGCAGAGATGTGTCGTGGTGTACCTGGACGACATTTTTATCCATTCTCCAAATCTAGAAACCCATGGTCTTACAGCTGTTGAGGGAGAACAAATTATTCTGCAAGTTGGAGAAATATGAATTTCATAGATCCCTGGTGACATTCTTGGGGTACGTTATATCCTCCTCCGGTCTAGCCATGGACCCGCAAAAACTTTCTGTTGTCTTGCAATGGCCACTTATGGGATTGAAGCTCATACAGCAGTTCCTAGGTTTCACAATCTACTACAGAGCCTGAAGTAGGTGCGTTGCTGTTCCAGCACACGGGGCCCGGTAAACCATTACTTCTGTGTGGGTTTTTTTAAAAAGACTTGTCTAAAACCGAGAGCCTGTATGATGTGGGTGACCACGAACTGCTTGTCATTATTCTCTCTCTAAGGAAATGGCAGCATCTACTAGATGGAACTAATATTCCGATTCTAGAAGGAACTAGAATTCCGAATTTGATTCTGACAGACCACAAGAACCTCACATATCTGTCTGAGGCCAAGAGGTTATCTCCACGACAGGCCAGATGGGCCTTGTTCCTGTTGAGGTTCAACTATGTGGTTTCTTACCTCCTGGGTACTAAGAATATTAAAGCAGACGTCCTTTCCCGGCAGTTTGGGGTGGATTCCGATGAGAAGAGTCCTCCAACTCCTGTCATTCTCCCTGATCGGATATTGGCTACTATTCGCATGAGTATTACCTCTCCTTTGGGAGAGGAGATATTTGCTGCACAAGCCTCCGCACCAGTTGATAAGCCTAGTGAGAGATGCTTTGTGCCTGAGTCTCTACGTTCAAAATTATTAGAGATGTACTGTGCTTCGAGGGTGGCAGGGCACATTGGTAGAGACCAACTCATATAGTCCATGTCTAGACTGTTCTGGTTTCCCAGGTTGAGAGCAGACTGTTCTGTGTTTGTGGCCACTTGTTCTACTTGTGCCCAGACCAAGACACCCAGACACCTTCTGGTGGGGCTCCTTCAATTCATTCAGAATGGGGAATGGCCTTGGTCTCACTTATCCATTGATTTTGTTGTGGAACTGCCTGTCTCTGAAGGGAACACGGTCATCCTTATGATCGTACCTCTGAAGGGACTCCCCTCTGCGAGGGAGTTGGCTGAGATTTTTGCCAGAGAAGAAGTGCTCCTCCACGGTATACCCAAGGTGGTAGTCTCAGATCGCGGGAGTCAGTTTGTGTCTCGTTTTAGGAGGTCTTTTTGCAGACAGATGGGCATCCAACTTTCATTCTCCTCGGCTTACCATCCTCAGTCTAATGGTGCTGATGAGAGGTCTAATCAAGCGTTGGAACAATTCCTCAGTTGCTTAATTTCGGACCATCACGATAGTTGGGCAAACCTGTTACCGTGGGCTGAGTTTGCCAGGAATTGTGCCATGAATTCTTCCTCTCAGAACTCCCCATTTCTGATAAATTATGTGTTTCAACCTTCTCTTCTTCCAGGATCCTTTGAGGTACAGAATATTCCAGCTCTGGACGAGCATTTGAGGGCACTCCACTCCACTTCGATATGGGTTCAGAGATCCCTGCAAAGGTCCACACAAGGCTATAAGAAACACACAGAACATAGACGATTGCCATCTCCGGTGTTTCAGGTGGGAGAGAGAGTGTGGCTATCTTCTCGCAGCCTTAATCTCCAGGTGCCTTGTAGGAAACTGGTTCCTTATTTTGTAGGCCCCTTTCGGGTTCTTTGTAGGGTTAACCCTGTAGCCTACACTCTGGAACTCCAAGCTAACATGCGCATTTCTAATGTGTTCCTTGTATCTCTACTTAAACCATTGGTGTGCAACCGTTACACTACTGCTCCTGTCCATCCCAGGCCTATCAGAGTTGGGGACCACTAGGAATATGAGGTGCAAAATATGTTAGACTCACGTAGAGTCAGAGGCCAGTTCCAATATCTGGTGCATTGGAAGGTCTATGGCCGAGAGGAGCGCTCCTAGGTGGCCAGAAGGGACTTACATGCTCCAGCTCTTATCCATGCATTCCACTCCAGCTTTCCCGCTGGTTCTGGTCCTCTTCCACAGGGGAGAGGTCATTAAGGGGAGGGTACTATCACAGTGTACCTTGGCATCCATACTGCCAGTTATCCTTGTGCTGTTTCGCTGTTCTGTCTGGTGGTCACTGGTGCAGGTGTGTGTTTCTGTCTCTGAACACGGCGGTTGTTTATAAGCACGCATTCATTTGACTAATTGATTCCCGCCTCCATTTGGGCTTATATGAACTTCCCTGGGTCTAAGGCTAGTGGCCTTATGTGGTGTTCCTGCTATTGCTAGTTACGTTTGCTCCTCGTTGTGACCCTGATTTGGCTTCTGTTCTTGCTCCGTGTATGTCCCAGCCTGTCTGATCATCCACACCAGTTCTGACCGGTGGCTCTAGTTGTCTCTCGCTCCATGATTGACTCAGGCTTGTCTGACTATACACTCCAGTTCTGAACTGTGGCACCGGCTGCCTACTTGCTCTGTGTATGACCCCGGCTTGTCTGACTATCCACTCCGGTTCTGACTTGTGGCTCTAGCTGACTACTCGCTACTTGTATGACCCCGGTGTGTCTAACTATCCACCCGGTTCTGGACTGTGGCTCTGGCTGTCTACTCACTCAGTGTATCCTAGACTTTGGACTATTTGCTTAAGTGGTACTGTGGCCTGTGCTGTCCTCATCTCCGTTTGCCACTGTCCCCATTCTGCACCGCTCGGTAGCATTCCTATTCCGTTGGGAACATTATACCTATCCTGGGAGAGAGAACTATAGCCTTGTTCCCTGCTTCTCTCTTAGTAGTACAGGCTTCTGCTCAGTGTCAGTCTGGGTAGTGGACTAGGCCTGTCCATTATATATGTTGGGGCATTGCTTGGGTATTCTATTATTGTGTATCTTAATAAAGGTGGTTTTACTATGTATACCTGTGTCTGATCTTCATTTTGTACTGGATACCGTAACACTAACTTGGAAGAGTATCCCAGGCATGGGCCCTTGTTCTTCGTGTGCCTAGAGGAAATCAGTTGCATCACACCAATGATGCCCACATAGGTCAAAATGTACACCTGTGATTGTGCTGTATCTGTATTAATATGGAAAGGTCTTCTTTGGAATGGCACATGGGTGTAAAACATGATTCAACAGCATCTGAAAGGTCACTTTACCCTAGAATAAACTACTAATGTTTATTAATTTTCAATGTGCATTTGTGAAACTTCTTGTTTTCTAGCACTGCTAGATAATTAATTCCTATAACACATTCAGAATTACTATATAAAAGTATTATTATTTTTATTTATAAATTAAGGGATTTTCCTCTGGCACCATCCTTAAGGGGTAATTTACACCGCCCCCAAACAAACAAACAAACAAAAACAAAATATCACAAAAATGTACAGACAAAGGGAAAGATGTCAATCTAGGAGAATTAGAGGACAAGGGAAAACATGAGGCAAGTGTAGGTGCTAGTGTGGTATAGTAGTGTGAATAAATAATCCTACCAGATGGTTGAAAATGTGGTACACACAGAACAGTGTTCGAAGAGATAACAAGAGCGTAAGAATAAGGTTATGAGAATGTGTGAGACACCGCAATCTGTCATCACATGCCTGCAAGAAATGGTTGCCAAGAAGCCTGATAGTGAAAATAAATAGATAAAGTATGTTTTTAAATGTGCAGTTTGATTAAAGCTTATTTACTACAGTGCAGCCGTTAGGATTTGCACAGGTATAATTTACATTTTGTCCTTATTCATACCAATTAGTTGGGATGCTCTTAAGGGAAATAAGAATGTATACACACAGAAAAGAAGAAGAGAAAATGGTATCCAAAGAACAGGCTACACATAAGCCCCTACCATATAAGCACATATAAGCTGAAATGCAAGACATCAACATCCAACAGATAGTGAAACATCTAATATCTAAAAGTAAGTTGTGTGTGCGTACATGTGCATGTGTGTTTGTGTGTGCATTTTTGTTTAAGGTGGTGTCGCTGGGGGCATGGCTGGTGGATGGGCCATTACAGAGAATGCTTAGGTTATTTCATGACCTACTGATACCACCTTGTGTATCTCAATAAATGATTTAGAACAAGACCAAATCATTTTATTTACTAATTTATAAACACATATGCTGAAATTTAAATGAACATTAATGTGAGTTTACTGCTGTAGGACAATGTGATATACTTTTATACACATTCTGATCTCCTAAAATGAGGAACAAAAGGGTAGGAAAGAGGGACAATGGGACTTGGGTCTCAAAGAAGGACAGTCAATCCTAATGAAGAACACTTGGGAGGTATGCAATCCACTCTGAATGCTTTTATGCTTGGTATTTAATTTGAATATCCTTGGAGTGCTTTTATGGTAGGGGTACTTATGGGGGTATCCTTTTAAAAGGTTGCACGCAAAAGAGCGTGCAACCAGATAACACATTTAACATGTCGCTTTGGTGAAAATGGCGACATGAAAATCTATTTTCATGTCGCCTACTGACAGATCGCATAACGTTTTAGTGAAGAAAAAATCAGTTGTGTTAACATGAAAGATGGTATACTGTTTTAGTGAAGAAGGAATCAGTTGTCATATTCTTTGTTGGGTTGCTGCCTGCATTCTGCTCCTGTGGCCAGACATGAAAATCTTGCGCTGCATGATATCGTGAGATTTTCATGTCGCGTATTGAAAGATCGCATAACGTTTTAGTGAAGAAAAAATCAGTTGTGTTAACATGAAAGATGGCATACTGTTTTAGTGAAGAAGGAATCAGTTGTCATATTCTTTGTTGGGTTGCTGCCTGCATTCTGCTCCTGTGACCAGACATGAAAATCTTGCGCTGCATGATATCGTGAGATTTTCATGTCGCGTATTGAAAGATCGCATAACGTTTTAGTGAAGAACAAATCAGTTGTGTTAACATGAAAGATGGCATACTGTTTTAGTGAAGAAGGAATCAGTTGTCATATTCTTTGTTGGGTTGCTGCCTGCATTCTGCTCCTGTGGCCAGCTATTCCTTCTTCATTAAACAGTATGCCACCTTTTCTGCCAACACAACTGATTTGTTCTTCACTAAAACAGTATGCAATCTTTCAATAGACGACATGAAAATCTTGCGATATCATGCAGCGTGAGATTTTCATGTTGCCATTTTCAACAAGATGACATGTTGAATGTGTTATGTGGCTGCATGTTCTTTTGCGTGCAACTTTTTAAAACTGAACCCTTATGGGTAGGCTGTTCTTCAGGTTCTCTTTTCTATTTTTGTATGTGTTTACAAAACTGCAAGAAAAAGAAAAAAAATGGCAAACAAAAGAGAAACAAAGTGTAGCATCAGCAGAAAAGAGCAAATGGTTAACTGAGAAATTGCATACTGATTTAAAGTTAAATAAGTCTGCCTTATTTTTTGGGTTACATTTTTATTTTTGACTGAACTTGTTTAACTGAACTACCCACTAGATGGCAGAAGAACCATGGAAAAGAGACACTCAAGCTTTTTACATCTCAGAGAAAAGATAGGACCATTTGATCTATTCTGCAGATAAAGAAGTAAAACACTTTCACGGGTGAAGGTTTATACTTTGTTAGCCACAAATAAAGCATAAGAAATATAGTAAATGTGATACCTTTAGTGGCTGGGCCAGTTAATATATGATATTTTATTTACCTGTCTTTCAAAATACTGCTCTGATAGCATCATATAATAATTTTGTAATAATAAAATATGAAAATTGATTTTAATGCTTTCATGGTTAACTCTATAAAATGAAAAAAATGAACATATGAGGCAAGGGAGGTTATAGGATCAAATGGATGTGATGCAAATGGAGTTGGACAAATGGAGTTAAAAGAAGAGAACATAGATAAGATAGGTGTTAGAAGCCTTAGCTTTGGGCTCTTGATGGGCACACTAGATAGATGTGTGTCAAGTTTCCATCTTATTACAGTGTGCAAGATTAAAAATGTAGACAATGGTTTAAATATATTGAGATTTAATCATATTACTGTAGCAAACATATATGTGAGACATTTGTTATTTTATTATTACACATGTATCTTTTAGGATGTTACATTGGAATATTGCATGAACATTTGTTGTATTTACTTATGTACTCTCTAGACTAAATTGCCACATAATATCTGATTATTAGGCCCCCTTTCCTAAGAGGCTCGAACTAACACATTCCATATTCTTCCATAACATTAACACTCTCCTGACATATTATCAGTTACTTCCCCCACTTAATGGTTCACTGCCCTTTTCAGTGTTCCATAGTTCACAACTCCATTACCACCAGTAAACTTTCAGCTCCCATAGTTCCAAGTTACTAATAACCACTAGGGGTTATCTATAGTCAGGAGAAACAGTCCAGATAACTAAGACATCTCCAGAGTTGTAAACAAAGCTATATCCTCCTCTCCCTCTATTACGCTCTTCATATGAACACGGAGCTGACTTTCTGTATAACATATTCTTATGTCAATTCTTTACAAAATTTACTGCTACCATTAGACCATAGATGGACATAATTATCCACTTTTAACTTCTACATTTAACTGCTGTCAGGGAAATATCCTCAGTCTTCTAGGTCTGAATACTTACAGTTGCTCTGGTCATTAATTCTTAATAGTAATGGCTACACAAGCATCCACCAGTCATTACCCTTCCCACATTATCAAGAGATTAGGGCACTGGAACTCCTCCTTATTACTCTATATATATTAAGACTCCTACTATTGAGATTAGGTTTTTCCTCTCCAGTCTGTCATCTTAGTTTCTTTAAGGAAACATGTCCTGAGGCCATGGGTCTTCAAAGCTTTCCTCCTACTAGTGTGTCTGTGTGAGTGTGTGTGTGTGGGGGGGCTCAATTCCTGAGAGCCAAAAGTATGACTCTTAGAGTTGGGATTATTATGTTTGGTCATCTAATCAAGACTACATGCCTATAATTAATTGGCCAAACCCAAATAATTTTCATCATTCATTCATTTTAAATCCATCTATCTATATTGCCATGGGCAGCTCCCACAATTGCAAGACTTTTTGCTTGTAGTTGTGGAGGGGCCAGAGGTACTACTTAAACTCCCTCCCTTTCACCCTCCCCTGTCATTTTAAATTGCTAATTCCTCTCTCCTCTCCATTTTATAAGGTCTGGCTGTCTAATCAGTCCAATCTGCCTATCCTTCATTGGCCAAGCACAAACAATCTGCACAGGGCTACCAAAAAGTGGAGATAGGGAGCTCTCTCCTGTGTGTGTGAGACTGAAATGCACTGATTGCATGTGGTTTAGCCTGGCAGCTAATGCACATATAAGGCTCTGGGAAAAAATACAGTGGCTATTGTGTATATCAGATCTCCATGATGAATCTACCATAGCTGCAGATTTAGTCTTTTGAGCCTTTTCTTGCTCTTCGATAGAGTAAGTGGTCACCTGGGGACACAATATCCCAACTAGATGACTGTGTTATTGTCTTTTTTTTGGTCTTTAAATCTTAATCTGGACAGGATTTTTAAAATATTTAATGATGTCCAGGATTTCAGGGCTGAGTCTGAAAGGAGACTTCAATTGCAGGTGAGCAAGAGTGCCATAACTCCAAGTAATCTCTGTCTAACTGGCAACTAGCCTAAAAATGCAGCGAGAGATGATATTATTCCTTTTATTCCTGGCTCAGACAGTTTCCAGTGGATGTGACATGACATCTGCCACTGACTGGGGGGAACTATGTATGGATGTCAGCAGCAATTTAAACTTCTGCTACACAAAACAAGATAAATACTTAAACATGGGTAAAGCATGGTCCCTTGTTAGCCATAGGAAATGCAGGAGACTAGTAGAGTAAAAATAATACCTTTATTGGTTGACTAGCTCTAGGATGCAAGATTTCAAGACAACGAGGTCTCTTATTATTATGTCTGAAGAGACAGCGTTGTCTTGAAAGCTTACATCCTAGAGCCACTCAGCCAATAAAGGTATACTTTTTACACTACTAGTCTCCTGCAACTTAAACATAATCTGTCTTTATCTTGTATCCTAGAGCAGATGTTTGAATTGCTGCAGTACCCACTGGCAGTTCCCAATTACAGGTGGATGTCTTGTCCTCTGGAAATTTGCAGAGCTGGGAAATACTGGATACTCATAGAAACATAGAGTTTGATGGCAGATAAGAACCATTCGGCCCATCTAGTCTGCCCATTTTCCTACTGTAAAAACCTCAAATGTTTTTTGGTCCTTGGTCTTTTCTTACGTTAAGAACAGCCTTATGCCTATCCCATGCAAGCTTTAATTCTGTGACTGTATTAACTTCTGTCACTTCTGCTGGTAGGCTATTCCACTTATCTACTACCCTCTCAGTGAAGTAAAACTTTCTTACATTACATCTAAACCCGTGTCCCTGTAGTTTTAGGTCATGTTCTTTTGTCCTAACATTTTTACTCCTTTGAAATGTATTTCCATCCTGCACTTTGTTGAATCCCTTCATGTATTTGAATGTTTCAATCATATCCTCTCTCTCTCACACACAGATAATATAAGGGATCAGAATGATTTTATAAAAAGCAGCAATAATGGAAAAACTGAGATTTTCCAGCCTAATGTCAGTAGTACATCTACAACACCCAATGTATAAGGGGGCTCATTACTTGCACTCTTCTGTCCTGCATTCAAGTCTGTCAGCGAATAATTGTTTTACAATCATTTAGTCCTCAACAGTACAGTAAAGAGTGAACATCACCTCTGTACACCACCGCTAGCTGACTTACTCCTTGACATGAGAGCCCTAGATTATAGTATGTTATGGGAAGTGTGGAGCAACTTTAGTCACTAGTTCATGTAATTAGAAAAATCAGCACTGTGTCATGAAGCACAGGCTCCAACAGCATGTGAGGGAGATGTTGATACATATCTGTGGTGCTGTTGTATTTTCAGACTGTTTGTTGCATTAAAACTGCAGGTTCATGTTTATCACACCTAATTACCTCACACCAAACAATGGGCTTCAATAGACTTGAAAGGATCCTAGGGCACACAGTTTAATCCATCTGTTTAGGTCAGATTCTTGTAGATAACTTTCTTGATACATATGGAAAACCATGTCATATTTTTTTTCAGAACAAATTGAGCTTTTGCATGCCGCACCACATTAAGTAAATTTTCATTGTACAACAAGATATGATGTCATAATTACACAAAAAAATGTAAAAACTACAAAAATACTAAATATGTACAGTTTTACCTACATTCTTGGCCTGTGCAGAGCTCTAATTACCAGAAGCACAAAATGGTATTTTCAACTTTATGAACTAAAATGCACATTCCAGTGGTTACATGGTAAAACTGCACTAAAACAGCTGAATAACTATATTTAATTGTACAGTGGCACTGTTGCTAAGTATTACTATACCTTTAAAATATGTGTTTTTGGTTTGCATGGAGGCTTGCCATTTATACTTGTCCAGTGCCCCATGATTTCTGATGGCAACCTGGTATGAGCTTAGTTCATATTTCGTTCATAAACTTACTTTATTCTAAAATGTCTTTCGTGGTAATTTCTACAGAATGTATGATATTTTTCTTAGTGTTACGCTTTAGTACAGATCTGATTTTCTTGTTCGTTTTTATAATCACAATGGGACTGAGTGCAGCATATAAAGTGCCAAAGAACACCCGAGCATCTGATATAGCTGGAGAGACTCTTGATACTGTTAAAGTGTAAATCCAAATACAACTGTCTAGCCCAAATAAAGCCACATAAATGGTGACCAGAAGCACTACTGCACGGGAAGCCTTGTATTCAGTGCTCTTTCCAGGGTTCCTGTCTGAACTACGTATACCCTGAACTTGTTTCCCATGTCTGTGTAGGATGAACACTATATAGCAGCTGGCTAATGTCATTGTCCCCACAAAGAAAAAATCACGCACGGCTATGGCTATTCCATTGGCAACATAAGAAGCAAAGGTCATGAAGTCGTGGTTGCAGAATTCCAAGTGCAAAGTGTACTTGGAAGTTGTATAGTTGGCTATGGCACGTACATGGAGCAAACAAGATGGATAGATAGCAATGTTGATGCACCAAAGTAATAGCATAGTCCATGATAAATTTGTTTGGATTCTCTGCTTTAAAATAAGCCACATATTTGAAGGTGGAGCTAGTATGATGCATTGATTGCAGCTCAGGAAGCAAGTGACACAGATGGTCATTCCTCTACATATCCGATAAGTGAAGGAAATTATTTTGCACTCTGAGTCATTGAAGATGTTCCTGACTCCTACTGAGTGAATGGCCTGAGGGATGCCTTTGGAAATTATAACCAGCAAATTCACCAAAGCCAACATGGTTAGGATAGCATTGGAGGGGAGCAACTTCTTCTCAGTGATCCTAACGTGGATAAATGTGACAAGGATGATTACATTACTTGGAACTCCAATGATGATCAAGGAGAAGAATCCAACTGCTTTGAAGATGAGCCTTTGATCTAATTCCATTTCTAGAAGTAAACGAGAAAATTGCAAACATATCACCCTCGTGTCAAGGATAGTATATGGTTTATGGAAAAAAAGAGCTTAATTTATACGTTTTTAAGGTCTACGTTTTTAGGTTAATCTATTAACGATTTTGCAAATTATATATTTAAAGGAGCAGTAAACTATTTTTATGAAAACACATATTTCATAGAGCATTTCCTGCTGAATAAAACAAGGGTTCTCCCATCGCTGTCAGATGTTTTATTCAAAACTTATATCAGTTCAAATAATCAGGAAGTTAATTTACTATGCTTTACTTCCTGATAGTTCTAACTGACAGGACGTGACAGGCAGTTTCTATCACATTCTATGGAGAACTGTATGTCTCTGACTTTTCTGACTTTCCTCTCAATTAGAATCTAACAGGAAAGCTAATTAGAATTTGACCACTAGAGGGCACTGCTAATGTAAAAAAACATGGGTTTAAACTGTAATAACTCTGGAAATATAAATCTCTCGGCAGTGGGAGTACCCTTATTTTACTCAGTAGGAAAATCCCTACAATATATATATTTTCATAAAAAAGTTTACTGCTCCTTTAAAAAAAGATTATTTAGATGCATTTTTCAATACTTTCACAAACACCTAGTGACCCCTCCTTTGCAATATGCAATTATCTTATATTCCCTTTACCCATTTTTTATTCTCTTTAATTACAGGAAATATCTTTGTAAACTGTCTATAGAATGAATTTCCCTCATTTAATGATGCATCTATGTTATCAAATTGAAATGCCTTGTGTGCAGTATCCAGTAAGCACTACACAAAGGTACAAAAGGTTGTTATGACTTTCCATGCCAAATTAAGGCAAGACTATATTCAATTAGAATGGAAATTCAGCTGTCAAAAGTGTAATAAAGGCTTTTTTTTCTAGTGTTTTCCTACTTCTGCATTACATTCTGGAAGGTATGTATGCTGAATTTTCCAATTTGGCATACATATAAAAGTTGTATAAAATTGTTTTGCAAATGGCCATTTTGCTAATACAATGTAGCAGAATGGCCTGTGCAAGACTCTTTTTCCAGCTAGGTAGGCCTATTCAATCTCCAAGATTCACCTCAGTGACCTTCCAGTGCCCCCATGTGCACCCAGCGACCATTCCCACACTCAAACAAATATCATTTAACCCCTCCAATGCCAGGCATGGAGTGACTTGCAAGTTTTCTGTTTACCTGTATCAGCTGATCAGAGGATAGCTCACTAATCAGCTGTTTCAGAAAGTATAGAATGGCAGAGAAGCTATTATATGCAACAGCTTTCCTGCTGGATTTCCCTCACTATAAATAAAACATGCCAATGGCTTTTAATGTTCAATTCTTTTCAGTGCCACGGGAATGTGCACTGCATATTTCTATGGCACTGAATGGATTAAGGGAGCAACAGTGGCATTTCTAATGCTGACATCTGAGCACATCCTCTCCACTCCACCACTTGCCCTCCCTGACACATCACCAGCATTATGACTACGCAATATTCTAAATAAAATGTCTCCCCTTCCCCCTGCATAACTAATTTTTAGGGCACATGGTGAAGTGTGTTGTATTTATCATGGAAGGGTGATTGCCACAGATCCTCAGAAACAAATTGCCATAGCAATGCATCTTAGACCAGAGCTTGACAAATTTGGTTTGACTCTAGGAGCCAGACCAAAAATTTAGGAGCCAGAGCAGAACATTCACTCATGGCCTAGTTGCAAGGCCAAGGACAAAGACTGAGTGTGTGATTCTTTGGCTATCCATGGAACTAGGCTGGACTGTCAGACAGAGCAAAGTGGTTCTGTGGCCACCAGTGAAACCATGCTGGGGGGGGGAGGTTCATACAGTATGTGGGTTTCTGTGAATACCAGAGGAAAAAGGTTGGGGGAGTCAGAATGTGTATATGGGGGATCCATGGCTACGCGAGGCAGTGGGGCCTGGCTAGGGGGTCAGGCGGTGTATATGGGGATCAGTGGCTACAAACGGGCAGAAAACAAGGATGGTGGTGTCACTCAGTGTATGTGGGGATCTTTGGTCACCAGGGAGCAAGGGAGAGAGGATGGGGGAGAGGTCAGACAGTATATGTATATGAATCTATGACTATCAGCGGCAAAGGGTCCAAGGCATATGGGGAACTGGATACCAGTGGGCAAGGGAACAAGGCTGATTAGAGACCATATCAAAGTGTATGGCTGCCACTGTGACAGGCTAGGGAGTGGGATTTTATTTATTGTTTTATTATTACTTTGATTGATTGATTTTTTAAATTTCTTTATGTGTTTTTTTTAAATCTGTAAAGCTTTGGAGGCTATGCACTTATAGCCTCCAAAGCGAGGTCTCTGTTTTTCAGTGGGGATAAGTAAGGCTGTGGGATTTTAGGACTATTTTTATTTCTTTTGTTTTTTAAGGTTATTATAGAGGACAAGGGCATCATGGACAACATTGGCCTTCTGACACCAAGGTGAGCATATGTTTTGACACACATTCATACACCATAACTGGGAAGAGGCAGGGAAGGGAGGGGTATAGGGAACTCTTCCATATTTTATATTTAATTAAATGAGGGCATTGGACCATTTGGGATAATTTTGATAATCTTTTAAAATAAACTTTCAAAAATGTTTACATTGCCAGTGCGGATTAATGTAGCCGTTACCGCAAAGAGCGGTTATTTATGTTTTTGGATGGGATGTATTGGTGGTGGGATATTTTTCTTTTTTTTCACCCCTAAACTATGCATGGTTAACCCCTTTATTGCTGGAGATGTGAGATATCTGCAATTTAGAATGGAGCGGTTAACCATTCCTATGGATGGGGTAGTTGGGTGTGGTCTTTTGTTTAAACTTGACAGACAACCCCTTCATTGCCGACTAGAATGGAATCTGACCATAATTAGTCATACAGTTAGTACATTTTACATATTGTGCTTTGGTGCCTCATATACTACATTAACTTTGATTACAAATAAATACAGAAGTTTTTTTGTGATTTAGTAGAACTTTTGTACAATAATGTACCTAATATATGTAAATTAAATACAAACATTAACATTTTAAAATGTCTGTAATTTTCAAATAAGCCTCTAAAATTGTATTCCAATATTTAAACTGTAAAGATTTGTTCAATATTAAAATATAGAGCAAATTCAGTGTGAAAAGGTTACACATTTAGCCACTTAAGCATTTTTATAGACCTTAGTAAAGCAAGGATATGCCCTTTTTAGAGAAATGCTTTATTCAAAAATCACTCCAGACACATAACATTATTTTATTTTTCTGTTTGGAATACTTCTATCCTGAACAATAGTTCTCCACAGAACACTTTAGCAACAACCCACATAGTGGTGACTTTTCAAAAACTGAATTTTTATTTAAAAGAACAAAAAGTTTTGAATTATAATAAATGAACAATGTACCAAAAGGCAAAGGAGATATCATTTTACTTGACATGGATGTTTTCCTCCATGAAACCACTATATTAACATGTGTACCGATCTAAACACTTTCATAACAGACAAACACAAACAAATGTAAATCTATAGTAATTGCTGCTTAATATGTATTTGTTAGACTATGCAATCAACTGTGAAATCCATTATAAATGAAAACTGTTTAACACACAGGGCCAGGGCCAGATTGTAGGGGAATACCAGCCCTGGCATTTTTTTTTTTTTTAAAGCAGCCCACTAGCTGCACTGATGTCCCTATCGACGCCCCCTTGTGGTCCCTGTGCGGCATGAGAGCGCAGGCGCCAGGATATTCTGTCATATTCTAGCGCTCTGCATTAACCCTTTGAGTGCCAGAGGGGTATGAAACTCATTGCAAAGCAATCGTTGTGTACCCCTCTGGCACTCAAAGTATTAACAAGGAACGCGAAGGCTGTCACAGAGAGTTCCTGTGGCAATATAGGCCTCTCCTTCAAAATGTCGTGGGATGGTGAGGTGAGATCCTCTGATCTCCCTCACCAGCCCATGATCTAGTGGCCCACTGGGGGATGCCCGATCCCCCGATAGGACAATCCGCCCATGTACAGGGCAGTATGTAAACCAGCTGCCCCTGGAACTAAGGGTCTGCAGTTATTCCTGGGGTATATCTCAGATATAAGGAATGGTCTCCATATATTGTTTGCAGTGACAGATGTGCTGCTGACAACACAGGAAGTAGCTACAAGGCTGGAAGAGCAATGTTCAAGCAGCCTGAGCTGTGTTGGTGACATGGCTGGATTCCAAGCACTGTTTACTATGCATAGTATACTTGATATTATAATAATATGTAATTCCACTACAGATAAATGTAGTATTGAGGTATTATTACATTTAATGTATCCAGACCACTTCATCATTTCCTGAGGTTATTACACATTTCAGTAGGGTCAGCAGATTTGCACTGATGGCACCATAGTCGCTAATTAACTCATCAAGGATTTTTAGTTATAAATATATGTTGTGTGGGATGGATTGGCATTGGTAAAAAAATGTTTTCACATGAATTATTTTTCTAAAAAGTCCCTTTAGTTGGATTTAAATTTAGTTATTCCTTACTGGTTGCCAACACATTAACTTTTTTCATAATCCATTGCCCTTAATTAAAGGAAGAACAATGATAAAAAAAAAATATATATAAAAATACAATTGGATGTGTTCTTTTTCAGCAGCCTGGAGTAAGCAATTATCTTTTTAACTACTTGTTTAGAAAACCGTATCTAAGACACTGTAGAAAATGCGTTCTGGGGAGTTAACAGAAACGGATTCCACAAGTGAGATAAACAATAGAACGTGCAATATCATATCGATGCAGCTCAAGTTACTGTAGATTTCTCTGCTTTATAATTCTGGAGACGTCACACGGCAGTATTACATAGCATGATTTGTTTAATTAACTAAACCTGGTACAACCAGCAGAAGAAACAAGTCTGAGAAGAGGGAACATTGCAATAATGGGATCTATTTCTTTTTCACTTGATCAACATAAATATTTAAAGGGATAGTAATACTTTGTTTCAACTTAATTTTATTTTGTAGGCATTAACAAAACATGAAGAACGATATAAGTCTTATCTCTCAAACCTTTATGGTTTGAGAGATATTCACAAGCAAAGTTTCCCCCTCCCGCCCCTTTTACCTAGTGTAAGCTATCTCTTCTCAGATGTGGAATGCAGTCCACAGACCAGACAGATAACAGAAGGGGACACTCTTATTCCTATGAGAACAATGAAAGCCCTGCCCCCCTTGACAAGCTTTTCAGGTTTTTCCCTTATCTTAATTGAAGATTGTCCCTCTCTGCAGTCTTCCTGGGCACCTCCCTTCTGCTCTAGCTGAACAGTGTTATATCAGTAAAAGGGGCGAGAGGGGGATACTTTGCTTGTGAATATCTTTTGAACCATAAAGTTTTGAAAGATAAGACTTTTCATTTTTCATGTGTTTTTAATGCCTACAAAATAAAATAAGGTTAAAAAGAAGTATTACTATCCCTTTAAAAAGCAACTGTACATTAAGGAAACAATGCTATTTCCCATTGATATAAAAGGGTCTTTTAACCCCATATAATAAGGTCTCCATGAAATAGCCACTTTAGTCTTTGTCCATAATCTTTGTACATAGGGACCTCTATCTGCTTATTAAATTATATCAAGACATGAGAACATTTACATTTCTATCTGTTATTATTCTCTCAAGCTTTATATCTGTGATTATTCTCTCTGAATGGTTCCAATAAAAAAAAAAATGCTCAGTGATCCTTAAATGCCAGTTCTGAGCGAGCATGTCTGGTCCTTAAGGGGTTAAAGTGGAACTAACACTTGAAAGGGTATTCAAAATAAGCTATAGGTATGTTATCCATTCATATTTAAAGCTATTGTTTAAAAAATATGTATTTGTATTTATTATTGTAAATCAGCTAGTACTGGCTTCCACAGCCTGGTGTGTAAGATACAAATGTTCCGGCTCACCCTCCCAACAGCCACTTCTTATCAGTGAGTACTGGCTAATGAGCCTAAACTGACAAATACATATTTTTTTAATATTAAGAATATTTTAGTTTTCCTTTAAACAAGAAGTAACATCTCCTAATAATAAACTCCACCTTACCTTGCTATAGCCAGAAAACCCCAATGGCCCCATATGAATTTTACCCTTGCACCTTGGTTCAAGAGATAACATCTTCAATCAGTCCTGGATGTCAGGTCCATAGTGACAGACATGACAGTTGATAGCCAGACCACATTACACCAACTCCATCAATTGCACCTGGAAATATTTACTCTTTAAAGGAATAGTAATGTTTCACAAAAACAGCAGCTCCAATTAATCTTCATAGTATTTGGGCCATGGAGAGTGTTTTTTCAATAATGTCAGAGTAGTAATTGAAGTATCTCATCAGATATTTCAAAAAATGTATGCTTTAGGTCGTGGCTGTCCAAGTTCAGTCCTCAAGGGCCACCAACAGGCCAGGATGTAAGGATTTTCCTGCTTAAGCACAGGTGAGTCAGTCAAAATGAATGAGCCACTGATTAACTCACCTGTGCTTAATCAGGGAAATCCTTACATCATAGCCTGTTGGTGGCCCTTGAGGACTGAACTTGAACAGCCCTGTTTTAGATGGTGATACGTCAATACAAAGTTATTGAGGTAGAAGGTATAGCTACGTTCACCAACTCCAACCTTTCACAAATCTATAATCCATTTACCTAAGAGGCAGCAAAAGTGCAAAGTGATCCCTAATTCCACCTCAAAAATGGAAGGAAAAAAAAGTTTATCATCCAAGGGGTTAAATCAAATTGAATTTTTGATTGCTGTGAGCTGATTAAACATCTGAGGATATTAAAGGGGAACTACCACCCCGCAATAACTTTAAATTATTTAATTCTTCATCTGGCGACTAGCTGCTTAGTAGTGCTAGTCGCCAGAAAAATTACCTGGTTTCAAAGATTTTCCAGTTTTTCGGCCGGCCGGCTCCAAAAGGGACTGACAGTGCAGGCACTATGACGAGATGTCCGTGCTTCCTGCTACTGTGAGCCTCTGAAAAACTGGAACATCTTTGAAACCAGGTAATATTTTGGCGACTAGCGCTACTAAGCAGCTAATCGCCAGATGAAGAATTAATTGATGTAAAGTTACTGCGGGGTGGTAGTTCCCCTTTAAATCTTTCAGGACATGCTAGGTGTACAACACATTGCTCTCTCTGTTCTTTACAGGGTAAACCTATCGAATGCTAGTGATGCCTCCTACACTCTGAGAAGCTTTATGTTTTAAATCTTTTTAACATCTAATGGCTTAAAGCGGGGATAGGCAATCTTTGGCTCTCCAGCTTTTGGGGGCTACAGCACCCATCATTCCCAACCAGGGATGGTTGGCGATTATGAGACTTGTATTCTCCAAAAGATGGAGGTCCAATAACAGACTCCCACTAAAATTATATATTTTTGCAAATAAAAATACACACTCTTTATTAGGCTGACCAGATCTCACCTTTAATTGGAGACACATAGGAAATAGGCATATTTCAGTACTTCACCAAAATCAAAGCAGTCCTGCAGTATACATTTTTCCTATGCTTCCCCGGTTAAAAGTGAGGTCTGGTCAGCCTACTGTACAGGTTTAAAACAAAGATATAATATATTAAGCTTACCTGAAGATGTGCCATAAACACACAAGAACTACTATCATTTTAGAGGCAAGTTGCTGGTATTTATATGACTTTCCTTAATAAAGTTAATTCCACATAGACTATAGAGCGCTTCCTCTGGGACACACACAGGGAATGTGGCCACAAGCGAGAGTTTACATTGCACTTGCTTATTTATTTTTTTGCTCATTAATTATAATTAAATGAATGTGTATCCATTGGGCATTTAGAAATTCTGCTGCTTGCAGATAATTTATTAACACATGACTGTATCTAAAATAATGTAAATTAAACAGGAAGGGATTTCCGGCCCTCGTTTCACTCCCAGACTGGGCAACTGGTGGCCATCCAGTTGTTCAGCAGGGGTGTCTGCAGAAACCTTTCCCGGGGGGGGGGGCAAAGTCATAATATGACCCCTAGGCCAGCCCATTCAGCCCCTTTGTTTATATGGTGGGGGTAATTGTAGGGGGGGCAAGTGCCCCCCATTGCCCTCCCCTTTGGACGCCCATGTTGTTCAGGACTACTATTCCCATCATCCCCAGCCAGCCGACATCTGAATTTGGATGATAGGAATTGTAGTCCTGAAAAGCTGGTGGTCCTCACACTGCTCACAGATGTATTTACTGTGTGCTGTACAGTGCAGGTGTACACGTAACACAGACTGTTCAGGAATCTGTGATCAGTATTCCTAATTGTACTGATAAGTGATAAGCAACTCTCTGTCTCTCCAGTAGTTGGGGATTACAATTTACATCTTCCCCAACCAGCTAACATCCAGTTGGGGAAGATGGAAGATAGTAAGCCACTAGCTACAAAGTCAGCTGTTGCCTACCCCTGTTCTATAGAAATGTACTGACAAATAACAGTAGCTGAACAGAAGGTAGGTCACCTGGGGAATGTTTGCAAAAATGTAAATGTTATGCGGCTTCAAAAAGTACACTCTGTACAATTAAATTATAATAATTATATTATAATTAAAGCTATTATAATTACATTTGTATTATGAAACAACAAAAAGTTTGTACTATTACAAGAAACAACAAGCTCAGGCAGCTGCACCTCTGTGCAGCTACATAGCCGCCTGGAGAAAATAAAGTTACTCTTTTTTGAGACATACCCCATTTCCCACAGAACGGGAATAGTTCTAGGCTGAGGATGCCACTGTTACTACTACTGTTTGTACTCCTACTTACTTACTGTGAAGTACTCCTAAGATGATTACATATCCTTTAAACCAGGGATGCTTATATAAAACACACACTGCAGGGTTGCAATGATTTCTGTTCAGTCCTATAGAATGGAGTTTTCATAAATAATCCCTGATATATGGTCATTCCTCTTACCATTTTAAAGTAGTGATATCATCAACATATGAAACTGGGTTATATAAAATTTTAAATATCATGTACTTCCAGCTAGACTCTGTAAAAGGTAGTTATTTTCAATGAATATGGAGACTATTTTAAATGAACAGCTTATGATTTTAATTAGTTCAGGTTAGTACCCATTGATCTTCTGTTCTGAAGGCCATTAACAGACAATAAAACACAATCACTACCCAAATACCTTTCAAGATTGTTATTGTGATGGGAACCCTGAGAATCAGGAATTGGAGCTCCCAGAGAGCATAACTATATTTTAGTCATCATTTTTACTATAATGCCATGCATGAAGTGCGTATAAACCCCATGACTGGTGTTAATTTTCCCTTTAAACAGAGTGCAGCAAACAATAGTAGCAACGCAGGAGGTAGTTACTACTACTGCTCCTATTTTTTCACCCTCTCTCTCTATCTCTCATTTCACTTTCCACAACCACATTCTACCTTAGCAGAAGTAAAACCTTGTTGCATGACAGGAAGTTCCAGGTTTTTATACTGTTGCAGTGCATCACAATATATAATTTGATAGGATGCGTCGCTCCCTGTGTGCGCAACATGCACATGTGCAGTAGGGACCGCCGGAATGATGCAGTCATGCGCAGTAGAGACTGGCTGAATGCGCCAGTCTCCAGTCCAAATGGCGGCATGGCTGATCGAGAGCGGGGTGCTCCTAACAGCCCACCTCCTGTCTCCACTCCCGGCTCTGGGGCAGCAGCAGAGGACACTGGGTGGCACTTTGGCCCGTGCACACGGGTCTTCAATACTAGTATTCTCTTAATAAGCCAAGTTCTCATATGAAATTTATTGGTGGTAGCAGATAGAAAATCTATACAAATGCCATCCTATCTGCAGGAATCACTGTGACAAACAGAAAAATGATGATTTTTTCCAAGAAAATTGCTGCTTAAAGAAAACTGGCCTTTTTTGCACATCTCTAAAACCACATAAACCATAGATTTATCTTAATGGTAAAGGTTCTGCTTTTTGGTACCATAAGCGAGACAATAACTCAAGCTATATCAGTACACTTAGATCAGTGGTTCTCAACGCCTGTTCTCAAGACCCACTAACAGGCCAGGATTTAGGGATTTCTCTGCTAGAGCACAGGTGTGGTGATAAGAGGCTCATTCACACTGATTAACTCACCTGTGCTCTAACAAGGAAATCATCAAATCCTGGCCTGTTAGTGGGTCCTGAGAACCACTGATTTAGATTGAGTTCTAGTGGTCTATGGCACTCATGGCTGCTACCTCATCTTTTTAGTTCTGGTCAGTTCAGAGATGGTCAGTTCAGAGAAATACATATAAGAGGTTGCATATGGACCACTGGAGCCCAAGAGCAGACATGGACAACCACTGGCTCCTCATCATAGCAACAGGGTGATAAGTGTGCGTTGGGAAGCTATTAAAAGTCTCAGGGAAGGTGACATAAATAAAATATATAACTTTGGATGTTTCTTCTAGGGAGGCTAACTAGGGAGGATTTTTTTTACCCACTTGGGGCGAACTGGAAATGGCTTCAGGGAGGTTTTTTTTTTTTTTTTTTGCCTTCCTCTGGTTCAACATTGGTGTTTTGGCATGGGCTGGACTTGATGGACGCATGTCTTTTTTCAGCTTCGTCAACTAAGCTACTATGTTACTCTCTGAGCCTATTTTTTTATCTTCAGTTGTTGTTTGATACTGCAAGTCTCATTATCCAGCCAGCAGGTGGGTATTGAAATCTAACAACATCTGAAGAGCCAACTGTTGCACCCCCACCAGTTCTGAAATGGCTCAAATATGACCATTACAAAGTGGATTATGTGGCAATCTTACTGTCACTCACTGTTTAGCAGAACTGTGAAAATCACCCAGTGAAATCCTTGATTAATTTCTGTTTATATAGCCTACCTAACAGTTACACTGAAATTATATTCAGATGACAATCCCTCTACCACATGGGCTTTTTCAGAATGGTATATATGACACTTAAACTGACCTCAAACCATTGCTTTATGTACTGGAATTAAAAATGTACTTTCTGGTAAAGGGGAGGAAGTCAATATTCCAGATTTCTGAAAACATCACAATTTTTTTTGTTTACATCAGCTATTCAGTGAAACCTGTTTTAGAGAGTTCAGTATGTGATTTGTGTTTTTGTTTCTTTTTTTTAATTTTACATTGATTTCTGTTTATCGTGAATTACCTTTCAGTGACTCTAATCCATGTTTGTAGCTTTGAGCCACAATGCTTCAGTACTCACTTCCTATAATATTGCATTTATACATCCAAATTAGATCATATATTTAGTTTCTTATGACTGCAGTCCTTATGTATGAAAATGATTTGTTTCCTACACTCATATATGAGAAAGTCCTAAAGAGGAATAGCATTTAGGATCAGCCTGAAGTTAATGCTTATCACCTCAGTCAGAGCATGCAGCATATTCTTTAAGTGATCAGACTGACTTGTATCAAAGGTATGCACATAAATTACAAAAACAGAACAGTGCAAAACTCTTCTAAGTGCAACCATCCTTTCCACATGTAAAACAATCCTGTAACACAATGTGGGAACTCACACTTAAAAAGGGTTTCTCTCACCTCTTGGATTCACTTTGAATTCAAGTCCATGTAAACCAACACTGCTTCCCTCTTTTCTGTCTTATGAGCTCCTTACTTCCTGTTCTTCTCCTCAAAATCCAAAAAATAGGGAGGCAATATCCAGGGAGCTATCATACTTATAAGGATGAATAACTCATGAAAATGAGCTATAATAACTAGTGGGAAACCTTATTATAAAAATCTATATTGTATTTGTTAATTAAAAATAAAAACAAATGTTTAATACATATATAGAATAGATACTTGTCAGGGTTAGACCTGCTGGCTAACTTGTGGTAGGATTGGGTACTACTAGCTTGTGCTTTTTTCTTATATCACTCTCTTGCCTTTCCTTATTCTTTGCTGCAACCCCTTATCTCTGTTTCCATTGGTTCAAACTACCTTTTAAGCCTGCTTCCCTGACAACTCTAGGCCTGATTACTCAAGTTTGATTGTTAGTGACCTGATTTGTGCTAGTATCATGACCTTGGCTTGTGTTTTTGGATTGTCCTCCTGGTTGTTTACTCCTTGGCTTCGTTTACTGACTACGTATTTGCTTATCTCCTATTTTCTTTACGCTCCTGGTGACCTTGGCTTGTTCTGATTTTGGATTCTTCTTGCTTTACTCCTCTCATTCCTCATGGTACATGGTTTGCTCGGGCCACCAGGCCCAGGGTGATTGTTCTCAATGTATTACCTATTGTCTCCATTATATTACTGATCCAGGTACAGGTATTATTCTCCTCTGAGATATTTGGTGAATGATACCCTACTGTTTAGACTTTAACTTGGGCTTCTGTTCCTTTTTTTGGTAAGCTATTTCCTTCAGCTGCCCAATTACATTTTATCCTAGGTATGTCGTAGTGAGCACGCTCCCTCCTATGGTTCGTATACCTGTCTTTTCTATTTCCTCTGACTCAGGGTTTTAAGTATGGTGGGAGTGTCAGAGTCTTAGCTGGTCACTTGTTGATGGTAGTATCCTGCTATTTTCAATACTTACTTTCTTTTAGGAGAGATTTAAGCTATTGCTATCCCAGTCGTACCAGCCCTTAGTCGGTGTCAGAAATCTATTACACTCGTTGCCCTTGTCGGATTCATTCAAATCATTGCCGTTGACTCCAAGCTCTTCACCCTTGTCAGATACTGACTCATGGTTGATCGTCCACATCACTCGATTCACGACTACGTTCTATTTGATTAGCTCCGACCTTCCAACTTTGATTGTTCATTACCTTACAGTAGTGAACTATCTCTCAGTAGTGCTTTGGTTATACCTGAAGCAGTCTCTGCCTGCTAACTCTATAGAATAATTTCTAATTGTTTACTATTAGTTCACACTCTATCCCATCCTGGTTAAGGTCCTGGCTCAACTGGGATCTGACATCTGGCTTAGTGTCCAGCACCTTTACTCCAGCTTTGACAGCAGCAAGGGATAGGTGTGACTGGCTCTATTCCTGTGCCACGCTTGCAGCACTGCTCTTCAACCATGTAGGCTCAGACATTGGGGACAGCCCATCATCTTGAATACTATAGTCCAGTACTTTTTGTAATATTGTTATTTATTCTTCAGGGCATTGTGTTACATCTAACATGAAAAGAGTTATTGCACTTAATAGAGTTTTTAACTTTTCTGTTTTTGTTTTCTTTGTTTGTGGCTGTGATAATGAAACATGATTACATGATCTGTGATATTCAAGGTTTGGGCAATCAGGTAAAAAAACATAAATGTCAGGATCACTTAAACTATATCATAGTTGAGGTCACAAGCTGAGATCACAGCAACACGCCTTGAAAGGCAGCAGATAAAAGGTTTACCAGATGACGTGTGTACTAATACACAAGATCCTATAACAAGAAGCACATCTTCAGTAACTAATTATCACAGTGTACCTTGGCATCCGTGCTGCCAGTTACCCTTGTGCTTCTTCTCAGCTGTATCTGGTGGTCACGGATGCAGGCGCGCGTTATGGTCTCAGGACGCTGCACTTGTTTATAAACACATATGTGATTTGCCTAATTGATTCCTGCCTCTGTGTGGGCCTATTTAAACTTTCTGGGGACTAGTGTTAGTTGCCCTTATGTGGTCTTTCTGTTAGTATTCTTTAAGTTTGCTCCATTTCATTGTGACCCTTGTTTGGCTTACAATCTTGCTCCGTGCATGGCTCCGGCTTGTCTGATTATCAACACCGGCTCTGACCTGTGGCTCTAGCTGACTACTCGCTCTGTGTATGACCCCGGCTTGTCTGACTATCCACACTGGTTCTGATCTGTGGCTTTGGCTGACTACTCGCTCTGTGCATGACCCCGGCTTGTCTGACTACCCACATCGGTTCTGACCAGTGGCTCTGGCTGACTACAAGCTCCGTGTATGACCCCAGTATCACGGTGCTCGTGATCTGCACTGAGCGACAATTGTTACTTCCGGGTTTACCCTGGCCTTATTCTTATTGGCTCTGTGTTGGTGACTCATTCCAGGGTTTGCCTTTAAATACACCCTACTGTCATTCTACCGGTGCCCTTTCGTGGTGTACCCGTATCTAGCGACTAGAAGTTCTTGTTCCTGTTTCCGTGAATGACCCGGCTCGCCTGATTAAGTTTGGTTCCTGACGCTCCTGTGATCCAATTCCGTTGCTGACCTTGGACTGGCTGACTAACTCCTTGTGTGCTGAACCGGCTTGGCTGAGTATCTGATTCTGTTACCAACTAAGGACTGGCTGACTACTCTGTGTGCACTAGCCTGGCTGGGCTAGTGTCTGGTTGTCCATCTAGACTGGCTGTATATTCCGTGTGTGCCGACCTAGTTGAGCTTCTGGTTCCGTTGCTAACGGGACAGGCTGACTACCTCCGTGTACCGATCAGGGCTACACTGGTTACTGACCAGTTACGTTACTTGCTCTCTCCCACACACTTACTGCATAGCGCCTGTTAGGCCTAGCTGCTCCAATAGTCTCCTGGGGCCTGTGGGAGCCCTATCACTCACCAGTGTCTGTGTTACCTCCAGTAACCCTATAGTAGTAGGGTCCAGTCTGAGCCAGACTTCTGCCCGTGTTGCCTACGCTCACCCTAGTGGTCTAGAGTCAGTATACTGCCAGTGTCTGGTGTCTGTTGCCTCCGTTAACCCTAGCGTGCTAGGGCCAAGTTGCTTCTAGAGTCCTGTCTGTGTTGTCTCTGTTAACCCTAGCGTTCTGGGGTCAAGCCACTGCCAGAGTCGTGTCTTTGTTGCCTCTGTTAACCCTAGCGTGCTAGGGCCAAGTCGTTGCCAGAGTCCTGTCTGTCTTGCCATCGTTAACCCTAGCATTCTAGGGTCAAGCCGCTACCAGAGTCCTGTCTGTGTTGCCTCAGTTAACCCTAGCATTCTAGGGTCCAGTCACTGCCAGAGTCCTGTCCATGTTGCCTCCGTTTACCCTATACCCCTAGGGTCAGTTCTCCGCCAGAGTCTTGCCTGTGTTGCCTCCATTAACCCTAGAATTCTAGGGTCAGGTGAATACCTGTACACTGTCTGTGCTGCCTCCGATATCCCTTGTCCACTAGGGGATTGCCCTGCAGTTACCCTTCTCTTGTGTCACCTATTGCTGTGTGCGGCTGTTGAGGATATTCTTGTTCCTGAAACTATCTATGAATTCTGCCTGCAAGTCCAAGATCATCACAGTTATCTCGTATTATTACTACTGTGTGTGTTCTCACCCTGACCCAAGTCAGATTTGGAAAGTACTCATCTGGACCTGAGTGGGGCGATTGTTAATTATTTTCAATAAAACTTTTAACCTTACCTAACTGTCTGATCGTTCTTAACAAAACCATGACACCCAGTTTGTCTGACTATCCACTGGCTGACTACACGTTCAGTGTATGACCCTGACTTGTCTGACTACCCACTCCATTTATGAACTGTGACTCGGGCTGACTACTCACTCCGTGTTAACCAGGCTGGGCTGGCTATTTGCATTAGCTGTACTGTGGCTTGTGCTTTCCCCGCTCCGATTGCCTCTGTCTGCATTTAAGTACCATGCGGTAGTACTCACATACCTCTGGGTGCTTGGCACCTACCAGGAAGATAGAACCATAGGCGAGGCTCTTCCTTCCACTTCGAGTAGTGCAAGTCTCTTTCCAGTGTCAGTCTGGGTAGTGGACTGTGGCCTATCTGTTTTCCAGTTCTGGGGTTCTGCTGGGTAATTGCTATTATTATGTATTATCAATAAAGTTAGTTTTGTTTCAATATACCTGTGTCTGACCTTTTTTGTACTGGTTACCGTGACACTAATACAAGGCCTATCACATAAGTCTGTCCAGAAAGGTCCAGAAGTCATCTTGCCAAGGACAACAACTTCAGTCTGAGACCCAGATCTGATTAAGACACTCACAGTGGCTCTTTGAATTGGTACTCAGTGACCAATCACTCAGCTGTACCTTCCAGGAGGTGTAACATATGGTCAATACAGTTTGAAACATTTAGTCATGTAACCACAAATAAGCATGACGTCCACACAGTAGAAAAAAGAAAGAAACAGAAGGCGCTCCTAGTGTAATACTGTGCAATAAGTAGAAGCAACCAATCCCCTTCACCAAATGGAATATTGCTTATGAGATGTGTCCAGTCAAACACATATGTGTTAGCTGGAAATAAGCACAGGAGGAATTATCTCTGTCCCAACAGCAATATCTCTTGGTTCCCACAGCAGACAGCTTCCAAAACGTCCACAAGGAAGTAGTACATAAAAAACAATGAAAAATAGGGGAGTCCAATAGTGCCTGGTCAAGGTAACACCAGCAAAGTGTGTAATAATAATTTATATACTCACAATAATTAGTGGTTAGGAAAAAGCTTATAATCAAAGCCAACTTAAAAATCTGCAGAGAAATGTTATCCTTTCTCTGCTCAGGAGATCTGGAACAGGCACTGGAACAATGAACCTTTGTATTTTTGTCTTTGGTAAAGCCAATTTATCTTGAAAAAGTAGTTTATACTGCGAAGCGCGTCAACGCTTCTTTTTTTGGCTCATCCATTGTGATGTATTAAGAATTGTTTTTATTAAAACGTATTATTTTTATATGATACTTCCTTGAAGATTTCTTCATTTACAAACAGTTTCCTTTTGGAGTATCCTGAGTTCCAGTGCCTGTTTCTGAGCTCCTGAGCAGAGACGGGATAACACTTTTCTGCAGGCTCTTAAGTTGGCTTTGAGTATAAGCTTTTTCCCAATCTCTAATTATTGTGAGTATATAAATTATTATTTCACACTTTGCTTGTGTTAAATTGAACAGGCACTATTGGGCGCCTCTATTTTTGTTTGTTTTTTATGAAGTCCACACAGTAGTTCTATAATTTATTTTATATGTGTTATAATCAGAAATGTTTTACAGTATTGTGGTGTTTCTTTTTCACTGGAATGCATAAATAAGCTTGATTTCATTTAGTCATGGCAATTATGACCATTTAATAGGTATTTGTGACTGTCTCTGTCTTTGCGGGAATAGGACGATATAAAAAAATCTTATTTGGGGATTGTTATTATTCTTTACTCTTAAGGGGTTAATTTTGAGAAGAGAATTAATTGTAATCTCAGTCAGTTGGTATTGAGTCCAGATCCTATCAGAGACAGAGGGGGAAGTTTTTTATGTTGTTGGCAAGCAGGGAATTGTTTTACAAATCGTTTTCACTTGTTTTGATAAAGCAGCGTGGAGCTGTGAAACGTTAACAATGTGGAACATTGTGGAATACATTTTTTATTTTTTCTAGCTTGCCGTTTTATACATGTATATTTTTAAATTTAAATTTATTTTGGTTATATTTGATATCCTACCGAAGAGATTGAAAGTAGGATCAAAATTGGAACACTGAATCATCCCAATCTGAATACAGATACTTCAGTGCCCCGAGAGAGATCCGGGTGATCAGTAACACCGAACAGAGACGGTGAGAGATCTCTGTATGCATTTATAGCTATGTTTAGACATATGCCTATTACACAGCAACTATTTAATGTGAGTGAAATATTTTATACTTATAGAGTGTATTTGAAGTCACACAAATAAGGCACTACTGGCGCCCCCTCTGTCTTTTTGTTTTGTTTCATGTACTAAACTCCATGAGTGGGGTATTGGAGGAGAGCAGCCACTACATCGCCAAAGGATTACTGTCTGGAGGCTGTTAAAGGGGAAGCAGTACATACATATATAGATCCCCCAAGGCTTATTGCGCTAGAGTGTACATAAGTGCAAATCTAGCACATTACTTTTGTAAGTATTAGATCAATGGTGATGGTGTCGTGATTCAACTGTAGCAGAGGATATTGCACAAGGAGCGCTTTTTCTTTTTGTGTCTTGATTTCATTTAGTGTCACTTGCTGACTGGTAAATGGTATATCTGATATATTACAAATATAGCTTATTTCTTTCATGTAACACAGAATAAAATTTGTGCATTTACCAGTGAGTTTACAAACCTAATTTATGTATATATACATTCCACCCCACTGGACTGTGCTAGCATTTTCTGTATATAAACTAAATTATGTACAATTCATACGGATCCCATGATTATTAATTGATCACATCTTGCAAACATTTCGTTTAACAGAAAAGATTGATTTTCTTAGTTGACACAGTGAGTAAAGTAAAGGCAGTAACCACTGTGGTCACTAATCTCATTTAGGTTAATTTTAACACTGAGTTGATTAACTGAATGTGAACATTTAATGATTTTCTATTATGTTCTCCTGTTCTCTATAGCTTTTGTAATTTTTTTCTTGTGTAGTTCCATTATTACCTGTTCCATAAATAAGAAAAAATGCTCCCAACATACTAAGGTCAATACTTTCTTCAGAAATTGCTTTGTTAAAAAATATTGGTAAGAGTTTAAATAAGAAATAACGCAACACAAAATAAATACCATATTTATACCTTCCCTACATTGTGATCCAGTAAGTGATACATGACATTTTTACATCTTTCTATCTTTGTTTATATTTGGATATCTGAATTCTAAAAAGCAGTTTTATATTGCGAAACAATTCTAAAAATATCAGCGCTCACTAATGAGAGGTCTCTAATTGAATATACAATCACAATATTATATAATATTCAAAATATATATAAAAACCCTTAAACAGGGGAAAAAAAATAATATATGAAAATAAATAAAATAAACCCAAAGTCTCTAGTCCAGCCTTCTTGGAAAATCTCTTTTTACTTCCACTTTCACGGTGCCGCCTCCCAACATCAGTCGCTGGTATTCAACTTCCAATACATGTAGAAAAACACAAAAAAGAGAAGCGCACACGATCTAAGTGTAGACTGTAATGTCAAAATATGGAATCCTCCACCAGATAATCACCTGTGAGCTCACAAAATGTCTACTCACATTTCCATGAGGCTATACCGGCCTCTCAGTGAATAAGCCTCCACTGGATCACCTCCAGTGCGGGTATCTGTATCCCTCCTGTTCCAGATCTTTCCACCAGTCTTCCCAATATCTCCCAATATTCCTCCTCACCCAGAGTAGATGGAGATGGTATAATGCTCCTCAGGATGTAAAAACTCCAACTAATACTCTATATCTAATGAGGACTAATGAATATACATAAGGGAGGGGGAAGACTATAGGGAGTAATATAGTCCCAAAAACACAATAACTGTGGGCACTAATGAAATAGGAACCACACACTAGATCAAATGGTTCTCTATAGAAACATGCATTTATTATAAAAAATATAAATCACATAAAACGCACATATATGTGCATATACATAGACTGAATACTATATAAAAAAAATAATTCATATAAAATGATCTCCAAAAGAGATGAAACAATGCTCTCACCCTACGCGTTACGTGATATATTATCACTTCCTCAGGGGTCTATCTGCTGGCACCACATTGCACCTTGATCCCTTATATACTTGCCAAAACTCCATTTGGCGCCAAAACATTGCAAACAACACAAAACATGCTAACTTACCTCTAATTAAACTTCCTCTCAATCCTCTTCCTCCCCTTGACCCGCACACTACATGCGACGGATGTCCGCATCCATACTTCCTCTCCCTGAACCGCAAAAACCCTCTCCCTATATCCCCGGATATCCACTTTCACACTTCCTCCCTCTGAATCGCAAACCAACTCTCCTTTGGACCGCTGCGATCCCCGCCCTCTTCCGCTATCGCAACGATCACGATCCTCCCACCTCACACACCAAATCTCTCCCACTGCTACTAAACTACCCCTCACCCGTACCGCTCTCAACCTACAGCTGCCACCCAATCCAGAGCCCTCTAACACACCATCAGGAAACCGCTGCCTGCCGAACATCCAAATCCGACACCCAGTCACACAGCGGCCCCCGACCCCCCGAACAACTCCCAACCCACTCCAAACAGCTCCACAAAACAGGACTCCCCACCTCATCCTCCGCCAAACACCCCACAACACCACAAACTCCCAACCCACACCAACATCCACCACTCCCCAACCCTCACAATACTTCGATCCCCCACTAACCTACCCAAATGACCAATCACTCCCACTCCACATCAATACTCACTCTCTCCATCACACTTGCCCCCCTCCCCATCTCACTACCCCAACTCCAACAATCAACCAATCATAACCTACCCTTTGTCCTGCACCCACACTGCCACACATCAACTCCCATACTTCAAATGTACTCCACAAACTCCACAAACCCACAAATCCACCACTCAACTACCCAGACACCTCTCACAATGCACTCCCTATACACACAACAACCCTTAAAGGGCCAGGTGCATGTGGAAACAGCAGACAAATACCACAAAGAAAATGTTCTTACAAACAATCAAAATTATCCCCACAGAAAATACCCACTTCCGTCTCCTCATTGAGACCCTCTGGAACCACAACACCCAATTTATGTATCCAGAGGGACTCTTTTCTACATAAAACCTGAAATCTATTATGGACTGTACTTGGTATATGTTCTATTCCTTGAACTGTGAATCCATACTCTTTCCCCATTTGACACGAATTAAAATGTTTAGCAACACTTTTGTCCATTTCTTGTTTCTGAATACTTCTTCTATGTTCTCCTATTCGTATACGTAAAGCTCTACTGGTTCGACCTACATATTTCTTGCCACAACGGCAGGCAATCATATATATTACAAACTCACTGTCACAATTAATAAATTGTTGTATCTTATATATTTGTGATGCTTTCTCACTTCCCTCAAAAGTTAACGCTTTATGTGCCATATTATTGCAACATAAACACCTCTTTTTTGCACATCTATAATTGCCTACCACTTGTGGCAAAAAACTATTTCCTTTCCTCTTATTTTCTGTAAGATTTTTAGGTCTACTATTTGCTATATATCCTCTCAAATTCTTACATTTTTTATATACCATAAAGGGACGTTTCCCTAACGAACCCTGCAATAAATCATCCTGCAACAAGATACCCCAGTGTTTCTGAAGAATTTTCTGTATATCTTTGGAGAAAACATTATATTGAGAAATGAATGCAACCCTATCATCTCTCTTATTTTCTTGTTTCCTATTTTTATTTACCTTCAATATTTCTTTACTTTTTAATCTCCTCGATTTCTCGAATGCCCCTATAATGACTTTTGTATCATATCCTCTATCCTCAAAATCTTTTTGTAGTGCTATACCTTTTTCCTCAAAATCTTCATCCCTACTGCAGTTCCTCCTCAAGCGGTGAAACTGCCCATAGGGCACATTATGTAACCACCTAGGTAAATGACAACTATCAAATTGGATATAAGAATTCCTAGACACCTCTTTTCTATATATCGAAGTGACTATGTCACCCCCTTCTGAAAAAGAGATGTCTAAGTCTAAGAATTGAATTCTCTGAGCACTAATTTGATACGTGAACGATAAACCTCTATCATTATTGTTTAATTGTTCTATAAACGTTACTAATGACGAATGTGACCCCTCCCAAATTATAATAATGTCGTCAATATACCTGCCATAGAGCGCCAGGCTGCCACCCCCACCGCCAAACCCCAAACCACTCTCTATCTCCCAATACCCCATAAAGAGGTTGGCGTATGAGGGGGCAAACCTGGCGCCCATGGCAGTCCCCCTAATTTGTAAATAATACTGAGACTGAAATTCAAAAAAATTATGTGTAAGTGCAAATTGAATACACAATAAAATAAACTCCTTTTGTGACTCTACCATATCCTTATCTAACTCCAAAAAATACTGTATTGCTTCTAACCCCAGATTGTGTTGAATACAAGTGTATAACAAGGATACATCCAACGTAGCAAATATATATTGCCCTTTATTCTTCTGAAATTTATCCAACTTCTCCAAGATGTGCTGTGTATCCCTAATGTATGAAGGGAGTTGCACCACATATTTTTGTAAAAATACATCAATAAAGGATGACAAATTCGACAACAATGAGCTAATACCAGAAATGATGGGGCGTCCAGGAGGATTAACTGTAGATTTATGTAATTTTGGAATATGATAAAAATATGGTATAGTAGGATTGGTAATGTTAATAAATTTATATTCTTCCTTCGTAATAATATTCCTCCTGAGCGCCCCATCAGTCAGCTCCCTCAATTGCTGTCTATATATACCATTTGGGCATTCTATTAACTTCTTGTATGAAACAGAATCTCCCAATAATCGTTCCCCCTCTTTCAAATAATCACTGGTGTCCTGTATTAATATAGCCCCCCCCTTATCCGCTTCTCGGATTGTGATGTTAACGTTCTTGGACAACTCTAACATAGCTTCCTTTTCTCTTCGTGTCATATTATGTTTTCTACATTTCTTCTTACTAATGTGGTTAGTATAATCCTCCAAAACTAATTTAGAGAAAGTCTCCACATATTGACCCTTCCATTGGGTGGGGTAAAATAAAGATTTATTTCTGAGATTTGAATTAATAACTCTTTTATCATCTCCAACTATCTGATTTTCTTCTTTTAATTCTTCTAATATATGCAGAGTCTCAAGGTCTCAAGGGGGGGGCTATATTAATACAGGACACCAGTGATTATTTGAAAGAGGGGGAACGATTATTGGGAGATTCTGTTTCATACAAGAAGTTAATAGAATGCCCAAATGGTATATATAGACAGCAATTGAGGGAGCTGACTGATGGGGCGCTCAGGAGGAATATTATTACGAAGGAAGAATATAAATTTATTAACATTACCAATCCTACTATACCATATTTTTATCATATTCCAAAATTACATAAATCTACAGTTAATCCTCCTGGACGCCCCATCATTTCTGGTATTAGCTCATTGTTGTCGAATTTGTCATCCTTTATTGATGTATTTTTACAAAAATATGTGGTGCAACTCCCTTCATACATTAGGGATACACAGCACATCTTGGAGAAGTTGGATAAATTTCAGAAGAATAAAGGGCAATATATATTTGCTACGTTGGATGTATCCTCGTTATACACTTGTATTCAACACAATCTGGGGTTAGAAGCAATACAGTATTTTTTGGAGTTAGATAAGGATATGGTAGAGTCACAAAAGGAGTTTATTTTATTGTGTATTCAATTTGCACTTACACATAATTTTTTTGAATTTCAGTCTCAGTATTATTTACAAATTAGGGGGACTGCCATGGGCGCCAGGTTTGCCCCCTCATACGCCAACCTCTTTATGGGGTATTGGGAGATAGAGAGTGGTTTGGGGTTTGGCGGTGGGGGTGGCAGCCTGGCGCTCTATGGCAGGTATATTGACGACATTATTATAATTTGGGAGGGGTCACATTCGTCATTAGTAACGTTTATAGAACAATTAAACAATAATGATAGAGGTTTATCGTTCACGTATCAAATTAGTGCTCAGAGAATTCAATTCTTAGACTTAGACATCTCTTTTTCAGAAGGGGGTGACATAGTCACTTCGATATATAGAAAAGAGGTGTCTAGGAATTCTTATATCCAATTTGATAGTTGTCATTTACCTAGGTGGTTACATAATGTGCCCTATGGGCAGTTTCACCGCTTGAGGAGGAACTGCAGTAGGGATGAAGATTTTGAGGAAAAAGGTATAGCACTACAAAAAGATTTTGAGGATAGAGGATATGATACAAAAGTCATTATAGGGGCATTCGAGAAATCGAGGAGATTAAAAAGAAAAGAAATATTGAAGGTAAATAAAAATAGGAAACAAGAAAATAAGAGAGATGATAGGGTTGCATTCATTTCTCAATATAATGTTTTCTCCAAAGATATACAGAAAATTCTTCAGAAACACTGGGGTATCTTGTTGCAGGATGATTTATTGCAGGGTTCGTTAGGGAAACGTCCCTTTATGGTATATAAAAAATGTAAGAATTTGAGAGGATATATAGCAAATAGTAGACCTAAAAATCTTACAGAAAATAAGAGGAAAGGAAATAGTTTTTTGCCACAAGTGGTAGGCAATTATAGATGTGCAAAAAAGAGGTGTTTATGTTGCAATAATATGGCACATAAAGCGTTAACTTTTGAGGGAAGTGAGAAAGCATCACAAATATATAAGATACAACAATTTATTAATTGTGACAGTGAGTTTGTAATATATATGATTGCCTGCCGTTGTGGCAAGAAATATGTAGGTCGAACCAGTAGAGCTTTACGTATACGAATAGGAGAACATAGAAGAAGTATTCAGAAACAAGAAATGGACAAAAGTGTTGCTAAACATTTTAATTCGTGTCAAATGGGGAAAGAGTATGGATTCACAGTTCAAGGAATAGAACATATACCAAGTACAGTCCATAATAGATTTCAGGTTTTATGTAGAAAAGAGTCCCTCTGGATACATAAATTGGGTGTTGTGGTTCCAGAGGGTCTCAATGAGGAGACGGAAGTGGGTATTTTCTGTGGGGATAATTTTGATTGTTTGTAAGAACATTTTCTTTGTGGTATTTGTCTGCTGTTTCCACATGCACCTGGCCCTTTAAGGGTTGTTGTGTGTATAGGGAGTGCATTGTGAGAGGTGTCTGGGTAGTTGAGTGGTGGATTTGTGGGTTTGTGGAGTTTGTGGAGTACATTTGAAGTATGGGAGTTGATGTGTGGCAGTGTGGGTGCAGGACAAAGGGTAGGTTATGATTGGTTGATTGTTGGAGTTGGGGTAGTGAGATGGGGAGGGGGGCAAGTGTGATGGAGAGAGTGAGTATTGATGTGGAGTGGGAGTGATTGGTCATTTGGGTAGGTTAGTGGGAGATCAAAGTATTGTGAGGGTTGGGGAGTGGTGGATGTTGGTGTGGGTTGGGAGTTTGTGGTGTTGTGGGGTGTTTGGCGGAGGATGAGGTGGGGAGTCCTGTTTTGTGGAGCTGTTTGGAGTGGGTTGGGAGTTGTTCGGGGGGTCGGGGGCCGCTGTGTGACTGGGTGTCGGATTTGGATGTTCGGCAGGCAGCGGTTTCCTGATGGTGTGTTAGAGGGCTCTGGATTGGGTGGCAGCTGTAGGTTGAGGGCGGTACGGGTGAGGGGTAGTTTAGTAGCAGTGGGAGAGATTTGGTGTGTGAGGTGGGAGGATCGTGATCGTTGCGATAGCGGAAGAGGGCGGGGATCGCAGCGGTCCAAAGGAGAGTTGGTTTGCGATTCAGAGGGAGGAAGTGTGAAAGTGGATATCCGGGGATATAGGGAGAGAGTTTTTGCGGTTCAGGGAGAGGAAGTATGGATGCGGACATCCGTCGCATGTAGTGTGCGGGTCAAGGGGAGGAAGAGGATTGAGAGGAAGTTTAATTAGAGGTAAGTTAGCATGTTTTGTGTTGTTTGCAATGTTTTGGCGCCAAATGGAGTTTTGGCAAGTATATAAGGGATCAAGGTGCAATGTGGTGCCAGCAGATAGACCCCTGAGGAAGTGATAATATATCACGTAACGCGTAGGGTGAGAGCATTGTTTCATCTCTTTTGGAGATCATTTTATATGAATTATTTTTTTTTATATAGTATTCAGTCTATGTATATGCACATATATGTGCGTTTTATGTGATTTATATTTTTTATAATAAATGCATGTTTCTATAGAGAACCATTTGATCTAGTGTGTGGTTCCTATTTCATTAGTGCCCACAGTTATTGTGTTTTTGGGACTATATTACTCCCTATAGTCTTCCCCCTCCCTTTTGTATATTCATTAGTCCTCATTAGATATAGAGTATTAGTTGGAGTTTTTACATCCTGAGGAGCATTATACCATCTCCATCTACTCTGGGTGAGGAGGAATATTGGGATATATTGGGAAGACTGGTGGAAAGATCTGGAACAGGAGGGATACAGATACCCGCACTGGAGGTGATCCAGTGGAGGCTTATTCACTGAGAGGCCGGTATAGCCTCATGGAAATGTGAGTAGATATTTTGTGAGCTCACAGGTGATTATCTGGTGGAGGATTCCATATTTTGACATTACAGTCTACACTTAGATCGTGTGCGCTTCTCTTTTTTGTGTTTTTCTACATGTATTGGAAGTTATATTGCGAAACAACAGTTCAAGTTTGCCATTTTAATTTTCCTTGTTATTTTAGCTTTTTAATACAGTATTTTTATACTGAAAATAAATCATTTTTGAAGACTACATACAGCAGTCTGAATAATTCATCAAAACATCTCCTGGAGAATCCTGAGCAAAGACAGGTTCAAAATCTCTGCAAGATAACAGGTGCTATTGGGCACCATCATGTTTGTCTACTTTTTTCTAGGTTTCCCTACTCTTGTAGAGTTGTAGAGAGGAGTGACAGAGAACTTTAGAGTGCCTTATCTGGAACATCGGGATCCACACTGGTTGTGGGGCAGTATAAACATCCCTTCTGCACTATTTTCAGTTAACACCTGTGTTTTTCTGAACAATATTCTTGAGAGTAATTTTCCTGTATTGGTGATTGATGGGTGTCTATTAGCCTACTGTAACAATATGCACCATGAAGCGCCTCCTCTTAGCGTCAGTTTCTACATCTTGCTATCAGGTATAATTAAAGGAGATAAAACATCTCCTAATAAAAAACCCCAGTTCCCTTACAATGGTCAGAAAATCCTAATGGCACATATTAATTTTTTACTTGCTCCTTGGTTCAGACCACGCATTGCGTCCATGCAGTTACATTTTTCATTCTGGAGCAGGAAGAGAGCATGAGCCTACCTAACCCTTTAAGGATCAGAGGTTAGCTTTAAAACTGGAAACCTCTCCTTTTTATATTTCATGCATGGTAGATATTGATTTCTTTTTATATAACTTTGAAAAGAGGTCTCAGTTGTTTTCTTATCCCTAACTCTTAGCATAGAGTTAAGCCTAAAATATTAACTTCCTTCTTGCTAGCACAGTGCGCAAATCTTAAATCTCAACTGTGATTACTGATTAACCTCAAAAATGCCTCCAGGGATTTGTTTTTGTCGGACAAAAAACAGTCACTGATATAATGTTTTGCAATGCACTACCCCCTATCTACGGGTATATTTTCTTCTATGAAGATTTGTATTCAGTGACCCATATATATATTGGCATAACAGGGAACTATCTTGTAAAAATAAGGACTCCATCATCCAGAAATAATTGTCCTCTAGGATAAACATGATAAACCTCTGTGGCATGCTACCTTCCTTTTAAAAAAAATCTGTCGGACTGATTGCACACCCTATTTAATGACGTGACATCACAGCACTAAAGATATTTATCAACAAACTTGACAGTGCCCTTTAAATAAGAGAGAAGTTTAGTAACTTTTTTGTATAAAAGTGTTAACATAATGGGACACATTGGACATCAAAGACCCATTTCCAGACACTATTGGTCTTCCTGGAGGTCTCATAAGATGTGTATGTATCTTAGGGAGAACAATAAAAAATGGAATACTCAGGTTCTGAGCTTTTAAATATTAATTTTTATCATAAGACCAAACACCTAACTTCTTCTGACTTTCATTTATGGTATTTTTATTCAATAATCTATAGATATACTCGTGCCATTAAATAGCCTCAACATTTTTCTAATGTTGCATTCCCAGTCCATACAATTATCACCCACCCCCATCAGATGGTTTCATTACCATTTTCTAATTACTCTTTTCCAGCTTTAGTTAGTTTATTATTTTAGGATCATTCCACAACTCATCTAGGTCATCAAGTACCATTTTTTAAATGTGTCCATGTATTCACTATCATATTTTAAAGGATTGAATGTGGACTTATTACTGCAATCCATGTGAATATAGTAATCATGTTTTGAAATGAGTATTGGTCTATTTACCAGAACTTCCTGTTTTACCTGCTAATACAGCAGTATAATCTTGCATGTTCCCATTTGCTAGGAGTGAACCTAATCTTCTTTTAAATGTATCATCCATTGTATAAGCCATTACCACATCCTTGGGGAAAGAAATGCACAATTTAACAGACCATACTGGAAAAACCCTTCCTGAAGTTGAAATCTCATTTCCACTCATCTTAAGTGGTGGCTCCTAGTTTGATCTGTCCTTGGAATCAAAGCTCATTAGTGTGATTCTTATATAAACCTGCATATACTTATACAATTATCACGGTGCCCGTGATCCCTTCTGTCACTCTCGCTTGTGGTGTTCTCCTATTGGCTGAAGAGGTTTGGCCCGCCCCCGGTGACCTTTTTATACCCAGCCATTGACACTTGTCACTTGCCCTTTCGTGGTGTTCCTGAGCCAGTGTTGCTGTTGCTGTCTTCAGTGGATCCTGATTCCTGTGTACCGATTTGGCCTGTCCTGACTATGCTCCTGTGTTCCTGTTCTGTGATTCGACCCGGCGTGGCTAACGTTCCTGATTTGTGACTGACCTGGCTTGTCTGAGAACCACCTCCATGTACCGACCCGGCCTGGCTGACGTTCCTGCTTGTGATTGATCTGGGTTGTCTGAGAACCACCTCCGTGTTTCGATCCGGCCCGGCTGACTTCCTTCTCCGTGATCTGAACCGGCTTGTTCCAGTGACCTGCGTGTACAGTTTCCTGCTCTACTGTCGCTGTTGCGACATTCTGACTTCCGCTGAGGCTGAGTACCGGACTGTTTGTATCTCGCCACAGTACTCCTTCTGTGTTGGGCATCCTGTGCTGAGTCTCCGTTACCGACTGCTGAATTGTGCCTCCGTTAAGAGTCTCCTTGATACTTGCAGAGCGTTTCTCATTCTTGCTAAGCTTGATTCCTATGAGCTGCTTAACCTGTCCAGTGCTGGCATACCTCTTGTGAACCCATTCGCTTATTGCTGAGCCTATTCCTGTATACTGCTACTACTGCCGAGCTGGCCGCGTTGTACGCTTATTTAGATGGCAGCTCAATTCTCCAACTAGCAGAGTAGTCGGTATTGTTTACCGCGTCTGGTGTGGCGCTATTGGCTCCGGTATACGCCCGTGGGGGCTAGTGGTTCACCTCTCGTGCAGCACAGAGTGGCCTCCGGTATACGCCCGTGGGGCTATTGGCCATCTCTAGCGTTTCAGCAGTCTCAGTATTACGCCCGTGGGGGCTATTGGCTTAAGCTCTTGCAGATTCCTCCGGTATACGCCCGCGGGGGCTAAAGGCTCGAATCACTGTATTGCTGGTTTCCATTATTACGCCCGTGGGGGCTATTGGCCAGTTCTTGCAATCTAGCAGTCTCCAGTAGGGACGCCCGTGGGGGCTACCGACTCTAGCACTAACTTCCATTGTGGTCTTCATCGCTACGCCTGTGGGGGCTATGCACCACTATTATCTAAGGCAGTACTGACTGTGCATTCAGCCTCCTGTGCACCACCATCAACAGCTTTAACACCACCTTGGGCGTGCCAAACTCCACAATTGAGACTGACTTTGTTGTATTAACCCTTGAGTAGCCTGGCTGCTGATTACCTATCAGTATATGTTATCATTACCATCCTGTTCACCTACGTAATTGTGATAGCTACTCTTTTAGTGTTCGCTATTCCTATTGTTGACTGTAGAGGGTGTTCCTTGTTATTTCTTTTCATTTAATAAAACTGTGTTTTATTTTACCAGCTGGTCTGAGTGTCTTGAAAACCATTACAACAATGTAACAATATCCTCTCATTGGCATCTTCTCTAGAATAAATAAACCTTGTTTGGCTACACTTTCTTCATACTCCAAATCATGCATTTCCTTAGTTTTGTTGCTCTTCTCTTCACTTTCTCTAGTTCTAGAATATCCTTTTTCAGAACTGGTACCCAAAGCTGCACAGCATATTCAAGGTGAGGTATTACCAGCAATTTGAACAGTGGCAAAATTATGTTATCCACTCTTGCATCAATACTCCTTTTTATACAATATAGTATTTTGTTTGCTTTTGATATTGCTGTTTAACACTGATTATTGTTTCCTAGTTTACAGTTTACAAGAACTCGTAGATATTTATCTTGCAATGATTGTCCTAGAATGGTTCCATTAATTTATCATATGATTTGCTAATCCAAAATGCATAACTTTTCACTTTCCTACATTAAATTTCATATTCCATTTGTTTGCCCAATCTGCCATGTTAAGTAACCCCCTCCCGTAGAGAACAAACATTCTGCTCTGAATTTATTACCCTGCATAATTTCGTGTTGAATGAAAATACTGAAATGTTGCTTTCTATACCTATTTCAAGGTCCTTTGTTAGCCATGTCCTACGGAAATTAACAAAATAGCCAGCACTGAAAACAAGTTCTGACTGAGTGTTTGCTGGTGGGCAACTAAGGGTTAGCACAGCAGTACATGTCAATACTAGCCACACACTCTGTTTTCTTTGCCAGTAGTCTATTGGGTCATTGTTTTAGCCTAGATCATAGGTATTCTGTAAGTATGCAGGAACCATCTCATATACAGTGGAATCCTTGGATCTAGACAGTGTTTATGTGTAACAGTTGCTAACCCATACACTGACAGCAGATCCCATAGTGGTATGCCACCACCATTGCTACAACTAGCATAACACCCTTACTCCGATTAATTGCTTTCTGTTATGATGATGATGATGGCATGTTCTGAAAAGGCTAGGTTGTTGTTGTGCATGTTAACATTTCATTCATCAGTTGGCTCATGTCTGTGTCAATATTATAAGATTCATCATCCATGAGCTTCAGTTGTTTCTTCAGTAAATAAATTGAAAGTATGTCACTAATTCCACCCCCAGCACAACTAAGCAGCAAGGTGGCATCCCTACTTGTCCACATGTTTGTTGTCAGGTGAATTTTATTGCTGTAGGATCTTTCCAGCCTTTTGCCCACTACACTAACCATCTGATTATACAACTATTGCACTGCCTCCCTTGAAAAACAACTGCAGCTCGAGATTTAAAAGCAGGGTAGAAGATTAAGCTTTTCCTTTTTTTTATGGCCATGTCATCATCGCTCTCGCTCTACATCTATTCTAGATCAACATCATCATCAATAATTAGTACATCATCCCTCGTCACTTTCTCCCCAGTACTTTCATATTCTTATTGGATTCTCAAATTCTCATACATTTTTTTCATTAGGGGAATTTACATAACATTCACTATTACTTTTAGGGTGGGTTATTTTACTCTTAATGTCAGATGCATTAATTAATTTAACTGCTAAGACCTCATTTGCTGTGCCAGCAATACTAGAATGTGACTCTTTGGTTATCTTCAATGTTCTTATTATTACTAAAGCTGCTGGTTTAACTTTTTGTGAATTTTACAAAAATCCTCCTCAGAAGAGAAGAATCATCATCATTTAATGAACAAGCTGCAGCATCCAGCACCGCTGTCAGTTTTATGAGTACCACTTTACTACCAAGTTCATGCACTCCAGCTATTCCTCCTTAACCTTTCCCATTGTACGTTTGATGGATAAAATGGAAGTTGCATAGTTACATACTAGTAGTTTAGGTTGAAAAAAGACTTGCATCCATCAAGTTCAATCCTTTTCCTATTCTTGTTAAGTATGGAGGTATTTTTGATTTGTACTGTAAAGTATACAACAGAGCTGTTTGTGTGTGGAGTGATGTATTGCTCTTCTCAAATTACTGTATATTGTACATCCCTGCATCTACTATCTGTCACTGTCGGGCTCATTCATAGCTCAGGTCAAGGTCCCTGCCTGTCTTTGATACTTGCTAGTGAAAAGTTTCCTTTTTTCTAATATAAACTGTCCCAGTCTGTTACTGTCTAGTCTGAAATGAAGGCACAGAACAAAAGAAAAATCTAAAAGTGGTGCTTTATTAAACACTTCTCCAACTTAATAGAAATGCACTTGCATGCTAGACGATCTTAAAACAGCATATCATCCTCTCAGGGATACTCTCTTCATGTTATTGTAAGTGCATAGAAACATAGAAGCATAGAATTTGACAGCAGATAAGAACCATTTCGGCCCATCTAGTCTGCTCATTTGCCTACAGTAAAAACCTCAAACCTTTTTTGGTCCTTGGTCTTTTCTTATGGTAAGGACAGCCTTATGCCTATCCCATGCATGCTTAAATTCTGTCACTGCATTAACTTCTACCACTTCTGCTGGTAGGCTATTCCACTTATCTACTACCCTCTCAGTGAAGTAAAACTTTCTTACATTACATCTAAACCTGTGTCCCTCTAATTTTAGACTATGGCCTCTTGTCCTAACATTTTTACTTTTTTGAATCCCTTCATGTATTTGAATGTTTCAATCATATCCCCTCTCTCTCTTCTCTCCTCCAATCTATACATGTTCAGATCCTTTGGTCTATCCTGATATTTATTTTCCTGTAAACCAGTCACCATTTTAGTAGCCCTTCTTTGAATTTTCTCTAGAGTATCTTTATCATTCTGGAGATGGGGTCTCCAGTACTGTACACAATACTGTAGGTGAGGTCTAACTAGAGATCTGTAGAGTGGGATGACCACTTCCCTTTTTCTGCTACTAATGCCCCTAGCTATACAACCCAGTACCCTGCTTGCATTCCTCACCTTAGTATTATGTGATTTACCCTCCATATGCCAATAAAGCAACGGGATTCTGCTCAGACATTTTCTTGGAGATTCTTCAGCACTGTCCTCCATCCTCCTTTTTCTAGTCTGGATTCCATGGGGTAATCATGTGTAAGATCACTAGTGAACACACACAAAGCGTCCTTCCGGGACAATGTCTTTGTTAGCCAGATCAGTACTAGTAATTATAGATATGAATAGCTTACCCTACGTGTTTCCCGGTAATCTATAGGCTTTCTCAAGGGTAACTGTGGTCCCCTAGTGGGACACCCTTATAACATTTCTCATTCTATTACTATTAGGATCATTACATATAAATCCTCGGGGCTCCAGATACACATGCTCTGCTTATCATGAACCAAGTGTTCATCCAGCACCCAGAAGGTAAAAAAACATTCACTCTCCCCTCAAAGGAAGTTTACCCTCCATCTAAAGAAAACACATCTTGAAACAATTTAAAACAAAATTAATCATGAATTCGCCTAGTATCAGCCCTCTATTCAGCTTATATATTGTCTTATTTTTGAAACAATTTGCTCAATATAAAAGTACATAAATAGTAATCTAGCCATATATAGCTAAAAAGTATATCTATCAGCCCAGAGTAATTTCAATGAATCCTAAAATCCATAAATTATATTATCATCTAGTAATAAAAATAAAATAATAAAAATAAAAACAATAATACATGGGACAGCCATTGTGAGGTTTTGATACTCAAAGACAATCTAAACCTTTGGATTCTGCTACCATATTTAAATAATAGATGCCAGATTGATATCTATATTTAACTCATCATTCATCCTATATACAATATTGCCACCTCTCCAATGATTTACTACTTGATCTATTGCTATTATTTTTAGTAGTGTCGGATCTTTATTATGTTTTTTGGCAAAATGGTCTGATACGCTATGGGTTTCTAAACCTTTCTTAATATTTCTAATGTGTGGTCCTCCCAACATATTGGAGTCCACACGGACACTCCAGCATGTACACCACATTTTTGCTGGTACATAAAATGAATTTTGAAATATTGAAAGATTCTCCCGTCTTATTAGATTCAAAACTTTCAATATGTTTAGTTTTATCCCTATTTATTCTGCATCCTATGCATCTCATGCATTTATAATAGCCTCTAAGATCTTTCCTAAAATAAGATGTAGACGGTTTTTGGTAGTTAATAAAACTGGGAACTAAGCAATCTTTTAAAGTATTCGCTCTTCTATATATCAATCTTGGTTGAGATGGCAACAAAGTTTTTAGGACTGGATCCTTTAATAACACTGGCCAATATTTTTTTAAAAATATAGTTTAATTCCTTATGATCACTACTGTATTGAGTAATGAAATTCACCTTTTCTTCTTTGTTTGTGACTCTTTTCGTTGGCTGATCATCTTTCTGTTTTAACACTTCATCCCTCGCTTTCTTTAAGACAGTTTGTTTATATCCCTTCTGTAAAAAATTTTTTTCCATCTCATTAATTTGGGTTTCACATATTTTTGTATCTGTACAGTTTCTCTTTACTCTTTTAAACTCACCTTTTGGAATATTCTGTATCCAAGGAGCATAATGGCAACTAGTTGGATTTATGTAATTACTAATATCAGTTGGTTTTTTATATGTTTTTGTTTTTAGTTGATTATTTTCTATATATATTGTCAAGTCAAGAAAGTTTATACATTCTTGACTATATGTTGAGGTGAAATTTAGACCCATATTATTTTCATTGATCTCAGTTAAAAATGAATTTAAATCATTTTCTGTGCCATTCCAAATAAAGATACAATCATCTATGTATCTTCTCCATGCAAATACTCCTTTATTATTTAAATTGGGCTCATTTATAAACTGATTTTCCCACTCACCCATAAAAATGTTGACAAAGCTTGAGGCAAATTTACTCCCCATAGCAGTACCAAACAATTGCAAGTAGAAGTTACCTTCAACCCAAAAATAATTCTTAGTTAAAATAAAATCTATACATTTCAAAATAAAACCAATTTGGTCTATTTTTAAAATATTTTGTTTAATTAATGCCTTCTGAATAGCCTCTATTCCTAATTTGTGGTCTATCACCGTATATAGTGATGTTACATCACACGGTACTAGAAAAAAGGTTGGTTGCCAAACAATTGTTTTCAACCATTTAATTGTTGCACCCGTATCTTTTAAATATGACGGTAGACCAATAACTAGACTTTGTAGAAATTCGTCTACATAATGTGACAAATTAGCAGTTAGGGAATTAATTCCAGAAACTATAGGTCTACCTGGAGGATCTTTTAAATTTTTATGTATCTTAGGTAGTATATAGAAAACAGAAATTCTAGGGTTTTGAATGTTTAAATATTCATATTCCCTATCATTAATAATTCCAACATCTTTGGCTTCCTGTAATAAGGCAATTAATTACCCCTTATATATTCTAGTGGGGTCACTTTTTAATTTTTTATACGTTTTTGGGTCTTCGACTTGTCTTAACATTTCTTTCACATATTTTTCTTTGTCCATAAGGACTATACCACCCCCCTTATCAGCCGGTTTTATAATTAAATCCTTGTTGTTCTCTAACTCTTTCAAAGCTTCCTTTTCGGATCTCAATAAATTATATTTTGTTTTTTTAAAATTTAAACCTTCAATATCATCTAGGACTAATTTTTTAAAACTTTCTATATATTCTCCTGAATTGTTAATTGGATTGAAGGTTGAGTTCGTTCTACATGTTGTATGTTTATATGAATCTTCGCTATTTCTTACTTCTATTTGATTTTTATCTACAAAGAATTTTTTTAAGTTCAATTTCCTTATAAATTTATGTACATCTATAAAAGTTTCAAATTTATTCAATCTTTTAGTAGGTGCAAATTTTAGTCCTTTCTTTAAGACTTGTTCTTGTGGTTTTGATAGCACAACTTTACTTAAATTGAATATAGGAGTCTCTGGTGTCATTTTTTTTTAACTTTTTTAATAGAATCTTCCTACCCCCCCTCTTTCCTCTTCTCTTCTTTCTACATAATTTGTTGGTTGATTTCTGTCGTATCTCCATTGTCGATTTATGTGAGGGTTCCTCCAATTCCTTACTCTCCTCTGATATAAAAAAGGAGGTTGAGGTGGTAGGTATTGATTTTCTTCCTGTCTTAAAGGAACAAATCTATTATATTGTGGAACTTTTTCACGGTGGTAATTCCATTCTTCATAGTTATTTCTGACATGATAATGATTTGACCTGTTCCCATTATATTGAGGTTTATTTTTATTTTTCATTTCCGCATTACAATTATTTCTTTGTGTATTGTTTTTTCCTTTCATACCGTTTGTATTGCCTCCCTTCAATGGTTCCGCATTAATTTGTTCCTCTAGCAAACTAATTTCATCTAACATCTGAGAATTCTTATTATCATCTTTCTCATTTTCTTTATTCTCAATGGTTTTAGACCAAGTTCTCTCTTTCTTATTTTTATAATCATTTTTATCTCTTATTATTTTTTGTTGTTTTTTTCTTTTTAATAGTTTCTTCCGCTTTCTTTAAACGTTGTTCAGTTTCCTTGGACAACTGTTCATAGTCTTCCAAACTTTTAAAAGGTAACAAAAGATCCTGCATTTCTTCTATTTTAACATTTATTTCACCTAACTTTTCTTTATGACTATTTATGATAAGTGACATAAGTGTTAATGAACAGTTATCCAAAGTCTTTTCCCATTTTAATTTGAATTCTTCAAATTATTCTTCTTTGGTTATGTTTGAATTTAAATTCTGTAGAGTAGGATTTACACTCGGGCAGAAGCTATACTAAATTTTGATTATTCATGTGATACAATAGTCTATTTGATTTGAGATTGTAATATCCGATACTTATACACATTATTGGTAGGAGCGCCAAAGCTTTTATTCCCTTCTCTTCTTTATAGTATAAAAGGGGCATGGGGGTGTCTGTGTTGGTGGGGTGTGGGGAAAGAATCAGTTGAACAGGGGATGTTTTTGTGGGGGTTTGTTTACTGGGATTGTGGGGAGTGTTAATAAAAAATAAATACTAAATACAATAAAAAAACCCTTAATGTGGCTTGAAGCTAGCTGTTGGGGAAGCTGGACGTGCTTTCTTCTGCTCCGTAACTGGGACTCTATATTTATGCAATAGTTACATCTATCTTTATTGTTTTGTTATCTAGCTTGGGGTGAAGCTGCTCTGGCACTCTCTTGAGGGTTCTTTCAAAGGAAATTCTTTTATTTCGGCTTGCAAGTGATAGGAATACCGAGCTACTTTCTTGCACCCGCTAAACCTAATGGTGTCAGTGGATTTATTGTGGCCCCAGACTGGACTCTTTGGGTGGGGGATCCATACTTGATTTTCTGCTCTACCATGCATACCCCTTCTTTTCAACCACCCCTGAAGGAGGATATTATGTGTCTGCCATCTAGACTGGACCTTGGAGATTTGGTAGCGGAGATTCGTGAAGCGATACACAAAGTATTTGCTGAACTACGCATCTCTGATGGGGAACACTCCCTTAACAACTTGCACTCTGCATTGAATGTAAAAGTTGAGGTTCCACAACAGGGAATGAGCTATGGACTCCTGTGCCTGATAGATGGAGATTTGGATGGCCAGGATGACCGATGCCGGGGCTGTGACAGTGGAGTTTGGATGGATGCCTTTGATGTGTGTTGGCTGCCTTTGATTGCTACTGTGCTACTTCTGTAGCCTACTATGGGTGAGCTATCCTACCAGGAGCTGGGGATGCTGGAGAAGAGGACCTTGGGAACACCAAAACTGTATGTGATGTTTATCCCTGGGACTCAGGGATCTAAGGACGCTGGTGCAGTGGTGTTGTGTGCTTACTTTCTCTATCACAAAGTATATCTGTACGATTTTGGCCTACGCCTGGGTGAGGATAGACTGTCTGATCTACTCCATTGTGAAGGGCTGGACGCTGTCCTGTGTGTGATACCTTACCTGACTTTTGATCTATGATATGTTTGAGATCTTGTCTGTGTGTTTCTTTGTCTCGGAATATGGCCTTGTGCCCTGAGATATAACTTCTTATATACCCCAGGAGAGTTTATACATATTCAGGAGTCCCCCACCTGCTCTTTCAGGTTCTGGTTTTTGTTTCTACATGTATTTTGATGCATAGTCCCTGTGCTCATATGTTGAACTGTGGGTTATGGAGGAGAACTGATTTTGGCTCTTGCTGTGCCCTTCATTTTTTTCAGCCATACTGGTATGCTAATTTAGTGTATACTGCTGATGCAGTAGCTGTTTGTTACACTTTGTAGTGTGAATTTTTATTTTGCTTTACTTTCAGGGTACAGGTAATGCAAATTTTTATGTGTTCCTTTCCCAGGGGCTGGAACTTTAGTATCTTATTTGATAATGTCCAGATAGCTCCAGAGGAAGGTGCAGTTTAGTGGTGAAACGCATAAGCGGACACGAGTTGGGAAGGAGACACCAAGGAATATATTGCTCGAGTTAATACAAGCACAAAGTCAGAATTAGAACCAGAAGAGAGGAGTCAGGAGGTGGAATCAGGACTGGAGGAGACAGGGGGAGTGAACATTGGGTAAACATCGCGACCATTCACCGCTACAAGAGGCAAGCGTTTACAAGAACCGCGGACTGAGATCTGATGAACATTCTGTAACATCGGAGGTCTAGTAAGCATACAACCATTAAGTTTGAGGATACTGTGATACACATTACTTACATTGCGATCCAGTAAGACTCCACTTTACCTATATTTATGTATGCAGAGCGTATACTAGACCTAGCCTATACCCTATTTCTATTTCCAGTTAATATTGATATTCCACATAATTCCATACTTGGTATTTGATTAAGACTGTGTGGTATACTTCACAAATATACCGTAAAATATATATGTGTATATAGATGTGTGAGAGTGGATTATTCTAAGCAGCCTTTTCTTCAGCAGTGACAAGAGATTCCTGATACTTGTTATCTCCACAATTTTGATTCTGTTTTTATTTGTTCTATAGAATTAAATGCTTTGCTTTTTACTACACCACTCCAGTATATGATTTATCATCTCTAATATTAATATATCGATATCTGGTCATTCCATACAATCAATTATAGATCGCTTGAAGATATATTCAGCATTTCACCTGTGTATGTACTATTATTGATTCTACATTATAATACTACACTTAGAGGGAACTATTTGCGCTGTCCCTCCTCCACCCTTTTTTCTTTCTTCTTTTTCATTTGTTATCATGGATCATCAATGAGAATGGGAGTCATTTAATTTGAATTTAGGGACACGCTGCATGAGAGAAGGGAAACTTGATCCAAATCTAGATATTAATCTGACTTTATACTTTGAGTCAATCAGAAGAATTACTATTGTTCATACTATTTATTAGGATCGAGCACCTTTCTTATCCCACCAACGGGGTTGCCTGATTCCCTTTGGGCGCTGTGTCGCAAACTTTTCTATTTTCTAATGTCCAGGTTCCACTGTTCTGCTTATATATTTACTCCCCCCTCCCCCGGGTCTTTTGTCCACTCGTGCTTGTTATGACAGGGGGCAGGCCCACCTGGTCTGTTTCTCTGTCCACATTATCTTCTTCCTTTCCCTGGCTATTTCTCTGCCTTGGGATGATAGCTTTTGCTTCACCCTTAATTCCAGACTACTTTTTGTTTACAAGCTATTTTCCAGGGTAATAGTTCTTTTTTAATCTGTAAGTTTACATCAGTTAGGCAACTTTAACTACTAGCTAAAAAGTTCTTAATAACTGCTTATGGTACAGTTCTGCTATATACATGCCCTCATAATGCAAAATTAACATTGGTGCTGTCATGTGTTGTATTCTGAACCTAGGTTTTCATAAATGCTGTAGATGCACATTTGTACTATGCTAGCTTTAAGGTTGAATAGTTCTTTATTGTTCTGTACATTTACATCTAGGGCTTTCTTTAATTATGCACCTTTAACTACTAGCTTTAAAAAGTAATTAATAATTGCGTATGGTATTGTTCTGCTATATACATGCCCTCATAATGCATAATTACCAATTTTGCTGTCATATATTCTATTCTGAACCTTGGTCTTCATACATGCTGTAGCTGTACATTTGTACTATGTTAGCTTTAAGATTTTGAGATATTTCTGTATTCATACCTTTGTAATTCTGTAGAGCTGTCACGGTTCCCCAGAGATATTCAGGAGTCAGTACGGTATAGTAAAATGCAATTTATTAAAATATAAGTAAGGTTGTACACAATAGTAATATAGCAAAAACAAGCAGAGGGTCCTAAGCCAGCAAGCACTGTTATCAGAGATAGTAGGCTGCCCAGATTGGCCACACTGCTGGAGACTTGGCCTCAGCCACTGGTAGTCTCTACTGGAACCAGGAGCAGGAATTGGAACACAGGATCTTGATCCAACGTAGTGAGGAGCTACCTGACTCAAGCCTGCAGTCAGTAATGTAGCAGAGGATACCTGACTTTCGTCTGCAGTCAGTATGGAGAAAGAGGAAGCTTGACCCATGACTGCAGTCAGTGAATAGCAAGTCTACTAGGGCCCAGGTCCGTACCAGATTGGGTGTCTGCTTACTACAGGGGAATAACAAGAGAATATTCAGACAGAGCCACAGGTCAGCACCAGAAAGGGTAGTCAGACAAGAAAGGTCATACACAGTTCAGATAGTCAGCAAGAGCCACGGGTCTGCACCAGATTGGGTGTCCACTATAAGGATAAGGCAGGAGAATAGTCAGACAGAGTCACAGGTCAGCACCAGATTGGATGGTCAGACAAGCCAGGACATACACAGAGCACAAGGAGACAGAACTACTTTGTACAACAACGCAAGGGCAACTGAGTCAGGACTCAGTCTGCCCTTTAAACCCCTCCTCAGGAAGTAGGTAGGAGGAGCAGCTCAGAGGGAGGAAGTAGGTAGAAGGAGACTACAGGAAGCAAACACATAAAACAGAGGTCTGCTTCATACAGAAACCTCCGCCTGCAGATGACGCATCTTTCTCTAATGTGTCCAACCGCTGCCATAATCCTGGGTCAATCAGTGCGGCATGAACGGCCGCTGATACCAAAGCATCATTTTGTGTGTGTCACGGTATTTGAAGACTCTCAGACTTAAGGTTTGGTAAAAAACGTAACTTTATTGAAAAAGTTAAGGCAATCCCATAGGGAATCATACATATATAACAATACAACACGAAATCACAATATGAATGGTTCTACCGGCCTTGCCAATACTACCGGGCAAGGCAACCAAGTGACATTTGCAAATATAGCAGTAGGCTCTACCGACCTTGTCAATACCGGTAAGGCAACCGTGAGGTGTAACGTACCGGTTCTACCGGCCTTACCAATACCGGGCAAGGCAGCCTGAAGGAGTACTGAGAGTAGGCTCTACCGGCCCTGCCTATACCGGGTAAGGCAACCTTAGAGATGTACCTTAAGTAGGTTCTACCGGCCTTACAAATACCGGGCAGGGCAGCCTGAGGGAACACCGATAGTAGGCTCTACTGGCCCTACCAATACCGGGTAAGGCAACCTTAGAGATGTAACGTAAGTAGGTTCTACCGGCCTTACCAATACCGGGCAGGGCAGCCCACAAGAGGAGACCAAGCTGTCAGATGACAATGACAATAGAGTGGAATAGGAATCAATGGTCTCGCTAAAGCAGAAGTCTCCAGACAACTGCAATAATAAGTTGGACAGCAACCGGCCCTCAGTGTCAGAATAGTCAAGGAGCAAACCAGCGTCCTCCCGCTGGGACTATCTGTAACATAACCCACCAGGTTTAGTGGAGTAACCCAGCGTCCGCACGCAGGGACCAACAGTATATAATGCCACCAGGTTTAATGGAGTAAACCAGCGTCCGCACGCTGGGACCAACTGTAATCAGAGTCACCAGGTGTAATGGAGAAAACCAGCGTCCGCACGCTGGGACCAACAGTAAAATGAACCACCAGGTTAAATGGAGTAGACCAGCGTCCGCACGCTGGAGCCAACAGTAACATGAGCTACTAGTTTAGATGGAGTAAACCAGCGTCCGCACGCTGGAACCAACAGTATCATGAGCTACTAGGTTAGATGGAGTAAACCAGCGTCCGCAAGCTGGGACCAGCAGGAATTGAGCCACCAGGTTACATGGAGTAAACCAGCGTCCGCACGCTGGACCAACAGTAATTGAGCCACCAGGTTAAATCGAGTAAACCAGCATCCGCATGCTGGACCTACAGTAATTGAGCCACCAGGTTAAATGGAGTAAACCAGTGTCCGCACGCTGGACCAACAGTAATTGAGCCACCAGGTTAAATGGAGTAAACCAGCGTCCGCACGCTGGACCAACAGTAATTGAGCCACCAGTTTAAATGGAGTAAACCAACGTCCGCACGCTGGGACCAACAGTAATTGAGCCACCAGGTTAAATGGAGTAAACCAGTGTCCGCACGCTGGGACCAACAATAATATATCGCCAGAGCGAACATGCACAATGTCGCCATGGCGACAGGGGAAAGAGCGAGAGCCCTGAGACCAAGCGGAGGCTAACCGGAACGAGCACCGCTACAGTGACAAATGACTGGAACTGAAGGAGCCACGGAAAGCAACCGGAACCAGCTAGAGAGACAAGCAGGCAGGAGACTCAGGAACGAGGCTGGAACACTGGAACCACTGGAACACAGGAACACCGGAACACTGGAACACCGGAACGCAGGATCCTCAGGCCCAAGCACCTGACAAGCAGGTCAGAACAAGTAATGTCAGAGACACCACGAAAGGGCAACCTGGGAGTGCCCAGACTGGGTTTAAAAAGGCTGTGTGAGGTGGGCTAACAGCAGACAACCAATGAGGAACTTCCAGCAAGTGATAGACACAGGATAGCACGAATCATGGGCACCGTGACAGCGTGTCACCTGAAGCGGCGTCCTGAAACCAAGGTAATCTGTGACAAAAGCATACTTTTGCTTCTTTATTGAATGTGTAACAACTGTTTAATCTCAATAAAGCTTTAAAAAAACCTTAAGACATGGTATAAAAGGGGTCTTAGTGGGGTGCCTATGTTGGTGGGAAATAATCAGTTGAACAGGGTATTTGTTTTGGGGGGTTTGTTGACTGGTATTGGGGGGACAGTTAATACAAAAATAAATAAAATAAAATAAGAAATTTGTATGTATCGTGATAGAGACAGGGACTCATTGACGTAAGCTGCCACTGGGGTAGACTGATACTTGACGTGACACAGTATTTTGTAGCGGATGATTTGTAAGATTTGTTAAGGGCCCAGGCCCTGAGGAAACATTGATCTGTAGGACTTGGAATTATTAGAGGCACAAGCCCTGAGGAAACATTGATTTGTAAGAGTTAGGCTTGTTAGAAACAAGCCCCCCCCCAAACTTTTATTTTTTTGTAGGCCTATTTTTTTTTCCTTTTTAAAGCCTTGAGAAAAAAATAAAATGCCCTACTGGCCTAGTGCCAGCAGTTCATGTCGTGTTGGCCACTGGCCACTAGCCATTTCAAATGCCCTGATGTAGATGCTGAATTTGCGACTGCTGTTCTTGCTGCTGCCGAGTTGTTTAAACAGCAGGATGATTAGGCAGCTCAAAGGGAATGGGATCAACAACAGCTATGATATGGATGATTATGATGATGGTTCCACTTGCCACTACTAGCTCCAGTGATGTGCCTGAGGCAGTAGCAGCAGCACAACAAGCCCCCACCACTTCAGGTACATGTGGAGAAAAGAAGAAGCAGGCCAATAATTCTTCTCCACCTGCTCTCCTCCAAAGTCATGGGTGTGTTGTAACTAGAATAGAATATTTTCCCTTTAGAGCAGGAACTGTCCTCTCATCAGCAACTGCAATGTGCAAAGTGTGTGTGGTAATTAACACCTGGCACAACTCTATCCAAAACACCATGACACCAGAAACCAAGAACTGCTGCTGTCACTATGCCCCTTGTCCACACACCTCTAAGGACACATGACAACTTGCTGACAGTTTAATAGTAATGATGAACCCTCCCTGCCACCAGCTTAGCATATTCTGTAGTTTGGAATCTCCTTAGATGCCACATATTGCCCTGCTTGCAATTCTCCTCCACCACACTGCCATGTGTGGTCAGTACACCACACAGTGTGCAATGGGTGGACACGAACTGCCACATCCTAATATATACAGAGCAGCTATCACTTGGTGGGGCAGGTAATGATGAATCATATGGATTGGCAAAAGATGTAGTTACCTTAGAGCAAGAAGGTGATGGTGAGCTAGTTGTTTCACTCGTCATCAAACTTCCAGCCGCTGCCTGGGTTTCTCTATTCTTCATCCTCTTTGATCTCCACCTCACCTCTTGTTGCCTTTCTGGAGAGTCAGGGGATACAGCAACAGTGATGCTCAATTTCTGTGGTGGGTGCTTGTCTTTAACATATTTGACATAAATGTTATGGTGTCAGTGTTTCATATGTGTTATCAGGGTGGCTGAGCCAAGGTGTGTTCCCTCCTTTCCCCTTCTCACTGACTTGTCACAAATTGTGCACAGTGCCGTTGTTGATGATTGCACTGTGCCTGCCCCAAGAGGAAAATAGTCCCACACCCATGGATTCAGGGGGGAGGAAACAGGTGGAGAAGAATGGCCTCTTTCTTCTTCTCCTCCACATTCCCCTTCACTGGCTGGGACAGTGTATGATGTTGCTGCTGTTGTTGCTACTGCCTCAGATTCAGCACTGCAACTAGGACCAGGAGTATTGCTGCTTGTGCCAAGTGGAACCTGCCCTAGTCCCGCATCACTTGTTGACCCCATTTCCACTGTGTCCACAGTGGTCTGTGGCATACCAGCCTGCTTCTCAGCATCCTGCTGCCCTTGCAACTCAGCAGCAGCAGGCATTAGATCAGTTGAAATTTCTGCAAAATCCAAAAGCTCACTGCTAGTGGTGTTGGTGATGGTGGTGATGCCCATCCCCATCCCTGTCTCCCATTCCTTCTCAGTTTGGGTTAAAAAGGCCATCAATGTCTCTTCAACTCCAGCTTTTCCACCATCATCACCACCACCAGTCCCTCTGTAGTGTGGCTGCTCTATTACAGACTTCACTGCTGGTTGGAGATGGTGACAAGAAATTTGACAAAGGGTCCCCTAATGTCACACTTGCCATTTATTGTTGACCTGAAGAAGGCAGACTGGCAGCACTAACAGCAGGCACAGGCACCTGATCTGTGCTCCTAGCGGTGGTGGTATTATTGCTGCTAGGTAACAGTTCTGCCTTCTTCAGGATCATGTTCCACATGGACAATGTCGAGAGGGGAACGGGACTCCCAGGGTCAGGTGAATGGTGTGGTATCCCTTGACCGCTAGTCTAGATGCTCTCAATTGTTTCCCTTACCACTCCCCTAACAATAGTCCCACCAGCTGCTTCACCACCACTGATACTAGTACTACGACTAACACGAAACACATCAATTTCAGCCCCTGAGTCGTCCTCCTCACAGTCACTAGTAATACTAACAAGCTGCTGGACCTTCTTAGTAGTAGTACTAGCACTGGCAACTGCTTGGGGTTGGCAAGTGTGTCTTAAGGTCCCTTTCTGTCATACCTGGCATCATCTTCTCTTCACCCCCTCCTGAGAATTACAAGACACACTGGCAGCAGTTCAACACTCGTGGAAGCAGGGGCAGCACTGGCAGCAGGCACAGCACTGGTGGCAGCAGGGGCAGCACAGCTGACTGCAGGCACAGCATTAGTGTCAGCAGGGGCAATAAGACAGACAGCAGGCACAGCACTGGTGGCAGCAGGAGCAGTACATCTAACAGCAGGCACAGCACTGGTGGCAGCAGACACAGCACGTCTGCCAGCAGGCACAGGCAGCTGACCTGTCCTGCACTCACTACTACCCTCTTTGTCCTCCCTTGACCTTAATTTCTCCAAGATCGCTAGGGGTGATTTAGGGGGACTGGCCAGCATTTGGTCTGAAGTGGTCACTTCCTCCTCCTCAGACTCAGTGGACTCATAAGGGTCCTTCCAGCTCCTCCTTTTATTATTTTTAAACTTGCTTATAGTGATAGTAGTCACTATGAGCCTCTTCTGCCTCAGTCTTGCTATAAAGATCACTCTGTAGCTGCTTCTATTGTGTTTCACTTCCTGGAAAATGTAATGTTTTTATAGCCTAGGCTGACCAGACCTCCCCTTTAACCGGGGACGCATAGGAAAAATGCATACTGCAGGACTGCTTTGATTTCAGTGAACTACTGAAATATGCCTATTTCTTACATGTCCCCAGTTAAAGGTGAGATCTGGTCAGCCTATTATAGCCAAAAGGTGAAAAAAAATTGTAATCAATGGGCGGAAACCTTCTAGCCATTGAAGAAAATGGTGACAATTTGTTGCCACTGGGAGAAACATACGAAGATTTTAATAGCTGCTTTTAAAGTGGATTTTCCCGCAAAAAAACGATCTTGTAGGTGCAACAGGGGTTGTGCCAGTAGGAGCAGCCAGAGTGGAGGCAGAGGGGGCCAGTGGTCTGGGAGTAGCCTGGGACACAGCAGAGCTGCAGCTATTATGTCCTGGATCCCATATTCCAACTTTGGGATCGTGAGACCTCTTAACTCCATTCCCCATTTTAAATTGAAACAAAAGTAAGAACTAAAGAGGGATGCAATGTTGTTTTTATTTAATTATTTACCAGAGAGAAAGTAGGAGCACTTCAGTGCTATGCACTGGCATTGGGAGGGTTAAAAAAAGGTTTTAAGCCTTTAAAGCCAAGTGAGGTATCCAACACATTGAGATGCAATGTGTCGAATACCTCTTTGGCACTCAAAGGGTTACACATCTTTCCCAGGTGCTTTTCTCTTACCTTCATAAAAATTAAATAAAAAATAAACATAACTTTAAATTTTCCCGCGAAAACAAAAAATTGTTCAGAAAAATAAAGTTTAATTCTCAGGAGCCAGGCCATGCAAAAACACTCTTCCTGATCATCAGGTAGAGTCTCCACCCTCAAAAACGTCTCTGGTCACATTACATATCTATTTAATTTGGATTAAACTAACTGCACAATAGGGAACAATTAAAAACTACCAAAATTCTCAATTATATAAATGGGGCTTTTATTTATTAAAAAGGATGTCAATGCATTTCAAAAGCAATGCATTGGTGAATGCTTTATCAGTGAAGGAGTAAAAAAGGCAGATTTAAATCAAGCTGGATTTTGATTGGTTCCCTATGATGCAGTTGGTTTACCCCAGGATTCCTCTACGTATGGACCTTTGTTTTCAGACCATTTTGCAGAGAAAGCTTTTTCTGACAAAAAGTCTACTCATGCCACTTGGATTCCTTTCACATCGTGAAAGCATCACAGCTTTTTCAATTAGTGATTCATTAAAATAATTGTTTTCTTTAAAAACAAAAGGTGAAGATAATTAAGTAGAGCATTCACAAGACCACCTGGCCAACAAGGGAATATCTATTATTTTGGATCAATGAGTCTGGCAAACCTAAACAACATTTCACAAGTGATTCCTCAATTAGCAGCAGAGAAACAAGTTCAAAAATAGCAGGCAGCATTAACTAAGAGGTATTTCATTGTATCATTTCCTCAGAGGGTTAATTAAATGTTTCCAGAAAAAAAATCCACTCTGAGGCTTCCTATCATCGTCCCTGAAGTGTTCATGCTCTAAGTTATCTCTCTCAGGATCTGGCTGCTGCATTCATTACATCAAATTAATTAAGATCACAAATGAAAATGTAATCTCAGTTTTTTTTTCCTGAAACGTAGATGCTTGTTTTACAATGAATAACTTGGCCTTTTATCTGAAGGTTAAACATTTCAAAGCACGGTAGAGGTTTGAAGAAGGCATTTTCATTGGAATGATCTGAATAGCTCTCTTTTTGTTTAAACTCAAAGCTAATATCAAAGTTATCTTTCTTAGTGTGGTGCTTTTTATATAACTCATCATCTGCAGGCCTCCTCAGATATTGTACAGAGTATAAAAGATGAAGGCCCATATTTACAAAAGCAAAGTGGAGTTGCTCTGAAGTCAACCAATCACAGAGGGACAAAAAATAATCCTAAATTCCCATGAACCTGAATAAAGCTTCTTAACCCCTTGAATACTAGCAAGGTCTCAACGCATTGCTTTGCAGTGTAGTGGAGACCTCTCTAGCATTCAAGGGGTTAAACACTCAATTTAATTTAACAGGAATATGTATTTGTCCTGTGTGTTGCACTTTGTTTGCTCCAGAATACCTCTAGTTTGCTTTTATAAATATGGATCAATGCAAATCTTTAGGTGTAAAGGAGTATTAGCCTCTTGGATATCAGGAGTGTCTTTCAAGAGGTTAAATGATATATAGCATGATTTCTATGTTTGCTATGATTATTGAGGTTAAGGTATATATATCAGTGTTTCTCAACTTCTGCCCTCAGGACCCACTAACAGGCCAGGACTTAGGGATTTCTCTGCTAGAGCACAGGTGTGGTAATCAGAGGCTCATTCCCGTTGATTAACTCACCTGTGCCTTAACAAGGAAATCATCATATTCTGGCCTGTTAGTTGGTCCTGAGTGCAGGAGTCGAGAACCAGATATATATCATGGTTTCTATGTTTGCTATGATTTAAACAAACCTAGTTATTATCCCAGTTCTACACTGTGCAGGGAACACCAGACTTCTATGAGCCATTTTGATCATAAGACAACTCCCCATGGCCATCAGTAGCCAAAACTCTCTGTGTAGAGCAAGGCTTTCCAAGTTCAGTCCTCAAAGGCTACCAACAGTCCAGGATTTAAGAATTTCCCTGATTAAGCGCAGGTGAGCCAGTCAAAATTAATGATCTACTGATTAACTCACCTGCGCTTAATCAGGGAAATCTTTACATCTTGGCCTGTTGGTGGCCCTTGAGGACTGAACTTAGACAGCCTTGCTGTAGAGTAATAGAAAGTTAGCAACATCAACTCCATAGAAAGAGAAGGCCACTGCACCCCTCATTTTACAAGGAGATGCCACTCTGTGCTATAATACATTTTGATGATAACATTTGCCAACAGTGTGATACCACTGATTTATTCAATAGAAACGAGAGAGAGGGGGAGAGAGAGAGAGAGATTCCCATAGTTATGAAACAGAAAGCTGACACCACAAACAAGACAGATTAATTGTGTACCACATTTGCATGCATAATCTGACTTCAGTGGGTTTTTTATTATTAAAGAGCAACTATCATGAGGATAGTGCCATATTTCCAGTTTTGCGAGCAGACTTGCTGCAAAAGACAGACCTACACTGTGAGCCCTGGCAGACTAGCAGTGGAGAAGAATGAGCCAGAAATTAAACCACAGGTGCTCTTCTTTGGTCCTGCAAGAGAGACTTAACTCAGAGACTTTGAAATCTCTCTGGGCTCAAATAATTGTTTCTTGTGAAGTGATTTCAAGGCTGGCAACTGAGAGTATAAAGAGGCTGCATACTGAATCTGTGAAGTGGTTGGCTGTGAGTAGGGATTAGTAAGTTTGTAATTAATATAATTCAAACTGATTTGTAAGATACAAAGCACATATCATTAAACAGACATTTGCTTCTTGTTTTGGTTGCCATTTTTTCAGTCAGATTGAAAGCATTCATACAATGTTCAGAAAAAAATAGGTTTACTTCTCTACATATGTCAATCAAACAGGCTCCTGTCTAGGTTATTCATCTGAACAAGGTAGGAGAGCTTTTTTGTCAGGTTAGATCTAGGCTGACAAGGCTGCTGGACCACTCTCCCCCACTTTATCTCTCCCTTTGTCCCTCACTCTGTTCGTCCCATTTTTGTACATGATCTCTCCCCTTCTTCTGTCATCTCTCCGGCCCTTTTTCATCACCCCTCTTCTCTCTCGGCGTGTACTATAAGCCAGTGCTCTATTATTTGTGCTTCTGCTGAGTTTGTTTCTCCAGCCTCCTCTGTTGGATTCTTTCCTTGCCTGCTATTAAACAATGCTCTTGGCCATCCTACTGGATTCTGATTCTAGAGTTGCCTGCCCTGACCCCTGGCTTAGACTCCTCTCTGACACTTGAGCTGCCTGCCCTCACTCCTGGCTTGGGCACATCTCTGCATCCAGAGCTGTTTGCCCTGCCCTCTGCTTTGGACTCTGCTGCTGTGATTCCTGTTGTCTGCAGTTCCAGTCCCTTCTGTTTGATCTCTTGGCTTCCAGTGGACTCTCGGGTACCCAGTTCCCTTGTGTGTGAGTATATATATATATATATATATATATATATATATATATATATATATAGAAAGATAGATATAGATAACTTATATGTATATACTCTGGGTTCATTTGGGTCTCTCTGCTCTTCTTTTGGTATCCTATCTTTGGCTCTTAGCCTACTTTTCAGAACATACCTGAGCTGCTTGTGCATACTCACTGTAGCCCTCTCTACACCGAGTGGGGTTTCTCTCAGTGCACATTTACATCCACTTGTAGGGTGAGCTGACAGATATAACAGAGCCTTGTTATGGATACTGCAGGGCTTGTGGAGATCCTGTCCTCTTTGGGCAACCAACTGTCTTCTCTGGCAGTCACTGTACATGACCTACAGGCCAACCAGGACGCCCTCCACCAATGCTTGGAGGAGCTACAGGTGGACCCACATCCTGTGTCCGGACCCTCAGCCTCTTCCACCAACCTGGAACCTAGGATTGCTCTGCCCAACAAGTTCCATGGGGAAAGAAGAGGATAAAGGGGTTTTATCAGGGCCTATAAACTGTTTTTCTTTCTCCAACTCCACACCTACTCCTCTGACACCATCAAGGCCCACACAGTCATAACCTAGCTGACTGGCGAGCCCCAAGCTTGGGCTCATCACTTATTACACACCAATAGTTCTCTTTTTTGTAGTCCTGGCCAGCTTTTCGCCAAGCAATGGACACGCTTTATGATGACCTCTTTCTGAGGCCCTCCTCCCAATCTGTGCTGAGATATTTTAGCCAGGGCTGTCAGCCCATAGAAGACTATGTCACAGAATTTTGGTGCCTGTCTATTGATACGAGTTGTAATGAGACAGCCTTGCACAACCAGTAATGGTTGGGCCTGTCAGAAGACCTGAAAGATGAGTTAGCGCATGTGGGTGTCCCGTCGGTTCTGGAAGATCTCATCTCATTGTCCATCCAGATTCACTGCTGTCTGTGCAAACGCCTTCAGAAGTGCTTGAGTGTTGCGGGATGTTCCCTGTCCCCCAGGCCATCGGTTACCCCGTTGCCTCCAGATGAATCCATGCAGTTGGGACTAGTTCAGGGTGCCCTTTCAGAAGCAGAACATCCTCAATGCAGATAGCAGAGCTTATGTCTGTATTGCGGTAATCCCAGACACATGTTGCACTCCTGCCCTAGTCATCCTCATCGTCCGGTGGAGCCTCCCACTAGTGGTAAGCCTATAGAACCTCCTTTAGTTCTAGGGTTCTCTTGGTGTTCTGCCGCTCCTCACCTTACTCTCTCCATCTGTGTCTGAGCAGTCCCACATTCTAGCTGTCATCATGGATTCTGGGGCTATTGGATGTTTCCTGGACTCCAACCTCGGTACACGACTACATGTCCCTACCAGACTTCAGACACCACCCCTCAGTATCCAGATGGCCAACAGATGTCCACACCATTTGGGTCCTATCACCCATGAGGCTGATCTTCTCCTCTGCTGTGGTCCCCACCATAAGGATATGCTCTGCTTCAGCATCCTACCTTCTCCTCTCTTCCCGGTCATTCTCGGTCTGCCCTGGCTATGCAAACATAACAACTCCGTATAATTGGTCCTCGGGGACCCTATCTTTTTCATCTGATTTTTGTTGTGGCCAATGTCTTTACCCCCCTTGTTCGCTGGTGTGTGCCACCGTCTCACCCCATCAACACCATGTACCTGCTCTGTACCTTGAGTTTTTGACAAAAACTCCCCACCGTGCATATGATTGCCCCTTAGAACTGTTCTCAGGGGCTCCTATACCCTACGGGAGGATCTAGCCTCTATGTGGCCCTGAACTCCAACACCTGCACACTTACCTAATGGACAGTCTGCAGAAAGGCTTTATGCAGCCTTCCATATCAATGGCTGGTGCCAGCATTTTCTTCGTTGAAAATAAATATGGGCGCTACGCCCATGCATTGATTACCATGACCGCAACGAGGTCACAGTGAAAAACAGGTATCCCTTTCCTCTCATATCTGAAATGCTGGAATGGTTGACGTTCACTACTATCTTTACAAGGTTGGATCTCCGTGGTGCGTACAACCTGGTACAGGTAAGTCAAGGAGACAAGTGGAAAACCGCTTTTTGCACCTGGTATGAACATTTTGAATGCATGGTCATGCCCTTTGGGCTGTGTAACACCCCAGTGATGCTCTAACACTTCATTAATGATGTGTTCCGAGACCTTCTGGACCTCTTTGTAGTGGTCTATGTAGATGACACTCTTGTGTTCTCCTCTCCCTTGAGGACCACTGCAATCATGTACGTCAAGTACTTCAACGTCTCTGTGCCCACTCCTTATATGCCAAACTGGAAAAATGTGTCTGTGAAACTACAAAGATCAACTTCCTTGCGTTTCTGATCTCCCCAGGCTCAGTAGCCATGGATCCTCTAAAAAAACACGACAATCCTGGAATGGCCAGTCCCAACTACCACTAAAGAGGTTCAACACTTTGTGGGATTTACAAACTTTTATTGATGCTTTATACGCAATTTTTCCAGAATCATCTCCCCTATCACATTCCTCAACAGTAGCAATACACAGTTTTGGTGGTCTGAAGCCGCCCAAGCTGCACCTGTTTGTCTCAGCACCTGTCGTAGCTCAACCTGAACCGCACAAGGCTTTCAGTGTGGAAGTGGATGCCTCCGATGTTGCTGTCGGTGCTTTCTTGTCTCAGTGGCATGGTCCTAAGGACTGCCTCCATCCTATAGCATACTACTCATGTCCCCTATCCGATGCAGAAACTAACTAAGATGTTGGGGATAAAAACCTTCTGGCGATAAAATGTGCCCTGGAAGAATTGAGGAACCTCCTGGAAGGTCAACTCCATCCTGTCACTGTATACACTTGAATACACTGGAATACCTCAGATTAGCAAAGAGGCTTCATCCACGTTCTAACATGGATCATGACATTCACGGTTATGTCACTTCATGCAATACCCGCTCCAGGACTAAAGACCGACACACAAAAGTGGCAGGCCTCTACTTGTGCCCTCAGCACCATGGTCTGACATAGCCATAGATTTTATCGCTGAGCTGCCTTTGTCACAGAAACACAATACCATAATGGTGGTTGTGGATCGCTTTACTAAGCTAGCACACTTCCTTCCCATGCTTTGAGTCCCTACGGCAGAACAGACAGCCACCCTGTTTATCAAAGAAGTATTCCGACTTCACTGCTTCCCTCGAACTATCATATCCGACAAAGGTCCACAGTTTACCTCCAGATTCTGGAAGACGTTTTGTCATGCCCTGGGTATAACATGCAAAGTATCCTCAGGATACCACCCATAGACGAATAGGCAGACAGAGAGAACAAATCAGGTCTTGGAGCAGTACCTACTCTGCTATGTCTCTAACCTTCAAGACGACTGGCTCTCCCTCTTGCCTCTTGTGGAATTCTCTTACAACAACCATTTCCACTGAAACATTTGTATGTCTTCCTTCTTAGCCACGTATGTGTATCATCCCAGAGCCCAACCTGGTTTCCTGGCTGACACTCTGGTCCCTACCGTCATGCACGCCTTCCAGCTCTCTGTGCCACTCATTGAAACCTGCAACAGGTATTGCTACAAGCACAGCGCACCTATAAGACACAAGCGGACAAACAATGAACTCCTGCCCCTGTCTACAGAATGGGGGATAAGGTGTGGTATCTCATCTTCATTTGTCCTGCCCTACTAAGAAACTGGGCCCATGGTAGTTGGGACCTTTTCCTGTTCTGCGAGTCATCAACTCAGTGACCTACCTCCTGCAACCCCCTTCTGGATGGAAGGTCCATCCTACCTTCCACACCTCCCAGCTCAAGCCCTTGAAACCCACTTGAGCCCCTTTGGCCATTCTGGTACGTCCCTCGCCCATCCAGGTTGAGGGGTCCATGGAGTACGAGGTGGAATCCATTATGGACTCGTGTGTACGACGGGGTCACCTAGAATACCTAGTGCACTGGCTGGGGCAAGGCCCCCGAGGAGCTCTTCTTCTTTCCTTTAATTGGCTCCATCCTGACCTCCATGGTTCCTGTCGCGTCCGGAGGCTGCGCCTCAGGGGGGGACTCTGTCGGTGCTTCGGTAGATCCAGTCAGGGCGTCGATAGGCAACCACGTTGGCGTCCTCATGTGTGGTCGCATCCAGCCGCCGTGACATCAGCTGAATCCAGTATTTAGTCCAGCGTGTACTATGAGCTGGTGCTATGTTATTCGAGCTTCTGCTGAGTTTGTTTCTCCAGCAGCCTCTGTTGAGTTCTTTCCTTGTCTCTTTCATTGTCTACTGTTAACCTGTGTGTGACCTTGGCCGTCCTACCAGATTCTGATACTAGAGCTACCTGCCCAGACCCCTGGCTTGGACTCCACTCTGACACTTGAGCTGCCTGCCCTGACCCCTGGCTTGGACACCACTCTGATACTTGAACTTCCTGACCTGACCCTTAACTTGGACACACCTCTGCATCCTGAGCTGTTTGCCCTGACCTCTTTGGACTGTGACCCTGCTCCTGTGATTCCTGTTGTCTGCAGTTCCAGTCCCTTCTGTTTGATCTCTCGGCTCTCTGTGGACTCTCAGGTACCCAGTTCCCTTGTGTGTGTGTATATATATATATATATATATATATATATATATATATGTGTATGCTCTGGGTTCCTTTGGGTCTTTCTGCTCTGCATTTGGTATCCTACCTTTTGCCCATAGTCTACTTTTCAGAACATACCTGAGCTGCTTGCGCATACTCGCTTTAGCCTTCTCTACACTGAGTGGGGTTTCTCACAGCTCACATTTACATTCTCTTCAAGGGTGAGCTGTCAAGTCCCATCTCCTGTGGTTCCCTCCCACCCCCTTTATAACACATTCTAGTGATCCTGATCCTGCCCCTCTATCTCCCACACTGTCTAGCATTGCTGCTTCCATCTCATCACTCTTGCACAGCCCAGGTGTCTCTTGTCTCCCCGCCACCATCCACCACCACCAACACCCATAAGTGACTCTTTCAAATATTTAAGACTGATCCAAACATTTTCTTAGGGTACTCTGAACAGATTTATAAATTAAATCTCTGATATTTTTCTCATCTGTAGCCAAGAGCAAAATGATTTGGTGCTGTTTTTCAATTTGGGGGTAGTTTTATGAAATCCCACGAAAGCTTAAAGGGTTAGTGATACTTCGTTTTATCTTTATTTTATTTTGAAGGCATTAAAAAACATGAAGAATTATATAAGTTTTATCTTTCAAACTTTTATGGTTTGAGAGACATTCACAAGCAAAGTTTCCCTTCACTGACCAAAGCAGTCAAGTCTGCCATCTAGCTGTCAATTTTGGAATCTGGTCCATGGACTGGCTGCGGCTCTACAGCAGAGCCGAGATCATTAGATATAAGAAGAACTACTTCATTTGAATAGTCTACAAAGTGTGCCTGGTTTGCAAGCACACTTTTTAGACCCTTCCAATGAAATAGTTATTTTTATTTCTTGCGATCTGAGCTCTGCTGAAGAGCCACCAGTTGATCTGAGGACCAGATTCCAAATCTGACAGCTAGATGGCAGACTTGAACATTTGGTCAGTGAGGGGAAACTTTGCTTGTTAATCTCTCTCAAACAATAAAGGTTTGAGAGATAAGATTTATATCGTTCTTCATGTTTTTTTAATGCCTACAAAATAAAATAAAGATAAAATGAAGTATTACTATCCCTTTAAGAAGCTACTTTGTACATCTAGGTTTCAAGTAGTTATATTTCTAATTTATGATGTTTATTTATTGCTTTGCCTGTGATGTGCTCCTAGATGCAAGTGACATCACAGCAAAACAGATAAAGCATCTGTAAAATGTGGAAAGATAGATTTCACTGCTATGGATCTAGGTAGCACCAGATTATTTGTATTGTACATTAGGTGATGCATCAGAATGCAGCATGCTGCAAAATGCAGCATGTCTGAGCCTCTGGGCAGCCTCCTGGGGGGGGTTGACCCACATGGGCATTGGTTAACCATATATGACTTACACCAATGTTGGATGGTCATCAGTTACACCACCTCCATGCCCAATTTTGATGGAATTGTCAGGTGAAAGCAGGATATTGTATGTATGCATACACAGGGGTTTAACAGTGCCGTACTGCAGGACAAGTAACCATGTGGATGTATCCTTGCATCAAATTACTGTGTTGATTGGTTTTGACAAGGTTAGACCTCATGTGGATTTCTAGCCCTTTTGACAAAAGCAGCAAATTTTGCTCAGCTAGCATTGGGGGGAAACCCCTACTTTTTATGCAAAGCACACAATTTTCATCTTTTTTCCACAGTATTTCCTGTGCATTGAAAATACATAAAATTTCTGTTGCTCAGATACTGCCATTACATTTACAACAAAATCTTTGCCATTTCCCACCTATGCTTTCTATGAGATAATGCCCCCCCCCCCCACTATTATAACATTACAGAACTTCCCACCATGCTGTGAGGTTTAGTTGAGACAGAGTAAGCTGTAGAAGCAGATAGAGAGAGAGAAAGAGAGAAAAATAGCTTGGAGTAGTTGGTAGTATGATGGAATTAGCACTAGTACCCCTCATGCTTCTTTTGCCTGCTGCATTGTGTAGTGGGGAAACATTTGTAAAAGGCATTGGTTGAATGCTACTGCTCATGTGAAGGTAACTTGTAGATGCAGCACTAGTTCTAGTAGTAGCAATGATTAACAGAGTCCGCCAGTAGTTAGTGCTGCTTCCACAACCCCTACCACATCCCCTGGGACTAATGTGCAAAAAGCAAGCAGCATATAGTGCTGTCATCACTCTCACCACATCCCTTGTGACACAGAGGTGTCAAAGTCCATCAGCAGCAGAATGCATCCACCAGCCCAGCACATTCCATGTGACTCTGAGATAACAGAGCCCACTAGTGACTGCCATCACTCGCCATATCGCTTGTGACTCAGAGAAGACAGAGACCACTGGAAGTAGATAGTGTTGCTACCACATGCCATGTGACTCAGGGATTCCAGAGCACACCAGCAGATAGTGCTGCTACCGCTACTACCTTCACTTTGACTCCAGATCCAAGTTGCAGCATCAGCTGTTGTTGTTCTTGCCACCAGCCCATCATATAGTGCTGCCACTACATTCACAGGGCCCTGGGTTGTATTTCTATAAGATGAAAATTGTTTTCCCCAGGTAGCTCTCTATAGCAGTAGCAGCACTGAATCGCAGCTGTCTTACTCTGAGCCTGCTGCTGTATTTGTGATACCAAGTTTATCACCTACACCTATGTTACAGTCACCATCACCAACAGTAACAGTGGAGTAAGAATCTGATGATGGTGTTGCTGCTGTTGAAGGTGTTGGGGGTACTAATGGTGTCATGTTGAGAACTTTCCTGGCTTATCCATGCCAGGAGTGGGGGAGAGAGAGAGATATGGCTGGGATGGGTATCACTGATATGATATTGTTTGGGAATGATATTGTCATAGTTCCTGAAATCCCCAGTGTTGAATTGTCTGACTCCCAGTCCCGTCACTGATCAAATGTTAGAACAAGATCAGGCTGGTGTATCCACCATACTGGCGGGAGTGAGGTCAGCATCCCTGCTGCAGACAGTAATGGCGGGTAGTGGAAGAGCCAGCAGTGATGTAGGACATATGAATGTTCTACCTCCTAGTACTTTTTCTGACAGCAAACAGCATTAGCAGAAGCAATAACACAAGCCACTTAAGATGCATCTGGGGAGTAGAGATGGGCAAAAGTTTTTGTCTCAAAAGAGTAATAGGAGAAAAATGGCACTTTTCTCCAAGCTGTAAATTGTTTGCGAAAAGTATTATTTTTTTTTCACTTTTTCCACCTGGTTCATTGCATTGAAATCAATGAGAAGACTGAACTTCTACCAACCACATTGCAAGTTTCCCTTCTTTTCCTGCAGACATAGTATAAAAGGGGTGCCAGGTTCCTGCAGCATGTCATTCTATTTTTGTGAGAGGAAAAGAAAGCAGGACATTTTTGAGCTAGAGAAGACAAGCCAATAAATTGGAATTGAAGCTTATTTTATGGAGCCTTGAGGGCAGGAAATCTGATTGCTAAATTAGGGGATTCTGGGGTGCAGGAAGGGAGAAAGGAGGATGACCTCAAATACACAAGCAATACATTATGTCTTGCAGTGAGACAAACAAGCATAAAAACACCTGTAGTGGGGAAGTAGCGGCGATCGATGCTGAGAATGACTTAACGACTGATGATGATGATGTAGATCTAGAATATATCCCTCCAGCATTCACCTCTTTGTCAGATGAAGTTGAGAGTGAGAAAAATGATGACATGGCCAGAAAGTTAGCTGAAAGGCTTAGGTTCAGTCTTCCACCACTGAAAATGGCCACAGTACCTGTCTATAAACTGTATGAGAAAACAATTTACCATGGACAAGCAAAGTTGTCAAAACAGACACAATCATCCTGTCAGTCATAATCAAAATCATCAAGCCCCACTCAGTCACAAACTACTAGTGTTCGTAACCAACAACAACACAGGTTATCATCATCCACAACCTTAGCTATGATGAATGCCTCTGCTGATGCTGGACATCAATGTTGTGTATGTGTTTTGTGGCACAAAATTGCTTTTTCAAGCCTCCGATAATATATATGTGTGTGTGTATATACCAATCAACCCTTGCCCAATGGCTATATAAATGCACATGACTCACCAATGATAAGTCCAAGTGAAAGAGAACAATCATTGGTGAGTTATGTGTATTTATATAACCGCTGGGCGAGGGTTGATTGGTATATACACACACATATATTACTGGAGGCTTGAAAAAGCGGTTTTGTGCCATGAAACGCGTAGCCCTCTTAAAGCCCTCCTTTTTTCGACATTGATGTTGTACATTTTATATGGATATATTTTATATTAAACATTCATGCCAAATGGAGTGGATGTCCTTGGTGTGGAAGTGAGTGGAGCAGTTGATTGTAGACCATCGAGTGGGGATGGTGAGACTTCCCCATTTGCCTGATTATCAGCTTTGGTTATCCCCTCTGCAGACCACTTTGAAATGTTAGTATATTACCAATTATTTACTCATACAATTCTACTTTTGAAATATTTCACTTTTGGGCGCTTTCCCACGTATTTTCTTTTTTGGAGCATTTTTACCACTTGGAGAGAGTGAGAAGAGGAGCAGCAGCCTGATAAATCGAGCAGTGTCCTGAATCTGGGTCAGGATATTAACTCAGTCTGTGTTTTCAGCTGTTTCTTATATGTGAGAAATAGCCTTTTCATTTATGAGTACCCACGTGTGGGGTGATTTGGGCAGTGGAACGTGGTCTTGGTTTTGATTGCATTAGGAAGCTCCCTGGCTCTCTCCATTTTTTTTGTATCTGATTTAAATTAATGGTCATTTTTATTTGATCAGTACGGTGCATTTTCCTACCCCAGAACTGTGCTTTTTTCTTAACATGTATTATTTTTATAGTAGGCTTAGAGACCTATAAGCCATTTGAGGGGTTACATGTTTAAATCAATGAGAACTTTTATTTTGTTTGGTGCAGTGAGGTTGGTTTGTCTCAGTACTAAAGAACTTTGGGGTAGATTTTTAAAAAACTTTTGTTCAGTCATGGCAACTGGCGATAATGTCAGGTCGGATTTATAAATAAGTAAGGGCATCTTTATAAATATGGTGTTAGTAAGTTGATGTTAACACCTACGTTAAGGACAAACTATAACTGATTTTAAAATTTTGGTGAAAATTTGGTCGCTAAATTGTCACAGTTAGATACATTTCTTTATAAATTCACTGTGCCAAACTTTTCGCCAGCTGTACCGTCACTTTCCCCAAACAGTTAAGCCTTTGAATGCCAGAAAGGTACGCTACGCATTGCAAAGCAATGCGTTACGTACCTCTCTGATACTCAAAGGGTTAAAGCTTCCAAAACTGGAGTAAGCTTCTTTTTAAATGCCGACCTTTATAAATCTCCCCCTTTATTCTTTTACCTGAGGCTTATTGTGTCTTTTTTGACTGTAGATTGTTGACATCATTTTTTTCTGCAATCATTTCTATAAACTTTTGCTTTTCGGGACCCTTAGTGACAGTGACATTCTTGTACAATATATTCTTCACACACTAATAACATGGATTGATGAAGTGGTCCTTGTGTTAATTGAGGAAGATGAACACCACCTGCATGAGGCTGTAGTTTAAAGCAGGGTCTATTGACTTGAATTATTTCTTTTATACACAAAGCACCCTTCAGTATCATTAGAACAGGCAATGCAGCTGCTGTCTTCTTTCTGTCTTCTCTTCACTGTACATTATTGTCTATTTAGCATACACAGGGGCCAAAGAAATAGAAATAGCTAATCCACATGCATAAAAAAATTAGAATTAACCCCTTTCAAGGCTGTGTTTAGCTATGTGGTAAAATATGAAGTAGTGGCCCCCTAAACACCTTATATATAGAGTGGTGCCAACACATCCGGGAATTGGACTAAAAAGTCGATGAAGGCTCATGATGGTGATATTGTGTCTGTTCTGTGTTGAAGGCACATAGCCAGTATGCACTAACATGCCTTTGTCATCATATCCCCTTCAATCCTCCATTCCTTTAAAGGGATAGCAAAAAATGCAGCTCAGATTGATCCTCCTATAAAGCTGGCCATGTATCGCTGTGTTTCAATATATATCATTTAGTAGTTCAACAGTAATTCAATGCTAAAGTAATCCCCCACGTCCATTTTACCTCCTGTATGCCACTTGCCTTCAGATGTGCAATCCAGTCCTGATATCAGACAGCATGCAGTGAGGGACAATCTTCATCCACTGAGTATAAGGAAAACACCACCCTCCTAGCCGTAAAAGGGTTAAATGTTGTACTTACTTGCACTGTCCCTGTGTTTCCCCCAGTGATCCCACCACTAAAGTGCATTAAAGGTATGACTAATGGACAACATGTGTGGCAGCCAGAAATAATTGGCTATTGCTCACATAGGGCCTTTGATTTGGTAACATGAATATATACAATAAAAGTTTTCTTGAACATTTTTCTCATCTCATCTTTTACAAATCCACTGGATTATGATTGGCTGTCTGATATATTGGGTTGATGCACCCAATTTAGCTGTCAGTGATTACCAAGAGTTAGGTTCTTCACTACTTGCATAATGAGTGGGTCATTGAAACTGATTGAAATATGCATTAGTAGGGAAATTCTTAACCCTTTGAGTACCAAAGGAGTACGCATTTTACTTCTATGCAATATGTTGTGTACCCCTCTGGCACCTAAAGGGTTAAACATTTACTTACCATTGTGCACCAGAAAAGGAGATGCACTTTATTGCTCTAGTGTCACTAACACAAAGTGGATCAGAGTAAGGCAGTGAGCCCAGCCTCCCTAGCCAGGGACACCCCCCCTTCCCAATCTTGGTATTGCCAGGAGCACCGTTCATACCACAAGATGACATCTCCAGAAGATGGCACTTTTGTTTTTCAAATATATACTCTTTGAAATTTACTGAAATCCTTGAAATACCATATCAACTTAGGTAACTAAAGGCCTGTTAAGCAATATGGTACATCATTAGTATGAACTGACAAACCAATTTTTTCAATATCTTCCTTTTTTATTATATGACATACCTCTACTTAAATGTTTGTAACAGCTAGAAACAAGAAAGGTAGACACCTTTTGGAAAGAAGACAACTGCCAGCATCAAATGAGGGGTAACTTGCATTTCTATCCCTATACCAGTGTGCACAAATGTTTCCAGAAAATGGTGCTAAAGGAAAACATTTCTATTTTACATGTATTTTTTACATTTCCACATTACCTTAATGGGTGCCTGAAGACGAAAACTGTAGCTACGAAAATCATATTTTATTTATATTATTTATATTAACATAGAAACATAGAATTTGACGGCAGATAAGAGCCATTCGGCCCATCTAGTCTGCCCAATTTCCTACTGTAAAAAAAAACAAAAAAAAAAACACAACCTCAAACCTTTTTTGGTCCTTGGTCTTTTTTTATGTTAAGGACCACCTTATGCCTATCCCATGCATGCTTCACTTCTGTCACTGTATTGACATCTACCACTTCTGCTGGTAGGCTATTCTACTTGTCTACTACCCTCTTATTTTAATTTTATTTCCATTCTTAAAATTGCTATATAAGTTCTAAAATGGCTGTAAAAACTACAAGTATGAAAAAAATATAGACATACGACAGATATTTCGAAAATATAATCTTGTAATATTACATGCCTGTCTTAAAATGGTTATAACTATGACAGACAAAGGGAAAAGTTAGACAAAGCACACTAATTTGGAAAGTAGAAAACTTTTTCCATCAAACAAGGGCTTACTTGTCATTCTACCACTTGGAAAGTATGTCCAAATGTTCCCACAAAAAGGCTATATGGGAAAACGGGGCTTTTTTTAATATGAGTTTACATACTGTAGAGGGTGCCAGGGGCACACCACCATGTCTACCACAGCCTTTTTTTTTCTCAAAAATATGAATATATATGTGCTTTTTCTGTGTGATCAATTGGTTACCATCATAATGTGAAAGAGGTGCTTTACCTCTTTCAGATTAGGGTCCACCTCTTCATCTGGTGTATGTGGGTATGTGTATATGCATGTGTGTGTGCACGCAAGCATGTATATGTGTTTATAGGTGAGTGAGCATAGCTCTGAGTGTGTATGTGCAAGATCTTGGTTTCCCAGATGTGCACACTATTAACCCTTTGAGTCCATTTCTCATTCACTCAGAAGCTTAAAGTACCCTTGAATGAAATGGCATACTATTTTGTTTAGAGAAAGAAGAGGTTCTTCCCTCTTTTAGGAACCCGTCCAACCTCCCTATGCTCAGACTATATGTACTTTGTTCATGTGGCTTGATATGTGATGTACATGTACAAGGATAGCACCAAACTGTAGCTGCAATAGGAGTTGAGATCAGAACTCTTTAAAAGCTTTCTCCCCCCAACCATGTAGTATATTATAATGTAGTGTGATCGCTACATCCCCCATTGCAATACACACAAATACCCTGAAAGACAGAATTCTTCTCTTTCAAAAGTTTTTCTTTGATCCCATTTGGATTGTGTGTGTGTTGGGGGGAAGGTTGCTGAAATCTAGCCAGTGCTATATCTGCTCCTGTTTAAAAAAAAAAGTTCTCCTGGTGTAAAGTGGTATATGTGCACAAATTACATAATGTTCATGTATGATGATGATGATGATGACATAATTTAAGCACCAGGATTCGCTCAGCAAGGGATTACTTTGGAGGACTGAGGACTTTTCTTAAAGTAAGCTTCAGTCCCCAGCAGTAACCTCTTCCCTGCGAGCCTCCAGCCTTCCAATATAAGGACCAATTTGGGTCTTTATGCATTAAGGCAAGATGGAACTTTGGAGATCTTAAAAGGCTCTATAGAATAATACAGGAACTGGAGAAGTGATATCACTGGAAAAAGTTATCTCTGTGTATCACTTCTTTATCACGCCTTAGTGCATAACCCCCAAGAAGTTAAAATCACCTTTTAAATTAGTTGGCCATTTGATTTGTCCCCTGGTGTACAGCTGATTCATCCTAGCAGAGCTCCACTATGTGTTTATACATAATGGCCTGTGGTTTTTGGATTTCCCTGATTGAGCACAGATTAGTTAATCCTTCAAGGATAAGCTAAGCAATGCATTGCACATCCCTCTGGTCCTTTCTCTGAGGCCTAAAATGAAGGAGCAACATATTGTGCTTAAGAAGGTAAATCATGGGCTATTAGTAGGAGTATTTGGGATTTCACTATATTAGTACATGAATATTCCCTGGAAATAAATAAAAAAAATAATTTGCACCGTCTTCATGAGGTATCCAGTGTTAGCCAATGGCAAGCATGTGCAGAAACATTATTAGACGAATGTACAAAGTAGAAATTTAGGCTAAGACCATTTGTGCCATAGGGAACAAATTAAAATATGTATTGCTTTAAATGGGGCTTTTAACCCAATCAATGCTTCAAAATTCACAATTTTTATTTGTCTACCATGATGCAGTTCGTTTCACCCAGTATTGCTCCAGTTCTTCTCAGTACATCAGTTTCAGTTAAAGGGTTAGTAATGGCATATATAAATAAAAAGTATTATTGTAGATATTGAAAAAATAAATCCATCGATGGCAGTCCGATCTCTCAAACCTTTATGGTTTGGGTGATATACTGTTTTAAAATTCCCCCCTCCCTCCCCTTTCCCTGATGTCAGCTGTAACACTGACAGAAGGAGATTTGTGTCAGCCACCTCGGCTCTTCAGCAGAGCTGAGCTAGCACTCTGTAGAAAGAAATACTTCATTGGAATGGTCTACAAAGTGTGCCTGGTTTGCAAACACATTTTGTAGACCGTTCCAATGAAGTATTTCTTTTTACGTAGCGCTATCTCAGCTCTTCTGAAGAGCTTCCTGTCAGTACCGGGAGTAGGATCTTCTTCTATTAGCTAGATGCTGATGTCAATGAAAGGGAAGGGATGGGAGAACTTTATCACCCTATATCTTTCAAACCATAAAGGTTTGAGAGATCGGCATATATATGCCATTACTAACCCTTTATTTTGATTATTCAGCATGTAAATACTAGCAGATGAAGGGTTTTTTTACAGTAAGGTCTGTTAAATTGTTGAATTCCTTCCTAAGGATGTGGTAATGGCAGACGCATTGGATACATTTAAAAGAAAATTAGATACATTTCTTACATGAGGGAACATACAGGGTTATACAGCGTAATAGTAGGCAAAACAGCAATTTCAGATAAAGACTAAGTAGGAAAGCTTTATATAATTCTCATTTCTCTGGGTTATGAGGCAAAGGTTGAACCTGATGGTCCTGTGTCTTATTTTAACCTAATTTACTATGTTACTATGATGCACTGAAGCTTAACCCCATCCTGACAATGGACGTACATGTATTTTAATGCTGCCCTAGTTGTAGTTCAAGAGTAATTGAATGATAAAGTATCCCTCCCCTTTTACTGATGTAACACTGCTCACTTCACTTCATCAAGACTGTCCGGACGGATTGCAACATGGGACAATCTTTAGTGAGCATAAGATAAAACCTGAAAAACCTGTCAAGGCGGCAGGGTTTTCCTTATGCTTATAGTAAGAGGATTTTTCCTTGCTGTGACACATCTGAGGGGAGGTGGCTTATACTAGGTAAAAAAGGGGGGAGGGGATACTTTATTATTCAATTACTCTTGAACTACATCTCTGACAGTATTGAAATAACACTCTTCATGGTCCAAATACTATAAACATTAAGCAGAGCTGTTTTTTGTGAAATTTTGCTATCACTTAAACCTCTTGAATACTAGATAAATTGCATTTCAGGTTGTTAAACCTCCATTTTAATTATTGTTAATGTTTAGGTTTCCCATTTGGCAAGGTTGTTTTTTCCCAGAATTCTTCCACTTTACTTTTGAACATTCAGCTCATTTAATCAACTTGCTTACACTTGCATACGTCATTTAAGAAAATATGCTTGATAATGGATGAGAAGATTTTTATTAATGAATGTGGCAGAAAACAGTGGAAACAGTAAATCTCATATGATGTTTTCTTCTTTCATTGATAAGGGTATGTTTGCCAGATCATTCCAAAAACATATAAAAAAAATACTTGCTGCATGGCTATATGGGAACTATTGCAGCCCAGTAGTATTTATTGTTGCTCTGCAGTGTACATTTTTCATAAGTACTTATTAGGAATTTTTAATTATATTTAGTTATCCTTTATTAGCATTTCTTGTCCATCTGCCAACAATTAATCCACCCTTCCAAATGTATCAATGTTCATGCTTGGCTTCAAAAACAATGCTCTCTGGTAGTGTTGAGCGAGCATGCTCGGCCGATGCTCGGATCGGCTCGAGCATCGCTCTGCTCGGCACATGGCGGTACTCGTACGAGTACCGCATGTGCTCGCCCGCCATGTTCGGGTCTCCTCCCCGCACGTTTTGCGGCTGCTGCGCAGCCAATAAACGTGCAGGGAGGCTCTGACATCGGTGTAATGCCAGCAGCCATGTTGGCTGCTGGCATTACACTGATTGGCTGGCCAGAACCCGTGGTCAGGTGCTGTATAGCACCTGACCATCGAGTTCGGCTCAGTCTGAGCCAGGGAGAGCTGAGGATAGGAAGGGAAAGGCAGTGTAGGGAGGAAAAAAACAAAAATTGTGAAAAAAAAAGAACCAAAAGTCCTTTTTAGGACTACTGTGTGTGGGGGCAGCAGGTTATTTGGTGTGGGGGGAAAAAAACAAAAAAAAAAAAAAAAAAATATATATATTCTGTTTAGTGTGCAAAGTTGCAGATTAGAGCACATTCTGTTTAGTGTGCACAGTTGCAGATTAGAGCACATTCTGTTTAGTGTGCAAAGTTGCAGATTAGAGCACATTCTGTTTAGTGTGCAAAGTTGCAGATTAGAGCACATTCTGTTTAGTGTGCAAAGTTGCAGATTAGAGCACATTCTGTTAAGTCTTCAAACTAAAATATCAAAGTCACGTATTCCATTCAGTGTGCGTCGCCGCAGTTTAGCAGCACATTCTGTGTACTGTGCAGAGTTGCAGAATAGGAAGAAATACTGTTAAGTCTTCAAACTAAAATATCAAAGTCACATATTCCATTCAGTGTGCTTCGCCGCAGTGTAGCAGCACATTCTGTGTACTGTGCAGAGTTGCAGAATAGGAAGAAATACTGTTAAGTCTTCAAACTAAAATATCAAAGTCACATATTCCATTCAGTGTGCTTCGCCGCAGTTTAGCAGCACATTCTGTGTACTGTGCAGAGTTGCAGAATAGGAAGAAATACTGTTAAGTCTTCAAACTAAAATATCAAAGTCACATATTCCATTCAGTGTGCTTCGCCGCAGTGTAGCAGCACATTCTGTGTACTGTGCAGAGTTGCAGAATAGGAAGAAATACTGTTAAGTCTTCAAACTAAAATATCAAAGTCACATATTCCATTCAGTGTGCTTCGCCGCAGTGTAGCAGCACATTCTGTGTACTGTGCAGAGTTGCAGAATAGGAAGAAATACTGTTAAGTCTTCAAACTAAAATATCAAAGTCACATATTCCATTCAGTGTGCTTCGCCGCAGTTTAGCAGCACATTCTGTGTACTGTGCAGAGTTGCAGAATAGGAAGAAATACTGTTAAGTCTTCAAACTAAAATATCAAAGTCACATATTCCATTCAGTGTGCTTCGCCGCAGTGTAGCAGCACATTCTGTGTACTGTGCAGAGTTGCAGAATAGGAAGAAATACTGTTAAGTCTTCAAACTAAAATATCAAAGTCACATATTCCATTCAGTGTCTTTCACCGCCGTTTAACAGCCTATTCTGTGTACTCTGCAGAGTTGCAGAATTATAAGAAATACTGTTAAGTTTTCAAACTCAAATATTAAAGTCACATATTCCATTCAGTGTCTTTCACCGCCGTTTAACAGCCTATTCTGTGTACTCTGTACAGTTGCAGAATTATAAGAAATACTGTTAAGTTTTCAAACTCAAATATTAAAGTCACATATTCCATTCAGTGTCTTTCACCGCCGTTTAACAGCCTATTCTGTGTACTCTGTACAGTTCCAGAATTATAAGAAATACTGTTAAGTTTTCAAACTCAAATATTAAAGTCACATATTCCATTCAGTGTGTTTCAACGCCGTTTAACAGCCTATTCTGTGTACTCTGTACAGTTCCAGAATTATAAGAAATACTGTTAAGTTTTCAAACTCAAATATTAAAGTCACATATTCCATTCAGTGTGTTTCAACACCGTTTAACAGCCTATTCTGTGTACTCTGCAGAGTTGCAGAATAGTAAGAAATACTGTTAAGTTTTCAAACTCAAATATTAAAGTCACATATTCCATTCAGTGTGTGTCACCGCAGTTTAGCAGCCTATTCTGTGTACTCTGCAGAGTTGCAGAATAGTAAGAAATACTGTTAATTTTTCAAACTCAAATATTAAAGTCACTTATTCCATTCAGTGTGTGTCACCGCAGTTTAGCAGCCTATTCTGTGTACTCTGCAGAGTTGCAGAATAGTAAGAAATACTGTTAAGTTTTCAAACTCATATATATTAAAGTCATATATATCGTGTAAGATGAAGAAGGCGGGTAAAAAGGGACGGGGAAGTGGACGTGATCCTGAAAGTTCAGGGCGCGGGTCAGGACGCGGAGAAACTGTGCCTGGTGCCAGAGCACAAGAAAGAAAGACATCCACCATACCTAGCTTCATGTCTGATTTCACAGGGCGTCGCAGGACATCACTCTCGAGGTCCGACCAGTGCGAACAGGTGGTCGGTTGGATGACAGCTGATACTGCTTCCAGTCGGTTAAGCACCACCCTGTCTTCCACCAAGTCCACTCTCAGTAGCCAAGAGTCTGGTCAACATAATCCTCACTCTGATCATCCTTCCTCCCACCATACACGGTCTGGTCAAAGAAGTGATCCCACACTGGGATATAGTGATGAGCTCGTCTCATCACCAATCCTTCATTTGACCCTCTCTCCAAGCACGCTTGCAGAGGAACATGACATCTTGTGCCCTGATTCACAACCTCTAGAGGCTACCCAATCACAAGAAGATGACAGATGTGAACGGCATTTAAGGTCAAAGGAAGTAGTGGATGATGATGATGATGATGATGAGACACAGTTGCCATTAAATCAACCACTATTTCCGTCTCAAGACCTTGTTGAGGAGAATGTTATACAGTTGTCAATGACTGAGTATGTGGTGGGATCAAGACTTGAGGAGGATGATCAGAGTGAGGAAGTGGAGGAGGACTTGGTGGACGATGAGGTGACTGACCCCACCTGGGAAGGTGTAGAGCCGAGCGATGACAGCAGTCCTGAGGGTGAGCCATCTGCAGCACCGCAACAGGCTGGAAGAGGCAGTGGTGTGGCTACAGAAAGAAGGCGGACCGCACCAAACCGGCCCGCAAATGTTCCACGGAGCACCCCCTTGCGTAAATCTACCTTGCCAAGGGGTAGGTGTTCCGCGGTATGGCGTTTTTTTAAGGAAAGTGCGGACGACAAAAGAATTGTAGTTTGCAACCTGTGCCACACCAGAATGAGCCGAGGCATGAACACTAGAAACCTCACCACCACCAGCATGATCCGACACATGGCATCCAAGCACCGTAGTAAGTGGGAGGAACGCCTGGATCGCCCATCTGTGTCTGCAGGCCACACCACTGCCTCCTCTTCCCCTGTTTTCGGTGCCGGCCAATCGCCTGTCGAAGGCGCAGGCCCGCATACCTCCCGCCCTGCACCTGTACCATCTGAAGCACCATCAGCGACCACATCCACTTCCCTGTCCCAGCACAGCGTCCAAATGTCGTTACCCCAGGCATTTGAGCGCAAGAGAAAGTACCCAGCCACCCACCCACAGGCCATAGCACTAACCTCACACCTTTCAAAATTACTGGCCATCGAAATGCTGCCATTTAGGCTTGTGGACACTGAGTCCTTCCGCAGCCTGATGGCAGCAGCTGTCCCTCGGTACGCGGTCCCCAGCCGCCACTACTTTTCCCGGTGTGCCATCCCCGCATTACACCACCATGTGTCCCGTAACATCACCCGTGCCCTGACCAACGCAGTTACTGGGAAGGTCCACTTAACGACTGACACATGGACAAGTGCTTGTGGCCAGGGACGCTACATTTCCCTGACGGCACACTGGGTGAATGTCGTGGAGGCTGGGAGCGACTCGGACCCTGGGATGGCACGGGTGCTACCCACGCCGAGGATTGCGGGCCCTACCTCCATCAGGGTTTCCACCAGCACCTACGTTATTGGCTCCTCCTCCTCCGTTTCCACCTCCGAATTCTCTACACACACCGCCACTCCCCCATCAGCCAGTAGCTGGAAGCAGTGTAGCACTGCAGTGGGGAAGCGTCAACAGGCCGTGCTGAAGCTGATCTGCCTTGGGGACAAACAGCACACGGCCTCAGAGCTGTTGCAGGGGATTAGTCACCAGACCGAGCAGTGGCTCTCGCCACTCAACCTGCAACCAGGCATGGTTGTGTGTGATAATGGGCGTAACTTGGTGGCGGCTTTGGAGCTCGGCAAGCTCACACACGTACCATGCCTAGCGCATGTATTTAATTTAGTGGTGCAGCGATTTCTAAAAACCTACCCCAATGTGCATGATCTCTTGACCAAGGTGCGCCGCGTGTGTGCACATTTCCGTAAGTCATCTACAGCTTCGGCCGGCCTGTTGAAGCTGCAGCAGCGCTTACAATTGCCAGCTCACCGGCTGCTGTGTGACGTGAGCACGCGCTGGAACTCCACCTTCCACATGTTGGCCCGGCTTTGTGAGCAGCAGAGGGCAGTAGTGGAGTACCAGCTGTTACACGGTCGTCGCCTCTCCGTTCAACTTCCTGTAATCAGAAGTGAGGAGTGGGAATGGATGTCAGACCTCTGCGAGGTTTTACGCAATTTTGAGGAATCGACACAGATGGTGAGCGGCGATAACGCTATTATCAGTGTAACCATCCCACTTCTGTGTCTACTGAAACGCTCGCTGCTCACAATTAAAACCGACGCTTTGCATGTGGAAGAGGTGGAAATGGGGGAGGAAGAGCTTACACAAGGTGATAGCCAGAGCACCCTCACTTCGTCTTCTCAGCGACAATTGGAGGAGGCGGAGGAGGAGGAGGAGGAGGAGGAGGAAGACACGGTTGCCTCCGCTACAGAGGGTAGCCATGGAACTTTAGTTCCATCTCTTCAGCGTGGGTGGGCAGAAGAGGAGGAAGAGGATGAGGATATTGAGAGTCATCCTCCTGGTGAGGACAGCGAAATCTTGACTGTTGGTACTCTGGCACACATGGCTGACTTTATGTTAGGCTGCCTTTCCCGTGACCCACGCGTTATATGCATTTTAAACAACACGGATTACTGGGTGTTCACCCTTCTGGACCCCCGCTACAAAGAGAATTTCTCATCTCTCATTCCTCCGGTGGAGAGGACAAGCAAAATGGTGCAATACCAGAAGGTTCTTGTCGAAAAATTGCTCCAAAATTTTCCATCTGACAACGCTGGCGGCAGAGTACGTGCTACCTTGGCCAACCGAGAAGGGGAGAAAAGGGGAGCACACAGCAGTTCCGACAAAGGCAGGGCAACACTCTCCAAGGCGTGGGACACCTTCATGACACCCCGCCAGCACCCTCACCCTGATGCGCAGCCTAGTGTCACAAGGAGGGAAAAGTTTTGGAAGATGGTGAAGGAGTACGTAGCAGACCGTGTCAGCGTCCTCAATGATCCCTCTGTGCCTTACAACTACTGGGTGTCCAAGCTGGACACGTGGTATGAACTGGCACTCTACGCCTTGGAGGTGCTGGCCTGCCCTGCCGCCAGCGTTCTGTCTGAGCGGGTATTTAGTGCTGCTGGTGGCATCATAACAGATAAGCGTATCCGCCTTTCCACCGACAATGCTGATAGGTTGACACTTATAAAAATGAACAAGGCCTGGATTTCCCCTGACTTCTCCACTCCACTGGAGGAAAGCCCCGGGGGAACATAAACTCACTTTATATATGTTATTTACAATGATGGGAATACTCTGTATTCCCATTCACCCCTTCCACCCAAAAAACGGGTATATGGTTGACTCTTAATCTTCTCATCCTCCTCCTCCTCTTCCATATGCCCTGTGCTATAATTTTTATATAGGGCCAGCTCACCAGCGGGCCCTGTGATATAATTTTTATATAGGGTCAGCTCACCAGCGGGCCCTGTTTGACAATTTTTATATAGGTCAGCTCACCAGCGGGCCTTCTCATATAATGTTTTATTGGGTCAGCTCTCTAGCGGGCCCTCTCATATAATGTTTTATAGCGTCAGCTCACTAGCGGGCCTTCGCATATAATGTTTAGGATGGTCAGCTCTGCAGCAGACCCTCACCCATAATGTTTTAGATGGTCAGCTCAGCGCACGTTTCCCTCTTAATCATGGCCTCAGTTCTGAAAATCAAGGAAATTTTTGGGAGAATTTGCCTCTGCGCACGTTTCCCTCTTAATCATGGCCTCAGTTCTGAAAATCAAGGAAATTTTTGGGAGAATTTGCCTCTGCGCACGTTTCCCTCTTAATCATGGCCTCAGTTCTGAAAATCAAGGAAATTTTTGGGAGAATTTGCCTCTGCGCACGTTTCCCTCTTAATCATGGCCTCAGTTCTGAAAATCAAGGAAATTTTTGGGATAATTTGCCTCTGCGCACGTTTCCCTCTTAATCATGGCCTCAGTTCTGAAAATCAAGGAAATTTTTGGGAGAATTTGCCTCTGCGCACGTTTCCCTCTTAATCATGGCCTCAGTTCTGAAAATCAAGGAAATTTTTGGGATAATTTGCCTCTGCGCACGTTTCCCTCTTAATCATGGCCTCACTTCAGAAAATCGATGAAATTTTTGGGAGAATTTGCAGATGATATACAAGTAAATATACAGCAAATACTGTTTGGTAACAATTTTTCGCCTAAAGTCGTTTTTATTTTCCTTTTTGTGTGTTTTACGGTCAGTCTGTAAAAATGGCGTACTACGGGCGAAAGATCGTTCCCAGCAGCGATGTTGGAGTCCAAGGTGCATCCAGACATCCTCCCTATGCTGTCCCTGAACCATTTCTGTAGTGTTTCCATCTTTTTCTGCCCTTTTCCTATGGACCAGGCACCCTCCCCTCATCAGAGCAGGGGGTGCCTGGTGTAATGCTCGAGTCCTCCCATTGACTTCAATGGGGCTCGGGTGCTCGGCCGAGCACTCGAGCCTCAGGGGGTGCTCGGTCAGAGCACCCGAACATCCGAGCATTGGGGTGCTCGCTCATCACTACTCTCTGGTACAAGTGCACAAATAAGAATTCCAACCCCTTCTCGTATGTGATCACTCCTGCTTATTCACTAATTGATACACTGAAGTATTAATTAAGACTAATTAGAAAAGATTCTATTAATGAACACATTTTTCAGGTGTGCAGAGTAAACAAGGAGTTTGTTGTCTCCCAGGATTCATTAGTGAGATAAAGCTGTGAAAAGATGGAATGTTAGCATGATGTTTGGTCTCTCAGTAGTTGTCATTAACTTCTTGCCTAACCTTTTGAGTGCCAGAGAGTGATCCAACTCATTGCATTAGATTCCTCTCTGGCACTCAAAGGGTAAACGTTATAAAAATATATAGAGTGAGTATATGTATATATATATATATATATATATATATATATAAATGCTACACAAAAAGGAGAGCGCTTAAAAATGCACTATAAAAATATCAGATTTAATACATATACAATCTACATCAACAGAGCATGACATATATATGCGCTAAAAAAATAATAATATTACTAATGTTAATAATAACAGCTCCGGAGCTAAATTAACGTGCACTTATTAAAACAATGAGATGCAGCAATGTCTTTGGACTGTGAATACAGCTGTGTTTGTATATAGCGATAACGCTATTGAATTTCCAAGTATAATGGAGATATGATAACACTTTGTTACGAGGCTGGGAATAAAGTGTCGCGGGCAGGTTTGTGTCAAAATATCACTAATGTGCCGACTTTATAACTTGAGTTGATGTCCCCACAGTTAATCCCGGCAGATCAAATATGTTACAAATGCCGTCTATTGATAATCTCCCTCGCCACACTATATCTGATAGTGGCTCACTTCAAAGTCAAACTTCAAAGTCAATGGTGTTTTTAATACTTGCGATATAGCACCTTCCGACTCCGATTCCCATCTGCATTAGACGGCTTCACCAAAATAAAACCTCCCGTCCTTAGGCACCTTCCCCTCTTCAGCCTCTTATTATTGTCTCCAATATGTAGCGGACTCCTCAGCGTATCCACAAACAAATCAATATATCTTCTTATTGTTTCTCCTTCAAACACACTGGAGCATCTCTATTAAACAATACAAATTAGCGCAAAACAGCAAATTCCAACGCGTTTTGTCCTGTACAATCAGAACTTCTTCAGGGATTTATATATATATAATAATAATTCGCTAAATCGTGTGTAACGCCCGACATGCGCGTGCGGCAGTCATGCGCAGTAGAGACTGTCCGCGCCGCGGGTGATACAGAGCTGGGCGCTCCGAAGGAGAGTCCTGCTCTGTATCAGCCGCGGCACGGGCAGTCTCTACTGCGCGTGACTGCCCCGCGACTGGCTGCCAGAGGCACTGTGGCCCGTGTAACGGGCTGTTCAACTAGTTTATATATAATAGAGAGAGAGAGAGAGTTAAAGGGATAGTAATACTTCATTTTAACTTTATTTTATTTTGTAGGCATTAAAAAAACATGAAGAATGATATAAGTCTTATCTCTGAAACCTTTATGGTTTAAGAGATATTCACAAACAAAGTATCCCCCCCCTGTTCATCCAGATAAGAAGGGAGATGCCCAGGTAGACTGCAGAGAGGGACAATCTTCAATTAAGATAATGGAAAAAGCTGAAAAACTTTTCAAGGGGGGAAGGGCTTTCATTGTTTTCATACAAAGAAAATTGTCCCCTTCTGTTATCTGTACTGTCATACAACCAGACTCACATCTGAGAAGAGATGGCTTACACTAGGAAAAAGGGGCGGGGAGGGGAACTTTGCTTGTGAATATCTCATAAACCATAAAGGTTTGAGAGATAAGACTTATATCATTCTTCATGTTTTTTTAATGCCTACAAAATAAAATAAAGTTAAAACGAAGTGTTACTATCCCTTTAAGATTGTAGCTGTATTAGTCCAGTGATGTAGATGTAAAATAACAAACATTTAATATATTGTAATACCTTTTTTATTGGACTAACAGAATTTTGGACTGACAAGCTTTCAGGATAAACTCCCTTTCTCAAGCCTGAAGCATTTCTGAGCACAAGGATACAGAATTCACAGTTAAAACAGTTATAACATTTAAAACAGTTAATACATTGAATTAAAAGCTGTGTTGTTTGCTGCGGTTAACCCCCTGAGTGCCAGAGGGGCATGCAACACAACACACCGCTTTGCAATGAGCCGCATACCCCTCTGGCACCCAAAAGGTCAACACAGCGGGACTGAATATATTAAGAATGCTACAGTGCCAATGATTCAGTATGTGTATGCAGGCTTATAAACAACTTGTGCCCATATAGATATAGACATACACACATATACACATATATATATACACATACATACACATACATATATATATATATACACACATACATACATATACATATATACACACACACATACATATATATATATATATATATATATATATATATATATATATATATATATTAAAGAATGCACTCACAGGACTTCTTCTTGATGATAAACAGTAGCGAAGTTTATTCCATCAACGTTTCGGCCCTATTCAGGGCCTTTATCAAGATGCTTACAGAACAAACTGAAAATCAACCACATTTATGCCCAAAATTACAGACTTTGGTGCCTAAATGACGTCATGCCCAGGGGGAAGGAAGTGACTAAGTGCACCAATCAAAAAAATATAAACAAAACAAAAAAACAAAGAATAAATAAACATAAAAAAACAAAAACACAAAAAAAGGTGATACAATTAATTATATAATCCCCAACATTAATCTGGAAACCTCCGACACCTGTGTTACCACCCAGTGTAGTACCGATGTGCTAAATAAAATCTCTATACATATCACTTATAAGCTGATGGATATCTATGCCTAGCTCCAATAATAACACAAAATATTGATATTCCCCCAAACCTGGAGTCTGAAGACACGGAACAAAGTTGAATATTCCTTAATTTACATAAAAAAACATGCCGGAACAGCCCTCTGTAATAATCAGATACTGATCGGAGTATCGCAACATCGCAACTATGCCCTAATTGCGTAACCTGCAGGTATATGCTCACGGGTGACCAATTCCAGAATCCACTCACATGTGAAAATTTTAAAATCAAACACAGATTAAGCAGTACAAGTACATATGTGATTTATATCATTTTGTGCCCATGTCAGAAGCTGTATGTGGGTCTTACCACATGTACTTTTAAGGAAAGAATGGCAAACCACCGGGCCACCATTACAAAGGCATTAGCAGGATACAAGAGCGATAAACCGGTGGCTAAACATTGGCATGAACATAAACATACCTTGTCCAACATGAAATGTATGATTATTGACCATATTCCACCATGCAGGAGAGGTGGTAATAGAGAAAGTCTACTTCATCAAAGAGAAACTAAATGGATTTATAAGTTACAGTCTCTATCACCGAAGGGACTTAATGAGATGCTCACCTTTAACTGCTTTTATTGAGCTGTATTACCATGGACATGGCACCACTGACCTAGTGACAGATGTATTTACTGTCATGTCGATATGGGTTACTCTAATATTGGGTAATTGGGAATGCCTGCGACTAGTTTCCTTTTCCCACTCCATTTTGAGGTTGTCCGGACGGCGCGGGTTTTGGACAATTTTTAGCGGTTTCCCTACCATGGCATTGGTGCCTATATGGTCCTGGTTTATTGAAGGAAGACATCGGATGATTTAGGTGTCTCTGGTCATTTGGACACATCTTGCATGCAAGGGATTGTATTGGACTGTACTGTTGAAGGAGACACTGTCGGGATATTATGAACTAAGTACCTCAATGGTGAAGTGAACATTGCAACAAATATACAGAATGACATTATTGACATTGTTTTGATATAATATACGGGATCGTGGATTCGGATGGTTACTTACATTATAATATATCAAATAGACATTTATTAATATTCTTCAATAAGATATTAACATTATGATGACACGGTTGGTGATATGTTTAGGATAACATTTTAAATCACGTTCATTCTTCTGGTACATTATCCTTATTTCTGAATGAAGGAACATTGCTCTAAGTCTCTCACTCTTTGACACACATCTTGATTTCTGGATTTTATCTTGAGTTTTTTATATTTTCATTAATTCTGTTTATGGTTCTGAGGGATGTGCCTATAGGTGAGGGCTAATTAATGGCGCTCATTGTCGGCACTCTGCCTGATGGTAACCATTACCGAGTGTTACTTTGCATTAAAAACACAACGAGGTGCTTGAATTGAAGATGTGGTGTTTTATTACAGACGAGCTTTGGTCAATTCTGCATACACTACTTGCTACTATTCATATTGTTTAGTTGTTTCGCTTGTTACATTGTTACAACCCGATGCTCGTTTAATGATACTATGTATCTGGGTCCAGGGGTTCTTGGTGAGCCATGGATGCATGTGCATTGGAGGCTTTATACATATTTCAATTAGCGGGTTTATTTGAGGTTTGTTAATTATTATACTGGATATATTGCAAGTATGTGTATGCGGACAATAGGCTTTACTACATTTGGTAAGAGTGTAGATTATTTTTGATCGATGCTGTTCGGAATTATTTGTAACAAGATTTGCATTATTCACAATGATTTATCAGATACATGCATAATATATTATTTTCGTGTGGACTTTAAGTCTGGGTTTTTTGATTGCTATTTAGGTGTAGATTGATCCAGATTCAGGATAGTGATTAATGCATGCGCACATGTAGCATATTAACATCATGTCCGAATGCGTTATTTGGTAAATATTGACTCTTAATTGTGACTACACACGGTAATGTGCTAGCATTAATTAGAGAGTATGATAGGTTGATGATCGCTGTAGCAGTATTAGTGTATGATGTGCGTTGCGATGTTGCGATACTCCGATCAGTATCTGATTATTACAGAGGGCTGTTCCGGCACTTTTTTAATGTAAATTAAGGAATATTCAACTTTGTTCCGTGTCTTCAGACTCCAGGTTTGGGGGAATATCAATATTTTGTGTTATTATTGGAGCTAGGCATAGATATCCATCAGCTTATAAGTGATATGTGAGATTTTATTTAGCACATCTGTACTACACTGGGTGGTAACACAGGTGTCGGAGGTTTCCAGATTAATGTTGGGGATTATATAATTAATTGTATCATCGTTTTTTTGCTTTTTTATGTTTATTTATTTTTTGTTTTTTTGTTTTGTTTATATTTTTTTGATTGGTTCACTTAGTCACTTCCTTCCCCCTGGGCATGACGTCATTTAGGCACCAAAGTCTGTAATTTTGGGTATAAATGTGGTTGATTTTCAGTTTGTTCTGTAAGCATCTTGATAAAGGCCCTGAATAGGGCCGAAACGTTGATGGAATAAACTTCGCTACTGTTTATCAACAAGAAGAAGTCCTGTGAGTGCATTCTTTATTTTTTATATGTGGATACAAAATTACTTTTGGAATTGGCACCCAGGTATAAGATTATTGAAGGGAGAGTGCACAACTTGGAAGTTTATGTATATATATATATATATATATATATATATATATATATATATACACATATGCATACATATATATATATATATATATACACACACACACACACGCATATATATATATATATATATATATATATATATACACACACACACATGCATATATATATATATATATATATACACATATACACATTCATACATATATATACATATACACATACATACACACACACATATATATATATATATATATATATATATATATATATATATACACATATACATACACACACACATGCATATGTACGTACACATATACACATACATACACCCATATATACATATATACACACATACACACACACATGCATATGTACATATACACATACATACACCCACATACATAAACACACACACACACATATAAATATATATATATTCTAAAATTAGAACCTGGGAGACTTCAAAATGTATTAAAACCCAAACCTATTTTAAAATGTTATTAACTCTTTAATAATAAAAACTCCCTTAGCCATGGACACCCCTCTGGCAAGCAAAAGGTTAAAAAAAGAAAGAAAGAAAAGTAAAAGATCTAATAATCTTTAAATAAGAATCTCCAAGCAGTTGTAGTAATTTTTTTCCTCAACAGAAAAAGCATTATAACATGAAGTTTTTTTACTTCAATGACCCTGAGTGCTGGTTGGGTATCCAAAGCTACAAACCATGTTTTATCAATTTCTGGTGCTTTGTAAATTGTGAGATATTTTATAGTTTGGATGCTACAGAAGTCTCCAACTCATTGCTTTGCTGCTGTTACCCCAGCCTAGTTTCATTGTTGCACTGGTAGCCACAGAACCACAAACACACACACACCACTCACTCAGGAATATCAGGTTACAGAGTGAGCTCTCTGGGACCTATTGCACTATGGAAGTTCCCCAGACTATGGAGGGTAACTGGAGATGCTACTCCAGACTCTGACTTCATAACTAGGGATGGGCAAAAATTTTTGCCTCAAACTGAAATCAGCGAAAAATGGCACTTTCCGTTTAGCTAATAATCTCCCGCAAAAAATACAGATTTTCCAACTAACTCATTCCATTGAAATCAATGGGAACATTGAAGTTACTCACAACACATAGCAAATATTATTTTATTTCCCAAAGGCATAGTATAAAAGGGACATGAGAGTGCCTGTGTTGGAGGGGTATGAGGAAAGAATCAGTTGAACAGAGAATGCTTTTTTTGGGGGGGTTGTTTACTGGGATTTGGGGGAAGTTAATACAAAATTATTCCTAAATAAAATTAACAAAACCCCCATAAGACATGGTATAAAAGGGGTCTGAGGAGGGTGCCTGTGTTGGTGAATGAATGAATTAGTTGAACAAGGAATTTTTTTTGCGGGGGGTTCTTAACTGGTATTGGGGGGGGACATGTAATAAAATCAATAAAATAAAATAAGAAATTTGTATGTAAAGTGATAGAGACAAGATCCCCATGACATAAGCTGTCACTGGGGTGGACTGATACTTGAAAGAGTATTTTGTAGAGGATGATTTGTTAGATTTGTTGTTTGAGGCCCAGGCCCTGAGGAAACATTGATTTGTAGGACTTTGACTTATTAGAGGCACAAGCCCCTGAAGAAACATTGATTTGTAGGACTTAGGCTTGTTAGAAACAAACCTCCAAATATTGTTTATTTTTTTTGTAGGTCTATGGCCTAGTGCCAGCAGGTCATGTTGACTAGTGGCTACTGGCCATTGTCAGATCTCCTACTCCTGAGTCTGAGTCCATAATTGCAGAATTTGCAACTCCTGTTCTTGCTGCTGCTGCTGAGATGATTAAGCAGCAGGAGGATTAGGCAGCTGACAGGGAATGGGATCAACAATAGCAGTAACATGGAAGATGGATGATGAAAGTTCCACTTTCCATGACGATCTCCAGTGATGTGCCTGAGGCAGTAGTAGCACAACAAGTATCCCCCAGTCTATGTGGAGAAAAGAAGAAATTGGCCAATAATTCTTCTCCATCTGTCCCTCCTCCAAAATCATGGGTATGTTGTTATTAGAATATCAATTTTTCCCTTGAGAACAGGAACTGTGGCTCTCATCAGCAACTGCAATGTGCACAGTGTGTGTGGTAAATAATAATAATAATAATAATAACTAGTATTTAGTAAGCGCCTTTCTTCCAGTGGGACTCAAAGGGCTTTCAGCACACGGTCTCAGAATTAACCAAATCGGCAACATCTGGGGCACAACTGTATCCAAACACCATGACACCAGATCACAAGTACTGCCACTGTCCCTATACCCCTTGTCCAGACCCTTCTAAGGACACATGACAACTTTCTGACAGTTTAATAGTAATGATGAACCCTCCCTACCAGCATCTTATCATATTCTGCGGGATAAAATCTCCTCAGATGCAGCTTGATGCACTGCTTGCGATTCTCCTCCACCACACTGGTATGTGTGGTCAGTGCACCACACAGTGTGAAATGGGTAGAGATTAACTGCCACATCCTAACAACAGAGTGGCTATCATTTGCTGGGGAGGTAACGATGAATGAGGTGGATTAGCAGAAGATGTAGTTGCCCTAGAAGGTGATGGCGAGCTAGTTGTTTTACTCATCATGGGACTTCCAGTCTCTGCCTGAGTTGCTCCTGGTTCTTCCTCCTCTTTGATCTCCTTGCCTCTTGTTTCCCTTTTAGAGAGTCAGGGGGTACAGCAACAGCGGTGCTTGATTTCTGTGGTGGATGTTTGGCTTTAACATGTTTGACATAAATGTTATGGTGTCTGTGTTTCATGTGTGATATCAGGGAGCTTGTGCCAAGGTGTGTGCCCTCCTTTCCTCTTCTCACTGACTTGTCACAAATTGTGCACAGTGTCGTTGGTGATGACTGCACTGTGCCTGCCCCAAGAGAAAAAATAGTCCCACACCCATGACTTCAGGGGGAGGGAACAGCTGGAGAAGAATGGCCTCTTTCTTCTTGTCCTCCACATTTATCTTCATTGTCTGTGGTAGTGTATAATGTTGCTGCTTAGACCTGTGTGAATCGGTTGCTCCAAATTTTAAATTTGGACGAATAAGAGTCAATCGGAGTCATTCAGGCAGATTGAATGGAAAGGTCCGTTTGTTAAGAAAGACCCAAATCAGCCCTGGTCCAAAATTTTGGAAATTCGAACCATGGCTTCCTGCGTGCCCGCTACTTTCCATCCCTCTCTAGTCCAATTAGCTTCTTTGTTTCATAATGGGGATTTGACTAATTACATAGACACCCAGACAGCCTGCATTTTCTGTTAGTCCTTTGTTGGAGCTCAGAGAGAGAAGAAGGAGAGAGAGAGTGTCCAGAGATAAGCGATTTTACTAGCCAGTCTTGTGCCTTATTAGCCAGTCTAGTGCCATCTAGTGCCTTATTAGCCAGTATAGTGCCAGTCTAGTGCCTTATCGCCACTGTCAGGAGCCTTTTTTTTTCTTAAAGTTACACAACCAGTCTGACAGTTGTTGTTCAGGTAGGCATCCAGCATTAGTGCCCTATTTCCACTGCAAGTCATCTTTTTACCTGTTTAAAGGTAAAATATTAGGGATTTGTGTAAGTAACAGTTTCCAGAGTGACACAGCCAGTGTGACATTTGTGTAGGCAGGCAGGCAGGCATCCAGCAGAAGTGCCTTACTGCCACCACAAGTCATCTTTGTTCCTGTTTAAAAGAAAAATATTAGGGATTTGTGCAAATAATCTCCAGAGTGACACAGTCAGTGTGACATTTGTGTAGGTAGGCAGGCAGGCATCCAGCAGAAATGCCATATTGCCACTGCAAGTCATCTTTGTTCCTGTTTAAAAATATTAGGAATTTGTGTAAATAATTTCCAGAGTGACACAGCCAGTGTGACATTTGTGTAAGCAGGCAGGCATCCAGCAGAAATGCCATATTGCCACCGCAAGTCTTCTTTGTTCCTGTTTAAAAATATTAGGGATTTGTGTAAATAATTTCCAGAATGACACAGCCAGTGTGACAGTTGTCATGTGGCCAGGTTTTAAAATGATTGTAGTACACTATAATAATTTTACACTACTGCTTTACTACTTCTACAATAATATGTAATGTATTTGAATCCTAGTGAACAAACTGATGTTACTCGTCCTGTACCAGCTGCAGTGACACAGCAACCACCAATACCACCACAGTGCCACTGCTTTCAAGCAGAGCTAGCAGCATCAGGCAGCTAAAGAAGAGGGCTGTCAGTAGTACTAGCCAGACTCAGCAGCAGCACTTCAAACCAAAAAATAAAAATAAGAAGGGAACTGCAGGTCTTTCTACCTCTACTTGCAGGGTAGAGAGGTCCGGGTCCTCCTCTGAGACCACGAAGCAGCCTTCATCTGTTTCTCGTCGTCAGCTGTTTTGTGATGATCACCCAGAACCACCTGAATAATGACAAGTGCCACTGCCATCACCACCTCTGCAACAGCCAGTTCTATAAACCTGGGGTCACCTAGAGTGTTTAAGACTACTGGTTGGAAACTGCGGGCAGTATCAACACAGGATTTTTACAGCGAACGTCTGTATAAGTAACCCAAACGAATTATTGCAATATTTGGAGAAAATTCCTCCTGCCACCACTGTCACTGCCACTGAGGGCATATCTTCTCCAAAAAATGTTATTGAGGGTGAGGGAGATAGTTGTTTACCATTTCCCGGTAGCCACCAGACAGAAGAGGCAATTCAGCAGGTCTCCCCAAAATCTGCTGCTGCTCATTTTTCTTCCTGTCCAAACCTACAAGAGGTAGAAGAAGAATATGAGGGACCAAGGCTTCCTGTGCTTGATTTTTCCCCATGGCTTGATTTTTCCCTTGCAACACATGGTACTCTTCCTGTTTCTTCAGCTACTTCTTCTATTGGAAACTCAACACCTGCCTCTCCAGTTCCAGTTGAGTCTCCCAGGCAGGTAGTAGCTGCTAGTGTCTCTGCCACCACTGTTACTCCACTATCCTCCTCCAATCCCAGTCCCAACATTCCTTCTGCCATGTCTACTTCTACTAGTACCCTTGTAAAGGTACGTAGAAGCAAAAATCATAATGAGGTTGCTCCAGCAAATGAAGAAGAAAGTGTCACCTCTGTTTCTTCTTCACCACTACCTTCCATGTCAGCTGGCAGAGTCATCCGTCGATCCAAAGTGTGAGAGCATTTTGTGACACTTGGCGATGGCCAGCTAGCGAAATGTAAATTGTATGGCAGGGAAGTAAGCCATGGGAGGGTGTTGGGTCATTTAACCACCTTCGGGATGAACCAACACCCGAACAACTACCACAACTCACTGTTGATAAGTGCAGAAAGTGGCACTACTACATATACCAGTGTCATACTCACCACCAGTAGGCAGGAGATAGGACAGGGGGATCATGCCACATCTGGTCCTAAGAGCAAACAGTCACAGCCCATCCCATCCCAAAATCAATACAGGCCACACTGGAAGATTTCGCACCCCAATATAAAATTCCATACAGCACCACAGTTAGTAGAACCATAGTACCCTCACTGTGCCGATCATGTGTTGGGCTTTTGAAGGACCTTCTAGGAAAGGCTCGTGGTCAGTCAGTGCACTATTCCACTGATTTATGGATTGCTTCGAGTGACCAGCTTGGCTTCCTGTCATTGACAGTGCATTGTTGGCAGCCCAATGTGTTGCAAAACAAAAAAACAGGGGACAGGCACACAGCCACAAATTGGGTTTGTGGTTACTGACGGTGCAGCTAACATGATAAAGGCTATCCGGGATAGAAGATTTGTTGGTGTGCACTGCTCAGAGCATGCCCTGCATCTGGTAGTGAAAGCTGCTCTTGAGGATGGCAGTAACACTGGAAGGTTATCAGCACTTCTGGAGTCATGGCGACAAATTTTGGCCACTTCCTTCGGAGCTTCAAAGATAGCCAGCTCCTCAGGGAGGAACAGAAAAAGGAAGACCTCCCAGAGCACCACCTGAAACAAGATGTTAGGACCAGGTGGATATGCTAGAGTGTATCCTGGAACATAAAAAGGCAATTCACTCAATGTCATGTCACCATTTCATTGGCAGTAACAGAACACTGGGCAGGGCTGACTGGGTCCTGATGGAACAGGTAATGACAGTCCTCACACCTTTCCATGCTTTGACAAAATTTTAAGCAAAGAGAACACTAGCCTGGCCAAAGGCATTACCCTCTTCACACATCTTTCATTTAAATTTGACGATTTCCTTCCACATAGGGAATGCTTGCTTGGTGCTGAGGTTAATATAATTCCCGATGTAGCTGCCTTCTAATGAGGCTGAAAAAGGAACTGACTCGGTGCAGCGCATGGACAATTGTCCAGAGTTGATGCCTGCCACAAATTGCAATCCTCGAATCAAAGGCAAGATGGCACTTTGTTCCAATTCCGTCACTGCCTAGAGGAAACAATTGATAGCGATTGTGCGTGAGAGGCAAAGAAAAAACAGAATGCAGTCACAGGAGGCGGGAGAAGATTCTGCAGATTAGCTGGAGGGGTGTGCTGATCTTCTGGGACCTATCAATAGCAGCACCAGTAGCACTTCATCTTATTTCAGTGAAGCAGCTGCTGCTTTTTATGCTGAGGCAATGAACAGACTATGCTTCGGACAAAAGAAAGAGCTCCTCATAAATAGAAAAAGTGCTGAGTCTGAGGTTAAGGCTTACCTTGCGGAACCTTCTTTGCCCCCAAGTCAAGATCCCTTGAGTTTCTGGGATAACAAGAGGGCTGTGTGGCCTACTTTGTCCCTGGTAGCCCAGGAGTTGCTTTCTTGCCCCCCCAACCACTGTCCACAGTGAGCGGATATTTTCCATAACAGGAAATATACATAGCCCCCAGCACTCTCACTTGGCCCCCCAGCTCATGGAACAAATGACTTTATTAAAAGTCAACCTACCAAAGCTGGGTTACCCTGCTCTCATCTATAATCATCCATAGTACCATAATATGCTGAGTGCTCCAGCTTACCCAGCTCAAGAACCGTGGTAGGTTGGGCAGAGGACAACACCCTGACTTGTTGTCCCACTATACAGGTTGTTCAGTCTTTCTCTATTGTTTTTCACCTCTTCTCAAAAAGTCTGTGGTATATATCTACTGAGTCCTGCCTGCTCCAGTGTTCTGCAGTTTGCTGCTGGCTACATCTACAGTGTTGCTGTCAACCTGAGTCCACCCCACACCAGTCATCCTCAGTTGTGTAGTCTATTCTAACAAAAGTCATATATCTATCTATCTACTGAGTCCTGCCTGCTCCAGTGTTCTGCAGTTTGCTTCTGGCTACATCTACAGTGTTGCTGTCATCCCGAGTCCGCCCTGCACCAGTCATCCTCAGTTTTGTAGTCTATTGTAACAACAAGTCGTAAATCTATCTATCTACTGAGTCCTATCTGCTCCAGTGTTCTGCAGTTTGCTGCTGGCTACATCTGCAGTGTTGCTAACATAAGAAAGGCTCTCAGGGATGGCAGATTTATGGGTGTGCGCTGCTCAGCACTTCTACATTGTTGCTGTCATCCTTAATCTGCCCTGCACCAGTCATCCGCAGTTTTGTAATCTAACTCTATTGAAACAAAAGTTGTATATCTATCTACTGAGTCCTGCCTGCTCTAGTGTTCTGTAGTTTGCTGCTGGCTACATCTACAGTGTTCCAGTCATCCTGAGTCCGCTCTGCACCAGTCATCCTCAGTCTTCCTTCTTCCTTCGAATAGCTACAGCCATACTTCATATACAGTACCATAAGGCTAAAGCTCCACCTTACCATGTTCTACCATCTTCTTTTAGACCTTGAAAATGGTTCCATTTATTTTTATTAATTTAATTTTCATTTTTTATTGTATATTGTAAAGTTTTTTAAATTTGGCCAAATAATTCGGACTATTGACGAATTTCGACTGAGTTCAACAGGTCCGGTCCGAAATTTTGATCCACCGAATAAAAAAAAAAATTGTCCGAAATTGAATTTTACCACATTTTTTTGCCATGCACAGGTATATTGCTGCTGTTGCTGTCACTGCCTCGAATTCAGCACTGCAACTAGAACCAAGAGTATTGCTGGTGCTGGCAAGTAGAACCTGTCCTAGTCCCGCATCACTTGTTGACCCCATTCCCAATGTGCCCATGGTGGTCTGTGGCACATTAGCTTTCTCCTCAGCATCCTGTGACCCTTGCAGCTCAGCAGCAGCAGGAATTAGATCAGCTGCAGATTCTCAAATTCTAAAATATCACTGCTAGTGGTGGTGATGCTCATCCTCATCCCATTCCTTCGCAGTTTCTGCTAAAAAGGCCATCATTGTCTCTTCCACCCCAGCTTCCCCATCATCATCATCAGCACCACCCCCACCAGTCTTTATGTGCTGCTGCTCAATTACAGACTGCCGCTTGGAGGAGGTGACGAGCAATGTGACAGAGGGTCCCTGTAACGGTTTTTAGGACACTCAGACCAGTATGTGAAATAAAACACAATTTTATTAGAATAACAATAATGCAAACGATCGCCCTCTAGTGGCGGTTGTAATAGACACACAGTGAAGACTGATATGTTACAAGAGATAATGCACAATATAGTTGACATGCACAATACTATGCAGATAATGGTGTTCTCTACCCCAAAGGGTTAAGAGCTAAAATCTGTCAGTCTCAGATGTGGTGGTTTGGCACGCCCTGGGTGTTAAAAGGAGGTACTGATAGAGACAGTCCAAAATGTACTGGAAACGTAGATGCCTAGCCAAAGTGACCGAGTAGTAAACAGAACAGAGATCCAAATAGCCCCCGCGGGCGTACCTACTGGAAAACTGCTTCTGCGAGTGCAAGTGTGTGTAGCCCCCACGGGCGTAACGGAAACCGGCCTGCAATGCAAGAGCTGACTAAGCCTCCTCAGAATTAACCGGATACCAGTAGTGGTAGTGCTAGAGCCAATAGCCCCCACGGGCGTATGCAACGGAATCTGCTAGAGCTGAAGCCTTCCCTCTATCGCCACTCTGCTTAAATAGATATCGCCCTGTAAACAACGAGAAGGGAGAGCCTATGGCGCCCAACCGGCCCACAATAAGTGACTACTCTGCAACGGAATGGATAGAGTCGCCGTCGGTAAGCGGCCAACTCAGCAGACGTAGCACCTCGGAAGAGGCTCTATTCTGGGAATCGAGATAGCGAGAGCAAGGCAGCACTGCTAGGGTTAATATGCACGTTTACACGAGGCTCTGCAAACAACGAGGCTCTGCAAGTATAGTGAGGCTCACTGAGGCACGCACAGCTCTGCAAGTATAGTGGTACACTGCACTGATTAATGGCAACACCAGGCAAGGCGGTCACACGGTGGCTGGCAGCAGCGGTTGAGAATGTCGCGGCGGCGACAACGGGAGCGGAGGTCACTGGAACAGGCTGGAAGTCGATCTTCGGAGCAGGAAGTCAGCCGGACCGGGTCGGAGCACGCAGGAGGTAGTCATACAAGCCGGGTCATACACGAACAGGAACATCAGCCAAGCCGGGTCAGGATACAGAGGTGGTTCGCAGACAAGCCGGGTCATACACAAACAGGAACACTGGAGCGTAGTCAGGACAAGCCAAGTTGGTACACAGGAATCCGGAACACTGGAACACAGCAACAGCACTACTGGCTCAGAAACACCACGAAAGGGCCAGGCATAAGAAGGTCACCAGGGGCGGGCCAAACTGGCTCAGCAAATCAGAGCGAACCACAAGTAAGAGTGACAAGAATCACAGGCACTGTGATAGTCCCCTAATGTCACACTTGGCATTTCCTTTTGACCTGAAGAAGGGAGACTGGCAGCAGTAGCAGCAGGCACAGGCAGCTGATCTGTGCTCCTGCTGGTGGTGGTGGTATTAATTGTGCACCTGCTCTCCCCCAACAACAGTTCTGGCCTCTTAGTTTTCAGGATCCTGTTCCACTTGGACACTATAATGAAGGGAAGAGGAGGACTCCCAGGGTCAGAGGACTGGTGTGGGCTCCCTTGACCACTAGTCTTGATGCTCTCAAATGTTTCCCCTACCACTCCGGCTGCTTCACCATTAATGCTACTACTACTAACACCAACCACATCAAGTTCAGCCACAGAGTTTTCCTCACCAGTCTCACAGTCAGTAGTAATACGAGGATATTGTTGTTGATTACCCCCTCCTTCACTCCTAATGCTAACCAGCTGCTGGCCATTAGTAGAAGTACTAGCACTGGCGTGACTGCTTGGGAATGGCAAGTGTGCCTTAGGGTCCCTTGCTATCACACTTGGCATCATCTTCTCCTCCCCCTCCTGTGTACTACAAGACACACTAGCAGCAAAGTATTGGTGGCAGCAGGTTCAGCACTGGGGGCAGCAGGGGCAGCACATCTGACAGCAGGCACAACAATGGTGGTAGCAGTAGTATGGGCAGCACTTCTGGCAGCAGAGGCAGCACATCTGACAGTAGGCACAGCAATGGTGGTAGCAGTAGCAAGGGCAGCAGTTCTGGCAGCAGTTACAGCACTAGTGGCAGCATGGGAAGCAGGTCTGTCAGCAGGTACAGCACTAGTGGCAGCAGGAGCAGAAATGGAGGCAGCACGTCTTGCAGCAGGCACAGGCAGCTGACCTGCTCTCACTAGTATTACCTTTCTCTTCCTTCCTTCCCATTAATTTCCCCAAGATCTCCAGGGGTGATTTAGGGGGACTGGACAGCATTGGTTCAGTACTGCTCACTTCCTCCTCCTCCTCAGACTCAGTGGACACATTATAAGGGTCCTTCCAGTTCCTCTTTTTACGGTTCATAGTGACAGCAATCACTATGAGCCTCTCCTGTCTCAATTTAACAAACAAATAACAGCAGAACAGCACAGCACGTCTATATCTCTCTGTAGCTGCTTCTATTGTTTTCCACTTCCTGGAATACATCACGTTTTTATAGCGAAGAAGCAAAAACAATGTAAATCAATGGGTGAAAACTTTCTAGCCACTGAAAAATTGGCTGGGAATTTTGGCCAATGGGCGAAAAAATGAGGATGTTTTACTTGCTGTTTTAAAAGTGGATTTTTCCGTGAAAAAGCAAACAATAACATGGTTTTCAATGGACTTCTTGCAGGAACACTGCGACAACTTTCGCCCATCCCTATTCATGACCTGAGGGTGAGGCCTACCAAACAGAGGCCAAAAGAGAAGAATGTGTTACTGACAGAGAAGGTCTGTACTGAAGGAGCTTTGCAATTCTTTGGAAAGGATCTACATTGAGAGATTTGCTATTTTCAAACAACTTTAATCTGCACTGCAGGAATGAGGGAAAATTTCTGGACTTCAGGAGAGATGCCACCAAAAAAAGGCCTTGATGACAAACCGGATATATAAAATATAATGTGTAAAGAACTCTCCAGAGTCCAGCAGTTCACTATGGAAGAAGCTTCAACAAGGCTGGAATACAGTGAATCTTCTGACTCTTGGGAGGCAGAGACACACATTGAGAGCTCTCAGGGTAAGCTCTTAGAGGAAGCCACATATATGACTTAAATCAGCATCTGAGGATAGCAGAGGTAGACCTGAATGTAATGAAAGAAGAAGGAAAAAGGATTGAGAAAAGAAATGCAGACTGCTTACAAAAGGTTCACAGTGAAACGAGGCCCCCAATCTAGGCAAAGGCAGAGGAAATCTAAGATGCTTTCACTGAAGTAAAGAGGCAAAAGCAGGTAATTGTAGACAAGGTGGCCTTCCTTTGTGTTCAACAGACAGCAAGCAAGGAGGAAATGGAAAAGACTTGACCCGATGACAAACACATGGTAGAACTGATTAAATGCCACCCAAAGAAGGCATTTACTCATTCAGACCCCAATACATCAAATGCCTCGTGGGTCCCACCAATAAAGTCTTCAACAGGATCTCTAAATAGCCTCTCTGCAATTTCATCAAGTTCAACTTAAGTCAGGGATTAAGTAGAATGCCTGTCTTTTCATAGTATAATGAACTTAAAATGTTAATTAAAGCCCAGGAGTTAGAAGGGAGAAATAATAGAAATGTTATAAATGAACAGAACCTAACCTTTACAAAATAAGACACTGTAAACATACCTGTTGACATGTGTGAAATCTAAAAATAAAGAGTCTCACCAAGATCTTAAAGAAAGAGGGACCAATGGATTGCACAGTAATTCAAGTGGTGGCGACTGGACCCTCCAAGGCTGTGGAGATGCAGGAGGCCACCATGTGAATGGATCCCCAGGACACAAAGAATTCCATCAGCTGTGCAGTGACATTTTTTCTAAGGGGACACAGGGAGTGCTACACATGAATATGAAGTGACAGGGAGTGAACTTTCTGAGTGCAGGGGAACACTGCAGGAAAGTGGGGAGCTAGGGCTGATGCTGAACAATGAAAAGGACTGGCCAGCTCTTCCCAAGAGGGTGCACATGGAGGGCAATTGTAATTCAGGACATGGTCTATGATATGTTGGAGACATGAGAAAAAAACTGATATTGTTCCAAACACTGTTATATCTGTCCCAGAAGCTGTCCTTTTATTTGGACCAGTAACTGTCCAATCACTTACTCCATCTAGTGCTGTAGCTCCCTCATTGACAATGTCATCAGCTGTATTGACTTCCATTGAATACCCTGCCCCATTATTGAATGTACCATTGAACTTGGTGTGGCTCCTGTTCCAACATTTGCCTTGGTCCCTCTACTATCCCATTCTACCCTATCCACTGCCACAGCCCCTTCCCTTTTTCCTGTTCCATCCCCCATTATGGCAGCTCCTGAGTTGCAGGCAATAGTAAAGTTTTCCAATCACCTTTTGCTATATTTCTCCATAAATCTCTGGAAACCCTTCATAGAGGGAAGGTCCTTTGTAACCTAAACGCTGATCTCCTGGAATAAGAGGATTGTACAGAATCTTTCAGGGATTTCTTAACCCTTTGAGTGCCAGATGGGTACGCAACACATGGAAAAGCAATGCACTGCACACCCCTCTGGCACTCAAAGGGTTAAAGTCCCTGTAGTCATTAGTGGACTTCTGTGATTCTAGGTCTAGGTGGTGGGAGATGGTGAAAACCAAGAAGCTCTTCTACAGACTGTCTAGGAACCAAAATATTTATGAATATAAAACCTATCTTGATCTTAAGGAGAAGTTTGACATTTTAGTTTCTGAGAATGCTGATCCCACTTTGAATTCCAGAGTTAAGTCTCTTATTAGTGTTGAGCGAGCACCCCGATGCTCGGGTGCTCTGACCGAGCACCGCCGGAGGCTCGAGTGCTCGGCCGAGCACCCGAGCCCCATTGAATTGAATGGGGCGACACGAGCATTACACCAGGCACCCCCTGCTCTGATGAGGGGAGGGTGCCTGGTCAATGCCCCCCTTCATCTCCACAATGCCCCTCTTCCACAATGTCCCCCTTCATCTCCGCAATGTCCCCCTTCATCTCCGCTATGCCCCCTTCATCTCCGCTATACCCCCTTCATCTCCGCAATGCCCCCTTCATCTCCGCAATGTCCCCCTTCATCTCCGCTATGCCCCTTCATCTCCGCTATACCCCCTTCATCTCCGCAATGCCCCCTTCATCTCCGCAATGTCCCCCTTCATCTCCGCTATACCCCCTTCATCTCCGCAATGTCCCCCTTCATCTCCGCTATGCCCCCTTCATCTCCGCAATGCCCCCTACCTCCAGTCCCTGGTGGTCCAGCGGAGCGTCTTCAGATCTGTGCCTCCTTCGGCACAGATCCCCGCCACCCGAACATGCCGGGCGAGCACATGGCGGTACTCGTACGAGTACCGCCATGTGCCGAGCAGAGCGATGCTCGAGCCGATCCGAGCATCGGCCGAGCATGCTCGCTCAACACTATCTCTTATGTAGGATTGTCAATATAATAGGTAGTCTTCCTTGATTCATGATAGGGATTATGGTTCATACCACTCAACAGACCCTTAACAACATTGCAGGGAAGAAAGAAGTTGCTTGTAAAACTATTAATGCCCATGCAATTCAGAAAGGTCTAGTCAGGGGATCTTGGAAGTTGTGAATTATTTTTATTTAGTCTTCCTATGGACAAAAGTCTCTGATCAAACAAATTATGAACTTTCTAAGCCATACTTCCATTCCAGAGGATGTAGATATTCCTTAAAGGGATAGTAATACTTAAAATGTAAAAAAATATATGTTGTTGGGTTTATCCCCCTGAGTAAAACAAGAGTACTCCAACTGCTGAGAGGTGTTTTATTCAAAAGTTATTAATTTTCAAAGTTGAATTTTTTATGTGCAATATCACAGTGGCCTAAAATTGTACAGTGGCACTGTAGCTACACAATCCTATGGACAGCTCTGGACCCAGGACCATAAGTCTCCATAGGATGGTGTAGCAACAGCTCCACTGTACAATATCAGGCCACTGTGATATTGCACCTAAAAAATTCAACTTTGAAAATTAATAACTTTTGAATGAAACACCTTTCAGCAGTGGGAGTACTCTTGTTTTACTCAGGGGGATAAACCCTACAACATTTTTTTTTACATTTTAAGTATTACTATCCCTTTAAGTCAAACGTGGTATTAATTCAAATAATAAGAAAAAATCCCCAGGGTCAGACTATAGAAGGCACTTTTGGTTTTGCATCTCATGGAGATGAGTGTCTGGAAGTGTCTGTTTTCTTTCCATGAGACAGTCAGCCCTTACTGTCAAAAGGGGGTGACTCAAGCAAATGGGGACTGGGGATTCTGGCAAAGATCCTTTTTGTTTGTCTGATTTCATGAGTTAATCATGAATGCCAGTGGTTAAACTTGTCGGGTATGGCATTCCAGGAAAACTAGTATATTAGTTGCCAGCTTTGTATAAAGCTGCTGTAAGCTTTCCTCTGAATGGCTGGAGAGATGCAGCCTTTGAAGTCTGTTCTGGTGACAGGCAAGGTTGCCCCCTGAGCATCTTACTATACATATTTCATTAGGTCCTTTTCTGAGAAGGATTGAAGGCAGCATGCTTTGAAGGTGGTAGCTTATGCAGATAATGTCACCATTGTTGTGTCAAATGGGAATGAGGCAAATATGGTGGCACACATAGTATATCAGTGCTCTGAGGCCTCAGGAAAGAGGGTGAGTATTTTCCCCTCCCTGACGGTTTCCCAAATGCCATCCCAGAAATTTAGTTTTAGGGACTAAATTTGGCTATGGTAATTATGTTGAAACTTGGTCTTGCCAAGGTGGAGAGGTGGAAGAGGTAGAAACGAACATTCACGGAAAGGGTTAACTTGATCAAGATCTTATTGCTGCCCATCTTCTTGTATATTAGTAACTTGTGTGTTCTTCCAGCTCTTATGGGGAATCAGACCAAACTCTTTCAAAATTAATGTAACATATCTGGCAAGGAAAGAAGGCGGGATGGTTATGATTAATGAAGACACATCGTTAACTGTGGTTTAGACCATGTTAGGGCTCACAGGAGTACCAAAGACTGTCATGTTCTGCCCTTTTCTTTTCTGTTCAACTACTTCGGCCTTCTGTCATTCCTGTTTCTGTACTGCCATTCAATTGTCTGTTGGATTCCATCCAAACTAGTCATACTTAAACTCCTTCGACTCATTACATCCTCCCACTCCCGCCTACAGGACTTCTCCCGTGCTGCAACCGAGCTCTGGAATTCCCTCCCCCGCCCCATCAGACTCTCCCCTAGCCTTCAGATCTTCAGACGCTCCCTGAAAACTCACCTCTTCAGGGAAGCCTATCAACTACCTCCATAAATATTATCACCAAGAACCAACTATTCCCTGGAACACTACACTCACTAGCACTTTTCTCTCCCACCCACTGACTGGCAGCTCATGTGGCAGGAGGCACTTACACCCAATAGCACTTACACCTTCTGTGTCCTACCCACCTTCCTCTAGACTGTAAGCTCTCACGAGCAGGGCCCTCTGGTCCTTCTGTTCTCCACATATGATTTGTACTATTTAATATCTCTGTATGTCTATCCCCTATTTTAAAGCACTGCGGAATAAGTTGGCACTATTTAAATAAAGATTATTATTATTATTAGTAGTAGTAGTCTAACTTTAAGTTGAAGGCCAGTGAATTTCCTGCTCCTGTACAGCAACATACAACTGATACCACAAATATTATCTTTATCTTTGTCTGTTGCCCTCCGTTGGTTTCAGTAGGTAGTAGCTATCCCCTAAGCAATCATCAGGGGTGCAGCCAGCTCCTCCAGTCAGCACCTTTAAAATCGGCCTTGGCAGCAGCAAGACTGCATAGGGGGTAGACAATGCCTGCTAGCTCTGTATCCCACTCTACCAAAGCCTAGCATTTCACCTGTTGTGTACCTTTTACTAATGACTGTGTTGTGGTTTTGTCTGTGTATTCTGTATATACATATTAATATCAGTATGCCTTTTCTCTATGGAGTTGCTGCTCCACAGAGTATGGATTCAGGTGGCTTACACCGGGCGATCCCAGTGGCAAAAACTTGCTCCTACTGGCCATGAGGATCTTAGCACGCCACATGTGCTCTACGCAAGTCCTTCCTATGGTAAAACACACACACACACACACCTGAAATTTTGCCACAAGATTGACAATTTAAAGAAGTGAAAACGTGGAGCAATGTGGCATTGTAAGATTGTGTTGCAGTTTATAATGATATTGGCGTTGATATACTAAGGAAAAAAGGTGCAGTTCTGGAGAAAACTTACTGCACCAAATGGGACAGAGCTAGAGATCTTCAATGGGAGGCAATGAGTGTGTGTAAACAGAGGTACATATGTGGTGGTAGGACAGGTTTTTTGGGAAATGTGGTTCAGCCTGCACTTGATTGCTTAGCCATGTTATCTATGGTTGGTGAGTCTTCAAAGCTTGGCAGTGTGCTTGATGTGTGAAGTACAGACTTCATAGTTTTGGCTACCTGGCTCAGGACCTTTCACCTTGAGCTTGGTCTCAGGACTAGGGGTTATGGCTATTGGGCTAACACTTGCCTCATCTAGTTTAGTTAGAGAAGTGGTATTATAGCCCTGAGTTAATTAAAGGGGAACTCTCACCTCTATGAAAGTTCTCCTCTATGTAATCTTCCTTTAGCGTTAACATGTAATCTGTGGAGTTTTTTTTAAATGCAATACAGGCTATGCCAAAACTTAACATTTTAAAAATGAGCCAGTGATGTCACTTCAGGACCGGCTGCAGGTCAACTCTGTCCTGCAGCCTGTCAAACTTAGTCTCCTTTCCTCACCAAACAGGGCCTTGTTCTCACCTCCTACTCTGAAGGAGGATTTCTCCATGTGAGCTGGAGCGCTCTCATTGGCAAGATAGTACTCCAGCTGTACCTGCAGCCTGTCCTGAAGTGAATTTTTAAAAAGCAATACATTTCGGTATACCCTGTATTAAATTAAATTAAATTAAAAAAAAAAAAACAACAACCACAGATTACATGTTAATGCTAAAGGTAGATTCAATAGGAGAAAATTTTATAGAGGTGAGAGTTCCCCTTTAAGTATTATTTATGGTCATATATTATATAATTAACATTAGTTAGGGAATATTTAGTGAGTGTTAGGATGTTTTAAAACGGCAGATAGGTATTATAATTGTACAGCAAGCACTAGGATATGCTGTGTTTAAATTTTATGTTGTACATTGTTCAAAATGGGCATGGAGAAAACTAAACTGAACTAAGATATACAGCAACGAAAAATGCTAAACTGCAGAACTAATCTAAAACATTTACTGACGATAGCTAAATATTTTACCTAACTTTTAACTCTTTACACAACTAATAATTAATTGAGGGCAATACCACATTCAATTAAGAAGAGTGGATGGTGGTACGTGCCAGCCTTACAGCCGTTAACATGACTCCTGAGACCAAGACCAAAGAGCCATTCCTGAGCAAAATTTTAGACCTAGATTCATCTACAGGAAACACCATTTCAAGCTGTGACACTTGGCAAAAAGCCAAAAGTTGCACTTTGTGAACAACATTAGGGATGGATGACAATGTTCATCTCAAACCAAAATCGGTAAAAAATGGCACTTTCCACTTGGCAAATAATTTCCCGCAAAAAGTGACTTTTTCCGCCTAGTTCGTTCCACTGAAATCAGTTGGAACATTGAATATACAAGCCACATATAGCACATGTTATTTAATTTCCCAAATGCATAGTATAAAAGAGATATGAGGGTGTCTGTGTTGGTGGAGTGTGGGGAAAGTATAAGCTGAACAGGGGATGTTTTTTGGGGGTTGTGTACTGCAATTGGGGGGACAGTTAATAAAAAATAAAAATAAATACAATTAAAAAAAAACATAAGACCTGGTATAAAAGGGGTCTGAGGAGGATGCCTGTGTTTGTGGGTGGAGTCTGTGGAAAGAATCTGTTGAACAGGGAATTTGTTTTGGGGAGGGGGTTTGTTGACTGGTATTGGGGAACAGTTAAAAAAATAAAATAAGAAATCTGAGTGTAATGTGACAGAGACAGGGACCCCCTGATGTAAGCTGAGACTGGGGTACACTGATCCTTGATGTGATAGAGTATTTTGTAGCGGATGATTTGAAAGATTTGTTGTTAGCAGTACAAGCCCTGAGGAAACATTGCAGGACAAAAAAGTGTTTATGTTTTATGTAGGCATTATTTTTCTTCCTTTAGAACAAACCCTGAAAAAAAATGCACTTATGGCCTAGTGCCAGCAGGCCCTGTCGTGTTGGCCAGTGGCCATAGGACATTGTCAAATACACAATTATCGACTGATATTCTTGCTGCTACTGCTGAGTTGTTTGAGAAGCAGGATGATTAGGCAGCTCAAAGGAAATGGGATCAACAACAGCAGTAATATGGGTGATGAAGGTTCCACTTGCCACGACTAGCTCCAGTGATGTGCCTGAGGCAGTAGCAGCAGCATAACTAGCCTCCACCAGAGGTATATGTGTAGAAAAGTAGAAGTTGGCCAATAATGCTTCTCCACCTGCCCCTCCTCCAAAATCATGGGTGTATGGTTACTAGAATAGACATCTTTCCTTGAGAGCAGGAAATGTGCCTCTCACATCAGCAAATGCAATGTGCACAGTGTGTGTAAATAAGGGATGGACTGAGAACAGTGGGTACATCTGCACTCACATCAAACACCTGGCACAACTCTATTCAAACAACATGACACTTAGGGTCCCCAATGTAAAATCCCTCCACCAGAACCAAGTACTGCTGCTGTCACTATGCCCCTTGCCCACACCAAACTAAGGACACATGACAATTTGCTGTAAGTTTAATAGTAATGGGGAACTCTCCCTGCCACCAGCTTAGCATATTCTGTGGGAAGGAATCTCCTCCAATGCTGCTTTATGCCCTGCATGCTATTCTCCTCCATCACACTGCCATGTATGGTCAGTACACCACACAGTGTGCAATGGGTGGACACAAACTGACACATCCTGACATCTACAGAGTGGTTATCACTTGACAGCAGAGGTAACAAAAAATGAGGCACATTGGCAGAAGATATAGTTACCCTAGAGCAAGAAGGTAATGACGAACCAGGTATTTCACTCGTCATCAAACTTTAAGCCTCTGGCTGGGTTTCTCTATTCTCCTTCTTCATTGATCTCTGCCTCATCTCTTGTTGCCTTTGGGGAGAGTCAGGAGGTAGATCAACAGTGGTGCCCAATTTCTGTGTTGTGTGTTTGGCTTTAACATGTTTCATATAAATGTCATGGTGACTGTGTTTCATGTCTGTTATCAGGCGGTTGTGCCAAGATTTGTTCCCTCCTTTCCCCTTTTCACTGACTTGTCACAAATTCTGCATAGTGCTCTTGTTGATGACTGCAGTGCGCCTGCCCTAAATAAAAAGTAGTCCCACACCCATGACTTCCTTCTCAGTTTGAGTTAAAAGGTCATTAATGTATCTAACACAGCAACTTCACCATCATCGGTACCTCTATGCTGCTGCTGCTCGATTACAGACATCTCACCGGTTGGAGGAGGTGATGAGAAATCTGACATAGGATCTCCTATTGTCACACTTGCCTGTTTTGGCAGCACTAACAGCAGGCACAGGCAGCTGATCTGTGCTCCTGGTGGTGGTGGTGGTATTATTACTGTTAGGCAACAATTCTGCCTTCTTCAGGATATGTTCCACCTGGACAATGCTGTGGAGAGGAATGGGACTCCCAGAGTCAGGGGAATGGTGTGGGTTCCCTTGACAACAAGTCTGGACACTCTGCGTTACATCCCCTACTCTAACGCTAGACCCACCAGCTGCTTCACCAACACTGTTACTACTACTAACACCAACCACGTCAATTCCAGTCCCTGACCCTGAGTCTTCCTCCTCACTAGTAATATAATGATCACCATTCCTTCACTCCCAACACTCTGTTCAAGCTGCTGCACCTTAGTAGTAGTACTAGTACTGGGAATGCTTGTGAATGGCAAGTGTGACTTAGGGTCCCTTGCATCCTTTCCTCTTCCCACACTCTTGAGAACTACAAGACACACTGGCAGCTGGCACAACACTGGTGGCAGCACGGGCTGGCAGTTGACCTGTCCTGCTCACGCTATTTCCCTCTTCTTCCTCCCATGATATAAATTTCTCCAAGATCCCTAGGGGTGATTTAGGTGGACTGGCCAGCATCGGGTCTGGGGGGGAAGCAGGCAGTGCAGACCCTTCAATGCTGGTAGTGGTCACTTTCTCTTCCAACTCACTGGACATATAAGGGTCCTTCCAGCATCTACTTTTATTATTCTTAAAGGGATAGTAATATTAAGATGTAAAAAAAATATATGTTGTAGGGTTTATGTCCCCAAATAAAACAAGGGTACTCCCACTGCTGAGAGATATTTTGTTAAAAAAATTATAACGGCTCAAACTTGAATTGTTTAGGTGCAATATCACAGTGGCCTGAAAATTTACAGTGGCGCTGTTGTTACACCATCCTATGGAGATTTATTGTCTACAGACCAGAGCAGTCCATAGGATGGTGTAGCAACAGCGCCACTGTAAATTTTCAGGCCACTGTAATATTGCACCTAAAAAAATCAAGTTTGAGCTGTTATAATTTTTTAATAAAATATCTCTCAGCAGTGGGAGTAACCTTGTGTCACTCAGGGGGATAAACCCTACAACATATATTTTTTTACATTTTAAGTATTAGTATCACTTTAAACTTGCTTATAGTGATAGCAATCACTGTAAGCCTCTCCTACCTCAATTTTGAGCAAATGGGTGAAAATGGATGAAAATGGTGAAGATTTTAATCGCTGTATTTAAATGGAATTTTCCTGCAAAAAAGCGGACAACCATGTGGTTTTCGAGGGAACACGATGGGACCTTTCGCCCACCCCATACATAACATAGGAAACAAACACACCAATACAAAACAACTCCCTCCTCTTTGTCCTGGAACGTCCATTCAGAGAGATACCTATAGACCTGTGTAGTGGTCAAGTGAAGAAAGTTTGTAGTGGGGAGGATGGGAAAGTCCACTCTACACTGCAACTGAATAAAGATGTACATGCATGGAGCCAATAGTTCAAGGCCTACCTCACTTCCGACTCCAGCCTCCTTGCAGGGGTGTACGTATACATTTTACAGGGGGGACAAAGCCATAATATGACCCTCAGGCCAGCCCATCCAGCCCCTTTATTTATATGGAGAGGGTAATTGTAGAAGGGGGGGGCAAGTGTGCCCCCCCTTGCCCCCCCGAGGACTCCCATGCCTCCCTGCCCAGCAACCAACCTCTGGTCAGGATAGAAGCCCCCAAGACCCACCACATAAAGTACCTCTTCCACCTTCCTCCCATAGCCCCTTTTAAGTCCCTTCTGCCCTAGGTTCCCTTCAGGGTTTCCAACCAAATATGGGTTTGCTTGTTTTTTTGCATATTTGAGTTACCAGGGGTACCAGGATAACGTAAATCTGGTGAGTTGCAGAAGGTGTAGATGCAGCACACCCTTGGAGATGACGGACCCTACAACTACCCCTTTGAGAGCCATGTACTTATATCACTGCAGCACTGAATATAATGTAGATGGATCTGCGCCTCTGATTCCTACTCACATTACATTTGAAATCAATATCCCAATTTTGTATTATATTTTTTTATCCATCATTTACTCCTCCCCTCCTCTCTTTTTTATTATTTAACCCCTTAAGAACCAGAAGGGTGTGCAATAAATCATTATACACCCTGTTGATCCTTAAGGAGTGAATAAAATCATATGCTTTGACTTAGGCACAGCAGTGGTGTCACTCTTCTTCCATTTTATTACGAGAAATTCAGAGAAATTACTGCTATTAACCCTTAGAGTGTCAGAGGGGTAAGCAACATATTACTGTGTAATGCTTTGGACACTCTTTTGGCAAGCAAATGGTTAACCCCTTGGATTCTAGCGACATCTCTAGAATTGATGGGGTTAAAGTTTGCTGCTGATAGTATTGCTTGCGAGCCCCTCTAGCATCCAAAGAGGTCGTTTTAATAAGAAGGACTGAAGCAAACCAACTTTGCCATAGGGTACAATTAGAAATTCCTTTTGAGTTAAATGGTTGTTTTAACCCTTTCAATGCAAGAGAGGCCTCTGCTAATTTAAAGTTAACACCTCAAATGCTAGAGAAGTCTTATCACCCACTGATGAATTTCAGCCTTAGGCCTGGGTTCCTTTGATAATGCTATCAAAGATATTATCTACACACTATAAAGAGAAACATTCAGGAGAGGGCTGGAAACTTGTGGTCTGGAGGGCAATTACAATCAAGTGGCCCAATTTTACTATCGTTCCAGCCCACTGTCCCAGCCCACCCCCTTTTGTTAATTTTAAAATTGCCATTAACCCTTTGAGTGCAAGAGGGTTATGCCATGCATTGCTTTGCAATGCGTGGCATACCGCTCTGGCACTCAAAGGGTAAGTGTTGTGAAGTAAGGCAAGCAATACCACAAAGCTTACAACTGAAATGGGGATAAACTGGTGCAACTACAGAGCTTACACTTTAAATAAAGTTGCACTAGTGATACTATAGAACTTACAAGAGAAATGGGTTATGCTATTAGTGTAGCTCCACTTGGAGTGTAGCTCCATTTCAATTGTAAGCTCTGTGGTATCACTAGTGTAGCTACATTTGCAGCAACAAGTGGGAGTGGCCCACCAGCCCAGACAAATTGTCCCCCTGCCCCCCAGGCCAGCCCTCCCCTGGAAACATTTAACACCTTAAATACTACAGAGACTTCCAACACACTGCAAAACAGTGAATTGAAGACCTTTCTAGATTTCACAATGTTTGAAGCCTATTTTAAATTGTATTTATCCCTGTGGTGTTGCTGGCTCACTCTACACATAATTAGTCCATTTATTCTTAGTAAATTAGTCTTTAAGAGTTAAACGATTCTTCCCTGTAATACAGAACTGTCCTGTATACCTATGTTCTGTTACTTAATAAAATAGCCTTTAAGAGTTAAAAGATTCTTCCCTGTAAAATAGAACTGTCCTGTATCCCTATGTTCTGTTACACAAGCCAGAGGCTATTCTGATCTTTATACTAATTTGCACAGAATTTAAACTAATTTTATTTCCATGTCTTGCAATTCTGTAGCAACAAAACTGCACAAAAAGGGGACAAATTAAAATTTACAGTTGTCAAGATAAGCCATTTTTGCTTAACAGTGTACAAATGTTCCCTGGTTTGAAAGCAGAAATAGATTTCATCCAAACGAACATACTCTTGGAGTTACTACTGTGTGGTGACAATGGGGTACTGTATTTCATGGAAGAGCAGCAGCTCCAGAATACAATATGTTTTCAATGATTTGAAGTGGTTGAAAATAAAAAAGATATTTATTATTATGACTATATCAGGCATCTCATAAAAAGGCATATTGTGGTAGGTGCATTTTGGTACATTTGGGATCCCATGCCAATAATGGGGTATCATCTTTAATGTAAGGATGGTATCTACTGAATACAATGTTCCATGCTCTTCAAAAGATTTTAGACCTTTTAAGTGGTGGGAAAAATGTATGTATGTATATATATTTTGTGACAAAAGTACTCTTTAATGTTTTGTACCTTCTGTCTTGTGATCAACCTGTATGAACACTCTTCTATGTTGCAGAGATACACACACACACACACACACACACACACACACACACACACACACACACACACACACACGAGGAGTGGTGAGACAACTGCATAAAAAAAGAATAACCCCCCCCCAAATCCTTGTTCTATTGAGCACTAACTAAACACATCAGCTCCTGACTGTTTTTGGACTGCTAGTCCGATTACCAGCTCAGAAAAACAAAGGTACAGCAGCACAGTCCACCAGGCACATGTAAACACACAAATTGAAGGCTTTCAGATGTTAATTCCTTTCTCCCTGGAACTCAAAAAGAGAGCCTGTCTCAGTGCAGGGGGAAGAATTTGACTGATAGCTGCATTAATTCACAGATGTAGGTGAGTGAAAGAAGGGAGTGATAGAACTCTTGGTGTGGATTCCTCACCTGACATATGTCAGTTACTATGAGTGGAGCAGTGGCCTGCCCTTTTCTCCAAATGCTCCATCCCAAAATACACAGATTTGTATAACAAATTACCTATACACTAAATTTTCCTGGGGTTTATCAGGGTGGATACCTTGTAGGATTTGGGGATATATATATATATATATATATATATATATATATATATATATACCCTCCTGGGACTCTATCACACACACACACATATATATATATATACAGTAATGTGCTGTAAAGTAAAAATGCTTTCAAAGACAGACATGTTAATAGTTTATTTTTCTCAATTAACAAAATGCATAGTGAGTGAACAGAAGAAAAATCTAAATCAAATCAATATTTGGTGTGACCGCCCTTGTACCAAACAGGTGCTAATGAACATCAATTTAATATGTAGTTTGGAACACAATCATTAATTGAAGCAGAAACAGGAGGAATAAAACTCAGTGAGGAACAGCCAAACTCAGCGAACAAGGTGAGTTCACTGAAGACAGTTTAATATCAAAAGTCATACACCATGGCAAGACTGAGCACAACAACAAGACACAAGGTAGTTCTACTGCATCAGCAAGGTCTCCCCAGGCAGAAATTTCAAGGCAGACAGCGGTTTCCAGATGTGCTGTCCAAGCTCTTTCGAAGAAGCATAAAGAAACAGGCAACGCTGAGGACCATACATGCAATGATTGGCCAGGCAAACATAGTTCAGCAGATGAAAGTCACATCATGCTTACTTCCCTTCACAACTGGAAGATGTCCAGCAGTGCCATCAGCTCAGAATTGGCAGAAAACAGTGGAACCCTGGTACACCCGTTTACTGTCCAGAGAAGTCTGGTCAGAAGTGGTCATCATGGAAGACTTGCAGCCAAAAAGCCATACCTCCGACGTGGAAACAAAGCAATGCAAATCCAATATATATGAAAACACAGGAACTGGGGTGCAGAAAAATGGCAGTGGTGCTCTGGACTGATGAGTCAAATTTTGAAATATTTGGCTTTATCAAAAGGCAGTTTGTTTGCCAAAGGGCTGGAGAGCGGTGCAAGAATGAGTGAAGCATGGTCAAGGTTCCTTGCAAGTTTGGGGCTGTCTTTCTGCAAATGGAGTTGTGGATTTGGTCAGAATTAATGCTATCCTCATTACTGAGAAGTACAGGCAGATACTTATCCATCATACAGTACCATAGGGAGGCATCTGATTATCCCCAAATTTATTCTGCAGCATGAAAACGATACCAAGCATACAGCCAAAGTCATTAAGAACTATCTTCAGCATAAAAAAGAACAAGGAGTCCTGGAAGTGATGGTATTGCCTCACAGAGCCCTGATCTCAACATCATCGAGTCTGTCTGGGATTACATGAAGCAAGTAAATCAACTGAGGCTGCCTATATCCGCAAAAGAACTGTTGTTAGTTCTCCAAGATGTTTGGAACAACCTATCTGCCAAATTCCTTAAAAAACTGTGTTCAAGTGTACCTAGAAGAACTGATGCTGTTTTGAAGGCAAAGGGTGGTCACACCAAATTTTTAATTTGATTTTATATTTTTTTCTGTTCACTTACTGTGCATCTTGTTTATTGATAAAAAATAAACTATATATCATGTCTATTTTTTTTAAAGCATTCTTACTTACTTTACAGCATTTTTCACACCTAAATAAATAGAAAATCCGGTGCTTGGAGTTCAGGACTGTGAATGGAGGAAAGCAAACTGGGTATAAAAATAAACCAAATGAAGCTAAATACTATATATAAATCAAAGTCAAATATTGGAGTCTTATATAGAGAGGATTGTCCAAGTTATTAGTGCCTGTTGACCCAACACTTGTGATTTTGGTGATGCTGCAGTTTCCCTGAGAAGCCTCAGATTCCGTGGGCAATTGATATATGAAAATAGAACAAAAAGAGAGGGAAGGGAGTGCAAACAGAACCATTAAGTGTAGTATTAGATATAATAATAAGACATAACAAATGATAATATCATTTATTAATTGACTTAATTTGTATAAAATATACATAAATAAAATAGTCCAAAGGACCTAAGGACCCATGACAGTAGACCTATCCAAAAGGATATCAACCGTATTGCTGGTCAAAACTAAAATAAGATAAAATATAATTATGTCTAAGACAGTATAATAATATATATATATATATATATCTAAAAGCACAGTTTTAATGAAAAGCAGTCAAAAAGAACTTTCAATCATAATAAAAGGACTAGTCCATAGTAAATCAAAGTCTTGAATATAGGACTAATTGTCTATTGATAAAAGTCCACAGTTCTACAGGTGAATAGATAATATCAAAGCATAGATGTGGTTGCACAAATTGGAATATCTAAGCACACAACATATATCAACAATCCAAGTGGCAAAGTAATAGGTGGCGCCTTACCGGATCAAAGTATACAAAGAGCAGTATACTTACTCAATCCTTGGCCGATCTCCACCAATGCCAATGCTTTGCCACAATGTTGCAAGGATACTGGTGTGCTTCAGTCGATATCAAACAATTGGCAATCAAATCTTTGTAGGTGAGGGGAAGTTAATCACTCGGTGAAGAAGTTTATAGATAGCTTTATCTGAGTTGATATCAGCTGAAGCACACCAGTATCCTTGCAACATTTCAAGAGACATTTTTTGTAAAATACAGTTCAGCTCCCCTGTGATATGTCAGCTCATATAAATGGGCTACCATCTTTCTACAACTACTGTATACAGTAGGAAATTACTTCGTTTTCAAATGTTTTAGTATATTTGAAGTGGTGCAAATGTAAAATGTAAATTTCTGGAAATATTTGTACAGCCTAAGGTTAGAAAGACAAGCAGACTCTTATTTGATTGTAGTATTTTTCTTTTCAAAATGGTATGACATGTCTATTTTTACAGTCACTTTAGAATAGGAATGTAATATTTGAAATAATCAAAGAAAATAGAAAGATTGCTGTTGGTGAAATTTTCTGTTGCTGCAACCCCCTACTGTATTTCAGCTAATACCAGTAGAGTATCAATTTACTCAGGTGGAGTCTAGCTACCTATTCTGATATGAAATTCCTTGATTTCAAACATTTCTCTATCTTTTGATGTAATGGAAATGTAAAAAAAAAAAAATGTTTTTTGCTATAGTGTCACATTTTGCAGAATTTGTAGCTGATTATTTTTGAGGCACAAATACAATGAACGTTTTTTGCAACTGAAATTTTGCTTTCTTTTAAGAATCTATAGTACTGCAAAGTTCCGTGTTTTTTCCCATTTGTTTTATTCCCAAAATGCAGAATTGTGCAAAATGTTAATTTATATAGTAAGACCTACATATAAAACCGCAATTGTAGTTCTTTGCAAATATGCAAAGTTGCCATTGTAGAGCTCAATGTATTTGCCAGAAGAATGTAGAAAAGAAAATTGACTGCCACACAGTTGTTTGTCAATTATTTTATTTAAAAAATACATTTTTAATTCTGGATATATTTTCTCTGCCATGGTAGGTGGCACTAACAAATCAGTGTAATGTTCTAGACGTGCCGAAAAATTATATATGTGGCTTTTACACAAAATAAAATCAAGGAGATAACTGGCCTTATCAAATGTGTGGTCAATTGAATATCTGCTCAGAGGCTAGTATGCACAACTAATTTCAGAATTTGTTGCTACAGAAAAATAAAATACATAGTGTATGTGAGATTCTGTGGCTACCAGTGGACAAATCTGTGTGTCAGAAAGTGTATATGTGGTTCTGTGGCTACCAGTAGAAAAAGGATGTGGATGCAGACACCCCAGACAGTGTATGTGTGGTTCTATGGCTACAATGGACATTAAAACAAGTCTGAGGTTTCAGACAGTGTATGTATTTTTTCTTGACTACCATGCATACAGCAGTGGTTCTCAACCAGGGTGCAGTGGCCCTTTTGCGTGCTGGCAACATCCACCTAGGATTTTTTGCTTTTATCTTGCGAGTCCAGGAGTGGAATGGACAAATATGTCATTAATTACATATCAAGAAATGACTTACTCTATATCCTCCAATGTGTTGTCTTGCTGGTGTTATGGTTGCAGTAATTAAGGCAGCTATAGACATAGAAAGACCTACTTTCAACCTGAATATGGTTAATATTGGCTCCTATTACCGAAAGCTTGGATGGAAGTTTTTCTTTCAGTATGGAGATGACTATTATAATTGTTCTGTGCTGACTGTGAAAGGATCATATTGTTGTTGTCCTTCAAATTTATCATTGAGTTATCTAATCCTCTGAGCTCTTACTTTATCAGTGTGGTCTAATGCAGGGATCTTTTTTTCTTCTAAATCTAAATAAAATGTGGTGCTTCTGAGGAAGATTTAGCAGGTGACGCTATCTCCCCAAGCTCAAATATGTACTCCAGTACCTTTGCTGTGGTTTTGCTTCATTAATTAATCCATTATATAAGAATATCCAGTATCTAAAGAACACCTATATTACTAGTTAAAGTTGTTGTTACTATAATGTGGTTAGTCTTCCTAGGAGAATTCTTCATGTTGGGTAGACCAAGCCATCTTCTAAACCGGTGGATGTGGTAGCGGATAAGAATGATCAACACATCATTAATTCATCTTTCAGATCAAATGGAATCAAAATGTTGAAAATTCTGAGTCTGTCCCAGTCAATCTGGAAAAAGCAGCTGAGGTGTAGAAGGAGGGTGGGAGAGAGGATTAGAGACAGAGGGAAGGTGGTAATAGGGGAATAAGGTAGCAGTGGGATAACAGGAGAGATGGGACCAGAGAGTCTGAAAGATAATGGGGCCGGAGGCACTAGAACAAGAGATGGATGGTACATGTCACAATGAGGACTGGGAGTGCAGGAAAGAGAAGGCAGGTGCTAAAATTAAGGTGAAAGAGTGGGGGAGAGCAGAAAGGAGAAGGTTGGCGATAAAGAAAGAAGGTAAGAGACCAGAGTAAAGCAGGAGAGATTGATAGAAATGGCTAGCAAACCTGCACATAGAAGGTGTACCTTGTTCACACATGTGATCCAGACAGGAACATGTTATGATTGTCATTTGAATGTAAGAGAATATATATATATTTTTTTTTATTTTGTTCGTGGTTTTTTACCTCATCTTTTCCTGGATGTCACATGATTTCATTTCCTACTATCTATTTAAGAGACCAATGACACAAATCTAGTTTGCAAAAGTGTTTTGTAAATACACGTTCTTTAAGAATGCCAGACTATTTTCTTTAGTGGCAAATGCCTTGTTGAACTCAAGTAAGGGTGATGTATGAAAAAGATTTGGAGCAACTGCATTTTAGGGTACAAAAATAAAAATTTCCAAATTCCTGCTGTTATTTACAACTGACTGTAAACATTTCTTTCTTTGAGAAATATTGTTAACACGTAAAGGACCAGAGGGGTGTAAAATGAGTTTTACAACTCATAGCAGTGCAATAGCTACAGAAAATCCATCCACATAACTTAATCCTTTATGTTCCATTGATTCTCAGGTTTTGAAAAAGATTACTGTAACTTTAATTATATTCTTTGTTGATAATACCATGTTGCAGTATTCTATGATGCCTTATGCAGATAGCAAAAGATGACCAATTTAACAAACCATCTGTATCGCAGGGGCAAACAGTTTCAAGTTGGACTTTTAATGTCCTAAATGCCAAAAATATATCCATTATATTGCTTTGCAATGTGTAAGAGGCATTTCTAAGATTGCATTTAAATCAATGAGAATATTTAGTTATCCTGTACAGGACAGTTTTTTCCAGTTCTGCATAGTACATCAGACTCAATGGAGTGAATACATGATGGCAATTCTACCCTAAATCAGTCTCTGGAGTTGATTCTAAGACCCTGTGCTTGCCCAATGCCAATTTAATAAACTATGTACATCTAAATGCCAGCAGTGATTATATTCTATAATATAACCAGAAGTGTAACCACTGGTTCCAGTGGCTGTCTGTAGAGCTGCACTGGCGGATTCATACACTGGTGCCAATATTTTTTGTCCATATTGCTGAAGTGGGAATTAAGGTAGATTGGGATTCCAGTTGCAAAACCAAGAAGGCATCATATAGCACTTCAACTGAATATTATTGGGACATTGTATTCAAAAGAAAGAGATTCTGTATATGCAGTTTACAATGCAGAGAGATAATGGCTTGTACTTGCCACTGGAGGGCAGTAGCACAGCATAAAAGCAGTATACACAATAGAAATGTGGTGAGTCTAAAGGCTCCAGAATGGCAAGGATTTTTTAAGCATCTGTTGTTCATGCCTTCAGTAAACCTGTACATACTACATACTCTCTCTTTCTCTCTAGCTCTCTCTCTTTCTCTCTCTCTCAATGTTTTGAGTGATAGAGGTGCCCAACATATTGTTTTTTAATGTAATGGCCACCACTCTGCTGCTCAAAGGGTTAATATATAGGATGCTTTAAAAAAGATACATGTGCAATGGTAAGATCCACAATTTAACACCATTTATCAGTATGGTCTTCTGCCGAGCAATGCATTGCGGACAGGGAAGTAAATATAAGTAGTAAGATATTACTTGTTTGGAAAGTAAAATAATGACAGGTAATGCAGTGTAAGGGATATGCCTACATCTCTACAGGACTAACTGATTTGAAATGTAACCTTGATTCTTTGGGGTATATTTTTCATAGCGACTGATTAGTTATGAAGAACTGGTGTAATTCTGGGCCAAACCAGCGGCACCATACGGTACAAATAAATTTACCTAAATTTAGCTTGCTTTCGCTAGAGTGCAATGCATTGGAGACTTTTCTACAAATAAAGGGGTTGAAAGCCTCATTTAAATATGGAAACATTTTATTTGTATCCAATGGTTCAGTTAATTTGTTTCAGAATAGCTCCAGTTATATACAGGGTAATGAAAGTTCCTTTGGCCTCAGTAATTCTGAAGCAAAAAATGGAGGGGAATAACACAGACAATGTAGAATGGTCAGTAAACTGAGTTCTCCAAGTATGTACAATATGGATGGTGAATCTAAACAGATAAGTGTTTTAACCCTTTGAGTGCCAGAGTTTTATGGAATGCATTGCTTTGCAATGCATTCCGTACCACTCTGGCGCTCAAAGGGTTAACCCTTTCATTGCTAGGGGTGACCATGTCCTATGCATTGCTTTGCAATGCATTGGACATTCTTCTGGCACTGAGAGAGTTAAACAGTAAGTTGTCAGAAAATAATTAATATAAATCCCAGTAATTTAACCTAATAATGAAAAGAAGAAAAAAAAAACCTTTAGCAATTCATTCTGAGATAAAAAGATACATTTCTCCAAACGTATGTTTTCCAACTCACTTAGGTTTCAAGCCTCACTTGGTGCTCATATAGATAATAATAATAAAACCTGGGGGGCCACAAACCACAGACTAAAAAAATCAGTGGCGTAACTAGATGCCACTGGGCCCTGGTGCAGACATTGTCATGGGCCCCCCTGGACCACATTGCCCCGCCCAAATCTTCACATTGCCTCTTACCTCCAACTCCTACCCACTCCCACGCTATTCTCAGTAATACAGAGCGCAGACTGAGTTGCTGGGGGCGAGTGACGAGGGGGTCACAGTGGGCAGCCAGGCCCCTGGAGTGACGGGCCCGGTTGCAGGTGCGACCCCTATTGTTATGCCACTGACAAAAATGGAGGGAGAATGTAGAAAGTAACCATTACAAGAAAACGGAGTGAAGACAGATTACACAAAATGAAGCAAGGATAAACAAGAATAAAACAAGTACACAACAAATGTAGCATGAGACAGTATACAGACTACTGCAAATACACACTATATGGAGAATAGATCTAATAGAATGACAGTAGAACAAATTGATAAAATAAGTGTTTTAAACAGTAAGTTGTGAGGAAAAAAAATATAAAACCCAGAAAAACCATGCAAAAATAAAAAAAAAACTCTTTAGCTACTCACAATGAAGCAAACAGAAAAATGTCATCAAAATAATGTTTTACAACTTATGGTTCAAGTCTCAGTTGGTATTGCAAAAGCAGAACTCCTCCAAAGCAAGCTGTTCTAGAATGGCTGAGATGCTCTTATGAGTGTAGCAAACAGTTGAGGGGCACAAGACAGACCACAAAAAATAGATGAAGAGAAGTCTGCAGGAAAGTAACCTCTACAAGTAAATGGACGGGAGGAAGTTATACAAAATGGAGGGAGGGTAATTCAGGAATCTTACAAGCACATACATAATGCAGAATGGGGTAGTAAACTAACTACATGGGATTTGCAAAATGTTTCACCTCAAAAGAGAAACAGGCCAAAAATGTCACTTCCCACAGAGCAGTGTATTTCCCATGAAGAGTGTCAATGTTTGTATGTTTTTCAATGTTCTTATTGCTTTGAAACTAATTGCACTGTCCCATCCCACTTGGTAAGTTCCACTTCTTCTGCTTGTTTAGTATAAAAGGGGTGTCAGATTGCAGCAGCATGCCAGTCTGTGCTTGTCAGAGAGAAAGAGAAAGCAGCAGTATATTTTGAAACTAGAAAAGATAAGCAAATAAAGTGGAGATGGAGTTCAGTTTAGGGAGTCTTGTGGGCAGGCAGAGACAGGTAGGCGATCCAGGTTTCATTCTGAGCTGGCTGAGCCAATGTGACTGACACATAAGCTTTGCAGACTGACACAAGAGACACAGTAGTACATTCCAGTACTACATACTCTCATATCTTTGTCCATTCCTCCGGTTCTCCTAAATAGCAAGTACTCCTAGCCAGCATTTGTACATATTATTTCTTGGTTACAAAACCCCAAATTCTATTATATATCTGGAGGCAACTTTGCCTGGCCATCTGACCCCTCTTTGTTTATACAGGTGAAAAGGGGGATTTAGGGCATGATTTAGTAAACAAATAAGAGTTTCAGTGAACTGAACTGGGTAAGTTCCAGTCTCAAAACCATAATTGCTGTTATGGTATTATTTTGAAAGATTGTACTTCTTTCTCACCAAAGGAAAAAAAAATAAATGAAATAAAAAATATGTTGTCAAGGAGTACACAATAATTTAACCCCTTAAAGACCCTGGACGTGCCAGATCCATCATGCAGGTTCTGGGGCTTAAGGACCAGTGAAGGTCTTGGCACGTCATGGAATGCTGGGTCCCCACGCAGCTGCACGATGCTCAGGGACCCCCAGAATCCAATGCAAAAAAACCCCCAGATCCTTGGTCCTTAACTGCTGGCCGCATGCTGCATAGGTCAGACATTAAGGGGTTAAAGGATTTGAGCATCTTTCATTTTTTGGTCATTATTTCCTATTAAGTAAACTAGGTATGTCAAACATATCAGTGTGTGACCCTTAGGCTGATGGGCTGTCTTGCAGCCCATCATCTTCCCAGTGAACTCCTGTGTAGATTCAAGGGATTAAAACTGAATGTTTCTTTAGACTCCTGCATACATTTAAGGGTTTAACCCCATTTAAAGTAATGGGCATTTTTATTTGTTGTTTTTGATACACATGGTTTGCCCTACAATTCTACCACTTTTTGTTGGTGTACATTTTCATCCTCCACATAGCAAACTATGTCTTCTCATCAAGATAAAGATTAGCATTTCTGGAGTAAATCAGCTGCACTATATGAGGAAATGAAATTCACATTGATTTAAATGGGGCTTTAAACCCCTGAATGCTAGAACTGTCTAAACTTTAACCTAACCCCTTAATGACCGTCCGATCTGGCACGCAGGCGCTGTTAAGGTCCATGGAGTGTTCTTTTTTTTTTGATCTTGCTATTTTGGGATGGCAGAGCTGCATTTAGCAGTGCTGCCATCCCAGAATTCCATGACATGCTGGTCCTTAAGTGCTGGGACCAGCTTGACAGTCTTGGCACATCATGGATTATGAAGCTTTGATGTTAACCCCATTTAAATCAATGGAAATTTTTATTTATCCACTATAAAACAATTGTTTTGCTCCACCTTTCTTAATGCCCATTGAGGTGCTGACTTCTCTTCTCCATCTATATAATTTTTGAGTGTGTGGGTGGTGTTGGCCACCTGTTTATGTTAGGTGAGATCTGCTGGGGTTGGGTCCCCCCCTAGTGTTCTTGGAGATGGGGCAAACCAGCAGTGGTTTAGAAAAAATGTATTTGTTTGTGAAGGAAGGAAAAGGGAGAGACTTGCCATAGAAGATGTTGGAGGGGAGAGACCTGTCTGAGAGAGACAGAGACCTTGAGAGTTGGGGAAAGAGAGACTTTGCATATTTTAGAAGAAGACACCTGTGGAGGCATGAAAAGATAACAGAGATATGGGTGGTGGGGCAGGGGAACAACTATGATTAGAAAAAGGCAGACAAGATGTTGTGTGTGTGATTCTGTTACTACCAGAGGGAAAAGGCTGGGGAAGCAGACAGTGTATAGGGTGGTTCTGTGGATCTCATTAGACAGTGGAACCAGGCTGAGCAAGCAGACAGTACATGTGTGGATCTGGGGATAGCAGTGGGCAATGGAACAAGGTTGGGATGTCAGGCAATATATGCAGAGTTCTGTGATTACCACTGGATAAAGGAACAATGCTGAGGTGTCAGACAGTATATCACAGGTCCCAAAAATCATAAATTATATACACACACACACATAGTACTGTGCAAAAGTCTTAGGCAGGTGTGAAAAAATTCAGCAAGAATGTTATAAAAATCAATATTTGGTGTGACCGTCTTTATCACCCTTTAGTGCATCCTCCTCCTGGTGTTTCATCCAATATAGGGTTAAACCAAGGAGGATGTGGACCAAGCCTCCGAATAGTAAGGGGACTGTATGAGAGGGAGGCAACAGCACATTGCAGAGACACCACCACGTGCAGGGAACCCACAACTCAGAACGCAAACCATAGATATCCTATATAATCCTATATAATAATTCACTAGAAAGTTTGTAAGAATGCCTTTGGAGAGCCCCTCTCTGTATCAGCCTCATCACGGAGAGTCTCTACTGCACTTGCCTGCACCGTGACCGGGTAGCACTGTATCAGCCGCGGAGTGGGCAGTCTCTACTATGCATGACTGCCCCGCGACCGACTGGCACTGTATCAGCTGCGGAGTGGGCAGTCTCTACTGTGAATGACTGCCCCGCGACCAGCTGGCAGTGGCACTGTGGCCCGTGTAACGGGCTCTTCAACTAGTAATGTATAAAGTAAGAAGACAAACTTAATGAAGATAGAATATGTAAGGAAAGTCTCTGTATGATAAAGAAACTGCACAACTTTGCAATGCATTGGGGACCTCTCCAGCAATCAAAGGGTTAAACTTATACAAGTAGAAAAACAGATGACACCGCAGCATAACCATTCATCATATATGTCACTTATAACATTTCCAATGGTTGCAATCCCACCACAGACCAGTAAAATGACTGGTGACCAAGATATTGCTTAGGATTTGGCACCATTCTGTAATATCTAGTGTCTCACCCAATATAGACTGGAGTGTGCATTTTAGTTAATATATTTATTTGCAATCACTCAAATGGTTAAACCAAGGCAGCTGTTGAACAGAACCTCTAAACAGTATGGGGACTGCATGAGAGGGCGGCAACAGCATGAGGGACAGACATAAGGAACGTCTATCTTCCGGCTGTCCGTTCCTCCCATGTACACTGCACCCCCTGTACCCAGGGTATCTGTGGCTCAGGAAGAATCTATGCAGTTAGGTCTGGTGCGTGGTCCCCTATCGGGGGACCATGCACCTGAACCTGTGCCTGTATTGCGGTGGAAGCGGGCACCTCCTCTGGAATTGTAGCAAGAGACCTCAGAACTCCAGAAGTAAGGCTACGCCCTGTGGTGTATGGTTGGGATCCTCAGTTTCTATTTCTAACCATTTGCCTCTTATGGTTTGTTTACAGTGGGACCGTAAGAAGCACACCGCTCCTGCTGTTGTCGACTCGGGTGCCAGTGGGTGTTTCCTGGACACCAAAGAGGCCGCACATCTAGGGGTTCCATTGGTGACGAAGGAACTGTCATTGCACCTCCAGATGGCTGATGGAAGACTACATCAAAGTGGCCTGGTTCTTCAGGAGACTCATATTCTTCATTTGTCCATCGCACCACATCATCAAGAGCATTTGTGCTTTGACGTTATCTCTTCTCCCTTGCACCCTCTCATACTTGTGTTACCCTGGTTACGGAAACACAATCCGTCTATCGACCAGTCCCTTGGAACCGTCTCGTTTCCTTCTCCACAGACAGAAAGCCCGCATCTTCTTGTCACACAATCTGTATCACCACAAGCATTGCCCCCCTGCGTACCATGAGTTCATCCATCCTTCCACATCACCGGCTGGGGCAGGGATTTTCTTTGTTGAGAAGAAGGATGGAGGCCTACGGCCTTGCATGGACTACCGGGCCCTGAACGACATCACAGTAAAAAATCGGTACCCACTTCCTTTGAAACCATAGTTACTAGAGCGTATCTCCAATGCTACTGTCTTTAACAAACTGGACCTACGTGGGGCCTACAATGTGGTTCATGTCAGAAATGGAGATGAGTGGAAGACAGCCTTCTGCACTCGCTACAGCCACTTCGAATACCTGGTGATGCCCTTCGGGATATGTAACGCTCCCGCAACCTTCCAGTGTTTTATTAATGATGTATTTTCTGACCTTCTGGATCAGTACGTGGTGGTATACCTGGATGATATCTTGGTGTTTTCACCTTCGTTGTCCGAACACCGGCAACATGTCCATTCCGTCCTGGCACACCTGCGGACTCACTCACTGTACGCCAAGATTGAGAAGTGTGCTTTTGAGGTGCCAGAGGTTGAATTCCTGGGGTTTCTCATCTCCCCAGGTCATGGGAAAATAGACCCTCGCAAGATATCTGCAATCCTTGCCTGGCCTACACCTACGACCAAAAGAGCAGTACAGCAATTAGTTGGGTTCGCCAACTTCTACAGTCGGTTTATCAAGGATTTTTCTAAACTCGTTGCACCCATCACAGCTCTTACAAAACAGGCTGTTCCCTTCCAGTGGACCACCGCTGCTGATCTGGCCTTCAGCAGGTTAAAGAAGCTCTTCACACAGGCACCTGTTCTGTCTCAACCTGATATCCGGAGACCGTTTGTACTGGAGGTCGACGCATTAGATATCGACACAGGTGCTGTGTTGTCACAACGGTCCAGACCTAGGAATCAACTGCATCCAGTAGCCTACCATTCTAGCGCTTAAATCCTGCTGAGATTAACTATACTCTAAGTGACAAAGAATTGTTGGCGATCAAGAACGCCTTGGAGGAATGGCGTCACCTCCTGAAGGGATCGGAAAATCCCATTATGGTTTTTACAGACCATAGGAACCTCAAATACCTCAAGAATGCCCGCAGATTGTGCGCACGGCAAGCCTGCTGGGCTCTTTACTTTTCCCGGTTCTGCCTCCATATCACTTACAGACCAGGATCCAGGAACCTGAAGGCGGATGCATTGTCTTGCATGTTTCCCCAGGAGACCCAGTCTGATTCCTGTCCGGACACCATCCTTCCAGCCGCAGCATTCCTCCTGACCACTCCGCCGAATCAAACAGCATGTACATACCAACACTGAGTCTGTCCAGAAACATGCCCTACAGCCCAAGGACGGCCTCCTGTGGAAAGACGAATGTGTTTTTATTCCGCTTCCTTTCCACCAAGAAGTGCTCTGCATGTTCCATGACGCCCCCACTGCAGGCCACGGGGGACTAGTTCAAACCCAGGAACTGATTCGATGACATTTCTGGTGGCCGAACATGAAACGCGATATACACGCATACGTATCAACTTGCAACACATGCATCCAGTCCAAAGACAGGCATACTAAACCAGCGGGCCTCCTCCGTCTTTTGGCCATACCTACTATCCCTTGGAGAGCCATTTCTATGGATTTCATTTCCGACCTTCCGTCAAAAACACCACGATACTAGTGGTGGTGGATCGGTTCACTAAAATGGCTCACTTCATAGCCACCTCTAGACTACCATCTGTACCACAGATGGACACATTCTTCATGCAAGAAGTTTTTCGGTTACATGATCTACCCTCTTCCATAGTCTCGGACCGGGGTTTCCAGTTCACCTCCTGGTTCTGGAGAGCACTCTTTAACGCTCTCCGCATCCAGTATGATTTGTCCTCTGGATACAATCCACAGTCTAATGGACAGACGGAACGGGTCAGCCAGACCCTGGAAAAGTACATACGTTGTTACACCACTCATCTTCAGGACAATTGGGCCTCTCTTCTTCCTGAATTTGCATATAACAACCATGTACAGTCCACTCCTTTCCTCGCTATGTACGGACACCACCCTCAGATGTTTCCAAACCTTCCACCTCACTCTTCGGTTCCTGTGGTCTCTCAGCGGCTGCAACACCTTTGACAGTGTCACCTCCTTCTTCGGCTCATCTCAGAGAAAACTCAGCTGCAGTATAAACACCAAGCAGACAAACATTGGGGTCTCGAACCATCCTACAAAGTGGGTGATCGGTTCTGGCTGTCCATGGCTCACATCCGTATGTCCTGCCCGTCCTGGAAACTGGGTCCTTGTTTCCTTGGTCCTTTCTGAGTCATACGAAGGGTCAATCCCATGGCTTTCCGCTTGTCTATGCCTTCCTCCTTCCGGATTCATCCTTCCTTCCATGTCTCACAGCTCCGACCCTGGAGGGCTTCTCCCTATCCCCACCGTGATCTGGACCACCCTCCACCCGTTCTTGTGGATGGTTCTTAGGAATACGAGGTCCGGGCGACCCTCGATTCGTGTTTGCGGCGTGGTCGTATCTCGTCTACTGGAAGGGGTATGGTCCGAAGGAGAGGTCCTGGGAGCCCTCTCTCCGGGTCCATGCTCCCACGTGTGTCCGGTCTTTTCATTGCTTGCATCCATCCCGTCCCGGCTCTGTCGGTACCTACCCGGTCCAGGCGCCGAGCCGGGAGGTCTCTGGTGCCAGCCTCGGCTTCCAAGGCGCGTCTGCGCATGTGCTGACGTCAGACACTCAGATGTGTTGCAACGTCAGTAGTGTTGAGCGAGCATGCTCGGCCGATGCTCGGATCGGCTCGAGCATCGCTCTGCTCGGCACATGGCGGTACTCGTACGAGTATCGCATGTGCTCGCCCGCCATGTTCGGGTCTCCTCCCCGCACGTTTTGCGCCTGCTGCGCAGCCAATAAACGTGCAGGGAGGCTCTGACATCGGTGTAATGCCAGCAGCCATGTTGGCTGCTGGCATTACACTGATTGGCTGGCCAGAACCCGTGGTCAGGTGCTGTATAGCACCTGACCATCGAGTTCGGCTCAGTCTGAGCCAGGGAGAGCTGAGGATAGGAAGGGAAAGGCAGTGTAGGGAGGAAAAAAAAAAATTGTGACAAAAAAGAACCAAAAGTCCTTTTTAGGACTACTGTGTGTGGGGGCAGCAGGTTATTTTGTGTGGGGGGAAAAAAACAAAAAAAAAAAAAAAAAAAATATTCTGTTTAGTGTGAAAAGTTGCAGATTAGAGCACATTCTGTTTAGTGTGCACAGTTGCAGATTAGAGCACATTCTGTTTAGTGTGCAAAGTTGCAGATTAGAGCACATTCTGTTTAGTGTGCAAAGTTGCAGATTAGAGCACATTCTGTTTAGTGTGCAAAGTTGCAGATTAGAGCACATTCTGTTAAGTCTTCAAACTAAAATATCAAAGTCACGTATTCCATTCAGTGTGCGTCGCCGCAGTTTAGCAGCACATTCTGAGTACTGTGCAGAGTTGCAGAATAGGAAGAAATACTGTTAAGTCTTCAAACTAAAATATCAAAGTCACATATTCCATTCAGTGTGCTTCGCCGCAGTTTAGCAGCACATTCTGTGTACTGTGCAGAGTTGCAGAATAGGAAGAAATACTGTTAAGTCTTCAAACTAAAATATCAAAGTCACATATTCCATTCAGTGTGTTTCACCGCCGTTTAGCAGCCTATTCTGTGTACTCTGTACAGTTGCAGAATAATAAGAAATACTGTTAAGTTTTCAAACTCAAATATTAAAGTCACATATTCCATTCAGTGTGTTTCACCGCAGTTTAGCAGCCTATTCTGTGTACTCTGTACAGTTGCAGAATAATAAGAAATACTGTTAAGTCTTCAAACTAAAATATCAAAGTCACATATTCCATTCAGTGTGTTTCACCGCAGTTTAGCAGCCTATTCTGTGTACTCTGCAGAGTTGCAGAATAATAAGAAATACTGTTAAGTTTTCAAACTCAAATATTAAAGTCACATATTCCATTCAGTGTGTTTCACCGCAGTTTAGCAGCCTATTCTGTGTACTCTGTACAGTTGCAGAATAATAAGAAATACTGTTAAGTTTTCAAACTAAAATATCAAAGTCACATATTCCATTCAGTGTGTTTCACCGCCGTTTAACAGCCTATTCTGTGTACTCTGTACAGTTGCAGAATAATAAGAAATACTGTTAAGTCTTCAAACTAAAATATCAAAGTCACATATTCCATTCAGTGTGTTTCACCGCCGTTTAACAGCCTATTCTGTGTACTCTGTACAGTTGCAGAATAATAAGAAATACTGTTAAGTTTTCAAACTCAAATATTAAAGTCACATATTCCATTCAGTGTGTTTCACCGCCGTTTAACAGCCTATTCTGTGTACTCTGTACAGTTGCAGAATAATAAGAAATACTGTTAAGTCTTCAAACTAAAATATCAAAGTCACATATTCCATTCAGTGTGTTTCACCGCCGTTTAACAGCCTATTCTGTGTACTCTGTACAGTTGCAGAATAATAAGAAATACTGTTAAGTTTTCAAACTCAAATATTAAAGTCACATATTCCATTCAGTGTGTTTCACCGCCGTTTAACAGCCTATTCTGTGTACTCTGTACAGTTGCAGAATAATAAGAAATACTGTTAAGTTTTCAAACTAAAATATCAAAGTCACATATTCCATTCAGTGTGTTTCACCGCCGTTTAACAGCCTATTCTGTGTACTCTGTACAGTTGCAGAATAATAAGAAATACTGTTAAGTCTTCAAACTAAAATATCAAAGTCACATATTCCATTCAGTGTGTTTCACCGCAGTTTAGCAGCCTATTCTGTGTACTCTGCAGAGTTGCAGAATAATAAGAAATACTGTTAAGTTTTCAAACTCAAATATTAAAGTCACATATTCCATTCAGTGTGTTTCACCGCAGTTTAGCAGCCTATTCTGTGTACTCTGTACAGTTGCAGAATAATAAGAAATACTGTTAAGTTTTCAAACTCAAATATTAAAGTCACATATTCCATTCAGTGTGTTTCACCGCAGTTTAGCAGCCTATTCTGTGTACTCTGTACAGTTGCAGAATAATAAGAAATACTGTTAAGTTTTCAAACTCAAATATTAAAGTCACATATTCCATTCAGTGTGTTTCACCGCAGTTTAGCAGCCTATTCTGTGTACTCTGCAGAGTTGCAGAATAATAAGAAATACTGTTAAGTTTTCAAACTCAAATATTAAAGTCACATATTCCATTCAGTGTGTTTCACCGCAGTTTAGCAGCCTATTCTGTGTACTCTGTACAGTTGCAGAATAATAAGAAATACTGTTAAGTCTTCAAACTAAAATATCAAAGTCACATATTCCATTCAGTGTGTTTCACCGCAGTTTAGCAGCCTATTCTGTGTACTCTGCAGAGTTGCAGAATAATAAGAAATACTGTTAAGTTTTCAAACTCAAATATTAAAGTCACATATTCCATTCAGTGTGTTTCACCGCAGTTTAGCAGCCTATTCTGTGTACTCTGTACAGTTGCAGAATAATAAGAAATACTGTTAAGTTTTCAAACTAAAATATCAAAGTCACATATTCCATTCAGTGTGTTTCACCGCCGTTTAACAGCCTATTCTGTGTACTCTGTACAGTTGCAGAATAATAAGAAATACTGTTAAGTCTTCAAACTAAAATATCAAAGTCACATATTCCATTCAGTGTGTTTCACCGCCGTTTAACAGCCTATTCTGTGTACTCTGTACAGTTGCAGAATAATAAGAAATACTGTTAAGTTTTCAAACTCAAATATTAAAGTCACATATTCCATTCAGTGTGTTTCACCGCCGTTTAACAGCCTATTCTGTGTACTCTGTACAGTTGCAGAATAATAAGAAATACTGTTAAGTCTTCAAACTAAAATATCAAAGTCACATATTCCATTCAGTGTGTTTCACCGCCGTTTAACAGCCTATTCTGTGTACTCTGTACAGTTGCAGAATAATAAGAAATACTGTTAAGTTTTCAAACTCAAATATTAAAGTCACATATTCCATTCAGTGTGTTTCACCGCCGTTTAACTGCCTATTCTGTGTACTCTGTACAGTTGCAGAATAATAAGAAATACTGTTAAGTTTTCAAACTAAAATATCAAAGTCACATATTCCATTCAGTGTGTTTCACCGCCGTTTAACAGCCTATTCTGTGTACTCTGTACAGTTGCAGAATAATAAGAAATACTGTTAAGTCTTCAAACTAAAATATCAAAGTCACATATTCCATTCAGTGTGTTTCACCGCAGTTTAGCAGCCTATTCTGTGTACTCTGCAGAGTTGCAGAATAATAAGAAATACTGTTAAGTTTTCAAACTCAAATATTAAAGTCACATATTCCATTCAGTGTGTTTCACCGCAGTTTAGCAGCCTATTCTGTGTACTCTGTACAGTTGCAGAATAATAAGAAATACTGTTAAGTTTTCAAACTCAAATATTAAAGTCACATATTCCATTCAGTGTGTTTCACCGCAGTTTAGCAGCCTATTCTGTGTACTCTGTACAGTTGCAGAATAATAAGAAATACTGTTAAGTTTTCAAACTCAAATATTAAAGTCACATATTCCATTCAGTGTGTTTCACCGCAGTTTAGCAGCCTATTCTGTGTACTCTGCAGAGTTGCAGAATAATAAGAAATACTGTTAAGTTTTCAAACTCAAATATTAAAGTCACATATTCCATTCAGTGTGTTTCACCGCAGTTTAGCAGCCTATTCTGTGTACTCTGTACAGTTGCAGAATAATAAGAAATACTGTTAAGTTTTCAAACTCAAATATTAAAGTCACATATTCCATTCAGTGTGTTTCACCGCAGTTTAGCAGCCTATTCTGTGTACTCTGTACAGTTGCAGAATAATAAGAAATACTGTTAAGTTTTCAAACTCAAATATTAAAGTCACATATTCCATTCAGTGTGTTTCACCGCCGTTTAACAGCCTATTCTGTGTACTCTGTACAGTTGCAGAATAATAAGAAATACTGTTAAGTTTTCAAACTAAAATATCAAAGTCACATATTCCATTCAGTGTGTTTCACCGCCGTTTAACAGCCTATTCTGTGTACTCTGTACAGTTGCAGAATAATAAGAAATACTGTTAAGTTTTCAAACTCAAATATTAAAGTCACATATTCCATTCAGTGTGTTTCACCGCAGTTTAGCAGCCTATTCTGTGTACTCTGTACAGTTGCAGAATAATAAGAAATACTGTTAAGTTTTCAAACTCAAATATTAAAGTCACATATTCCATTCAGTGTGTTTCACCGCAGTTTAGCAGCCTATTCTGTGTACTCTGCAGAGTTGCAGAATAATAAGAAATACTGTTAAGTTTTCAAACTCAAATATTAAAGTCACATATTCCATTCAGTGTGTTTCACCGCAGTTTAGCAGCCTATTCTGTGTACTCTGTACAGTTGCAGAATAATAAGAAATACTGTTAAGTTTTCAAACTCAAATATTAAAGTCACATATTCCATTCAGTGTGTTTCACCGCAGTTTAGCAGCCTATTCTGTGTACTCTGTACAGTTGCAGAATAATAAGAAATACTGTTAAGTTTTCAAACTCAAATATTAAAGTCACATATTCTGTGTAAGATGAAGAAGGCGGGTAAAAAGGGACGGGGAAGTGGACGTGATCCTGAAAGTTCAAGGCGCGGGTCAGGACGCGGAGAAACTGTGCCTGGTGCCAGAGCACAAGAAAGAAAGACATCCACCATACCTAGCTTCATGTGTAATTTTACAGGGCGTCGCAGGACATCACTCTCGAGGTCCGACCACTGCGAACAGGTGGTCGGTTGGATGACAGCTGATACTGCTTCCAGTCGGTTAAGCACCACCCTGTCTTCCACCAAGTCCACTCTCAGTAGCCAAGAGTCTGGTCAAAATAATCCTCACTCTGATCATCCTTCCTCCCACCATACACGGTCTGGTCAAAGAAGTGATCCCACACTGGGATATAGTGAGGAGCTCGTCTCATCACCAATCCTTCATTTGACCCTCTCTCCAAGCACGCTTGCAGAGGAACATGACATCTTGTGCCCTGATTCACAACCTCTAGAGGCTACCCAATCACAAGAAGATGACAGATGTGAACGGCATTTAAGGTCAAAGGAAGTAGTGGATGATGATGATGATGATGAGACACAGTTGCCATTAAATCAACCACTATTTCCGTCTCAAGACCTTGTTGAGGAGAATGTTATACAGTTGTCAATGACTGAGTATGTGGTGGGATCAAGACTTGAGGAGGATGATCAGAGTGAGGAAGTGGAGGAGGACTTGGTGGACGATGAGGTGACTGACCCCACCTGGGAAGGTGTAGAGCCGAGCGATGACAGCAGTCCTGAGGGTGAGCCATCTGCAGCACCGCAACAGGCTGGAAGAGGCAGTGGTGTGGCTACAGAAAGAAGGCGGACCGCACCAAACCGGCCCGCAAATGTTCCACGGAGCACCCCCTTGCGTAAATCTACCTTGCCAAGGGGTAGGTGTTCCGCGGTATGGCGTTTTTTTAAGGAAAGTGCGGACGACAAAAGAATTGTAGTTTGCAACCTGTGCCACACCAGAATGAGCCGAGGCATGAACACTAGAAACCTCACCACCACCAGCATGATCCGACACATGGCATCCAAGCACCGTAGTAAGTGAGAGGAACGCCTGGATCGCCCATCTGTGTCTGCAGGCCACACCACTGCCTCCTCTTCCCCTGTTTTCGGTGCCGGCCAATCGCCTGTCGAAGGCGCAGGCCCGCATACCTCCCGCCCTGCACCTGTACCATCTGAAGCACCATCAGCGACCACATCCACTTCCCTGTCCCAGCACAGCGTCCAAATGTCGTTACCCCAGGCATTTGAGCGCAAGAGAAAGTACCCAGCCACCCACCCACAGGCCATAGCACTAACCTCACACCTTTCAAAATTACTGGCCATCGAAATGCTGCCATTTAGGCTTGTGGACACTGAGTCCTTCCGCAGCCTGATGGCAGCAGCTGTCCCTCGGTACGCGGTCCCCAGCCGCCACTACTTTTCCCGGTGTGCCATCCCCGCATTACACCACCATGTGTCCCGTAACATCACCCGTGCCCTGACCAACGCAGTTACTGGGAAGGTCCACTTAACGACTGACACATGGACAAGTGCTTGTGGCCAGGGACGCTACATTTCCCTGACGGCACACTGGGTGAATGTCGTGGAGGCTGGGAGCGACTCGGACCCTGGGATGGCACGGGTGCTACCCACGCCGAGGATTGCGGGCCCTACCTCCATCAGGGTTTCCACCAGCACCTACGTTATTGGCTCCTCCTCCTCCGTTTCCACCTCCGAATTCTCTACACACACCGCCACTCCCCCATCAGCCAGTAGCTGGAAGCAGTGTAGCACTGCAGTGGGGAAGCGTCAACAGGCCGTGCTGAAGCTGATCTGCCTTGGGGACAAACAGCACACGGCCTCAGAGCTGTTGCAGGGGATTAGTCACCAGACCGAGCAGTGGCTCTCGCCACTCAACCTGCAACCAGGCATGGTTGTGTGTGATAATGGGCGTAACTTGGTGGCGGCTTTGGAGCTCGGCAAGCTCACACACGTACCATGCCTAGCGCATGTATTTAATTTAGTGGTGCAGCGATTTCTAAAAACCTACCCCAATGTGCATGATCTCTTGACCAAGGTGCGCCGCGTGTGTGCACATTTCCGTAAGTCATCAACAGCTTCAGCCGGCCTGTTGAAGCTGCAGCAGCGCTTACAATTGCCAGCTCACCGGCTGCTGTGTGACGTGAGCACGCGCTGGAACTCCACCTTCCACATGTTGGCCCGGCTTTGTGAGCAGCAGAGGGCAGTAGTGGAGTACCAGCTGTTACACGGTCGTCGCCTCTCCGTTCAACTTCCTGTAATCAGAAGTGAGGAGTGGGAATGGATGTCAGACCTCTGTGAGGTTTTACGCAATTTTGAGGAATCGACACAGATGGTGAGCGGCGATAACGCTATTATCAGTGTAACCATCCCACTTCTGTGTCTACTGAAACGCTCGCTGCTCACAATTAAAACCGACGCTTTGCATGTGGAAGAGGTGGAAATGGGGGAGGAAGAGCTTACACAAGGTGATAGCCAGAGCACCCTCACTTCGTCTTCTCAGCGACAATTGGAGGAGGCGGAGGAGGAGGAGGAGGAGGAGGAGGAGGAAGACACGGTTGCCTCCGCTACAGAGGGTAGCCATGGAACTTTAGTTCCATCTCTTCAGCGTGGGTGGGCAGAAGAGGAGGAAGAGGATGAGGAGATTGAGAGTCATCCTCCTGGTGAGGACAGCGAAATCTTGACTGTTGGTACTCTGGCACACATGGCTGACTTTATGTTAGGCTGCCTTTCCCGTGACCCACGCGTTGTACGCATTTTAGACAACACGGATTACTGGGTGTTCACCCTTCTGGACCCCCGCTACAAAGAGAATTTCTCATCTCTCATTCCTCCGGTGGAGAGGACAAGCAAAATGTTGCAATACCAGAAGGTTCTTGTCGAAAAATTGCTCCAAAATTTTCCATCTGACAACGCTGGCGGCAGAGTACGTGCTACCTTGGCCAACCGAGAAGGGGAGAAAAGGGGAGCACACAGCAGTTCCGAGAAAGGCAGGGCAACACTCTCCAAGGCGTGGGACACCTTCATGACACCCCGCCAGCACCCTCACCCTGATGCGCAGCCTAGTGTCACAAGGAGGGAAAAGTTTTGGAAGATGGTGAAGGAGTACGTAGCAGACCGTGTCAGCGTCCTCAATGATCCCTCTGTGCCTTACAACTACTGGGTGTCCAAGCTGGACACGTGGTATGAACTGGCACTCTACGCCTTGGAGGTGCTGGCCTGCCCTGCCGCCAGCGTTCTGTCTGAGCGGGTATTTAGTGCTGCTGGTGGCATCATAACAGATAAGCGTATCCGCCTTTCCACCGACAATGCTGATAGGTTGACACTTATAAAAATGAACAAGGCCTGGATTTCCCCTGACTTCTCCACTCCACTGGAGGAAAGCCCCGGGGGAACATAAACTCACTTTATATATGTTATTTACAATGATGTGAATACTCTGTATTCCCATTCACCCCTTCCACCCAAAAAACGGGTATATGGTTGACTCTTAATCTTCTCATCCTCCTCCTCCTCTTCCATATGCCCTGTGATATAATTTTTATATAGGGCCAGCTCACCAGCGGGCCCTGTTTGCCAATTTTTATATAGGTCAGCTCACCAGCGGGCCTTCTCATATAATGTTTTATTGGGTCAGCTCTCTAGCGGGCCCTCTCATATAATGTTTTATAGCGTCAGCTCACTAGCGGGCCTTCGCATATAATGTTTAGGATGGTCAGCTCTGCAGCAGACCCTCACCCATAATGTTTTAGATGGTCGGCTCAGCGCACGTTTCCCTCTTAATCATGGCCTCAGTTCAATAAAATCAAGGAAATTTTTGGGAGAATTTGCCTCTGTGCACGTTTCCCTCTTAATCATGGCCTCAGTTCTGAAAATCAAGGAAATTTTGGGGAGAATTTGCCTCTGCGCACGTTTCCCTCTTAATCATGGCCTCAGTTCTGAAAATCAAGGAAATTTTTGGGAGAATTTGCAGATGATATACAAGTAAATATACAGCAAATATTGTTTGGTAACAATTTTTCGCCTAAAGTCGTTTTTATTTTCCTTTTTGTGTGTTTTATGGTCAGTCTGTAAAAATGGCGTACTACGGGCGAAAGATCGTTCCCAGCAGCGATGTTGGAGTCCAAGATGCATCCAGACATCCTCCCTATGCTGTCCCTGAACCATTTCTGTGGTGTTTCCATCCTTTTCTGCCCTTTTCCTATGGACCAGGCACCCTCCCCTCATCAGAGCAGGGGGTGCCTGGTGTAATGCTCGAGTCCTCCCATTGACTTCAATGGGGCTCGGGTGTTCGGCCGAGCACTCGAGCCTCAGGGGGTGCTCGGTCAGAGCACCCGAACACCCGAGCATTGGGGTGCTCGCTCATCACTAAACGTCAGCATCATGACGCGCTCTTCCCATTTATTCGAGCGCACAGCCCCGGACCGGCGCTCAGTAATCGGAGCTTCGCTGGAGGTGAGCGTTGTCTCTACTCTACCTCTCCAGCAGTTTCCCAGTAGAGCTCTCCTCCTTCCTCCCTGGACCACCAGTTTACTCCAGTCCTCTGGCTGCTCTTCCTCCCTGGACCATCAGTTTGCTCCAGTACTCTGGCTGCTCTTACTCCCTGGACCACCAGTTTCCTCCAGTCCTCTGGCTGTTCTTCCTCCCTGGACCACCAGTTTACTCCAGTCCTCTGACTGCTCTTCCTCCCTGGACCACCAGTTTGCTCCAGAACTCTGGCTGCTCCTCCTTCCTCCTCTGGATACCTGGCTGTCTCTGGCTCTCCGGCTGTTTGTCTGACTACCACTTCCAGATTCTGCGGCCTGCTTCCTCCCTGGCTGGTCTACATTCCCTGTATCCCAGCCAGCATCTCGTTTCCACTTCTTGGTGAGTTCCATCTTACGTGTAGACTCTCCCTGGGGCAGTTGGTGTTAGTCCTCTCTGTAGCGTGTTCTCCTGGGCCACCTTCAGCTCAACTAAAGGGGGTCATCTGGCTTAGCGGCCAGCATCTTTACCCGGCTTTGGCCACAGCACAACACACTATAGGGGACCTACATCCACTAGCAACGCACCCTAGCGTTGCTCCCCAGCTTCTCTCCACCTGCCCTTGTTGGAGGAGTCGCTTATACTCCTTCTCTTCGGGCCTAGGGCTTTCCTAGTCCTGCTCCTGGGTTCCTTGTCCAGGAAGGTCTCTGTCACAGCAAAAGGAAACAGCACATTGCAGAGACAACACCATGTGCAATGAACCCACATATCAGAAACAAACCATTAAAATAATGTCAAGAAAGAAGACAAACTTAAAGAAGAGACAGTGTATATAAATATATTCACTAAATATATACTAAATATAGTATATAAATATAGCAGGAAAGCTATAAAATTCTGTTACTGGGGTATGAGGAGAAGGTTGAACTTGATGGACTTGATGGACTATGTCACTATAAATAAAGTATCTTTATGATAAAGAAAACAATGCATGTCTTTGCAGTGCATTGGAGACTTCTCTAGCATTCAAAGGGTTAAAACCCCCATTAAAATTGGTTAGAATCTTAGGAAGTGGTGCTGTTGGTATGCTCCAGACTGCTCTTTTTTTGCCCAGTGCATGAGGCCTTTAGTGCCCTTGATAACTTTCTTTATTAATAATAATGTGTCATGTTGTGTCGGCAATGACATGTAATAGAAAGCAACACCATGAAGCATTGGGCTGCAAATAGCTTTACTTTCCCTCAGGCACTGAAGTTAAACACTATATCTAATGATACTAACACAGAATCAATGATAGATCATAATATATCGTAGATGCAGAGGTGAATTCTTCCCTTCTTTGCCTTTTTCTTATTCGCTATTCCATAATTCTTCTGAAGTAGGGCTCCATGAAAAGGCAATTACAGTGTGATTAGTAAAGACAGAGTTCTTTGTATCAAACCCTTTTCAGCTCCTACTAGATTTACCCAGCTATTTTCAAAGATGCATTGCACACACAGATCACAAAATCTAATCCTTCCATTATGTGGAATGGTACAAACATTATAAAAAAAGATATATACAGAAAAGTACTTTTGTTTTGGGGACAGAGTTGTTCTGATTTGCCAAATTAGCACTTTTTTGGGGGGTATTTGGAATCTCATTCTCTCTTGTCCTTATAAACTCTAGCTCTTACACGCTTTATCTACAATATATGTTGTTAAATCCACTGATTCTCAAGGTTTTGAAAGCAGTTAACCCTTTGAGCGCCAGAGGGGTATCCAACACATTGCAAAGCAATGTGCTGGATACTCTTCTGGTACTCAAAGGGTAAAGCCTTCTAGAGGATGGGAAGGATATTGATCTGTTGACTTATGGGGGGGGTTAAACTCACTTTAGTTCTAGTAGACAGGCATTCTATATTGAATACTTTGATTTAAGTGGTATTATCCCTTTGAATGCCAGGGTGGTATGCGGCCAGCTGCAATACACTATGTTGGGCAACCCTCTTTCAATCAAAGGGTTAAGTCTTTACTCTTTCAGATGACAGGCCGATCAGCACAACATGTTGGAATTAAGATGGTTGGAAGTACCTTTCCTTACAGAAGACAGATGACCTTGAGCTGTTGATAGTGGTAGTGGTGGTGGTAAGTTAAGGGATGGGGGTAAGTTTTCATCCTTGACGAAGATAAGCAAGTCTCAAGGGGCACATGTGGATAGATAGGCAGGCAGACAGAAAGATGTGTGATAGATTTTGGGGAAACCAAAGTTTGATATTCAAAAATGAATTCATATATATATAGTGGAGTTAAACAAAGGTGCATGCAGGGGGAAGATGGACCCGCACAATCCATATAGAGTAACATATGGACCCACTCAGACATACATAAAAATAAAGACTCACAAATACCTACACAAGCACATGAATTTATCTTCCTCACCTCCCTCTCCCCCATCATCATCTACAAATTTGTATCAGCCCTGAGACACAGCCAGTGGCCTCTCCTTTTCCTCTCAATGCTTTCTCGTTAGTACAGGGATGTATATATTGCTGACCCAGAAGAGCATGGGTTATGTATGTGCATGAGATTAGACTAATATGCAGTAGGAAGTCCTGTATCTGGCATTCTTCATCAGTGAGATGAGACTCAATAAGAGTGAAGGGTAATGTAGACCTCCTCCTCTCAGTACCTAGGGAAACCAGCTGCACCTCATTGATGAGGCCCAGAAAGGCAGACATGCTTTAGCTGGTGTTCCCATACAGAGGGGACTTGTATCACGGTGCCCGTGATTCTGACTGTGCGACATTTATACTTCTGGGTTTGCTTTGGCTGCTTCTTATTGGTTCTGGGTTGCTAGCCTCTCCCATATATATATACTCCCTTCAGTCACTATGCCGGTGCCCTTTCATGGTGTTCCTGCCCTGACGCTTGTAGCTGTGTTCCTGTTCCGTGTATGATCCGGTTTCGTCTGACCTTGCTCCTGTCTCCGCTGCCTGTTTACTGGACCCGGCTTGCCTGACGACGACCCGTTACCGATTTGGCTGACTATCGCTCTCTGTGTACCGATCCAGGCTTTGGCTGACTACCGCTCTCTGTGTACCGATCCAGGCTTTGGCTGACTACCGCTCTCTGTTTACTGATCCAGGCTTTGGCTGACTACCGCTCTCTGTGTACAGATCCAGTCTTTGGCTGATTACCGCTCTCTGTGTACCGATCCAAGCTTTGGCTGACTACCGCTCTCTGTGTACTGTTCCAGGCTCTGGCTATTCCGCCTAGCGTCCGATTGTCGCTAGTGCTTCTGTTGTCCCTGTCGTGTGCCCTCTGCCTTTTCCTTAACGGTCGCTTGCCAGTCGGTGATTCCCATTGCCTCCGGTTGCGCTACCTCTCAGCCTGTGCCTCATTGCAGCCTCCGTTACGTGCTATACAGCCTGTGCCCTCCGGTCACTAGCGGTGCTACCACTTGTCAGTCTGTTCCTACCTGTTGCCTCTGGTTGCGCTATATCTCAGCCTGTGCCTCTTGACAGTCTCTGTTTGCATACTATACGCCTGTGATCTCCTGTCACTAGCGGGGCTACCACCTGTCAGTCTGCTTCTTTTCGCTGCCTCTGGTTGCGCTGTCTCTCAGTCTGGGCCTCCTTGCAGTCACCGTTTGCATACTATCCAGCCTGTGTGCTACGGCCTCTAGTGGTGCTACCTCCTGTCAGGCCACACGGCCCGCTATCTCAGGTTGCGCTATTCTGAGTAGTCTGCCTATTTACACCGGTTGCGCCCTGTGCAGTAGGTGCCTCCCCTGTGTGCCTATGGGCACTTCCTCTATTACTGTTTATGCTATTCCTGGGCTGCCTTACCCGGTTATAGGTAAGGCCAGTAGAGCCTCCTCTATATCCTTGTTGGTACCATTTCCTGGGCTGCATTAGCCGGTTATAGGTAAGGCCGGTAGAGCCTATTCACCTCCCTATATTGGGGTGCCTGCCCTGCAGTATAGTTCCCTCTTAGGGCCTCACCGGACCTGTACTTCTGAGGTTTTGTTCCTGTCTCTGTTCCAGTTATTATTTGCATATTTTGTTATCTGTCTGTGCCCTGACCTGTGTCAGATTATATCACTTTCCTCAGTGTGAAGTCTGGACCCGTGTAGGGCCTCTTTGTTCTTTATTTTGTTTAATAAAGCTTCATTGTTTTATCTTACCAAATTGTCTGAGTGTTCAATAAAACCGTGACAACTTGCCGTTCATTTTGAAACTGGACTGCCCTTTTGGTTGAGATTAGTCTGCTATGTGTGTAGAAATGTCTCCTTTGTAATGGAAGTAAAGCGCTAAAACAGGATGCTCCCGAGCAGTGACTAGCCATGGAAGAACTCATTATGCTTTTGTTCTTCCTCAGAGCCTCTCACATTTTTGTACATTTTTTAATACTCTTAAATGATCTCTCTGAAAGTGAAGTGTAATCCAGATGTGGACCCATTGCTCTCAGTGCCTAGGGAAATCAGCTGCACTTTACTAATGAGACACAATAAAGTTGAGACATATGGCTGGGTTAGCTGGTGTTGCTGTCCTGATGAAACTTGCACATCATTTTGGGAACTGAACTGCCTTTTTGCGTGGGATTATTCTAATATGTATGTGGACATTTCTCCTCTGTAATGGCACAGCCATTGTGCTTGTGTTCGTACACATTTTGGTACTTTTTTTTATTGAGTTTTTTAAAAGCAAAGAAACAAAGCATTTTGGCAAACCGTAGAAGGATGAGTATTGTTACAAGTAATGCATATATAACATAATAGTCGAACAGCGTAATGTTATAGAACAAGCAGTATTCTTGTTCTGAAAATGCACCAGATAACAATTATTGATAGCAGAGTTGTTAAATACAACAACCTGGAGATAAAATCCTCATACTAGAGTGTCATGCTATAGAGAATAAGCGGTAAAGAGCAGAAAGATAGAGAGAGTGGAATAGGAAAGGAAAAAAGAAAAGGAGAGTAGAGAAAAAGATGACAAGAGAAAAGAGCAGAGAAGGACAGAGCTCAGGGCCAACAAACTAGTATTAAGGTTGCTGGTCGGGATCTGTATTAGGAGCAGAGACCTATAAAACAGAGTGTCGTATGTTGTACCAGTTATCTAATAGAATAGACAAGGAGGAGAGATCCTACCCCAGTTTAAGCCAATCCATTCTAATATGGAGAATTTGTTCATCAAACTTACTGTACCAATTATCAAGCGTGGGTATGGAGGTGGTGTTCCAAAGTAGAGGAATAACTTCCTTGGCTGCCGTAAGCAATGTAAGGAGACAAACTTTATTTACTAGAGGGATGTGGGGAATATCATGAGAACCATGGATCTCTATGAATGGAGATCTCCAATAATTTCTCCATCTTAGAAATACAGGCAGACCAATAAGATAAAACAGAGGGGCAGGACCACTATATATGAGAGAGAGAGTACCAACATGAGTCTTACATCGCCAACAAAGTGAGCTGCAATAAGAGTCAAAATTATGGTGTCTCAATGGGGTATAATACCAGTGAAATAACAATTTATAATTTACCTCAAGATAACGAGTTGAGATGGACGATATGCTTGTGGTTTTCCAGATGGAAAGCCATTCTGGAAAATTCAGTACTCTGCCCAATTCTTTTCCCATGCCATTGCATAGGGTGGTTTTGAATTTAAATCTGTATTCAATAAAATTGTATATATTTTACCTAGGTTTCCCGATCTGTGTGAGGAAGATAGTTGCATCAACCTTTCAAAGTTGGTCATTTTGCGGGAGACACACTGTTTAAAAGAGGGTTTATCTAGAAAGTGTTTAATTCATATATAACTTCCTAAAAATGTGTTTGACTGCCAGAGCATCACGTAATTGTCTAACCTCGATGTCCAGAGATGTAGACCAAGATGGAAAATCATGAATGGACAATGAATGGGTGGAAGGGTGGGAATGTAATACTTTAGAGATTGGAGAAGGTAAAGGTATTCATTGCAGGCTGCCATTCACGGTGGTCCACACAGATAGAATAGTATTACAGATTGGATGATGGGGAGAAGGTTTGATTCTATTATCAGCCGGGAGAAGTGCTTCCGGTAGGGGATCCAAAGTAGACAAAAGTGATCTTTCCACCTGTACCCATAATTTATCCTGTGTGTGAGAGTACCAATCAGGTAAATAAGCTATAAAAGTCACATGGTAATACAATTTTAGAAGTGGCAGTCCCAAACCCCCTAATGATTTGTGTCTAGATAATGTAAACATACCCAGTCTAGGTCTGTGGAAACGACAGAGAAACTTAGAAAGTATACTCTGAGCCTTGACGAAGAAAGAATTAGGTATTTCCACAGGTAGAGTCTGAAATAGATACAGAAATCTCGGGAGGATATTCATCTTGATCGTGTTCAACCTACCGAACAAAGAGATATGTAAAGAATTCCATCTATAAAGGTTTTTTTGTATCTCTGATAAAAGTGGGGGAAAGTTTAGGTGGAAGGTATCCTTTAAATTTAAGGATATATATACTCCTAAATATTTAAGTGCTTTAGTTGACCATTTAAAAGAGTATGAGGATTTTAGGGAACAAAGAGCATCAGCTTGAAAATTAATAGCTAAGGCTTCTGATTTATTCAGATTAACCTTAAAATCAGAGAGAGTAGAGAAACGGGCTAACTCGAGCATGAAGGCTGGCAGAGAGGAAACAGGGTCTGAAGTTGTTAAGAGCACATTATCTGCGAATATTGAAAGTTTAAGGTCTTTATTAAGTGTCCTGATACCTGACATATTCAGATTTTTACGTATATGTATGTTGGTGAGTGTCTCTATAGTCAAAATAAACAAGAGGGGAGAAAGAGGGCAACCCTGTCTCATTCCATTTGAAATAGAAAAACTCTGGATAAATGGCTGATTTTAGCACTCGAATTTGTATAGCGAACACGAACGTACGAAATAAAAGAAGGTCCTATGCCATATGCACAGAGAGCAGTCAACATAAAAGTCCAGTATACCCTGTCAAAAACATTTTCAGTGTCAGTCATCAAGAATATCATTGGGGTTTTATTAAGTTCAACATGGAGAATATTTAGCAGCTTACGTGTGTTATCTCAGGCTTCTCTATAGGGTGTGAAACCAGTTTGGTCAAGATGTATCAGTGAAGGAAGGGCAGGTTTTAATCTAATGGCTAGGATTTTAGGGTATATATTTCTATGTCTAGGTTAAGTAGAGAGATCGGTCTATAGTTTGAGTAACTAAGCGGATCTTTTCCAGGTTTCGGTAAAACTACAATGTGGGCTTCAGTAACATATGGAGACCTGAGATACGTCTTCTGGTAAGGCCGAGAAAAATTTAAAAAGAAATTGGATTAGTCTGTCTTTGAATATCTTATAATAGGCCTGGGATTAACCGTCGGGGCCCGGGTGCTTCCCTGCAGGTAGGTTCTTTATTGCTTGACATATCTCATCCTCATTAATTGGTGCCTCTAAGGATGAAAAGGTTGGTTCGTCAATAGCAGGTAAGTTAGCTTTCCTAATATAAGTTCGCAATGCTCTGTCATGTGGCTCAGACTGTTTGGTACTTTTTTTTAATACTCTTCAGGGATCTCTTCACGTCTGCTCTTATCTCCCGCTACACCCCTCCCTGTTCCCTGTGGTCTTCCCACGGGTTCTTCCTGTCCTCTCCCTACACAACTCGAGCCATCTCTCGGCTACAAGCTTTTTCACTGGCTGCCCCTCGACTTTGGAATGCCCTCCCTATCACCATTCACCAACCATCCACAATCATCACTTTCAAGCATCTCCTCAAAACCCACCTGCCCAAGGAGGCATCTCAATAGCAATATCATCCTCCTTGCAACCCCTCAAAGCAACCCCTCAAATCTCATAAACATTCTTTGTTAACCCTCCTTTCTCCCCTTCTCCTGCGTTCTGTTAAACACTCGCTCCGTTGTTAACAAGACAATCCCCATTCACGATTGTTTCTGTGAGCAATCACTGCAATTGTTTGCTTTCACAGAAACTTGGTTATCTGTACAGGACACAGCTGTGGAGGTTGCACTCTCTTATGGAGGGTTCTGCTTCTCACACACCCTACTTCTACTGGTCAGGGTGGGGGGGTAGGTCTCCTTCTCTCCTCCCCCTGCACTTCCAGACCCTCTCAATCCTACCATCTGTGCACTTTTCTTCTTTTGAAGTACATGCAATCTAGCTCTATTACCCTTTGTCTATGCGAGTGACTGTAATATACAGGCCACCTGCTAACTCCTCTTCTCCTTCAAACTTTCTCTAAGATTTAGAATCCTGACTCTCTTTCTTTCTCTCCACTGACAATCCTGTCCTTATTCTAGGTGATTTTAACCACTTGGTCTCCTGGGCTTCCTGTCTTCTAGACCTAACCTCTTCCCTTGATTTCTGGCAGTGAACTGACTGTGCCACTCACAAAGCTGGTCACTGCCTCAATCTTGTCTTTACTAAGAACCTGGATCTTTCCTCTTTCACAGTTTCTCCATTCCCTCTATCAGACCACCATCGTATATCCTTCTCTCCCACTCCGCCCCTTCCCCCATCACCCCAACAGATTTATAAGGGATACCCGCTCACTTGATCTCTCTGGGATGAGCACCTCACTTAACTCCAATCTTTCCTCTATCTTAGCCATCTCTGACACAGACATTCTTGTTAACTCCTACAACTCAATCCTATCCTCTGCTATTGATTTCTTTGCCCCACTGAAACTATAACGGAGTCTTCAAGTCAATCCACGACCCTGGCTCAACTCCCACACCTGCTTCCTACATTCTTGCAATCGTTCTGATGAACTCCTTTGGAGGAAATCATGCCCACATACAGATTTCATCCACTTTAAATTTATGCTGTCTTGCCTACATTCTGCTTTATCAAAAGCTAAACAGGAATACTACATCATACTAATCCACAACAACTAATCTAACCCTCTCCGTCTCTTTGCAGTCTTTGACTCCTTGCTCCATCCTGCCACAGCTTCCTCTCACCCCATACATTCACCTTATGCTTTTGCAGAGCACTTCAAACAAAAGGTGGAATCTACTCAAAAACAAATTCCTACTATTCCATCTGCCTCCGGACTCTCTCCCCAAACCCACCTCATCATACTTTTATAGTTTTACTCCTATAACAGATGAAGAAGGTTCTCAGCTTCTCCTGTCTACCCATCTCACTACCTGCTCCTTGAACCCTTTGCCCTCCCACTTACTCAAACCACTTGCACCAGTGCTTACAATGCCTCTTTCTCCACAGGCACCTTCCCTTCTTCGTTCAAACAGGCACAAATTAAACCCCTGCTCAAGAAGACTAACCTTGAACCCTCCTGTCTCTCTAACTATTGACCTGTCTCCCTTCTACCTCTTACCTCAAAACTCTTAGAACACCTTGTCTTCTCTCAAATAACCAAATTACTCAACTCTAACAATCTTTTGGACCCTTTTCAGTCTGGTTTCCAGTACGGTCACTCAACTGAGACAGCTCTCTGCAGAGTGTCTAATGATCTCCAGACTGCAAAAAGCCAAAAGACAGTTTTCTATACTTATACTACTCGACTAATCCTCTGCCTTTCACACGGTTAACCATTTTCTGCTTGCACAAATTGTCCACAATCTTGGTTTCCGAAATAAAGCTGCTTCATGGCTCTTCTCCTATCTCTTACAACGTTCCTTTTTTGTGTCCTCTGGCAATAACACCTCTTACTGTTGGGGTGACTCAAGGCTCTGTTCTGGGTCCACTGCTTTTCTTACTGTACACCCTTTCATTGGGTGAACTTATTAGTTAATTTGTCTTCAAGTACCATCTATATGCTGATAATACCCAAATTTACATCTCCACTCTTGATCTTTAACCTCAAATTCAGCTACAAATTTCAGACTGCATCTTGGTCATTTCCTCCTTGATGGCACACCATCAAATGAACTGCTCATTTTACCACCAAGACCTTGCCCAACACCTAGCTTCACCATTACAGTTGATGAAATTGATATTGATCCAGTCAGCTCAGCATGCTGCCTTGGGGCCATATTTGATTCCTCTTTTTCCTTCTCCCCTCACATTAACTCAGTGTCTAGATCATCTCACTTCTTTCTCCGCAACATTGCTAAAATCCACCAGTCCTTTCCCAACAAACTACTAAAACTCTTATACATGCCCTCATTCTGTCCCGCTTAGACTACTGCAATATCCTATTAACTGGCCTCCCTGCTACTCATCTTTAACCTATGCAATCTGTTTTAAACTCAGCTGTACGAATCACCACACTCTCCCCAAAAACTGAACCTGCTCACATAATTCTTAGACATCTGTCATGGCTCCTTATTCAGCAGCGCATCAATTACAAAGTTGTTATATCTCTTCCCAAATTTCCTCTTATGTTCCTGGCCGCCTCCTTCGCTCAGCACACAACTAACTTCTTGTTGCACCATCCAAACCCTCTGCCCTCTCCTGTCTCAAACCTTTCTCGCTTTCTGCTCCATACCTATGGAACTCCATACCCCTCTCCCTACATCTTAAAAAATCCCCCCCTGTCTTTAAGTCTACCCTGAAATCTTATCTTCTGGAGCACTAGGACCATGCACTACCTTTGGCCAAACTCAGCACTTGTAATCTCAGCACTTAACACACTCTTACCCTGTTGTCTGTCTCCTTTTATTAGAACTGCTACAAAGTAACAATGGCACTGCTCGAGCTGAACTTCCAGATAATAACAATGTATCAAGTAATATATCACTCACCACCATCTGGTTTCTTAATCTCGGTGCAGGTTCCAGGGATTCCAAGCCCTTTAAGAAACTCCAAATATGCAAACAAAAACCGCATCCTAGCGTAGTGAATAAAAACAGTTCTCACTTTATTACATGATATCCAAGATAGACACTACACATGCTACATGTGTAGCATCTATCTTGGATATCTTGTAATAAAGTGAGAACTGGTTTTATTCACTATGCTGGAGTGTGGTTTTTATTTGCATATTTGGAGTCTGTCTTCTTTTACCCATTTAGACTGTAAGTTCTTTGGGGCAGGGACCTCTCTCCTATTGTTTCTATGAATGTCGCGCTTATTTTATCCCCTCTTATTTATTGTAACATATTTTAACATACGTCTATTGTAAGGCACTGCATACACTGTGTGGTGCCATATAAATAAAGATATACACACATACATACCTCTATGAGTATCAGCGGTGTAAAATTGCAGCTCTTTGTTTTAAGGCAGAAGCCTCACTAACACCGAACCCCCCTATATCTCATCTCTCATTTACAAATACACTCCCACTCGCCATCTTTGTTCTGCACATGACTTTCTCCTCTCAATGGCTCTTATTACATACTCTCATTCCTACCTACAGGACTTCTCCCGTGCTGCACCTGACCTCTAGTATTCCCTCCCGCCCCATCAGACTCTCCCCAGTCTTCAGATCTTCAGACTCTCCTTGAAAACTCACCTCTTCAGGGAAGCATATCAATTACCTCCATAAATATTATCACCAAGGACCACCCCTTCCCTGGACCACTGCACTCAATAGCACTTCTCTAACCCACCCACTGACTGGTAGTTCATGTGGCAGGAGGCACCTACACCCAATAGCACTTACACCTTCTGTGTCCAACCTAGCTTTCTCTAGACTGTAAGATCTCATGAGCAGGGCCCTCTGATCCTCCTGTTCTCCACATTTGATTTGTGCTATTTAATTCTCTTTTTGTCTATTCCCTGTTGTACAGCGCTGAAGAATAAGTTGGTGCTATATAAATAAAGGATAATAATAATACTGAAACTCCCCAAAGTGGGAGCAGCAGTGATTAAATAATAAAAACTGAGCTTTATTTTATTAATTGTTTTATATTTGATTTGATTAAACTAAAAGATGGCTGAGGTTTGAACATAATGGGGTAGGTATACAAAGTTGGAAATACCTTTAGAAATCTTAATTGAAAATAGGGTCCGGTACCATTTTTTGTGATATGCCTGTCTAGCATTTATTTTCTATGTTGTCTACACCAAAAATTCATCTCTTTGAGACATTTTTTCCAAGCGTCTGGCAGTGTGTGTGTGTAAATGAACACTTCTGGGAGTTCCATACCTTTGCGCCTTTTTTTTTGCTCTTTATTTAAAAAACGCTGGAGGAATTGATGTAAAATTTTCTGCTATGGGTGTGACCTTTTGGAGTCACTTGCATTAAGGTCTTAATGCTGGTAGAGTGTATGTTTCAGCTCCGCTCCCCCAGATCTGCTCCGCGGCGATCCTGAGTGGTGAATAGGGTTAATCCCTTAGTCATCACCTCCACTTCCCCTCTGCAACGTTGATGTGGCGGGTCACGTTATGCGGCCTCATGATGACATCATAGTGCCGGTTCTTCAAATAGCTGGCTGTCTAAGGGCCTGGTGCTTCCAAGTACCAGTTACTAGCCGTTCCTTGAGTCTCCCTTGCCCTTTGCCTGCATATATTGCATCCAGTCTTCCTGATATTGACCTCTGTCTATGACCTGACCCTTCTACTGCCTGATCCTCTGTACTGCACTGCTGGACTCCTAGTATTGACCTCTTCCTGTGACCTGACCCTTCTCCTTCCTGATCCTCTGTACTGCACGCTGGACTCCTGGTATTGACTTCTGTCTGTAACCTGACCCTTCTCCTTCCTGATCCTCAGTACTGCTCTGCTGGACTCCTGATATTGACCTCTGCCTATGACCTGACCCTTCTCCTTCCTGATCCTCTGTACTGCTCTGCTGGAAACCTGATATTGACCTCTGCCTATGACCTGACCCTTCTACTGCCTAATCCTCTGTACTAAACTGCTGGACTCCTAGTATTGACCTCTGCCTGTGACCTGACCCTTCTCCTTCCTGATCCTCTGTACTGCACGCTGGACTCCTGGTATTGACCTCTGTCTGTAACCTGACCCTTCTCCTTCCTGATCCTCAGTACTGCTCTGCTGGACTCCTGATATTGACCTCTGCCTGTGACCTGACCTTTCTACTGCCTGATCCTCTGTACTGCACTGCTGGACTCCTGGTATTGACCCCTGCATGTGTCCTGACAATTCCTCTTCCTGCTGCTTTGGTCCCTCTGCTTCTGGAAAAGTGCTTTGACAGAGGACTGCCTGACCACTCTGCTACCAAGGTACTCATTCTCCCGTATTTGGGGTTTGTCTGTACAGTCTACTGTATTTGGGGTTTGCTATCACTGTATGCTTCTGGGGTGTTGCGCTGGGTTCACTCAGCATCTATTTAGAACAAGTAGCTTTCTGCTTATACCTGCCTACGTTACATGCTTCGCAGGGTGGGTTACAGTAAGCTTACATTCCTTGTTTAGCTGGGTGACCATGGTCTTGGTGTCTACGTGGCAGTATATAATACAGCTATCCTACACATTTGGTCATAACTCAATTTGCAGTTGTATGAATTATGTTATGTTAATGTATAAGGGCAGAAAATGAGCTGAGCTGCCAAATTTATATATTCCCCTTACTGGTACTGAAAGTGTTATTTTCTTCATATTCCATACCCGTTTTTCCATTATTAAGATTTATATCACTATTCCCATCTGTTGCCAAGTTGTGTGATCATTTGCCTGAGTCCTAATGTGTTTTCAGTGTTTACACTCTAAATGGATTTCTCTCTCTGCATTACCATAATGGGCACCTTTGGTAGCCAATGACTAATGCCTTAAAGCATTTCACCAGTCCCTCCGCTGCTGCTCCTGTGGGATATTAATGAGACATGCAGCACGTGATCTGAAATCAATATCTCCATTCTGCATTAAATATATGTCATCCATCATTTACTCCCACCTCTTGGTTTTATAAATTAATAAAAATCATATGCTGTGACTTAAAATCACAGTGATGATGTCACCTTATTACAGTCAGAAAAATTATCATTATCATCCCTTTGAATGCTTTGCAATGAGCTGGAGACATCTCTCCAGTGTATGCCACTGATAACATTGCTTTGAATGCCCCTTTACCACACGAAGAGGCTGATTTAATAAGAACTGGAACAATTTTGGAGCATAACAACCACCATAGGGGGCAAATAAAAAATCCTGCAATTCCTTTTGATTTAAACTATACTTTTAATCATTTGGACGCTATAGAAGTCTCATTACCCCCTGAAGAATTTCAACCTTAGTTTGAGCGATCCTAGCAAATTCCCACATTATTACATACACAGTAGGGTGAACGTACAGATACATTTCTGTGCTGAATCAGGTGCTGGAATCAATTTTCAGGCTTTATGCTTGCCTAACTCCAAATTATAAAGTTATGTACAGCAAAAAGTCTATCCTTAAAGGAACAGTATTTTCATGCAAACCTATATGTTATAGGGCTTAAACAAGGCCATTGTCACCACTGTCAGTTGTTTTATTCAAATGTTATAATGGTTAGAACTGTTGGGAAGTGAGTAACAATGTAATTACTTTCTGAAAGTTCAGACTACCCGCATGACTCAGCAGGTTCTATCACATTCTATGGAGAGCTGTTTGTGTTTGACTCACACCTTTCCCTTCGAAAGTAACAGAAAAACTAATTGAAATCTCGCTGCTAGAGGGTAGGTACTTACCTAGTATATATATATATATATATATATATATATATATATACCATTGTAAGATGAGATGGAGGCACTCACTCTAAATTGTATTAAGTTCCCAGGTGCACAATCCCAAAATATAAATAGAATTGAAGAGATGGGAGGCAGCACCAGTGGGTCTTAAATTAGAAAATTTATTAGGCAACTATGCACATTACAGGGTCAACGTTTCAGTCCCATGAAAGGACCTTTATCATGACAATATGTCTAAAGCAATAGCGTTTATTTATAGACTTACATGGAAGCTACTCGTGGTCCGCGGGAAGATGGTGACGTCAGCACGTGCGGGACGTTCGTTAACCCGCATGGTCAACGCAAGCATCCCGCAGCCACTGGTGTTGTAGTTCAAAGTAACTACAGAACAGTGTATCCATTGTAATAAAGCGATACTTCATATTAAATGATCAGTGGGTAAAACAGTAACAGAGACATTCTACGAAAATCTCATTTGCACAAGCTATAGCAGAAATATACAGATCATGTGTTGGAATAAAGGACTTTTGTTACACACAGTCCTCTCTGCGCACCTGGTGTAGCTGTCTCTGCTGTGCATGACGGCTTCTGAAAAACATCCGTAGCGAATTATAATATAGGATATACTAGTTGAAGAGCCCGTGCACACGGGCCACAGTGCCAGCCGGTTGGGGTACAGTCATGAGCAGTAGAGACTGCCCGCACCGTGGCTGATATAAAGTGGGGCTCTCTGAATTCAGACTGAGGTCCTCTCTGCGCACCATCTCTGGTCTGACTTTAGAGCACCCCGCTCCGTATCAGCCACGTCCCATGTGCATGATGGGAGCATGCGCAGCAGTCTCTACTGCACATGACTGTGTAGTGACAAGCTTTTAATTAATTCTTATTTTTAAGCTGTAATTACTCTGGAAAAATACATCTCTTAGCAGTGTGAGTACCATTATTTTTTCATTAAAAATGTTTACTGTACCTTTAACACCACTTGTGCCAGGGGGAGGACAATGGGGCAGCTAATGGGCAGTTTGAGGGGTATTTTTTCCTCTACTCTTTGCTTAACACTATGAACTAAACAAGGTATAGAGGAAAATAATACTTTTCTACTCTTTCCTTGTGCATATTACAGGGCAAATTACTTGCTGCCTTTAATGACTTGTTGGCATTAAAGGAATAGTAATGCTTTATATATAAACAAATTTATTGTAGAGTTTATCACCCCCCCTGAGGAAAACAAGGGTACTTCCACTGCTGAATGGTGTTTTAATCAAAAGCTACTACAGCTCAAACATCAATTTTTTAGGTGCAGTATCTCAGTAGCCTGAAATTGTACAAAAGTAATTCTGGAGCAAACCAACTGCACCTTAAGGGACAAATAAAACTTCCCATTGATTCAACCCCTTAACATACCTCCTAACATTTCAAAATGCTAAATAGGGACACTTCTGTTTTAGGTGGTATTTCTGGGGCCACGGCTAGTTGGCAGAACATTACCAAGAATATTTAGGTTATTTCATGACCTGTTTAACATGATTTGTACTGAGCAGTATCATACACACTCATGTACATACCACACAGTCTGATCTCCAAAAAAAGAGTGACATCAGTGTGAAAAAGAGGGACAGAGGGATTTGGGTCGCAAAGAGGGACTGACCCTCCTAAAGAAGGACACTTGTGAGATTTAAGGACCAGTGATTTGCCAGTACCATTGTGAGTGCCTCTGCGTTAAGAACTGATGAGGGTACTGGCATGTCATGACTTTTTTTTTTTTTTATCTCAGAGCTCCTGCTGGCGCTCTGTCATCATATGAGTCGGTATATGTGATATCTCACATGTACCAGCTCCCCGAATGTAGTCTATATGGTCCTTAAGGGTGAAAGTGCTCATGGTCTGCTGGTACATAAAGGATTAAATAGGGGTAGCCTCAAGAGCTATCAACAGTGAATGCTTTTGGGATATCCCAACTGGAGCACAGGTGGACTAATTAGTGGCAGTCATTTTAATTGTTCCACCAGTGATCATTCAGGATGCCCTTAAAACATGGAGCACTTGAAGACCAGGGTTGGCTACCCTTGGTTTAAATGGATCTTTCAAGCTCTTGAATACTGCAGAGATATCCAACAAATTGTGACACAACACACTGGAGACTTCTATACCATTCAGGAATTTAGAAGCCATATATGGAGAAGTTGTTTTTTCCCCCTGTAAATTAAGCTGATCAGACGTTCCCTTTAAACCTTTGAGTGGCAGAAGTGTATGCAACACATTGCCTTTGTACCTCTCTGGCACAGGGTGACCAGACCTCACCTTTATACTATTATGAAAAATGCATACTGCAGGGCTGCTTTGATTTCACTACAGTCCTGAAATATGCCTACTTCCTATGTGTCTCCAGTTAAAGGGAAGGTCTGGTTGGATATGGCTACATGAAGATGGTAGGCCTGCGGCCTAGGGGTAAGGACACCCAGACTGTGTCTCGGGTTTCGACACTGGCCTCATTGAGCTGCTTTGACCAGCTAATGGGGCATGGTAAGGGGAAACAAGATTGGGGTGAGCCTAGGGCTCAAAAGGGGAGATAGGCAAAAATTGGGTACTGGCAAAAGCTTAATGTCTATGTTAAAGTAAGCTGAACAGATCTCACCTCCAACCGGTGACACACAGGAAACAGCCATTTTGCAGTACTTCACTGAAAACAATACAGTCCTGCTCTATGTATTTTTCCTATGCGTCCCTTGTTAAAGGTGAGGTCTGGTCAGCCTATGTTAAAATGCTTAACATGTATTTCTAAATAAAGCAGTGGCAAGAGTTGAACCCATAATTAGTTGTCTGTGTTTTTCTTGAACCAATACCCAATTCATAAGACATGGAGCAAACCTATACCGGAGTGTGACACATGAAAATCCACAATGATCTAAATCAGTGTTTCTCAGCTTCTGTCCTCAGGACCCACTAACAGGCCAGGATTTGATGATTTCCTTGTTAGAGCACAGGTGAGTTAATAAATGTAAATGAGCCTCTGATCACCATACCTGTGTTAGCAGAGAAATCCCTATGTCCTGGCCTGTTAGTGGGTCCTGAGGACAGGAGTTGAGAACCACTGATCTAAATATAGCTTTAACCCTTTGAACAATAGTGAGGTTTCCAACTGAAGGAGTTAAAATCCCAGTCTAACTCTTTGAGTGCCAGCGGGGTATTAATTGCAGTGCAAAGTAATGTGTTGGATACCCTTCAAATGGTTACATTTTGGGAATTTTGTGAATATGTATTTGTTCCCTTATTGCGCAGTTTGATTACTGCAGAAATGCACTTGTTTGACTTACTGACTTCAGTCCCATGTGTCTTGTTTTTTTATACTGCAGAACCTCCAAACTGAGAATGAGATTTTCCCATAGCTCTCTGTGGAGCTAGAGACAAATCTGCTGTCTCTACTGGGAAGCAGAGACAGCAGCCACCCTCCCTTAACCCTTTGAGTGCCATAGCAGAACAATACATTGCACACCCCTGTGCACTGAAGGTGTTTAACCTAAAGAATCATGAACTGGCAAAACTGTTGTTACTACAGCATATCTGCTGGTTCTTTCCTTATATACACCAACTGATAAGCTGTTTTAACACTATAATGACAAGCCATCCTAGTTTGGGCGGCTCTAGAGGACCAATGCACTTTTTATTAATCACAATGCATTCTGGGATTGCAGAGTGGTGTGCAGTCGTGCTGTGATCCCAGAATTCCATGACACGCCAGAACTGTCACCAGTCCTTAGCTCACATCCACCAATGACTATCCTGGCACGTCATCGGATGTTAACAGGTTATGTCCACAAGGGACTACTCGAGGGCCTTGAAAGTCTTTTTTTTACATGAATTAACTGGTCAGTGGATTATAGTCCACTATGGACTACAAACCGCTTATCAGCTGGTTTTTGTAAAGACAGAAGCATCAGAGATGCTGTTACATGTAAAAACTGCTTTGCCAGTTCTCAGTGTCTATACGTGATTTGTGAATCAGGGCTGGTGATTATTTAGTCTATAACACCCTCATTGTCACAGGGGTGTGCAATGCATTGCAGAGCAATATGTTGCACAACCTTTTGGCACTCAAAGGGTTAAAGGTGGGTTAGTAGTATTCTTGGTGCAGATGTCAAAGCGCATCCTCTCCCTTTCCTCACTTGGCCTCCCTAACACATCACCAGCATTACACCAAACCTATCTCCCTCACATCGCCAGACACCTGGGGGAGGAAGAAGAGAGTCCAGCATAAGCTGGAGGGCCACATGTTGCCTGATCTCTATTAGTTCCAGAGGGTATCAAATGCACTCAAATGGTTAAACATTTTGCTTCCTTTAGAGCTGAATGGGGGTGCTCTGATCACAGGAGACCAATGATTTTCATGATATAATCAGTAATGTCCAAATGAAAAACATTGGTATTTCTGTGGCCCATCTCTGAATGCCAACAAGAAAATCATCTACATTATAAAGCCCTTGCATTACATTTGCTGTTAGGTGACTCAGTGACCACATACTGACACAAAGCAATTCATTTATCTCTGAAAGTGAGAAAGGCAATGAGTAGGTACAATGTTTGGAGGGCCATAGATCAACAGAGACTGCTGCTGTGAATTCATTTTCTTCATATATTGTGTGCTCAGTGATATGTATTATTGTTAGCTGTGCAAAACTATTAAATATTTTGTGTATAATGGAACACAGAAGGCATAATGGCTTTGAGTTTATCACAGCATTGCAGTTTATGTTTAGCTAAGAGAAGGGATTCACCTTTATAACAGCTTTTGGTCTGCATTAAAACACACCAAATAAACCATTATTTTCTGCCTTCTATCAAGCTTCAGTTGTGTTCAATAGATATATTTTATAACTGATAGTAGTTAAGTTATCTGAAGGTAAATAATATTGGGTCGTATACACACACTTTCTCACACATAGGCAGGTACACATACATACAAAGGGGGGTTATGCACTAAGGAGTAATAAAGAGGTGATAAAGAGGGGATGGCTTCTCCAGTCTTATCACTTCTCTAGTTCTTATGTTATTCTATGGAGCTTATGTATTAAGGGGATAGTAATACTTCTATTAAAGTGGAGGTCCGAGTCTTCTTTATTCTTTTTTGATCAGGTAGCACTATATTTCAATAGTTACAATTTTATAGTTCAAGAGCTATTCAATCCAGAAGGATTCCATCTCCTGCCCCTTTTCCCCTGCATCACTCTGCCTCTCTGTCCTGGATGGAGCGAGGCGAGGGCCAATCTTCAGTAAGAAAAAGGAAGATTCTGCCCTCCTTCGTAAAGGGGGGCAGGGTTTTCCTTATACTTATTGACTGAATATTGTCTCTTGCTGCATCATCCAGTCCCAGGACAGGATTGAAGACCTAATGGGAGGCGGCCAGAAGGGGCGGAAGGGGGATAATTTCAGATTGAATATCGCTTGAACTACAAACTGTAAGTATTGATATATAGTGCTACGTGTTAAACAAAAAAATAAAGATGACTTGGACCTCCAGTTTATTAGAAGTATTACTATCCCTTTAAGACCTCCAAAGTTTGTGAAATCTTAGTGCATTGGCTCCATAGAATAACATAGGAATTGGAGAAGTGATATCACTGGAGAAGTCATCTCCACTTTATCACCTCTTTATTAGTGCGTTTCCCACCTGCTCTCTCTCTCACACACACACATACACTCTCTCTCTCTGTCATTCTCTCTTTTGCACACTTTCACAGATGAACACACACACATGCACCCACACAGTCTCTTTTGCACACACACACTTTTACGGACATGTATATAGTCCCTCTCTTTCATTCATACACTTTCACAGACACACACAAAGTCTAACTCTCTCTTACATACATGCTTACACACATATGTAAACCAAGGGCAAACTTCTCATGAACTCTTTTGCCCCTATTATATAAGAGACAAAGCCTTTACATCCAAATAATGATACAGTCCCTCTGCTGACGTGCAAAGGTTTGCCAAATTATTCATTTAAGAAGATACATTCTTCACAACTGCAAATGATTCCATTAAGCAATGCAAATATATATTTTTTCTTATTTGTCCCTTTTTAAAGGGTTTTTCTGGCACCCCTAGATATGCTCATGTATATGTATAAAAGAAAAATGCTACCAGAGGCAGAAGGCCAGAAAACTGGACAGGCCAGAAGGCCAGGGCAGGTTGAAGAGGCTCATGTTCATTGGGCAGACTAAGGTCATGACAGACTTAGGAGACTCGTTGTTGGTGAGAAAGCTCCTTATATAGGCGTACTTGTAGCAAGTCGACGCCTGAGCACCAGAATGGGAGAAGTTAAGGAAGGATATAGCAGTATCCCCATCTGGTATCTGAAGCCAGCAAGGAACTAACAATTGAAGAGGTGTTTTCACTTGAGAGTTTATTGCACCTATAACATACCTTAGTTTAGAGATGGGCAATGTGAGGCCTTCAAGCTGCTGCCAGACTACAGCTCCAATCATTCCAAATAAATGGGAATTGTATTCTGGCAGTAGCTGGAGGACCTCACACTGCACTTCACTGCTTTAGCATAAACCCCAGGTACTGCCTTATGTCAAGTGTCAAGGGGGGATCAAAAGTGCTGTCACCTAGTCCAGGTTCCTCTGATTCTGTCCTGGGCAGAAGCTCATGTTCCAACCCTAACAGATGTTCACATTCCAGGGGCAGATAATGTGGTGCAAGCTATCTCAGTTATTGATTTCTGGATCCTGGGGACTGGAAAATAAAGCAGTCAGTTTTCTGACTGCATAGCATAGAAGTTGGTTGTGAACTTATGATGTCTCTGATGAACCTCAAGGTTCCTCAGTTTTGCTCCTGGTTCCAGGAACCTCTGGGCTTAATAGTGGAAGCAATGGGCATTCAGGGTGATTTCCCTTTGGCATATGTGTTTCCTCCTCCACCTCTGATTCCCAAAGTGTTGAGAAATGTCAGGCTGGACAGGGCACATGTAACTCTGATTTGACTTATTGGACTTGGAGAGCTTGGTTCCAGATTTGATGAATCTGTCAGTAAACACACAATGGCATCTCCCTATTCTTTTAGTGTTCTTGTCTCAGGGCCATCTGTGTCTTCTAGACATGGAGAGCCTGTCCTTGACAAAGTGGCTCCTGAATCTGATATCCTGAGGAGGCACGGTTTGCCTGAGCATGCTTAATGCTCATAAGCTGGTTTCTTCTAAGACTTCAATCGGGGTTGGGTCATTATTCTTCAAGTTGTGTGAAGACCATGGTTCACGGCAACATCCATTTCAATTTCCGTTGGTCTTGGCCTTACTCATTTATATTGGGCCTTACACATTGATCTTGGGCCTCAACCAAAAGGGATTTTATTTTGGTTCCATTGAGGTACAGATCTCAGCCTTGTCATTTCTTTTTCAGAATTGTATTACATTGTTACCTGATGTTTTGGCTTTTGTGCAAGGGATGGCATGTGTCTATCCCATCTTTAGAGATCCAACTCCTCCATGGGATCTAAATCTTGTTCCTTGAACATATCAAGGAGATCCTTCTGAACCACTGGCTTTTGTGCCCCTGTGATGCTTGACCCTGAAGATGGCTTTCCTGTGCAGGATGTGGTCAAACTGGTCTCCTTTTCTGATTTTTCATGCAGATAGTGTGGTCCTGCACATGTGCTTTGTATTTCTTCCCAAGCTGATTTCATATTTAGTATTTATCTGGAGATTGTTACTCCTTCTCTTTGTCTTTCTCCATCTAAAATAGGAGAACAGGACATCCACTGTCTTGAATTAGTTTGGTGTCTAAAATACTACATTCTTTGTCCTCACTAACTTCTTGTTATCCTGTTGGCCCACATGTGTGCCAAGTTGCATGTAAGTTGTCAGTGGCCTCTTGGATCATGGTCATCATTTCATATATTCACTAAGTGTTCTGGCCTAGATTGAGGTCAATATTGGGAGAAAAGTCCCCTAGGTGGTAGTCCATGTGCTGATGCCTTTTTTCCTTCATGTCTATTAACTTTTCTGCTGTTACTTCTTGTATGGTGGTGTTCGCTGACACCTGAAGTTCGTGATTTTTTTTATGGTTTGTCCCTGTCCTTGTATATCCACATGGTTCTGTCGCACAATGGATGAAAGACAAAAGTGTTTTATGTATAGTTAGCGATAAATACATTTCTCTTAGTCCTTGTGGAACACAGGACATACTTCCTAGAGAACAACTTGAGTTTTGAGCTTTGGGCAGGGGTGCACTTTGTGTTTTTTGGTGTGGTTACTGCTTTCCAGCCCAGTTTTCTTCTTTCTTTCATCTCTGCTATAAGTAAAACTAAAGGCTGGCATGGCATTTCCTCCTCCAGAGAACTTTGGTTTGCATGCGCTCTGCCTCCATAACCCCATGGTTCCTGTGTTACCCAAGGATTAAGAGAAATAGATTTATAACTAAATACACAAAAAAATCCCTTATATGGATTGTTTGTGGTTGGGTCCTTTTGCTAACCTGAAGATGGAGACTTGAAGGCATAAGTTGACAACAGTAACGGTAAGTTCAAAAACGTTCTGCTACATTGTTAATCCTTAAGGTGTCATGGGGTGGAAAATATATTTAAGGCACTCTGTTCAGTGTATTAATCCCTTGCCCCTGCACATTGCTCTCCTCTGTTTTATGTGCTCCTAAATGCCCCCAGTTTGCTTGTTTGTTTATTTTAGGGGGGTTGTGTTTAGTGGCAGCACGGGTTCCCATTGGACGCTTTGTATTGATTCCTTTCAGTGTTGGAGGAATAGATATCACTTTATTCACTCCCAGGCAGCGAAAGGGTAAATCTGTTTGTAGTTATTCTCTGGAATCTAGCCCTGGTTTAGGCAATATGAGGTCCCTCAGCTGTTCAGGATACAAGTCACATCATGTTGGGAAGTGTACACTAGTTGGGGATGATGGAAATAGTGGTCCTGAACAGCTGGAGGGCTCCAGTTGCCCACAAATGATCTATCCCTTTTGATGTTCTTTTCCAATCAGCATCTGTGAACTTTTTCATAGGAAACACTAGGGGCTGGGTTCAAATGCAGGAGATAAATGTTACCTCCCATTTTATCAAAAATATTCCTATTGAAGTCTATGGGGATACCTGGAGATAAAAGCAGACATAAAATTAGCACCTGCATTTGAATCCAGCCCTAGGTTGGGTGCAGATTAGACAAAAAGTGCTTGGCAATTTCAAAACAAAAGATCTTAGGGTGATTGTCCTGAAGATGGAAGGAGTGCCTGCAATGCTGTATTTTAGAAATACAGTAACTGCAGCAAAAAAAAAAACCTTCTGTAATAAGAATGCATTTTAAAGTTTATTGGCTTTAATATGCATGAACAATTGATGGAGTTGATTTGCTACCTAGGCTTTTGCTTTAAGAGATGTTTTTGGTACATATTGGATTGATCTATTGATCCCCATGGATGTTTCTAGAGCCATGCAGTTGCCACGACAACCATAAAGCTGTAGATCCATAGATCAACCACATTAAGAAGGAAATATAGGAAGATAGATGTATTTGTTTTACAAAATAAACACTTTCACATTTTTCTTGAACACCCTTCATATAACGAAGCCAGCGAGGCCTTAGTTCAGACAACGACAATATGAAAGCAGCATCAGAAATATTTATTAAAACTCTATATGGCAAGAAATGTATTTTTTCTCATTTACTCCCAAACAGCTCCTCTGCTGCCATCCATCACATAAATGTGTTGCAAAATACTCTCCCATGCTGAGCCTTCCAATACTCCAACCGCCATGCAGAGTAATGTTCTGAATACACTCATGCTATTAGATTTAATAAATTAGGACTGGGGGAGCTATGTATCAAACTAGGAAAATTGACCTTTTTCCAGATATAATGCTGAGAGAGCCATTTGGAGCTTATTAGACATATGTATAAAGTTAAAGGTGGAAGAATTCTTGGACAAACCAACTGCATGATAGGTAATGAGATCATATCTCCATTGTAATTCAGGACACTTATGAAAATCAAACACTGCAGGTCTGCAGTGGTCCTTTATAGTCCTGCAGAATGATATTTTATAAGCATACCTGGGAGCCTTTACTTATGGACTCCCTGGAGGGGAGTCTTGTGGTGCTGCTGGGGGGAGAAAAATTAAGTGTTTTGTATAAAAAGGGGGTGGGGCTTAATCAGGGGTGGGGCAGAGCTTTACATACGTGGCCAGAGTAAGAAGAATAGTCTGGAGAAGGATGAGAATTGGGATGGGAATGGGAGGAACAGACTGGGAAAATGTAGAAGTGGGCGAATCAGCCTCTTATCTGGAGATCCGGTAATTATCAGCAACAAACAGAGTTCCCAGCTATGTTTATAAGTGTTCTGCATTAAAGTGGAACTCTGGTCACCTTAACCAGAGAGAACAGCTAAAAATGACAATTAATTAATTGTGGCTTTTAACCCCTAGAAGGCTATAGAGCTGTATAATGCACTGCAAACAGTGCATTGGAGCTATCTCTAGCCTTCAAGCATTTACAACAACATTTAAAAATATTACATTTTGGAGAATTTTAATTTGCTCCCTATAGTGCAATACTGGAATTGGCTTTCCCAGAAGTTCTACACTTTTTATTTTAAAGGAACAGTAAACTTTTTAGTAAAACTTATATGTTTTAAAGATTTTCCTGCTGAGTAAAACATAGGTACTCCCACCACTGGACTTGATACTAGGCCCCATGGTATTTTTCAAAACTGGCATCAGTGGTTTTGAAAGCACAGTTTGTTATTCTGTCAAAATCCACCACCAGATAAAAATGTTCAACAGGCACACAATTTGCACCCATTGGGCACCACGTTAAACTAGTTGAATTTGCTATCCTGTTACACTCGTTGGCTTCAACTCAAATTAAGAAACACACTTTTTATGGAGTGAAAACTACACCATGAAAAGGAGGTGTAGAGTCCCTAATGTGAGGTGAAAATCACCTCCAACACACTCTTCATCTTAAGACCAAAAGAATATTAACCATATTAGTGCCAGTGGGGTATGCAACTCATTGTACAGCGTTGCATACCCCACTGGCACTCACAGGGTTAATCTCAATAAAGTTAACACATACAAACTGACCTGTAATGTCCAGTGGGGTCCTCAGAACCCTGGTCAGCTACTGTCCATCTTGTTGAATCTTCTGTTTTCGTTTTCTCTTCATGAAAATCTGTGTTAAAAAAAAAAGCATCCAATGAAAGTTATTTTTTCCAGAAAAAATGCCCCAAAGAGATGCCACAGTTAACCCTTTGAGGGGTAACCTTCAGGCATTAAAAAGGGTTAAAAGAAGTGTGCCATCTCTCTCTTCAAAGTAATATGTTGTCATATCCTTAAAAAAAAAAAAAAAAAAAAATCTTCTGTGGTCAAGATAATAAAAGTATCCATATTACAGACGTGTCCACTGCCACTGCTGCTGCTGCCTCCACTGTTGGCTGCAGGTATGCTTATGGTTACAGACCCACCACAGAATACATACTGGGCCATTGCCTGAGTCCCATTGAGGGAATTTCAAACAGATACTGGCTTTTGCATGCCGGGCAATGGCCCGGTATGTATTGAGTATGTGGGGGGGGGGGGGGTCTGTGAACATAAGCATGACTGCTGCCGCCAGAGGAGCCAGCAATGGTGGCAAAATGACATTTGACATCAATATGGAGGCTCTTTATTACCTTGACTACAGATGAATGTCTAATTTTTTTTTTTAAGACATGACAACATATTACTTTGAAGAAAGATGCCACACTTCTTTTAACCCTTTTAGGGCCGGAGGGGTACCCCTCCGGCACTCAAAGGGTTAACTCTTGAGGGCATTTTTTCTGAAAAAACAGAATTCTAATTGGATGGGTTTATGTTATAACACAGATTTTAATGAAGAGAAGAAAGAAGATGGAAGTTTCAAAAAGAAGAATGACAGTGGATGACAGGTAAGTGTTACAGTTCTGGGTGTTAGGATAGTGATAAGAGCAGTATTGTTTAGTGTCATGTTAGGGATAGTGTAGGGTTAGTGTTTGGGAGGTGGGGGGGTGACTGTTTTTAGCTCATTGTCATTGTTTGAAACTGTGTCAAACAATAAGAGTTGGCTTTTTCTTTTAATGTTCCCACAACTAACACTATTTAGTATGATTTGTGAGAGCAAAAATCAACAATGAGTGTTTGGCCAAAACGTGGATATTGACCACCAAAGCTTGCTGGTCCATATACCGGGCCAGCTATAGAATACCTGTGGTGCACAAGTGGGTTTGTCACTCAGTGTTTGTTTTTATTTGCCTTACCGGTTTTTATACCTGTAGGCATAGTATCGAGTCCATTGTCAGTTGTTTTATTCACATGTTATAACAGTTCAAATTGTCAGGAAGTGAATGAAAGAATGATTTCCCATGAGTCCCCTTTTTTTTACATTATATGGAAAACTTTTCCTTGTCCAAGAAAATGCAACAAAATAAATAATTGTAATCTGATGACTAGGGATTACTGTTGATGTTAAAAATTGTTATTACTTAACAGTGGGAGTACCATTATATATATATATATATATATATATATATATATATATATATATATATATATATATATATATATGTATGTATATTTTAAAATACAACAATTATTATACAGCAGAAAACAGAGAAATAACTATAATAATACAGAGATCTCTATCCCTTAGGAAGTGTCGTTCAGATACGAAACGCGTAGGAGTTGGGGTCCCCTCTATATCATTCAGGTCACCAGATTCCGAAGTTTTATTATATTTGCGAGTTGTAGATGGAAGGTCTATGAAATAACATTGGTTTCGACAGTCAGCAGACCTCTGCCCGCTGGAGGTGTCGGCAGTCAGAAAGTCGGACTTTTGCTGCATTGAGATGAGAGAGGAGCTTGATCTTTTCTTTTAATACCGACTGTGTGCCAGCTGCCCATAGGCATTAAGCTGCGTGACTCAGGAGTTACATTGCCATTGTAGAGTTGTGCAAATCTCTGCCCACTGCAAGCATTGGCAGTCAGAAAATAAGACCCGCGCTGCATTCAAATATTAAAGATGGGAGAGGACTTTGAAGACTGATTGTGTGCCAGTTGTTCTTGCCCGCTAGGCATTAAACAGTGTGACTCAAAAGTTACATTGCCACTGAGAAGCCATGCAGATAAAATTTAACCATCTATATTTATATCTACATCTTCCTGTTTTTTTGCCCTTTCGGAAGCAAGGGCAATATTGATATATCTGGAATCTTGGTTTTCATAATATCAGGTGACATTTAAACATTGTTTTCATTATTGTGCAATATTACATGTAGATTAATATGTGAGACTTGATATATTTTAAATATATAGAAGAGATTTCCTTATTATTATAATTATTTCTCTGTTTTACTCTGTATAATACATTTTGTATTTTATTATATAGAGGTGCTGTTATTGTGGTTATGTTCTGTTTTCCTGTTTTAATTTTGTTCACTGACAGAATCTGAGGAAAACAGCATACAGTCCCTCTATTATTTTATTAATAGCTCATTTAGACTTTAGAAATGTTGGTGGCACCAACACTTTCCAATATATATATATAGTGCTGGTTTTATATTTTGTTTTCATTTTGTACATTATTGATTGTGTATTTGTGCTTGTCTGAATGTCATGTGGCTAGCAACATACATGACATTTGCCAAAGTTGTGTATGAAGCATTATGATTAGCCAACGTGAGGGCTGACAAATGAGGTGAAATTTAGTTGTGAGAAAATTATGCAAATATATTAATTTGTACTGTTGTGTAGTTTGGATGCACTACGAAGAGCCTTGATGCCAGCAGGCATGGAAACTTGTGCTGCTGTGACATTCTTGTGAGTGCACAACAGTGGGATATGCAGGTGAGTAAAATGGCAATGTATTAATTGTTTTGATTTGGTGTCAGATGAAGTATTTGGAGGCAGGCTGTGGGATGAGCTATGCTGAACTATGTGAACTACGTCTTAGGAGGATGCAAGTTACGTGCATGTGTGTGATAAAACTTATTTAGATTACCATTTGCATATTTGTTTAAAATATATGAGGACGCAGGGGGAAGGCTAAGAGAAAGGTGGGTATAAGAGAAGTAGGAAAATGTTTTATCTTTAATTGTTATGATGTATGCTGCAGTGGAGGGCTGAGATATGAATGCAGCAACTAGGCATGGGACCTTAAAGGAGCAGTAAACTTTTTTTGAAAAAAAAAGCACACATTTTATAGAGCTTTTCCTGCTAAATAAAACAAGGTCACTCCCACTGCTGTCAGATGTTCTATTAAAAATGTACAGCAGTTCAAATAATCAGGAAGTGAATTTACTGTGTTTACTTCCTGATAGTTCTAACTGACAGGAAGTGACTGGCATTTCTATCACAATCTATGGAGAACTGTATGTCTCTGACTTTTCTGATTTTCCTTTCCATTATAATCTAACAGGAAATCTAATTAGAATTTGACCACTAGAGGGCACTGCTAATGTAAAAAAACAAGGGTTTAAACTGCAATAGCTCTGGAAATATAAATCTCTCCGCAGTGGGAGTACCCTTATGTTACTCAAAATCCCTACAATATATATTTTTTCATTAAAAAGTTTACTGCTCCTTTAATATAATCAATGTAATTTGCCCTTCAGTGCAAGTCGTATGTTTGGCAGAGCTATAATGTTTCAGAGATGAAAGGGTTACAAACACTCATGTCTCGGAGAGTAAAGGGTTACACACACACATACCTACAGAGAGTGGGGGATGTAGTCCATTACTATCAACGACATTATAGGTGCGTTTGTAACCCTTTGAGTTGTAGACATTGGATACCTCCCTGGCACTTACCGGGAGGGGGGGAGGTGTTACATGGGCATACCATCCTCTCCTTTCTATTGCCAGGAGAGAAAGTAGTGAGTGATAAGGCGGAGGCATGTGGGCAGTCAAAGGGTACTTTGTGTTGTACTTGGACTGTATATTAGCCGTGTGGTGGTGAAATATTCTGGTGGCATTAACTGAGGTTAACCCAATACATATATAATACCCTATTCCATTGATAAGTTTATGAAGCCTTTACGTACCAGGGTGGTATGCAACAAATTGCAAAGAATTGTGTTTCACACTCCTTTGATTCATAAAGGGTTAATGTGCAGTACATTCTTTTGAAAGAAAATATTATATTCCTCAGTGTATGACTTTTCAATATTTCTTTATTAGTGTGCCCCACATGGCTCAATATTTGTCCTACCATGTATGACCCACTGAGATGTGTGAGTGAACTTGTGCTGTTGTGTATGAGGGGAGTTAAGGTTTCTTTTCAGAGTGAGAGGAGAATATTCTGGGTATAGATGTTCTGGGCTGGGGGTAGTGTTCTAGGGAAAGTCTGGGGGTCTTGTGAGGGAGTTTTTTTAAATCACAAAACACAGAGTAATTTTGCTGTGCTGTGTGTTCCTACATCATGGCAATGTCTGATTCTGCTCAAATGTGTTAGAAACCATACTGAGCCTCAGTTAAGTATTCTAAAAGACTAACCTTTTGGAAGCTAAACATGTCAGATGGGTCTTTAGCATCCAAGGGGTTAACCAGTATCAGCCACTGGATCAAAGTCACACCACAATATATTGTGTTCTTTGAGTAACACTGCTATCTGCAAATTTCTGCTTTTACCTATAGTGATTCTGTAATGTCCAGGGCATCTCATTCCTCACCTCCAGCATGCCAGCCTAATGATGTTTTCATCAAGCTGCCTCTGCATTCTGGCACTCTGGGGAGCAAAGGAGATAATACCAGGCGCATGGCCTACATTCTTCTACAGTCAAGGCAAAGATCAGTGTACAGCCATTTGTGGACCCCCTGAACCACACGGAAAGTAGCAAAGTGTGAGAAGGGAAGTTAGTGAAGAGAGGGGTAGGAGTAGGGGTGGACGAAAGGTACTGTTGTGTTCCTGAGAAAAAAATCAGCGAAAACCACATGGTTGCCCGCTTTTTTGTTCTAAAATCCACTTCAAATACAGAGATTAAAATCTTAGCCATTTTCACCTGTTGGCAAAAATTGTTATTTTATTCAATGACTAGAAAGTTTTCACCGCTTTACTAATATATTTTTCACCTTTTCACTATAAAAATGTGCCCTCTAGGGATCTTAGGGAAATTTATCTCACAGGAGGAAGAAGACAACAGTTCAGCTGCCTGTGACTGCTGCCAGTGTTGCACCTACTGTGTTTGAGCTAACGATTGGTGCTTGACAGTGTGTCAAGCACCAATCGTTAGCCGTTTTCCTTTGATGTTCCCATTACTTACGCTATTTAGTGTGGGTTTTGGGAACTTAAAACACACAACGGACATTTGGCCACAAGTCCATCTCTGTGGCCCAACAATCTTTGTGGTTTCAGTTGGTATGGGAATGAATACCGACAGACAATTTTTTTCTATAGTAGGTAGCCCATTTTGCCCTACCAGCTGTTTTAGCAGGAATCATTGAATCAAGGCCTTAGACACACAGATGTAGATTTGAAGCACTGAGGGTTTTTCTTGTCAATGAGAACATTTTTTTTTTTTTGGCTTCTTTTAAAAGGGAAACAAACACCTTCACAGACCTACTCCCACCCCACCCCAAAACAATTTCATAGTATTAAACACATAAAATGTGCTTTATTACTATGTAGTTCTCAATTCAGTATAGTTTACAGTTTTAAGCTAACTTAGATTTTATTGGTGGGTCTGGTTACCTCAGCAGCTGTTAGTGGGAGCACGCTGTACTGTGGGAGGACTTTGGAGGTGGGTGAAATCACCAAGGGTCTCCATGTCTGGACATGCCCCTCACGTGATGTCATATACCTAAGTTGTATAGAGTCACAGAAGAGATGAAATCATCCATTCTGATGTTTTCTGGCATTTCTTCTCACCATCACTCGCGTGGCATGTGACATCATGAGGTTGACAGAGACTGCATCATCAAGGCTGTTGAAGCTTAAAAATGAAATTAAAATGAAATTAAGCTTCCCTATCTCCAGAAACCTGTCCAATATAATTTACAATAAAAATTTAAAGACAACACTGCTGGCTGTCAGACAGACTTAGTATCAAAGCACACATTGCCTGCTTAAATACTACTTGATGATGTGTGGTATGGGTGTGTGTGCTCAGTAAAACAAATCTTGTTAGAATAATCACACACACACCCATTTTATTTTTTACTAAACAACAAAGTAGAATACAGTTTAAAAAAGTAATATCTCATCTAGAAGAAAACAATTATTGGGAGGGGGCTTTGAACAGTTATCTCACTTGTTACTCTTACACATACTGTAACAGATCCATTTTCTCTCTCTAAACTTCAACCCCCCTAGAATATCTGGGGCTCTATGCCCTTAGGAACAAAGTTACCCCAATGTCCTTGTGTGTATTAGCATACATTGTTAAGAAAGATGCAGAGAAATGGAATGCCCTGAAACACATACAGTCTCCCACTGCCCTACCCTTGGCACAAGTAGATTGCTTTGTACATACACAGCAACAGTAACAGTGAATCAATTCCAGCATCTATTTTAGCAAATAAATCTATTAGTGCATCCCCCTGTATTAGCATTTGTTCTTCATAAAATATTTGTATAAATCTCCCAATAAGGGATAGTTCGATTATTTGCTTATGTACATGAATTCTGTTTTGCACACATTAGCTCTGCTTTAGTCAGTAGACATTAAGGCCTTGATTCAATTACCTCCATCGCCAAAAAACAGCCGACGGCAATTTTTTAAGCACGGTAAGCCATTCAATTAACTGCCATAGAAACAGCTAATGGCTTTTTTTTTTAATATCACAACAGATGTTAAGATTTCACCAATTGAAAACGATGGAACAGCTATACCAAGGACCCATTCACTTCTGTGCGGTAGTGCCAATGCACAATAAATTGATACATTTAACGGATGAAATTCTAGACAGTTTTACTGACCATACAGCACACAATAGGACAAACAAAAACACAGATGGACAAAACAAACCAGGGAAACATCAGCTCACACAACCCCTAGCGCAAGCACACCAATGGCAACATTAACCCCTGCAAAGCCATGCAAACATATGGAAAATGGACATGCCCTGCAAACAAGTCCTGGACAAACAACCACCAGGGACAAGGGCTTGTGCAACACCACATATGCACACACAACATAAGACATACACCTGTCAATCTCAAAGCAACCCAAGATCACATGTGCAACATCTGCAGCCAATTGAGACCCTAGTGTGCCTCACAACCTCACACACATGCACCTGACAGGTACACAGCAATTACAACAGATCAGACAAGCAACAAGAGGCACAATAGCAAACACTTACCTGGACAACACACATTGGTCCCTCCGTACTTGATGACCACTCATGGACAACCCCCCCCTCTGTCTTAAAGGGACATCTCGCCATCCTCGGACTTGCATGTTTACAGTGAGACCACTCAGAGAGAGAGAGATACACAGAGAGAGAGATTATGATCAGTATGTTTATATCACTTCGTGGGGGAGGTAACATTGAATGAGGTAGATTGGCAGAAGATGTAGTTACCCCAGAGCAAGAAGGTGATGGCGAGCTAGGTGTTTCGCTCTTATTTGAACATTCAGCCTCTGGCTGGGTTTCTCTATTCGTCCTCCTCTTTGATCTTCACCTTGCCTCCTGTTGCCTTTGGGGAGAGTTGGGGGGGTAGAGCAACAGTGGTGCTCGATTTCTGTGGTGGGTGTTTGGCTTTAACATGTTTCACATAAATGTCTTGGTGTCTGTGTTTCATGTGTGTTATCAGGGTGGTTGTGCCAAGTCACATTCCCTCCTTTTCCCTTTTAACTGACTTGTCACAAATTGTGCACAGTGCTGTTGTTGATGACTGCACTGTGCCTGCTCCAAGAGAAAAATATTCCCAAACCCACCATGATTTCAGGGGGGAGGGGAAAGGTGGAAAAGAATGGCCTCTTTCTTCTTCTATTCCACATTCCCCGTCACTGAGTGGGGCAGAGGATGATGTTGCTGCTGTTGTTGCTACTGCCTGGTAATCAGCACTGCAACTAGGACCAAGAATATTGCTGCTGGAAAGTGGAACCTGTCCTAGTCATGCATCACTTGTTGACCTCATTCCCACTGTGTCCACAGTGGTCTATGGCACACTAGCCTGCTCCTCAGCATCCTGCTGCCCTTGCAACTCAACAGAAGCAGCAGGAATTAGAACAGTTGCAATATCTACAAATTCCAAAAGCTCACTGTTGGTGGTGGTGGTGATGCCCATCCCCATCCCTGTCTTCCATTCCTTATCAGTTTGGGCTAAAAAGTATTGCTGAGCGAAAATTTTTGCTTTAAACTGAAATCGGAGAATAATGGCACTTCCCGCTTGGCAAAACATTTCCCACGAAAAGTGTAGTTTTTCCATTTTTTCGCCTAGCTCATTGCATTGAAATAAATGAGAACATTGAATTTACACAGAGCACATAGCAAATGTTATTTTATTTCCCAAAGGCATAGTATAAAAGGTGTATGAGGCTACCTGTGTTGGTAGAGTGTGGGGAAAGAATCAGTTGAAAAGGGAATTTTTTGGGGGGGTTCTTTACTGGGATTAATAAATACTAAATACAATTAAAAAAACCATAAGACATGGTATAAAAGGGGTCTGAGGAGGGTACCTGTGTTGGTGGGTGAAGTCTGGGGAAAGAAAGAATCAATTGAACAGGGAATTTGTTTTGGGGGGTTTGTTGATGGATATTGGGGGTATTTAATAAAATTAAATAAATAAAATAACATTAAAAATTACTATGTAACGTGATACAGACAGGGACCCCCTGAAGAAAGCTGCCACCGGGGTAGGAAAATAAGACTTTTGTTAGGCCCAAGCCCTGAGGAAACATTGATTTGTAGGACTTATACTTGTTTGGCACAAGTCCTAAGGAAACATTGATTTCTAAGACGTAGGTTTGTTAGAAACAAGCCCCTAAAAATTGTTTATTTTTTGTAGGCCTATGTTTTTTTGTTTTGTTTTATTTGTTTGTTTTTTAAAGCAAAAGCTCCTAGGAAAAAATGCGCTACTGGCCTAGTGCCAGCAGGTCATGTTGTGTTGGCCAGTGACTATTGTCAAATTCCCTGATGTAGATGCATAATTTGCGACTGCTGTTCTTGCTGCTGCTGAGTTGGTTAAGCATCAGGATGATTAGGCAGCTCAAAGGAAATGGGATAAAAAAACAACAGCAGTAACATGTGTGATGAAGGTTCCACTGGCCATGACTAGCTCCGGTGAAACACCTGAGGCAGTAGCAGCACCATAGCTAGCCCCCACCACTTCAGGTATATATGGAGAAAAGACGAAGTTAGCCAATAATGCTTCTCCACTTTCTCTAAAATCATAGGTGCTTTGAGAATAGAAGTTTTTCCATTGAGAGCAGAAATTGTGCCTCTCACATCATCAACTGCAATGTGCAAAGTGTAAATAAGGGAAGGACTGGGAAGTAGAACAATGGGTACATCTGCACTCACATGAAATATCTGGCATATTTTTATCCAAACACCATGACACTTAGGGTCCCTGATGTGAAAATCCTCCACCAGAAACCAAGTACTGTTGCTGTCACTATGCCCCTTATCCACATACCGCTAAGGACACAAGACAAGTTGCTGACAGTTTAATAGTAATGATGAACCCTCTCTGCCACCAGCTTAGCATATTCTGTGGGATGGAATCTCCTCAAATGCCACTTGATGCCCTGCTTGCGACTCTCCTCCACTACACTGCCATGTGTGGTCAGTACAACACACAGTGTGCAATGTGTGGACACAAACTGCCACATCCTAACATCTACAGAATGGCTATCATTTGGCGGGGAAGGTAACAATGAATGAGGTGGATTGGTAGAAGATGTAGTTACCCTAGAGCAAGAAGGTGATGGTGAGTTAGTTGTTTCGCTCGTCATCAAACTTCTAGCCTCTGGCTGGGTTGCTCTATTCTTCCTCCTCTTTGATCTATACCTCACCTCTTGTTGCCTGGAGAGTCAGGGGGTACAGCAACAGTGATAATTGATTTCTGTGGTAGGTTTTTGGCTTTAATATGTTTCACATAAGTGTCTTTGTTTCGTGTGTGTTATCAAGATGGTTGTGCCAAGGTGTTTTCCCTCCTTTCCCCTTTTCACTGACTTGTCACAAATTGTGTGCAATGCTGTTGGTGATAACTGCACTGAGCATGCCCCAAGAGAAAATGAGTCCCAAACCTATGACTTCAAGAGGAAGGAAACTGGTGGACAAGAATGACCTCTTTCTTCTTCTCCTCCACGTGCCCCTTCGCTGGCTGGGGCAGAGGATGATGTTCCTGCTGTTGCTACTACTGCCTCAGAAATAGTACTGCAACGAGGACCAGGAGTATTGCTGCTGCTGGCAAGTGGAACCTGTCCTAGTCCTGCATCACTTGTTGACCCAATTCCCACTGTGTCCATGGTGGTCTGTGGCACACTAGCCTGCTCCTCAGCATCCTGCTGCCCTTGAAACTCAGCAGCAGCAGGATTCGGAGAAGTTGCAAACTCCACAAATTTCAAATGCTAACTGCTGGTGGTGTTGGCAATGCCCATCCACATCCCTGTCTCCCATTCTTTCTCAGTTTGGGCTAAAAAGGCCATCAATGTATCTTCCACCCCAGCTTCTCCAACATCATCATCACCACCACCACCAGTCCTTCCCTGCTGCTGGTCTATTACAGATATCTCACTGCTGGTTGGAGAAGGTGATGAGAAAAGTGACAGAGGGTCCCCTAATGTCACACCTGCCATTTCTTGGTGACCTGAAGAAGGCAGACTGGCAGCACTAGCAGCAGGTAATGGCAGCTGATCTGTGCTCCTGGTGGTGGTGGCATTATTGCTGCTCGGCAACAATTCTGCTTTCTTTAGGGTCATGTTCCACCTGGACAATGCCATGGTGGGAACAGGACTCCCAGGGTCAGGGGAATGGTGTGGGCTCCCTTGACCTCTAGTCTGGATGCTCTGCATTACATCCCCTACCTCTCCCCTATACTAGTCCCATCAGCTGCTTCACCATCACTGTCACTACCACTAACACCAACCACATAAATTTCAGCCACTCCTAACACTAACAAGATGCTGGACCTTTGTAGTAGTGCTAGCACTAGTGCGACTGCTTGGGGATGGAAAGTGTGACTTAGAGTCCCCTGCTGTCACACTTGGCATCATCTACTCCTTCCCCCACTGAGGATTCCAAGACATACTGGCAACAGGTTCAGCACTGGCAGCAGCAGGTTCAGTACTGGCAGCAGGCACATCAGGTACAGGCGTATTAACAAATACATTACTTGAATACATATGTTTTATGTGTACTTTATTTCCTTTTACAGGTGCATCTTTTACAACAGAGGAAAATCAGAAGGCAGAATAGAAGACAGAAGAGAATACAGAAGATGAAGAGATGAAAGAAGAAGGAAGATAGAAGATGACAGAAGAAGATGGACAGTAGCTGACCAGAGTGCTGAAAACCTCACTGGATATCAGGTTTACAGGTACATTATTTTTTTAAGCGGATGTTTTTCAGCTTAGTCAATCATACCCCACTGGCACTCATAGGGTTAATTCTACTAACATTTGACATATTTCCTCATACTTTTGATGTATTAATATTGGACTTTGGGCCCCATATAAATATATCTACTGGGGACCATTTTTTGGGACCTTTTTTCCTTTCAATTCCTGCATTGGCAGGATTAACATGCGTTGGGTACAGATTTTCACCAGATAGAGTGAGTCCCTTAATGCATGTTAAGGCCTAACATATGGAATTGAAAGGGAAAATGGGTAAATGCGTTTTAATGGGTTCAAATGTGTTTTTTCTCTGCTGGTATTTCTTCATAGCACTCGTAACTGAATGGGTTACCGTGCTTAAAAAGGGTGTGTTTTTTTGCACATCAGACCACAGAATCGAGGTCTAAGTCTGTGCTTATTTTTAAACATCTTAACCAGTTACACAATATCATTAAATAAGCAGTAAACTTTTTAATGTAAAAAATGTACATTACAGGAATTTTCCTACTGATGAATCAAAGGTATTTCCTCTACTGTTTTTAATTTGTTTTTGTTTTTTTCTTTTTAATTAGGGCTCACATTTTTTTTTTAATTTTACAAACTAGAATTACTGGTGGCCATCAGTTCCTCGCTCTTACTATGTAGAGCAATGCAAAATTATAAGAAATTTCAGTTGAACTGGGCAGGGGATGGGGAGAAGGCAACAAAATATCAGAATGGAGGAGGAAAAATAATATTGTCAAGTATGTATAAAAAGTAAATAAGAAGTAAATGTTTCTGTTGAGTTAACAATTTCAGTTTTGTAGCTCTTCATCCCTAATGGTTTGTATTTCTCTCTAGGAGGTATCATTAAAATAGTGTGTTCATCTGGTAGGAAATTGATAAATGGCTCCCATATGTTATAGAATTTTTTTCATGTAGATTAGCTAATCATTTTCAGTATGCAAGTTAATTTTTTTGAGTCAATATTGATCTGAGGGTTGCTTATTTGATAACTAATAAAAAGTAATTTTTATCTCAGATATCAACAATGTATGAAAAATCATGCTTTGGTCTTGTGGTATACATAGGAGAAATTATAAAGGTGATTGATTTTTCAAAGATTTTTAATATTGAACAGATGATTTTCTCCCAAAAATTTCTTACACATGGGCAAGTTCACATGTTGTTATGCAGGCTTGCCTCCATGTAACATTTACAATTCCCTACAGAAATTGTTCTCACTCTCAGGTGAAATGTAGGAAAAATGAATTAATATATACAGTGTCATGTAAATGCATGGAGTAATTGACCCGGCTTGTATGAGTACCCACTCCGTGATCTGACCCGGTCTGGCTGACGTCCTGCTCCGTGACCTGTACCGGCTTGTTCCAGTGATCCGTTTTGTTCCGGCTACCTGTTCCTGCTGTCGCCGTAGCGACATTCTGACTTCCGCTATGTTGGCCTACCACACGGATCGTGTTTAACACTTGCAGTGCCTAGTCTCCAGTGCTGAGTCTCCGTGCTTATTTTGCAGAGCTGTGCATCCGTTACTGAGCCATCCTTACACTTGCAGAGCTATCCTTCTTTACTGAGCCTTTGATTCTAGCTGCGACTTAACCCATGTTGTGCTGCCGTCTCCTTTGCTGAGCCCACTTGCACCGGTATTGAGCCTAAGCTGGTATTTCGCTACTTCTGCTGAGCCGGACGCTTACATTCCCAGTCTGGTCGGCGGCTCACTGTTTCATCTGCAGAGTAGTCGAGTTGGTTAACATATCCGGTAGAGGCGCTTCTGGCTCTTACACATACAGTGGTTTCTCCGGTTGCGCCCGTGGGAGCTATTGGCTCAAGCTATTGCAGCTAAGGGTGGTCTCCGGTATATTCCGTGGGAGGCTATTGGCTTGATCTTGCAGTATATTGTGGTCTCCGTTGTTACGCCCGTGGGGGCTACTGGCTCAAGCTCTTGCAGGTTGTCTTTGGTACACGCCAGTGGGGGCTAGAGGCTCATATTGCTCCGGTACAGTTGGTCTCCGTCTATACGCCCGTGGGGGCTATTTGCAAGCTCTTGCATCACAAGCTACCTCTGTTGAGATGCCTGTGGGGGCTACCGACTCACGCACTTGCAGATTAAGTTGTATTTGCTGTTACGCCCGTGGGGGCTATTCAAGCACTGCTGAGCAGTTTCCCTATCTTAAGAACTTTAGGTGTTGCACCATCTACACCTATAACTGCTTCATTACCATCTTGGGCATGCCAAACACCACAACAGAGACTGACTAATTATTGCTCTTAACCCTTTATTTGTTTCACTACTGTGTGCCTGTCCTGTGACAGTATATGTGATAACTCTGTTTCTGTATACTGGGCCTGTGGGGGCATACCTGCATTATATTGCTACATTTGCTGTGGCCTGTAGAGGGCGATCTTTCATATTTATTTTAATTTAATAAAACTGTGTTTTAATCTAACCTGTTGGTCTGAGTGTCAGTAAAACCATTACAGATGGCTTGAGAAAGCAATCAGACCATTTCCACTTTGAAGATGCTCTGATAGAAGAATAGTTACCAGCAACTGAAGTACATCAATTTATTTAAAACATAAAAGATATATACTATAGTGGACAAGTATGCTTACCTTGGATACCTTGTCAACAGATGGAAACACCATGATGGAAATTGAGTGTCGAATAAAATTGGGATGGCCAGCATCTGGAAAATTTAGTACTGTAGTCTTTAAAGGGATAGTAATGTTTCATAATAAAAGCAGCTCTAATTAATCATCATAGTATTTGGACTTTGGAGAGTGTTATTTCAATTCTGTCAGAGTTGTAGTTCAAGAGTAATTCAATGACAAAGTATCCCCCTCCTGCCCCTTTTACTGATGTAACACTGCCAGATCAGAAGGGAGGTGCCCAGGTAGATTGCAGAGAGGGACAATCTTCAATTAAGATAAGGGAAAAACCTGAAAAACTTGTCAAGGGGGTCAGGGCTTTCATTGTTCTGATAGAAAGAATATTGTCCCTTGCTGTTATCTGTCTGGTCTATGGACTGCATTCCACATCTGAGAAGAGATGGCTTACCCTAGTTAAAAGGGGCGGGAGGGGAAACTTTGCTTGTGAATATCTCTCAAACCATAAAGGTTTGAAAGATAAGACTTATATCGTTTTTCATGTTTTTTAATGCCTACAAAATAAAATAAAGATAAAACAAAGTATTACTATCCCTTTAAGACAAATTTACCACTCTGTCTCAAGCAGAAGGTTTTTGACCAGTGTGTCTTCCCAGTATTTACATATGTTGTGAAACATGGACAGTGAATGCCAAAACCATACAAAAACTTATGGTTACACAGAGAAGTATGGAATGGCAAATTCTAAACAAAATAAAATAGAACGAAAAAGTGCACAAAGGTCTATGATGTCATTGAAAGAGTAAAGCAACTGAAATGGAAATAAGAGGGCACATAGCAAGAAGACTTGATGGTATATGGACCAAATGAATTTTGGAATGGATTCCACTCAATACTAAATGTCCAACAAAAAGAACAAAGACAAGATGGGCAGATGAAATTACCAAAATTGTCGGGACACAGTGGCAACAAAAGGCACAGGACTGAAGTTGTTGGAGGCTTTCTGAGGAGGCATTCATTCTGCAGGGAATCGACAAAGGCTGAAGATGATGATATATTTATATACTGTGTATGTGTATATATATATATATATATATATATATATATATATATATATATATACAGCATTGCCCATAACACAGTCACACATGCAGCACATACACAGATAAACACACAGAGCCATGAGAAAAGGGGCTCATGAGTGAGACATAGATAGTTACAGACACATTCACATGCACATAAGAAGAGTGTGTCATGATAGACACATACATAGCTATAGAAATAAATAAAAAATCAAATAATCCACACCACCATGAGCTGTATGCAACTTCAAGGTGGGGAAGGTATAGAAAAAATGTGACTCTCCAACTACTGGACTAAAATGGCCATCATTTGGGAGGTTGAGGATGATGGGAACTGTAGACCAACAACAGTGAAGCCACCAGTTGCCCATCTGTGTTACAGTGGCTGCTGGACTACAATGGTCATCATGTGGGTGGCTGAGGATGATGGAAACTGTAGTCCAACAATGGTGAATCCACCAGTTACCCATCTGTGTTTTCACTCTTCACCATGCATCTTTTGGAGTAGTCAGCATCTCTTCACCACCCTGGCCTTACTTGTGAAAGCTTCTGTGTCAGGAAGCCAGTGAGTGAGAACTGAAGAGAAGCTGACAGAGCAGTAAAGCTACAGACAGTGTTCACAGGTTCAGTATAGCTCAAGGCACAGAGTAGTTTGATTCAGAATACACGGAGCATTATCTTGTGTGGTGTGAATTAAAGTACTGTGTCCGTGGCAAAAGGGAAGGTGGGAGTGATGTGATGGAGAGAGGTAAAAGGGGAGAAAGCATGGACAGCAGAGAAGGCAGTGGGAAGAGGGGAGATGGTAATCATGACTGAAGACACAGGAGAAAGCAGTGTGAATCGAAGTGAATCCAAACAGGGAAGAAGAGGATGATAGGATAAAGGTGGACAGAGGAGAATGTGATATTGGAAGACAGTAGAGAATGAGGGAAAGCGGAGGGGGGAGAGAATGTAGACAGAAGTCTGTGAATAGTAGGGATGTGTTCTATGTGAGTCAAACAATCAAAGGTGAACATGAGGCAATGTGGAGGCGAATATGAGGCGAAGTGTCGAAGATGAGTGTGAGTGGATCAGGTGAAGGTGAGGGAGTGTGTAGAGTGATGAGATGAAGGGGAATGTGAGTTGATGTGTCGAAGGGGAGTGTGAGTCAATCAGGTAAAGGTCAGGAAGGGTGTGTGGAGGTGCATATTGTGTTGGAGGCTGAAGTTGTGTAGGTGGTGAATGGAGGGAGAGTGTAGACGGAGGAGGTGTGTACTGAGATACATGGGATTGCTTGTGTGGGACATATCTCTGCACCCCTTTATGCCACAAGGGGCAGAGTGGACCCTATAATCACCCCTGATCTTGCTCAGAGAATTTTATTTCACCATATTTCATGGCTGGGGAGTCACCATTTGCATAGTATGGGCAATACATTGGGAAAATACAGTTTGAAGAATACCCCATTTCCCAGATTGTTTTCTGATTGGATGGGTGGAATATTCTGACACCCCATACTACCCATCCAGGTTCCTCCAACACTGATCAAGAGCCAGCTTGTGTTAAAACCCTGATGTCTTCTGTTGCATCCATTCATTCATCCATCCAATGGGTTCTACACTCATGACGACCCATGCCTCCCCATCATACACACTCATCCCATCTTCATGGGTCACTGTCAGCTAGTTGGTGACTCCTCTGATGAGGAGGTAGATACAAATGAAGATATGGATTCTTCCTTGTCCATTGGGAATTCCAATGAGGCTGACCCTTACACCTTAGTAGAGGAGCTCATCATACCCATGTTGGAGATGCTTCAGGTCTCTGAGGCCTCTGAAATGGGGTCTGCCTCATCAGACGTGTTTCAGAGACACAAAAATGACTCTCCAGTCTTTCCACCCAACAGCACCTTAGATCAGGTTTTACTGGAGTAATGGAATGGAAAACACCAGATAAGAGACTTTTGCTTAACATGTGCATTTCCACATTATGTTTTTTTTTCTGTTGAGTCTTTAGATCAGCAGGCTTCCCCTCCTGTGGTTGATCCCCCTATTTCAAGTATGGTCAAAAATACATTCCTTCCATTGACGGACAATACAGGTCTTGAGGATGAGGCCGACAAATGGCTTGATTCCTTATTAAAGCCAAACATTGCAGCCACAGGGGCAGCTTTTTGACCCATCTTTTCTACAGCTTGGGTCAATTGAGTGATAGCCTTCTAGAGTGGAAAGCTCTCAGAGGCCATACGTGGTCATGTTTCTAAGGAGGTGAAGGTTTTTTTAAGCTTGCCAATAAATTGTAAGCTAATTTCTACCTCAGTGGCGTGGCCTTTGATGCCACCAGATTCTCTGATAAGTCCTCAGCATTATATGTTCCAAAGCATCATACCCTGTGGATCAAGATTTGGCCCATGGTCCAATCTTCCATTAAACCCTTAGTTTCTCTCCCTTTTGTGGTCAAGAATCTCTTTGGGCCTGACATGGGTAACGTCATTAGTGATGACATTGTAGGGAATACCACAACCAGATTTCTTCAAAATGTCCCTTTTTCCCAGAAAGATGCGCAGCTTTAATTCCCCACTACCAGTTCGGGGTACAGAGGAATCAGCTCTCTCAGGCTTCCTAGGCCTGCCTCACCTAATCCTGCCCCAAAGCTCAAGCAGACTTTGCAGAACAAGAAGTCTGTCAGAAGCCTAAGACTGAGAAGCTCACCTTAGCATGACTCACGGGGCCTGGTCCATTCCTGCCCATTGGGGGTTATCTCCATCTTTTTCAAGATGCTTAGGCATCTTCTGTGATGGACCAATGGGTTTTGCAGGTCATTTCGGAAGGGTACCATATAGACTTCAAGTCCCTTTCTCCTCATCACTCAGGACCCAGATCAAGCACATCTGTTCATAGCACCATTTCATCCCTGTTGGACAATCAGGCCCTGGTTCCAGTCTCTGCCCAGGAAAGATTCTCGACTTTTACGCTAATCTTTTTATAGTCCCCAAAAAGGGCAACAGCTTCCGTCATATTCTGGACTTGAAATGTCCATAGTTAAGATGGAATCCCTGCTGTGTGTTATCTCATTAATGTGTCCAGAGAGTACCTAGCCTCTCTAAACTTCAGGACCCCTACATGCATGTCTCAATTCATCCAAACCATCAGTGTGTCCTTTGCTTCACTCTCAAGTGCAGTCACTACCGGTTCACTTCCTTGCCTAGCATCTAATCATGGCATGTCTGGCCTCATATGTCCATTCAAAAGGGATTTCCCTGACTCCAGGCTCACTGTGAGGACATTCTGGAACCTGTATTTCTTAGGCATAAGATTCAACACCCTGCAAAGGAAAGTGTGTTTTGCCAGAAGACAAGAACCAGATTCTGTTTCAAGATGTGTCCTGAGCTGTGGCCTGGTCCTCAGAAACAATAAGGGATTACATCAGAGTCCTAGGATGTCTGGTGTCCATCCTGGAAATGGTTCTTTATGTTCAGTTCCACATGGTTGAGCTTCAGGTAGATATCCTCAGAAGCTGTTCCCGACAATGCTCACATCTGACTCTGTCTCCTCGGATGAAGAAAGACGTACTCTGGTGTTTGCATTGCCCTTTGTAATACCGGATTGGAACTTGGTCATGACAAACATTAGTCTGAGAAGTGACCTTGGGTACCCTGATAGCTCAAGGCCACTGGACCGGTTAGGACTGTCTCTTATCAGTCAGTATCCTGGAGATTTGGGTCCTTTGCCTAGTGTTTCTTCACTGGTCCCAGGTACTGATGAGAACCTTAGTGCGGAAAACAAAGAGAATTAGCTTGGATGTCTCTTTGGGAACTCCTTCAATGTGAGGAAGTCCATGTATCAGCCATTTCAGCAGTCCACATACTAGGAGTGGAAAACTTGGTCTTAGACTTTCTCATCTGTCAAGATCTGGTTCCAGGAAACTGGGAACGAAACCAGTAGGTATTCAAACAGATAGTTCGCCACTGGTGCCTTCCATTGGTCTACTGGATGGTATCCTGTGAGAAGACAAAAGATCCTATGGCCTTTGCAATGGATGCAATGTCCATTCCATGGAACTTTCATCTGGCCTATGTATTTCCTCCACTGCAGTTGATTCCCAGGGTAATTAGGAAGATCATGATGGAGAATATTCTAATCATCATAATTGCATTGTTTTTGCCCCGGCAGGCCTGGATAGCAGATTTTTTGAACCTGTCCATCAAGGAACCATTTCTCCTTCCCTTGAGACTGGATCTTCTGATGTAGGGCCCCCTCTGTTACCAACAGGTGGAAAGATTGGCCTTGACACCATTTGTACTTGAAGACAACCTGCAGGGCAAGGAGGCCCTTTGAAACTCTAGACTTTTATTTTCTAAAGTAACTTCCATCTTTCACATTAATTAATTGTCCTTCCTTATTTTTGCCCAGTTCCTTCCATCAAAGAGAAACAGGATCTTCGCCTATTGGAAGTGGTTCAATGCCTCAAGAATTATGTGTATTATACACAGCTTTTAGAAAGGCATATTCCCTCTGTCATTCCTGAAGGCACTAGAGTGGGTCAGGCTGGATCCAAACTCACTATTGCTTCTTGGATCAAGGCTACCATAAGTCAAGTGTATTTGCTCAGAAAGAAACCTGTTCCTTTCAGAGTAACAGTGCACTCCACCAGATCTGTGGGTACCTTGTGGGTCTACAAGAATCAGGGCTCTGCCAAACAGCTGTGCAAGGTGGCAATGTGGTCATACTTGCAAACTTTCACCAAACACTACACTGTCAATGTCCTGGACTTAGCTGAGGACAGCTTTGGCTGGAAGCTTCTTCAAGGGGTTGTGCCTAGTATTGTTCAGCCCTGCTGGTTCTTATTTATTTGTTTACTGTGTCATTTCGGTATCAGTTGACACCTGAGATTACATGATGATAGTTTAGTCATGTGAAATACTGGTCTACTGTTGGGAGAGTTTTTTCTTCTTTCCCCTTCCAGGAATTTTTATATTCCCATGGTTCCTGTGTTCCATATTGGATGTAAGAGAAAATATGATTTTAGTGAACTTGCCATTAAATCATTTTCTCTTAGTCCATATGGAACACAGAACTCAGAGAATAAATACTGGGCAGAGGAATCCTCTTGGGATCTTTGTTCAGGGGTCTTTCTTCCTGTTTTTGGTAGTTTATTTTTGTAACACTTTGATATATGTAAATCTGGACAGCTGGGGGGTTAACCTGGAGGAAGAGGAGGGAGTCTCTGCTGCAAAGACCCTGTTTTTTAAGTTCCCTGTCCCCTGAAGGAGGGGAACTTAACTCTGTGGTTCCTGTGTACCATATGGACTAAGAGAAAAGGATTTAATGGGAAGTTCACTCATCCTATCTTTTCAGGCTTCTCTTTCTGTAAGCCTACTACTATGCTTGCTAATCAATATTTTAAGAGATAATTTAAAAAATAAAGTTACAACTGACACTGAATGTGGTAGATGTGTTTGGTGATGGGGGAGTAGTATGGTCTGATTGATTTATATATATCATCATTATTCATAGAGTTGAAAGCTAGACCAATTATTTGCATATCTGAGTGAAATTTAAGCTTGCATTATTCTCAGATTATTGTCAAACATTAATTAATGGTCATTGCAGTGGTATATGGTCTCAATCCTTCAAATACCTCCTCCTATTTGGATCTGCAAACACGTTTGCCCTCTTCAATAAGTATCTCTGAAGCATATTCTTTTTTTAAGCTTCTGGTATAGCAAGAAAGAGTTTGGGTAGATCACAGAATAAATGTTACTAAAGGTACATTTTTCCTCATTTAGGAAACAGTCTACATATGTCCATTTTATCATCTAGAGCTTTACTTAGTATTTAATAGGACAGGCTTTTATGAAATAATATGGGTTCCCCTCTCTTCTTCTCCTGCCCTTTGTTAGAAGCTGCTCCTGTCTCTTCCACCCAGTCCATTGCTAATCTGTTTTGTTCTATACCCATTAAAATAGTCTCCTGGAGGAAAGCAATATCAGAATTCATATTTTTAGGATTTGGTAAGATCTGTTTTCTCTTTATTGGGCAGCTATTGCCAGCATCATTTCAAGAGATGAATGTTGTTGAATAGTTTGTAGGTAGCTGAATTAACCCCTTAAAGACCAGCCATGCATGCACACGGCCGTCACTTAACCCCTTAAGGACCAGCTGCACACGCACGCGGCGGTCACTTAAGGATCAAGGAGCATTTTTTTTTTTTGCAGAATCTGATTCCAGACTCCCCGAATGGTGTGCAGTCAATCTTGGAGCCCGGAATTCCATGATGGTTCAGGACCGTCATGGGTCCATAAGGGTATAACAACCCATGACAGTCCAGTGCCGTCATGGGTCCTTAAGGGGTTAAGGACCCCACAGAGCTTTTTTTTTTTTCAATCCTATTCTGGAATCCCCAAACGGTGTGCAGTCGCGCGGGGAACCCGGAATTCCATGATGGTCCTGGTACGTCATGGGTCCGTGACGCAAATCTAGCCATGACGTGCCAGGACTGTCAATGGTCCTTAAGGGGTTAACCCTCTCAGCGAGAGGGGGATCCTTGTATCTTGGGTGCTTTGCTACTAAAGATATTGATGTGGTGGTAATTTTTGTAGTAGTGTTAGAATATAATTCTGAACCCTCAGATACCACAGGGAAAAGAATAACTAAATAAATAACCATAAACTTAACAAAAGAAATTATATAATACATGAGTCAGTTATGGAATTTCACAGAGGAAACCTGGCCGTGGCAGATGGTTAGCACTTGCATTGAAAAGACTGTAAATAGAAGAGCCATGTAACAGCAAATAGCACAACACTGGCAGTTAATAGTAGAAAAGTTAAAAACATTTTGTCTAGGAATTATTCTCTACTGTAACAATTATTATCCTGCATATATGAGATGTTAGCGTAAAACAATACCAGATGTAAACATCTGACAAATTCAATCAAACAGCAAACATTATAAGTTGAGAACAGATGCCTTTTTGTCTCCTGAGATAGGTATAATGTTATAATTCAAAGTGCTTTTAAGAGGCAGCCAGGCTGTATATGAATTCCTATTTTAGAAAGTATGAATTTCACAATAAGGAATACACTTTGTTTGCATCCTGAAATGGGTTAATGATTCTCCCCTCAACAAGTCTTTGAGGTCTTGCTTGTCTGTAGTGTGAAGTTCTACTTCATCCAGTCTTTTATGTTGACACTTAAAGGGATAGTAATACTTCTTTTTAACTTTATTTTATTTTGTAGGCATTAAAAAAACATGAAGAATGATATAAGTCTTATCTCTCAAACCTTTATGGTTTATGAGATATTCACAAGCAAAGTTCCCCTCCCCGCCCCTTTTACCTAGTGTAAGCCATCTCTTCTCAGATGTGAGTCTGGTTGTAAGACAAGACAGATAACAGAAGGGGACAATTTTCTTTGTATGAAAACAATGAAAGCCCTTCCCCCCTTGACAAGTTTTTCAGCTTTTTCCCTTATCTTAATTGAAGATTGTCCCTCTCTGCAGTCTACCTGGGCATCTCCCTTCTGATCTGGTTGAACAGGGGGGGATACTTTGTTTGTGAATATCTCTTAAACCATGTTTTTTTAATGCCTACAAAATAAAATAAAGTTAAAATGAAGTATTACTATCCCTTTAAAGGGATAGTAATGTTTCATAAAAGCAGCTCTAATTAATCTTCATAGTATTTGGGCCTTGGAGAGTGTTATTTCAGTTCTGTCAGAGTTGTAGTTCAAGAGTAATTGAATGATAAAGTATCCCACTTCTGCCCCTTCTACTGATGTAACACTGCTTAGCTTAGAGCAGCAGGGAGTGTCCAGGTAGATTGCAGAGAGGGACAATCTTCAATTAAGATAAGGGAAAAAGCTGAAAAACCTGTCAAGGGGGGCAGGGATTTCATTGTTCTCACAGTAAGAATTTTGACCCTTGATGTGGGCTGTCTGGGCTATGGACTGGATTACACATCTGAGGTGTGGGGGGTTACAAAAGGTAAAAGGAGCAGGAGGGGGAAACTTTATCATTCAATTACTCTTGAACTACAATGCTCACAGTAATGAAATAACACTCTCTATGGCTCAAATACTATGAAGATTAATTGGGGCTGCTGTTTTTGTGAAACATTACTATCACTTTAAGTTCTGATAGTACTGTGTCTATGAAGGTATAAAATGTAGTAAGTTTCTCATCAAATACTTTTTACAAAGAAATAAAGTTTTCACAACCATTTTCCCAAAATAAGGTATGGTCTTCTTTTAAAACAGGCCTTTAACAGGAGTTCGATTTTAATATGATCAAGTTATTTCAACCCCTGATGAAGCTGTAACCTCTGCAGCCTGTACTGATGCCTAACACTCTTGACAGATGCTAACCATCATAAATAAATAAATTAATGCAAAAGAGTCAGAATTCACCTATATAAGTTGACGCTTTACTACATAACTTCAGGTGGTTGTGCTACATTAAAGGGGATAGAAAAGTATCGAGTTACGTGAGACAATAGCTGTTTAGCAGAGTATTTAGGATGCTGCTTCCTAGCATGCAGGCTTAAAAGCCTAAACTCAAGTTCATAATGCTTTGTGTGTTTAAAGTTAAAGGTATAAGGCTTCCATGCTGATATGGTGCAAATGGTGCAAATGTTACATGAAAAAATCTAGAGTGATAACCGGGCATTATAACCATAAGTATCAAAACTATTCTTTACTCATATCCATATTATTTGGATATTATTCAATTAAAAAGAATTAAGAACTACAAAAGGAACTGCCTATTTTGGTACTGAAACTAGTTCCATAAATCTTACAGTATCTCCATTTCTACCATGATTTTTTTTTTAAGCGGGTCAGCAGTTTCCTCATCTACACTTTTTATGTTTTGTCTCCCAAACTGTTTCATTTCAGGTATCTGCTGTTCCTCTCCACAGAGAACAGCACAAGTGAGCAGGCAGAGAACAGCACAAGTGAACAGGCAGAGAACAGCACAAGTGCAAGTGATCAGGGAAACAGTGGAAAATCTCCCACAAATAAAAGAAGACGTGATTTTCGTGTTGAAAAAAGGGTTTTTAATAATGAATGGGAAGACAAATATCTAATGATATTAAAACCAAATTCCTCTGTGATTGTTGGTATTTGTGCAGTTTGTAAAACTGAAATTAATCAGATTAAGTCATACGCAATGCAGAGTCATTACAAAACACATGAGCAGCAAGTTAAAATACTCTATGGAAATCAAGTTTACCGTAAGAAACTTGTAGACGAAGTAAAGAAAGAATCAATACATCAACAAAGGCACATGAGAGCATTTCTTTCAAGGAGCGATGAGTTAAGATTAGCAACACTCAAAGCATGTTTTGTTATTGAAAAATATCGCAAACCATTCACAGAAGGTGAATGTGTGTAATCACTGGTTTTAGCAGTTGAGCCTGATAACAAATTATTTCACGATATACCTCTTAGCAATGACACTGTTCAGTGAAGAATGCAAGACCTGGGACTAGGATACAGCTAAGATAAGTGAATAATCAAACAAGAACATTGTGGTGGCCACATTGGCGGCCACAAAAAAAATTGTCTTGAGAATCACTGGCATAGACTATATATTTAGTCGTATAAGTTATCAGGGTATTAATTTTATGGTATAGCCTGCAAGGCTAACATGGTCTTCATTTTCCATATTGCCACATGCAAGACAATTACCTGTTGGTTTTTTGGTTTCTAGCCAGGTAATAGATCTAAATTTGTTAATTGGTCACTCAGACTTCTACTTCTTCTAAATTCTACTAGGATTCTGTAACGCTGGGCAATTCAGATAATGGAGGAGGGCTATTCATGGTAATAGCATGTGAGGTCTTTTTTGTTTCCCCTTTTTGTCCTATTTCTCTCCTCCACTTTGTATGTATGTGTGTAGGGGGTGGGGTAACTTATTTTGACATTATTTTACTCATAATGGAAAACGTTTGATACAATATGTACTGGAAAGTCTCACAAAAAAGAGTGTTAATACATGTTTAGGTGATGCTCTGTAATATGACACTGTTTGAAACTTATAAGTCTTTGGCACAGTGCATAGATAGACCAAGGTCTTATCTGTATTTCTTTCCCTTGTATAAGTTCAGTTTTAAGGTTGGTCAAAACATTTGACCTTAAAAGTAAAACAGGAGAATAATGACACTTCCCGCCGAACAGGATTTCTTTGTGAAAAGTGCTGATTTTCCACTTTTTTCCCTACTAGCCCATTTCATTGAAATCTATGGTAAGACTGAATTTCCCCCACTGCATGCCAAGTGTCCTCTCTTCTCCCATCGGTGTCAGGTTCCCACTGCATGTGATTTCTGCCTTTGTGACAGAGAGTGCAGCACAATTTTGAGCTAGTTAGGATAGGCAAATAAACCAAATTTTTAGCATAGTTTAGGAAATCTTGGTGGCAGGCAATTTGTTCTCTATGTTAGTGGAGTGTGGGGGATTGTGAAGGGAGAACATCTTGGGTGTGGTAGAATACTAATCATAATCTTTACCTTAAGAGCAGGAAGGAACTGTGCCTTTATTCAGCAGCTTCAATGTGCACAGTATGTGCAAAAACTACACAACAACTGACACATCTACACTCATATTAAGCAACAGGCACAACTGCAACCAAACACCTTGACACTTAGGTCAGAAAAGTAAAACCATCTCCCATAAAAACAAATACTGCTTTGGCCTTTATCCACCCGGTATGGACACGTGATGGCAAACTAAAAGACTTAATAAAAATAATGAATCCTCCCTACTGCCAACTTAGGTTATTCAGTGGGATGGAATGTTTAAAGATGCTCCCTTATACTCTGCATTCAATTAATCTCCACCACATTGACATTTGTGGTCAGTGCACATGTGCAGTGGGTGGACAAGAACTGTCAGATCCTCACAGCTACAGGCTCTAGAGGAGGTAACTGATGCAAAAGTGGATCCCCAGTGGAGGAGGATGATCCTGAGGGTACCAGAGAGGGACAGTGGGTACATTTTTTCATAACCTCACCGTAGCACAAGAAGAAATGATGATGCATCGCTTTCTCCCATTTTTTTTGTGATGTTAACAAAACAGTGGAAAATCTATGGGTTTCTCTATGAGTGGAAATATCTGTGGGAAAAGCGGTAAATCATGCTTTTTTTGTGAAAATTTTCATGGGAAGAAAACAGGACTTTTTTCCAGTGCATACTAGTAAGGTCTCCAGAGCATTGCATTACAAAGTTTCAAGAGGTTAGAATCCCATTTAAATCAATAGTAGTGATTATTTGACCAATGACTGGTTTGCTTTTGTATTTTTGTCCAAGTTGCCGGGGTGAGGTTTAAAGTAGATTGAGGTTCCAGTTCCCAAACAATCCCTGCATCATATAGTCCTTCTACTGCTCATTCATGGGAAACATCTCAAAATATTCCTTTAAACACAAGGAGATTTATGCAGTAGGATAATGGCTTGCACTTAGACTGATTGCCACTGGAGGGCAGTAGCACAGCATAAAAGCAGTATACACAATAGAAAGGTACGGTGAAAGAAAGGCTCCAGAATGGTAACGATTTATTTAACAACGTATTGTTCATGCCTTCAGTAAACCTGTCATCTCTACCAATGTCTTTTCAAAATCTGAATGTAACACAATAGTTAGCCTGGCAATACCTGCTGTGTTCATGTTTTTTTTTCTTTCTCTCTTTTCTCTGAAAATCTAGGATGCTCTAGGTACAGGAGAAATGATATGAACAATAATTTAACAACATATATATTGGAATATAATGTGTTGTTCTGCTGAGCAATGCATTGCTGGCAGTGAAGTAAAGAGGAATATTTAAGATATTACCTGTTTTCTTTTTGGACAACAAAATAATGACATGTAATTTAGTATAAGCAATAGATATTTATCTCTATGGGACTAATTTGGACTTGTTGGGTATCATCACTGACCTGCAGCTGTGCACTCTAGGTACTCGAGAGCAAGTACCCTTCCCTTATAACCCTTAGGAAGGTCTAGTCTTATTTGCACATGCATACCTCCCAAGTGTCCCTATTTAGGAGGGATAGTCCCTCTTTGACACCCAAATCCCTCTGTCCCTCTTTGCTACCCTGGTGTCCCTCTTTTTAAGATAGCAGAATGTGTGGTGTGTGTATAGTTGTATCTACAGCAATAAAAATCACATTAATATTTGTTCAACTTAAAGGGATAGTAATGTTTCAAAATAAAAGCCAATTGATCTCCAATTAATCTTCATAGTATTTGGGCCATGGAGAGTGTTAATTCAATACTGTCAGAGTTGTAGTTCAAGAGAAATTGAATGATAAAATATCCCCCTCCTGCCCCTTTTACCTAATGTGAGGCAACTCCCCTCAGATGTGGAATCTGATCCTGGGACCAGACAGCTCACAGCAACGGACAATCTTCTTACTGTGAGAACAATGAAAGCCCTGCCCCCCTTGACATGTTTTTCAGGTTTTTCCCTTATGCTAATTGAAGATCGTCCCTCTCTGCAAGCCAACTGGATGCCACCCTGCTGCTCTGAGGTAGGCAGTTTTACATCAGTGAAAGGGACAGGAGGGCGATAATTTATCATTCAATTACTCTGGAAATACAACTGCAACAGTATTAAAATAACATTCTTCGTGGCCCAAATACTATGATGATTAATTGGAGCGCCTTTTGTTCGACCCATTACTATCCCTTTAAGTTTATGTGTTTAGAAATTAGTCTGTGTAAATAAAATAATTTGCTTTTGCTCTAAATCAACTATTCATTAACATAAAGTGGGGTCAATTGGTCATGGAATAACCTAATAATTTTCGGTAATGCCCAACCTACTAGCCACCTCCCCAGCAATACCACCTGAAACAAAAATGTCCCTCTTTGGCCATTTGAAGCATTCATGCACATGTAAAATAAGGGTCAGAGATGATCAGAGACAAGCCTGTCAAATACTCGAGGATGCTCTAGAGGAGCTTTTTACTATACAAAGTTCAGTCTCTTTTAGTTTACAGGTGCCATACATAGAGATGAAATACTGTATCATGCAGAACACCATACTGGTCCTGCCCACAAATGTATCTCAAAACCTCCACAACAAATGGCATACTGTACTTAATGTGACCACATATCTCTTTCATTCGGGGATGCTTATAAAATACACTGTCTTCAGGGATGCACTAATTTCTGAGCAGACCTGCAGAATGAAGTTTTCTGAAGTATCCCTGATTGAAAGGGAAATATGGTTGGATTAACTGAACTCCCCTTTGGCAGTTAAAACATGTTTGGTCTCTTCCAAATCAAGTCTTGAACATGCACCGTTGTCTCTCCTCTGAACTTGATTTGGAAGGAACCAACTGTAAGAACTAACCAACTATACCATAAGGGGGAGAGTGAACAATTCTACAAACTCACATTGATTTAATCCTTTGAGTGTCAGAGGGGTGAGCAGTGTGTTGCTTTACAATTCATTGCTCACCCCTCTGGCTCTCAAAGGGGTAGATTCACTACGCATTGATAAAGTGGGGAGAACGTGTCCAGTGACATCACTTCTCCAGTTCCTATGTTATTCTATGGAGCCTATGCACTAAGCTTTCTTCAGTTTTGGAGATTTTAGTGCATAGACTCCATAGAATAGGTTTTAACCTCTTACATGCTAGAAAGCTGCGCTGGAGACCTCTTGCTTTCAATGGGTTAAAGTACCATTTCTATCAATTGTAATTTTTATTTTCCCCCCTTAAGGTGTATGTGGTTTCTTCCACAGTCACACCTCTTGAGCATGATGAATAAAGCCCTAAATGGTAACTGACAAGATGGCGTCCATTATGCTTATTGCTGTGGAACTTTTGGCATAGTTTATATATTGGAGTTGTTATCATTTGAATTATTTAACCCTTCCAGTGCCAGAGAGGTATGCCGTTGCAATGTGTTGCATGGCCCTCTGGCACTGAAAGGGTTAGACAATATATTCAAATTATCTATTCAAGATATAATTTATTTTTAATTATTAGATATTACAATATAATATAAAAGTACTGTAAATAGGTACTGGCACTCAAAGCCTTTGAGTCTCTGAAAGGTATCCAGTGCTTTGGATAGTGTTATTGATGTTTAAATCCTTTTGCTGAATTGATGGCATCTGTCATTAGATGGCTTGGCATGTTGAGAGCCTTGTGGCCCATAAGTGCTGTCACTGCACACTGGCAGAAGTCATGAAATGAATATGTCCCATTAATTTATTTCAGGGAAATATCTCACATTTCTGCTACATTAAAGGAAAAAAAAAACACAAAATTTGGGACTTTTCCCATAAAGCTTCAGTGTTCCACAAATCTTCCTTGCTCAAACATGAGCGTTTCTTAAAAGCTAGGAGACGGGTGACAGCTGGCAGTGACAACGGCATTTCACACGTTGTGTTACACACCACATGCATATTAAAGGATGCGGCACAGATTGCTTTTCAGTCCCTGGTGGGGCTGGGATTGCATCTCGCATCTCATCAATTGTCCAAACAGAGGAACATCAGAAAACAAGTCCACAAAGAAAATAAAGCAGACATACTTACACTGAGATGGGTGTAAATTAAAGGGATAGTAATACTTAATATGTAAAAATATATTATAGTGTTTATCCCACTAAGTACAAAAAAAAGGGTATTCTCACTGTTGAAAGGTGTTTTATTCAAAAGTTATTACAGCTCAAAGATTAATTTTAAAGGTGCAACATCACAGTGGACTGAAATTGTACAGCGGCGCTGTTGCTACACCATCCTATAGACAGCTCTGGTCTGTAGACCATAAATCTCCATAGGATGGTGTAGCAACAGCGCCACTGTACAATTTCAGGCCACTGTGATATGGCACCTAAAAAATTCAACTTTGAGCTGTAATAATGTGTGATTAAAACACCTTTCAGCAGTGGGAGTTCTCTAAAAGGGAATTTCCTTTTCTGTTCACCATGCATTCCTGGGTGCAGTACCTATGACCTGAAATTTTACAGTGGAGTGGTTGCTAAAGCTATTGTCACTGATGATGATGTATTAAAGAAAAGTAATGAGAATCTGGTGCAAACCAAGTTCACCATAGGGAATAAATAATAATTCTCAATATTCCCAATGATTTAACCAACACTTTTAACTTCTTAACTGCTAGAGAATTCTCCAATGCATTGTTTTTCCTTATCAGATTCAGTGTGACAGTAGATATCCATAGATTTCTGTAGCACAACACCAATGTAAAATTTCAGGTCATGAGGTATTGCACCCAGGAAAGCATGATGAACAGAAAAGAAAGTATCTTCATTTCACAATGAACATGTATATATCTTCCTTTTACACAATACTTTCACTTTAAATGCTGGACTTTTTTTTTTTTAACTACCACAGAATATAAAACACATTGAGGACTCGATTCAGTTGTAGTGAAAAATGGATACCAACCGACAAAAGAAAATGTCTAAGTAGATATTCAATTGTCCTACCGGCTAAAAGCACAACAAACATTAGGCCAAACATCCATATTGGTGCAATATTGGGAACTTCGAAGGAAAAAAGCTAATGATCATTGCCTGACATTGTTGACTTATCTGTGTTAAACTTACCTGTCATCCACTGTCTATCTCCTTCTATCCTCATTCTGTATTCTCTTTTATCTTGTCTCCTCTCTTGTATCTTCTTTCTTCTTGTCTTGTAGCTGTAAAAATAAAAATAAGAATCTGTACATTTTTGTACGCTTTTCATTCAGGATGATGAAACCCTCAAATGAGTAGATGGAGTTGTACGGATAATAACCCTTTGAGTGCCAGAGGGGTGGTACGCAACACATTGCTTTGCAATGATTTGTGTGCCCTTTGGGCACTCAAAGGGTTAAGCCTGATATATCCAGGCTACGGTCCAGTTGTATATGATGTATGTCACAGCAGACCATGTTGTAATTGCACCTGAAACTAATTCACTTTTCTCATCCTCCTCTGTCTGTGTCAGAGAGCCAGGGGTCAGCACAGGAGCTGCCAGCAGGGGACCAAGACCCTGAAGAGTGGCCTGCCTCTGTCCAACAGTATCAGCAGGTGATCCAGCCCTAGTCCAGGCAGGTGATCCAGCCCCAGTATGTTATCCAGCCCCAGCAGATGATCCAGGCCCAGCCCCAGCAGGTGGACCAACCACAGCCCCAACAGGAGGACCAGTCCCAGCCACTGAACCAGATATGGCCACACCTCCAGGAACTGGTCCCACCTATACCTGAGGCAAGTGGTTCATCCGCCTGCAACATCATCAAGGTGGGGTATGACCTATGGCTACCCATGGCTGCCTCTGCAGATGCCCCTCTACCCCACATACAGGTCTCACATGGGGCCAATGGAGCTAACCTGGCTCACACCAACACCATCTCCCAAAAGCACACGTGGCAAACCAGCATGGAGTAGGCACCAGACCAGTCAGTGGCCACTGGACTACACACACATTCGGCTTGTGGGTGAGCCCCAGTGGCCACAAGCTCAATTTGACCCACAAACCCAGTCAGGATCCTCACAAGGGGAACTGATCAATGTGATGGGTGGAGGATCAACAGGTGAGCCAGAGCCACAAGTGGAGCCTGCTGTGTAAGGATATTCCCCTGGGACAGAATCATGGGCTGCACCTTACCCACCTGCACCTATGCTACCTGCACCTTACCCATTTGCACCATTGCTGCCTGCACCATTGCTGCCTGTACCAGTTCCTGGTGTTCTACCCCTGGATAGGGAATCTCTTCAGTTGCAGTGGCAGATGATGCGGGACAACAGGTGACATTGTCATCTGCTAGAGGGCCAGGTGTCCACTCTGACTCAGGAACTGTGGGAATTCAGGGGTGTGGTGGCTGACCTCTTGGTGAGGGAACACAGCCACATACAAAACACAGCTCCTCATTCTCTAGCAGTCAGCCTCCACCTCCTCATCCTCCACCAAAACACAAGCCGAGACCCCAGCACATGGTGTGCCCACAAGGCAATCTGGAAGGCGAAGACAATCTGACCCTTCAGCCCCTCATGCCCACCTCCCTGGCAAAAGGGAATGATGTGATTTCCAATTCTAATAAAACATCCCTTCCTTGGTAAGGTGGTATCTGTGTTTATCACTGTCAGTAGGGTTTCATGTGTGTTGCATCAGTGCAACAAACAATCCTCAGCTGTTGCTGACCTTCATGTTGCCTGGGACTCATCAACATGTGGGACAGAGATGGGTCTCATGTAAGCTGAGGATCAACAACAAGTAACACACACACACACACACACACAGATTGTTACCTACATATGGGTCCATGCAGGTTCAGATTTGTAACATTGAGACAGTGTAGGTACAGCAAAACATACCTCACAAATGACAGGATGGCACTATTCATACTAACTGACATCTGGGACACATGCAAACACACTAGCACTGGTGAATCAAGTAACAATCACTGAGTCTGTATTCCCTAAACTACATCTCAAACATCCCAAGACTGCTTGTGTTTTGATCCTTTCAGTGTGTCACATGTGATGTTGTGTGCACCACAGGTGACATGTGATCAATGGCCATGGAACAATGATTGCTTCCAGAGCCTGTGTTGAGATCAGGTAATATGCCTTACTGGACTGTATTTATGTATATGACATTTCATGTGAACTGACACTCCAACACTTTGGGGGGGGGATTGACTAAGCTGTGACTTCTCTAGTTCCTCACTTCTCCAATTCCTAGGTTTTGCTATGGAACCCAGACAATACGCTTTCTGGAACTTTGGAGATGTTTGTCAGTGCGTAGGACCATGGAATAACCTAGGAAGTGGAAAGTGATACCACTGGAGATTAGGGATGGGTGAAAATTTTCGCCTCAAACTGAAATTGGCACAAAATGGCACTTTCCCGCAAAAAGTGCTGTTTTCCCGCTTTTTTGTGTGCAGTAAATGATCATGATCCCTCTCCTCCCTGGGTGGTTGCAGTTTGTCAAGGTCCCACCAATCATACCACGCTAGTTCCCCACAACCATTACAATATACATCTGCCACATTGTAGGTTGCACTTTGTTTTTTTAATCACTTGACATTATTATGAATATGTGCCGGTGTCATTTAAGCAGGAAGTAAGTTTTGTGGGTAAAGGACAAATGCAATCTGCATGTTAAAGTATTTTTCAAGGTATATGTTGATGTAGGACTCACAACTTTGACTTCTAGATACTTATTTCACCACTACAGCCCTCAGGTGAAGTAATATTGTGCTCGGAACTTTTGCACCATATTAAACATAGGAGAAAAATGTGTTGGAAAAGGAGAAAAATGTGCAGGAATAGGAAAGATGTGTTGGAATAGGAGAAAAGTGTTAGAATTCGAGAAGAATGTGTCAGAATTGGAGAAAAATGTGTTGAATAGGCAAAAAAATGTGCTAGAGTAGGAGAAAAATGTGAAGGAATATGTGGAAAATTTGCTGGAGTAGGCAAAAAGGAGGAACATTTTACATTGAGAAAAGGAGAAAACTTTTGCGAAAAAAGAGAAAAATCATCCTTTTTTACAAAAAGTCATGCAGGAAATTTTTCTCCCTTTTCGCCCACCCCTACTGGAGACATTATCACCTCTTCATCACACGTTAGTGCATCCCCCCACCTCAGTATGGTGGATTGTACTGTAACACTCCCTATACCTTTGTGTTGCAGACATATCTACCATTGAACAGGTTGAGAGCAGAGTTCAGAGGATTGTGACATAGTGGATGTGTGTAAATTCTCACCTGTTGATCCTCCACCCATCATTAACCTTCTGAATGCTAGCGGGGAAGCCATGCATTGTAAAGCAATACGTAGTGTTGCCCTTTGGCATTCATAGGGTTAAGCACAAGGTAGACCTGCTAAGCATGACACAACATGACATGTTCAGAAACACAGTGTAGGTTATAATGCTACTAGAAGTAGAAATATACAATTACAGGAAAAAGGAGAAGTGCATCTCACACATATCTTCTGCATCCATGAACCACAGGGTTCTCTGCAGATTATTGACATGTGACATGTGTGTTTTATTTCATAGGGGACAACTGACACTGAGATATATCACACATGTTAGTTGTCACCTGTTGCCATCCATTTCAAGGCATCTGAATCAATTCAAATCACTGAATGTTATGTCCCGTGAATGTGACAGATTGCATGATTTAGGACTTTGTTGGAGTTGGTGTCAGCTCTGAAGAGAAAGTCCAGGAGGAACAGTCAGTTCCACAACACTCAGGTGCAGTGGCAGGTGTCCAGCAGGAGATCATCATCCTTGGAATGGAGAGAAAACATTTTGTAAAATTGCAACATGTGAAGCCATGTTGGTGATCTGGTGTTGTTGGCTTGAGGTGGGTATATGCTTGATACTCTCAGGTAAAGTATTCCCTGCTGACCCTGTCTCATGTCTTGCCACCTCTGGGAGTGGAGCTCAGCTAATAATCTGGTGTCCACAGCAATATTATGCAAGATGACACTTGTCCATTATTTGGGGTGCTTTCAGGGGTGAACTTGACACTTCTCCATTAGTTTGGGTGCTTTCAGGGGTTAACTTGACAGTTCTCCATTGGTTTGGGTGCTTACTTGGGTTAATTTGATACGTCCATTAGTTTGGGTGCTTTCAGGGGTTAACTTGACACTTGTCCATTAGTTTTGTCCTTAGAGAGCATGCGTGTATGTACTGTGCACTGCTTTTGTTGAAACAACTATGGTTTAAAACCGTTGTTGTGGCTTCTATGCCTCAACTTTGGGGCGCAGGATTACTGGCAGAAAATGTAACCACAAAACAATAGTATGCTACTTGAATGCTGTTTTCAGTTGTTTCTTATGGGCTTTTTTTTATTGGTAGCGCGTAGAATTACAGCTGGTATTGTTTTAACAGCTTGGGTAATAGGACACCAAAACCTAACTTAAAAAACACAAGTTCTGTTTTTTTTTGACAGTGGTAATGGTATCAAGCCCAAGGGGCTTTAGTCAGAAAAAACTAGGGCTTACAGTTCAATGCTAAAGTGAGTCCCTTATCGGATCTTAATAATATAACACAGTCATTTGAATTGCAGCTTATGGCATTTGTTTCATATGTCAATGGACCAAAACGACTTTCAGTTTATCGCCTGGCAAGGGCTTTTTTTGCTGGTGTTTTTTCATAGCACTGGTAAATGAATCACTTATGGTTGAAAAATGTTGTTGTAGGTTTTTTGGCCTAACGGGGACAATTGAATCAAGCCCTGAGTTGGTTAGGCTATTGCTGGCCTTTGGGCAAAGAATATAGTTAGGAACTCTCTTAAAGGGACAGTAAACCCACATTATGAAAATGTATGTGTTGTATGGCTTTTCCTGTTAAAGAAAATAAGGATACAGTCAATTCTGGGAGATATTTCTTTCAACAGTTAAATAGGCAGTTTTCTGAAAGACTGAATTCAAGATGTATTACAGAGAGGTGGTGCTGTCGCTGCATCAATCTACAGAAAGCTTTTGTCCTTGACATTCAGCTTTTCAGAGTTAATAATGGCAATAGCACTATTGGTTGCAAAAAAGTTGAATTCCAACTCTAAAATCAAACTGTTTGGTCTGTAATAACATTTGACTGAAGTATCTACCGCCTTTTGAAGTACCCACTCAACAGGAAAAGGCCTACAATATAAATATGTTCATAATTAGGATTTACTGCCCCTTTAATCTTTTGAGTGCCAGTAGGTTTCTATGCTCATTATTCCAGTCTGTGCCAGACTCCCTTCTGGCCCTCAAAGGGTTAACATATTGTACTATTAAAGTATTTTTTTATAGGATTCACTTATAACAGAGGTACAAAAATGCTTTAACATGACTTGAAATTGTAACATATACAGTATGCCATTAAACCATTGACTTGTGTAATCAGTTTCCTATATGGTCTCTTTTTAACAACATAATCCTAGAAAAACACAGCTCCAACTCCCCAACCTCCCTATCCCATCCCAATTCCCCCACCCTCTGCTTCCCTCTGAACATGGACACGTTACCCTGGACCCTCACCCCCCGAAAAAAAAGGGGGATGGGAAGACTAAGGCAACAGGTCCTCTCCTATATAAACATCACAGCTGCTTCCTACACTGACCCTGATTTGTACTAGACACATATAGACATATATATATATATATATATATATATATATATATTTATTTAGAGAGAGAGAGAGAGAGAGAGAGAATTTGCAGAGTGAACAACTTCTGGCAGCTAACCTCATTTGATGTCAAAGTGTGACACACACGGTCTCCAAGTACCCCGGAACTTAACAAGTTTATTTCTATGTATAGGTATAACTTTGTAATGAGGAAGGAACTCCTGTACCAGGGAACTCCATGTAGTAACAGTAAGGGTTCAGGTGCCATGTGGAACATTGCCATTTACCTTTGTAATTATAAATAGTTCCACCAAGAAGCAGCCTCTTGGTCCTGAAACACTGGGGTGGGGGAGATGCACAAAAGTTCGATGCATGATATGATTTTGTAGAAGTGTTCAGAGCACTTCGACTTATCGATGTACACAAACATCTCCATATGAAACTTTAGGGATGCAAGGGGAGGGGAGGAGAAGGTCCCCATTAGTCAAACTGCTGTCAATGTGGAAAGGATGCTATCATGGCGCCCGTGATTATGCAACGTTTTGACAAGCTTATTTTACTGGTGCCTTCTCATTGGCTGCGCTGTACAGCTCCTCCCAGTGACAGCCTTTATATACCCTGGGCTGTCACTTAGAGTTTGCCCTTTCATGGTGTACCTGATGCCTAGCGCTAGTTCCGTTTGTTTGATACCAGTGTATGACCCCGGACTGCCTGACTATGCTATTGCTACTGTTCCTGCTTCTGTGTGCCGATTCAGATTGGCTGATGTTCCTGCTTCCTGTTCTGACCCGGCCTGGCTGACGTTCCTGCTCCATGTACCTACCCGGCGAGACCAACGATCCTGCTCCATGTACCGTCCCGCTTGGCTGACGTTCCTGTGCTGTGTACCGAATCGGTTTGGCTGTAGTTCCTGCTTCCTCCGTGCCCAGCTGGGCGAAGAATCTCTCAGTGCCTGCTGCCACCATCTGTGTACATCTCTCACGTTATTGTGCATCCCAGAGCTACGGTACTCCATTACCATTTGTAGTCCAGTCCGTGGGTTTGAGTCTCAGTGTGCCATTACTCCTCCACACTGTTCACTTGATCGCTCGATCTTCCGCTTTGGGTTCAGTTGGGCGCATCCGGTAGTCTTCCGTATCCTGACCATAACGTTCATTAACCCCTTCGGGGGTGGTGCCTTGTGCCTCTACTTGTTTCACCAGTGTTGTTCTCATCTCCGGTGTACTTGTGCACTTGGTATTCCACTCTAGGTTCAGTTGGGCGCTTCCGGTTGCCTTCCACCTTAAGACCATAGCGTACATTAACCCCTTCGGGGGTGGCACAGGCACACGGTGGTGGATAGTCTCAGTTGGGCGTCCTTTCCTGGCATGAGCTCTGACTCACACAGTTGTAGTCTCATGTGGGCGTCAACTGTTTCAACCCTCCATTCAGGTGAACCTTGCCTGTTCTCTGCTGCCATCCTGTCACTGTCGCTTCTCCTATATATAGGCGATATTGGGCATCCGTTTATCTGGGCAATTGAGTCAGTGGTTTCACTGGCATTGCTGGACTCTATTACACTGTATCTATCATATTTACCTGACCTGTGTCAGTATTGTATTCTGTAGTACATACTATACCCGTGTGGGTTAACTTGCTATGTAACCTGTCCTGTGTCAGTTATTTGCTGCTATATGCTGGACCCGTGAGGGTTACATTATTCCTTGTGTGCTTAAATAAAATTGTGTTTTTACCAACATCTACGTGTCTGAGTGTACTGAACCGTAACAGATGCCCTCCCTCACACATCACCAGCTCTATGACAATCCTGAAGCCTGAGAGCATTCTCTCTGCTTCCCCACTTGGTCAGTAGGGGATTGGAGAGGATCCTTTCTGCACCACAAACAGCATCACTCTGTAACCCTTTGAGCGCCACAGGGCGCTGTCATAGCTTACCTTGTTTCCAGCGCTGCCGCTTCAGCGACGTTCGGAGTCTTTCCAAGCGTAATCTGCAGGTGCGAGGCTTCAGAGTGAAGCAGGCCTCTGTTTTATGTCATGCTACCTGTAGTCTCCTCCTACCTACTTCCTGAGGAGGGGTTTAAAGGGCAGTCTGAGTCCTGACTCTGTTGCCCTTGCATTGTTGTTCAAAGCAGTTCTATTACCTTGGGCTCTGTGTATGACCTGGCTTGTCTTCCATCCAACCTGCTGCTGACCTGTGGCTCTGTCTGACTATTCTTTTGTCTATCCCTATAGTGGACACCCAACCTGGTGCAGACCTGTGGCTCTGGATGACTACCTGAACTGTGTATGACCTGGCTTGTCTGACTACCCTTTCTGGTGCTGACTTGTGGCTCTGTCTGGCTGTTCTTACATTTGTCCTTTTTTCCTAGCAGACACCCAATCTAGTACGGACCTGGGGCTCTGGGAGACTAGCTCTGATATTGACTGCAAGCGTGAGTCAGGTATCCATTTCCCTATACTGACTGAAGGCGTGAGTCAGAAATCACTCCATACTGACGGCAGGAGTGAGTCAGTATTCTCGCTAAGTAGGATCAAGATCCTGTGTTCCTGTTCCTGCTCCTGGTTCCTGCAGAGACTACCAGTAGAAGAGGCCTAGTCTCAAGCAATGTGGTCAAGCTTGACAGCCTACTATTCCTGATAGCAGTGCTTGCTGGCTTGTAACCCTCTGCTTGTTCCTGTTGTATTACTTGTGTACTACCTTTCTTATATTATAATAAATTGCTGTAAAAGAGTGCTCCCCGCGCTTAGTCTGACGGCAAGTGACAGCAGACACATCTATTCCGTCTGGCAGCAGGTGCGCACTCTATCAGCAGAAGTCAGGAGGACTAGTTGGAGTAGAGGGAGCCAGGGCTGCATAATTGCCTTCACACACGGTAAGGGGCCAGGTCGCTTATACCCAGGCTAGCAGATCATAACGAGCTGGCTGCAAAATCCAAATTTTCACAGAGAGCAATTCTTCACTGCCGAGTAGACCAGGGTCTTGTACCTCAAGCTGGCAATGAACAAAGATATTGGAGAGAAGTATTAAGACGAGTTCTTAAAGGAGCGTGGTTTATCTTTCCATGGAAATGACAAATTATTTGGTTCTGTCCAAAATGGTTGCTTCCTTGGATGTCTTGAACTTCTAAGCCAGTTTGATCCATTTCTGGAGCATATTAAAAAGTTTGATGCTGATGGAAGAGGAAAAAACAAGCTACATATCATCAACTGTAAATGAATTTATTGAGTTTATGGGAGATAAAGTTGTAGCCACAATAGTGAAACGGATCAATGATGCAAAATACTTCTCAGTCATTGTGGATTCTACACCTGACATGAGTCATACTGACCAGCTAGCAATTGTTGTGCGGTATGTCAACCAGAATGGACCAGTAGAACAGTTTTTAGGCTTTGCACCAATCCACTCACATACTGGAGAAAGTCTAGAAAAAACTGTGTTGTCAGTGTTGCACAATAAAAAAATGATATTTTGAACATCCAAGGCCAGAGCTATGATAATGCCAGCAACATATATGGAAGATACAGTGGTCTACAAGCAAGAATTCAGGCCATTAACCCTTTGGCAGATTATGTGCCTTGTGCTGCTCATTCTTTGAATCTAGTTGGAACATGTAGTGATGAATCCTGCACAGAAGCAGTTTCGTTTTTCTAGTTTCTGCAGAGTATTTACACCTTTTTCTCATCCTCAACTCACCGGTGGGAAATCCTAACAAAACAACTTGACAAAAGTTCGAGAGCTCTTACAATTAAACGCCTAAGTACCACAAGGTGGGCTGCACATGCTGATACCACCAGAGCATTAAGAAAAGGCTACCAACAGGTACATGAAGCACTTGAAGAGTTGATGACTCCTGAAGAACAACCTAGTGTTTGGTATGAAGCTGAAATTATTGCAGATAAGCGGTATAATTTCAACACTGCTGTTATGCTTGTTGTGTGGGGAAACATACTGGAATGGTTAAATGCAACAAGCAAGCAGTTACAGAAAATGAGCATTTCTCTTAATGAAGTAGTCACTCTCTACAACTCATTGATCAACTATATACTTAATATGAGAGATTCATGCTCAGCATTTGAGAATAAAGCCAAAGAAATAACTACAGTTCATATGTATCCCAGGGAAGGAAAGCGTGAAAAAAGTATTAAAAAATTCTTTGATGAATGTCCCAGTGAAGATACGGCTTTTTCAGCAAAAGAGACAAATTTATCTTTGAGACATTCTATGTAATTATGTATTCTTTTGTTGTGGAGCTGAAAAGTAGAAACCATTCTTATGAAACTCTTAGTCAGCGTTTTGGATTTCTTCATGATGTATCAAAAATAGCACCAACTGAGTTGCGCAGTTTGGCAAACAATCTGCAAAACTTCTATCAAGGTGATCTTGAAGATAGTTTCACTGAATAGTTCATTCAGTTTACCTCTTTAGTACCTCAAACAATAGAAGGGAATCCTATTCGAATGAGAGAGTATATTGTGGAACACAAACTCCAGGATACTTTCCCTAATGTTGAAACATTACTGTAAATTTTTTTGGCCGTGCCGGTTTCCAGTGCCACTGTGGAAAGGTCATTTTATTTAAAAAGAATAAAAAATGAATGACGAATGACCATGGGCCAGGAGCGTCTGAGCGCATTATCAGTGCTTGGAAACAGAACTTGTCAGACAGTTGGACTTTGATGACTTAATTAATACCTTTGCTGAGAAAAAATCTCGTAAAGCTAACCTTAAGTGATAAATTCGTGTTAAGGTAACCATACCTTTTACATTGTTTGCTTACCAGGAACAGAGATGCATTATATATTTGCACTGATGACTGAGTTAAGTTGAATTTCCTCTTATTTATTGTTGGAATAAAAAATGTTTTATGACTTTTGTTTACTTTATAGTTACCATATCCTATTAATCGTTTGAGTACAAAAGGGGTGGGCTACATGTTGTAGTTCAGTTCATATGCAATGTGTAGCTCACCCCTCACCCGCTTGTGGGGTTACCAGGACCATTGCACTCATATTGACTGAGTTAACTTGTATTTGTTGTGTTATTTATTGTTTGAATAAAATAATGTTGGGCACTTTATAAAATGTGTAATATAATTTGTTTTTGAGTTACAAGAGAAGGGTATCCTTTTGAAACTTCGCACGCGAAAGATCGTGTGACTGTATAGTGCATTTAGAATGTCACTGTGATTAAAATGGTGACATGAAAATCTTGCAGTGCAGGAAAGCACGAGATTTTCATGTCACAGCTTGAAATGTAGCCTGCAATGTCAGAATGAGCAGCACTCCAACTCCCATCATCTTTACCATCTTGTCCATCGCTAGACCGTCTCTCTCTCTTCCCTTCTGTATATAACGGCTTCTCAGTGAGCGCTGCCTCGGCTATGTCTCCCCTGTCATCCATCTGTAACAGCATAGCCTTGCTCAGAGCCTTGCAGCTAACAGGCACAAATCAGCCAGAAATGTATGCATGAAGCACTGAAGGGGAAATAATACACTGCTCTCAATGAGAGTACTACAGTACCAAAATAAATGAATTCCAAACTATTTCTTACAGTGCCCATTGTAAGGCAGGGTTGCCTAACAGGTCTGCAACAGCCAATAACGCAATGTCAGGCTCTTTCTCTTCCCTTGTGCACATAACGGCTTCTCATTGCATTATTGGCTGTTACAGACCTGTTAGGCAACCTTGCCTTACAAAGAGCACTGTAAGAAGTTGTTTGGAATTCATTTATTTTGGTACTATAGAACTATGGAATTCACTTATTTCGGTACTATAGAACTATCATTGAGAGCAGTGTATTATTTCCCCTCCAGTGCTTCATGTGAACATTGCTGTTACAGATGGATGACAGGGGAGAGATAGCCGAGGCAGCACTTACTGAGAAGCCGTTCAAGCCATTCAAGCTGCGATATGAAAATCTTGCGTTGCCTGCACTGCGAGATTTTCATGCCGTCATTTTAATCACAGCGATGTTCTGAATGCACTGTATAGTCTCACGCTCTTTCGCATGCGACATTTCAAAAGTGTACCCAAGAGAAGAAGGTAGAAGGCTGGGATGGGGTCAAGTGCAGCAGGGGTGAATACAGTTCATGGTATGGGGGGGCTACTATCTTGGGGGAGGGAGGGCCCTAAACTGGTACCTTGCCTAGGACCCTGTGGAGTGTTAATCCGGCTCTGTCTTCATGTTAGCCTTATTGTGTCTGTACCATGATAGCGATGATATTTGCTCAGGCATCTGATGCACAGGGACAGGATTCAGTGTATAAAAATGTGAGCAGCAATTTATGGAACACATTGAATGATTAATATCCCTGCCAGATCTGTGTCACTCATAATTCACAACTCTCTTAATATCCCTGCTTCAAGCAACATCTTTGCATGACTCCAGGGAGCTATTTGAGGACATTTACATTCCTTCTTAATTGGTGATATCCTTCAAACAATTCATGGTCTTTGTTTCTCCAACATTTTATTTCTTATCCTCGCAATTTTATTTCACATGTCAGCAAAATTAGATTCTGTTTTCTAGATGAGGCCTGGCCAGTTATCTGTAATTTCCAAAAACGACTACTTTTTTATTTCCTGAATTTTCAAAAGTTTGTGAAATAACTCCTAAACATAAAATCAATCTATAATATTGAAATAAGCACAACCATACAAATGCAGCCTTAAGAAATGTTGTCTGGTTTATATGTTTATTTGTAAAAAAAACTCTCTGGGCTGTATACAGTTTGGATTGGTGCCATAGTGGAAGAAAATATCAATTAATCAGTTCCAGACACCTCACCGAAAACTGACCCTTGTCTGTTGATATTAGTTTTGAGTAGGTTCCACAGAACAAATTTAAGTACTAACAGACATAGAAATACCTGTTGATCTTAGTGGTTTAATTTTTGCCTAATAATTTACTCTTAAATTACCAGTGCTATTATTTAAATATATTTGATGATGCTATGTTAACCCCTTAAATGCTGGGAAGGTCTCCAATTCAGTGTGGAACAATGCATAGGTGACATACCTAACAAACATAAATAGTATTCATTTTTTATTAACTGCCCCTGATCCCAGTAAACAACCCTCCCCCCAAAAAAAATTCCCTGTTCAACTGATTCTTTCTCCACACTCCATCAACACATGTCTTTTACTGTGTGCTGGAATCGATGTTTAGCAGGCTCTGGAGTTTTGTGGTCATTGCAACAATGTATCTCGATGTAATCCACTTGTTTGAATGCTCTGTATACAAAGTTAATCTATATACCGTGTAGATGCGGCTGATGTTAAGAAAGAACAAGGAGCTATTGTTGCTAAAAGTGATGTTATAAAAATGGCAGAGTAACAGCCACGTGGAGTTCTTATAATGCTGAACCAGTATTAATCCAGAGAACCAGGCAGCACTGTGCTGGATGTGAGGGTTCCCACAGGGGGCACGGAGGGACCCAGCAAGGGGAAGGGGAGTACAACTCTACTCGTGTCGTGGATGTCTAAGATCCACTTCATCAGGGAAAAGGACCCGACTGGATACAGTCTTCGTTATTTATAGGGTGCCATCCTATATAATAATTCACTAAAAAGTTTGTAACTACGCAGTCATGCGTAGTAGAGAGGTGCGCAGAGAGGACCCTGGTCTGAATTCGGAGAGCCCCGCTCCATATCAGCCACACCGTCTCTACTGTGTATGACTGCACCATGACCAGCTGCCATTGTGGCCTGTGTGCACGGGCTCTTCAACTAGTACATACATAATAATGTTAATACACCTATACAAAAACTTTAAATATGGTAAAATTCGAGTAAAAAGCCAACACAAACCGATATCTTCAGAAATCAATACATAGACACAATAAAGCCAAGAACACCTTGCCCCTCTCACTAAAATACCACTACAACTGAGACAATTACCAATAAAAATAAATACATTAATAATACAGAACAACAGAGGTCAAAAAAGACCGTTGCAACAAGAAGAGGGTGCGGAGCTGGAAGAAACTGCAATTAAAACTAACCAAAGTGGACAAAATACGACTATTAATATCTGTAACCTAATCCAATATGTACTTTCTCCTTCATAAAGCAAAGTGTTACAGAAAGGTCTTTCATTTTCTCCAAACCATGGTCCACATGGTTTTAATTTGTATATAGATATACATAAATACATTAGATCTATAACCCTTAAAATATTTTTTGCCACCAAACCCAAAAAAATACATACTCCAATTCCTCATTATAATGTTATTTTGTATCCTGTATCTATTAAACATATTACACTTCTTTTCCTTTTCTTCTTGTCTCTGCTCTCTAACTCTGCAGATTTGTTGTTTCCTTTGGGGTGACAAGAACACCCTTGACTTGAGCTGCACCACGATTAATTGGGATCGTTGAAGGATTTATTTATATACTAACAAGATTCATTCATCTACTACCATCACTTCATCTGCATGTAACTTTCATAACTTTGTTCATTCCATTTATTCATCCATTATTCGTTTTCATATTGACTAATTTATATACGGACTACCATTGTTCTCTATTACTATAAGAGCAGACTAATGACTTTGGTGAATGGCAGAATCTCTAATAGCATTTCGAGATGTTGAATTTATTCATATTAATTTGCATTTTAATTTTCATCTTTATTTTTATTTCTATCTTAAAATTTACTATACCTTCATTTGGACTATCAGTAGCTCAGATCTAGTGTGTAGTTTTGCTATAGTATAAAATTAGACTTGCTAGAAACAAACCCCCAAAAACTGTTTATTTTTTTTGTAGGCCTATGTTTTTTTGTTATTTTTTTAAAGCACAAGGAGAAAACAAAATACCCTACTGGCCTAGTGCCAGCAGATCATGTCGTGCTGGCCACTGGCCACTGGCTATTGTCAAATGTTCTGATGTAGATGCGGAATTTGCGACTGCTGTTCTTGCTGCTGCTGAGTTGTTTAAACAAAGGATGATTAGGCAGCTCAAAGGAAATGGGATCAGCAACAGCAGTGATATGGGTGATTATGATCATGGTTCCACTTGTCACTACTAGCTCCAGTGATGCGCCTGAGGCAGTAGCAGCTCCAAAACTATCCCCCACCACTTCAGGTATATGCGGAGAAAAGAAGAAGGTGGCCAATAATGCTTCTCCACCTGCCCCTCCTCCAAAATCATGGGTGTGTTGTTATTAGCGTATATAATTTTCCTTTGAGAGCAGGAACTGTGGCTCTCATCAGCAACTGCAATGTGCACAGTGTGTGTGGTAAATAACATCTGGGTGCACAACTGTATCCAAACACCATGACACCTGAAACCAGGTACTGCCGCTGTCACTATACCCCTTATCCACACCCCGCTAAGGACACATGACAACTAGCTGACAGTTTAATAGTAATGAGGAACCCTCCCTGCCACCAGCTTATCATATTCTGTAGGATTAAATCTCCTCAGATGCCACTTGATGCCCTGCTTGCGAATCTCCTCCACCACACTGCCTTGTGTGGTCAGTGTACCACACAGTGTGCAATGGATGGACATGAACTGCCATATCTTATCATCTACAGAGTAGCTATCACTTTACAGGGGAGGTAACGATGAATGAGGTGGATTGGCAGAAGATGTACTTACCCTGGAGCATGAAAGTGATGGCGAGCTAGTTGTTTTGCACATCATCAAACTTCCAACCTTTGACTGGGTTTCTCTGTTCTTCTCTTTGATCTCTGCCTCACCTCTTGTTGCCTTTTGGGAGAGTCAGTGGGTACAGTAACAGCAGTGCTTGATTTCTTTGGTGGATGTTTGGCTTTAACATGTTTGACATAAATGTCAGGGTGTCTGCATTTCATGTGTGATATCAGGGAGGTTGCGCCAAGGTGTGTTCCCTCCTTTCCCCTTCTCACTGACTTGTCACAAATTGTGCACAGTGCCGGTGGTGATGACTGCACTGTGCCTGCCCTAAGAGAAAAATAGGCCCACACCCATGACTTTAGGGGGGTGGAGAAGAATGGCCTCTTTCTTCTTGTCCTCCACATTCCCCTTCATTGTCTGTGCTGGCAGCTGATGATGTTGCTACTACTGCTTCAAAATCAGCACTGCAACTAGGACCAGGACATAAGGGTCCTTCCAGCTCCTCCATTTATTATTTTAAACCTGCTCATGATGCTAGCAGTCACTATGAGCCTCTCCTGTCTCAATTTTTCCAAAACATCACAGCAGAACAGCACAGCACGTCTACCTCGCTCTGTAGCTGCTTGTATTGTGTTTGATTTCCACAAATACGTCACATTTTTATAGCGAAAAGGCAGAAACCATGTAAATCAATGGGTAGAAACTTTCTAGCCGTTGAAAAAATGGTACAAAATTTTGGCCAATGGGTGAAAAATGTGAATTTTTTTTTTATTATTATTTATTTATTTATTTTTCCAAAAAGCTTTATCGAATGTCGTAAAACACATACATGGAGAAGAGAAATACAGTAACATTACCTAACTGGAGCATCCACTCATAGTGTGGAATAAGTATGCAACTCTAATAAGAAAGGAAATATATCCACAAGCAGTATCTAGACCTATGCAGGAGACGCACCATCCCAAGTCAGCCACCCCACCCACACCTCCTCAAAAGAGCAGGTACCCTGCTAATCACACAAGTGTGCATCCTTTCCAAGGCACACATACTGCGAACACCCTCACGCCATTCCAGCAGCGACAGTATAGAAGCACTCTTCCAATATTTCGGTATCAAGGACTGTGCAACATTCAGAAGGTGAAAGACCAAGGTTTTAGCTGAGGAGGCAGACAGGGTTAACCCACCAAGAACTGAGAACAAGTATAGTGTAGCGTCCTTAGGAAGTAGGCTAGAAAGGATATGACTTAATGCATCATGGATCTGAGACCAAAACCATGAGATGATCGGGCATGAACATCAGATATGGGTCATGGTGCCAACCGTATCCAGGCATCTACAGCACATTGGGGAAGCATTCTGATGGTTAGAAGCTAGCCTCTGAGGAGTATAGTACCATCTCGTTGTAACTTTCAGGTTAGTTTCCTGACAGGCAGATGTGCAAAAGTGGCATACCATTGTTCCAAGGGTGAGGAAAAATGCAGCTCCCTTTCCCACATTACAAAATACCAGGGTTTACCTGTTGGCATGGAAATATTCTCCACAAAGTTGTTTATTCTTGATAGGGCCTTCAACTTAATTTTCCCGTCCCTGAGAGCAGATTCAAAAGGCATTAGTGACCTGGGTTCATATCTAATTGCGCTTAGGGAGGCCTTAAAATGTTGCAATTGCAAATACTGCCAATAAGTAGATTTGGGTAGGCCATAATTCTGGCATAAGGTATCCAGAGGTGGCATACCCGTGACCGGGAAAAGAGTCTCCAATGTGTGGATGCCCCTGACAAACCACTCTCGGAAGGGTGAACCCACAATCCCCGCAGGAAAATCAGGGTGACCATATACTGAGAGTGAAGGAAACGGGTGAGGGGCTAATTTCACCGGGCCACCAGAAGTAAACCAGGTCTGTATTAAATGGCCAAGAACTGAATGAGATCATACTTGTGGTGGAATTGAGTGGGGGAGGAGCCATAATAAGTTATGAGGAGCAAGATCTGAGATATCATAGAAGAGCACCTGAACCCACTCCCTCTGAGGATCCTGAAGACAGTCTATTAGTTTCTGTATACCACATGAGAGCATGTTCTGTACCCCTAAACCTCCTCTCATCCTTGGCTGATAAAGCCGTCTCATCTCTATACGTGGGGGTCTGTTTGACTAGACATAAGTGTTCAACCTGGATTGTAGGGTCCTCAGAAGGTTTGCTGGGAAGTGTAAAGGAACAAATTTTAGCCCATATTGTATCTTGGGCATTGCTATCATCTTTAACAGGTTCACCCTGCTAAACCAAGAGAGGACTCCAAATTTTAACATCCCCCTCAATCTATCGTTGGAGGTCACAAAAGTTGAGTTGGACTGTGCGAAAGAAGCTGGGTGAGATCTTAATTCCCAAGTATGTCACTGATTCGTTGGCCCAGGCAAAAGAGAAGTGCCTAGCCACTTGGGATATTGCAGACGCCGTCAACACAAAAGGGAGAATCTCAGACCTGGTATAGTTGATTTTAAACTGAAAGACAAACTGCATTTGCTAATCGTCTCTACAAGTTTGAACAGAGAAAAAAGTGGTTTTCGAAGTGCAATTTTTCACCTATTTTGGTTTGAAGTGGAAATTTTTGCCCATCGCTACCCCTAACTCAATGATCCCCAGTCCCCCATTGACATTGTCACTCTCGCAAAATATACTGAAGGAGGTGGAACTGGCTACCAGTATGAGCAGTAGCACGTCTGCTGCCTGTGCCTGCTGCTACTACTGCTACCAATGTGCCTTTTGAGGAGATGGTATGTGTCCCAACCAGTCCCAGAGAGCAGCTAGAGACTTGTTTTGGTGGTGATAATGAGACTGAGGGTGATGGTGTAGCAGCCGATGTGAAGGAGAATATGGTGGAAAACAATAAGGAATGGGAGAAAGAGATGCAAATGGGCATAGACTGCTGCTGTAATTCCTGCTGCCGAGTCAGCAGAGGCAGACATTCATCTGTCACAGCAGCAAGATTATTATGAGAGGGCTAGTGTGCCACAGACCACTGTTGCCACCATGGAACTGGTTTGTTCAGGTATGGGTCTAGGACAGGTACCAGTTGCCACCATTACTCCAGGTCCTAGCTCTAGTGCTGATGTTGAGGCAGAAGCATTACCTGCCCCAGTCAGAGAATTTGATTTTGGAGAAGAAGAAGGCCATTCTTCTCCACCTCCCACCACACTGAAATCAAGTGTGTGGGAATATTTTCTCTTGGGGCAGACACAGTGCGGTCATTGTTGACTGTACTGTCCAACTTATGTTAAGGATGTAAATTCCACCCCCACCCCTCCAAAAAAAAACAAAAAAGAAATTGAGAGTCACTGTCACTGTGCCTCTTCATCCCTAATTCACAAAAAATGGTGGCAAAAATCGCAGAGGAAGACAAGAGAAACCCAGCCTGGAAGTTCGATGATGAGCATAACTCCTGCTTTGTCATCATCTTCTTGTGCTAGGAAGGAACAGAAAGAAGAACCACAAAAGGAAAAGCAATAAAAGATAGTTGAAAAAATACTCACAGGACAACACCAGTCTATTATACACAGAACTGGTATAACAGGCTTGCAGGGAATAATTATCTGCCCTGCTCGGAGATACACCTCCTGTAGTAGTAAAATGCCGGATCCGCTCATGTAAATCAGAATCATTTAATATTCATAAATAAAACCAGGAATACATAAATAGCCAAGAAATCAGCTACGCTTTTCTAAACACTGCTTTTTCTTTAGGAACAGCTTTGGCTAATAGGGACACTAATGTCCAATAACTTTATGTTGTTCTGTAGATTAAAAAAAAAAAATTATGTAGCACAAATCCCATCTTTCAAACCTTTATGGTTTGAGAGATATTCGCATCTAAAGTTCCCCCTCAGCTGTAAAGCCGATAGTAGGAGATTCGGGATGGCCGACTCGAGGAGGCTGTCCAGTAGAGCCGAAATAGTGATATTTAAGAAGAACTACTTAATTGGAACAGTCAACAAAGTATGCTTGCAAACCAGACACACTTTGTAAACCATTCCATTGAAGTAATTATTTTCAAATATCGCTATTTCAGCTCTGCTGCAGAGCCGCCGGCTGGTCCCAGGACAAGGATTCCTGCTATTAGTAGAGAGCTGACATCAGGAGAAGGGGAGGGAGGGGGGAACTTTAGATGCGAATATCTCATAAATGGTAAAGGTTTGAGAGATGGGATTTGCGCCACATAATTTATTTTTTAAAATCTACAAAAAAACATCAAGTTATTATTGGACATTTAACAGTGTTAAAAAAAGGAAACCATACCTGTACATAGCCCTCCGCTTTTTAACAACGGAGTCTGTATGATCCGAAACCTTCAGTGTGCCAATGCATACAAATCTACACACCTCTGCATGCACACGCCCCCACGTTGCAATACGCAAGTACGCCGGTGCACGCATCACCCACTTCACAATAAGTCTCTGCCAAGGACAAATGCGGCACAAAAATTGCCCACACAGAATTCAGGGCTAAAAAATGGTAGGAAGATGTGGACAAGAAGGCTCTGTCTTACTAAATATGAATAGATAAAAGTACAGGTGGATAACCAGAGAAAATAAATTGAATTACGATACACATGTATAAACAATACAACTAAATAAAAATCCAGTTAAAGAAAAATAAATGTGTAATATAAATAATAAAAGTGAAAGAATAAATTAGAATAAAAAATGAACCATCTATGTGAAATGAACAATGAGTGCATATTGAAATATGATGTGTGAGAAAATGAAAAAGATCATAAAGTGCATATATATATATATATATATATATATATATATATATATATATATACAAAATCACTAGAAGAATAGCTTTTATCCTAATGCAACCTCAATATTTACATATGTAAATCTAACCGTTGATTGAATCATATAGATAATAATATACAGAAAACAATATATGTTAGTAGCCAAATAAGGCAGAAAGTGGCACTTATTAAGTAGAAAATAATAATTAATTTAAATCATTATTAAAACAATATATATATATGAAAAAAAAAAAAAAATATATATATATATATATATATATGTTAGTCTCCCAATATTGCTGCTTTATAGCCGTGTCTTGTGCAGATTTACAATGTAACCAACTGCACTTAAAACACACTAAGACTCCATGCTTGCTGGTGGACAACTAAGGAAGTTTGTGTGAGTGCTGGCCACACACATTTTTTTGTTTTTTTGTTTTCCAGTAGTCCATGGGGTCATCAGTTCTGCTAAGAATGTAGCTATCCAGCAAGTATGCTGAAACCATTTCTCATGCAGTAGGACCACTTCAAGGAGCTACATGGTTTTCCTGTGTCAGTTACCAACACATATTCTTGAAGAATCTCCCATAGAGATGTGCCACCACTTATCATGGTGTCCGTGTTATCGCTGGCAACATTGTTATTCAGTGCTATTTCCTGATTCCTTTTATTGGCTACTGTGGTTTTGTTCCGCCCAGTGCTAGCCTTTAAATACTGAGCCCTGTCACTTCTGCAGTGCCATTTCGTGGTGTTCCAGTTGCTAGCGCTTGTTCCTGACTTCTGTGTGAATCCTGTGTATGACCTGGACTGCCTGACTACTCTGCCTGTATACGTTCCTTCTCTGTGTACCGACCCGGCCTGGCTGACGTTCTTGCTCTGTGTACCGACCCGGATTGGCTGACAATCCTGCTCAGTGTACCGACTCGGCCTGGCTGATGTTCCTGCACTGAGTTCTGACCAGGATTGGCTAATGTTCCTGCTCTGTGTACCGACCTGGCCTGGCTGATGTTCCTGCTCCATGTACCAACCCGGTCTGGCTGATGTTCCTGCTCAGTGTACCGACCCGGCCTGGCTGACGTTCTTGCTCTGTGTACCTACCCAGCCTGGCTGACGTTACTGCTCTGTCTACCGATCTGGCCTGGCTCTCTGCTCCATCCGGTGATCCGGTTGGAAGACATGCCTCCGGTACTCTCCCTGTCTACTGACAGTTCCTCTGGTTGCTTTGTTTACTCTGCTCCAGCAGTCCTGCTTACTGTGACCCAGTCTCAGGTTTATGTGCCTTGTGATCCTTACACTTCGGTGTTGGAGATCAGTCAGGTTGCACCACTGTACACTTGACCTGTTCACCGGGTATATTCCGAGGTTGGTTTGTTCCCTGGGCACCTCGGTTGTGCTCACGTCCTTACAGCCATTTTCAGGTCTGAGCGTTCATTTAGCCCCTTGTGGGTTCGTGCTGTTTAGTTTGGTCACAGTGAATTGCAGGCTACGGTTGGCGTTACTCCATGCTATACAGGTTCAGTCACCCTCTGACTGTTCTGCCAGTCTGTCACTTGTCCAGGGCTTTCGTTTACCTCCGTGTGGCCTCTGTCGCTATTGTGTCATTCTCTGCGTAGAGAGTGTCCTGTGGGCCTCAGTACTATTAGGGTATCACGGGGCCCGTGATTCGTGCTGCTCTGTGTCTGTCACTTGCTGAGTATTCATGATTGGCTGTCTGTCATTAGCCCTCCTCACACAGCCTTTTTAAACCCAGGTTGAGCACTTCCAGGCTGCCCTTTCGTGGTGTTTCTGACTCTACTCTGCCTGACCTGCTTGTCAGATCTCTGGGCCTGTTTCCAGTTTTCCTGTATGCTACGTTCCGGTGTTCCAGTGTTCCAGTGTTCCTGTACGTTAACGTTCCTGTGTTCCTGTACGTTAATGTTACGGTGCTCCAGTTTTCCAATGTTCCTGTATGCTAACGTTCCAGTGTTCCTGGGTTCCAGCGTTCCTGTGTGCCTGTATTCCGGGGTTCCTGTGCTCCAGCACCGTGCGGGTTAACCTGTATGAGTTCCTGAGTCTCGCGCTCCAGATGTCGTTTCGGCGACATTGTTCTCCTCGCTATTGCATACACATTGTTGGTTCCAGCGTGCGGACGCTGGTTTACTACACTAAACCTGGTTGCAATATACATTGTAGGTTCCGGCGTGCGGACGCTGGTTTACTCCATTAACTGGTTGCGAGATACATTGTTGGTTCCAGCGTGCGGACGCTGGTTTGCTCCACTAACCTGGTTGCAATACACATTGATGGTTCCAGCGTGCGGACGCTGATTTACTCCACTAAACCTGGTTGCGGTATACATTGTTGGTTCCAGCGTGCGGACGCTGGTTTACTCCACTAAACTGGTTGCGAGATACTTTGTTGGCTCCAGCGTGCGGACGCTGGTTTGCTCCATTAAACCTGGTTGCAATATACATTGTTGGTCCCAGCGTGCAGACGCTGGTTTACTCCACTAAACTGGTTGCGAGATACTTTGTTGGCTCCAGCGTGCGGACGCTGGTTTGCTCCATTAAACCTGGTTGCGATATACATTGTTGGTCCCAGCGTGCGGATGCTGGTTTACTCCACTAAACTGGTTGCGAGATACTTTGTTGGCTCCAGCGTGCGGACGCTGGTTTGCTCCACTAAACCTGGTTGCGACTACATTGTTGGTTCCAGCGTGCGGACGCTGGTTTGCTCCACTAAACCTGGTTGCGATATACATTGTTGGTTCCAGCGTACGGTCGCTGGTTTGTTCCATTAAACCTGGTGGCGCTATTCACCATTAGTCCCAACGTGCAGACGTTGGTTTGCTCCTGAACATCCAGTACTGTGGTCAGTCGCTGTCCACTTCCTTGCAGTTGTCTGATTATCCCTGGCAATAGACTTCTGCTGATTTAGACCTCTATACTTATGCTCTCTGCTGTCTTAGTCACCTGACAGCTGGTCTACTTGCTCAGGCTGCCCTGCCCGGTATTGGTGAGGCCAGTAGAACCTTGACGATACCATCCTGTAGGTTGCCTCACCCGGTATTGGCAGGGCCGGTAGAGCCTACTACAGTACTCCTTTGGGCTGCCCTGCCTTGTATTGGTAAGGCCGGTAGAACCTTGTAATTCACCATCTTTAAGTTGCCTTACCCGGTATTGGCAGGGCCGGTAGAGCCTACATTCAGCATTCCGTTGGGCTGCCCTGCCCGGTATTGGTAAGGCCGGTAGAACCTTGTAATTCACCATCTTTAAGGTTGCCTTACCCGGTATTGGCAGGGCCGGTAGAGCCTACATCCAGCATTCCATTCGGCTGCCTTGCCCGGTATTGGTAAGGCTGGTAGAACCGGTATACATCATCTCATGGTTGCCTTACCCAGTATAGGCAAGGCCGGTAGAGCCTGTCATTAAAACTGTTACTTGGGTTGCCTTGCCCGGTATTTAAGCAAGGCCGGTAGAACCTATTGTATGTTCTATTACTGTTGTATTGTTATGTATGTTTACCCTACGGGGACTGCCTTTAACTTTTAATAAAGTTAAGTTATTTTACCAAACCTTAAGTCTGAGAGTCTTCAAAAACCGAGACATAGGGCCTGTCCGTATCTCTTGGCCTAGTAGCACCCAGTTCTCCACTGTCTCTTCAAGGATTCACACGAATTGTAACCTGACCTGTGGCAGTGTTGTACCATTGTGTTTCACTGAACCCAAGTGGGTTACTAAGTACTATTGTAACCTGACCTGTGTCAGTATAATTTCTGTCAGTATATACTGGACCCATGTGGGTTACTCTAATTTCTGTGTTTTCAATAAAACTGTGTTTTTACCCAAACCTTCCATGTCTGTGTGTCCTTAAAAACTTTACACCACTACCACAAATGTTTGATTGCTGCTCCCGAGACAAATGAATTGCTTTATGTGATGACATGACGTGTTGGGAATTATGATAGTTGATGTTGTTGTTGTCACAAAACACACAATATAAATTAATTTAATATAAATTGACCAATGGTTGAACAGTTAATAGCTCCACTATGAAAAAACCAGTCAAGTTCTCCTCCTCGGTACTTCCGAATCTCTGGATACTTAAAATTCCAATTATCATATAATAAGAAATACTCTGAATGTCGCTGCCCCTTAATGCACTGGTATTATGCACAAAGACCCACAGTCATTACAAAAAACACAAAGAAAGGGTGCAGACCCTTCTAAGAGGATATCTGTAAATATATTTATACACTTCCAGGCCCCCAATATAAAAGGCTCACCGAAAGTTGGTAATTAGATGGCTCATCAAATATTTCGTTCCTCTCCATCTTTGGCCCCAACCGAGTCTTCAGAAGAACAAAAACAGTAATTTCCAAGTTCAAAGGTTCCAAAAAGTTTATTAAATAGCAGCACACATATACAAGTGGTGACAACAGATATCGCCCTACGCATTTCCTACCAATCAAGGTACTTCATCAGGGGCTTAATGTAGTGATAAAGTCAACACAACAGTGTTGTTGTTGATCCTGATGTTGCTGTTCTAAACCCTTTGCTCACTTCATTTTCACTATGCTTTCTTGTAGTTTTTTGGCCCTGAACTTCTCTCTTTCATCCTCAAGAATGCTATCTATATTTCAAACTTTATTCTTATATTAAATTATAATATGATTTGGATATTTTATGGTGAGTAAGCGCTGTGAGCTTTCTTCTTTTTTCTGCTTTTGTTTCACACATATCTCCTTTAGCTCAACTAAGCAGCTTCTCATTTTATCCAATTTATTCACAAAGATAAAAACACATGTTTACTTTATTTCATTTCACCATTCTTTTTTCTTTCTCACTTGGCCTTTAAGAACAAGGCTTTTGGCCTGTTCCAGTATGCAATCCCCCTTGCCTGTTTGGTGTCATCCATCCCTCACATGATTTGCGGGGAAGGATATAAATGGAACATAGTTTTCAATGCAGGCCCTTATGGGCCATGTATCAGGTAAGTCCTCCCTCTACACCTAATTTTTTTTTTTTTGTCTTGTTGTATGTCTGTTGTTTTTAATTGCACTACACTGGGACCCACAAGAAATAAAAAACATCAAAAAATGATTTAAAGGGTCCCTACTGACGCATTTATTATAACATCTTTCTTCAGAGAATGTCTGTTTTTAATTTTAATTTTAATTCAGATAGGGTCTTTAGAGGTGTATTAGAGTAGGACTTACCACAAAGTGAGATACCTTGGCGTGGTGGTAAGCTTACACACTGATTGGCCAATTTGTGGAACGAAATTCTCACTTATTTTCAATTAGATTTATTAAGAGTTATTACATATGCTAAATACAGGGCACTTATGCTCACAGTATATAGAGGAGCGCAGGACTGTCTTTTTTGTATGTTTTTTCACTTTTGGGTTTAGGCCTAATGTTAAGGGGACTGGAGAACCCTCTCATTCCTTGCTGCTATCTATATTTCTAACTTTATTCTTATATTAAATTATAATATGATTTGGATATTTTATGGTGAGTAAGCGCTGTGAGCTTTCTTCTTTTTTCTGCTAATGTTGTTGTTGATCCTGATGTTGCTGTTCTAAACCCTTTGCTCACTTCATTTTTGCTATGCTTTCTTGTAGTTTTTTGGCCCTAAACTTCTCTCTTTCATCCTCAAGAATGCAACCCTCCACTAGATTTATAAGCATATCTTTAAAATCCTATTCATTAGAGAGATCCTGCTGATCATGATTCCTTGTTATGACAAACTGATTACACAAATTACACAGAAAATCAGAAATTTTATGTCTAAGGTGGGGGTCCAACAAAGTGGCAAGAATGTATTCCTCATTGCTTTTAATGGATACTATTAAAGGATATTGCTCAAAGCACGCTAACATATGGTTGACCTGCATGTCTGTGTTGTCATTATGTTAAGATTCCTCAGCCATGCTCCTCATTTTTCTTGGCAATAAATATATCAGTGGAAGAATTTCACTTCAATTTCAATTAATTTCCCTACATGACTAACCTGTCCTTGCTTATGCCTTTAAATGCTGCTCAATGTATTGCACATCCCATTGGTCCTCAAAGGGTTAAGACCATGTATTAAATAAGGTGCAGAAGAAGTTATAAAACTTTCATGCCAGCAATCCCATCACAAATCCCAAAAAATGCAACAAAATCTTAATGATGGAGGAGTGTGTGAACGTTTTGCACTAAAACTTATTTGTTTCAGTACAGGACCATGATTCAATTCCAAATGAGTAACGCTGGCAGATGTGTACATGTTCCCTACTGCTTTGCTCATTTTAATTAGTAAGTGGTATATATACCAATTCAAATTAACCAAAGAAGCGGGTATGTTGTTTTAGATCTTATTTTAAGTAGGCTGGTAGTTGTTACCGCTTAGTCCCAATGACTATTATTAAGCACTAATGTCCAAACCCATAATAACCACTTCCCACTAACTATTGGGATTCACATAATTACAAGTGCCCTTATCAAGGACTTTAGTTAATATAGTCCTCCAGCCAATAACTAAATATAAGAAGAGAAACATTTGCAATTTGCTTATTAACAAAATGTTATTTAGGGATTTAGCAGTAAAATTTTATAATCCTCTAAATAAAATTAGACTGTCGAATGATCTCATTTATGTACACTTAGTAATTTTACCACTGACAGTCTGCAGGGTAGTGCAGCTCCATAAACATTAATAGACATAATCCTGTCCATATTCATATCTCATTATCCACTTCCCACTCCTGTTGTTGAAAATTAATACATGAGTTATGCTGTAACACATTTTAAAGATGTGTAATCTTTTGTGGGAAACAAGTTACTTAAAGGGATAGTAATGTTTCACAAAAACAGCAGCTTCAATTAATCTTCATAGTATTTGAGCCATAGAGAGTGTTATTTCAATACTGTCAGAGTTCTGGTTCAAGAGTAATTGAATGATAAAGTTTCCCCCTCCCGTCCCTAGTGTAAGCCCCCTTTCCTCAGATGTGGGATTTGGTCCATAGACCAGACAGCTCACAGCATCTTCTTGCTGTGAGAACAATGAAAACCCTGCCCCCCTTGATAGGTTTTTCAGCTTTTTCCCTTATTTTAATTAAAGATTGTCCCTCTGCAATCTACCTGGACACACCCCGCTGCTCTGAGCTGAGCAGGGTTATATCAGTAAAAGGAGTGGAAGGGGGATACTTTATCATTCAATTACTCTTGAACTACAACTCTGACAGAATTGAAATAACACTCTCCAAGACCCAAATACTATGATGATTAATTAGAGCTGCTTTTAATATGAAACATTACTATATCTTTAAAGGGAAAAAATGTAACAAATACAAATAAATGACTGCTTGAGTTAACAACTTAACATGGTTACACCCAGGTAAGTGTAACAGGGTTTTTGGTAACCACAGAGGTAAAACTTGTTTGTAACCATGCTGGGTTGATATTTCCTAAGGAAACCTGATACTCTGTAATAACAAAGGAGTGCTAGTGTTAAAATGGGCCACTGAGGTGTTATTATTTGGTTGGAGTCCATTATACCCTGATAACGAATCATGCTCCCTTTACATGGTTACATGCCATGACAGATTCCAGCCCTTCGTTGACGCAATGGTACATGGCACCCAAGCCCTTCTCATTTGACATCCAGCATAGGCCTGGTCAGCAGCATGTCAATGCTGACTTCTGGTCGCAAGAAAGTGTAGAGTGTTGGGCCTCCATTGTGTGCAATCTGAGTCACATACTAACAGGAGAGATATTTAACAAGGTTAAGGCTGTTAAGAACTAAGGCTGAGATGTTCATAAAGTTGCGGCAACTGAAACTGACTGTAATCACAATGAAATAGTTCTTAAACCACAGTCCTTCAAATTTCAGACATATTACAGTCATTTTTGCATCCAATTCCACAATCTCATTCAGAGGGAAAAAGCAATCTTAAAAGTAGGCATAGTTTAATCATCTGTCATATTGTAAGATTTTATTAGAAAAAATTATTATTTTAGCCGTAACTTTGTCTGATTAACATCATTTTTTCTGGGCAAAATAAAAATGGTGTAAATTTGGAGAAGACAGTTTACTATTAACAGGACTAAGAAGCAGTAGTATGGAGTTTATTGGTTTAAAAAAAAGTATTTGAAAATTTGTCTTTTAAAAGACAAAAACATTTCTTTATTTGAAATTTTTCATTTCAAAGACAAAATTAATGACATTTTTAAGATCAGAATTTTTAAGGGCAAAATTCATCAGCATCACCTTACCATCATTTTTAATGCTTTATGACACATTTTCAAACTTGACAATTTTTTAGTTATGATGACTTTCTGAACATTGAGCCCTAAGTATGTTGTATAGTAACTCTGTGTATTTTGCCTTGATTAAAAGTGACTGATAAAGCACCAGTTATTGGCGTGAAACACGTTGCAGAGGTCACTTGATTGAGCTGTACATTTCCCGGCTGGGCATATAGCTTTGGATTGTACTGACACTGCTTGCTATAGATGTAAGTGTTTGGCTGATTCAGTTATGTATTAGAGGAACTTGGACCTACATTTTCTTGTTTCAAGTGTGTTTGTTTAATACTATTATTGTATATTGTTCATTGTTTAAAATATTGCCAAAGAGCAGTTTGGAATATTTGGTCTGTACTGCGGCTTTAGCATGTCTTCTCTGTTTTGATCTGAGCTACCTTTGCGTTATATATCTCTGTCTGCAGTGTGCTACTTTGTAGCACAGCTAGACTGATTGAACTCGGTGGAGCTCAGATTCTTTCAGCTCACGGCTGGCCGCGATACAGATACTAAATACCAAAAGAGGTTTTAACCCCTTTGGGGACGGAATGTAACAAACGATCCATTTATTGCTACTAGGCTTAACGTTTGAGTTATTTTACTATTTGTTTCTAGATGTATGTAACTTTACATATCGTTTGGTTGTGGTGGGAGCCTTTGTGGTTGCAACACCTGAAAAAACTAAAGGCGCTAGTGTATCTCCTACAGAATATCTGCTGGCTGTAAGAGTCCTGACTTGTTGAAAAAAGTACTGTCTGCATCTGGAGATAAACTGTGAACTCAGTTTTGGCTAGCACTTTCTACAGAAAGTATAAAAGTAGCTCTCAGTAACCTCTGAAGACCAGAGTGGGTTTCAGTGCATTGCAAAGCAATGCCTTTCACAAATCCTCTAGTTCTCAAGGGATTAATGAAAAGGTTGGCAACCCCTAATTCTGTCTCTAATCGAGTGACCAATTAAAATTCCTATGCACAAGAAAAATTGTATATAATAATTTTGGAGTTTCTTGAAACAAGATTAATTACTGAGAGATGATATTATGTTGCACATTCAGATAACATTCAGGAAGGATGATATGGATATAAGAGGCCACATTTCCTGAAATGGGCATTTAGTCTGTTAATCTTATGACCAATCAAATACAAAAGGAAACTTTAGTTGTAACAGTTGTTAATATGGTAAGTGCCCCCATATGTAGCACTGTGCCACCAAGTTTACAAATGCTTGTGAATCAGTTATGTATGTATAAGGCCTTATTGCACAATAGAAAACAAGATAATTTCTGAAGCAAACATCTAGCATCACAAATTGATAAAACTTCCTGTTGACATGATGGAGACCTCTAGCATTCAGCTTCCTATTGAAATGTCGCCATCTATTGGGAAACCATGAAGATGACACATTAAAAATGTTGCGTGAATCAAAAGGGCGTTTTCAGAATGTTGCCCCTATCAATAGAGTGACATTCTGCTATCTCCTGCTTAATGGTCGCCAAATAAGACAGTGACATTTCATTTGTAAATAACAGCCCCTGTAATGTAACAGATCGGCGTACAGGTGACACAGCACTGGCACTGCCAAAACTGGCACTTTCATCTGACTCCTGTCACCTGCCACTGCGATTCACAGGAACAGCGGTTATAGTATACATGATGCATTTGCTCATCAGACTAAGGTTCCACCATTGTGTTCTTAGCTTTGTATTGGAGACTTTCTCGCATCTGTGTGGTTAAACTCTATGACACAGATCTGATCACCTGCTAACTGCTGAGTGCAATAGAAGCCCAACATAAGAAGCACTTTTTGGCAGCTCAATGCTCATACTGAAAAGAGATTTAAATTAATGGGAATTATTGAGAGCTGTTGCTTCTTCCCTATGGTGGATGCAGTGGAGTTGCTCCAGAAATGCTCCTTCAGGGATAAGGTCCATAACGTAAAGCAGAAATGCATAGGTAGTTTATAAGATATCATGTGGCTGTGGGGTTAAATATGTAAAAAGAGCAAAGGGTACCTTACATAAAAGTTTAGGTGAACATCAGAGGAAGATCATAAATAAGGAATTGAACCATGGTGTGCCCTGACATTTTGTTAACTGTCCATTAAGGGGCACTGATAACTTCCATGTGATGGATATAAAGACTATTCTGGTTAATTGTATGGGTAGATTCAGTACAAAGAATCCAATATAATAATTCGCTAAATTGTGTGTAACGCCGCGTCATGCGCAGTAGACACTGCTGTGCGTGCTGCAGTCATGCGCAGTAGAGACTGCCCACGCCGCAGCTGATACAGAGTGGGGCGCTCCGAAGGAGTGTCCCGCTCTGTATCAGTCGCGGTGCGGGCAGACTCTACTGAGCATGACTGCACCGCGACCGGCTGACTGTGGCCCGTGTAACGGGCTCTTCAACTAGTTCTGTTATAAAACACTTATTTTAATTATCATTTTGACATATTTTCTAGCTAAAAAAAATGTTCACGTTGAAATTAAATCTCCTATATTACATTTGTGTGAAGGGTTTCTGCGTGAGCTGTAAAGCTTTGTTTAACAATCTGTATTTAAAGACTCAGCATTTTCTATTTTTGTCTGTGTATTCTGTCAGTAAGCAGCAAATCTTGTAGGAGTGAGGGAGAAGAGGTACGCGTGTCATTGGTAACAAACTGTTACGCCGTTCTTCAAAACGATGTGGAATCTGTAAGCAATGAAGCAGATGGTGCTGCTAAGCAGAAGTGTTAAGACAGATTTGATCTCTCCGCTCATCAGCAGATATCACTTCATTATTTTAACTCCCAGACTCCTTTAAAACATGTCTGCAAGGTGTCTATTCTATTTCTAGCAAAACGTTCAAGAAACACCCAATTGTGTGGATGGAGCAAAAGAAACTTACCTCGTCAAAGCACAGGATGGAAAACCACGATATTTAGGATAAACGAATGCCTATATTGAGCAAACTGAGAAGGCTTATTTTTAAACAGTGCTTTAAAGAGGAAGTAAAAATGTTTATTATCTTCAAAAAAATGTAATAAATAAACATATCTAGGCACACATAATTTTTTTATATATTTTATAATATTGAAAAAAATTCAAGCATGAGATGGAAGTTCACCTCCTAGCATTCCTAGACCTTTAGATATGAAGCCACACATCCGAAGGATGATGCAATAAAGATGAAACAGAGAAACATGGTTTTTGATTGCAGGGAAGAGCCATCCAGCCCATCCAGTCTCCCCATTTCCCTATCTAATTTAAAATACACAGTCTTACATACTTCTAAGATAAACTTACAGTATGTTTATCCCAAGCAATTTTTAATTTCCTTACAGTATTTGTCTCTACCAAGTCTGCTATTCTATGAGTCCATCACCATTTCTGTAAACTAGAACTTACATTGCTTCTCAATTTTCTACCCTCTAACATGAGATCTTTGCCTCTTGTTCTAGTATTTCTCTTTACTATTTTAACTGACCCCCACTGTGTACTCATATATTTTGTTTCAAATGTATGTCATACTCTTTAACTATAAATGCAGTGTTATTCTAGCTTTAATTTTTAACCGATGCCTGAAGAAGGGGCCTTAGGATCCTGAAAGCTTTATATAACTCGGCAGTTTTTTGCTACACTGAATCCTATCTACTCTACTGTCTAACATGTTACCATTTTTTTATCTTTTTCCTGAAAAATGATTCCCTGCTGAACTATATTAGACCCTGGAGGCCAGAAAGATTTTCAACATTTTTGCTATCCGTCTGTTTAGGTATGATTCTCATAGGTAACTTTCTAGTTGCTTATGGAAACTATATGTATCATTTTAGAACAAATTTAGCTTTTGCATGGTGCCTCACAAGAAGCAAATTTTCTGTTGTGAGACAAGCTATGAAGTCACAAATACAAAAAAGAAAAACATTGCATATTTTGCTAAAATCAAACGCTATATAGCAAAAACATTTATGTTGATTTTGAAAGTTTCATTTTTTTAAAAGCACTGAACCCACTGAGTAGAAAAATACCAAATATGTATAGTTGTACCTACATGCATGGCCTGAGCAGGCCCCTAATTAACAGGAGTGCAAAACTGTATTTTCAACTCTATGAACAAAAATGCACATTCCATTGGTCACATGGTAAAATTACCCAAAACAGTTCAATAATGATATGAAAGCATATATTTCCTGAACGTAGATATCCCACTTCATCAAATGTGGGGTCACTTGCCTTTTTAACCCTGTGCTGATGTGAACAAATGTTGTCAGAAGGTGGCACGAAAGGAAAAACAATGCAATTTTTTTATTTCCACACCTTCAAATGTATTGAAATTCCTTTTCAATTCCTATTCATTATCTACTGGTCTTTTTACACAAATTATGGTACATCGCACTTGTATGAGTTGGCATACTGTAAGGGGTGCCAGAAGTACAAAACTACACCAACTAAACCTGTGATTTTTCTGATATATTTTCAAACATGACTGGCCTAAACTAAAATGGTTGTAACAACTATATAAATGAAGAAAAGGGTAGACAAAGCATTCCATTTTGGAAAGAAGATAACTGCTGCATCAAATGATGCCTTTTAACTGTAGCCTAGTGTGCAAAATGTTTGCAGAGGCTGGTGCTAAAGGAAAAAATTTAATTTTTTTAATTTCCAGACCTTCAAATATACTAACATTATTGAAAAACAATGTAATTTTTGATAAGTATCCATCCCCTGCATTAAATTAGGGTATTTTTCCTTTCCTAGGCACAATTGTTTCCATAAGGTGGCAACATAAAGAATTTTTTTTTTTTTTTAAAGATAATAAAATATTTGAAAACAGTTGTATTTCCTACTGTATTCACAACTTTCTACTAGTAAGATAAAAATTGAACCCCATAGGTAAGGGTTAACATACTGTAGGGGGTGCCAGAAGCACAAAACTACACCTGCCACTTTTCTGTTGTAAAATGACATGTATGCATTAATTAGCTTAACCATTAAAGATATGATGACATTTCAGTAAGGCATACTATTTTGGAAAGTAGTCATTCACCTGCATCAAATGAGGGGTCACTTGCCTTTTTAGTGCACAAAAATCTTTCAAGAAAAAAAACACATACTTTTTGTACTTCAGTCACTTTAAAAAATACTAAAATCTTTCAACTCCATGGAAGTTCTTAGTGTATACAGTACCTAATGCCAGCCCTAGAAAAATGGTATCCCATTGGTATGGGTTGACATGGGGTGCCAGGAGTAAGGCTGTAAGAACCTGGTCCTGTTCTAGTATTAGCTGCAGCTGTGCCTATTTTTTGGACACACCTGGTCCACTACTCCAGCATTGCTCTTTCCTGTCTTCCAATCTGCTTTCCAGGACACACCTACTGAGGCCTATATCAATCAGCTTCACAGGCACTTCACTGAACAGGTATAGTGTCTTACTAACTATGACTAAGTGTTCCAGTTCTGAGAATCCTGTTTCCTGTGTATGCTTTTGGCTTTGAATTCTGACCACTCTTGTTTTCCACCAGTACTGACCTCTGCTTCATTCCAGACATGATTCTGTTTACTGATTGGATTCTGTGATCTTGATTGCTTGTGAGCGCTTATCCTGAAAGTCACCTTTGTAAGCTTCTTTCAGTTGAACCTGCTCCATATCTTTGTACCCTAGATTCAATCTCTGCAGAAGCTTTGAGAGTTAGTTCTGTCTGCCATCCCGTGGTGACCCATAATCCAGATTTTATCTGCTTTCAAGCTCTTAGTGACTGTTATTGGTTGCTGTTTCTGCATCTGTTCTGGCTAGTAACTCCCATCTGCCCTGTGTGCCACCCCCTGTCCTGTTACCCAGCCTGACAGATTATACAAGTGCCATATCTGTGGTCCCTGCAGAGGTTGATAAGGATGTTGCACAAAAAGAAGCATTTCTTGGAAAGCATTTTTTTACAACTTAAGAAACTAGATTAGAAGTTGGATACTATTACTGGGATTCTGCAAAGTCTGCAGCATAAAGAAGTTTCCACTTCTGCTTCACCTGCTCCAAGTACACAACAATTCCCTACACAGTTTTCAATGAATTTAGAAATTAGCACACAAAGCTTTATCATTTTCCTTCTTAAAGGGCAAGCTCTAGCTTCTCCCCACTCTTAGAGAGGGAAGAAGACTGACAGAGGGATAGGGAAGGGGTCTTAGAGGGAGAGAGAGAGGGAAGGAGACTAAGAGAGGAAGTGAGTGAGGGAAGGGGACTGACAGAAGGAGGGAGAGGGAAGAGGTCTGACAGAGGAAGGGAGAGGGAAGAAGACAGACAGAGGGATGGAGATGGAGACTGAAAGAGGAAGATAGAGGAGAATGAAACCTTTCAGAAACCTTTCCACTCTCTCCTTCTGTCAGATTAATTCCTACCTCTCCCCCTCTACCAGACTCCTTTTCACTTTCCACCTCTTTTCTATCTCTCTCCCTCTGTCAGTCTCTTCCCCTCTGTTAGCCTCCTTTCTACTCTCCCTCTCTCTAATTCTGCTTTCTGCTCTCTCCCTCTTTCCATCTCCTATCTGCTGTTCCCCGTCTTCGTCTCCTTCCTAATCTCCCCTGTCAGTCTCCTTTCTGCCCCCCCATGAGTCTCCCACCCTTTTTCTCTCTTTACCTGTCAGTTTCTGTCCCTGCCCTCTTCCTCTGTCAGTATCTGCCCATCTCTCCCCCTCAGTCAGTCTCCATCTCTCTTTGATAGGAGGCAGACAAACAGGAAGGAGACTGCAAAAGAAGAGAGTAGGAAGGAGACAGAGAGGGGAAGAGCAGGAAAGAGACTGACAGTGTATGTCACAGCTTACCTATATCCAGCGTCGATGATTCAGCCGGCGCTGTAGTTGTATTGCTGCAAATGATGCTTCGGCGTCATCCCACGCATCACTTGCTTGGCATCAGTAGCGGCCAGCCGTGTCCTTTGGCAAAGCTATATGGAGGCTCCAGATGACGCAGCTCAGGTACAGGTGAGATGTGTCAATTTACGGTTGCAAGGCTACATATTGATGCAGGCCTCAACCTTATAGAGGCCCTCCTAGGTCCAGATCTACTTATAATAGTGACATATTTGGGGGTCACTGTTTCCTAAAGCCATGGTGTACTCTTGAAAGTGACTTGTTTATGGGTGGGACCTCCCTAGAACCACATTGTACAAATGACAGTGACATTATTATGGTAGAATTCTTCATGGGGTAAAGTGTATTAATAACAATGGGGCCAGCGCACAAAAAAATGTAGATGTTTACACAATTCAAACTTTATCATACTGCAGACTTTCATTTATTTGTTTAATTTATATGCTGTTGCATTTACTTTGAAAGGAGGCACCAGACTGGCACCCTACCTATGGCCCTGTAGAGCCTTTATCCAACTTTGATACTTAGGTCATTGTTGGCATCGACCTCTGTCTCTTCCCTACTGATTTTATATTCCTCTGGGAGAAGTATCAAATAATTCTTTTAAATTTTCCCCTTAGGATGCAACTACTTTCAGGACAAGTATTGTACTTGTTACTCTTACTGTAAAATGCAGCAGCCGGTTGAACTGCTACACCTTCCTCCACTATATCATCAACACTAGAATGTGTGTCATCATATTCAGTGTTTTTACCTGTTTTAGTAATACAGCCAGAGGAACTTTTTATGACACTTTCACAAACTCAGCAGGAGAAAGCTCCCCACTGCTTATTGCACATGCTGCAACAACCATGGCTGCAGTCAGTTTCCAGAATACCACTTTACTAACACATCCCTGCAATGCTCCTACTAATTTCCCCCTACCCATAGTCCATTGGCAGAACAATACTAAAGTAGTATGTATTTTAACATAAAGTGCACAACAGAACTGTTTGTGTATCATATATGTTTCTGTCTCTAGTTTTTTTTTTTATTAACAATATCTATCTGACACTGTCTTAAAAAAACAAAAAAAAAAAAACACTCCCGGCAATTGCAGCTGCTTATGACCCTATTTGTCTCAATTACAGATAAAAACTTTTGCCCATTCCTATCTCTGTCCCTGTAGTTTTTACTCCTATGAAATGTACTTCCCTCCTGTACTTTGATTAATCCTTTTATATATTTCCATATCCTCACTCTCTCTATTCTCTCCCCCAAGCTATACATGTTCTGATCCTTTAGTCTATTCTAATAATTTTTATCCTGATAATTATTCACCATTTTACTAGCCCTTCTCTGAATTATCTCCAGAATATATATTTGCTTCTAGAGATGCGGCCTCCAGTATATACACAATCCATCTATTTCTGACCATCTATTTCTGCTACTAATTACTCTAGCTATGCAACCCATCATTCTGCTTGCATTCCCCACTGCTTGGTTATATTGGTTACATTGCCTGAGTACCTTTAAGTCATCAGAAATAATTACTCCAAAGTCCCTACTATTGTCAAACAGTACACTTAATATTGTATTCTGTCTTTAGATTTTTACATCTCAAGTACATTATTTTACATTTAGCATCATTAATCTACAGCTGCCACACTCTCTTCCATTCTTCTAATGTACCTAAATCACTTGTCATTTGTCGTATTCGTCCAGGAATGTTTACCTTGTTTGCAATTTAATTTGGTTTGGGTTAATTATATATCATGGTGGGTATTTATTTTGTGGGGAATTAGGGTAGCAAGTGTGGGTGGTTAGTTATTTAGTAGAAATTAGGGTAGGTAGCTAAATTTAGGGTAGGTATATATGTAGGTAACAGATTGCAGTGAATGTATTCTGCTGAAAGGTGTATGCCTTTTTGACTTCAGATTTTGACTCAGATTTTGCTGTAGCCCAGTTTACAGAGAATGATAAATAAAGTTTTCATGCTGGACCTCCTGTTAAAAAAGAGACATACTACCCCAAGAATTGCCCCAAGTGATTCCCCAAGAACTGCCTCAAGAACTACCCCAAGTACTACCCCTGATCCTGACCCAAAGGAAAGGGTACTACCAGTTGCATTATGTCTAGAAATTCCTAAATTCATAGTCAACCCAGGAATTCAAGTGGATGTGTTAGGATTTAATCATGTGCATTTTTTTTATTTTTTGGGGGAAGTCATTTTGGAGGAGATTGTATCAACAAACAAATGTGTCAAAACTGAGGTACTAAGGACACCAGTCTGCATGAGAGACTACAACAAACATATGGGAGGAGTGGATCTATGTTATCAACTTATGCAGCCTTACCTCATTATGAGGAAATATAGGGCTTGGTACAAAAAGGTTGCCATTTACATAATACATACTGCAGTTTAGAATTCATTTTTTATTTTTTTTATTACAAATATACACAAACATACAAATACCATTACACAAAATACATACTCCAAAACACCATTGCCCCGTGGACGAGAACGGAGGTCCCAACATACTCCAAACACCCCCCCAGGAAATGCCCGTGGATTTATAGATCTACTACTTCATATTATATTTGTTCACTCACTTTAACTATTTTTTCTGACATAGTAGAACCCCAATAAACTCCTTGTTCCATTTTTAGTTGCCATTTCAATTGTGACATAAATTGTATTGTTGACACAGGAAGAGAAGACTTCCAGCCTCTTGCTAACAATATCTTTATAGCCGCAAAACTGTGTGTAGCCAGAAACTCTTGCTTCATTGTTAATACTGGCCAACCCAAATTCAATAAAGCTATTTCTGTTTTTTTTTGTAATTTAATATTAAAATATTTGAGAAGGAAATTAAACCCCATATCCCATGCTAACCTAGCCTTAACACAAGCCCACCAAACATGATAGTATGTTCCCCTCATATCACCATATCTCCAACAAACATCTGACAGTTGAGGGTTCATTTTAGTAATAACCGTGGGGACTCTATACCACTTATACATCAATTTGTACTGGTTTTCCACCAGCGCCAAATCATGAATATATTTGCTAATTCTATTACAAGCTTTTTCCATTCTACAATAGATATTTGCTTATTCATATCCTTCTCCCATGTCTCGATTACTTTCTCTAGAACCCTGTCATCATCCTCTAGCAACTCAATTACCCGAGAACATATAGAGAAAAGCTTTTTATTATCTGACATTACAAATAGCTTCTTTAACGATGACATAATTTCATCTCTCCTACATACCAGATATTTAAGCAAGAATCCTTTAACCCTCAGATACGAAAACAACTCAGATCTCGGTAACCCATAATCTCTTACTAGTTCTTCAAAGGGCCTGACTTTTTCCTCAGTTAGCAGCTGTTCTACCCTACTGATGCCACATATACTCCACTTCTTTAAGGAAATGTCCTCAATGTTATAAATATGGGATCATTTCCTTAATCTGAAATCTTCCCTTTAACTTAATCCACTCAGGAAATAATTGAGCCAATATCCAACAGTTCTTAACAACTTTTTTAATAGAGTTTTGTAAACGAATATCCCATAATAAACAAGTTAAATCCTGAGTTGCACCAAAATAAGCTTCCATTTCATACCATTTTTCTCCATAAGCCAGAGACTGCTGCATCCTACTCATATGAAACAGTATACTCACCTTATATAATCTATAAATGATAGGAAAACCTGTTCCTCCCTGCTTCACGCTTTTTGCCAATCGAACAGCACTAATTCTGGGGGTTTTCCCTCTCCAAACAAAATTTCTAAAGCTCACCTGAATAAGATCCAACCAGCTCTTGGGAAACCTCAAAGGCAACATTCGGAATAAATATATCCATCGTGGCACAACATACGCTTTAAGAATATTAATTCTCCCCAACCAAGAAATTTCCTTACCTCCCCACTCTTTCAAATTTGTATTCATCGCCTGTAAAACCTTCAGACAGTTAACCTCCACAATTCTTTTATAATTTGCTGGTATAATTATACCCAAGTACGTATAGCTCTTTCTCGTATAATTAAAGCCATATCGCTGTTTAATATCTAATTTCATTTGATGGTCAGTGTTGTGAAACTGCACCACTGTTTTGTTAATATTCAATTTATAATTGGCGATCTCACTATACCTGGTTATTTCCTCCATTAAACAAGGCAGGGATTCCTCCATCCTCCCCAACGTAATTAAGACATCGTCAGCATACAAGGATATCTTCGATGTAACTTTACCTAATTGATACCCCTGGATCTTACCATTCTGTCTTATATGAGCAGCAAATGGCTCTATAGATAGAATGTACAGTATGGGTGATAAAGGACATCCCTGCCTTGTTCCATTTTTAAGATCAAACCAGTCTGAGCAAAGCCCAGAACCTACCACTCTTGTGGGCAACTATATAATGCCCGTATAGCCCCCAAAATCCACCCCCTCAGACCAAATCTTTGTAAAGTGGAAAACATATACCTCCACCCTACCCTGTCAAAAGCTTTTTCAGCATCTAATGACAGGGTCAATAGGGGAATACATAAACCTCTCGCAGAATCCAGAATGTTAAGCAGACGCCTAAGACTATTACATGAAGATCTGTTTTTAACAAACCCGATTTGGTCCTTATCAACAATTGTTGAGAGAATCAGATTCATTTGAGCCGCTAATATTGATGCTAACAATTTAGCATCCACATTTATTAACGATATCGGCCGATAACTAGATAAATCCACCGGGTTTTTATCTTTCTTTAATATTGGAAAAAATATTAGCCTGCAAAAATTCCACAGGGACCCTCTCATTCAAAGCCATTTCATTAAACATATTCCCCAAATGATCTTTCAATAACTCTCGGTATATCCTATAAAATTGATTGGTAAACCCGTCAGGGCCAGGTGTTTTAAAAGGTAGCAATTTCCCTATCGCAATCAATACTTCATCCGATGATATAAGAGCATTTAAATGGTTTAACTGTTCCAGCGATACTTGCAGTAAGGATATCTCTGACAAATATTCCTTAATCTTTTCTTGAGGGACACCCTCTGGTAAGTTATACAGACCTGCATAAAACCACTTAAAGGCTATCCCAATCTGTTGTAACGTTTTATGTGTCCCCTCTTTATCAATAATAGTAGTAATCCTAGAATTGGCACGTTGATCCCGAAGCTTTTTAGTTAGCATACTATTTGGAAGAGAATTCATATTTAATTTTTACATGGGAAAACCCCACTCCAAAATGCACATTTTTGCAGTTCCAACTTCATTTGCCAGGACCATCATGGCTGTTTGGGAGTTAAGGACCGATGATGGTCCTGGCACATCATGGAACTTTGTGATGCCAACTATGCCAGCTATCATCCACTGTCCATCTTCTTCAATTTTCCTTCTTCTGTTCTCTGTAAACTTCTTTCTTCTTATCATCTTTTTCTTCTTTCCTATAAAATAAAATGTTAATGCAAGTTAAAAAAAACAAAAAAACTGTTCAAATTCCCTCACAGTGGAATGGGCATTGGCCCTTAAGGTACAAAGCGGTAGGGTGTGCTGCTATTTACTTTCTCCTCCTCCACCGCAGCCACAAACAGGTTACATATATGTTTATGTTGCTCTTTGTGGCTAATATTGCTTTAAGGGGCTTTGACTAGAGACATAAGTGCAAGTTCACATGTGCTTATTAAAAAGAATTGAATGTTTGGGAGTAATGGGAACATTAGTTCCCAGTAGCAAGAGGTCCAAACTTTGAAAACCCCTGGACTAGGTGATCAACTTAATATTAGCAGGTTAATTAGGAGGACCTGAAAAAAAAATTCTGGGTTTGTCTGAAATGATCCAGAGCAAATCACAGAGGGACAGAGTGAAGGGTTGGCAGAATGAAGAGGGACAGGAGAAGTGAGAAAAATGTGCAAAAGGGGGTGGGAGAAAGAGGAGACCAGGGGGTTGAGAAGACGCCAAGGAGAGTGAAAAGGTCTGGATAGGAAAGGAAAGTAGGCCAGAACAGACAGTGGATGAAAGGGGAGAGCTAGCCAAAAAGGATAGTGGGCTGGAACAGAAGAGAAAGAGGACTGGATAGTTGTATGGAGAAGGGAGATACTGAGAATGGGGCCAGAGTGCTGGAGATATAAGGTGGCAGGGAGAACGATGGTGAGAATGTGAAGGAAAGCAGGAGGATGAGGGTGAGAGACACCCAGAAAACCTGCCTGAAAAGTTATCTTACCTTACTCATAAGAGTTCCCTGGACAGGAAAACTCTGACAGGCATCTGAAGATAAGCAAACATGTTAACTGAGATCATGATTGCATTTCCATGTCTCTGGCATTTTTTTTATAATTTATTTTATGGAGCAGCTTGTGTCACAGACTGAGGATCTCCATTCTAAGTGACAGGAAGAGCACTGCCCAGTGATCACAAAAGAAATCTACATCTTAATTAAACATAAGCAGGCTTGAGCTGGAATAATTCTTGAATTAAAAATCTCTCAGCAGGAAAATGTTAATTGCTCCTTTAACATAATAATTATATTTTACATCTTTACTCATCTATTTTCTTATATTTTCACCTGTGAATTACTATCTGTAATCTTTAATTATTCTTTTATCTTTCATTAGTTGTACAGACATCCATTAAAATAGTCTATACAAATTGCCACAGTGAATCAATACAGCATCTCAATTAATCATTACTCCTTACCAGATTTTACTACGCAGCATGCAACTTTAATTGTACTACTAATACATTATATAAATTAAATTGGTATTCATGTACACAAAATGTTTATAAATAATTTAACCACATTGAATGTTAATTACATTTAGTGATGGCTCTTTAAATAAACAAGGTTCTTAACCTTTTGAATGCTACTGAGGTGGCCAATGGCATCAGAATGCACTGGAGATTTCTTTAGAGTCATGTGGGTTGCAAGGGATTATTTAACATTATGAGAAGGCTTAAACAAACCTTGATATAGGTGAATTAATAATGTTCAGGGGTCTGAGGACACTGTCTCATTAACCTGTTTGGTGCCCCAGATTAGGTCAATCACAGGGATGCTGCTTTAATTGTGTGTATAGCTTCTTACCACAGCTGCAAGGCTGTTTTTGTGTGGGCCCCCATTAAGATAGTGTGCTAGTTTGCAGATGTATAAAATAACTGGAATGCTAGAGGTTTTCAATGCAACAATATAACTTTATTAACAGGAAAAAAACAAAAGCATTTGCCCAGACATTTGAAAAAAGTTCTTGTGAGGCCTTTGCTGGGCCTGGCAGTCTCCTTTCTCATGAAGAATCATTCTTGTCTTGGGGTCTACCACCTTTGGCTGGCTAAGAGTATTAGTCCAACAACTAGAGGTTTTCCAAACCTGCCATACATTCAACAACAGCAAATGATCACCATTAACCTTTTAAGGACCAGAGGGGTATGCAGCACATTGCAAAGCAATACATTGCACACCCCTCTGGTCCTTTAAAAGTTAAAGCATTGACTCTCTTTCATCTGATGGGAGTAATAGAGTACAGAAGGTGTTCTATATACTATATAGTGAAATTATATTGGTGCTTCTGAGCAAATTGTGTTGATTATGTGATAAAAAAAATATATACAAAAATATAAAGAACTGTAATTAAGCAAACACCATGTTTGCCAGTTATAAAACGTTTAGGAGCTTGCTTACTCACCTTGAAAGTTTGCACAGACCATGAGACTTAATACCATGCACACAAACTGATATTCAATACCACTACAGCTGCTAGGGGAATTATAGTCACCTTTATATAGTGATGTCCATTAGTCATGCTGTCATTTTTATTACCCCTTTTATAGGGTAAAAAGAATTATGTTGGTGCTTTATGAATTAAATATATTATAATAATAAAGCCTGACTCTTGAACACACATCCTTCTCAGCAAAGCAGTTGCATTTTAATGTGTGGATGGACTGGTGTTTGTTCTGGGTCTCCAGTGTCAGAGGGCCTTACCTTTAGTTTCCAAAGGTTGCAAATTTTCAGCAAGAAACCAATTTAATCCTCTGATCAGAAAGGGGGACTGTCAAGTCCTGCCCCATGGATATGACATCAGGACATAATGAAAAGGATATGTATTAAAGAAAAAACAATGGCAATATTTACAGAAGGAATGGGCATAAATATCCACCTAATACCAAAATAGGTGAAAAATGACATTTCCCGTCTAGTGGAAAATTTCCTGCAAACAGTTTATCCATTTTTTTCATTTAGCTCATTGTATTGAAATCAATTGGAAGACTAAATTTACATAAAATATATAGCAAATTTTAGCTTGTTTCCCAAAGGCATATTATAAAAGTGGTCTGAGGGTGTCTGTGTTGGTGGAGTCTGGGGAAAGAAGCAGTTGAACAGGGAATTTTTTAAAGGAGGTTTTGTTGACTGGGATTGAGGGAAAAGTAATAAAAAATAAAGACCCAAATAAAATATTAAAAGTAAAAGAAAAAATTAGTACGTAACAAGATAGAGACAGAGCCCCCCTGGTGTCAGCTGTGAATGGAACAGACTGATACTTGACAGTATTTTGTAAAATATGATTTGTATGACTTAGACTTGTTGTTAGAGGCCCAAGCCCTGAGGCATATTTCAGTAGTGCACCAAAATCAAACCCTGTAGTATGCATTTTTCATGTGTGTCCCTTTTTAAAGGTGATGTATGGTCAGCCTAATTGTAGGCCTTAGACTTGTTAGAGGCACAAGCCATGATGAAACATTGATTTGTTGGACATAGACTTGTTGATTGATTTGTAGGACTTAGACTTGTTAGATACAAGCCCTGAGCAAATATAGATGTGTAGGACTTACACTGGTTTGGGACAAGCCCATAGGAAACATTGATTTGTAGGATTTAGATTTGTTCTTAGAGGCACAAGCCCTGAGGACATCTGTCTCCCAATCCTTTTTGCTTTCAGCTAAAAAGGCCATTAATGTCTCTTCCACCCCAGCTGCTCCACCATTACCCTCATCACCACCACCATGTTACAGCTTACCTTAGTTTCAGCATCATCTACAGGTGCGAGGCTTCAAGCATGCAGCAAGCCTCTGTTTTATGTGTTTTCTTCCTGTAGTCTCCTCCTACCTTCTTCCTACTACCTACTTCCTCCCTCTGAGTTGCTCCTCATCCCTACTTCCTGTGGAGGGGTTTAAAAGGCAGACTGAGTCCTGACTCAGTTGTCCTTGAGTTCTTGTGCTTAGCAGTTCTCTTACCTTGGGCTCTATGTATGACCTGGCTAGTCTTCCATCCAACCTGGTGCTGACCTGTGCCTCTGTCTGACTTTTCTTTTGTGTATCCCTATTAGTGGACATCCAACCTGGAGCAGACCTGTGACTCTGGCTGACTACCTTAACTGTGCATTGTCTGGCTTGTCTGACTACCCCCTCTGGTACTGACTTATGGCTCTGTCTGACTACTCTTTTGTTTGCTCCCTTTACCTAGCAGACACCCAACCTAGTGCGGACTTGGGGCTCTGGTAGACCAGCTCTGATACTGACTGCAGGCTTGAGTCAGTTATCTACTCCCTCTCTGACTGCAGGTTGAGTCAGAGTTCTCTCCTTACTGATGACAGGCATGTGTCGGTACATCTCCTACTTCAGATCAAGATCCTGTGTTCCTGTTCCTGACCCAGTTCCTGCTCCTGTTCTGTTCCAGATTCCGGTACAGACTACCAGTGGCTGAGGTCTAGTCTCTACCATTGTGGACATGCTTGGCAGCCTATTATTTCTGATAACTGTGCTCGCTGGCTTGTAGCCCTCTGCTTGTTTCTTGGTATATATTTGCTTACCACTACTATCAATAAATTGCATTTAACTATACAGTACTGATTCCTGAACTTCTCTGGGAACCATGACAGTATGCAAGGGCCATGAGTTCAGACGGCGATAGCAATGCAGTTTTCCAAAGCATCCTGGAGAGGATGGAGACACTTAGTCAACAACTTGATCAGTTGTCTTTGGCCATGCAGATGGTTTCACAGCACATTGCTCATCTTGAGCAAATTTGTACCCAATTGGTGGCCCCTCCTGAGACCTACCAGGCACCAATGGTTTCAAATCCTCCTGACGCAGGTATGGTCAAGAGATTGACGGGATCTGCTCAGCTCCCACAATGGTATGGTGGGGATCCAGAAGGTTGCCGTGGTATCCTGAACCAGCTAGGCATTTATTTCGAATTGGTACCATATGCCTTTCCCAAAGAGCGAAGTAAAGTTGGTTTCCTTATCTCCCTCCCAACTTGCAGGGTACTGGCATGGGCCAATCCACTATGGGAGATGAATAAACCCATTGTTCACAATTTCTCGCATTTTGTGAAATCATTCAGACAAGTCTTTGATAAGCCAGGTCGCGCGGCCGTGGCATCCAAGCATCTTATGACCCTGCGTCAGGGTAATCGTACGTTGGCCGTTTATGCCATTGAGTTCCATACCCATGCTGCCGAGGTAGACTGGAATAACGAGGCCCTGATGACCATTTTTTTTTCAGGGGCTCGGCGACACTATGAAGGACGAGATCGAGGCACGTGACCTACCTAACAATTTAGACTTACTGATCGAATTCTGTATTCTGGCAGACACCAGAATCAGAGAGTGGCCCTCTTTTAAGGAGAACCTGCGGAGGTCCTCAAATAGAGGGTCTGCTAAATACTCTGGCCCATCCTACCCCCCCAATCCTCTGGGACTTGTGTTTAACGATACCAAGCCTATGCAGGTGGATGCCATTGTCAGGGGGAGGCCCTCGGTCGCTGAAGGCCTGCGGAGGCAGCAAAGACAATTGTCCCCCTCATGTTTCTGACCCACCCTATCCTCCCTCTCCTCCCATGCCTCCGGATCTGGTCTCTGAGAGTGGTGAACCCAGGCTGGTGGGTGTCACTCGCCTTTCTAGGGAGGAGAGAGCCTTTAGGAGAAGGGAAAGCTTGTGTTTGTACTGTAGTAAGGCGGGTCATTTGTTACGGTCTTGTCCCATTCATCCCAAGAGACGCCCGAATGCTAAAATGGGCCGGAGAAAGATGATAGGGGGCATTTCTGTATCTCCAGTGCCCCTTTCGGATAAGCCCATGTTGACGGCTTGTATTTATTGGGCTAATAAATCCTCCTCAGTTCCAGTGTTACTGGATACTGGGGCATCTGGCTGCTTTATGAATGCGGAGCTTACTGCCAGTAAAAACATTCTATTGCTACCTCTTGCCTCCCCGTTGGCCGTGGAAGCCATTGATGGCAGACCATTACAACCCTCTCACATTACACATGAGGCCACCTTGTTAACCTTGAGAGTGGGAGACCTACATATGGAAACCTTGAAGTTTCAGGTAATTAACTCTCCACACCATGCCATGGTCCTGGGGTTCCCTTGGGTCCATAAACATAACCCCAGGATAGACTGGCACACTTGTGAGGTGGTGGACTGGTCCCCACAATGAAAACATTCTTGTCTATCATGCCCCATAAGAGTTACGCAGCCATCAACTTCACTCCTTCCAGAGGAGTACACATCTTTTATAGACGTATTTAGTGAAAGCCAAGCTCCTGCCACCTCATAGACCCTATTATTGTATGTTGGAATTGCTTCCTGGGACCACACCTCTGAGGGAGTGTGTCTATCCCTTGTCTGTGGAGGCAAATAAGGCTATGGAGAAATATGTGACTGATGCTCTGGCTAGAGGCATCATACGTAAATCCACATCTCCCGTTGTTGTTGGATTTTTCTTTGTCAAAAAGAAGGATGGGCAGCTTTGTCCATGTATTGATTTTTGTGGTTTGAATAAGATTTTGGTCAAGAATTCTTATCCTATTCCCTTGATCACCGAACTCTTTGACCGAGTCAAGGGTTCAAAGATTGTCACTAAACTCGATCTGAGAGCTGCGTACAATTTAGTACGGACTAAAGAGGGACATGAATGGAAGACAGCCTTTAATACCCGGAGTGGACATTATGAGTACCCGGTCATGCCCTTTGGATTGTGTAACGCTCCAGCTGTCTTCCAGCAGTTCATAAATGATGTGTTAAGAGAACTCCTTCAAAGTTGTGTGGTGGTATATTTGGATGATATCCTCATCCACTCTCCTACATTGGAGACTCATCAGTCTGACGTTTCAAAGGTTCTTAGCCTACTACGGTAGAATAAGTTGTTCCGTAAACTCGAAAAGTGTGAGTTCCACAAATCGCAAGTGACATTCCTAGGCTACATAATTTCCGCTGCTGGATTTGCCATGGACCCCCAAAAATTGTCTGCGGTTGTGGATTGGCTGCGTTCTAAGGGACTCAAAGCTCTCCAAAGGTTTCTAGGTTTTACTAACTACTACCGTAAATTCATTAAGAATGTTTTGACTATTGTCAAACCACTGACTGACATGACGCATAAAGGAGCCAGCTAATGTGGCTTTTCACAAGACAAGGCAGCTTTCGCTGCAGGGCTGAGGCCTAGTCTCTAGCATTGTGGTCAAGCTTGGCAACCTATTATTTCTGATAACTGTGCTCGCTGGCTTGTAGCCCTCTGCTTGTTTCTTGGTATATATTTGCCTACTTCCTTTTGTATATATTTGCCTACCACTACTATAAATAAATTGCATTTAACTATATTGTACTGACACCTGAACATCTCTGGGAACCATGACACACCACCAGTCCCTCCTTACTGCTGCTCTATGAGAGTCTAACAACTTGGCAATGATGACAAATGTGACAAAGGGTCCCCTACTGTCACACTTACCATCTCCACAGATGAAGACACATACTGGTAGCACTAACAGCAGGCACAGGCAGCTGATCTGTGCTGATGCTAATACTTCTGCTAGCCACTGCCAGTTCTGCCTTCCTCAGCATCATGTCCCAGAGGCATAATGCGAGGAGAAGGGGGATCACAGGGTCAGAGGGATGTTGTGGGCTTCCTTGACCACTAGTATAGCTTCTCCCCTTCCACCTCAGCAGGAGGATCTACAACTGTCACACTAGTCCCACCATCAGCTGCTTCATTATCAGCTTTACCATCACCCCTCCCTCACCCCCAACACTCTTTATCTGCTTCTTGGGGGTGGCAACTATAACGGAGGGTCCCCTGCTGTCATACTTGCCATCATCTCCTCTTCCAATCAGAAGGAACACTGGCAGCAATAGCAGCAAGCATAGGGAGCTCATCTATCCTGCTCACACTGCTACCCACTTCTTTATGTGCCTTTGTTGGTTTGCTCATTCATTTCACCCAGATCCAAAAAGATGATGTTGGGGGACTGGGCATCACTGGGTGTCTGGGGAATCAGGACTCCCAGATTCTTCTATGCTGGTGGTGATCACTTCCTTTTCCTCCTCTGACTCACTGCATGCATGTCGGTCCTTCCATCCCTTCTTTTTTTGTCAAATGGCTGCTCATACTGTTAGCCAACAGTCTTAGCCTTTGCTGCCCTTATTTTACTATGGAAGTCACTACAAAATTGCCTAGCATCCTCTCTATCTTCTGCTTGCTGCTTGGTTTTGCATTTCATTTCCTGGAAATGTCAAGTTTTTGGAGAAAAAATGTGAAGTACAAGTAAGTAAAGGGGCGGTAAGTTTGAAGCCATTGAAAAAAATATCAAAAACATTTTGTCAGTAGAGGAAAAAGGAATTTTATGGCCATAGTAAAGTAAGGGTAGTGTTATTATTAGGAAGTGTTAACTCTGCTTTAAGGACGAGATGTTCAGAAAGTGGTGGTAAGTGAAATTGTCTGTAATCAGAATTAAAAATGGTCATGGTCCGTCAGTTCTCGGACATGTTTCCATCATTTTTTGCATCCAATTCCGCCATCTCCACCAAAGAGAAAAAGCCTTCTTAAAAGTGGGTGTGGTTTAATCTTCCATCATAATGTAAGGTATTTTCAGAAAAAAATATTTGTTTGAACGTCATTTTTTTGTCTGATTGGCATCATTTTTCCCCGACATAATAAAAATGGTCTAAACTTGGAGAAGAAAAATTTGTTTCAAAGACAAAAAAATGTCTTTGTTTCTTTGAAAATTTTCGTTTCAAAAATAAAATGAAAGACAATTTTTAAGATCAGAATTTTTAACGCAATGTTTAATGAGATCTTTTGACCATCATTTTTAATTCTTTAAATTAATCTTCAGACGTGACGGATTTACTTCTGAAAATATTGTCCTTCTTTTACCACCAACTCGTGATCCAACAAATTTTTCATTATGACGACTTTTTGAGTATCTCACCCAAAATGTTTAATAGAATCATTGCTTAGTGTCAATATGAATTGAATTGTCTTATGTAGTGTGTATTCATACTATTTTAAATGTGAATTCCAAGATTTCATAAGCTCATAGCTGCTATATGCTTTTGTGGTGCAAAGTTAGCTAGGTATCCATTTTCTACAGTGGTCAGGCACGGACTGACAGCATCCAGGACGCATGTGGAAATGGATGTTATGGGTCCCCTTTACCCTGCCCTCATTTATGTCCCACCTAAATGTATGTTCCACCTCCCAATTATTGCTGCAGCCCACACCTTTTGCTAATTTTATTAAGGCAGGTAATACCACAGAGCTTACAACTGAAATTGAGCTATTCTAGTGATACCATAGAGCTTACAATTAAAATGAAGTTGCAATACCAGTGTAGCTCCTTTTCAGTTATAAGCCCTGCTGTATCACTTGTGTAGCTTAATTTCATTTGCAACACCACGGAGCTTACAACTGAAATTAAGCTACATTAATCAGACGCAGAACTTACAACTGAAATGTAGCTACATTTCTAATACCACAGAGGTAACAATTGAAATGGAGTGACACAAGTGATACCACAGAATGGACAACTGAATCAAAGTAACTAAAAGTTACTACAGAGCTTACAATTGAGGTAGAGCTGCACTAGAGATACTGCAGAGCCAGTTGAAATGTGAATGTAGTATACCATTTTAGTATACCATTTTTGGAGAATACTTTTAAAACTCCATGACCGAGTACCTGATGGCTCAGTCCACCCCAACACTGGTTTATGTATTTAAGGGCCAAATTTCTCATGGAGTGCTCCATTTTGAGAGGTGCCTCAAATGTTCTGGCCAATCCATATTCTGAATTGTGAGGGCAGCCAGTGTGCACAAGCCATCAACTCCAGTTTGTGGCAGCCCATCTATTTAACCTTTTAATAAATACTATTTAACCCTTTGTATGCTAGCTCTCCAGTGCATTGTTTCACCTGTCTATCAACCAAGGGGGGTTAAAAGATTATTTTGTGCTGGTTTGTTTTAGCTTAAGTGTGTTTCTGTGCAAAGGGGGCAGGGGTGGCGATGCAAAGAGTGAGGGCTCGCCATGGGTGACACTAAATAACCTAGAGTTTCTTGCTAAGAGGAACTTGAAATATGCTTTACCTAAAATTGTGTCTTTTTAGGGACTAGAGCCATATCCATATATACCAATGATAGAGATAATGAAGCTTGAAGTAAAGTTCAATTGTATCTCTCTTTCATCACGATTAGCTCTTTAAGGCCCAGATTGGAGTATCTGGGATTGCTTTTGCAATGCATTGCATACAGCTCTGGCCCTTAAAGGGTTAAATTATTAAATTGTAATATCTCAGTATGATCATCAATCTGATGGGGCAGAGGTAATTTCTTGAAAACCACAGGCTACCAATTAATGCTATGCTATTCCAAAGTAAAAAATGGAGATACTGAAAAGGTTAACATCTCATAATTAGATAAGGAAGCATCCTTAAGTAGTCCCTGTCTGTCTGTGATATGATTTATTTTGATTTTGCATCTGACTCTCTAATTGAAGTTCTATAAATCAAGAGTTTCCACTCTCTACAGTGCATTCAACATGATTCTGCCTGACACTAATTAGTCCAATTAAAGAGGAAAAAGCAGATGTGGAATACTAACTCTACTAAACATTTGTGCTGTTGCTGTAAATCAATTGAAACTTTAATACTGGCATAATAAAAAATTGCTTTATTTATGAAGTTGTCATATGTTTGGCCTTTGTTATTTATATCTAAGCAATGGGCCTTTTGCACAAAAGAATAGATTTAAAGCGTAACTATCACCCCTCATAAAGTCCCCCCCAATAATTAGTCATATAGCGATAAACACAGAAATAATTGTATTATCTAGCATAAGTATAGTGTTATTAACCCCTTAAGGACCGGGAAAATCTGAGGTGGATTTCACTTAAGGACTGGAGCAATTCTGACCTTTTTGACTATGTCTTTGTTCAACAGTGTTTTCCCTCTGCTGCATTTTCTTTTAACACTAGGTGTCTCCTATCTACTTCTCTGTCCCTTACTTTGATCGTAAGGGACAGACAGACTGAGGATAGACACAGAGGCAGTGTGCTTTCCATACTGCCTCATTCATTCACAATGCCGGTACATGTGATCGCTGCTGCAGCGATCACATGACAAGGCACTAGTGAAAGTGACTGAGACTGAACGCTCCGGTACCGGCACGCTCAGTCTCAACCTGGAATTAATGATAGCAGCGTGCACGAAGGAAAAACAATCCATGATGATCCTAGACCATCATGGGTCATTAAGGGGTTAAGAAATCCTACTTCTTCTGAGACAGAAGGCCAGGAATCAGCACAGACATCTTGGCTTAAAGACATCTGCCTCTGTGCTCTCTGTCCCCATCTCCTCTAGGAGGTGTTGCATTGCACCTTAAGGTAACAGGAAGAGAATCACTGCACAGGCGTGCAGATGCGGCTAAAGCAAGAAGCCTGGCCGTCAGTCTCAGAAGACGTAGGATTTCTTAGTAACACTGTAGTTATGCCTTATAATAGTACTATTTCTAAGCTTATCTCTATATGACTAATTATTGGGATGGACTTTATGTGGGGTGATAGTTCCGCTTTAAAATTCTGAAACACCAGTGGGGACAAATAAAACTTTCCATTGATTTAAATGAGGCTTTTAACCCCTTGAATGCTATAAACGTCTACAACACATTACTGCGCAGTGCATTGGTCTGGTCCAGCATTGTTCCTCTTTTCTTTGGACCTATGGATCTCTATTTGGTGCCTGCACAACTGTAAGGTACCAAAGAGTTGAACATTAATAATAAACAAAATATGTACTGCCTAATATTACCAATTATTACTATTCATATACCAGAGGTGGAGGCAAGCCTCCATTGTTTTTACTATGTTCTTTTGGAGTGTTCTCCCCACTGTTACCGGATGGTCCTCTTATATTTTAATATATAAGTAAGGCTAATAAGCTGGGATGACACTTGCCATTTAATCATCTGAGGTAGGACCATTTATATCTAATCAAGGTGGAAAAGTGGATACAGTCATAAGAGATGATGACCTGGGAAGAGAACCACTTGCCTGTGACTTATATATTCCAGTGCATGTGATACGACTCTAGAGGCAGAGGTAGCCTCAACTAAATGTGAATATCAGTTTAATGGTGAGTTTTGATGAACTATGATGGAAAATACTACATTTAGTGATTGTCTCCACTGTCTTTGTTTCATATTTCTTCAGCTGACTGTGTGGGTTGTCTCCCATAAATCTATTAGACCAGCAGTAAAAATGTCAAGACAAACAGTAACCATACGAACACACTGGTTCCGTTCATCTAAACATGTATCCCATTCCTCTTGGCAATCTGTGCTTTGCATCCTGTCTGTTTCTCTGCTATCAATTAGTATGCTACTTGGCTACCACTCAAACCTTTAGACTGCTTGGGACAGTATAAGAACCTCCTATGCTAGGTTGTGCAACATCTGAGTGCAAATATCTGAAGTTCTTCTCTTAAAGCTTAATATAGGGGAAGATCTGCTAGCTGACTGACTTCATTTTGAACTGTCTTCACTACCTCTGGCTTTCCCCCATCCTAACACACTGTGGGCTCAATGCAAATGTTGACGTTGTTTTTTCAGTCAGATTTCCATATTCAAATTCCCAGGTTGCTAAAACAAATCAGCGGTATTTCTACACACCACCAGTCCAAAAAAAAAAAAAAAAAACCCAAAGTAATCAACTAAAAACAAAGTGCAAGTAGTATTTAAATCTATGCACTCAGTTTTTACGCATGTTTTGTGGAAACAATTCTGCCGGTAATCCTTCACCTCATAGTTCAGGCGTATAAGCCACAATGGCGGTTTCAAAACCATTTTTGGGTCAACAAAAGTAGAGCAGAATATAGTCACGCATGTGCTCTAAGGACAAAGCAAATGGAGAAGTGTCAAGTTAACCCCTGAAAACACCCAAACCAATGGAGAAGTGTCAAGTTAAGTGCTAGATGGCCTAGATTCACAAAAGGTCGATGTTGTGGCAATATGATTTTGTTGATGTAGTTGAAACACTTCGACATTTCAGATTCAAGGAGGGCAGTGTATGTTGAATAAAACTGGAGAAAGAAGAATGTCTTATGGGAGCACTATATGTCGAAATATGAATGGAGAAAGTTACTGTGTTGAATGGGAGCACTATATATTTAGAAGTACAAAGGGGGGGTTAATATGTTGAAGGGGGGCATGCTATGTCAGATTTATAACATGTTGTGCAGCATGGGGAGCAACACCATTGTGTGTTAGCCCCATATACACTGCCTGACACCCGCAGCCTTTTTCCCTTGCCCAGGCAGTGGCCATGGGGATTTGTGGCTAGCAGTTGACAAAGTGAAAAGGCTGGAGAGGGTCAGACAATGTTCATGGGAATCTGTGGTTACTAGTTGTCAAGGGAACAAGTGTGTGTGTGGGGGGCTTGTGGTAGCCACAAATCCCCATAGATGCTACGTGACCCCCAGTCTTGCACAACATGTATAATATATGATACATAGGTTAGGGGAGAATTGTGTAGTGATTGGTGTACAATTTTATTTATTTTAACCCTTTGAGTGCCACCGGGGTGAGCAATGCATATCCCTACAGAACTCAATGTTGTCCATGGTGCTGGAACTGTTCTCTCCACTCCCCTACTGGCCAAGTAGTGAAGCAGAGAGAGAATGCTGTTCAACTTCAGAGTTGTGGTAGTGTTGGTGATGTGTGAGGGGAGGAGATCCCTTCCACATCGACAGCACTTCAACAATTCTGTATACTAATAGGGACCTTCTGCACCCACCCCATTGCACCCAACAATTGTAGTGAATATGTTGATGTGGGTGTACATCGAAATATCAAAGTGTTTTGAATACATAGACAAAATCATATTGCCACAGCCTCGACCTTTAGGGAATCTAGGCCATCTAAAGCTTAAAGGGATAGTAATACTTAAAATGTAAAAAAAAATATGTTGTAGAGTTTATCCCCCTGAGTAAAACAAGAGTACTCCCACTGCTGAAAGGTGTTTCATTCAAAAGTTATTAATTTTCAAAGTTGAATTTTTTAGGTGCAATATCACAGTGGCCTGAAATTGTACAGTGGCGCTGTTGCTACACCATCCTATGGAGATTTATGGTCAACTGACCAGAGCTGTCCATAGGATCGTGTAGCAACAACGCCACTGTACAATTTCAGGCCACTGTGATATTGCACCTAAAAAATTCAACTTTGAAAATTAATAACTTTTGAATGAAACACCTTTCAGCAGTGGGAGTACTCTTGTTTTACTCAGGGGGATAAACTCTACAACATATTTTTTTTTACATTTTAAGTATTACTATCCCTTTAACTTGACCTTTCTGTCATCAAATGTACACCTATTTCCTTAGATGCTGACGTTTAGCTTTTTTAGGCGGTAGTTTAACACATAGTTGAATAAAAGCAGACAGTGCATGTTTTGTTAGTATGGTGAAATATGCTGTCTATGCTGGTTTTGTTTTACCATGGTTCAACATTTGAATAGCTGTAAAACCCATTTTTGCAATTTACACAGTGCTGGTTTTTACTGTTTTGCCTGTTTTAACTCCAACATTTGCATCAAGGCCTGTTTCCTTTCATCGAAACTGGTATCCCATAGTTCTTGACAATCTGTGCTTTGCAACCTGTTTCTGTGCCATCAATCAGTATGCTAATTGACTATGACTCCTAGCATTTGGGACAGTATACAAACCTCCTATGCTAGGATGTGCAAACATCTAAAGTACTCCTCTTAAGTGCTTAATGGAGTTATATTGTGAAAGCTGATCTAATTTCTCTGGCTTTCCCCATCCTGACAGACTGTCTCCTTTCATCTAAACAGGTATCCCATACCTATTAGCAATCTGTGGTTTGCATCCTGTATGTTTCTCTCCTATCAATTAGTATGCTAACTGGCTACCACTTCTAGCATTTGGACTGTTTAGGACAGTATAAGACCATCTTGTGCTAGGATGTGCAAACATCTGAAGTGCTAATGTGTTTTTTTGGGGATTTTCCCCATCTACTTGCTCTATATTACACCACAATGCAGCCTGCACTTTTACTACTATACACAACTCTCCTTTTGTATTGCAAAATCCAGTATGCTATATATTTGCCTATTATTCTTCATATCCATCTTATCCTCCTTACTGTCATAAAATCCTTTTTGCAGTCATACCATGTATCTATTTCCCAGACTGGTCTATCCTTCCAGTGCCACCCCCAGCAGACACATATCACATTCCCACTTTCTTGCTGCATGTGTTATTCTCCTCCTTGTGCCTGGTGACATCTCCCTAAATCCTGGCCCTTTTCATTCTTATCCCCAAATGTAACCACCTACACCTACCTTCTTCCCCATCCCATAGAGGTTCTGATCTTTCTAACCTCCTCTCTAATCTTCCACACTTTCCTTGCCCAGCCCTTCTCATATGGTCTTCTGAATCTCCGTTCAATCAACAAACAAATCTACTGCCATACATGACCTTTTCTGCTCACACGCCCTGCAGCCTCTTGCTCCTACTGAGACCTGGCTCTCCTCCTAACATGATTCAGATGTAGAGGCTGCAGTTTCACATGAGGCCTGTATTTCTCACACACAGCACACCCACTGGGCAGAGGTGGAGGCACAGGTGTACCTATTCCCCCATCCCTTTCCACTAACTCCTTTGAGTTACATACCATCCATTTATTCCACCTTGTTGCACTATATATTGTGGTTTTATACCGATCTCCCACCACAACCACACCCTCTAGCTTTCTTTCAGACTTTGAATACTAGCTTCCATTCTTTCTCTCTTGTGACACTCCTTCTCTCATACTTGGGGAATTCAACTGCCACATTGATTATCTTTCCTTTACTTGGGTTTTATGCCTTCTTCACTTAACCTTCTCCTTCACAGTTCAACAATGGACTGAATCTATCACACACAAAGATGGTATCTCCCTGGAATTCACATATAACTGTTCCCTACTATATTTCTCTGTATCCCCTTTTCCACTTTCAGACCACCACCTCATAACCTTTTCCACAAAAAGCAGTGGGCATTTGTCTCTTCTTATCTTCCTTGACCTCTCAGCTGCATTCAATACAGCCAGCCATACCTCTAGCAGGTTCTCCAATCTCTTGCCATCTGTGGCCTGGCACATTCCTGGTTTCTGTCTTATCTCTCTCAATGATTTTTCTCTATGTCATACGCCAACACCTCCACACCTCCTACCCCCTTTCAGTAGGAGTACCCCAAGGCTTAGTTCTGGGCCTCCTTCTCTTCTCTTTGTATGTTTTTTCTCTGGAGCAACTGGTAAAATCATTTGGCTTTAATTACTATCTTTATTCAGATAAATCTATCTCTCCTCACCCTCACTCTCACCGGAAATACAGCAGTGGGTCTCTCCTGGATAGCTCATCGTCACTTAAAATGTAATATTTCTAGAACTGAACTACTTATCTTTCCTCCTAAGTCCTGCACAATACGTCAGTCTTCTATAACTGTCAAGGGCTCTGCAATTTACCCTGTGTACAAGGCACACTGCCTTGGGATAACTTTGGACTCTTATCTTTCCTTCACCAAGCACATTAATGAAGTAAGAAAAACCTGTTGCTTCTTTCTTCGAAATATAGCAAAAAATCTGCCCATTTTTTTCTCTCATGCATGCTCTTATCCTTTCCCACTTGGATTATTGCAGCTCTTTACTTTCAGATCTACCTGTTATCCATATCTCTCCTCTCCAATTGATTCTTAACTCGAACCAGAATACTCTTCCTCTCCTCCAGAACAATAATCAACCCTACACTTTTAAATAATTATCATGGCTTCTCATAAAGCAACACATTTAATTCAAAATCCTCCTCATTAACTTCAAGGCTCTCCAACACTCATCCCCATCCTATATTTCATCACTGATATTCTGCCATACACGGCACATCATCTACACACAACACATGGTAGACGATTCTCTGTTTCTTTAATTTCTAGCACTGTATCATGACTGAAGGTTTTTCCCCTTGCTGCTCCCTACTTCTGGGAACTCCCTACCACCCAGCAATCACCAAGCCTCAATCCTGAACAATTTCAAACCCAAGCTTAAAGAGCATCCTATCCTAATGTATGCTCAACTAGTGTTCCCCCAATGATAATTGTCTGTATAACCACTATTGCTGCACTTATTGTATTCCCTCTTTACTATCTGTAAACTTTAAAGTACGGAGAACACCTACTGGCACTATATAAATAAAATATACATACTTACATTTATTCATTGGACTGCATTATAGACTTCTACTAACAGAAGAGAACTGAGCATATAATTTTTTTTTTTTTTTTTTTTAACTTACAATTCTTTTTTTTTTTTTTTTTTTTTTTTTAAATTTTATTTGAGATAAAGGCGATACAAAGTCAAATCATAACACATCATACAGTGTATAACATACGAGTATAATCAGAATAAGTATGAAACATGGGAAAGTTTCTCCCTTTTAATCACATGCTTTTTGCCTTTTTTCTATAAAAATGTGCAGTTTTCCAGGAATTGAAACACAATACAAGCAGAGAGAGAGAGAGAGAAGTGCTAGACTGGTGTAATGTGCGTGTACGCAAAATTAAGGCAGGAGAGGTTCATAGTGACTGCTAACGCTATGAGCAAGTTTAATAATGATAAAAGAAGGAGCTGTAAGAGCTGTCATGCATCCATTGAGTCTGAGGAGGAGGAAGTGACCACTAAGAGCATTGATGGGTCTGAATGCCCTGGTTCCCCAGATGCAATGGTGGCCAGTCCTACACATCACCGCTAGGGACCTTGGGGAAATTTGTCTCAAGGGAGAAAGAAGAGGGTAATAGTAGTGTGAGCTACTCATGCCTGCTGCCAGTGCTGCACTTGCTGCAAGTGCTGCCCCTGCTACCAGTGTGTCTTGTAATTCTCAGGAGGGGGGGAGGAAATAATGCCAAGTGTGACAGCAGGGTCATACTTTCCATTCTCATACTACTAAGAAGGTCCAGCAGCTTGTACAGAGTGTTAGGAGTGAAGGAGGGAATGATCATATTACTAGCGAGGAGGAAGACTCAGAGACTGAAATTGATGTGGTTGGTGTTAGGAGTAGTAAGAGTGATGGTGAAGCACCTCGTTGGACTAGTGTTAGTGGAGTGGTAGGGGAAGTAATGCAGACCATCTAGACTTGCGGTCCAGGGAGCCAACAACATTCCCCTGACCCTGGGAGTCTACTTCTTCACCACAGAATTGTCCAGGTGGAACAAGATCCTGAAGAAGGCAGAACTGTTGCCTAGAGGCAATAATACCACTATTCCAATAAGATACCAAGTTAAATACGTTTGATGCTAAGATGTAAATACAGATTTTGTGGTTGTGTGTATTGTAAGCTGTAAATATACTGCTTCATAAATATTCAAAATGCCCTTAGCTTTGATAAGTCTAGCACACTTATAATACAGTGGGCCCTGTAAAATGTGAAAAACAAAAATGTGAAATCAGTCTTAAAGGGATAGTAATGTTTCATAATAAAAGCAGCGCTAATTAATCATCATAGTATTTGGGCCTTGGAGAGTGTTATTTCATTCTGTCAGAGTTGTGGTTCAAGAGTAATTGAATGATAAAGTATCCCCCTCCCGCCCCTTTTACTGATGTAACTGCTCAGCTCAGAGCAGCAGAGTGTGTCCAGGTAGATTGCAGAGGGACAATCTTCAATTAAGATAAGGAAAAAAGCTGAAAATCCTGTCAAGGGGGGCAGGGTTTTCATTGTTCTCACAGTAAGAATATTGACCCTTGATGTGAGCTGTCTGGTCTATGGACTGGATTCCACATCTGAGGAGTGGCGGCTTACACTAGGTAAAAGGGGCGGGAGGGGGAAACTTTATCATTCAGTTGCTCTTGAACTACAACTCTCACAGTATTGAAACAAGACTCTCTATGGCTCAAATACTATGAAGATTAATTGGAGCTTACTATCCCTTTAATAATTTGTCCACCTCTAAAAACAGTGAATAATGACATCTTGGCTTTGCTGCTGCAGTGAAAAAAGGGCAATAATCTGCATCACAAAGTCTTGATTCCCTGAGTGTCCAGAGGGCAGACAAAGTTAGTGCAAATAATATTCCCACTTGCTATTAATATTATTATCACAAATTTAGTCTGCCCTCTGGACACTCAGCTAATTAAAGAGCAGTGATATGGCAGAGTGCCTTTTTTTTCTCTGCAGCAGCAGTATAGCTAAGAGCTTTTTGTCAGCTGTCTCGGGGGTGGGAGGTGAACTGTTAAGACAGATTCCACCATTTTGTTGTCCACATTTTACAGGGCCCTGCTATATTATAAATGTGCTAAACTTATCTGAGCTAATGGCACTGTGAATATTTACCATGCAATATATTCTCATACATTATGCCACTTTAGTACACTCTGTGAATAATTAATATGCAATATAGTCTCATACATTATGCCACTTTGGTACACTCTGTGAATAATTAATATGCAATATATTCTTATGCCTTATAAATTACACACCCACAAAACCTATATGTATATCTTAGCATCCAAGGGGTTTAACTCTGGAGTGCCTAGTTGGGAGTCCTTTGTTTAACTTGCAGATAGCCCACTGAGAAGAGGATTTAGTAAATACAGAGCTAGCAAAAAAGCTGGTATATAAGCTTTGTTGTCAGGTGCCTCACTGTCTACATCAATACAGCAATGGGTTTTACTGTTGCAATGCTTTTCAGTGCCACAGGGGTGTGTACTTCACATTCCTATGGCACTGAAAGGGTTAGAGGAGGGTAGCTGTCTTATCTGTTCTCCATCAGAGATGGCAAACTGTCCTTTGGCTCCGTAGAGATGAATATGAAGATCCCAAGTTCTCCAATCTCAGACTGGCGAAGTTACGATTGTGGAGTCTGACAACATAGGCAGCTATCAAAGCTTAGTGAATGTGGGGAAGTATCACATTAACATATAAGCACATGCACATGAATATGGCAATGACTCAATTAGCTTTATTTCAATATGCAAATGAGCAATAGTCTAAGTAGTCAAAGCAAATTGTAAACCTGCCAAAGTCATGGCAGATTCACGTGAAGACATTTTAATTCATATGTTATGATATAATTGAAGCAAATATGCCATTAGATGCCCTACTTGGCCCCTTATCAATTCTTAGTGCACTACCAACCCCAGGAGGCCCATTTGACAACAGTTTAATATAAAAAAAAGCAACAGGTTGAATGTTGATAACTTTTAAATGAAGCACATCCCATCAGTTCACTTGTTTTACTCAAGTGCTGTGTGGCCCTCTGACTAAGTGGGGGCCCTAAGCAGCTTCTTTTTCTGTTTATATCGTTGCAACACCACTGGATTTATCATACTATCATTTCATAAATAAAACAATTTTAGTGCATACCCACAGCATCACAGGAGATAATTAAAATCTAGGGTGTAGATCTCTAGCTTACACCCCCCCACACACACACACACCAGAATGTTTGAAAAATGAATTATTATCTTAACCCTTAACCTGCAATTAGATTTGCAATGTATTTTCTACCTCCCTGTAACTCAAATGGTTAACATGCTGGCATGTCAGTTTGTATTACAGAGCCATCAGGAGGTTTGTAGTTAATTTTAACCAGTGGACTGCCCAGTTTGTGCCACATAGATATCAGCTACCAAGTGGAGGATGCTCCCCACTTCTGCCTGTCCCAACAGTATGGCTCTTTTATTAGCCACCCCTCCCCCCACCAAAAAAAAAAAGAACTGGCGGGTCTGTGGTGTTGATCTTGGAGGTGGTCGCTCTTGCAGTATTAACACTTTTGGAGTAACATGAAACTCTGCTTCCTGCTGCAAGCCATTCATCCACCATGATGGGATATAGTGGCGGGGGGGGGGGTAACAAAATAAAAAATACTTCCTCCTCCTCCTCTTGCAGCCACACCCTGATGGCTGCTCCATAAACTGTGGAGCAACCTTCAAATACAGGCAGGATGTTGAGTGTGCAAGTTTGTGCTTGTCTAAACAGACCTGATGCCCTAGTTTTGCAAGAGTTCACGTACATATATAAGCCGAGCTTCTGCTCATAAAAATCTTACTTTATTAACACAATTTAAAACATTTTAAAAAGCATACTGCCGGAAACGTCCGACGTTTCAGTCCGCTCTGGGACTTTCTTTAGGGACACCATTCATTACAGAACTCCGTGTATGCTGTTGTTTAAATACTCTATTGTTGCATTTGGTGCCAAAAAAGCGCGCTATCGTTGCCTAGGCAACCACAGCGCCCGGTGGCCTGAATTACCAATTTAGTTTGATAGATTACATACAATAGTGGTGACAGATATAGTGTTGTCACTTGGTTTTGTAACTAATGTTGGTAAATGATATAGTGCAACTTTGAGTAAGATTTTTATGAGTGGGAGCTCGGCTTATATATGTACGTGAACTGTTGAGACTTCTTTTAAGCCTGGAAGAACCCCATTAATCTAATGCGTGTGCAGCGATCCTTTTTGTGAATTGAGTGTCTAGTTTTGCAAGAGACATATTTTAGGCTGGCTTTCACATTTTGAAAAATTATGCAGCTGAAATTGAACTTCTAAGAAAAAAAAAAATAACATCTTAGGTTTTCAACTACATAATAGAACATTTTTGGTGATAATGTCCCTGTAAATAAATGCAAAATCATAATATATTGTGGAAGCAGACCTAAAATCTTTCTTTCTTTTCCTTTTTGTTATTCCTTATAATTCACCTGACGGAGGGCTCCTTGAAAAGGCAATTATGGCTTCATTAGTAGTGTTGAGCGAGCATGCTCGGCCGAAGCTCGGTTCGGCTCGAGCATCGCTCTGCTCGGCACATGGCGGTACTCGTACGAGTACCGCATGTGCTCGCCCGCCATGTTCGGGTCTCCTCCCGCACGTTTCGCGTCTGCTGCGCAGCCAATAAACGTGCAGGGAGGCTCTGACATCAGTGTAATGCCAGCAGCCATGTTGGCTGCTGGCATTACACTGATTGGCTGGCCAGAACCCGTGATCGGGTGCTGTATAGCACCTGACCAGCGAGTTCGGCTCAGTCTTAGCCAGGGAGAGATGAGGATAGGAAGGGAAAGTCAGTGTAGGGAGAAGAAATGCAATTGTGAAAAAAAAAAGACCCAAAAGTCCTTTTTAGGACTACTGTGTGTGGGGGCAGCAGTTTATTTTGTGTGGGGGGGCAGAGAAAAAAAAAAAAAAAACTTCATATATTCTGTTTAGTGTGCAAAGTTGCAGATTAGAGCACATTCTGTTCAGTGTGCAAAGTTGCAGATTAGCAGCACATTCTTTTTAGTGTGCAAAGTTGCAGATTAGAGCACATTCTGTTTAGTGTGCAAAGTTGCAGATTAGCAGCACATTCTGTTTACTGTGCAAAGTTTCAGAATAGGAAAACATTCTGTTAAGTCTTCAAACTGTAAAATATTAAAGTCACATATTCCATTCACTGTGCGTAGCCGCAGTTAAGAAGCAAATTCTGTTTACTGTGCAAAGTTTCAGAATAGGAAAACATTCTGTTAAGTATTCAAACTGTAAAATATCAAAGTCACATATTCCATTCACTGTGCGTAGCCGAAGTTAAGAAGCACATTCTGTGTACTGTGCAAAGTTGCAGAATAGGAAAACATTCTGTTAAGTCTTCAAACTGTAAAATATCAAAGTCACATATTCCATTCACTGTGCGTAGCCGCAGTTAAGAAGCAAATTCTGTTTACTGTGCAAAGTTTCAGAATAGGAAAACATTCTGTTAAGTCTTCAAACTGTAAAATATCAAAGTCACATATTCCATTCACTGTGCGTAGCCGCAGTTAAGAAGCACATTCTGTTTACTGTGCAAAGTTTTAGAATAGGAAAACATTCTGTTAAGTCTTCAAACTGTAAAATATCAAAGTCACATATTCCATTCACTGTGCGTAGCCGCAGTTAAGAAGCACATTCTGTTTACTGTGCAAAGTTTTAGAATAGGAAAACATTCTGTTAAGTCTTCAAACTGTAAAATATCAAAGTCACATATTCCATTCACTGTGCGTAGCCGCAGTTAAGAAGCACATTCTGTTTACTGTGCAAAGTTTCAGAATAGGAAAACATTCTGTTAAGTCTTCAAACTGTAAAATATCAAAGTCACATATTCCATTCACTGTGCGTAGCCGCAGTTAAGAAGCACATTCTGTGTACTGTGCAAAGTTGCAGAATAGGAAAACATTCTGTTAAGTCTTCAAACTGTAAAATATCAAAGTCACATATTCCATTCACTGTGCGTAGCCGCAGTTAAGAAGCAAATTCTGTTTACTGTGCAAAGTTTCAGAATAGGAAAACATTCTGTTAAGTCTTCAAACTGTAAAATATCAAAGTCACATATTCCATTCACTGTGCGTATCCGCAGTTAAGAAGCACATTCTGTTTACTGTGCAAAGTTTCAGAATAGGAAAACATTCTGTTAAGTCTTCAAACTGTAAAATATCAAAGTCACATATTCCATTCACTGTGCGTAGCCGCAGTTAAGAAGCACATTCTGTTTACTGTGCAAAGTTTCAGAATAGGAAAACATTCTGTTAAGTCTTCAAACTGTAAAATATCAAAGTCACATATTCCATTCACTGTGCGTAGCCGCAGTTAAGAAGCAAATTCTGTTTACTGTGCAAAGTTGCAGATTTGCAGCACATATTCCGTGTAATATGAAGAAGGCGGGTAAAAAGGGACGGGGAAGTGGACGTGATCCTGATAGTTCAGGGTGCGGGTTAGGACGCGTAGAAACTGCTCCTGGTGCCAGAGCACAAGACAGAAAGACATCCACCATACCTAGCTTCATGTCTCATTTTACAGGGCGTCGCAGGACATCACTCTCGAGGTCCGACCACTGCGAACAGGTGGTCGGTTGGATGTCAGCTGATACTGCTTCCAGTCGGTTAAGCACCACCCTGTCTTCCACCAAGTCCACTCTCAGTAGCCAAGAGTCTGGTCAACATAATCCTCACTCTGATCATCCTTCCTCCCACCATAGAGGATCTGGTCAAAGAAGTGATCCCACACTGGGATATAGTGAGGAGCTCGTCTCATCACCATTCCTTAATTTGAACCTCTCTCCAAGCACGCTTGCAGAGGAACATGACATCTTGTGCCCTGATTCACAACCTCTAGAGGGTACCCAATCACAAGAAGATGACAGAGGTGAACGGCATTTAAGGTCAAAGGAAGTGGATGATGATGATGATGAGACACAGTTGCCATTAAATCAACCACTATAACTGTCTCAAAACCTTGATGAGGAGGATGATATACAGTTGTCAATGACTGAGTATGTGGTGGGATCAAGACATGAGGAGGATGATCAGAGTGAGGAAGTGGAGGAGGACTTGGTGGACGATGAGGTGACTGACCCCACCTGGGAAGGTGTAGAGCCGAGCGATGACAGCAGTCCTGAGGGTAAGCCATCTGCAGCACCGCAACAGGCTGGAAGAGGCAGTGGTGTGGCTACAGAAAGAAGGCGGACCGCACCAAACCGGCCCGCAAATGTTCCACGGAGCACCCCCTTGCGTAAATCTCCCTTGCCAAGGGGTAGGTGTTCCGCGGTATGGCGTTTTTTTAAGGAAAGTGCGGACGACAAAAGAATTGTAGTTTGCAACCTGTGCCACACCAGAATGAGCCGAGGCATGAACACTAGAAACCTCACCACCACCAGCATGATCCGACACATGGCATCCAAGCACCGTAATAAGTGGGAGGAACGCCTGGATCGCCCATCTGTGTCTGCAGGCCACACCACTGCCTCCTCTTCCCCTGTTTTCGGTGCCGGCCAATCGCCTGTCGACGGCGCAGGCCCGCATACCTCCCGCTCTGCACCTGTAGCATCTGAAGCACCATCAGCGACCACATCCACTTCCCTGTCCCAGCACAGCGTCCAAATGTCGTTACCCCAGGCATTTGAGCGCAAACAAAAATACCCAGCCACCCACCCACAGGCCATAGCACTAACCTCACACCTTTCCAAATTACTGGCCATCGAAATGCTGCCATTTAGGCTTGTGGAGACTGAGTCCTTCCGCAGCCTGATGGCAGCAGCTGTCCCTCGGTACGCGGTCCCCAGCCGACACTACTTTTCCCGGTGTGCCATCCCCGCATTACACCACCATGTGTCCCGTAACATCACCCGTGCCCTGACCAACGCAGTTACTGGGAAGGTCCACTTAACGACTGACACATGGACAAGTGCTTGTGGCCAGGGACGCTACATTTCCCTGACGGCACACTGGGTGAATGTCGTGGAGGCTGGGAGCGACTCGGACCCTGGGATGGCACAGGTGCTACCCACGCCGAGGATTGCGGGCCCTACCTCCATCAGGGTTTCCGCCAGCACCTACGTTATTGGCTCCTCCTCCTCCGTTTCCACCTCCGAATTCTCTGCGCGCAGCGCCACTCACCCATCAGCTGGTAGCTGGAAGCAGTGTAGCACTGCAGTGGGGAAGCGTCAACAGGCCGTGCTGAAGCTGATCTGCCTTGGGGACAAACAGCAGGGGATTAGTCACCAGACCGAGCAGTGGCTCTCGCCACTCAACCTGCAACCAGGCATGGTTGTGTGTGATAATGGGCGTAACTTGGTGGTGGCTTTGGAGCTCGGCAAGCTCACACACGTACCATGCCTAGCGCATGTATTTAATTTAGTGGTTCAGCGATTTCTAAAAACCTACCCCAATTTGCATGATCTCTTGACCAAGGTGCGCCGCGTGTGTGCACATTTCCGTAAGTCATCTACAGCTTCAGCCGGCCTGTTGAAGCTGCAGCAGCGCTTACAATTGCCAGCTCACCGGCTGCTGTGTGACGTGAGCACGCGCTGGAACTCCACCTTAAACATGTTGTCCCGGCTTTGTGAGCAGCAGAGGGCAGTAGTGGAGTACCAGCTGTTACACGGTCGTCGCCTCTCCGTTCAACTTCCTCTAATCAGAAGTGAGGAGTGGGAATGGATGTCAGACCTCTGTGAGGTTTTACGCAATTTTGAGGAATCGACACAGATGGTGAGCGGCGATAACGCTATTATCAGTGTAACCATCCCACTTCTGTGTCTACTGAAACGCTCGCTGCTCACAATTAAAACCGACGCTTTGCATGTGGAAGAGGTGGAAATGGGGGAGGAAGAGCTTACACAAGGTGATAGCCAGAGCACCCTCACTTCGTCTTCTCAGTGACAATTGGAGGAGGCGGAGGAGGAGGAGGAAGACACGGTTGCCTCCGCTACAGAGGGTAGCCATGGAACTTTAGTTCCATCTCTTCAGCGTGGGTGGGCAGAAGAGGAGGAAGAGGATGAGGAGATTGAGAGTCATCCTCCTGGTGAGGACAGCGAAATCTTGCCTGTTGGTACTCTGGCACACATGGCTGACTTTATGTTAGGCTGCCTTTCCCGTGACCCACGCGTTATACACATTTTAGACAACACGGATTACTGGGTGTTCACCCTTCTGGACCCCCGCTACAAAGAGAATTTCTCATCTCTCATTCCTCCGGTGGAGAGGACAAGCAAAATGGTGCAATACCAGAAGGTTCTTGTTGAAAAATTGCTCCAAAATTTTCCATCTGACAACGCTGGCGGCAGAGTACGTGCTACCTTGGCCAACAGAGAAGGGGAGAAAAGGGGAGCACACAGCAGTTCCGACAAAGGCAGGGCAACACTCTCCAAGGCGTGGGACACCTTCATGACACCCCGCCAGCACCCTCACCCTGATGCGCAGCCTAGTGTCACAAGGAGGGAAAAGTTTTGGAAGATGGTGAAGGAGTACGTAGCAGACCGTGTCAGCGTCCTCAATGATCCCTCTGTGCCTTACAACTACTGGGTGTCCAAGCTGGACACGTGGTATGAACTGGCACTCTACGCCTTGGAGGTGCTGGCCTGCCCTGCCGCCAGCGTTCTGTCTGAGCGGGTATTTAGTGCTGCTGGTGGCATCATAACAGATAAGCGTATCCGCCTTTCCACCGAAAATGCTGATAGGTTGACACTTATAAAAATGAACAAGGCCTGGATTTTCCCTGACTTCTCCACTCCACTGGAGGAAAGCCCCGGAGGAACATAAAGTGACTTTATATATGTTATTTACAATGATGGGAATACTCTGTATTCCCATTCACCCCTTCCACCCAAAAAACGGGTATATGGTTGACTCTTAATCTTCTCATCCTCCTCCTCCTCTTCCATATGCCCTGTGATATAATTTTTATATAGGGCCAGCTCACCAGCGGGCCCTGTTTGACAATTTTTGTATAGGTCAGCTCACCAGCGGGCCTTCTCATATAATGTTTTATTGGGTCAGCTCTCTAGCGGGCCCTCTCATATAATGTTTTATAGCGTCAGCTCACTAGCAGGCCTTCACATATAATGTTTAGGATGGTCAGCTCCGCAGCAGACCCTCACCCATAATGTTTTGGATGGTCGGCTCAGCGCACGTTTCCCTCTTAATCATGGCCTCAGTTCAGAAAAATCGAGGAAATTTTTGGGAGAATTTGCCTTTGCGCACGTTTCCCTCTTAATCATGGCCTCAGTTCAGAAAAATCAAGGAAATTTTTGGGAGAATTTGCCTCTGCGCAAGTTTCCCTCTTAATCATGGCCTCAGTTCAGAAAAATCAAGGAAATTTTTGGGAGAATTTGCTCTGCGCACGTTTCCCTCTTAATCATGGCCTCAGTTCAGAAAAATCAAGGAAATTTTTGGGAGAATTTGTCTCTGCGCACGTTTCCCTCTTAATCATGGCCTCAGTTCAGAAAAATCGAGGAAATTTTTGGGAGAATTTGCAGATGATATACAAGTAAATATACAGCAAATACTGTTTGGTAACAATTTTTCGCCTAAAGTCGTTTTTATCTGCCTTTTTGTGTGTTTTATGGTCAGTCTGTAAAAATGGCGTACTACGGGCGAAAGATTGTTCCCAGCAGCGATGTTGGAGTCCAAGATGCATCCAGACATCCTCCCTATGCTGTCCCTGAACCATTTCTGTGGTGTTTCCATCATTTTCTGCCCTTTTCCTATGGACCAGGCACCCTCCCCTCATCAGAGCAGGGGGTGCCTGGTGTAATGCTCGAGTCCTCCCATTGACTTCAATGGGGCTCGGGTGCTCGGCCGAGCACTGGAGCCTCCGGGGGTGCTCGGTCAGAGCACCCGAACACCCGAGCATTGGGGTGCTCGCTCATCACTATTCATTAGTAAAGACTCACAATTCTTAGTATCAAGCCTCAGTGTGTTCCTGTTAGATTTATTCAGCTATTTTCAAAGATTTACTGCAAATACAGTTCACAAAATCTAGCTTTCTATTATATGGAATGGTACAGACTTAATTAAAAAAAAAAGGTATACACAGAAAGGATTATTGGTTTGGAGTTGCTTCGATTTGCAAATTTAACAATTCTTGGCTACCTTTGTCCATATCTACTTTTGTGCAGCATAGTATTAATATATATTTATTTATTGATAATTTGTTTATTTATTTATTTGGTATTGATGGAGGTGATAAACTCCTGCTCTTATACTCTTTGGGAGAATTTCAATATGTACTTTGAAATAATGCTGCAATTTAGTATGCCAAACTTTTTAATCCTTTGAATGCCAGCCATAACTCATGGAACGTGTGTGGTTAAACATTGAGAGCAGAAAATGTCCGGCACACTGCAGGGAAATGATGGAACAAGTCAAGATGGTTAGGCCTTTTACGTCCAGAAGATTGGAGGTTTACAGTTTATTAGAGTTAGCTGAATGAGGGGCTGAAAGCAGGTAATCCTCTTCACTTCCATAAGATGGGCAGGGTACTTCACGTTCTTGACTTCTGGGAGGTTAAACATATTTTGTGTCTACTAGATAGACATGTCGTGCTAAGCTGTTTGATTTGAGTTATGTCTTTTTTTCTTAAATATGATAGGCAGATCATCTCAAAATATCAGCATTAAGATGGTTGAATTATATTTCCTTTCAAAAGATACTCAGACCATTTTGAGCTGTTGGTAGTTGTACTGGGGGACATGGAGTATGTCACCTTGAGCTGTTACATGAGATACATGTCGATAGATGAACAGACAAACAGGCAGCAAGACAGAAAGATGCTAGCATGATACCATTTTAAGTAAAATACATATAAATATGTTCATATATACATGTTGATTCAAAAAAAGGACAAAATACAGATTTTGAGAGAGACATATGGACCCAATCAGATGCACACACACTGACTCACCCAGGCACAGATGCAGACAAACAAACATGAACTCACAGACACAGATGTATGAGCACAAACTCACACAGAGAAACAGACATGCACACACAAGTGCACACAGGCTCTTGAATTTACACCTGCCCTCCCTCTCCACCACAATTAACTCAAGTGTCATACAGTGGATATAAAATGTCTACATACCCCCGTTAAAATGCCATGTTCTTGTGATGTTAAAGAGTGAGACAAAGATAAATCATGTCAGAACTTTTTACACCTTTAATGTGACCTATAACGTGAACAATTCAATTGCAAAACATACTGAAATAGTTGAGGGGAAAAAATACAAAATAAAAAACTCACAATAACCTGGTTGCATAGGTGTATACACCCTCTTATAACTGGGGATATGGCTGTGTTCAGAATTAACCAATCACATTCAGTCTCATGCTAAATAGAAATCATTACACACCTATCATCATTTAAAGTGACTCAGATTAATCACAAATAAAGTTCAGCCGTTCTAGTAGGATTTTCCTGACATTTGCTTAGTTGCATCTCGGAGTAAAAGCCATGGTCCGCAGAGAGCTTCCAAAGCATCAGAGGGATCGCATTGTTGAAAGAAATCAGTCAGGAGAAGGATACAAAAGAATTTCCAAAGCATTAGATATACCATGGAACACAGTGAAGACAGTCATCATCAAGTGGAGAAAATATGGCACAACAGAGACATTACCAAGAACTGGACATCCCTCCGAAATTGATGAGAAGACGAGAACAAAACTGGTCAGGGAGGCTTCCAAGAGGCCTACTGCAACATTAAAGGAACTGCAGGAATTTCTGGCAAGTATTGGCTGTGTGCTACATGTGACAACAACCTCCCGTATTCTTCATATGAATGGGCTATGGGGTAAGGTGGCAAGACAGAAGCCTTTTCTTACAAAGAAAAACATCCAAGTCCCCCAAAACCACGTGGGGAAAATGTGTTATGGTCTGATGAAACCAAGGTTGAACTTTTTGGCCATAATTCCAAAAGGTATGTTTGGCACAAATACAACACTTCACATCACCCAAAGAACAACACACCCACAATGAAGCATGGTGGTGACAGCATCATGCTTTGGGGCTGTTTTTCCTCAGCTGGAACAGGGTCCTTAGTCAGGGTGGAGGGAATTATGAACAATTCAAAATACCAGGCAATTTTGGCACAAAACCTTCAGGCATCCATTAGAAAGCCGAAGATGAAGATGAAATTCACCTTTCAGGACAACAACGACCCAAAGCACACATTCAAATCCACAAAAGCATGGCTTCACCAGAAGAAGGTAAATGTTTTGGAATGGACCAGCCAGAGCCCAAACCTGAATCCAATTAAACATCTGTGGGGTGATCTGAAGAGGGCTGTGTGCAGGAGATATCCTCACAATATAACAGATTTGGAGTGCTTTTGCAAAGAAGAGTGGGAAAATATTGTCACGTCAAGATGTTCCATGATAATAAACTCCTACCCAAAAAGACTGATTGCTGTAATAAAATCAACAAAGTATTAGTTTAAAGGTGTGCACACCTATGCAACCAGGTTATTGTGAGTTTTTTATTTTTTATTTTTCCCCCTCAACAATTTGATTTTGTTTTGCAATTGATTTTTCACATTATAGGTCACATTAAAGGTGGAAAGAGTTCTGGCATGATTTATCTTTGTCTCATTCTTTAACATCACAAGAACCTGGCATTTTAGACTTTTTACATCCACTGTACATGCTCAGTGCTTCATCCAGTCTAAACAGTACAGAGATGTATATACTGATGACCTAGAGGTGCTTGGACTATTTATGTGCATGTACATGAAATTAGACTAATTTGTAGTAGGAGATGTAATATCTGGCAGGCCTCTCTGACCCTGAATGTAAACCTTATTGCATCGCTGATAGGATGCATGTGGTAGCCAATGTTTGAAATGCAGCCAATATTTATAATAAATTATCATCTTCTCTAAACATAGTTGTAAACATAGTTGATAATACATCACTAAACATAACTTTCAAAAATGAAATATATTTAAAACAGAAATGGACTGGCAATGATCATTCAATGTTTTTATTGTAAAAACAGCACATGGTTTGGGCTGTAGCCCTTCTCAAGTGTCAGTACATAAAATACATTTTGAATGTGAATAAACTGAGCAATGATCGTTTGTCATGAAACAGAATTGCGTTGTTGGTTTTTGTGGACCTTTAATTAATACTGGCCAGTTAGTGACATTGGCCTCAAACAGGTCGGATTTTTCTCATGGTCAATAAGACAGTAAATTTTATAGGTGGTTTTACAGGAGTCCAGCAGAGAAATACACACTTTCATGCTAGTGTTACAGAATGAGGGCACCTGGTAACTTTCTTCTTACGAAATTGTCCCCAGCCACATAAATAGGAAAACAGTCTTTTTGAATGATTAAGGATGCAAAAGCTAGCCTAAGTCTATTTTAACGCTTCATTCATTAATTGTGAGTTTTCTGATATAGACTAAGAAGCACTCATTAGGTTTAGAGGAAACATGCTTTTGACGTCAGCAAAAAATATTTTTTTACGATGAGGATGTTGGTTTCTATGCCTCAGTAGGCTCATTGGCAGATACACTAGATATGTTAAAATATATTGTATACTCTTTTAGCTAACAGAAGTATTGAACTGCAGTTTCACAGGCCAATCCTAATGTGACATTAGGGGGGCATTTTGGGGGGATTTTCATGATTGAACACAATACAATGTGACTCATCATTACTATTAAAAGGCTGAGTATTACCAATGGTGGAACTGTTCATCTCACATTTACAGATCAAATCGTCATCATTTATTGTACATCCTGCAGCAACCATGGCTACATCAGTTTTTTTAAGTGTGACTATGCATGTCCATTCACTCCACCTCCTTGTGATTTTCCCTTATCTTCTGTCAAGGTTCGGGACATAATAATAGTAGTATTTATTTTTACTGTAAAGTAGAGAAAAGAGCTGTTAGCTTCAACTTGTCTGCAATATGCAATTAATGGCACAAACAGGACAATAGATCAGGAGCATCACCAATACATGCTTGTGTTTTTCTTGTGTGAACATATTTTTATTTGAGGTATTATTTTTATTATAATTATTTGATTATGCCCTTGTCTATAGTGTATCTCACTGACATGCTCTCAATCTTAGCTCAGGTAAGATAGTCTCATCTTCCCATCTCTCACCAGTTGAAAATATTTTTTTTAGAACTGTCCCTTTTACTGTCAGTGTCAATGTCTACAAATCCTACCTATGCAAAGATCAACTGGCTACGACCAATATTCCTTCGATTAAGCATCCCCAGCTCTTTTTGCTTTTCTGCTGCTGCCACAGCTACACAGCAGGCAAGAGTAATACTTTTTGGGAAGCCATGTTTTATATTATCCTTGGCATCCTTTTATTTGATACTGGTTGGAGAAGCTATTTAGTGTAGCACACTGTCATTATTGTGATACTTGAATTGGGCTTTTATGTTTATTTTCATGATAAAATGTTGCTATTTTTCGATATACAATGCCCACGGGAGCTTTCTTTTTAGTGCATACAATACCATGAAATATATTTAAAGTGCAATAGATCCATTAGACTTTACTTTTTTCTTGCTGTTTTACAGGCTTTTTTTGCACTATTGCAGTGCATATGAATTTCAATAGTATGCTGTATTTTCTATTAGTTTTTTTTTTATTATCTAGCATAAGGTTGAGAGGTTACTCTATTTTGGATGTTGTTGTTGTTGTTGTTGTAGAGAATTGGACCCAAAACTAAAGAGCTAGCAATCTACAGAATAGGATCCAAATGAAACCAAAGAGCTAGGACCCAAATTAAAACCATTGCTAGCTATTTAGTTTCATCCTGGTAATTTTTTTTAGATTCTAGGTGGATTGATTTTATTAGGTTGTGCTCCTCTTCCTTGATGAAGTGTAGATTACCTGGTACATATTTGGTGGGTTTTTTTTTTAAAAAAAACACTGATTGGCAGAGCTCCAGCTGTTGGGGGGGAGGGGTACAACTCCATCATCCCCAGCCAGCTAACATGGATGAGAGGGGAGGAGTTGTAGTCCACAATAGCTGGAGATACAACAATTGACTGTTGTGGTCTACAGGATCACTGAAAGAACAATAGTATAGGTAAATGGTGAATTGTACTGGAGACCCTATTGTCTAGCTCAGATTATTAACCAGGTACTTGTTTTATAATATTTTTTTTTACATTAGCAGTGCACTCTAGAGGTCAGATTCCAATTAGTTATTCCTATACATTGTATTTGAGAGGAAAATCAGTGACAAACAGTTCTCCATAGAATGCAGAGTCATGTAGAACTTTCAGGAAGTAATCACACTGTAATTCACTTCATGACAATTTAAAATAACAGTTGTGGGAGCCCGGAGTACCCTTATCTTGCTTAGCAGGAAAAACTCTATAACATATCTATATATATCTATATATCTATATCTATCTATCTATATATATATATATATATATATATATATATATATATATATAGTTTACTGTTAGTTTAAAAGCAAATTGGAATATTTCTGGAGCAAATCAGTTCCCCATAGGAGAGATATAAATATTCCCATTTGGGGCTTTTTACCCCTTTTAACCCCTTGAATGCTAGAAAAGATTCCAGTGCATTGTGTTGGAGTCCTGTCTAGCATTTACACATTAAATGTCTGATTTAAATCAATGAAATTTTAGCAACTTTTATATCTCCTGTGTTGGATTTTTGCACACTCCTTTATCATAGGGGCATCATGTGTTTTTTGTTAACAATGGCATGCCCAGAATTAATCCACTTATCTTTTTTTTTCATATATTTATTACTCCACATATATACAGCTCTAGAATATACTGGTGCATTATAATTAAAATGAAATGATTAAACATTTGAGTGTCAGATGGGTGCCCACTATATTACTTTTACAGTGCACTGGGCACCCCCTCTGGCTCTCAAAAAGAAAATATATTATATAATACTAGTTGAAGAGCCTGTTACACAGGCCACGGTGCCACTGCCAGCTGGTCGAGGGGCAGTCATGCACAGTAGAGACTGCCCACGCCATGGCTGATACAGTGCCAGCCGGTCGCGGTGCAGTCATGCTCAGCAGAGACTGCCCACGCCACGGCTGATACAGAGCTGCACACTCCTTCAGAGAGCCCTGCTCTGTATCAGCCTCATCACTGGCAGTCTCTACTGTGCATGACTGCATCGTTACACAAGTTTTATCAAATTATTATATAGGATATTCCTGTTCTTTTTGAGTGACAAAAGGGTATCTGATCCACTTCTTCACAACCTGTCCAGCACTTAAAAAGTTAATAAACTGGCGAAAGAAAAGTGTTCATACTTTTCTAATCTTTATATTTTATTGTGCAACTTAATTTTACACAATGCACGCAATCCTTAAGGGCATATTTAACAATTGCACTGCACAGCAATACTTTAATTAGATCCTTAATGCAGTATTTTTCCCTGTGCCAAAACATTATACACAGTTATTATATTTACCAAAATAATGCTTGCTCCTAAGTTTTGTGCCAGCTTAATGCAGTAACAAAAAAGTAATTATCAATAAGTGATATTAACTTTACAAGGCAGTTAGAACTCTCTTGTTGCTGCACTTTGTAATCTTCTCTGGATATAATATTCATGATCACACACACAGTATTCACATGCACGATACACACCCTACACATACAAAACAGCACACACACTCACAATACACACACAAAATAGACACACAATAATACACACACACAATGCACACACAAAACAATACACACACACACACACACACAATGTACACACACAAACACGTACACAAACACACACAATACAATACACACTCACATACACATACACACAAACTTAGTGCTGGAGAGTTGTGTAATGCATTACTTTGCAATGTATTGCCCATCTTTTTGTAGCTAAAAGTGTTAAACATTGAAAATTCAACAAGTCAGTCATTAAGAACATTGCTTCCTTTCTGTATTAACCTAGATGTCATAGGAATATAGTCCTACACATAAATCCACTTATAATTTTTTTGTGCCAGGCATGTCTCCAGTGCATTGGGTTTCAGTGCAGTGGATAACACACATTATGGCTTATCCTGTTTAGGGTGTCTTCTGCAGTGTCTGTCTTCATAACACATTTTCTTTATAAAATATTCTGCATTTATCTAGTCACACATACAACTGCATATGACTTTAGTTTTGTTTTTTAAATGTGTTTTATTAACCACACTGGCAAATCTGTGTCAATATTGCTAATGCAATATAATTCCTTATAACAATGGTTGCAAAACTGTAATCTGTGGAACACCAGACATCCATGAATAAGTAATTGTGAAGTAGGCGGTGGCAGCAGACAGTGAAGCAGATGTACTGAGAAGAACTTGAGTAGCAAAACATGTGCACTATAGAAAACAAATAAACATTCCCATTAATTTAAATGACACTTTTAAAGGGGCAGAATAGGACTACAAAACTGTCAGCACTGTGTTTCTAAGTGGCAAAAATGGGAAGGTTAGAAAGCTTCCATGAGCACAGAGTAAGGCACTGATGTGGCCCAACTGTGCAGATCTTTACAGAAAACTGGGATAGAGAGGTGAACTATACACTTTGGTACATCTGGTCCAATAGCTCTTAGCAGTGGTTTAAAATGGTCTTGTATTGACTATATACTGCCCCTTTAACCCACTGAATACTCCAGCTCTTTTGCATTCAAGGGGTTAAGGGCACCACATAAATCAAAATTTGGATAATGTTTATTTTTTTCACTAGGGTGCAGTTGGTTTGCTCTAGAATCATGTCAGTACTACCTAGTACATCATCCTTAATGTATATAGCCGTTTCTTAGAAATATGGCTCAAAGTACGAATATATGAATAGCCTCACCCACCATTCCACATATCCACATCCTCAGGCAAAAAAAACTGGCAACCATGTATGAAATGCAAAGTGCATCAGTAACATTAGTACAATCAGTAGAACATTGCATCATTACACATGAAAGAAAAAAAAAGAAAAAAAGATAACCCTGCTGAACAAGCACTCAAGAAAAGGTCTAATGCTCCCAATATAAAAATGAGCCAAAAACAATGCAAATGACAGCTGTACCTTTATTAAAACCCAAAAAATACCACAAGAAGGAAAGATAATAGGCAATATCTATAATTGCCCGATCTATCTATTAGAATCCCAAAAGGCAATTAATCACATGCAGCATTCATGGATAGAACACTGATATTGTTCTAATAGAAATGAAATATGACAGCTGGTACAAACCTAATGAGAGCAGACATGTAATACCTCTATATTGCTCTCACCAAAATTTGACAACTACAGCTCCAAATCTAAATCCAAAAAATATATATATATTTACCGGCGCTGTTCCGGCTTGCCACCTAATCTCTCTTAACCTCTAGAGTCTCACTAAATATATACGAGTATACCGGGGCTATTCCGGCTTGCCATCTAAGCTCCCTCAGTATCAAAGATCCAAAATATATATATATATTTACCGGGGCTGTCCCAAAAGGCAATTAATCACATGCAGCATTAATTGATAGAATTCTAATAGAAATGAAATATGACAGCTGGTACAAAGCTAATGAGAGCAATTATAGATATTGCCTATTATCTTTCCTACTTGTGGTATTTTTTGGGTTTTAATAAAGGCACAGTTGTCATTTGCATTGTTTTTGGCTCATTTTTATATTGAAGAATAAAAGTTAAGTTTTATTTTTATAGTCCAACCAACACATAGGGAGCATTAGACCTTTTCTTGAGAGCTTGTTCAGCAGGGTTATCTTTTTTTCTTTTTTTTTCTTTCAATTATACATATCCCCTGTAGCACCAAGGCGGTTCTATGCTCCTATCTTGTGTTTTGTAGTATTCTTTTGGTTTTTTGAGGTGTGCATGAGGATTTTGTGTATATTATCATTACACACGAATGCAACATTCAGCCAGCATAACACTGGTATATAAGACAATCAGGGCTAGATTTAAAGGCAGCCGTTAGTAAAAAAAATCACCAATGGGTGCGTTAGGTGTCATGTAGCAAATCAAAGATCCGTTTAAAGAACAGCTAATGGCAGTTTCACAATCCTTATGGCCGATACACTTACGTGCATTCAGACGCATTGAACAACATACCCCAGAGCTATTCAAAGGCTTGTGGTACTGGTAACGGCTGAAAAAAAGACACACCTAATGGCAAAAAGTTAAGACCCACTTTTCATAGCCGTTAGACACTTAACGGGCAAAACAAAACACCAGTTACATAGGAAAATACACAAAATGCTTACCGCACAAGCATGTAAATGGAAAAATTAACCCGTGTAATGCCAAGACAACACAAAACATGGACACACAACAACAAGCAACACCACAGGGACAACGACACCCAATAAAACAACAACACAACATGACACGGAACAATGGGGGTTATCACACAAAGCGGACACCTGCAAATAAAAGCTCACCTGTGCAATATCAACATGCGACCTGCACCCCACAACTGCACACCTGCAAATGGCACACACATAACAAGTACAACACACCACATCTTATAACACACACACACCTGCAAACACTTACCTGGACAAAAACAACTCTCCATTGGTCAGCACTCACCTCATCACCACACCTACACAACGCCCTATCAAGTACTTAAAGGGACAACTCAACACACTCACTTGTGGCTTGTTTTCCACTCAGGGAGGGAGAGAGAGAGAGAGAGACAGAGAGAGATAGAGAGAGCAAACAGTATGTTGGGTTACATATTGTTGCGAAGACTGCGGAGAAGGCGTGCAAGGGAGAGAGCTAGGGAACATCAACAACCTCCAAGCACGCCTGATCAACAGCCTTCACCTGTTGCAAGTGAGGAGGCTCTGGCTCAGCAGCCACACAGGAGTCCATCCCCACCTGGAGGGCAGAGGATGTATAGACGAACACCAAGGCCCAGGGTATACCGCCCAATGGTCACCCTCTTTGGAATGACTGATGATGAGGTCATTGATCGCTACAGGTTGAGGCCTGACAGCATCATTGCCTTGTATGAGGTCATCAAAGATCAAGTGGATCCCATCTACATCCACAACCATGCCCTAACTGGCCTGCAGAAGCTACTGTGTGAAGAAATAATAGAAATAAAAGGGAGCGCTCATTGTGTAGAGGCACTATTAGGTATGGATAAAAGATAAAACACCTGTGGTAATAGATAAAAAAAATATAACTATATAATCCTGAACAGACGGTGGATGGCAGAATAAAGCATGTAATATAGCACAGTCAATAAATATACCAACATAAAGTGAGGGAAATGGTAAAGGATGGAACCTGGTAGGTAAGATAGTTCATACAGATCAAACAGTTCCAATAAGGATGATCCGCAAGAAAAGGAAACGTGACCTGTTCAGAAAATAGTTCATATGAAAAAGACAGTTCCAATGGGGATGATCAATGATGGATGATGATATGAGTAGAGATGAAGATGAGTGTGGAGACAATGGAATGAAGGATGACAATAATGAATGAATGGTGTATTCTCCTATGGCTGTGACCTCTCTAATCTTCCGTGCTGCTGTCAGATGCTCGGAGTCTCCTCGAGCCAGTACATGTAGAAACAGAAAAAAGGAAGGGAAGACAGCGCCCCAGAAATCTAAGAGTAGTCCGTTACATAAAAGAATAAAATATATTCAAGCAGTAATAGGCCAATATCTTTAATAAAAGAAATTAAAATAGGTAAAATATATATATGTCAAATAAAATGATTGACAGAGTATGACCAATACAGAATCAAAAAAGAAATAACATCATATATAGTGTTGAGCGAGCACCACGATGCTCGGGTGCTCGGGTGCACTGACCGAGCACCCCCTGAGGCTCGAGTGCTCGGCCGAGCACCCGAGCCCCATTGGAATGAATGGGGCAACACCAGGCACCCCCTGCTCTGATGAGGGGAGGGTGCCTGGTCAATGCCCCCTTCATCTCCGCTATGCCCCCTTCATCTCAGAATGCCCCCTTCAGCTCCGCAATGTCCCCCTTCAGCTCCGCTATGCCCCTCTTCCACAATGTGCCCCTTCATCTCCGCTATGCCCCTCTTCCACAATGTGCCCCTTCATCTCCGCTATGCCCCTCTTCCACAATGTCCCCCTTCATCTCCTCTATGCCATAGAGGAGATGAAGGGGGACATTGTGGAAGAGGGGCATAGCGGAGATGAAGGGGCACATTGTGGAAGAGGGGCATAGCGGAGATGAAGGGGCACATTGTGGAAGACAGGCATAGCGGAGATGAAGGGGGACATTGTGGAAGAGGGGCATAGAGTCTATGCCCCTCTTCCACAATGTCCCCCTTCATCTCCGCAATGCCCCCTTCATCTCCGCAATGCCCCCGTACCTCCAGTCCCTGGTGGTCCAGCGGAGCTTCTTCGGATCTGTGCCTCTTCCGGCACAGATCCCCGCTACCCGAACATGTCGGGCGAGCACATGGCGGTACTCGACGAGTACCGCCATGTGCCGAGCAGAGCGATGCTCGAGCCGATCCGAGCATCGGCCGAGCACGCTCGCTCATCACTAATCATATAGTAAATGGACTGTCAGGATCTGTATGACAAATAAAGTAGAAGGTGTGAATACAAGAGTGATCCGTAAATAATGAGTGATCTAGGGTCCTAGTAGACACACGGATTGGTCTGGTGTATATACAGAAAGGGACTACTGAGTGTGAAACTGAAGGATATGTTGCGAGTATAAACCAAAATCGGAAATGGCAACAAAGTATAAAGATCAGTAAAGTCCGGGGATGTGAACTCCCCCTGTAATGAAATGCTCACAAGAGCAATACTTGAGTTACAGCGTATAATAGTATGGTAATCTGCTCACCAGATCCTTGCTTGTGTAGTTGCACCTCAGATACCCGACAGTCGGCTCGTGGTTCTGTTGGTCTGGACGATCCCGGTGTTTGCCGCTCTCTCTGTCACTCACTGCGTTCGTTCGAATATCAGGAACAGGGTGTATGAAAAGTCTTTAGACACACAGTCTTTCCGTCAGTTTGATCTGGGGGTACAGTTCGGTCTTATGGAATAGTTATTACTTCAACGCGTTTCGGAGCTAACCGCTCCTTCATCAGGAAGAAAAAAATATATATATATGTATATAGTACTGAGAAAGCGCCAAGAAAGCGCATCCGTTATTTAAACTGGAAATGACCAATTGGAGAGGGGGTCAGTAGGTCACTGACCCTCAATTTAAATAAGTCTAATGAAACATAGAATTAAATGAACAGAAATAAATTATCATAATGGCATACGTGACATAGACATTGATAAAAGGACATTCGCAGAAAGAAATATATGTTATCTAGATTTGCGGGAATCAAAACTGGACACCCAAAAGAGAGGGAGTCTCGCAAGAAAAATAGGAATACATACAGATCTGGGGATGAGTGGAAATGCAGACACATATTGGCGGTAGACATAAGGAATATATTAGTGTATATACATTCCCACACATCACCAGATATCTCGATGCACTTCCATGTATATGTGTATTGCTAACTATAGTCCCCAATGGAGATGTACAAAAAAGGAGTGAAGGTACAGACATTGTATGTAAGCCAAACTGGATGAACTAAATAAAAAATATATATATGAATATGAATGTATGGAGTACCAGATGGGACTGTGGATCTAAGCAATAACTGGCGGTTATATTTAAAATAAAAAAACATTAGAGACACCATAGATCCAATTCTTCGTTAAGTCCCTCAGGTGCAAGGGTATGCATTTTAAAGATCCAGTAACTTTCTTGTCGGGCCAGTTATTTAAATCTATCCCCTCCTCTATAGGTGGGGTTGATTTTTTTCTGTACCCATAATTCTGATATCCTCAATAGATTTAAATGACGGACAGTCATTACAGTGTCTGGAAACTGAATGTTTTCGGTTGTTCTTCATGATATTAGTTTTATGTTCAAGGAATCTCTTCTTCATATGTCTAATTGTTCTCCCTATGTATTGTATGCCACATGTACATTCCAAGAGATAGATTACGTAATTACTATTACAGTTGATGAATTGCTTGACAGAAAATGTTTCGCCAGTAGTATAGGACTTAAAGGTCATAGTCTTATTTTGGATAAAGTTACATGTGGTACATAGGGAATGGCCACATCTAAAATTTCCTTTTATCTGATCTCCATTACTGGGGTGGATGATAATATCTCCTATTTTGTGAGAGTTATTAATTGTTGAAGGTGCTAGTTTTGTTTTCAAATCTGGTGCTTTTCGGTAAATAAATTTAGGTTGTTTTGGGAGAATGTTTCTGATTGTTTTGTCTCCTTCTAGTATTTTCCAATTTTGTTTAATAATATTTTCAATTTTTCTGGAAAAATTTCGGAATATCTGGTGATGAAAGCTATATTGAATTCTTGGGAAGCTATAGTACATTCTTGTAGGGATGTCCCTTCTTTCTTTTTTTGGGGGGATAATAATTTCTTCCTGGGCACCTTTTTTGCTCGTTCTAATGCTCTACAGATATTTGTCTTGTTATAGCCTTTAGTATGAAAGCGTTCTTCTAATAAGGCTGCTTGAGAAAAGAAATCATGTTCTTCTGTGCAGTTCCTTTTGAGACGTAGGAACTGTCCGTACGGAATATTCGATAACCATGTGGGGTGATGCCCACTAGTAGCCTCAATGTAACCATTTACATCTACTGGCTTTTGGTATGTACGAGTACAGATCTTCCCTTCTGATCCACATGCAATTTCTAGGTCAAGAAAAATAACAGATGTTGGACTAGCAGTGTATGTGAAGATGAGTCCTAAGTCATTGTTATTAATATTAGTAAAAAATTCTTGTAGTTTGGATGGTCCACTTTTCCAAATAAGTAACAGATCCTCTATATAGCGAGCATATAAGATGATATCTTGTTGATGGTTTTTCCAGATGTGGGTTTCCTCCCAAACACCCATAAAGATATTGGCATAGGATGGAGCAAAGCGAGTTCCCATTTCTGTCCCCCTTGTCTGTAAATAATGAATATTTCCAAACATGAAATGATTGTGCTGTAATATAAAATCAATACTATTAAGAATAAATATGATCTGTTCCTCCCTCACTTCTTTGTCCCTTCTGAGAATTGTTTCGACTGCTTGTAATCCAGATTGATGTTGAATGATGGTGTACAATGAGGTTACATCACAACTAACCCATATGTAACTGGATTCCCATTTTATATCTCCTAATTTTCTAAGGATGTCAGTGGAATCTTTAGTATATGATGGGAGACATTGTACATAGGGTTGTAAAAAATGATCGATATATTGTGATAAATTGCTGGTCAGTGAGTTTATTCCCGAAATAATGGGACGAACAGGTGGGTTATTAAGATTCTTATGAATTTTAGGTAAATGGTAGAAGATAGGGATGACTGGGTGTTGGACAGTGAGAAATTGAAAGTCTTTGTTATTGAGGATACCACATTTATGTGCTCCCAAAATGAGTTCATTATATTCTTCATGAAACTGATGGGCAGGGTTATAAGATAAAGTCTTGTAGAAGGTACCATCTCCCAAGATTCTGTTGGCCTCTTTGATGTAGTCTTCCTTATTTTGAATAACCAGACCCCCTCCCTTGTCCGCCTCCCTAAAAACAAGGGAATTGTTCTCCATAAGGGATTTTAAACTGCTTTTCTCTTGTCGTGTTAAATACTGTTTAATCTTAATGGGTTTTTCAAACAACTTACGGATATCTCTAGTCACTGTATCTGAGAAAGCCTCGATATGTGGACCTCTGATGTGTAAGGGATTAAATTTTGATGGAGGTTTTAAATTTGTATGTTTAAATATTGGTACTGTAGAGATAGTAGTATCAGAAATTGTCGATTGGGAGTTATCGTCACTTAATTCTATTAATATTTCTAGGAGATCCTCATCTTTATTATATTCTTGTTTCAAATCTGCTTTTTCTTTTTCTTTTTCATAAAATTTCTTTAAAGTTAGTTTTCTTACAAATTTCTGGGTATCCACAAAAAGATCAAATTAATTCGGAAATGAGCTGGGTGCAAATTTCAAACCTTTTTTAAGAAGTGAAATATCATTCATAGACAGGACATATGAGGATAAGTTGAATATGCCTATGGTTCTATTTTCGTCTGGCTCTGGTTCCTCCTTTTCTTTTCTCTTGTTTCTGAGTCCACCTCTTCTACCTCGTCGGACCTTTTGCGTCTTTGTGAGTTTCTCTGTAGATGGTTCTCCTCTTTGTTCCATTCTTTTCTCAACCAAGTTTGTAGGGGTGTTTTCTATCTCTGGCATAAAAAATGTGGTTGATACTGTATAGTATTGTCCTTAGGTCTCGCACCTTGTCTTATATATGGTGTTTCTTTCTATTTGTCCCTAGTTTCTTTCATCCTAAGTGCATCTTGGTTTGGAATAGGAGACTTGCAGGCAGACATCTCTGATGGCTTTATTCTCATCAGTTTCCTGGGTTTGGGTATGGGAGGAATTTTGTTTGGTGCAGTTCCTATGGTATTTGCTGTTAATTGATTTTCACTTCTTATATTATTATCATTTGTCACTGGGTTCGATGTTGCTTCTTCATTATTAGTGTTAGTTGAATCCCTAAGGGGATCATTAGTCTCAGGTCCATTAATACAGCTCTTACTCTTAATGGGAATGTTAGTGATATTTTGGTTGTTTCTACTAGAAGCTTGCTGGTTGAGGTTTGGGATATAAGTATTTCTAAAATTATGTTTGGAAGGGTCCCTTCTGGACCCTAATTGATTATGTCGTGGATGATGTTGTACTCCATGATCACGGATAGAGGTCCTATAGGTATTAGAGTCCTTATTATTATTGTTGTTAGATCTCCATTGGCGGATGTGACCTGTGGTATAATCGTTATTGTCTCTATCCAATTTTCGCTGTTTTCTATCAATCAGATCTTGTTCAAATTTCATAACCCTTTCATTAGTGTGTTTATCCAAGTTGTTGAAGTGGGTATTTGTCCTATGGGATTCCAAGTTCGTTCGTGCTGCTTCGATTTTGTCCATAGTATTATTTAGTTGAATTTCTTTGAAATTAATAATTAGTTTCATGAGGTCAAATGAACATTTATCTAGTATACTGTTCCAATTCCCATAGAACTCAGAATTTTTATGTCCAAAAGCTGGTTCCTTAATTATACGTAATCCTCTTGGTATTTGTTTTTTGTCAATATATTTTTGTAGTGTTACAATCTCCCACCACTGCGCCATTTCAGTGTTCAGTAATTTTTCCAATTCGAAAAATAATTTTTTAATATCTTTATCAGGATTGTTTCTATGAGGACCTCCAATACCGATATCTTTTTGAGATGTTGAGGGTTTTTCTTTAAAGAAGGAGGTTACTAGTTCCTCTCTTCGGTCTTTTCTATTTAAAGAGTATAGCATGTCGTGTATGTGTTACTCGTATGAGTTATAGATAAAAAGGTAGTGGGATAAACAGGTATGGGTATTTGGTAAATGAATACCTATTAGCCCAAAACACAGGAGACTGCTACCAGTAAGAGAACTCCCACTTGACTAGTGTAGTATATAGGAAAAAATAATAGAAATAAAAGGGAGCGCTCACTGTGTAGAGGCACTATTAGGTATGGATAAAAGATAAAACACCTGTGGTAATAGATAAAAAAAAAATATAACTATATAATCCTGAACAGACGGTGGATGGCAGAATAAACTATGTAATATAGCACAGTCAATAAATATACCAACATAAAGTGAGGGAAAAGGTAAAGGATGGAACCTGGTAGGTAAGATAGTTCATACAGATCAAGCAGTTCCAATAAGGATGATCCGCAAGAAAAGGAAACGTGACCTGTTCAGAAAATAGTTCATATGAAAAAGACAGTTCCAATGGGGATGATCAATGATGGATGATGATATGAGTAGAGATGAGTGTGGAGACAATGGAATGAAGGATGACAATAATGAATGAATGGTGTATTCTCGTATGGCTGTGACCTCTCTAATCTTCCATGCTGCTGTCAGATGCTCGGAGTCTCCTCGAGCCAGTACATGTAGAAACAGAAAAAAGGAAGGGAAGACAGCGCCCCAGAAATCTAACAGTAGTCCGTTACATAAAATAATAAAATATATTCAAGCAGTAATAGGCCAATATCTTTAATAAAAGAAATTAAAATAGGTAAAATATATATATGTCAAATAAAATGATTGACAGAGTATGACCAATACAGAATCAAAAAAGAAATAACATCATATAGTAAATGGACTGTCAGGATCTGTATGACAAATAAAGTAGAAGGTGTGAATACAAGAGTGATCCGTAAATAATGAGTGATCTAGGGTCCTAGTAGACACACGGATTGGTCTGGTGTATATACAGAAAGGGACTACTGAGTGTGAAACTGAAGGATATGTTGCGAGTATAAACCGAAATCGGAAATGGCAACAAAGTATAAAGATCAGTAAAGTCCGGGGATGTGAACTCCCCCTGTAATGAAATGCTCACCAGAGCAATACTTGAGTTACAGCGCATAATAGTATGGTAATCTGCTCACCAGATCCTTGCTTGTGTAGTTGCACCTCAGATACCCGACAGTCGGCTCGTGGTTCTGTTGGTCTGGACGATCCCGGTGAGGCATGCCCAGGGGAGGCATGCCCAGGGTCATGGGTGCTATAGATTGCACCCATGTCCGGATTAAGCCCCCAGCACGTGACGCACAGCTATTCATCAACAGGAAGAACTTCCACTCCATCAACGTCCAGATGTTGTGTGACAGCAACATGAGGATCATGAATGTCTGTGCAAAATATCCTGGCAGCTCACATGATGCATACATTCTCCAAAACTCCTCAGTCCACAGAGATTTTGAGAATGGAACCTTTACAGGGGGATGGCTTGTGGGTGAGTTCACAGAACAAAATCACACCACATACACAGGCGTACACACCACGCTGCTCAGCATGCACCTAACCCACAGCTACTATGTCCACCACACAAAACATCATTCACACAGCATGTGCTCCCTGTCTCACCATGTCACTGACATTACACAGGTGATGCTGGCTATGGATGCAAGTCCTGGCTACTGACCCTAGTGGCTAGTCCCCAAACACATGCCCAGGAAAGGTACAACCAGGCTCATGCCAGAACGAGGAATGCTATTGAATGGACATTTGGGCTCCTTAAGTCAAGATTTCGATGTCTGGACCACTCTGGGGTTGCACTGCAGTATGCACCTGCTAAGGTGTGTGACATCATTGTGGCATGCACAATACTGCACAACATCGCAGTGGACACCAGGCTGCTGGATCACATCCCGGACCCCCCATACATGAAGTGGCCATGGACATCGGCCATGTTGAGGAGACCCTGAGAGGGACACCGATCAGAGACAGGCTCATCACGGAATACTTCACCTGTGCGTATAACACACGCATGCAAACAATCCATGCAAGTCCCCCATCAGTCCTGTGACACTAACCACACTGCACATTTTGTTCTGTATCACCCCACAGGAACAGTGACACAGCATTGCACTGGCAGTGGACGTGGCAAATTTTGTGTGTGGATTCAAAAACCATCCTCCATTCCACTCTCCACGTTGACATACAGACCCCCAGGATATCACGCACACCCCCAGGAGAAACAAGGTACAACATATTACCCATGTTCATCACCTTACAGGGTTTGATTGACAGCAACTAACTGGATATGCCATGATCGTAGCCTGAGCAACCATGCTAGCCCAGTAGCGAAAGAGTATTATCTAATGATATGCATTGGATAATACTCAGGCACATCAGGGGTTAAAGGGGCATTGGACTCAATATGGGACCTGTACTGTGCTAGAGCTGAGAAGAGCAGCACAGGGGTGGATGTACAGTGGTATGGTCACACAATGTAGAGGTCATGAGACGTAGATCAGATTACCAGGGACTCCATGCTGACCTGTGAGTGTGCAGACCAATGTGCCCCCGACATGAATACACACATCAACAAATATGTCCTAACAGTTCCATGGAACAAATGACATTGGGCTGCCACTGTCACTTTCACAGTGGCAGCACAATGTCATTACCTCCATGGAGCTCTCAGAACACTTGTTAATGTATGTATACATGTCAGGGGCACATATCCATAGGGCTGGTGCACATGTCCTTAGTTCCCCACAGAACTGGTTACAGATGAGTACACAACACATTGTCAAGCAATGGTTTGTGTACTCACCTGTAACCATGGCAATTGAGGGGATTAAAAAGACTAAATTGTTGTTGCTTGATGATCAGTTCAGGTCTACTGCTCCAAATCCTGTCCTTTTGTCCCACAGGCATCCGTAACATGATCCATCCTTGAACTGAAGATCTTCCATGTGACTGGATTGATGTCTTGACAACACCTTCATGAAGATCACCCCTTGCTGTTTATGGTGATGTTGCTGGTGATGCAATATTTGACCTGAGGTTCACACAAACCTCTAGTGGAACATTCTCATATAGACACAGAAAACACTAATTCTTGAGTGTTATAACCTGTACAGTTAGGATGCTCAGCTACAGAGTTGTCAAACCTTGTGGACAACACATGAGCAGGGCAGCAGTGTTACTGAAGTAGTACAATTTAGTTTCAAAGTACATTTAGTGTTCTCATACAGGTGTTAAATGCATATAGGCAATACACACAGAAAACACATGTACATTCTAATGTACTTTGAGACACAATAAAGATGAACCATCACCATTCTATCTGAGTCTGTAGGAGGATATATTTGAGAACACGTTTGTCAATGCGTAACCACACCCAGGAAAGAGTATCCCCCATACATGGAAAGGCATCACCCACATCACAGTAGTCCACCACTTGTTTGCCAGTGAGTGGACTCTGTGATGTATCCATGCAAACAGATGATGGTGGCAGTGATGCACCAATGTGTTGTGGGAGTGATAAAGAGGTGATACAGGGGACATACTTCCACAGTGAATACCTGTCCACAGTATCTGTATTGCTCAGTATAATCAATGTTCTGAGATTTTGCTCCACTTTGACATATCTCAGTACATGGGCTATATCAACAAACAACCAGACTAATTGGACATGTGTTATCACTGGTGAAGTCTGTTACACCCTTAGGGAAACAGCAACTCAACTTACTGGAGACCCCAATGCTCACCCCAGGATATCAATGTGTGTGCTACACATTGAAATCCTAGGTTACAAACATTGGCTTCCCCAGTAAGTCAGATGCACAATGAGTGTGTGAATCCAAGACAATATTGATACATGTCCCATTTATCTGTCCTGCGTGTAATGTCCCTGCTAAGTCACAGAGCTGTTTGTCTGGTTATCCCATTAACCCACTGAGTACAAGAGTGGTCCCCAACGCATTTCTTTGCAATGCATTGCCTACCACTCTGGCACTCAAAGGGTTAAACACAACATATGATGTAGGCGAATGTTCAATGTTGTACCATTTATTGTGCTAAGGGGTATGTTTTGTTGTTCAAATTCAACACACAACATCGCCATATAACACAGTGGTGTAATATGGCTCCAGGGATGTATTACAAGTTGAATTTGTACAACGGTGTGTGTGTGTGTGAACCCATGTTGTAGCATCCCACTAACATTTCACCCAGGCAGAGGTTGTGTTCACTGCATTGTATGGCAATGCATTGGAGACAACCCTGCCACCCAATTCATAACTGAAGACACAACAGATCAGACTGGAATCCAAAAAAAAAGGTTTCTTTATTGAGGGGAAAATTAACAGGTTGGGCCTTTCATTTTTTCCTTTTTTTTCCTTTTTTTTCCGCTTAAACATCCTATATCAATTCAAGGACAACATATAAAGTCCGGAATTTTGTCTCTTCTAACATCAGGTGACATTCATCCATTGTTCTACAATTGTATATATTACATCTATAATGCCATATGGTACTTGATTAATTTTAGATATAGAGGAGATCTCCATAATATTATATCTATCTGTATATGTGCATATGTGTTTTTAATTATGTATTATAAGTATTATTATTCATTACATAGAGGCGCTTGCACTTTCCTTATTGTGCTTTTTTTGTTTTTCTACCTTATTCTGACAGAACTTAGGAAAGCAACATGTAGTTCCTCTATTGTTTTATTTATAAGCATATTGGGACTAGAGTTCTAGTGGCGCCAGTGTTTTCCAATATTAGTTTGTTTGTATATTTCAAAGACTGCGATTCTCCAGAAAGGCAGTAACATAAAATGTATACTTGTAAATGCTTGCAGTCTGACTCCTAAAATAAGGGAACTGGAACTTATTGTAGTGAATGAGCAGTATGGTTTTATACGGAAACATGATGGGATGATACGCATGACATGGACACTCAATCTTCAATCTCCATATCGTGAGAGTTAATACTTTCTGGGATGTGCTCACTGCCACCCCCCACTTATCTCATGTGCTTCACTATGTTTAATGTTAGATGTTTTATGGTGGCAGACCTGATTGCATTCAAGGCAAGTAAGGCAAGTCTCATCCACCTGTGGTCATCAGGCAAGTAAACAGAGAGGAAGGGAAGGGAAATAGGATGGAAGCGGTAAAAGAAGTTTTACACAAATAAGTATATATATATATATATATATATATATATATATACATATATATATATATCCATTTATTTCAAAACAATCTCAATTACATGTGATATTTCACCTGTTTTGAGTTCCTGTTTTATCCTCGTTCTATCCTTATGCCATGCATACCAAAACAAACATATTAATATAATCTATTTTAACCCTTCTATTTTTATACAGTTCTCCCTTTATCCCCACACTCATACACCTCACTTGCACCAAACATATAATCCTTCATGGATTTCTGCATACTTGTGCACTACCCTCTGAGTGCTGGTGGACATTGCTAAAAATAAGCTCATCCAGCTCCAGTAACCAGAGCTACATGCTCACCACAAACAACTCACTCATTTTGTATGTATTTTCTTACTTGCCTTGGGAAATGATATTGAAACTAATCCTAGTCCTCAAATTGCAAACCCTCAAGCTAACCATGGCCCTCAGACCACAACAATAAGCAACTTCACCTTTAAAAAAGGACTTTCTTCTGTCCATTGCAACATATGCAGTGTACTGCCCAAAATGGTTGAATTAAAAGTATGGTGTTATGCCTACAAACCAAAAATCCCTATTCTTACTGAATCCTGTCTGAGCCCTAAAATACCTGATTCTGCCACTGCCACCCACTCATGGTTTAGAAAAGACAAGACAAGGCAAGGAGGAAGCATAATCATATACACACATGAGTCTATAAACGCTGCCTTTTTAAATAACTCTTGTAACTCAACATTAGAATACAATGCTGGCAAAATTATTCTTCCCTCCACAAAACAAATTGCAACTATTGGCATCTACCAACCACCTAATAAGCCAGCACAGTCCGTCTCGAACATAGCCTGCCTCCTCAATGACATTGTCACTCAAAACAAGAAAGTGAGGAGACTTTAACCCCTTCCCGACAATGGACTTACCAGGTATGTCCCACAAAAACTGTCACTTAGTGACAAAGGACGTACCTGGTAAGTCCCGGAAGTCCAGGTCTCCGTGCGGCTGCAAGCCGTTCGGGGACTCCGGAATCGTTTAGCAAAAAAAAAAAAAATGTTAGCTGAGCGTTAAGGTGATAGCCGCATACGCACGCGGCTGTCACTAAGGGGTTAATGTTAATTGGTTGGACCACAGTAATGAAAGATTATGTTAATTGTTTAAGACATTGAATTCATTGTAACTAATCTCCTCCCCTACTTTCATAAGTAAAAAATAAATAACATCCAACTATACGGTGCTGAATTGGATCCGTTCATCCTGCCCAAGCAGATTTCAAGATTAATGCATACTGGCAAATGTTTTTGCAGATCAATTCATAGAGTACTGTATTCACAACGTAAAGCCAATAAAACCATGTCCCAAAGTAATACTTACTAAATCACTTAGGACATTTAATCTCCTGCCTTTCCTAAATGATCTAAGAAATTGCCCTCTGTATAGAATAAACTTAAGACCTGACCTAGACTCATCAATTTTAACTCTGATATCTTGCAGGTCTATAATACCCATGCCCCATTAAGGCCAGGGTAAGGGGGGATCTTTCCTGGGTCTCTGCTGGCCTACTTGAGTTATACAGTTTAAAGCCTTATGGGCAACATTTAAACAAATGGACTGTACTTATGATCACACTTCTTACAGACAAAATCAATATTTTAGTGACAACTTGAACAGTAGCATATCAAACCCAGCCAACTTTTGGAAGGCAATTAACAATATCTACAACCTTGCCTAACCATTTTAGCCCCTCAGTTATGTACTTATTCTAAATTGATATTAAGTCCTTTTTTGTCCCAATTTAGTTTGTTGAAAATTTCTAAACAAGTAGAAAATAGTTTTGAGGATATTGTGTCTCCTTATCAGACACATTCTCTATGTTGATCTGGACTTTATAAATTTTGGCCTTCATTGAAGCAGCTGCATTTTCATACATTAATTGGAGGATGTTGATGTAAGCTCTATTTATTTCATAGTTGATCAGGGCATCAATTATTGCTTGCTTTTTCACTGAGTCAAAGGTGTTTCATAGTCAGTGAAGGCTATGCATAATGGAAGGTTGTATTCATTATGCCACTCTATAATGTTTCTCTGTCTGGATATGGTCTATTGTACTGAAACTGCGCCTGAAATCTGCTTGTTCTTTAGGTTGTGCCCCAATAAGTATTGTGTCAATTCTTCTTGATAGTACCTTCCTTAAAACCCTGCAGACAACTGGCAATAGACTTATTTTTCGATAGTTTTTAGATCCTCCTTATCACCGTTTTTGTGCAGTAGCATGACTTCTGCATTTTCCCATGTTTCAGGCACTTTGCAGAGTAGTAGACATTTTTCATTAATTTTATTGCAGCTTCTACACCTTCCCTCAAAACTTCTGACACAGCATCAGCCTCTGGCACTGCATTCAGATGTTCTTCCACTCATTTTAGTATTTGTTGTTGAAGTTTTTCTTCTGTGCCATCTTTAATCTTTAATGCAAACATTTAGCTCCTACTTGTGGCCATCTTTCATTTCGCTTTCTTTAGCTCTTGATTTTCTTCTAGTGCTCCTTTGAGTGGCTCAAAATTGAACTTGCACATTTCTTCTTTTATGCTTTTCTACATATTCTACCCTGTTTCTAATATTACTGTTTTGCGTAATTTCTCATCACTTGTTCATCATGGGAACTGTTTCTTTTGATATTTGGTTGCTTATTCTTTTTTCACAGTAGGTGCAAGGGAGTAGACAGTGTCTAATAATCTCATTCAATTTTTAATTGTGGGTTGAAATGTCTGTGTCTAGAAGGTCTTGCATCATACTGAGTGATTGAACATTTTGGATTTTATCAATTCTTGCATTGCAATCTCTCATTATATATTTATAGTGGTAATTGTCCTGTTTGTAGAGTTCAATAAATCATCATAAAATTCTTCAACTTCATCATCACTGATGCTACTGGTAGAGGCATAAACTTAAATGATGTGAACATAGTAATTGGTTAATTTAGCACCGAAAGCAACTATTTTAGATACATATAATTATTTTTCTTTTACAACCAAGTCTTTCAGTCTTTTGTTAATCAAGAATTTGATTCATTCACAGCATACATCATTGGTTCCTTTATATTGTAGCCATTGTCCATCTTCTAATTTGACTAAATATTTTATGAGTCTCACATAAGCTGTTAATGTCCAAATTGATGTTATTCAGTTTTTTGAATTAGTTCCTCTAAGTGTGAAACTGTGCTCATTGATCAAATGTTAAGCAATCCAATATCTAAAGACCAAAATCAGCCTGCTAGAACCTGGTGATTTTTAGCACCCTCTTCCATTGAGCTGGTGTTCCTGCTGCAGCAGGGTGTAGCTCACAAACCTCCAGGGAATGCCCAAATGACAGTCCAGCTTCAAAATGCCACACAATTCCTCTTTGAACTAGAGAAACAGCCAAACCCAAACAAGTGTTTCTGCTTTATTCAGCATCATTGGTTAGATGCAGCTGATCCCTCTAAGCACCGTTGAGTAAGGAGTCCATGTCTGAATCCCCCGATTATTCTTAGGGTGACCAACTCCAAGAGCAATTTGCATGTGTAAATGTATAGGTCAGAGCTGCCCAACTAGGCTTGTGAACCTACAAGGGTATGCAAACAGCTCACTAAGAGGGTGTCCTATGCCTGGGGTGCAATCTCTTTTAACTCATATGTTCCATAATGGCAGTTTTTATGTATCCTAACTGGAGAAATGTGACCTACAACAAAACTATTTCATGTACTAACTAGCAGAGGAGCCAACTAGAGAAAAGGCCTTGCTGGACCTAATTTTCTGACACAGTTCTTAAATGGTATACCATATTTGGGTAAGGGAACATGTGGGCAGCAGTGACCACAATTTGGGATTCATTGTAATTTGTTACGAAAAACCTGTTAAGAAGGGTTCAACTAAAACATTCAACTTTAAAAAGCTAATTTTACCATGTTAAAATCTGTATTGGAACGCATTCAATGGGATTAGGAATAAATTAAGACATGTCATCATTTAGCATTTAAAAATATTTAAATGATGGAAACAAGCATTTCGATTAGTTAAAATTAAAAATGAGAAAACGTATTACAAAGGAGTTTGAAGAAAAATTAAAAACACTACTATAAGCATATAAATGGCAAATAGTTTAAGGTCAAAACGGGTCCCCTGAAAACTGAAACATATAAATGAATTAGCAATGGTAAGGCAATGGCTGACACCTTAAATTAATTATTTCATTCTGGATATACAAAGGAAACAATGACAAACTTTGGGAAAACATGGATAATCCCAAAATTTCATCCATTATATATGGCTTACTGAGGACAAAATTCAAAAGAGACTGGAAATGGTAATTGTGATTAAAGCACCTGGCCCTAAGGACAGATACCCGAGGGTACTTAAGGAGCTTAGTTAATTTAGAACAAGACACACTGTTACGGTTCAGTACACTCAGACACGGAGGTATAGGTAAAAACACAGCTTTACTGAGACACACAATGAACAATGTAACCCTCACGGGTCCAGTATAGCACAAACTGACACAAGACAGGTTACAAAAGGGTAACCCACACGGGTCCAGTAAAATGAACACACAGGTAAATGAAGCAGGTACAGTATATGAAACCCACTTAACCAGTGCAGTGCTGGTCGTAGTGCAATACAGGCTAAATGTCACCTGATGGTAATAGGAGGCAACAGGAACGAAACTGCAAACTCTGGCTCTGGACGCCTGTAAATGTGACCAATGGTGGACGCCCACCAACGACTAACGGAATGGTCAGAACTCGTGCTTATATGGAGGCCCTACCGGAGCAACCCAGCACTGTGTGCACGTACTACCTGAAAGGGTTAATGGACAATGGTATATATGGATGGCAACCGGAAGGGCCCTACTCGTCAACGGAATACAATAGCCCAAACAACGCAGCTCAACGGAACCCAATATGGTAGTGACAAGCGAGGCCCCTTCCCCCGAAGGGGTTAATGGTGCTATTGTCTGTACAACGGAAATCACCGGAGGCGCCCTACTGAACCAACACAGACCAAGCGAGTGCAACACGGAGTGGAAGTAGTGAGACTCTGACCACAGGTCTTAGTATGCGAGCAACGGAACACAGCTACTAGGACCAGTACACAGGAAAGGTGCCCAACTGGTGGGCATGCAGTAGTAATACGGATCAGCCAACTGGAATGGCAGAACAGGAACCACGCCAAGATGAGTCGGTAGACAGATCAGGAACGTCAGCCACGCCAAGTTGGTACACAGAGCAGGATCCTCAGATGCGCCAGGTCGGTACACAGAGCTGGGTCGTCAATCTCGCCGGGTCGGTACACGGAGCAGGAGCGTTAGGCAGGCCGGGTAAGAACAGGAAGCAGGAACGTCAGCCAATCCGAATCGATACACAGAATCAGGAACGAGACAATAGCGTGGTCAGGCAGTCCGGTGTCATACACTTGATCAGAACAACGACAACTAGCGCCAGGCATCAGGTACAACAGGAAAGGGCACTAGCAGAGTGACAGCCCAGGGTATAAAAAGGCTGTCACTAGGAGGAGCAGTACAGGGCAGCCAATAGGAGAGCAGTATCAGCGATATGGACAGAATGTCACCCAGATCACGGGCGCCGTGATACACTTATACTTAATATTTATTGATTCAGTGTCCCGTGAATGAAGTAAATGAGTTGTAGTACCATTGTTCAAAAAGAGGAGCAAGATCTAAAATTGGAAATTAAAGGGATAGTAATACTTCATATATTTAAGCTTTTATATTGAAGGTATTAAATAAATAAACTAAATCATCCGTGTCTTTTTTTCTATAACTTATATATAGTCTAAGATGAATCGCTATGTAAAGTTTACCCCTCCTGTCCCTTTAAGCTACGTCATTGCTCAAGTTGACAGACTTGAATTCTGGTCTGCTGACACTCACAGCCTCAAATACTCCAGAAGCAAATACTCAAACACACCAAGCAAAGCAGCATACATACACAAAGAGCTTAAAATACAACAGTGCACATATTTAATATTCTTTCTGGATGTATTTTTTTCAAGAGAAAGGAGAAAAGATGGTAAGGGAGAAAAAATAGGGAAATAGAATATGAGGGAAATAGGGCGTAGAACAGGGGGAGGGTGGGGGAATGTTAAGAGAGAGAGCATGGTGAAGAGAGGATGAGGAAGAGAGTGAGAGAGGAAGGAGAGACAGGGTTAGATAGGAATAGTGAAGGTGGAAGGGAGTGAGGGAGAGAGGAAAGAGGTAGGAGAGGGAAAGAGAGAGAAGGGGGAAGAGGAGGAGAAGGGAGCACAGAAGCGGAGAGGAAGGAGAAAGATGAATGTAGTAATGAAGAAGGATAGAGAAATGTATAAAAGAAAGGGCGAGAGAGAGAGAGATGAAGAGTGAAAGAGATGGAAATGGGGGAGGATCTGGAACAGGCTAGTAGGGTATGAAGCTTTAGATATTTCTGTACAAGAAGAATCATAATGCATTTTGAAAGTGATTATATGTTTCTTTGTTCAAACCATTTTGATTTATAACAGATATTCAAGACAATCCTTCTATACCTTCTCCTTTAATGGTAGAAGAACGAACCATCTATTTCCATCCTACTCTGATCATAATCTGGTTGTTTTATTAAGAATGAAAACAACTTCACTAGCGATTTAAATTTTCTATGAAATTTGAAATAATGTTTTCTTCTTCTAAGATGTGCCTATTGGTACTCTACTCCTCTTCTTCTACAGAACTATAATCCAGGTGGCCTCTGTAATTGCAATAGGGATCTAAAATGTGATGCTGCTGAGTGGTGATTTGCCGTAGAACAAACCATTATGCTTTATTTTCATCTTCAGAACTTCACATTTTTGTAAGTGTTTGAATGCTCTTTTGTGGTCTCCCTAACATATGAATCTCTCTTTTGTTTTTTTGTTTTTTGTTTTTTTTATTACCCTTACAAGGTCACCCTAATAGTGAGGGGTAATCCAGAAATGGACCCCTTGCACTCAGTGCCTAGGCAAACCAGCTATATCTCGTTGATGAGGTCCAACAAGGCCAAAACATAAATCTAGGGTTAGCTGGTGTTCCCCTGTAGAGAGAACTTACCTATCATTTTGGAACTGGACTGCCGTTTTAGTTGGGCTTTTGTCTAGTATTCACATGGAAATGTATCTTATCTAATGACTCTGGAGAGCTAAAACTTGATGCTACTGAGTGGTGATTAGCAGTAGAACAATACGTAATTATTCATATTTATTTGGCCTAAGCTATTACCCTCGTCCTTCAGTAATTATATAGCTATACCTGATTATTGTATGAAAGAAGCCTACCTTGGTAAGTCCTTCTGATATACATGATTTATTGGTATTCTGATTGTTTTCTCTCATGCACAATCAAACAAACTCCCTATCACGGTGCCTGTGATTCTATGTGCAACATTCTTACTTCCGGGTTTGTGTTTGTCTGTCAGTCTTTCCACTTTGTACCCAGTTTTTCTTTCTCTTCCCCCAGTTCCCCCTTTGTCTCCCACTCTCTCTTTCTCTTCCACTTCATCTTCTCTCTCCTTAGACTTCACACTCTCTCTACTTTGGAGTGTATGCCTCCTCAGCCTTGTTCCTCTGTCCACTGATATTCACAGAGCCACACATACACTGTCTTACATACCAGCCTTGTTTCACTGGTTGTTACAATACACATACATTGACATCCCTATCTTTTCTACTGTCCACTGGCAGACTCAGAACCTCACATACACTAACACTCCAGACTTGTTCCACTGGTAATCAGAGAATCAAATATTCTCTCTCTGACACCCCAGCCTTGTCCCACTATCATCTAGTAATCATGAAGCCGTATATAAACTGCACCACATGTGCCTCTCCTCCAGTGTTTTTACCTTCTTCAGTTCCCCACTTCCTTAATTGTCCCCTCTTTCTCCCTCATTTTTTGTATCCATTCTTCCCCTCCCCTTTTACCTGGTTCTTCATGTCTTACACCCCTACCTCCAATTCTTCTCACTCTCTCTTTCCCTAGTGTTTAACCCTCTCTCCCACCTGCAGTCTTTTCTCTCTTTTATTGGTTCTTTCCTCTTAACTCTCCCATTTCCCCTTCTGTTCTCCCCACTCACCCCCCTCTTTCAAGAGGAGATACAGAATTTGTTCGGCCTTTGGAGAGATCAGTCTGATCTTTCTAACTTGCCAGTGGCACTGGGATCAAGGGGTTGGGTGCATTATATCATTGGTGCCTGCTTAAAGCAAGCCTTAATTTCCTCCTTATTAATCAGTAGTCTAAGTGATGCCCCTTGCATGGAATCCAGAACATCCCTACTTGTAGCTTATTTTGCACATGACATCTAACATGACATTTTAATTATGTTATCCATCGGTTCTCTAGCTAATTCATTATCCTCACCTGGTGGTCTATATACTGCTCAAATATAAACAACTGCATCTTCAGTTTAAATTTCTAACCAAATCCTCTGTAACCTTCTCCTGTATCTTGAATTCATTCACTTTTGTGTTTTTCAAATAAAGAGCAACTCCTCTGCCTTTCCTTCATATTCTTACATATATAGTAATACTTAAAATGCAAAGCAATATATATGTATTGCAGGGTACTTCCACTGGTAAAAGTTGTTTTATTCAAAAGTATGGCAGCTCAAACTTTTTTATGTGCAGTACCTTCATGGCCAAAATGTTACATTGGTATATACAGAGAAGAAATATTTGGTTGCGTATCATACTGGTCCTGCCCAAATTACAGTCCACATATGAAATGCCAGAGAATTCCACTCTGAAAGAGAAAAGCATTGAACACCAGATCTACGTTTCAGCCATACTGGGCCTTGTCAGTGAGGTGCAGCTGATCCCTCTTGTGAGCAAGAAGTCCACATCTAGATTCTCCCATTACTCTTATGTTGACTTATCCCAAGAGCAATTTATATGTGCAGAAAGAGAGGTCAGAGATACTCAACTAGGCTCTCAAACCTGCAAGAGTATGCAAGAAGCTCACTAGGACTGTGTCATATGCCCAGGGTGCAATCTCTTTTAGCTCACAAGTACCATACACAAAAAAAAATATTCTGAAGCATATCATACTGGTTCTGCCCAAATGACAATCTAGCTATGAAATGCCAGACAATTATGTGAATGCGAGAAGCAATCAACCCCAGACATACATTTTGGCATTATAGGACCTCATCAGTTTAAACAAGGGGTCCACATCTGGCTTTCCCCATTACTCTTTATGTGACCAACACCAAGAGGAACTTACATGTGCAGAAGTATATGTCAGAGATGCTCAACTAGGCTCATGAGCCTGCTCACAGGTGTCTAGAGGGATCAGCTGCACCTTACCGACAAGGCCCAATTAGGCTGAAACATACATCTGGTATTAGCTGCTTCTCTCTTTCAGAGAGAAATTGTCTGGTATTTCATGGCTGGACTGCCATTTGGGCAGGTCTAGGGATGGGAAAAAAGTCAGAGAAATTTTCTGCAGGATTTTTGTGAAAAAACAACTATATCCTGCTTTTTTGACAAAACTTACTGCCATAAACAATACATAAAAATTTCTCCTTTTCATCACTGCCAATAAATTTCCAGAGAGCACTTTGTCATATTTTGCCTATGTTTTCTATGACTGCAATATTTCCTGCCACAGTATCACTTCTTCTGAGGGCTGAAGTGGAGAAATAAATAACTAAAAGTGAGTCATACAGTAACATATACCTTGAAAAAATTCTTAGCATGATGAGTGCCTTTGTCCTTTACCCACACCACTATCTTTCTATTTAAGTAACATTAGCACAACTATCCTTGAAAAATAACTACGGCTTGGGATATTCCAGCAGGGTGTAACATATGACATCAGTTCTTTAAAGCCTCTGTTTTCAACAAAAGAAAATGGCAAAATTTTCAACCACCAACATGTTGGCAAGTTTACTATTCCATAGGTGTATTTTTGCATTATTATGTTTGGACTTCTTTCTATGAACTTAATAGGTGTGGAATGGCAGTACATAGTAGAAGAACTGTGTAACTTCATTGCTTTAATGACTTGTGAAGGTGGTGGTATGAGTAGGCACTATATGGCTCTTCTGCTGCTAGTTGTGGCAACTCTTAACTTTTGATTGTGTGTCTCACATTCAGACCTGTGGTTTTGCTTCAGGTGGGAACTCATTAAGGAGGTGCCTAGTTTTGAGCCTGCTTTCCCCTGCTCACATGCTTTTTACACGGACAACAGATAGCAACATACTACAAGCACCTTCATACTGTGGACTTCATAGACTGTTGTATTCCTGAGAGGCTGCTACTATTACCGGTGCTAGATGTTGCTGAAATTGTACTACTACTACTAGTCACAGGTGCTGTACTTCCAAGAGCAGCAGAGGCACTCAGCAAAGCTAAGGCTGTGCATGCTGATAACCTGTGTTGTTGCTGGTTACTCAACACTATTAGTGTGTGTGGCTGAGTGGGACTTGGAAGTGGTGATAATGCTGATGATTACTGACAGTATGACTGTGTATTTCTTGGGTCCAGGGTCAGACTTTCCAATTGTTTTCTTAGTTTATAGAAGGCACAGTGCTCCTTTTCAGTGGTGGAAGACTAAGCCTTTGCCCTCCATCTAACGTTCTGGCCATGTCATCATCTCTCTTACTCTCAAATTTAGCTGTATTTGAAGAAGAGGAGGATGCTGGTGAGATACATCAGTCATCATTAGGTCATCCTCAGCACTGCACATCATTTCTTCCCCACTACTTTTATATTCCTCTAGACCTTTAGAGGTCTCAAACAATTTCTTTTTTTACTTTTCCCCTTTGAGGGAACATTTGCTACTACACTACTTTCAGGTCAGGTGTTTTTGTGCTTGTTTGTCTCACTGTCAGATGCAGCAAATGGTTGAGCCGATACACCTTATTGTAATATGCCATCAACACTGGAATGTGACTCATTATCTTCGGTGCTTTTATATGGTTTACTAATATTACTGGTGTTGTTGTTGGTGGAACATTTGGTGGAACTTTAACAAAGTGCATCTTCCTTGGGAAGAAAGGGATCAACATCATTTATTGTACACGCTGCAGCAACCATGGCTGCAGTCAGTTTTTGATCTGCCACTTCATCCCTGTACTGTTCCTAATCCTTTCACCCTCCCCTACCTCTTCTGTGTTTGTTGTACATTACTCAACTGTGTGTGTTATTTTACTATAAAGTACACAACAGAATGGATTGCTTTGTATCTCTACAAAAAAAAACTCTGTCTCAGCCTGTCTCAGTCACAGCTAACATTAAGATCCCTGTCTCTGTCAACTGCTTATTTTCCCAGACTTCCCTAGGACAGAGATAAGAGCCAGGGAGGAAGAAACATGCATCACTTTTGCCCGTGTCTTCCCAGTCATGCAGCATTTTGGGGTAATTCTCCTTTGATCCTTCTCATATCCCTAGATTCCCCTAGCACACAGATAGCAGCCAAATCAGGGAGGAACTTGGATCACAGCTGCCTATGTTTACTTGGTCACACAAAGGTTTTGGGCATTTGGGGTAAATTTCCTTTGCTCCCTTAACACACCCAAAGGGTCTCCTAGGACAGAGATAACAGTGCCTAGAGGAATCAGCTGCATCTAACTAATGAGACCCAATTTGGCTGAAATATACTTCTGGGGTTAGCTGATACCCTTTTCAGAGATGAATGGGCTGTCATTTGGAAGAACCAGTATGATATGCTTTAAAATCTTTATTCACTGTATATGGCACCCATGAGATTAAACAGATTGCACCCTGAGAACACGATACCAGTCCTAGTTATGCAGGCTCCTGAACCTAGTTTAGAATTTCTGACCTTTAATTTTGCATATGTTTCTTTTGATTCCTCTCATTCCCAGAATATCAAGATAAAGAAGGTTCTAGTAATCCTGATTGCTGCATTCTGGCCCCGGCGGGCCTTTTTGTGGACCTGTTACGGTTGGCAAGCGAAACCAGGAATCAGACGGTATAGTTAATAGAACCTTTTGTCACATACCGCTCTGTTCGCGGCTTCCCCTCTGCCCTCTCACTCTCGTTGCGGTTTGCCACCTCTGGGTTAATCGTGTCACGTGCCCCGTGATGTCATCCGGCTGCGTCTATATCCAGATGCTCCAGACTAGTACGGGTGCACTCTGATAGTGTTCCCAGTAGCGTTTAGTCTGTCTCTTGCCTAGTAGCTTGTTCTGTCCATGAATTAACCCTTGCCTTGCTGTGTATGACCCTGGCTACGACTTGACACCACTTTGCCTGCCGAATTAACCCTTGCCTTGCTGTGTATGACCCTGGCTACGACTTGACACCTCTTTGCCTGCTGAATTAGCCCTTGCCAAGCTGTGTATGACCCTGGCTGTGACTTGACCACTTCTCTGCCTGCCAAGTTAACCTTTGCCTTGCTGTGTATGACCCTGGCTGTGACTTGACCACTTCTCTGCCTGCCGAGTTAACCTTTGCCTTGCTGTGTTTGACCCAGGCTTCTGCTAGACCTGCTGCAGTTTACCTCTGTCCAGAGTCCTTCCACTCATGAGGTCCGCCCAGCCAAGATCCCTGGACTGCTCTGCTTTTGAGAGTATTTTTATCCTTTGTTCCTCTGGTTTCCTTCTTCTGGAGAGTTACTCCTTTTTAGGCCCTTGTGTCCTATCTCCGCTCGCTACTCAGCGCACCCAAGCCTTCACTCTCCCCTACAGGGGAAAAGGTGCTGTCAGTGGAGGTATCATCCCGGGCTCCTCTGGGATTTGTCATCCAGCCTTGCGGCTGGCAACTTTATCCAGCCCAGGCCGCAGCACGGTACCTTTGCTGGCAGCCATTGCACCCAAGCATCGCTCCCTAGCTTCGCACCAGAGCACTCCCTCTCCTGTAGGTTTAATCCCACCTGCCTGGCCCCTTGTTGACACCTTTATTATGAGAATAATGACAGTAATGCAATATATAAACATACATACAGTGGGTGATTGAAACGGCAAGCACTGTATCAGGAATAATAGTCTCCCATTCTCTGCAACACACTATCCGAGACTAGGCCTCAGCCCACTGGCATCTTGTGGTAAGGTAACGCCCAAGAGATACTGACTCAGCCTGCAGTCAGTAGCTAGGAGTCTGCAAGAGCCCTAGGTCAGTACTAGGAAGGATGTCTGAATAATGGAACCAACAAACTGAGCGAACAGACAAAGCCTTCTAGTAAGCACGAGATAGGATAGTCAGATGAGCCAAAGTCATATGTGGAGTGGGTAGTCAGCCAGAGCCACAGGTTTGCACCAGAAAGGATATCCACTAAATCAATGGAATACTGGATGCGCAGTGGATAGATCCCCAGGTCAACACCATAGTGGGTAGGTAGACAAGCCTAGGTCATACACGGAGTGGGTAGTCAGCCAGAGCCTCAGGTTTGCACCAGATAGGATATCCACTGGAACGTATGTATGTTGGATGCGCAGTGGATAGAGCCCCAGGTCAACACCAGGGTGGGTAGTCAGACAAGCCTAGGTCATACACGGAGCGGGTAGTCAGCCAGAGCCACAGATTTGCACCAGAAAGGATATCCGATCCAAATCGGAACGCCAAGGAAAATAGTCAGACAGAGCCACAGGACAACACCAGAATGGATGGACAGACAAGCTGGATCATACACAGGAATCAGGAATACTAGAAAATGAACTGCTCAGAACAACAACAATGTAAGGGTGACTGAGTCAGGACTCAGTCTGCCCTTTAAACCTCTCCACAGGAAGTAGATAGGAGGAGCAGCTAGAGGGAGGAAGTAGGTAGGAGGAGACTACAGGAAACAAACACACATAAAACAGAGGCCTGCAGCATGCTTGAAGCCTCTTGCCTGCAGATGACGAGTGGAAAGACGCTGAAGCGGCAGCGCTGGAAACAATGTACTGTGACAGGACCTTCTCAACCTGTAGATTCAGAAGCCACTCAGTCTGCCTCTGAAACTGGATCTCCCTCTCCAAGGTTCCTTATGGTATGAGAAAGTGGAGAGACTTGCCTTGACAGCATGACTCTGGAGACCACAATTCTACAAAGAAAGGGTTTCTCAGATGAGGTAATTTCAACTATGTTCCAAGCCAGGAAACCTGTTTCCACCAAAGCGTACCATAGGATGTGGTCCATCTTCCACCAGTGGTATGCTGACTAGAATGTGTCTGCCCAGACCTTCACCCTTCCCACAGTACTGTCATTTCTTCAAGATTGTATTAACAAAGGCCTTAGCTTGAGCTCCATTAACCCTTTGAATGCCAGAGGGGTAATTAACACATAGCAAAGCAATATGTTGTGTACCCCTCTGGCATCCAAAGGGTTAAGGTACAGATCACTGCCCTTTCTGTCCTTTTTCAGAGACATATTTCCTTTCTGACGGACATCAAAACCTTTATCCAAGGGGTGGTGCATGCCTTCAATTGGACCTCAAATTGGAATTAAGCATCCTCCAGAGGCCTTCCTTTAAACTTCTAACATAGATTCCTTTTTGTCCCCTGACTCTCAAAATAGCTATTCTTTTGGTCATTATCTCTGTGTGGACAGTGGCTGAACTACAAGCTATGACTTGCAAGCTGCCTTTCCAGGTTTTTCCAAAGGACACAGCAATACCCTCTGGTCAGCCTGCCCATACTTGAAAGCCTGCACTCTAAAGCTTCTCAGCCAATAAAGGCATCACTTTTAGTCTAGTAATCTTCTGCTTTACTATGGTTACAGCAGAACTACCACCTGAAAAAAACTTTAGCTTAAATAACTCCCCATCTGGCGACTAGCTGCTTAGTAGTGCTAGTCACCATAATTATTACCTTGTTAAATAAAGGTATCCTTTCTTCCTGGGCTGACAGCAGGATGGAGCGCAGACATCTTGCCATAGTGACGTCTGCACGCCTGTGCTGTCAGTCCCTTCCGGAGCCGAATGGCTCCTAAGCAACGTCTCCTAAAGCCCGCTGGGACTGACAGTACAGGAGCGCAGACATCATTATGGCAAGATGTATGTGCTCTGTCCTGCTGTCAGCCTGGGAAAAAAGGATACATCTATTTAACAAGGTAATAATTCTGGCGACTAGCGCTACTAAGAAGCTAGTTGCCAGATAGGGAGTTAATTAAGCTAAAGTCTTTTCAGGTGGTAGTTCCACTTTAATACGGTACAGCCCTTTACTTATATATACAATATAAATACATACAGACATGTCTGTGTGCACTAAAGTGCTGCAGGCATATTTTTGAATCTTTAATTGTTTTATCTTCAGTGTCTTTGCATGTCTATATCACATTGTAAACCAAGGGCCAGATGCACAATGCCCAAAGTGAAGAATTTCTAGGACAAACCAAGTGCATCATGATGCACTTGAGTTGCCCCAGAATTGTTGCACTTCTGCTTTTGGTCATCATATCACCTGAAATGTAGAAGTCACAACCATTTCGTACCAACCCATTGAAAACTGTGAAATTGTATGGTGTCAAGACCTGATGTTTCCAGATAAACATATGTAGGTGGTGTGGATAGCCAATCAGAAAATGTAATAGATCAGAACCGAACAACAACACAAACAATTTAAATTGATGGAGGAATAATGGAGAAAGAGATGCATACTTTATTTATTTTATGATTACAAAGCATATTTGTTCCACTTTTGATTGAAAGAAATGTTACTCTTTTATTAGCCCCATTTCTGCCTTTTAAAAAATAAACAATGCTAAAATAGTTATAATATTTGTTACTGATAACTTTTTTATACCAGTGTTGCAGAAACTAAGAAGAACTGGGGGAGATGCACTAAGGCATGATAAAAGAGGTGATAAAGCGGAGAGAACTTCTCCAGTGATATCACTTCTCCAAGTCCTATGTTTTTCTATGGAGCCTATACACTAACATTTCTCAAGTGGGAGAGATCTTAGTGCATTTGCTCCATAGAATAAAATAGGAACTGGAGAACTGATATCGCTGGAGAAGTTATCTCCGCTTTATCACCTCTTTATCACACCTCAGTGCATAACCCCACCCCCCAAAGCAATTCCAAGGCAAACCAACTGCATCATAGAGGAGAAATAGAAATGTCCATTGATTTCAGGGGGGCTTTTATCTTCTAAGGAGTTATTCTCTAAAGCGTGATAAAAAGGTGATAAAGTGGAGATGACTTCTCCATTGATATCACTTCTGCATTTCCTATGTTATTCTGTGGACCCTATGCACTATGATCTGAAAAACTGGAGACATCTTACTGCATAGGCCACTTAGAATAACATAGGAACTGGAGAAGTGAAATCACTGGAGAAGTAATCTCCACTTTATCATGGCTTAGTGAATCTCCCCCTTTGAATGCTAAAGAGGAATCCAATGCATTGTGAATTACAATGCATTAGAAATGTCTCTAATATTCAAGGGGTTAAAAACCCTATTAAAATCAATGAACATATTTTTTGCTCTCTGTGGTACAGTTGGTTTGTTCCAGAATTTTTCCTATATTATTAGTATATCAGCGGCTGATAACGGTGCAGGGTGCTCTGAATTCAGACTGTAGTCAGTGTGCAGAGAGGGCTACGGTCTGAATTCGGAGAGCCGTGCTCCATTATCAGCTGTGGTGCAGGCAGTCTGTACTGTGCATGCCTGCAGCAAGTGCAGCCGTCTGTAATACGCATGACAGCTTCTGACAAACATACACTAGTGCATTATTATATAAGATAGTTTTGTACTTGGCCAATATTACCACACACTGTGACTGTGATATGAATAAATCTAGGCAAACCCCACATACTGGGTCATAGTGCAGCAAGCAATATGTTTGACATTGAGTATAACTGATCAGCATATTATGTAGGAAATTAGCATAAAATGTCCCACAGTGCCATCAGAATAGAAAGGTTAATTTAAAAAAATATCCATTTTACAGAAATTGGCCAATTCAACATATAGATAGATTTTAATTATCTGTGATTACAAAAAATGTGTCTTAGGGTGACAATTGCACTTTCATTAGTCACTGCCAATGCTTTCCTGTGACAGGCAATGGACAACATATTGTAAGATGTATGGGTTAACAGTTCCATTGGAATGTAAAAGATATCTGTCATCCTTACTGTATACTCCATCATGGATTGGCTTTTATTTGCAGGCTGTGCTGACACTGTTACATGCCTCTTGTGCTTCACTCCGCTGAAATCTGGATATGTATAAGACAGACTCCGGTGGAATGAAGGACAGCAGATCATGTGGATTTTTCTATCAACCGTTGACCTGAAGCTCCAGAACGGGTTTACTGACTGGAAGAAATTCTAGAGCAGAAAGTGTTTTTTTTTTCATAAACCATCCTTTTGAGTTTGTAATCCACTGCTTTGAAAATCTTTCTAGCTTTTAAGGGGTTAAAAACTCTTTTATATCAATGGTAATGTTTTTGTCCCCTATTTTACTCCACAATTGTTTCTATTCTTCTTGTTCATCAACCTCATTGTTTTCTTCTTCTGCTTTTCACAATGGTCAGTGAATACATATACATTTAAAACATTTTAAACAACAAAATTAATTACTTGGACAGTTGTTGCCTGGCATTTTATTTGACTCCTTCAATGCTAGAGATGTCTAGAGATATTGATGGCATCCAAAGTGTTAAAAAATATTAGCCATTTCTATTGGGGAGATTTGTCATTCAAAAAATGTTATAGCTCAGTTGCTAAAAGCAGTGCCAAGTCTTGTCCAAAATTAATTTTTATAATGCACTCATTCAGAGACTGTGCAATTCTGTAGTATTATAACATCTTGGTGCACCTGTATATAAAATGCAGATGTAAATTTTTACCCAGGTTTTTAGGGAAATACAATGTCAGTGTGCACCCATGATCCCCACCTTTCCCTCCCTCTACCCACAAAAAAAGTTGAAATGCAGGCATTTGATCCCCCTCGATCTGTTAAATGTATATTGCTGAAAAAAGAAATTGTTTCCACGAAGCTTAAAGTGTATAAACTGGGGTAAAAAAAAGAAAACCTGAATATGTATTAATGCCTGCTGTTTTACATTTGTGTTTTCTTTATAGCAATTTTGATTTGTAACTTTAGATAAAAAAGAAAGATGCAGATAAACTAAGAACAATATTGTTCACCTCTCCACCCTTCTCCCACCTCCATCTCGATTACAACCTCAATAGGCTTGAGGGAGATCCGTTCAGAATGAGGTATGCTTTCATTTGCCACCCGCTTCCTCTGTATCACCCTGTCTGTACCAAAGAAGGTCCTCACAGGACACTACCGTATCTTCAAAATGCTTTAAAGATTGCTATAAAGAAAACCAAGCCTAGGAAGACAACCTGACATGAATGAAGGAAAGTCACAAGGGTACTTTCTGACCATAACGCTCCATCAGGTTGGGTCTTTCATTGGCTTTCTTATGTCCTAATAACCCATTTTTATTAATTAAATCTGAATATTTTATATGAAAATTTTGGCATGAAGAAATATTATAATATTGTTAATTTGTAAATCTCCCATCAGACCTGTCATCAGAAATCTTGGGCCCAATAGAAACATAAAACCAAAGTCCCCCACTCCACACATTTGCACTGCAACCCAGAAATATGTATAAACACAGAGCCTGTGGAACTGCTCCACCATGCGTTATGATATGAAATGGAGGACAGAGCAGCAGTCGTGTTCTCCAGTTCTTTACCTACAGAATATACTTACAGGGGCTGACCAGGAGATCCTCCAGAATCCTCAGGGACAGTGTGATTATCTGGGGGTCCTTTCTGACACAGTCCCCTGTGAATTTCAGGGGCTGTGGTAGCCTCTATGTTTGATTGGAAAGGCAGACCCCTTATACTGGTACTGCAGGGGAATGTGTTCTTTTTTCTGCCCATGGAAATATATCACCACTATTGGGGTGGCTTAAAGGTAATAATAAACACCCATTTATCTTAATCTGGTCAGAAAATCATAAGGGCTATTTGAAATTAAATTTGCATGGATTGGTTCTCCAAATTTAATTGGTATTGAATGCCATGTTCACAGTAGCAGACATGATTCTTTTTGCAGAACTACATGTGATATAAAGTCTCCAGTAATAATTCTACACTGCTACAGTTTGTTGTTCTATGAAGCCTCATTTTCAAGTTGGCAAGGTCACAAAATCTGTAGAGAAACAAATAAATTGGAAAGTTAATGTCACCTTTTCCCTCACCTTAAAGGGATTGTAATACTTCGTTTTAACTTTATTTTATTTTGTACGCATTAAAAAAACCTTAAGAATGATATAAGTCTTATCTCTCAAACCTTTATGGTTTAAGAGATATTCACAAGCAAAGTTTCCCCCTCCCGCCCCTTTTTCCTAGTGTAAGCCATCTCTTCTCAGATGTGAATCTGGTTGTAAGACCAGACAGATAACAGCAGGGGACAATCTTCTTTGTATGAAAAGAATGAAAGCCCTGCCCCCTTTGACAAGTTTTTCAGCTTTTTCCCTTATCTTAATTGAAGATTGTCCCTCTCTGCAGTCTACCTGGGCACCTCCCTTCTGATCTGGTTGAACGGGGGGGGGGGGGGTACTTTGCTTATGAATATCTCTTAAACTATAAAGGTTTTAGAGATAAGACTTATATCGTTCTTCATGTTTTTTTAATGCCTACAAAATAAAATAAAGATAAATCGAAGTATTACTATCCCTTTAATGCATCTTCTCTCAGGACTTCAAACTTCTCTGACTTACATATTCTTAGGAAGGCTTCAGTGGCAGGACTGTGAGGTCCTCGACTCCTGCTACAAATAATAATGTCAGCCTTTGTGGACATAATATGAAGCATTAATTAAGGGTTTATTTTGGGGGGACCAATCCACACAGAATTAATTCATAGTGTCCATTAGGATTTGTCTGTCATTAGGATAAGTGTGTGTGTGTATAATATTAGGAGGTACTAGTGTTCCTTTAACCATTTGAGTGCCAGAGGGGTACACAATGCATTGCAAAGCAATGTGTTGCATACCCCTCTGGAACTCAAACTGTTAACTCTCATAAACAGCAAGAGTAGTTCTCATATAAAAATGATTAAATGTACTGTACTCCTCATACTGAACTAGTAACTTCTGCATTTGAGTTAGGTGCCAACTGATACTTCAATAGCTGTTTAACCCTTTGAGTGCCAGAGAGGTATACTTCTCTGGCACTCAGATGATTAAAGCCTTGGATGCTAGAGATTTTTCCAGAACATTATAAAGCAAAGGAGGGTGTATAGCCAATGTTTTAACTCTTTACTGACTAGAGGCATAAGCAGTGTGTGGCACGCCCCTCTGGTTCTTCAAGAGTTAATGTAGTCAGTATCCTAGACAGAAAATAATTATTGTTGTTATATTAACCCTTTGAGTACCAAAAGGGTGTCCGTATCTTTGCCAATATCACACTGAGGCTGATGTTCTAACAAGAACTGAAGCAGTTTTGAGCAATTCTGGTTTAAAGGGATAGTAATACTTAAAATGTAAAAAAAATATGTTGCAGGTTTTATCCCCCTGAGTAAAACAAGGGTACTCCCACTGCTGAAAGGTGTTTTATTCAAGAGTTATTACAACTCAAAGTTGAATTTTTTTAGGTGCAATATCACAGTGGCCTGAAATTGTACAGTGGCGCTGTTGCTACACAATACTATGGAGAATTATGGTCCTGGGACCAGAGCTGTCCATAGGATGGTGTAACAACAGCACCACTGTACAATTTCAGGCCACTGTGATATTGCACCTAAAAAAAAACTTTGAGCTGTAATAACTCTTGAATAAAACACCTTTCAGCAGTGAGAGTGCCTTTGTTTTACTCAGGGGGATAAACTCTACATTTTAAATATTACTATCCTTTTAAAAAGGGCTTTTTACCTTTTGAATGCTAGGGGTCTTCAACACAATTCAAAAGCATGGCAATAGAGACTTATCTGGCTTTCAATTGGTTAAAAGCCTAATTTAAATCAATAGGGTATTGAGGAATGTTTATTTGTCCAATGTGGGACACTTGGTTTGCCCCAGAACTGATCCTTTTCTTCCTCAGTGTGTTGTTGATACAGAGAATATTCTGCCTTAACGCATTGCATACCCCTCTGTCTCTCAAAGGGTTAAGAAATTAAACCAAAGCAACATAATATGTATTAGTTAGTATGTGGAACAGATAACATGACTATCAAATAATTATAAATAAACCGGGCTTTATGCAGAACGCTAAAGAGTTGCATTCTTGGAATTAACAATTCTACCATAGGGGACAAATAAAAATTCAATTGATGTAAATGGGGTTGCACCCTGAATTCTAGACAAGTCTCCAATACATTGCCTTGCAATGTTTTGGAGACCTGTCTAATTTTTCAGATTTTAAAAGCCTGTTTAAAATGGTAACTATAACCAAAGAAGAATTGTCTTTTAATTTGTTTCATGCATTGACTTACCTAGAATGGTGTCCTTCATTCTACAGTAATATCTATCTATCTTTGCATTATATATGCTGCTTCCTGTATATGGTGATGTCTACTGAAGCCTGCCTATAGGTCAGTGCCCTCAGGACTCATGTACAAGTCAGGACTTGAGGATTTCCCTGCTTCAGCACAGGTAAGTGAATCAGAATCAGAATGATTGAACCTGTGCCTGATTCAGCTGTGCTCACGCAATACTCAAGGTCACTGTTAGAGGGATCTAAGTACGCAGGATGAGAATGACTGCCACAGGTTACACCTCCTCACGGCAAAGAATAAGCCTTAATAGGCTTGAAAGAATTATACGGGACTCAGAAATGTTATCTGATTTTAAACATATACCAGCAGACTACAAGAGAGGTCAAAACCAACAAAAACTAACTGCTGTCTGAAGGGCATTTGCCTAGGTAAGTCTTACTGTAAAACACATTAAAGAGATAGTGATCCTTAATATCTAAAAAATATAAATTGTAATATTTATCCCCTGATTAAAACAAGAGCACTCCCACTGCTGAAAGTTGTGTCATTCAATACAGCTCAAACTTTAATTATATTAGGTGCAATATCACAGTGGCCTGAAATTCTACAGTGATGCTGTCGCTACGCCATCCTATGGACAGCTCTGATCAGTTGACAATAAACCTCCATAGGGTGGTGTAGCAACAGTGCCACTGTACAATTTCAGGCCACTTTGATATTACACCTTAAATCAGGTATGAGCTAAAAAAACTTTTAAGTAAAACACCTTTCAGCAGAATGAGTACCCTTGTTTTAATCAGAGGGATAAACCCTACAACATATATATTTTTTACATTTTAAATATTACTATCCCTTTAAGATTTACTTATTCCAGTGGTATAATTGTATCTCTTTACCTCTAGTACAGTTCATTTGCTCCAGAGTTGATTATCTTTAGTTTACTGCTTAAAGCCCAAAATAAGTTATTCAATATCAAGGAATTGTTCCATTATATGTTGCATTTGATTATTTTTACGTTTTTTTATTCCCATCACAGAAAAATGATTTCCTTATGTTTTTTTGACTCAGTGAGTGATGGTGTATCTTGTGAGATTCTCCCAGATCAGAAAATGGTTCCTAATGTGTGTAATACAAACCTGTTGCCTGCTGGTGTTTCCTGCCTCTCCCTTTATCTGTCAGGGCTTGTCCTGGCTGGTTACAATCCAATCTCCATATACCAGCACAGAACACACCTGGAGACCTAAATTCCTCCAAACAACCTTTGCCTAATTGGAAATAGTTTCTCTTCTTCTGGACATGTCTTAACGAGCTTTCCCAGTGTAAACAGCTTCCATTTCATGAACACGCAGAGGCCTGGTGTGTAATAGACTTGCACTGAGCAAAGAAATAGCTGAAGGGCAAAATCAAAAGAGCTTTGCTGGCACTCTGATGTGGACAGAGAAGGGATTCCCACAATGTTTCTTTGTCAATATACAGACTTCTTTGCAGGTAGTGATATCTTTTAACTGATCAACAAGAGCTGTTTGAAGAAGAGACATGTTTTCTTCTTCAGAAGTTATGCTTCTCTTATCCCTTGACATGACGTATTCTGTGATAAGACTGTTTATGTGCTGGAAGAAACTATGCTACAAGGAAATAGATTTATTTAAAACAGGGTAAGCAACCTTTGGTGTTAGCTGTTGGAGACTACATCTCCTATCTTTACCAACCAGTCATTGGCTGGTTGAGGAAGATGGAAGTTGCATTCCAGTAGTTGGAGTATCAAAGGTTGCTTATGCCAGTGATGAAATGATGTAAGATACTGTAGTAATAAAAAATAATTGGTGCAATTCTGTGACAAATCACTTGAACCATAATAAACAAATAGTCCCATTGACTCAAATTGGGCTTTTATCTCCTTGAATGCAAAGCAAAGTATCTGAGACCTCTTTAGCATTCCAGTGATTACAATTTTTAATTTAAGCAAAGGGAGTTTTTTTTAATTTGTTCCCTGTGATTCAGTTTGATGCAGAATCGCACAATTTCTTAGTTCATCAGTTTCACTGCCTTTAATATTAGGCTATTATGAAGAATCCTGACAGCTGAAAACTATACTAGCACAAATAGGTAAAGAATTATGTTTAAGTCCAAACTAAACCCTCACTGTGTTTTTAGAAATGCCCTTAGTGTTTGAGCTCTTCCTAGATTAATTCTTATTGGTCCAACTCAACAACCAATTAAGATAAAGTGTCACACTGTGCCAACAACAAATAAAGATTAATTTCTCAAAAACTCTTTATATTACAAATAAATGGTGAGAACAACATATAGGCAGTTTTTAATTATCTTTAAAATTAACTAAACATATTTTTATGTGACAGGTCCACTTTAAAGATAATCAGATATGGTTTATAATTTCTTAGTACAAATCATATAAATTAATTCTTAGATGACAATTCCATCTTCAGTATCCTGTAGTTGTTTTACCATGCTTTTATAACAAAAGAAAAACTATTGTGCTAGACTTAAAAGCTGCACCACCCATTGATATCCATTCATTTTGGCTTTATTTGCAAAACAATATGGGAAACAAAAGGTCTCTTTTTGATGTCAAATGTTATAGCAAAGGTGGCTATGTAAGGCTAGAGTTCCTTTTATTTCTCTAAGACCCATGCTAGTGCCAAAGAGCCAAATAAAGCCTTTTAGATGTCTGAGGCTGATTTAATAAGAATAGCTGAATCAATTCTAGTGCACACAACTCCACAGGAGTGGAAAAATAAAACTGTCCCCAAAGTTCCGGTTATTTAACCCTTTGTGTGCCAGAGAGGTGTCCAGTGCATTGCGCTGGACACCTCTCTGCAACTCAGAGAGTTAAATGGGGTTATTTAACTCCTTTAATGCTAGAGAGCAGTGACAAACTAGCCATTTATTGGCCCCACTACCAAATATACACTACTAGGATAACTAGAATCAGTTGGAATATGGGACTGATGGACCCTCTTGTTGTCGTTCAAGCTCTGTAATTATTGCAGACTCTGCACCCTCTGTAGTTATACCTCCCACAATGCATTGCATAGCAGTGTGACAGAGACCTCACTAACATTAAAGAGGGTACACAGCCCTTTAAATGAATGGCAATTTGTATTTGTCCCCTGTAGCCCGTTTGGTTTATCCCTGAATTATTCATGTTTTTATTGACCCTTTGAGTGCCAGAGAGGTCTGCAACACATTGTAAAATCAATGTGTTGCATTCTCCTCTGGCACTCTAAGGGTTAATCAGCCTCTCTGTCACAGGTCAAATAATGTTAAAGGCATCCAGATTATGGATAGTGATTGACTTTATCAAAATATTCACTGATTTGTCTTTGGGTAATTAGTGTTTAGTATGGGCATTATTCACCAAGCAATTGTAGAATTAGCCAATTGCATCTTAAGGTCAAAATAGATATTCTGCATATTGATTTAAATGGAGCTTTTAACCCATTGACTGCTAGAGAGGTCTCCAACGCATTGCAAAACAATGCGCTGGAGACCTCTAGCACTGAAGTGGTTAAAAGCTCTATTTAAATAAATAGAAAATTTCATTAACATCATATTGCATCTCATTATCAGAGGAATAAGACCATGTATTCTTTAAGTCTATTCCCACATTAAAGGCTTTTTTCATACAGGTGACTCTACAGCACAACCTTTCTGTAGTACAGCTTTTTTTGTAGCATCTGGGAAATGTTGGCCCTTGAGACAGTTGTCACCCCTGTAAGTTCACTCACCTCTCTCCTGCGTTCCACTGCCAATCAGAACACAGGAGAGGCGTGTCTTCTGGTCAAAGCATGTGAACATCAGCCAGTATTACTGGCTGGTGTCCACATGGATCACCCATTTATTGAAGGTTGAACTGAGCATAACAACCTCCATCACAGCTCAGGTAATTGGGCTACGTGTGGCCCAATAGGCCACCAGGCAGACCTTGCTTCCTGCAACTTTACTGCCATTGCTGAGGGAATGAAGTAAAGTTGCAGCATGCTGGACTGAGGTGTACTTGATCATGAGAAAGGTACCATAGTTCAGGATGTTACCTTTTGCCATGGGTGACAGATGCAGTGCAGCATCACTGTGTTGGTGTTGCCTGTGTGAAAGAGGCATTAGTCTCCTGACAGTTGTTTCAATTTCAGTCTGATAACAACTTGAGTCTTGCATTCTATTATTTTGTTTTGAGGTGGAACGACTTAGAGGCAGACTTCAACCGAGAATATTATATACAGCAAACTGAAGATATTATGAAGATATTATGAAAACTATATGTTACAGTGCTCAAAATAAGCATCTTTGAACCAGGTTACATTTTCTTCTTATTGTTAAATGAACACAAAGACCTAAATAGTCTGTGTTTATACACACTTAAATTCCTTGCACTCCAAGCTTGCCTCTAGCCTCTAAAACCTCTTCACTTCTTTATGCTCTCTAGCGGCTCTCATTCCTGCCTTTTCAGGACTCCCATTACAATAGCAATCTTGATAGATGTCTCCAAAAGTATATATATATATATATATATATATATATATATATATAATTTTTTTTTATGTTACATGAGATATCTGCCTTTCTTAATCAAGAGTCAGTGGGTACTTATCTCGGTGCATTAACAGCATTAGGTGTGCACAAATAATTAACCAATTTGTGTCTACATCAGATAATCTACACATGCATTTAGTAGTGCAAGTTTTAGATTATTATATCAGGGATCCAACATAAAATAACCACATTTTACAACTACTTGCTGGATTTTGGAACTTAGTAGTACATGATGTTTAAAATTATATAGCCCAAATTATTTTTTTGCGCCTATCCATTACTAACTACTTAATACACTGCTACCAAGAGTAACAAGCATTCTTTTGCATTTTATGTTTATCATCTTTAAAGTAAACAATTAAACCCCTTATATTCCAGAAGCTGGTGAATTAGATTATCGGCCACAACATGGTTTATATTTTAACCCTTTGAGTGCCAAATGGGTACGCAACGCATTGTGGAGTTAAGCCTTTGAGTGCCAGTGGAGCAATGCATTGGATAGCCCTCTAGCACTCCAAGGGTTAATGGTTGTGCATATAAATGAGGCTGATGTACTGAAAAGAGCAAGGGGAAACTAACTGCAGCATAGAGGACAAATAAAAAGGGCCACTGATTAACCCTTTGAGTGCCCTAGAAGTGTCTAATGCATTGGCATGCAGAGGGTTAAATGGGGGTTTAACCCTTTGAGTTATGTGTTGCATACCCATCTGGCACTCAAAGGGTTAAAGTGTCCATTGCATTGCTTTGGTATTCAGTTGGTTAAATGGGCTTTAAACCTTGAGTTGCAATGAGTTGCATACCCCTCTACCACTCAAAGGGTTAATCCCCTTGAATGCTGTAATGTAATATATTGTTCACCACTAGGATTCTTTGTGGAGGGTTCAAATCACTACTTAAAACAAAAGGGAATTTGTGGAGTTTTTATGTCTCTTGTAAAGCACTTGCTTTTGCTCCAGAATTATTCCAATTGTACTTAATATCAGTTATCTGTCTATATAATCTTTTTGTCCATATTTGTTTGATTTATTTATTTTCAGGTCATAACATTTTTCCTATGAACTATACATAACTTGTCAGTAGTTATAGGTCCCTAGCAGAGAATATCTTAGTATAGAGTGTATGATTATTTCACCACTAAAAGTAAATTGGGAATGTTAGAAAGGAAAATTCGATTTTCCTAAAAGGATATAAGGGAGGCAGGTTGTGCGACCTCCAACAAAGTCAGATGCAGACTCCAAACTCCACAAAAATTTACATTTTTCTGAATGTGTGTGTGTTTATAGCAAACTCTTCAAATTAGCCTAACCTTTTGAGTGTCGTGCATTGGCTATCTCTCTGGCAATTAAAGCGTTAACGACAAATTATGCCTATAAGAATAAGTGGCTCTTAATATGTTTAATTGAAGAACTTAGCTAGGTAGGTGTTCTTCATTCAGCAGCCACCCATATCTATTCATACATTTATTGTACAGTATCTCGGGTTGTCTGCATTTGCAGTGCTCCATTTTAGGTCAGTCTTTAGTTTTCACCTTCACACAGTAAACAACAAACTTTATTAGTCTGGTTAGTCACAGACACAGCCCCACCTATGATCCTAATGTGACATTAAATCCTTCTCAAGTGAAAAATATGTCCTTGTTGTGTTACAGACCTGACATAGCCATTACCGTTTCCTGCATGAAGGAAAAATTACTATGCAAATAATTTAATTAAACAAATGAAAGACCACTTATTTGAAATGGATAGTTCCCCTTTAACAACTTTTTTGCTAATGTCGACTTAGAGCAAAGTAATCAAATATACAGGTGTCGATCATACAGCAGTTGAAAATATGTGTATTTTTTATTATTCTGTCTCTGTGTAGGCAACTGCTAGTTAGTTTTAAGTTGCAATCTTAAAGACAAGTGACCCTTTTGATCCATTTAGGACTATTTTTAAGCCTAATTTTGGTTTTAAGGACTTGTGAAGTAAAGTCTTAGGGCCATATGTTCTAAAGCAAAGTGGAGGAATTCTGGGGCAAACCAATTAAACCATTCAGGAAAACACAAAATTCCAAAAATTACCATTGATTTAAATGTAGATTTAACCCCTTGAATGCTAGAGAAGTCCTCACTGCATTGCTTCGCAATGCATTGGGTGCCTATCTAGCATTCAAGGGCTTAAAATATTTATTTAAATCAATGGGGACTTTTAGGTATCCCCTATAGTGTAAATGGTTTTACCCAGAACTCCTTCACTTAGTTCCACAGAGACCATTATATCCAGCGATAACTGTTACAACACTAAATATACGTAAACAAAAATACAAGACTGTTGTATGAAGGACACCTACCTATGTGCGACCCATTGCTGAGCAATGTAAAGCTTTGTGACCAGAGGACTGTGTAACAGATTGCTTTGCAATGCATTAAACACACCTCTTGTCCTCAATGTTTAAGAACTACTTATTGCTAGATTACAGTTCCCTCTCAATGCAGAGTGTTGTTTGTCAAAACCTGCACTTTTCTATACGAAAAAGAATCAAAACAATTATCTCTATGTACCTAAATATATCTGTGCAATCTCTACTCACCTTGCCTCAGTGTGTTACATTCCAGTGGTCAGGTCTTCCCTCCATGCTAAACAGATAAGAAGAAAGGAAAAAAGAAACAAAAGGTCTACAGAGAAAAGAATGTAAATAATGCAAGAAACTAGAACTGTAATTAACTCATTTAGTACTAGAGGGATTGGCAGGCCCTTATGGTCAGTTAAAAAAAGACCCAGGAAAATGGTGAGTATCAAAACAGTCTTGTTTCCTGGGGAAATTACAGCTGAGCTACACAAATGCATAAGTTGGTGCCACAAGCTAATACATATGTAAGGTTTGACGTTATAACAATATAAGATCTATGCTATGCAACGCACAGGCATAACTGCTAAAAAAAATTCTATTTAAAAATGTATATAAGGATTTTGCAAAATAGACGGAAAATGGAAACTTCAGAAAAGAACTGTAAAGAAAGAGATTGTTAGGTGAAGGTAAATAAGACACAAAGAAACTGGAATCTTAGCTCTTGTAAAGATGAAAATGATCTGCCCACTTTAAAGTGATGGCTTTATGTGTCACACCATTTAAGGGGGTTGTGATGGACAGGGAGAGAAAGCCAATCCAAAGCACAGGATACTCGTAAGAGGCTGTCTCTCAGGTCTTTCTTACCTGAGGGGTGTAGAATGTGGCCACACCTTAGTGGATCCAGGAAAACCTTTTAGTATATGCTGTAAGTAATTTTGAGCGTTGTAAGAGTTCTTTATTGAGAAGGCAAATGCTAAGGTTACATAATCTTTGAGAACTGTCTGTAGTTAACAACAGTTTCTCCTAGATTGCACATGTGAAAACTTTTGGTTAGTATTTTAGTATTTGTCATATCGAAGCTTCTATTGACATTAATAAAACCACTTTATTTTGTGGAGGAGGGATTATATAATAAAGCAAGGGTATCCAAATTTACAGAACATGATGCCTGGCATTTACACCCCTTACTCCTTCTATGTCCCACCTACTTTCCTCTAAACTGTAAGTCCTCATGAGCAGGGCCCTCTGATGCTTTTGTTTTCTTAGTTCCATTTGTACTTTTTAATGTCTCTGTATGTCTTTTCCCTATTATACAGAGCTGCAGAATAAAGTGAAGCTTTAAAAATAAAGCATAATAATAAAGACCTCCTTGCACTCTACTGCCCCCTATCAGATCGGTGAGAGACAATGTCTTAGCATCCCCATTAATGTGGCATGTGCTGTTGCTTCTGTTGTTTATGCAAGGGATCAGAAACCTGCAGCTCTCTAGTCACCACTGACCAGCTAAAGATGAAGCAAAGTTGATAGTAGCTGGTTACACGTCCCTGGTCTGTTCTCAGGTAGTGGCACTGTGTTTTTCAGTTAAGCAAGGTACATTCTACATGTTATTATTGTGCATATATATTCATTTTCAGAAACCCATCTCTGAAGAGATCAGTAAAAATGAATGAATCACCTGTGCTTAGACAGGTATAGCCTTAAAGCCTATCCTTGTAGGTACTTAGAGATATCCTTTTAAAATGCCGCATGCAAAATAGCATGTGACTACAGGATGCATTCAGCATGCTGCCTTGATTAAAAGGGCGACATGAGAATCTCACACTGCAGAACAGAGCAAGATTCTCATATCATGCCTCCAAGTCCCATCATCCTTACTCGTAGAGAGGAAAATCACTGTGAGAGAACCTCTGAATGATTGCCTCGATTGCTTCTCATACCTCCTCCTGTGTTATTCCATTACTAAACGTCCCTCCCGCATGCGACATTTCAATAGTGAATCTCTCTAGAGATCCAGTGTTGAAATCCCCTGTATTAACCCTTTGAGTGCTCTGCAATGCAGTGGTTACCCTTCTGGAACTAAAAATGTTACCTTTTTGAGTGCAAAGAAGCTCTGCACAAATCCTGTTCTTAAATTTCAGATACTTTGCACATTAACTCCTTGAATGCTAGAAACATCTCCAACATTTAGTAAAACACTGCTTGAAATGTATGAATTTGCCAGTGCAGCTTATTTGCTGAGCTTAGACAAGCATCTGCATTTTGTGGTTTGTATGAGCACATATGCCCACAATAGTGCAGTGAGTGTTCAAACTTTTTTGCTTAAGTGCCAGACTAAGAAAATTATAATACATCAAGGGCTGCATCCTACTAAATTATATAATGGAGTTAGACACGCATGTACAAGGTAAGAGTTTGCCCTGGCTATTATATGCAATCCAGAGCTAGGTTAATAAGCTTCCTTTATTTTTGCTAAATTAAGTTGCATGCTAAGCATTAAATGCCTGCTTGATTGCTAATCATCATGTAAGGATTATGTTTTAAAACAAGATATATTTTTATTATTTAACCCCTTAAGGATTGGCCACGTACGCATGCGGCGTCACTTAAGGACCCCGGACCATTTTTTTTTTTTTAATCGTGAATCTGATTCCGGACTCCCCGAACAGCGTGCAGCCTCACAGTCCAGGACCATCATTGGTTCCCTAACAGAAATCAAGCCATGGCGGTCCTGGACCATCATGGGTACTTAAGGGGTTAAAATAATTTGCCAAAAAGGGCCTAATTGGCAATGCATGAGGGGCATAAATGGCCCCCAGTCCTTTGCTTGCTTTAGTGCTTACAGGTATATACTCTTCCATTGTTAAGACATTAATGTGGGCAAGCACCAAATGCCTCACCTATACCATACAAATAATTAAGCAATTTCACCTCTCTTTTTCTTCTGTAGTTTGTTAGTTCATAAGAGAAAAAAAAGTATATGACAACAGAATTTCCATACGCTATCCCACTGCCCTTCCCTTGGGACAACTAGCAGCATAAGGAATATGTGATGGATTTGTCTTAGCATTTAAAGAGTTAACATGAATTCAAAAGAACCTACATATGTAAGCATCCAGTTGACTAAAATGACATACATAAATACATATGAGTACTGGATTGTAATCAGTGCAGCCCCACAGTGTGTATTTTTTGAAGCATTTCCTTTAAAATGGGAAAACTGTTTTGTCATAGCTAAAAAGCCACGCTTAAAGCGGAATTATCACTCCAAATAAAGTCCCTCCCCAATAATTAGTCATATAGCGATAAGCTTACAAATAGTACCATTATCCAGCATAAATACCACGTTTTTCAGAAATCCTACTTCTACTGAGATGGACAGCCAGGCAACAACGCAGACATCTTGGCTTACAGACATCTGTCCTGGTCTCCTCTAGAAGGCGTTGCATGGTACCTTAAGGTAACAGAAGGGACTGATGGTGCAGGTGCCCAGAATCCTGGCTGTCAGTCTCAGCAGAAGTAGGATTTCTGAATAACTTGGTAATTATGCTGGGTAATAGTATTATGTGTAAGCTTATCGCTATTTGACTAATTATTCTGGTGTGCTTTATTTGCGATGATAGTTCCCCTTTAAAGGAACAATTTCCCACAGAGTATCTCACAATGTCTTTGCATGACAGGCATATACATATATAAGAATCAACATTAGGAAGCTGTTGCATATTGATTCACATGCAGACAGTTTACCTCTTTAGGGTCAGAGGGGTTTAATTGCTTCGCAATACTTTGGACACCTCCCTGGTGCTCAAATAGTTAATGAAGAAAAGGGAAGGGGCTCACCACCACATATCACACTGGTCTGATTGCAAGTGGTAGAATTATAGAGAAGAGCCAATGGGACCCCATTTATGGCTAGGCCCCCTCTACATTTGCACTTCCTGTATTGATGGAGAAAATGCCAGGTACCTCTTATAGTGTTAAAGGGATAGTAATGTTTCATAATAAAAGCAGCTCTAATTAATCATCATAGTATTTGGACTTTGGAGAGTGTTATTTCAATTCTGTCAGAGTTGTAGTTCAAGAGTAATTCAATTACAAATTATCCCCCTCCAGCCCCTTTTACTAATGTAACACTGCTCAGCCAGATCAGAAGGGAGGTGCCCAGGTAGACTGCAGAGAGGGACAATCTTCAATTAAGATAAGGGAAAAACCTGAAAAACTTGTCAAGGGGGCAGGGCCTTCATTGTTTATATAGGAAGAAGATTGTCCCCTTCTGTTATCTGTCTGGTCTATGGACTGCATTCCCCATCTGAGAAGAGATGGATTACACAGGGTATAAGGGGCGGGAGGGGAAACTTTGCTTGTGAATATCTCTCAAACTATAAAGGTTTGAGAGATAAGACTTAAATCGTTCTTCATGTTTTTTTAATGCCTACAAAATAAAGATAAAACAAAGTATTACTATCCCTTTAAACTGCAATTTCTATTCTGATCACCATCTGGTATTGTTGCCATCATATTACTATAGGGAACCATTGTCAGTGACTCATGCTTTACCACAGAGTCCATTATAAAAATAAATAGCTTTTTGGACATTAGTTTGAGCTGTTGATTAAAATGAAATAAGTTTTAGCTGTAATGACTTTTAATTTAAAAAATGTCACAGAAATGGGAGAACCTTGTTTTATTAATCAGGAAAACACCAAATAAATTGTTTTTCATAAGAAAATGTAAATGCTTCTTTAACACTTTAGAAATGTAATATACATACATCATGGTGCAAACAGAAGATGATAACCCTACAGTAATTGTAAGATTTACTTGGGCAAGAGATGCATCCAGTTTGAATGATGTGTTAAAATCATACCTGGGAACTTTGAAGATGAGCTGACCCGGAGATCTTAGAAATATTAACACTTCCCACAATGTTTGTATTTAAAATGGAGTGGAGAGGTGGTGCTGTGCAGATCACTGTGTTTGCTTCCACTCGCTGCTTCTCCTGCTCCTCGTTCCCTTTGCGGTGCCAACGTCATTGTGTTGTCGTCGCTCATCCTCCCAATTGGCTGGATCATTGACCAGATGTGAAGTGAGCAAGCTGCAACTTCTGCAAATCACTCACCCTGACCCAGTAAAAACTCAGCATTATATTTATTAGCAATACAGACACAAATAGACAAAAACAGTAATATTTATTAGTAGTATAAACACAAATTTTAAGGGGCAAATTTGAAATGCAGCCACTCAGCTTTATATTTTTACCTTTTTATACTGGAATTCCAGCATTGGTGGTTTTAAACATGCCTTGGGAGACTCTGTGCCACCTTTTTGTAAATGCCGATTTTTGGAGAAAAAAGTGGGGTCCCTTAAAGGGGATGTATCACCTTACTAAAAGTTTGCTTTAATCGCTTTCTTGCAGCTAGTCTAACAATGCTGTGTTGTTGTTGTTTTTTTAAACGTCATAGAAATGCAGTTTGACAGCTTAGTTTTTCCCCGTGACGTCTTCTCCTCATTCAGGAGCACTCTCTCAATATCTAGCCAATGGCAGTACTGCAGTTTACAGACAGACCAGCGTGAAGGAGGATCTCTACTGTATTCTCATTGGCATGCGTGGTGCCAATGAGAATGAGGAGAAGACGTCACGGGGAAAAACTAAGCTGTCAAACTGCATTTCTATAGTTTTAAAAAAAAAAAAAACAACAACACAGCATTGTTAGACTAACTAAAAGAAAGAGATCAAGGCAAACTTTTAGAAAGGTGATACATCCCTTTAACAGAGGTTACCACCCAATGCACGGAATTGACTCAGAAATTCAACATCTTTTTTATTGCTTCCTATGGACGCAAATTTAGTTCCCAATGTTTTTTTTTTTTCGTTTGGTAGTTTTTCACAGCACAGGTATTTGGATAGCTTAATGTACTTGAAAAACTACCATCGGCTGCATATTTTTCTCAGGTGGATATTGAACTGAGCCCTAAAAGAGGTCCATAGGCACAAAAAAAACACAATTCTGTAAAGCTTTTCATTGATTTAATAGGGTTGTTAACCCCTTGAATGCTAAATATGTCCCAATGCATTCCTTCACAATGCATTGGAGACATGTCTAACATTCAAGGGGTAAGATTATATATATATATATATATATATATATATATATATATACATATATACATACACTAGTTTTAAAGCACGTGTACAAGAAAGAAAACTCATAGTGCCAACTCACCATAACATATCCATATAGTAATGTGATTTTAATGTGAAAATAAAGAGTAAGTGCATAGACAGCAGCAGATAATTAAATGGTTCTCCAGTCTCCCAAACCTCAGGCACAAACCCAAAGTGAAAACAGACAAACAAAAAGAAAAACCTGTGCTCGTCTATATAAACTTAAATATGTGCCCTGTAATGTGCATATATAATATTTCTTATGAAATATGTGCCCTGTAATGTGCATATATAATATTTCTTAGAAAATGAGTGAGATGTTAGTATTTACAAATTGGCCAAGTCGTGGGTAAGCTTCTCACTTGCGGCAAGTCCTAATCTAATACAACTAAAAAAACCCTATCTAAATTTAAAATTCCTGGAAGAGATGTTATAGAAACGCATTGGAGCGGGACCCATAAAATACTTTCTTTTCAATGCTTGTGGGTCCTAATGTGGTGCAATTAAAACAGAAAACATACAATCTAAAAAACATATAGATAAAGGACTTACCCAGTGCAAAAACCTCAATGGGTCTGCAAAGTGAGTATATGAGAGGGTTGTGGATCCAACAGTCCTCTCCATAAGGGTACCTTTTTATCAACCCCCCACGGGGGGGGGGGGTGAATGATTGCAGATATTATATATATACTTAACCCTTTGAGTTCCAGAGTAGTACGTTCATACCCCTCTGGCACTCAAAGGGTTAAACACATTTGTTGTTGTGGCTATTTAGCAAAAAATACACTTGCACACAATATTCATAATTTTTATGGTTTATTTGACTGTTCTGAAAAAAAAATCTCTTTACAGTGTACACTTGTTTGGATCACGCCTGTGTCTGTTACTTGTAGAGTGAACCTAGCAAAGCTTTCCCTTCTTTTTGGAAAATAAATACATAAATAAAAGGTGCAAAATGTTCATGCTGTTTAATGAGGTACAAATGCACAATAAAAGTACTGGATGGGAATAAATGTACAGTTTGAGGAAATAAATTGCTCTTATTTTTCCTTTTACATAAGGCTCAGAGTGTATACATTAGATTTACAAGAACACAATAGATCAAGAAGTACCCTATGAAGGTGGTATATACTCATAAAATATGTGCAATAGCTGTGTTTTTATGCAATACATCAGTTGGGGTGATCATGTTTTTTTTCTGCAATTAAGAGACAACAGCAGCAGAGTACTTTTTATTGGCTCTAGTTTGGCTGTGCTGGTGGTCACATGGCATCACTGGACATTACTGTACAGATTGTACTTTCTCCAGGAAAGAGCACCACAGAGTTCTAAAGACTACAAAGAGAACTGCCTGGTCACTTTGTAAAAAAAATGATGCCTGCTCTTGGCTATAAAAGCACGGATGTAAAAGCCTCAAACCTTATTCTACGAAAAAAAGAACAGTAGTTCCTGTTTGGCCTTAGGGATCAGTTCTCCCTCTAGTGTTTAGAACTTTGGGGAGACATTTATTATAGCCAAGCTCAGTTGTAACTTTCTGTCCCAGCAATCATTAGGCAATTGCCTAATTCTGTGACCTGGTGGCTTCATTCAGGGACATTGCAAGATTCCAGAAGGGGGCTGCTTGGGACATGGAACACACATGTTCAGGACACATGACTACTCTCACATCAGTTTGCCAACCGTATCACTTAAAAACATGTCTCTTATGTTATTTGAACCATGAATGAGCTGTGATGGACAATAAAGGTATGGCATTCACTGCCAGAGGAGATGGTGCTATCGAATACATTAGATGCCTTTAAAAAGGGCCTGGATACTTATTTAAAAGAGCATAACATAGAGGGCTATGTACGTTAGTATTGGGATTAATATTTAGTTAGGGCTAGTTGATCCAAGGAGAAATCTGATTGCCCTTTGGAATCAAGAAGGAATTTTTCCCCCTATTAAAGGGAGAATTTGAAATTGCTATATTGAGGGTTTTTTGCCTTCTTTTGGATTAACGATGGTAAACAGGAATAGGAAAAGGGTTGAACTAGATGGATGCAAGTCTTTTTTCAACCTAAATTACTATGTTACTATGTAGCAGGGTTTATTACACCCTCTATCACTTTAAAAACATGTCTTCTAACATTTACCAAATGGACAAAGGTACATTCATAGATTACTCTTACAACCCCCTTCCTTACACATACTTCTGAGCCCTTGAAGAGAGAGAGTGAGAGAGTAAGGGCCATATTCTCCATTACCTTCCTTTTCCTCCAGCCTCCAACCATTACCGCATTTTTACCCCTCCCACTCCCCCGATCCCTAAAATAAACACACTGACACCTTCATAAGCAGCAAATTGTGAGGTCAAATCTTTTAATAATTGGGTTTTAATCTATTTCTAGGACCCCTGGAGTATCCTTCCCCCCCTTCTACATGGTACCCCATGCACCCCTAATAGCATGGGTCATGCCTGCACCCAGAATGCAGCCATTGGGGGTAAAGGGCAAGACCTTCCAGGTAATCACTACCTCCCCACATCTTCATGGCTGCCTCCAAATGTATCAGGGGAGGCAAACAAGGCCCCAGTGTCCATCCTCCATTACACTACCTACATACCTTCCCTCCCCCACAGTGCTTTATGGCAATCACCCTTCCTTCCTGCAGACTGACCTGGCCGCACAGCACAAGCCTGCCCACCCACCTTCACCGATTGGCTATGCCGCACTGTCGGGGCCCTGTAAGTGCCACACCCACTGAGGGCCTAAATAGGTTGATACTGGTGACTCCATCCAGGTGCTTCCTTTGGCCTAAGCCTGAACTCATAATGGCGCAGCTACTGCACCCATTTGACCTGAAATGAAACAAACAGGGAAGGAGGGTGGGAAAACAAAATAGATTCTGTCTTACCTCTATCAGGTAAGCTATTGTAAACCTAACGCCCTGCCCCTTTTTTTCCCACCTTGCTGTGTTACCTGTACCCAGCAAGGTAGGGGGAGAGGTCCTAGTCCTTTTCCAGGGCCCCTATTTGCAAAAATGATAGGAAACAAAAGGTCTCCTTTTATAGTATACTAGTTTAAAAGCCCATGTACACAGGCCAAGGTCCGGGTAATGTTAAGAGGCCGCTACCTCACTGCTCCATGCGATGCAGTCTTGCGTCACCTCACTCACGCTATGCAATCATGCACAGTAGAGACTGCCCATGACTGCATCGTGACAAACATCCTAGCGAATTATTTTATAGGATGTGGCTACATAAGGGTATATGTTACTTTACTTCTGTAAGCCTCATATGACAATTAAAGGGAGACCGCTAAAGTGCTTTTAGAATTAAAGTTACCTCCAAATAATAATGCACATAACGATAAGCATATCCATACTAGTATTATCGGAAATAAGTCCAGCGTTACTGAGAAATCAAACTCATTCTGAGATGGTCTGGCAGGCATCAGCTTACACACCTTGCCAAAGCGACATCTGTGCACTTGTGCTGTCCGACCTGGTCTCCTCTAGGAAGCATTGCATGGTACCTTAAGGTGACTGATGGTGCAGGCAAGCAGATGCCTCTACAGTGAGCTTCTTGCCTGACCATCTCATAACAAGTTAGATTTCTTAATAACGCTAGTATGGACATGCTTATAGTTATGTGCATAATTATTTGGGGGTAATTTTAATTTGTGTGATAGTTCTGCTTTAATAAGAAGATGCATTTTCCAAATTTCCAATTATATAAATTGAGCTTTTAACTCCTTTAATGCTAGAAAGGACTTTTACATTAACTGCATCAATAACCAGTTTAAGCTTTGCAGAGATTTCTGTGCCAGTCCCCTCTGTCAGATTTTTTAAAGCATTTTACCAGGAAGGATGCAGAAGATTGTCTCTTGGTTTTAAGTATCTCCTGTGGTATACTTTTTGGTTATATATTAAAAGGATGAAAGGCTGCTGGGATTAGACCCTTAAACACTGAGGTTTGAACAGATTCCATAGCTGGTGCATTCACCAGCTGATTGTTACATCAAAAGCACCAGATATATCCAATATGAAACAGAGGAGAAGTAGTGTGCTGTACAACTATTCTCAATCACATAAAAACAACAGCAATTTCATCAGAGTACTGGCAAATAGAATGGACTCTCTTAGTTTTATACACAGCTTCTACCACTTGGTCGAAATAGCTCTATGTACTGTTCCTATTACAATCTCCACCTGCATAGATTTAAATAAATACTTTTAAAAAAAGAATGGAAAACAAAAGAGGCATCCATTATTGTGAATGTGAGATAAAACAACAATTCTATAAATTCATATGAACTGATATGTGCAATTGGAATAAATATTTAAAAGCATCTATAAAGTTTAAAATGAATTAATTCATGCAAGCATAATAAAGAGTGTCTAAGGTATGGATATAATTAATCAATTGAGTGACATATTAACAAAATTAATGATTGATGATGAATAATGCATATTTATAGAAACATGAATTAATTATGAAGAAGAAGAGGTAAAAAACAAGTAAAGGCAAAAACAAAGGAGAGTAAAAGAAAGAGAAAGGATGATGAATTGTATTACATTACAGATCAGGTTGTCCAGAGGTACCAGTAGTGCAGGTTGTCAGGATATCCCACCTGAAGTACAAGTGAATCTATCAGAGGCTCAATCAGTTTAAAGTAATAGTAATATTTCCCCAAAACAGCAGCTCTAATTCATCTTCATAGTATTTGGTCCATGGAGAGTGTTATTTCAGTACTGTCAGAGTTGTAGTTCAAGCATAATTGAATGATAAAGTATCCCCCTCCCGCCCTTTTACCTAGTATAAACCACCTCCCCTCAGATGTGGAATCTGGTCCCTTGACAAGACAGCTCACAGCAAGGGACAATCTTCTTACTCTGAGCGTAAGGGAAACCCTGCTCCCCTTGACATGTTTATGCTCACTGAAGATTGTCCCTCTCTGTGATCCATCCGGGCAGTCTTGCTGCTCTGAGGTGAGCAGTGTTACATAGTTCAGTTACTCTTGAACTACAACTCTGACAGTACTGAAATAACTCTCCATGGCTCAAATACTTTGAAAATTAATTGGAGCTGCTTTTTCTGTGAAACATTATTATCCCTTTAATTGATTCAGTTGTGGTCAAGCAGATATATAGTGATATAATGTACTGTTAGTTTTTAAGAACTAGCATTGGATCCCCTTGCTACAGATCATCATCAACGCCCCATCAGGATCTTAATTTAAAAATACCCTTTCAATGCCTCATTTAGCCCCATTGGAGATAATGTTTCTTAGATTAAAATTCCAAAAGAACTTCCTATTATTTAACCCTTTGAGTGCCAGAGGGGTACGCAACGCATTGCAGAGCAATGCGTTGCGTATCCCTTTGGCACTCAAAGGGTTAACCTTTGGATATTCCAAGGATATTCTAGTAGGTTTGGTAGCGGCAATAGACAAAACATTTGTATCTCCATTATGCCTATCATTACATGTTTGGATACTACATGAGGGCTAACTAGGTTCAGTCCTGAAGGGCCCCAGTAGGCCAGGATTCAAGGATTTCCCTTTCCCTGATTAAGCACAGGTGAGTCAATCAAAATGAATGATCCACTGATTAACTCATCTGTGCTTAATCAGGGAAATCCTTACATCCTGGCCTGTTAGTGGCCCTTGAGGACTGGACCTGAAAGCCCTGCTCTGTACAATAGATAAATTATCTCTACATTTCTTCAGTGCTAACCAAAGAGTTTATTTTCTGTCTGGTTCACCCAACATATTATATACCACTCTGGCAGTCTACAAATATGGATGTACAATTGAAAAAGACTCCTGAATGATTTTTCTTGACTCATTTGGCACTCTGTCTAATATAAGGGCATGTTAAATATTTACCTATCCCATGCGTAAAAACTTCCCTCTGTAAATTGGTATTATCTTATTAATGCATAGCTCAGTATATGTTTATAAAAGGTGAAAAGTAGAACAGATGTGCGTTCCTCCTACAGTTTATTAGGCTCCTTATTATATTTGGATTTATTTATGTGTTTGCTTGTTTGTTTGATTAGAAAGTGTTTTAGAATTTTCAATTATATCACACCTCTCCCTTCTATCCTGCAAGCTGTAAAATTAAGGGCCTTATGGGAGATGCAATAAGGTTTGATGCAATGGTGAATTGTGTCTGCCGATGTGTGTAGATCACTTTTCCATGTAGAATATGACATGCTTCACCATATGTACTAAGAATTAGGTATACAATATGTGGAGGATATGCACTGATCATTAGCATATGAGGTTGCCATAAAGCTGGCAATATGTTATGTAAGGGGGAATAGAGAAGACGTATTCCCAGACTTCAACACCAAGAACAGCAGCATCCATACTACAATCATTTGCATGCCAGAAGATTGTGCAGCACATTACAAAGCAAGGGTTAACCCTTTGAATGCCATAAGGATGTGCTGTACACACCTGTGGCATCAAAGTTTTATAGCAAAAACAGTCACTAAGACACAATACACAAAGCAAACAGATGCCTTGTAGAGTATCACTGAGTCTTGTTTACATGAATCAGCTGATCGGTGGCCAGTCTGCTGTGTACAGGAAACAAAACAGCTGATCTGGCACTAGATACTATCACCACCAGTAAAACCGGTGGTAACAGCAAAAACAATAGCACCAAAAAAATCAGCAATGTATTCTGACTATTTATAATAAAGCGCATTAATTAAAAATGACGGCATTGTTGCCCACATGGATCATCTATCCTGCTGGAAAGGTGGTCCATGCTAGAGGGGGTATCAGGAGGGGTCCTGATGTTCCCTTGAGGTCTTAACTATTTTTTTTTTTAAATAAAGTACAACATAACATTTATTATACATATACAGACAAGGTATGAAGATGCAGATGCATACTTTGCCTATTAACCCTTTTGGTACCAGAGGGTTAGCAAATACATTACAAAGCAATGCATTGCTGCCTCTTTGGTACTCAAAGGGTTAATCATGAAATACATATACAACAGGGCATGTTGAATAAAATTGAAGACTAAAGAATGTCAAATGTGAGCAATATTTGTAAAAATAAAATGGCGAAAGGAGGTAGGATGGGAACACTATATGTCAAATTTCAAAGGTGGGGTTAATATGTTAAAGGGGGCACTCTGTGTCGGATTTCTATGATGTGTACTGTATTCTACACTGCTTATGTTCGAACAACGATGGTTTTAAAACCGTTGTTGTGGCTTCTACGCCTCAACTCTGAGATGCAGAATTACCGACAGAAAATGTAACCACAAAACACACAGTTAATAATATGCTATGTGTTGTTTTTAGTTGTTTCTTATGGGCTTTTTTTTGACTGGTGGTGCGTATAATTACCGTTGCTTTTGTTGGGAAATAGGAAAACAAAACCTGACTTAAAAAACACAACGCATATTTTTTTTAGCGGTGGTAATAGTAATGAGCCCCCGTTGAACATTTTTGCTCATTGTTTTATGTTGACAGCGCAGTTTGCAGAATAGTAAAATGTGCTGTCAAAACCATTGCCGCCTGTTTTAAAAATAGCGTGGCTAGCAGTATCGAGCCCCTGCCCTGTTCTGTGTTGTCCTTTGATTGGCATGGAAGTGTGAATCGCATCCCTATGGCACTCAAAGGGTAACCTTTGAGTGCCAGAAAGGTGTGCAACACATTACTCTGCAATGTGCTGCACATTTCTCTGGCATCCAGCAGAGACGTGTCATCAGAAGATCCCAAATTTGATATCCTCAGAGAGGAAAATTTGAGTCTGTGAACTCTGGCAGCAAAGCCAGATATCGGAGCTACATTTCAATATGCAAATGCCATAATTGAAGGACACATTGCAGCTTCTTTGACCTGGAGATGGCACTGTGAAAGTTTGATGATGTAGAAGAATTTGAGGTGTAATTAAGGGGATGAGCTGGCAAAGACACCTTAGTGCACACCACAAATTATATTCGGCTCCAGATCACCACCATATCTACAGCCTGGACCCTTATTGAACCTTGGTGAATCTCCCCTCTGGAGTCTTTCCTGAGATGTTTTGTTATTTAGCCCATGCATCATTTCAATGTGCCTTCTTGTAGGGTATGTGTATAAAGATAAAAGCAAAACAACTGCACCATATGTAACAAATACAGTTTTTGATTGATGTATTTGGGGTTTTGCACTGCATTTGATACCTATCCAGCATCCACTTGGTTACATTTAGAAGTATAATGTCCATATTTTGCCCTAGATTTGCTCCCTTTTTATTTTATATGTAGTTCACTTGTTACTAATATGTCATCCTATACAACCTAGCATCCTATGGACTTTTCCCACTATTTTTCTGCTTTGCTTCTCTCTCTCTCTCCTCTGATTATGTGTCAAAAGTATTATTAAGCCTATACCATTGCTTTTGTTTGTGTAATACTTTGGACCTAGAAGAGATGGATATAATCATGTCACAGCAAGCCTATGCTACTTCATATTAATTGCTGAAATGCAAAGCTATGTATAGCATACATTACTGCCCATAGGGTCTACATATTGATTCACATTTTTCAAGTTGATGATTTTCATTTCATAGTTTGGCCAAAATACATCCAGGTTTGCCTACCACACAATTGCATACCATTTAAGGTAAGCCCTACACAATACATTTTATGATATCATATGGCTTATAAACAGCTTCATATTAGAAACTCTAACTAATGCATTTATAGGCTTACACTAACCTGCCCTTAGGGGACACCTGCAGTGAGTGGGCTGGATTTCAAAACTTGGCATGTGTCCACCTTCTTGAAACACAGTACATTCCAACAGGGGTCTGCAACGCTCACTTCTATTAACTGCATGGAACTTGGATTATATATTTTCAGTATTTATTGAGTGTTTATACATTATTTTCATAAACTAAAATTAACTTGGAGTGAATGATTACAGGCTAACATGGATGCTTAAACACATTAACACAGTACCATGTACCGTGCCTTTAAAGAACTATTTTGCACTGATCACCAACTGTTGATGTTTAAACATACATTTTAGGACACTTCACTTATAAATGGGAGAGGTATTAAAATTAGGTTTCTAGAATAAGGAGAAAATGTTTGCTGTATAAAGAAAAATATCACAGAGTTAAAACCTTTTGAGTGCCAAAGGGGTACACAGCTCATTGCTCCACAATGCATTGCATACCCCTCTGGCACTCAAAGGTTTAAGCCATTATAATCTCTGGTTTAGTCTTAGTTTTCTGTGCTTTTCCTGTCATTGTTCTGGGACAAGTGGGGTTGGTGGTGCTCATGGGTATTCCTATCTGAAGCAGGGACCTTGCCGCATGTGGCGGGGGCTATGAGGTGGACCCTCTTGGGGTCTGAAGGTACCCCTGGCTCTGACCAAATTGCATTCATTGGGGGAGATAATTGAAGTATGTCTGCAGGTGACCCGACCTGAGAAATGCACCAAAGTGTACCTTATCTCGAATGTCAGGAACTCCTATGCTATTCTATTTGCCGACAAAGCAGCCGCAATGTTTGTACGTTGTTACCCTTTGTGCTGAATATGCTGACCTACAAGGTTGACAACAGAGTGATCAGCATGGACATTTAAGGACACTCAGGGACTAGAATATTATCTGTATTGCTTGTACTTTGAAATCTGTGTTGTACATATTCCCTTGTATTTGTGTCTGAATATGATATTGACGTGTTTCGGTGCATTGAACTCTGTCAATTGAAACTTTAATAAAAACAGAAAAAAGAACCAAAAACAAAAAACTTAATATACATGAGTGAAAAAAGTAACCTGAGTGAAACGTAACTGAACACCAACAATAATATGTAGTCTTGTTAATCTGTTGACTACCCCCATGCTATATACATATTTATACATAATTTAAGTAAAAACTTACTAAAGGTGGATATATACCTACACACAAGCATTTTTGCTTCTATGTACAAATGAACACCTGGCAGGAAAGCTACAGTTGCAGTAAAAATACGATATGAGGATTTAGCTGTCACATTAAGGCAACATTGTGGCTAAACAGTAATTATGTGTAATTACATGTTGCCTGTTATATATCATCCAGAGTATGCATGTGTTTTACAATGTCTGTGGCATATCTTCAGCATCTTAGTCTACCTTGGTAGAAGGCTGATATTTGGTCCTCATTTATAAGGAAATTCCCTGCAGGGATCAGAATAACATCTTCTGGTATTTATTCACTAAATAATGAGACTTAAGAAGTCCAATTCATGTCCTCTCTGGTGTATGTGATACATGGGAGCCTTGTACCAGAAAAGTAATTAGTGCTGGAGCTCAAAAAATGGTATACAATGGGCCCCTACATTTCTAAAATAGCCAGTGTCATCTCCAATAGAAAGCCTGAAATTAATTGTTTTGTAGTACAATTCCAGACCCCTAACAATAAAAATGGTAGCAAGGGGCATGCTCACTAGATAGTACGGGGAATGTATGAATACACAATGCAGCTAATTTTCTGTAAGACTTTGACCTAAAAACCCTATAGCTATACTTTAGGTTAAGGATAAGCATAAATGATCAAATTACTACATACTGGTGTACACTCATCTCCATTGTTTAATTCATGCAAACCCAGAAAGCAACACCTATAGTATAATAAAAAAATGGAGTAATATTCTCCAGTTTCCTCTCCGTTATTGTTAATACTTGGCTTTAAACAAGGCACAGAGGAATAGAATGCTCTTGAAAGCCCATATACTATACAATGGTCCCTTGGACCAAGTAATGGTGAATTGCCTGTGTAAACAGCTTGTATATACATAGTAGGAAGGAGCAATAACAATTCTAGTTCTGATTTTAATCCAAAAACATATTACAACATTCACCTTAGTGATACAGCACAGGAAATATTCCATGACTCCAAACAATCTTACCCAAGAAAATTGAATAGCAATTATCTATTCTAACACATAAGTAAAGAGAAGTAAAATGTCTTCTATAATGGTTTATCTGCACCTTTTAATCCTTCATCAGAAAGCAGTCTTAAGTACAAGGCAGAAAAGTATGTTGGGGTTTAGCTGGTATTCCTGAGCAGAAGGGACTTGCCCATTATTTTGGAACTGGACCGCCCTTTGGGGTGAGATTAGTCTAATATATATGTAGAAATTTCTCCTCTGTAATGGCACTAGAGAGATAAAACGTGATGCTTCTGAGCAGTGACTACCTGTAGAATAGGCTATTGTGCTGTTTGTTTGTCCTCAGAAGCCTCTCACATTTTTTATATATATTTTAAATACTCTTAGTGGGTCTCACTAAGAGTGAAGGGTAATTGAGACATGAACCCCATGCTCTCAGTGCCTAGGAAATCCAGCTGTACCTCCTTGATGAGACCCAACAAAGCCACAACGAATGGTGGGGATAGCTGGTGTTCTTGTACAGAGGGGACTTGCCCATCATTTTGGAATAGGCCATTGTTCTGTTTGTCTTCAGAAGTCTCTGTATGTATATTTTAAATACTCTTAGAGGGTTTTCCTAAAAGTGAAGAGTAATCCAGACTTGGACACCTTGCTCTCAGTGCCTATGGAACCAAGCTGCACAAGCCTGCCAAGGCCCAACAAGGCCAAAATGTACTTTGAGGTTAGCTGGTATTCCTGTGCAGAGGAGTCTTGCCCACCATTTTGAAACTGAACTGCCTTTTTGGGTGGGATTAGTCTAATATATGTGTGTGGAAATATATCTTCTTTAATGGCACTAAAGAGCTAAAACGTGATGCTTCTGAGTGGTGACTAGCTGTAGAACAGGCCATTGTGCTATTTGTTTGTACTCAGAAGCCTCTCACATTTTGTATGCATAAATTTAAATACCCCTTAGGAGGTCTTCCTAAGAGTGAAGGGTAATCCACAGTGCTTAGGGAATCCAACTGCACCTCTCTGAAAAGGCCCAAAAAAGGCAGAAACGTATGTCGGAGGTTAGGTGGTGTTCCATCATTTTGGAACTGGACTGCCCTTTTGGGCGGGATTAGTCTAATATGTATGTGGAAATTTCTCCACTGTAATGGCTCTAGAGAGCTAAAACATGTTGCTTCTGAGCGGTCATTGTGTTCTTTGTTCTTCAGAAGCCTCTCACATTTTGTATGCATATTTTAAATACTCTTAGGGGGTCTTCCTAACAGTGAAGGGTAATCCAGACATGTACCCCTTGCTCTCAGTGCAACTCTGACAAGGCCCAATAAGGCTAAAATGTACTTTGGGGTTAGCTGGTGTTCCCATGCAAAGGGGGTTTTGCTCATACTTTTGGAACTGGGCCGCTCTTTTGGGTGGGATTAATCTAATATGTATGTGGCAATTTCTTCTCTGTAATGGCACTAGAAAGCTAAAATGTAATGTTTCTGAGTGAAAGGTAATTCAGATGTGGACCCTTTGCTCTCAGTGCCTAGGGAATCCATCTGCACCTCCGTGATGAGGCCCAACAAGGCCTAAACGTATATTGGGGGTTTGCTGGTGTTCTCGTGAAGAAGGGACTTACCCATTGTTTTGGAACTGGACAGCCCTTTTGGGCAGGATTAATCCAATATATACATATATATATATATATATATATATATATATATATATATGGAAATTTCTCCTTTGTAATGGCAATAGAGAGCTAAAACGTAATGCTTCTAAGCTGTGACTAACTGTAGAACAGGCCACTGTGCTGTTTGTTTTTCCTCAGAAGCTTCTTACATTTTGTATGCATATGTTAAATACTCCGTGCACCTCCGTGATGAGGCCCAACAAGGTCGAAATGAACGCTGGGTGTTAGCTTGTGTTCCTGTGCAGAGGGGACTTGCCCATTATTTTGGAACTAGACTGCCCTTTTGGACGGGATTAGTCTAATATGGATGTGGAAATTTCTCCTCTGTAATGGCACTAGAGAGCTAAAACTTGATTAGCCATAGAACAGGCCATTGTGCTGTTTGTTCGTCCTCTTTCATTTTGTATGCATATGTTACATACTCTTAGGGGGTCTCCCTAAGAGTAAAGGGCAATCTGGACGTGGGCCCCTTGCTCTTGGTGTATATAGAATCCAGCTGCACCTCCCTGATAAGGCCCAACAAGGCCGAAATATACGTTGGGGTTAGATGGTGTACCAGTGCATAGGGGACTTGCCTTTCATTTTAGCATTGGACTGCCCTTTTAGGCAGGGGTAGTCTAATTAGCATGTGGAAATTTCTCCTCTGTAATGGCACTAGAGAGCTAAAACATTATGCTTCTGAGCAGTGATTAGCCATATAATAGGCCATTGTGCTGTTTGTTTGTCCTCAGAAGCCTCTTACATTTTGTATGCATATGTTAAATACTCATAGGGGGTCTCCTTAAGAGTGAAGGGTAATCTATATGTGGACTCCTTGCTCTCAGTGCCTAGTGAATCCAGCTGCACTGCACTGATGAGGCCCAGCAGAGGTGATTTAGGGGGACTGGACACCATTCATTCAGCAGTGCTCATTTCCTCCTCCTCCTCCTCCTCAGACTCAGTAGGCACATAAGGGTCCTTCCAGTTCCTCCGTTTAATATTTTTAAACCTGCTCATAGTGACAGCAGTCACTATGAGCCTCTCCTGCCTCAATTTTTCTTCAAGATCACAGCAGAATAGCACAGGACACTTACCTTGTTCTGTAGCTGCTTCTATTATGTTTGACTTCTGCAACTATGTCACGTTTTTATAGAGAAAAGGCAAAAACTTTCTAGCCATTGAAAAAAATGGCAAATAACTTTGGCCAATGGGTGAAAAATGCGAATTTTAAAGCGGAATTTCTCACAGGAACACGGTGACGGATTTTGCCCACTCCTATTTAATAGGAGTTCCTCCCTGTTAGCTACATTTATCCCCACTCCTTCTCAATCCCCATTTCCTATCTACATTATCCATCCCATTATTACTAGCTATACCCTCCACCCCTTTATTAGATCAAAAGCTCCTCCAACCTTCTAAGCATTCTATCCCTTACCATTTAGGCACAGTCCACCACTATCATACAGACTGTATCCAAGAGCAAAGTGAGCCCAGTGCTCTAAAAACCCAAACCCTTATTCCTACACCAAGTCATGCATTAAGCTCCATGAGTTCCCTCTGCCTACTTGTACTGAAGCATGGCACTGGTAGTATTTCATAAAATGATACCCTCAAGGTACTTTCCTTGAGCTTGCACCCTAGATGCCTGAAATCAGTTTTAGGGACCTTCATCTTTCCTCCAATATGTACCAAGACAGCTGGATCCCTTCTAGCCCCTTCAAATAATCTGTCTGATTTGTTCACAATAAGCCAAACCCGAATACCTGGAAGACAACATACGGTTTGGTATTTTACATATTTTTGTAACACATTACCCTATCTACCCTCCTAATAACCAAGTCCCCAATTATCACCACCTACCTTAATTTCTGACTACTCTGAACCCCATCTAAACTGGAAGAATTGTTCCCCTGGCTGCTAGAGGAATGCCCCCTTCAGTAATGACAATTCTGATCTACATCACTCTTGCAAAGCTGTAGGATTGAGTCAACTCAGAAATGGACTTCAGATTCCTCTTCCCACTACCTCTCCTGTCTACCTTCTGTTACTCCACCTTCTTTTACACTAATCCCACATACTTCCTGTTCAGTGAGCTCCAAGCTCCTTTCCAGGTTTCCAATATCATGGTGTTGCAATATTTCTTCCCAGATCTAATATCTTAGATTCCAAAAAATAATAAGCTTATACTACATGCTACAGTGGCATGTCCTTTGGAACGACTGCTCCAAGTGTTCAAACATGTGACTTGATGTGCACTGCTTGAGATTGTCCAACCTACAATCACTCATGCTTATATTTCTGCACTTCAACTGGTATTACACTGTCCACTAACTCACACTATTAGCTCAAATATACCAGATTTAAATATGTGTGTCCAGTAAATCTGTTTTTTCTAAACTGCTTAAAACACAATATGAAATTAATTTTTTGTCTGCAATTTAAGCCTCAATCGTATCACCAGACTAAGGGCTCGATTTAATTGGCACTGGAAAAAAAAAAAAAGAACTTTCAGTAGTTTCCAGCCATAGTCAGGTATTCTATTACCTGCTCCGTGTCATACTACCGAATGATAAAAATTCACAATGGGTTCTAAATTTGCTTCCATTGGAATCAACGACAAAGGTGATGAATTTAAAATTCAATTACATGCTGCTGCTAGTAACATGCATCAAAAAGTTGCACCTAACAAAATCGGTGTATTCCTAACCACTGACATGTAAGTGAAATGTGTAAAAAAACAAACAAAAAAAAACAATATACGCATGAGCAACTAGGGGTCCCTACATTAGTGACCTGTGTATGAATTGATATGGGGCCCTACTCCACAACAAACATTGAGTTACAAGTCAGATTCTGTGGGCCAACACTCGTCATGGTTCATATTCAAAGGAAAGTTGAATTCCAATGGTATCAATGTGTGTGTGTGTGTGTGTGTGTGTGTGTGTGTGTGTGTGTGTGTGTGTGTGTGTGTGTGTGTGTGTGTGTGTGTGTGTGCTGTTCGGCATTCAATTTTGCTCTAATGTTTTTTTTACCTGTGCCAATTGAGTCGAGCCCCAAATCTCTTAAAATTATCTGCTCTACAGAAATATTTAGATTTTAATCTCCTGCTTCAATAACATCTTCTGATTCTTTCAAACTGTACTTGTCTGGAAAGCCACTTTTCTGTAAGGCCAAAGAGCAGCAGATATGATGGTACTAAAATATTGAGCCTGACTGAGATAACGAAATATGTTCTTCTCTGCTGTCAAACAATTTGATTGCAGACGTGCTCAGAATCTAGACTGTTAAATGTGGTAGCAGATTATGTTTCCAGGGCAAGGGTGTCAGGTGTTAACCTAGAGCAGAGATGTCCAAATTCGTTCCTCAAGAGCAACCAACATTCCAGAATTTAAGGATTTTCCCTTTATGCACATATGCGGGTCAATCAAAATTAATGAACTGCTGATTAACTCAGGGAGACCCTTAAATCCTGGCCTGTTGGTGGCCCTTGAGGATTGAACTTGGACGGCCCTGACCGATGGTATGATTCTGGGTATTTCTATTGCCTCTGATATAATTTTATACAAAAAGTGCCTTACATTCCAAGGCAAAGTGAAGCTGTTCTGGTGTAAAACACTGTAGTAGATAAATAATTCACACTGAGTGCCAAAGGGGGTATCCTTTTAAAAGACAGCATCTTGCGTTCAGCATGTTGCCATGGTAAAAATTCCAACCTGAGAATCTCGCACTGCATGAAAGCGTGAGATTCTCAGGTCACGCTATGAAACTGTTCTGTCTGTTCCTAAGAAGGGAAAGGCAAAACATGTGACAACATGACATCCACCACTGCTCCGACCTCTCTATTGACAGCATGACATCCAGTGCTGCTTGGGCTCTCTGTCTCAGGAGCTCATTGCGAAACCGGAACTGCTCTGGATCTGAATCAGTAACTGCTTCGGATCTGATCAGGGCATCAGCCCCATATGTTGATGAGTGTTGCTCTGCTCTCTCTCTCTGTGAGTTGGCTGCAAAATACAACAAATGTAAAACATCACATAAGCAATAAGCAGCCCCTCATGTAATTTATCCATATAGTCTAAACAGTTGGTGATAATAATTCAAACTTAACCATCATTACTTTCATTATTTTGTTGTTTAGCCTTTACATCCTTAGGAGTAGACCTGCAGTGTTTCATAGCATGACCTGAGAATCTCTCGCTTTCATGCAGTGCGAGTTTCACAGGTCGGCATTTTTACCCCGGCAACATGCTGAACGCAAGATGTGGTTGCACATTCTTTTGCGTGCAGCCTTTTAAAAATTACCTGCCAATGGGCTACACAAGACATTGCAAAAGGGTTACACTTTTGAATGCTAGAGAGAATTAATTACAAAACTCGCTTTAAAAGGCCTATTTAAATTAATGGAAATTGTTATTTTAATATTCCCAGTTCTTTTACTACAGCATTGTGACTGTGTTATCAGATTCCAGACACCAATTCCACTGTGTTTTATTGAGCTTATGAAAAAGAATTTAATGAAAAAACTGGTCCTGTGTAGGACTACGAATGTAGTAATTACAAATCACAGATGTGTGGGGTAAACTGGGTGGGTTGAACATGGTGGTAGGGGATTGATTACAAGCCTAGTAATAGTGCAGCATATGACTGAGCCAGTAAGGGTGGGGGAACTGTTGCACAGACAGACAGAAGCTGTAAGGCCCTACCCCCTCAACTCCATTGAACGCTGTACATAGAATAGATGAAGTTCTCCTGACAACTTTCCCTGCAATGTACAATTCAAATCAGTTGTAACCAGCTATCATTCTGTCTCCAGCAGCTTTATGCTTGCTCATTAAGGGTGATGTACTAAGAAAATGAGTAGCAATTCTGGGCCAGACAAACTGCACCAAAGACCACAACTAAAAATACCCACTGATTTAAATGGAGCTTTTAACATATTGTGTTGGAGACTTCTATAGCATTCAAGGGGCAAAAAGCATAATTTAAATCAAAGAGAATTTGGGGGCTCCCATGGGCAATGTGTAAAGTGTGGTTGTCTTTGGTCTACACAGCCAAGGATTTATAACTATCTTTTATGGACCCTATAATGCCCCTTTATCATGCAAGAGGTTAAAGATATTATTTACAACTTTCTCACCAAAAACAAGTGGTACAGTAGACTTATATTTAAAATAGTGGTGGTGTTATTGGTATTAAAGCATTTTTTCTGGGTTATATAGTAATATAGTTGGTGAGGTTAAAAATAGACTTGTCCATTAAGTTTGAAGTCTTTCCATATCACCTTTTTTGACCAAGAGGAAGGCATCAATGCCACTGAAGCCATTTCCAATTATGCCCCAATATGGTAAAAAAATCCTTCAAAAAGGCAATGAGGGGGTTATGCACTAAGGTGTGATAAAGAGGTGGTAAAGTGGAGATGACTTCTCTAGTTAGATCATTTCTACAATGTCTGTGCTATTCTATGGAGCCAATACACTAAGCTCTCTCCCATTTGAGAAATCTTAGTGCATTGGCTCCATAGAATAAAAAAACAGGAATTGGTGAAGTGATATCACTGGAGAAGTCATATCTACTTTATCACCTTTTTACCATATCTTAGAGCTCGCCACATATCTTACTGAATCAACAGCCTAAACAAACTCTTTCAAACAAGAATAACATATTTTAGCATTTTGTTCATATAAATTACATTAAAATGAAGGCATCTGCCAACAACAGTATGTTGAAGTCACTCTGGACCTTTTGTTTGCTTCCAGAAGTCTTCCATTGCAAATTTTAGCTTCTTTAGGCAGTACAGTTTTTTTGAGACACCGCACCCACATTTGTTTTCACTAGGAAGGAAAGATGGAGAATAATGTTCTTGCTTTGTTTAATGATGTGCATTTCTCACACAGTCTGGCTTCTCCCCTTTTTTGATTTTTAAAACAGTGGATCTTCTCCATTGGCAGGCGAATGGAGTGGCGAGCTGGGACCTGTCAATTTTACAGCATACTTCTTAGGCGTTCACTCTCGTTGTTCTTACAGAAGCCTGCAGGCAAAGTAAGTTATTAGGACCTACAGACTTAATGGTGCTTCTTTCAGTTCTCACCAGTACTCAGGTTTGCACATACCTTTACAGCACTGGCTAAATAAATCATTTTCCACCACATTAAATATTTCACATCGCGTCTCATACTTTCAAGAAAAAAAAATTAGCTAAAATAAAAGTAATTCCACGGTGTTTGATTGTAAGGTAAAAAAACAAACAGTCGAATAAAGTCAGTCATTTAGAAAATATAATATATTTTGATAACCTTCAGGCTGCAGATTGAAAAAAAAGAGAAAATGAACTCTTAATGTTGTTACAATGAAAAAGTAGTTGTGCACATTAAACTCTCAAGGAAGGACCAGATGGATGTGCAGTGCATTTTGAAACAATGGGAGAGATTCACTAATTGGTGATAAAGAGGTGATAAAGCGGAGATGACTTCTCCAGTTTATCACTTCTCCAGTTTTTATGTTATTCTATAAAGCCCATTCACTAAGATCTCCAAAGTTGAAGAAATCGTAGTGAATAGGCTCCACAGAATAACATAGGACTTGGAGAAGACATATCCATTTTATCACCTCTTTATTACTCTTTAGTGAATCTCCCCCGAGGTGTTCCACATCCCTCTGATCCTAGAGGTTCTAATAAAGGGCTGTTATGTTCAAAAGAAAAGTAGAGGGGGGATTCATTAAACGATGAAAAGAGGTGATAGAGTGGAGGTGACTTCTCCAGTTTATCACTTCTCCAATTCCTATGTTATTCTACGGAGCTTATTCTCTAAGATCTCCAAAGTTGAAGAAATCTTAGTGCATAGGCTCCACAGAATAACATAGGAACTGGAGAAGTGATAAACTGGATAAGTCATCTCCATTTTATCGCCTCTTTATTACCGTGTAGTGAATCTCCCCGACTAGAATAATATTTCAAAAAAGGTCCCATTGATTTAAATGGAAAGTTTAACCCTTGAATGCTAGACAGTCAGCAACACATTGCTTTGCAATGCATTGGAGACGTTTCTAGCATTTAAGGGGTTAAAATCCCCATGTAAATCAATGGGAATTTTTAGTTCTCCCTGTAGTTCAAATGGTTTGCCCCAGAACTCCTCCACTTTTCTTTTGAACATACGGTCCGAATAGTTATACTTCTTTCCCACTTCCCTTAGTAAATAGGTTCTCAAAGTCGTCATTTCCCCCAGCTGCTGATTTTAGGGACAGGTTACATGGTTGATGGTTTAGAAGGGAGGAACATTACAATGACAATGTAGTTTCATGATCAACTTCTGTTAGTGATGGTTATTTAAGTTGTAGCATTCTGTATCTTTCCATAACTAGAGGTAAATGCAAGTAGTTACGAGGGATGGACTAAATATTTTGCCCCAAAAGAGAAAATGGCGGAAAACAGGACTTTTCATCCTTTTGGCGGGAATTCCTTAGAAAAGTGCAGTTTTTTTTTCTTGCTTTCTCCCACCATGACCTATGTTAATCAAAGAACCACGTACTGTCCACATAGCCTTGTTCCATAGTAACCACAGAACCACACACTGTCCACTAGAGTTGCCCCTCAGTAACCATGGAACCACACACTGTCCTACTAGAGTTGCCCCTCAGTAACCATGGAACCACACACTGTCCCCCGGTCTTGCCTACCATAAAACCACAAACTGTCCTCTCAGTACAGTCTCTTTTAGCTCACAAGTGCCATGCAGAGTTAATAAATATCTTGAAGGACATCACACTCATTCTGTCATGAAGACAGTACAGTCAAAAAGTTTCAGGCAGTTCCGCTCTGTACAAAAGAAACAATTACACCCAGACAAACATTTATGCCTACTAGGGCCTTATTTTCCAGGTGCAGCTGTACTCTCCAGGCACATATAAGCAAGAGGTTCATGTCTGTATTACCTCAAAATGCTTTGGAAGACCAAACCCAAAGGGTTATTTGCATATGAAAAATAATTAAACTGATCCTGCCCAGATGACAGTCCAGCCATGAAGTTCCATCTCTGGACAACAGACATAGTCAACCCCAGACATATATTTTGACTTTCCTTGTCAGTGAGATGCAGATGTCCTCTTAAGCAAGAGGTCCACACTTAGGTTCCTCCATAATCCTTAAGAACAGGGGCTGAGAATAGTAAAGGCTTGTGCCCCTCCAAACCTTAACCCCTGCCTTGTGTATAAGTATGTCTGAGGGGAAGGCTGCCTAAACAAAGCATATAAACAATGCTTTGTGAATCTGCTGCTCCCCATCTGTCTGAATTTTCCCTGGCACCAGATGGTAAGGAAGGTGGGGGTTCTAAAATTAATGTCTCGCCTCGAATGCAGGCTGTCAAATCTAAGCCTAGCTACTAGGTGACAGCCTGCTCTGGGGTTACAGTCTAAATTCTTCTCTCTGTGCTATTGCATCTTTTAACAGCTGCCTGAAGAGTCCAGAGCTGAGCTGTCTGTAAGTGACTCTGCTTTCAGCCACACAGAGTCACATTGTTTTGGGTTATAGATGACAAATGTTCTCTTCTAAACTGTGATAAGGAGAAATAGCATATATATGATTTCATTTTTTGATGCTAGTATTCCTTTAACAGTCTAACAACAATAATAGTGGTGAAGGGATAGATCAGTGATGGACAACCTGAGTTATCATCCCTAGCCAGCCAATGGCTGTGTGGTGATGGTCAGAATTATGATCCTTAACATCTGGAATGGTGAAAAGTGTTTAGATTGTAAGTTTGGTTTTAATTCATTACTCTTTCAGTGCCATAAGAGTAACATACTGCAGTGGATACATTCCTATAAAATTAATTATATTAGTAGAAGTTGATTTAGTTATCAATATAATCAAAATCGAATAAAATAGTATACATTCTTTCAGTACCAGTGGGGTGTTGAATTAATTGCTCAATCTTATATGAATGAACCACCTTTGATCATACTGATTACTAAACCAAATTTTATGGCAAACACGGAGGCTTCATATTATGCAGTATAACCATCTCTACTGCTTCCTCAGCAGCAAAGAATACTTTATTGAATATAGAAAAACCAAGCAAAAGTTTCCCAGTAACCATAGCAACCATCTCACCAATGACATTGGACCCCATGCTATAAGTAGGCAGCAACCCAAGACTCCGCCTCTTTCTTTGCTGCTTCCCACAAGATAAGTACTTTGTCACCTTATGAACAAATGTATCTAGTGTAATAATTGATTAATATATATAGTGACCTTGTATGCTGTATCTCCCTTTGTGTTATCTTGGGGGGCATCTGCCCCCCCTCACCACCACACACACACACACACTTTCCTGGTTCATTTGAATTAACCCTTCAAATGCCTGGGTTTGTTTCCCCTATGGTTTTTTTGATGAGCATAATATATGTCTTTATTTTGCTTTTTTACTTTGCCCAGCTTGGCTCTAAAGAAATCAGGCCAGTTTTATTGCCTCCTATGGCTTTTTGCTGTTTTCTCTTCACTGGTATCTCCCTTTCCCCTTCCTTGGACGCCGTTACCTGTGCCCGTGTCCGCACGGCTTTTTCCGGTGTCTGCTTTCCCCTTCTGCGCATGCTCAAGGCGATGTTATATCGGCTGAAGCTATTTCAGAGTGCCATTATCCTTTTCACTTTCGGATCTCTACTAGTGTTGAGCGAGCATGCTCGGCCGATGCTCGGATCGGCTCGAGCATCGCTCTGCTCGGCACATGGCGGTACTCGTACGAGTACCGCCATGTGCTCGCCCGCCATGTTCGGCGAGGCACAGATCTTACAGACGCTCCGCTGGACCACCAGGGACTGGAGGTAGGGGACATGTGGAAATGGAAGGGGGCATTGTGGAGATGAAGGGGGACATTGTGGAAGGGGGACATTGTGGAAGAGGGGCATTGTTGAGATGAAGGGGGGCATTGTGGAGATGAAGGGGGACATTGTGGAGATGAAGGGGGACATTGTGGAAGGGGGACATTGTGGAAGAGGGGCATTGTTGAGATGAAGGGGGGCATTGTGGAGATGAAGGGGGACATTGTGGAGATGAAGGGGGACATTGTGGAAGGGGGACATTGTGGAAGAGGGGCATTGTGGAGATGAAGGGGGGCATTGACCAGGCACCCTCCCCTCATCAGAGCAGGGGGTGCCTGGTGTAATGCTCGAGTCCTCCCATTGAATTCAATGGGGCTCGGGTGCTCGGCCGAGCACTCAAGCCTCCGGGGGTGCTCGGTCAGAGCACCCGAACACCCGAGCATCGGGGTGCTCGCTCAACACTAATCTCTACTCATAAACACAGATTGTATAGCATAGCGGTTAGAACATAAGCCTTTCACCTCACTGTCCTGGCTTAAATCCCAGGGACAGTACTGACTGCTATTGAATGTATATATCGAAATTTTCTATACAGTTTAATTATTATTTTTATTTTTTCTGCACAATTTGTAATTTACTTAAAGTTTTGTGTAAAACATTTTGTTTTAATTTGGTGTACCAGAGTTTGGCTCAATTGCTCCTTAATTGCTCCTGTTTACTGGCAAGAGATTACAATTATCTTTCTCTCTTCAGACGCCAGAGAAGAACTCATTTGGTGACTAAAACATCTTGATGCCTGGAATGGCAAAGCAATTTTTGGCATGACACCAGACCTAGTTATGGAGTCCAATGCCAGTTGGCTGGGCTAGGGCGCTCGTTTAGGAGATCTTTCTACCAGTGGGCATGGTCTCCCCAGGAGACAACACTCCACATCAATTGCCTAGAACTCCTAGCGGGGTCTTTTGCATTGAAGAGTTTGGCAAAAGATAGTGTGCAGTGTTGCATTCTGTTGAAAATGGACAATGTCTCAGCGGTACAGTATGTCAACAGTCTGGGTGGAACGAAGTCCAAGCCATTAGCAGACTTCTGGCATTTTTGCCTCAACCGCAATGTTACAGTTCTTGCGGAACACTTACCTAGACTTTACAATGTGGTGGCAGATTGGAATTCCAGATATCTTTCCGATCACGGCGATTAGATGCTCTATACAGAGGTGTTTACTCAGTTGCACCAGGTCTGGGGTCCTTTTCAAGTTGACCTTTTTGCCACTCGCCTGAATCACAGGGTCCCTCAGTTTTTCAGCTGGCGTCCAGATCCGGAGGCCCTCGCTACAGACACTCTCCTACAGTCATGGGTACCGGGGACACATTATGTGTTTCCTCCATTCGCAATGATTCCTCGAACTCTGCTGATGATTCGCTGTCTGGAGGCAATGGCGGTGATAGTGATGCCCTTTTGGACGATGCAGCCGTGGTTCTCTCCACTTCTAGAGCTGTCAGCAGACGTTCTCTTTATCCTCCCCTCATTTCCCCATCTTCTGTCTGACCCCTCTGGTGCTCCGCACAAAATGTTGGTGTCCAGAGAACTTCACCTTCTGGTTAGGTTCTTCTCGGGAGTTCCCAGCATGTCGGCGGCCTTTCGGACTCGGCTCAGTCACTATTGTCAGAGGTTTGGCTTCCGGGAACCCGGGCTATGTATAGATCCTCCTGGTCATGCTGGAATCATTGGTGCATGGAATGGGATTTGGATCCTGTTTCGGTCCCTCCAGTAGAAACAGTACATTTCCTGTCCCAACTGTTCAACACGGCAAGGTTTACCGTACTATTAACACCTATCACTCGGCCATATCGGCAGGGCATGTCCTGATAGATGGGATTCCGGTAGGCCTGTCAGTGTTAGTTTGCTGACTCATGAGGGGACTTTGCTTCTTGCGGCCACTTCAATCTCGATATCAATCGTTGTGGAATGTTAATACTGTTCTACATTTTTTGGAGCATTGGCCTACCAACGATCAATTGTCCCTGAAACAATTGTCAGCTAAATTGACCATGCTTCTTTGCCTTGTGTCTTTTAAATGTGTCTCCAATGTACGCTCTCTGGACCTTTCCTCCAGATCCTTTATACCACATGGTGTGCAGTTCCGAATTTCTAGGCGCACTAAAACAGGGGTTTGAGTGGTCTCTTACCCCTCTTTTCCCCCTCAGCCTCAATTATATGTTGTCTGCTGTTTGCAGGAATATGAGAAGCGGACGGCTGGTCTCAACTCCTGATTTTTTTCCATAGACCGTTCTTATCGGTCTCTGTAGCCACCCTGGCCCGTTGAGTTTGGTGGCTGACGCAGCTCGCTGGTATTGATATTTCCCTATTTGGTGCACACTCTGCTAGAGGTGCAATGGCATCTATGGCCCTGCAGGCTGGAGGTCGTTTGGAAGATGTTTTCAGGCTAAATGGTATCTCCATGCTACTTTTTTTATTGATTTAGCTTTAAGCTTGCATAATATGAAGCCTATTTGCTTGCCATAAAATTTGTGGATTTTCCTAAAAAATTGTGATGGGAAGTCAGAATTTTATTAAAGACACGGAAGTGAATATTATCCCTCCCCATGTTTCCCTCCCCTATCATATATTTTCTTCTATTCCTCCAGGGTGAGTTCCAGTGGGATCCGGTGACTCCGGGATATTTCTGTCACCGGTTGTTCCTGGGCAAGTTTGCCTGTTGATTTGAATTATCCGGTTTTGTTTGACGCTCTTCTGTTTAAAGACTTCATACCTCTGGGGTGGTGAACAGCTCCAGTGTCTTTGGAAGAATCACCTTTGCAAGAAAGAGGAGGAGTCTTGGGTTGCTGCCTACTTATAACATGGGGTTCAATGTCATTGGTGAGATGGTTGCTGTGGTTACTGGGAAACTTTTACTTGATTTTTCTATGTTCAACAAAGTATTCTTTGCTGCTGAGGAAGAAATGGAGAAGGTTATATTGCATAATATTCGCCTATGTGTCTTTAATAAAATTCTGACTTTCTGCCACAATTTGTTAGGAAAATCCACAAATTCTAAACATAACATTTTACATCCATGGCAATTTAACCTCACCAATACTGGAGCAATCTCCAATGACATTTTTGGTACTGTAAGCCTGTAAGGTATCTCTCCCCTCTCACCAACAATACAGGAAGTCCTAAAAGGTAAATTAAAGAATAAAGATGATCTATTCTAAGACTCTGGTCACCACTGCCATATTAGATGTGTGTTAACAGCAAACTGAAGGGCAATAAAAGATGTGCAGTCAGTTAACCTATACCATTCCTATCATTAAGCCATATTAATAATGTACACTACAATCAAAGATTAGTACAGGGACAGGTTGGAACCAGTACACTAAGGACTGCTGGTTAAAATTTGCTTGCCCCAGGACATAAACTGCCAGCCTGCCCCTGTACTAATCTCTGATTGTAGTGTACATTATCTAATTTGGTACAATAGCTAGTTCAATTATTCCAAGCCCTTTCCTCCAGGATGAGTAGCAGGACATTTTTGTTTAAGAGTTCCCAGCTTTGTAACAGGGAGTCAATCAATGACAGGGCCTCTGATTAACTCACTTGTACATAAGTACAGAAATCATAAAGACATGTCTATTAGGGGTCCCTGAGGATAATGTTGGAATCCACTTTATAATAACGGCAGCAGAGACCAAAGCCCCAGAGCAGATCATCCTTAGCTGGTCACTTACCTTGTACCTGACAATGAAAGAAGAATACAAGAATTTCCCATCATTACCTATTGATGGAGTGGAGTGAGATCTTCCAGGCTTATAGTACACAAAATGCCCATTGATTTAAATATGGCATCTAACCTCTTGAATGCTACAGAGTGTACAAAGCAATTAGTGTTAAGTGAGAAAATCCAACTTAATTCAATGAGATTATTTATATTTTTTTTTATTTATATTTTTATTTCCTCATTAAAGTGTGGCTGGTATATCCCTTTCATTTTTATACATATTGCCTATTAATAAAACCATTTCCATGAAAAAATAGTGCAATTAACTGTTTTCACGTGCTGTGTCCAAGCAGTATGTACTAAGCTTTTACTCATCAAATGTACCACTTTTGCAACACTTGTACCTAGCGGAGTGTCTGGGCAATTAAAGTAGCAGCATATGATGCGATTAAAAATAAAATGTTATTAATCACTCCCTGAACAAGCTACCCTACAGTACGTCATATTTATGTTTAAAATCAATTACTAACCAAGTAAACTGGGTGCCATCACTTCCTGCTATTTCCATTTTCTGCCACCATGTTGCTTCTCCCAAGTGAAGCTGTCAACACCAACAAGCTTCTTGTCATCTCGTGCATGTATCAGAGTGCATCCGCTGCAGAAAACACAGGCTGCCAATGTATTCAATGTGAATATGAGAATGATAGAAACAGAACAGAGAGCACAAAGGAGAGACCTAGTGCAATCAAATTTATGAAACACGTTCCACCACCATGGACACCCCACACATGGGTACCCACAAAAGAATTGTCTGTCAATCACATATGAAAAACAGCTTTCAGGCAGGTTTAGTAAATCTCCTTACCCAGTTTCAGGATGTCTGGCTTCTTTTTCTCTTCACACTCTCTCCAAGTGGCTACAAATCTCCAAAAACAAAACACACAGAAAAGCACCCAATAGTGTATTATAATTTATATTATAATTTAAATATACATATAAATCTACTCATATTTGAGCAAGGCCAACAGAAGGGATAACCAGTGTTGACAAACAAGCAGGTGGAGATTTCTCACCGTCTCCACTCGGTGGTTCTCAATCAGCTGCTCCGTCCACTCACGCACAAACCATCTTAGAAACATATTGTCTTCAAAAGGATTTTAAAAAATGCTCCAAAAGTACAACTCACAATATAAAGACAATAGTATAAAATCGAATAAAAGTATACTGGCTACGTGTTTTGTAGTTTAACACTGCTTTGTCAAGCCAAATATAATTATAAATGCACCCTCTTTCTTTCTATGCATAGGGAGAACAAACACAAGGCTTAATTGCATGCACAAAAATGGTCAGAGATGTTGAACTAGGAATGAGCCAGATAATTTATACAGCAGTCTATATAAGACTGTATAGGACCATATCATACCAAAGGTGCAAATTATTTTCTGTCACAAGTGCCATGAAATACTAATCTTGTCCAGATGACAGTGGAAGTATGAAGTTCTGGGTAATTGTTCATTAAATGCGAAAAGCAGCTAACCTCAGATGAATAAAGAGATTGCACTTTGGGTAGGATAAAGTCCAGTGACAGTTTACTTTATACCCTGACAGGCTCTATCCTAGATGACCTTCAATTTGCCTTTGCAAATAACACATAGGCTTGTTCTCCCTAAAGGCTCTAGGTGAATCCAAACATGGATACTTTGCCTCAGTTTCCTAGAGATACAGCTACACATCACTGATGAGGACAAAGAAAGCTCTCTTCAGAGAGGAAAGGACTGGCCATATGTGGCTGGAATGGAATTCTTTACATGATCAGTATGATGTGCATTAGGAAGTTCCACCTCTGTTTTATGTACCTGCTGTTATATAAAAGATATTGCTCCATCGGCATAGAGCCTACTTCATACCAAACAATTTCTGGAACAGAGCTACCTGTATCATAACTTGGTAAGCTTGTTCCCATTTAATTATCTCTGACATTTAATTGGCATATGAAAATAACCATTGGGCTTGGTCTCCCTAAGGGCGATCCAGATATGTATCCTTTGTTCTCAGGTGCCTAGAGAGAATAGCTGTCCCTCAACTGATGAGGCAAGAAGACTGAAATGATGGGCTGAATTAGCTAGGATATTTAATCTCTATGTTGGGCACCTGTGAGCTAAAAGAGATTGTACTCTGGATAGGATAAAGTCCTGGTACAACCGCAATCTCTGCAGCCCTGTAGTTATGCCCCTGAGTGGAAATATGAAAGAAAAAAATTATTTTGCTACAGAGCCATATTTCAGAGACGTCATAAGAAACAGGACTTTGGGCAGAAATGCAACTAACCAGTCAATTAAAATGGAATTTTGTGTACTTTAAATAAAAAAAATATACAGCATGTGTGGTTACATGTATGATTCTTTGTTATTTTGTGCCTGAAATGCACAATTTTTATAGAAAGACCTATGCATAAAAACATGAATTTTACATAGGTATGTTAACAGTAAGAGCAGACCCATCAGCATTTCCTAGTTAAACACAGAAAAAAATACACTCCAGGACATCTATTTGTTATTTCACTACTTTTTTTGTCATTCCGAGTAAACATTTATTGTTCATGTTAGGGGATATCCACAAACCAATAATAAAATATATTTTGAAACTGAAGAGTCTTCTGGAAAAAAACAAACAAACAAACAAACAAACAAACAAAAAAACAATGTGTGGTTTGATCATAGAAGGACCAAAAATGACTGTAATCTGCAACAAAATTGCTTAGCACTTGGAGGGGAAAAGGCTTAGGAGTGAGGTGGTTAAAATATTTTTAGTTGTTAGTACATTTATAATAAACTGAACATAGATGTAATATTTGGGAGTCTGAGTTGAATATTGGTTAACTATTTTAGTGCTATTCCTAATTTTAAGGAATATACTGGTTGAGTGACATCAGTTCCTCACTTAGTTCTCTCTGGACATTGCTCACCTTGCTTTTGAACTCTATAGAAATTCTGTGTCAGTAAATCTGTCATCAGTGTGCTTCTATAAAGAGGATCTCCCATGAGTACTGTTTGAAGAGCTGATGTCACTCAGCCCTGCAGATCTCCAGGATCTACAAGGCAACCTGGAGGAAAACAGAGGAGTTTTGAAGAGCTTGGTTCCCATAGCTCAGGGAGAATAAACGAACATTTAAAAGGGTATTTTATAGACTCTATTCTGCCTCTTTAATGGGATGTCTTTCAAACTATGCTGCTTAATAAATTCGTGTTAGACAGGAGTACAGCTAGGGTGTGAAAATCCAATGGCAGAATATAGTATTAAAGGTACTGTGCTGTCAGAGACAACAGAGGAAAGGGATTTGGAAGTAATTATTTCTGATGACTTCAAGCTAAGTGGGCAATGTAACAAAGTGCAGGAAATACAAGCAGGGTTCTGGGTTTTATGGCTAGGGGCATTAGTAGCATAAATAGGTAACTGGTCATGCCTCTCAATAGATTCTAGTTAGACCTCACCTGGAGTATTGTGTACAGTAGAAGGGCTACTAAAATAGTGAATGGTTTACAGCAAAAGAAATATCAGGATAGACTAAACGATCTGAACATGTATAGCTTAGGGGATAGAAGAGAAAGAGAGGGAATACATTTCAAAGGAATAAAAATGTTAGGACAACAGGTCATAGTCTAAAACTAGTGGAAAAGAGATTTAAACGTAGCGTAAGAAAGTTTACTTCACTGAGAGGGTAGTAGATAAGCAGAATAGCCTACCAGCAGAAGTGGTAGAGGTTAATACAGTGATGGAATTTAAGCATGCATGGGATATGCATAAGATCAAGAACCAAACAAGGTTTGAGGATTTTACAGTAGAAAATGGGCAGACTAAGATGGGCTGAATGGTTCTTATCTGCCATCAAATTCTATGTTTCTAGAAAATCTATTCCATTGCCTGTTTTTGTTCTGATTCATATTTGCACATTCCCCTCCCCATCACTCCCTGTGTTTCTCACTGACGTAGCTAAGCCACATAGAAGACCTCAACAGTAATGTTAGGGGGTTAAAATTTATTTCCAGTAAGTGTTCAGCTAGAATATGTCTAAACATGTCTGGCTATAGTTCATCTACTCTTAAGCCCCTGACTGACTCTGTCAGCCTGCATGAGCCGAACCCTTTTGCCTTCAAACAGATTCCTTTGCAGACAAGAATATACACGCCGACACTGTCTGCCCATTATTTTCAAGGAAAGCCTCAGCAACGCCCCTGGCAGAATCGTTTTTCTTTCATCCTACTTAGGTTTTCACTGCTGCAGCATGTTCTCTGAAAGACTAAGTGTATAGCATCTTCAGCTATCCATCATAAACAAACCTCATTTAAAATGTTGTTTTTTAAGTAAATTTTAATGATAATTGCTTCTGAAACATATCAGGTGTAAGATGTGAGTGTAAAATATAAACACAAAGTTTCATACAATAAAATGGAATCTTCTTTGAAAAGAATCAGTAGTTTTACCAGAGACATTTAAATGTATGGGCATACTCAGCATTTGCCAGGTACCTCCTATTCAATGGAGCGTCATCTTGGGTTCCCAGCAGTCCAGTTTCACAAGAACTTAATCATAAGGTCACAGGATCAGGAACAATTATGGCTGTTCTGGCTGCACAATAAACAAATGTGGCTGCTTTTCCTGTTAAATTAAGAAGATTATTTTATACTAGTGTAAAAGTCTGTGTACACGGGCCAAAGTCTGTGTGTTCGGGCCATGTATACTGCTCATGACTGCATCGGGGCTTTTAACCATGTCAATGCCAGAGAGTTCTCCAGCATTTGAAAATATTTATTTGTCCCTTACGATACATTTGGTTTTCACGAGCATTGCTCCATTTTTCCTTTATATATAAGGTTCAATGTATTACTTTATTTGGGGCCCTCCATTCACATTTTTGCCAGGGGTACCCTGGACTCTTAAGGGAATAGTAATCTTTTATTTTGACATTAAATATTCTGTAAGTAAATAATATGTAAATGTAAATTGTCTCTATTATTCCACTATGTTTTACACTTATATGTGCTACCTGGATTTGTTTGTAGTGAGTTTTCTTTCAGGGAGAATAAATGCAGTCCTAGAGAAACTGTAAAAAAGATACAAAGTAAACAAGAAAGCACAAAGAGCATTCAAGGAAGACTGCAACATTGTATTACATATTTCTAGAAACAGATCTAAATAGCTCACTTTCAGGGACATAAACATTTAAAAAAAATAGGTGGAGTATGGGTGGGGGGGTTGTGGCAGAGGGAATAGTTTAACTTTTTGCCATTTACCTGTTCATGACATGGGAAGGCATGAGGGGCTTGCTAGTATTAATGTCTTAACAATGTAGTTTGTCCATCACTGTGCACTACAGAAATAAAAAACTGTAGTCTATTCCCTGAAGTGCATTCACTGTCATTGAAGGCTAACACTAGTGGACCTACATTTGTATATTCCTACATCCACCCAATTGTTTCTGAAAGGGACAAATATTTGCAAATGCCAACCTGATTCATTACAATTTTGAACAGTAGTCCAGTTTGTTTTTTCTGATTGGACTTGTTGAGGCCTAACTGAATGAAGAGATGTACAAAAATTCAGTCAGAAACTGCTCACCAATTTCTATATCATTTTATGAGGCAAAAATGAACTACAGTGAGTTGTTTTATTAGGCTAGTGTATTAATGTGTTTTTTACCACTTGGCTCCACTGAATAACAGAAATAAGAAAGAGATTTTCTGATTGGAAAAGTCCCTTCCCCCTCTACAACTACCACACACAATACTTGTTAATTTTAGTATTTGTTTCTGAAGTCTAGACTGGTTTACAAGAGAAAATGTGGCTTAAAAGATTTAAATAGCTCAGAATGGATGGACACAGTGCATTGAGTTCCTTGTGTTTTCTATTAGCTGACCCTAATACTAAATACCAGGCAGGTTTCTACAAGCATCTCCTTTAAATTTTGTGTAAAGAGGCCCTGTGATGCCATGTTTGTGTAAGACATTAAGGTGGGAAGAATTGCTTGCAGTCATTGAAGCAAGACTAAAACAACCATCTAAGGGATTCTTGTGCTAAAGACCATATAGCCATTTTAATGTCCCTGTGATGAAAGGAAAAGACATACTTTTAACTTACAAGGTACTTTTTGCAATAATTTATCAAACATAGTTTTAGTTAACCTTTTTTGTAAGAGATTTGAATTCGGTTGAACTAGTTTGGAAATATCTTTCTATTTTCTAAATGTATTAATACTGAATAATAAAGCTAATATATGAAATCACATGTTGTTTAGACAGGGAAGTTGATTACAAGTGGAGCAATTCTGGGGTAAACCAACCCATAGGGAAGCTTTAACAGGGCCTTTAACTACTTGAATGCCAGAAAGGTCTCTAACTCAGTACTTTCAAGATCTCTCTACCATTCAAGAGCTTAAAATTCCCTTTTAAGTAAATTTTAATTTTAGGATTGTTTATTAATCTCCTGCAGTGCAAGTGGTCTGCTCCACAATTGCTCATGTTTCTTATTACATCAGTAGTACATCAGCCTCAATGTTTTAGTGCGATTTTCCTATAGACAATCCCCTTTGCCAAAACTGATCAGTAGTGAAAGGGTGTATTGAAAGTAGGCATGATATTGACTTGGGTCTTGTGTGATCTTGTCTAAATGGAAATATGCTGCTTTTTGTAGGAAGTTCAGGACCATAGGAAACATGCTCTTAGTTTCAGTATATCTGGCTGTTCATGGTATGGAGAGGCCTAGTAGATGCTGGAGTGAGACAAGGCAAGCAACCTTTGGGTCTCCAGCTGTTGGGGAATAGTTACATGGAAAATTAGATTGAATAAAAGAACACACCTTTGCCTGACAATCCAGAAAAATTAAAATAATGTAAGCCTTCCTGACCCCAACATTGGTATTAGTCTATTTACTGGAACTTCCTGTTTACCTACTAATACACAGTACAACCCTGTATGCTGCCATGTTCTATAAATATAATGTATTTAATCTTCTCTTAAATATATCCATTGTATTTGCCATTATCAAATTCTTGGGCAAAGAATTTCACAATTTAACGGATCGTACTGTAAAAATCTCCCATCCCCAACCAGCCAGACTCTGGTTTGGTATGTGTGATCTCCAGCAGCTGGGTAGTTGTCCACTAAGGTGTGATATAGAAGATATAATTTTTTAAAATGAGAAACTCTCTAATTCCAGTGTTATTCTATGGAGCCTATCTATACACAACGGGGAGATTTACTAAGCGGTGATAAAGAGGTGATAAAGTAGAGATGACTTCTCCAATTTATCACTTCTCCAGTTCCTATGTTATTCTATGGAGATTATTCACTAAGATCTCCAAAGCTGAAGAAATCTTAGTGCATAGGCTCTATAGAATAACATGGGAATTGGAGAAGTGATAAAGAAGATAAAGATGATCAATTCTGAAGCAAACAAACTACAACATGGAGGTCACATACAAATCCCTATTGATCTAAAACGGGTTTTAAAAGCTTTAAACCCTTAACGACCGGCCGATCGGCACAGTCAGTTAAGGAGCATTTTTTTTTTTGCTCCTTCCGCTTCCGGACTCCCCGACTGGCGTGCAGCCGCGGGGGGATCTCGGAATTCCATGACGGTCATAGTACGTCATGGGTCGTTCACTCAGTTCGACCCTTGACGTACATTATTATAATAATGTAGTGTAGTTAATTCTGAGAGAACTTTCAAAATCACTTATTATTATATTAGCCATGATTTGTTTAAAACTATATTTTACAAGATATTTAGTGTTATCTGTCAGTTGATGCAAATAAGCCAAGAGTTTGATAGACAGCAGCTGGAATGCTTGTGTCTGAATCATCCAGTGCAAGGTCATTTAAACAAACTGAAAAATAAATAAAGAGAAATATCTTCTAAACTGTGGTTTTAAATAAAATATGGCTAACGTAAGTATAGATGGTTTTCAAAGCCTTTTCATAATCACTCAAGTAATTATAATATGTTAGTTCCAGTTTAAATGCTTGAGAGGAATCCAATGCACTGTAAAGCAATGTGTTCGAGACTCATATAGAATTCAGAGGGTTAAAAGTCCCATTTGAATCAGTGTGAATGTTCATTTGTTCTTGTCACCTTGAATTTAAGTTTGTGATTTTGAAAGCTTAATTCAAAATTGTGTACGCATTATGTTAGCCAAAAGACCAGCAGATGCATAGTTAGGAGATGTTGATACTTTTATTTCTGAAAAACTGAAAGTCTTTCTGTGCAACAAAACTTAACTGGCATATGAAACTGCTCTGAAATACCAAATTGGCATGAATTAGCATGTAGAACTGCACTCAGAAAGTTCACCACCCAGAAATAAAAATGAATATCTGTTCAACTTTGCATCTGCTGGTCTCTTGGCTAACATGACTCCAACACAGTTTTTAATAAAGTTTTCAAATATGCAAACATGAATTCAAGGTGACAGGTGACAAATTATGTCATAGGTCCCTTTACTGGTTACGAGATCCAGACTCTTTAGCTATAAGCAAACAGAAGAAACATCTGTCAAAGCCACAAGTCCTTGTCCAATTATCATATTTGCTACAATATAAAGTGAGGACTTTTCAGACATTTTAGCCTGAAAAAGTAATCTCACCTTATATTCAGGGTTGCTCTATATTTGGCCTGCCCATTAGATGGGAAGAAAGTCCAGAACTTCTCCCTCACTCTACTTTTCAGCTTTGATAATTGACCTGGCAAACTTCTTGGAGTATGGTTCACCTACATGCTGACAACGTGCGATGTAGAAAGGTCCTTCTCTATCAATATGCAAACTGCATATATATTGATAGAAAGGCCACAGAAGGATCTTTCTGCACTGCTGTATCAGCATGGAGGCAGACCTCACTCCAAGAAGATTGCCAAGTCCTTTATTGATGCTTTTACTTGGGATTTTTTCTGTTTTCAGCCCAATATTTCTTATCTGACTTCCATTCTAAACAACACAATGTGTACTTGTATATAAGATAGATGTTTTCATATTTAACTGTAAAACATGCCTGAGGAAGAGACCTAAGAGGTCTTGAAAGCTTGCCTCCTAAATGTTTTCAGTAGGTGACGTTAAAGGAAAAAATAGGCTTTTTTTATATTTCTGCCACTTCAGATGTACTGAAAACCTTGAAAACTATGGCATTTTCAACTATATTCATTAACTACTGATTACGAGAAAAATGGTACACCATTGGTATGAGGTGACATACTGTAGGGATTGCTTCTGGCATTTTTTCAACTTGATGGTACTAAAATGGTTGTAACAACTACAGAAATTAAAAAAGGTAGTCAAACCACACCATTTAAGAAAGAAGACAATCCACTGCATAAAACAAGAGTACCTTGCCTTTCTAGTGTACATATATGTTTCCAGAATGTGGTGTTAAAGCTAAAAAATGCATTTGTTCATATTTCTCCAAATGTACTAAAAATTTTCAAAAACTATAGAATGTCCTAATGTATTAATTAGCTACTGCTCATACAATAAAAGTGGCACCCCATTGGTATGGGTTGAAATCTGTTTTATTTTATCTAACTAGGCTGTCTGCACTAAAATGGTTTTAACAATTAGAAATATGAAGGAAATTATGCACATCATGTCATTTTGCAAAGTAGACATTCACTTGCATTAAATGAGGTGCTAATTGCCTTTCTACTCCTACACTGGTGTGCACAATTATTTCCATAAAGCGGCTCTATAGAAAAAAAAATCTTCATCACATTGAAGATGCTAAAATCTTTCCTATTATATTCATTACTTTCTAATAGCCCAAGAAAAATGGTATCCCATTGGTATGGTGTGAAATACCGTAGGGAGTGTCAGAAGCACCAAACTACACCTGTCACTTGTTTTGTGAAATGACCTGCCTGAATAAAATGGTCATAACCATTACAGATATGAAGGAAATATCAGGAAGACAGCATTTTGGAAAATAGACATTTACCTGCATCAAATGAGGGGTCACTTGCCTTATTACACTTAGGCAAGTGTTCTTTCTAGAAATTGATGTTATAGAAAAAAAAACTTTTTTAGTTGCTTCAAAGATATTAAAATCTTTCAATGCCATATAATTTTGCATTGTATTCAGTATTTAATGACAGCCTGAAAAAATTGTTATCCCATTGATAGTAGGTATCAGGAGTATGGCTACCAGTGGAAAAGGCTGAGGTGCATGTATGGTTTCATAACTACCAGTGGACCAAGGCTAGGGGCATAAGACAGTTTATGCAAGAATCTGTGGTGTCAGTGGAAAAGGCTGGGAGGGGATTGGACAGTATATGTGGGAATATGTGACTTCCAGTGGGCAGTGGAACCAGCCTTGGGGGTCTGAAATGTGTAGGGATAAATGACTACCAGCCAGCAGTGGAACAAGGCTGGAGGTTCAGAGTTTGTGGAAATCTGGAACTACCAGTGGGCAGGAATCAGGCTGGAGGGGGGGAGGTCAGAAACATTGTATGCGGGGGATAAGGGGGATCAGGATAATGCATTGGACACTCCTTTGACACACATTGCATTTTACTTATTTTATATTTCTTATCTATATTTTTTTATGCTCAGAACTTGTCCAGGGTATCAGGACCCCTCCCGATGCCCCTAGCTATTACTCTACAAATTAATATTGTTGGGAAAATAATAGAAGCCACACAGGAGAACAGCATGGCCCCATGCCCTATCTGAAACTCAAGGCAGGAGTGGAAAGCCTTTCCCATTAGATGTGACATCAAGGATGTAACCGGTAATGACGAGGCTTTCTCAGATCCCTCCCACACCTACCTGGAAGTTCGGGTAAGAGCGGAAGCAGGGGAGCCATGTTGCTCCCATGCGTTATGTCTATTGATCTCCTATCACTATTGGCTGGGAGATCAATAGCTGGAGTAGGGGCATCAGGAGGTCCTGATGTCCTCCCATAAAGTCTGAGATGTTTTTTGTGGCCCTGCATGCTGCAGTGGGAACAAACCGCCAAGTCTGTATGCCATACCTTCATACAATACTCGAGCTCTGGTCAAGATAGGCAACCTAAATAAATAAGTACATTGTAAGTGCCTTGTATGTATGACATCAGTGTGTTTTGTCTTGATGAAGCCTTGTTCAGAGGTGTATTTTTAAGTGAGACTTGACAACCTCAAGAGAAGTGCAGTAGTGCAGGCTGGGAGATAGAATATTCCACAGATAAGAAGCAATGAGAGAAAGGGGTTTGGTATGAGATAGAGCTGTAGGTACAAAAGGAACTGAGAGAAGCATGTCCTTGGCTCATCATAAAGGATGGAATTGGGTATAGTGGGAAATCAGATTAGAAATTTAGGAAGGGAATGAGAGAAGTAGTATTTTATAAGATACTCAAAGTTTGATAGGCAGCAATTAGTGTGATTGGAGAAAGAAGGGCAGGGACAAATCTTGATGATAGAAAGGCAACTCATGTTGTAGCATTCTATATAGATTGAAGTGTATGGAGTTGAGGCCAGACAGACGAAGGTTACAGTAGTCTCTGCATGATAGAATGAGTGCTTGTGTAACAATTTCAGCTGTGGAGGAACAGAGGAATGAGTGGATCTTTATTATGTTATGTTAAGAGAAAGCTACAGGATTTGTCGATATCATTTAAATGAGGAGAACATGACAGAGCCATATCAATTATCGCCTCTAGACTCTGTGCTTATTAACAGTCCAATGTCATTATTATTTAAAAATGGGACTCCAGATATATAGGGATTTTGAGGGATGTATAAAATGAGCATACTATAGAAGGTATCTGTAAAATTGTCACAAAGTAACCTAAGGATATATACAGAAGCCAAAGACCTGCAAAATGTCCAAGTAGAACCAAAATGTTTACCAAGTTACCTTTTTTGCTAATCTAAAGACTGCCATGTGCTTCCCTTTCTTTGACTTTTAAATATAATTTTTGGGATTGTACACCCCTTGTTTTTTTGGTTTTGAAGAGTGAATGCTTCCACCCTCTATCTATCTATCTATCTATCTATCTATCTATCTATCTATCTATCTATCTATCTATCTATCTATCTATCTATCTATCTATCTATCTCTGTCTGCCTGTCCACCAAACAATCTAAGCATTTAGCATTTGGCAACACAATTGCTAAGTACTTGCTCCAGTCATTTTACTTTTTCAACAGAAGAGTGAGTAGAAACGGGAGTGAACCAAATAATTGTTTCTCAACATATGTAGAAACAAATTCACTTATGACAACAACAAAAGTAAAGGCAATTTTAAATGTCACATGTTAACAGATGTAACATATAATTAATGGAAGTATGTGTGATGTTGACAGCGTGTATAAATTATTTTTTCAGACAGCAACATATTTAAATATGTGGCTTTACTTCTTTATAAATATAATTGCCACTATCGGAATTTGTGAATTTTAGTGAAAATTCTTAAACATAAGAGTAAGAATTGTTTTTATACATCATTATTTCTATTTTACAGAATATTTAATCATCTTCTATGGTGCAGTTGATATGCGCCAATTCATCTTACCTCAGATTCCATTGAAGGACCTAAGAGGTGTTAACCTGGAACCCTGCTAAAGAGATGGGTCACGTGACCTGGACATAGAGGTGAAAGATTGTTAAACAAGAAGAGTTAAAAGCATTATATCGAACACATCAATTTTCCTTTTCAATATTCTTTGCTTTCTCTTTTTCAGGCACATCAGAAATAACAGTTTTTCAATCCTACAAGATGAAATATTATGCTGTTTCCAAGAAGAATAAGAGGCAAGAGAACACCTGAGATTTTTTATTTATGAGTTTATATTAGAAGGCACTTTATTCATTTCAGATTCAGCTAACATTCAACACTCTTAAGGTACTGAGAAAAAGGAAAGCAAGAAGAACTTAAAAATCCATTGAAGGGAACAGTTTTTGAAGCAACAGTGTGCTTGAATTAATTCATATATTTTTGAAGGGGACTAGGCATGACAGTGCATGCAATGCTGATGTTTCCTCTGTGGAATTAACTAAGCAGCAGGTACACCCTGAGGAAGCTGGCATAGTTTATAGTCTCTCAAGAGGGGTGGGGAGAGGAAAGATGAAACGCCTTCAATTTTACATGCTCGTAGATTTTCCTTCTGTCTGGACTTGCAAAATGTCAATGGGATCCCAGGACACTGAAATTTCATATTCTTTTTTCTAATGAAACCTGCATGACTAAAAACATAAAAAGTAACAAACCAAAAATGCATCATTGCACATGGTGAGCAGGAGCTCTCAGATGAATTGTTTTCCTTTTGTACTGTAGCTGAAGCAATCAAATTGTTGTGGTGATAAGTATCTGTTTCCCATACTGATTCCCAAAGGTGCAGACAGGACAGGCTCCTGCAGTTCTCTTTATTTGTGATCCACCTGTATACTTCTGAGCTAGCTCCACAGCCATGCTTGCTGTACAAAATGTTATATATTCCTCTGTGAAGTTTAATTATGATTAACCCTTTGAGTGCCAGAGTGGTATACAACATATTGTTTCACAATGCATTGGAGACCCCTTGGGCACACACGTTGCCATTGATTTAAATGGGGTGTTTATCCCCTTGAATGTTAGATCTTCACAATGCTTGGTAATGTTATGGAGACCTCTATAGCATTCATAGAGGGTTATGCACTATGGTGTTATAAAGAGGTGATAAAGAGAAGGAAACTTCTCTATGGATATCATTCTCCAGTTCCTATGTTATACTATAGAGCCTATGCACTAAGACGTCCAATGCTGGTGAAATCTTAGTACATTGGCCCCATAGAATAACATAGGAACTGGAGAAGTGATATCACTGAAGAAGGAATAAAAAGTCCTATTTAAATCAAATGCATGTTTTATCTCTTTATCTCTTCCCTATTGTGTAAATGGCTTGCCCACAGGATCACACAACATTTTTTATCCTAAAAGCTTCATGAGTTTGAGGTCCTTGGCCAAGATGCACTAAGGTTCAAAGAGTGCTCAGGATGGCGATGCCCTGTCAGATCTGTATCAAAGGCAAGGTATGCACTAATGTATCTTTGCCATCATATCCCCATCCAACACCAATCCTCTGTCATCATCATTATCAATCTGCCATGCCTTCGACAGGTTTACAATGTTTAACTTAATACATTGAAAATTGCTAATTTCCATATGGAAATGCAACTTAATAAGTAATTTCCAAATGGAAATGCAAGATAATATGCCATTATTGTATTCATGTGGATATGTTTATATGTTAATGTGGCACTTCTCCACATGCAGTAAACTCCGATAACAGCCTCTGCTGTCAGAGGTCACAGTCCCAACTTCACCTACCTGAGGTTGGCAAAGTTGAGATCTCCCCACAGCTTCCTAGGTTGTAACAGCCTAGGGTTGTCATACTGCTGACGATTTGGAAGGGCTGCCCTCTCTTACACATTGACAGCAGTACGACAACCGTGAAGTCTGAGTGCATTCCCTCTGCTCCCCCACTCAGGGAGTGGAGAGGATCCATTCAGACTTCAGCACCACAAAGTGCATCACTCCCATTGCCCTCTGTCGAATGGCAGGGAAGCAGACAGACAGAGTGGAGAAAGGAAGGAGGTGGCACAAAGTGTCAAAATGGAGGAGAGGGAACAAAGTGGTGAATGGGTGGAACAGGCACAAAGTGGCGAAAGGGAGCAGGAGGGTACAGAGTGGTGAAAGAGAGTGAGGGAGGCAAGAGGTGAAATGTTATGATAGATGCAAGAGGTCAATGCCATTCACCTCTTGCTTCTCTCACTCCTATTCACGTCTTGACTCCCTCACTCCCCCATTCAGCTCTTGCCTCTCAGTACATTTGTGGTAGTGAGAGAGTCAAGAAGTGATTTTCAGTGAGGGAGACAAGAGGAGAATATACAGAATTCCTAACTGTACATTTTAAACCTTTGATTGCAAGGGGAGTATGCAACACTTTGCTTTGCAATGCGTTGCATACCCTTCTGGCACTCAGTGGGTTAACCTAACAAAAAGAGATGATTGATAAAGTGGAGATCACTCCTACATTGTGATAAACCATCCAGTTGCTATATTATTCTATGGACCCCATGCACTAAGATCTATAAAGTTGGAGAAATCAGTGCATTGACTCCATAGAATAACATAGGACTTTGAGAGTGTATCACACAGGAGAAGTCATCTCCACTTTATCAAAACTTTATCACACCTTAGTGCATCTCCCCCCAGATGGGAAATGAAAAAATGGACAACAACAACTATGTTTAAAATGTAAATTTTTTAAATAAAAAAAAACAAACAAACAATAACAATTAATTACTACAACTAATAATAGTAATTATAATACAATTTAAAAACAGAAATTGAAGGGGAAACAGACAGGGGTCAGGAGGAATGCTGCCTTCTCCTCTTATGTGAGGCCCCCATCTGGTTGGATCGCGCCTACCACCACATGCAGTAGACAGGGCCCTAGCTGGTAGACTGTGACAAGCATGGATTGTCAAGGTCCTTCATTTTATGCTGGGATAAGAGCTGGCATACATCGGTTGGGGAGTAAAATGTGACAGGCGTGAGTTGGCAATGTCCATCAACCTATGCTCTAGTCGAATACAACAAGCATAGGTTGGTGGAGGTTATCGCCAATCTATGCTGTGTCCTCCAACTTCTGCTTTTGTGGAATACAGCATGACTTAGACAAAGCTCATGTTAATGAGCAAGATCGACAAGACAATCTGACATGAATTTACCAAGTGGACCACTACCCTTACTACATCACCAAGTTTAGTGCAAATGGCAATGTGTACCTACATTGCAAAGGACAAGTGCTTGACACACATCGCCAGAAACTCATCACCAGAGCATCACCCTTTAGTGTATCCCTCCGTTATGTTCAAAAGAAAAAGGTGGCTTTAACCTCCTGAATGCTAGAGAGGTCTCCAATGTATTGCTTTGTATTACATCTCAGACATCTCTATAATTCAAGGTGTTAAAATGTTGTTATTAATGCCAAATTATTTTGTTGTCAAATTCTCAAAGCAATAATGTCACTTTTAATACTAGTTAAGACCATGAAAGACAAGGTAAAGATATTAGTGGTTATGCACTAAGGTGTGATAAAAAGATGATAAGGTGGAGATGAATTCTCCAGTGAAACCACTTATCCAGTTCACAATTGCACTAAAATGTCTCCAACTTTGGAGATCTAAGTAAATAAACTCACTATCCTAAAAGTAGTAGTCATCAAACTTATATCCAGACACATTGAATGACTGTGCTAACTCCTGGGGGATATTTTTTTGGTGAAAGTATTTTACCAGGAAGAATACATTGGATTGTTTTCCAAAATGTCCTGTACTCATTTTATCTACCTCAGAAGGGTGAAAGACAGAGCTGACCTTGCCAGGACTAGAAATTGCAACCTTGAACAGATTCTGCAGCTGGTGTATCAACCAACTAAGCCATCTTTATCACACTAAGGTATGATAAAAAAGTGATAAAGAGATGATACATTCTCCAGTATTATATAAACTCTCCAAGTACTAAGATAGTCTATGGAGTCTATGCACTAATATTTCTCAAGATGGAGATCTTTTGTGAAATTTGAATTCTGCCCATATTAAAATAAATGTAGGTTTATATTAGTTGGGGTTTTAGAGTTCCTTTAAAGGAGTAGAAAACTTTTTTATGAAAAAATATGTATTGTAGGGCTTTTCCTATTGACTAAAATAAAAGTACTCCCACTGCAGAGAGATGCATATTTCCAGAGTTATTACAATTTAAACCCATGTTTTTTTACATTAGCAGTGCCCTCTAGTGGTCAAATTGCAATAATTTTTTTCTGTTAAATTCTAATGGAGAGGAAAGTCAGTGACATACACTTCTCCTTAGAATATGATAGAAACTGCCAAGTCACTTCCTGTCAGGAAGTAAATGAATAGTAAATTTACTTCCTGATTATCTGAACTGTTATACATTTTGAATAAAATAACTGACAGCAGTGAGGGTACCCTTGTTTTACTCAGCAGGAAAAGCTCTATAACATATATGCCTTAATAAAAAAAGTTTACTGCTCCTTTACTGCTGAGTCATGCACCCTGGACTTGTGAGGATTCTACTAAGCGGCTCATTTCCCACCATGAATAGCAATTCCTTTTTATTCATATGGCACAGTCTTTCTCTATCAATGAATGTATCCAGCATATCTCCTGCTCCAGGCCATATGCACAAAGTAAAAGGTGGAGCGATTATATGGTACAATAACTACACAATAGGGGATAAATAAAAATCCCTGTTTATCTAACTTGAATGGCAGAGAGGTATCCAAAGCATCTCATTTTCATTAGTATCCTGGATTGAATGTTTGGGCTGCCACACTTTAACTATTTTTCTGTGTAGTTTTCTCTCCACTGTGAGGTTTTGGGGTTAATGCAGCAGTGTAACTAGTCATTGTAAGGTCCTGATATGAGCATTTTTTGGGTCCCCTAACACAAAAATATTTTTACAGATTCATAACTATAACCTACTGGACCTTGGCAGCAGAGGAGGACCCCTTAGATGCTGGACCCCAATACAACTGCACCCCCTGTATTTGTGCATCAGGGTGTACCTATTAAAATAATTCTGCTAAACATGGACTGGAATCACTATTCTGGACCTACACATGCCTTACACCAAATAACTAAGCTACTTAAGCAAAAAATTCTCCCCTTGACACAAGGGGCTGAGGAAATGGACTAAATTTGTCCATGCCAAGGGGTGGGATAAAAGGGGATTTCTGGAATGTAAGTCTTAGCAGTGGCAGAGTGTGTGTGCAGATATGCACTACAGTGATCCTTCTCTCCAGTGCATAACTCGAAGTACAGCCACTGGTATAGTAAGCTAATGCTGGAGGATTAATGCAGTCACCCCTTTTTGATATGGTAGGCTCCATGGTGCAAAGGGTCATAAGGAGGAATCTTAACACAAAGGGCTATGCTAAGGAAGAGTAATTGTTGCAGATCTGGATGCCTACACAATCCAGGAAAAAATGACAATTCCCATTGATTGACTGAAGTAAGAAAATAAACTCACAGTGCTAATATACCATAGGATAAGTATATACACACCCCAAGTGAATGAAATATGAAGCACATCAAGGAATGTGAGGCCCCTCCACAGTCTCCAAACCAAAAACACCTTCCTATACCCTATTTGGAATTGTCCTGCGTTTTTGGGGTTCTGGGAATGGGACTTTACGTTTCTGTCAGGAGTTTTGGGTAGACCGCTCCTCCTAACATCAAAGTTGGATATCCTTTCTATTTTTCCTGACGACTTTGACTCAGGACCTGTCAGATCCCTTCTGCGAGAGACCCTAGTTATGGCACGTAAGGTGGTCACTATGGAGTGGATGTTTGCTACTCCACCATCTCATGAGCACTGGGTGAGCCTGGTTGTCTTTGCTCATTGAGGGACCCCAAACATATTCTGTACCATTTGGGGAGAAGATTTTGAGCTGGAATATTCTCCTTGATCAGGGTGACTATACTCTGACCACGTGGTTATGGGGGTGAGGGGTGCCCCCCCCCCTTTTTCTGGGTTTGTTTTCCTGCATAATAATACAAACTTTCTGGGCTGCCTTGAGATGCTGGTTTTTATTATTGTAGTCTTATACACTTTTCTGTACACATATTACTGTTTGTAATGATGCTGCGCTGCCATTATTGTTCTATTTCATGCTATGTTTGACCCTGATCTGTATTTCTAGGTTGTCCTTCTCAATAAAATATTTAAAGAAAAAAAATACAAAGACAGAAGACAATAGTGTGTAGGTTCATAATAATTACTTAAGTGTTTACCCTGTGTAGAGCAGATATTATACCAACCTATTAATTCACTTATTTAAAAAATGAGGGACTTGTTGCATAGTTTTGTCAATATATGCTACAGATTGCTTACCTCACCAAGGTGCCCCAATTTAAGTGAGTCCTAATATGCATTGTCATTATTATGGCTTACAAATTCATTATATCAAATGCTGAATCTATCTAATACCCTCATAGCTTAACCGACCTGCTTTCAAACAGGGATCACTTGCAATGAATGGGTGGGGACCTGAGGAACTGGAACATTTCCACCAGTCTGTTTATACAGTCTGACCCACCCACTATAAACTAAAACACCTTTCCAAAATGCAATTAGTTTTTGTTTTTCATTTGTTCAAATAACTTGGAGTGATTACAGACAAGCAAAAGCTACACAAGCTAGTTAAAATAATACCATGTACTATACTTTTAAAAAACTATCCTGTATAATCGCTAAAACGTGTGTAAAGACAAAGTTATGCGCAGTAGACACTGTGGTTGATACAGAGCTAGATGCTTCGAAGCCATGGCGCGGGCAGTCTCTACTGCGCATGACTGCCCCGCGACCGGCTGGCAGTGACACTGTGGCCCATGGAACGGGATCTTCAACTAGTCTTACAATAATCAACAACTGTGCAAATTGAAATATTTTTGACTACTTAAAATGTGGTACCTTGGCAAGGTAAACAAGCTTAATAATTTTGGCCAAGCTCTAATTATTTTTGGAATTGAGTGAGTTAATATGTTGGTATAATATATGCTGTACACTGGGTTCACATTTAAGCAATTTGCATGAAGCAGTTTAGGATTGTCTTCTGTCATTGACCACAATGGGGCTTTTCAGGGTTTAAAATTTGAGGTCCTTTGCTACTAGCCAGACCTGAAAAGTTACTCACCACTGCAAGACATAGCATACCCACCAGGGCTGAATTTCTACTCACCAGGGTTAAATTTTCACTCGTCATTGTCTAATGGTGAGTGGAAATTTTGAACCCTGGGGCTTTTGATCCCTTGAATGTTTTGCAATCTCTATGAGACATCTCTAGCATTCAGGGACTATATATTTGTGTTTTCCATTGTATACCAGGTGTTATATGACTCTCAAGTAGGAGAGAAAGCTTAAACATCCATAGCCTAAGGTTAGCTAAAGTAGAAGATGAAGCAAGAATTTCTCTAGCACCTGTGTTTTAATGAGGATCTAAGAGGACACTTTGCAAGTTTTATGTGTATTTAAATTATGCATTGTTTACTAAAGAGATGTCACTGGCAGATCTTACATCTAGGTTAAGAATGACCCTCAGCTCTCCCCATTTGCAGATGCCGATTTTTGATATACTGCAAAGATTTGGAAATGTCAGATGTGGATAAAACAGCGATTTCACTTAGCAGTTGACTAAAAAGATTGGTTCAGCTGAAAAACCTGAGGCATTTTTGTTGTTTTGTGGCAGAAGCATTTTATAAATAGCTTCCTTTAAAATTTCAGATCAAAGTCTTCTGCAAAACATGGGTAAATAGATGAAATAAATACTGCCCTAATCTTAACTGGCTCCTCTGGTTACAATCATATTTATTTATCATTTTGATAAATATTTTTCAGTATTGCAACCAATAAATAGGGAGATGAAGGTACAACTCAGCTTTTTCTATAATTAGGACTGTATGTTCAAAAGAAAAGTGGAGGAGTACTGGGGCAAACCAATTGCACTATATGGAGAACTAAACATTCCCATTGATTTAAATGGAGAGATTTAATATCTTGACTGTCAGAGAGGTCTCTAAAGCATTGTACATCCTCATTTAAATCAATGGTGATTTTTGAAATGTTTAGTTCCCCCCTATAGAGCAAATGATTTGACCCAGTACTCCTCCACTTATGTTTTGAATATATGGCCCTAAATTGGGTACTAGAATTGATTTTCAGTCCCTACACCTGCCTAAGGTAAAGCCATGTACAACAAAAATCCTCCCCTTATGTCCTTGCACCAAGGGCAGAGCCAAAGGATAGACTATAGGTGTTTTGCTGCATTCCTTTCCTTTACTCCATGTTTAATGCTTTGCATTAAACATGGGTAAGAAGAAATGGTATGATTTATTGCCGTACCACTGTGACATGGGGCTGCGGTACTGGGTTTGCTGGCATTAATGTTCTTACGTTGGTGGAGGCAGACTAGCAGTAGGTGCTGAGGCACTCATTGCACCTCTAGTGCAGCCACTGGTGTTAGATGATAAAGCCAGTGGGGCTGCACGGGCAAATTTGTACATTTGTGAAAATGAAACTGATATACTAAGAAGAACTGGAGGAAGATGGACTAAGGGCTCAATCCTATAAGGCACTGTAAAACTGTCCTTAAGGAAAAAGGCATTGCTGGACGTTAGCAATGTCTGTGTTATGCAGCAATACAATAAGCCATCTACCAGAATGGACAATGAGCATAGGTCAAACATAAACACGTAGCCTCATAACGCACCTTTTTTTATCTCACCATTCGTTCATTTCAATCGCTAAATAATGCCAAATACAACAGCTTAAAAGGAAACAAGCTAAGGTTCGTAGATATGTAAGTTCAAGATCACAGCCAATCACAACACACCAAAGTAACAAGTACATTCAAAGAAATGTACATATACCTCAAAATAACTGACACACACTTCCTGTGTTTGGAGGTTCTCAGAGCTAGAGCACAGGGTGCAGGAGCGGGATATGGACTTAGCGACAGTGAGATAGGAGCATACACTGGAGACAGGTAGACATGGAGTGGGGAGAAGAGAAAATTGCATTTAACAAATACACATAGTACACTTTGGCACATATTGCACGCATACACACAACACATTTTTATTTTTTATTTAATACAGTGTGATTCGGTGAGTACAAGGGAGTGCCAGAGAATAATTGTGACCGAGTGCCCCTGGGAGTGATGAGTGGCTGTATGAGAAAGCAAGGAGGCTGATAGTAAGATGGAGTAATACATGATTATGGATAATGGAAATTATGCCCTCAATATCCATTGAGCCACAGTTGACTATCCCTGGATTCAAACAGATGTGTCTTCTATGTCACATAATACTTCCCCAACATGTATGCATACCTCCTTGCCATTCCCACTGTTCAGGACACATATGATAACCAAATCTCAACCACTGTGGCTTTTATCAATGTACAGGATCTTGTCAAGCTGTTCAATTAATGAGTGCCAAGATGGTACCCTGATACCATTCTGTCAATCAAGGGGTCACATGTCAGTGTCATCATCTTGCATCCTGCTTGTCATAGATCAGGTTACTAATCACACAATACCATTTCCCCACACAGCATACATGCCTGCAGCAGAGCAGGAGGAAAGTGAGCAGAAGATGGAGCAAAGTCTGACCCCAGTGACACAGCCCCTGATGAGCCAGCACAGGACTCCAGCTGGATGCTGCCACCACCACAGTCAAAGTTCGGGCTGCCACCAACAACAGCCTATGAGTAAATGCCCCAGGATTCACAAAACTGGATACAAAAACAGAGTTGGATGCCACAAAGGGCAGCAATGGATGCCGCCACCACCACCACCACCAATGGGATTCCATTGGATGTCCATCATAGTCAGCACACTGCAATATGGTCATATGGCCCTACACCATGACCACAGCCACAGAGCTGGATGCATCCTCATCAAGAAACCAGCCTTCAGCCACAACCCAGGTGGGAAGGAAACACATCCCAGTGGCCACAATATGACCCATGGCCACTCAACTACTACAATTTTGGCCTCATAGGTGAGCCACAAAGACCAGAACCACTCACTGACTTCACAACACCATCACAGACTGAACCAGGGTAACAAGTATCAGTAGTCAGTTAGGATGCAGTGGGGGCAGAACTCTCACCCTCATACCTGTCTACATATTTTCCTCACCAGCAGCTGCAGCATCAGAGGAAACATGCTAAGATCATGAGAGAACCACCAGTTTAGGGACTGACACAGATCAAGGAGGAGAGGCAGCAGCAGCACCTCCATGTGCACCATACACGCCATCATCATGTACCACAGCTACCTTACAGTGGCGTAACAATAGGGGTCGCACCTGCAACAGGGCCTGTCACTACAAGGGCCCAGCCACCTCCTGCGACCCCCCCGCCAGGCGCCGGCAACATTCTGTGGACTGTGCCTTCTTTGGCACAGACCTCTAGCAGCTGAGCGACCTCTTCGGCTCTTTAGTAATGCATAGCGCTGGGAGATTACATCGTCTTCCAGTTCTCTGCATTACTGAAGAGAAGACCATGTGGGAGTTCCGGCAGTATAGAGGTCTGTGCAGAAGGAGGCACAGACCTCTGCTGGCATGCTGCTTGAGCACCAGGGAGGTAGGAAACAGACATAGGGGGCAGTGTGAGGAGAATGTGGAGATGGGGGGCAATATGGAGATGATGAGGGGCAATGTGGAGATGATGAGGGGCAATGTGGAGATTGGGAGCATTGTGGAGGTGTCCAGTGGAGATGGCCAATTGGGGACCAATGTGGATGGGGGCCCCTTGCAACTTTTGCACCAGGGCCCGGTGGCTTCTAGTTACGCCTCTGCTACCTTAACCAACAGGATGGATAAGAACTACATCACCATCCAGAGGAGGTTACTGAGGGAGACCAGACGCTTCTCCAGGAGGTGTCTGTGCACAGTGGAGAGAACTGCAGTCACTGTCAGTGGTACTGAATCCCAGCAAGCCATACTCCACACAGAGATGCTCCATATTCAGACTGGACTCAGTGACTTGCTTTGACAGATGCTCATTGAAATGCGTGTGCAAAACCTCATACAGAGGCTGGTAGATAGAGCTGAGCAGTCAAATGAAAGGCCAACTGCAACAACCTCCCCCTCAAGTGTGGCACCCACACCAACCCCCAGAGCCACAAGAGTCAGCAGACAGTAGGTGAGGGCATCCACATCTGCACTCCCTTCCCCCCCCAAAAAAATAAAAAGGGTCATGCACCTTTTGATCCCAATCATGTCTGTGATTCCTTAAGACATCTAACAAGGTCAGTGAGAAAGAAGTATCCAATGCATTGCAAAGCAATGCATTGAACACAAGTCTTGCACATTTCTTTGGTGCATGAGCAGTTCTAACCAAACACATCACATCTGCTGTTATTCAATTTCAACTCACAATACGCATATCAAATCAAAAACCTGAAATGTGTTATTTGGGTATGATGTGAGCCGAAGTTCAGCAACAGCTGATGGGAAACCTTTGCTGACCTACTTCTGGTCACACACACAGGATCACTGTTACCACACAGGCACAGTAGCATTCCAACACAAAGGTACACTTCTGAAACATAAGATCATGTCAGGCATGTGGCACAGGGATCACACACTCATATCAAATCTGGAACACAAACATATCCTTCACAGCAATGAGTTTTCACCCCTAGGGCATGTGTTCATCAGGGGTGCGCTTGTGGGTGGTGGAGGAGTTTTAGAGGTCTTCTGGAATGCCAGTTGGCCACAATGTATCAAAAATATATGCATTGTGTAACCCTATTGCATTCCAAACTCCAGGCTGGTTGAACTGTGCATGCAAAACTACCATCAGCTGTTTTTATTTATTTAACCATAGGAATTGGATAAGCCATAGAGTCAATAACGGACCATGTTGGCAATTCAGTTACATCTTGACATGCACTAAGATGTCTTTGTCATCAAATCCCTGTGAATCTGCCTGTAATATAATGACATTGATGTAAATCTACCATGACTTCCCCAGATTTAGGATTCTGCCATGACTACTATGACAATAACTCATTTGCATAATTAAATGTAGCCAGGGCCGGTGCAAGGATTTTTGCCATTCTAGGCAAAACCTACTTTTGCCGCCCCTTGGCTCCACCCCTTGTGTCCCACCCCTTTATACCCCGCCTACTTATACCCCACCTCTTTTCTTGCCCCACCAGCTCCAACTTGCCCCCCACTAGCTTCACTTTGCCCCATCAACTCCAACTTGCCCCCCACCAGCTCCACTTTGCCCCCTCAGCTCCAACTTGCCCCCCATCCACTCCACTATGCCCCTTCAGCTCCAACATGCCCCTATCAGCTCCACTTTGCCCCCCATCTGCTCCAACTTGCCCCCAGCAGCTCCACTATACCCCCTCAGCTCCAACTTGCCCCCCATCACATACCTGTAGCTCCCTCGCCGTCTTCTCTTCAGTAATGCAGAGCAAGCCGGGAGATCATGACTCCCAGCGCGCTCTGCATTACTAAAGAGCAACCGCGATAAGGGAGCGCAGTAGCAACACAGACCTGACTGTGTTGCGTTCCGGTGTGGTGGGTGCGGGCGCAGCTTTTCTCCGCTGCATGCCCGCGCCCCCAGTACTTGTGCGCCCTAGGCCGGCGCCTACCTTGCCTATAGGTGGCGCCGTCCCTGAATGTAGCTTAGTGAGCCATTGTCATACTCCCATGGTTGCAGTTATATGTTAATGTGACGTTTAACCCCATGTGCTAAGTTCTGATAACTGCCTATACTATCAGAATTCACAGTCCCAACTTTGCCAACCTGAGATGATGAAATGGGATCTTACTATAGTTTTCTATGGAGCTGGAGGACAGTTTGCTGTCTCTACTGGAGAGCAGAGACAGCAGTCCCCCTCCATTAACCTGTTCAGAATTCCCCACAAGCCCTAAGAAGGGGAATCATGTCAGGGCTGTGGGGGGGTCAAAGAAAGCTTGTAAGGGGTATCTGCCCCTTTAATGTTTAAGAAGGGGTGGGGCATGGGAACCAATATAAAGGGTTACACTTGGAGCATCACTTCCTTTTCAGAAGTGAATACCAAAAGTATCGGATCGGCTTACTTGTGCTGTCTTCCATGGCGTCATCTGCTTTTCTGTTGGCTGAAGTCCGGCGGTGGTGATTGGCTGGGGTAGCAGCTTTCTTGGAGGATGGATTCTACTGGCGTGTCTTCGGCAGGGGTGGCCGCCTGGCTTACGGGGAGCATCCGGACGCAGCCACCTGTTCGACTGACCCTTGGGACGGACAGTGGAACATCCCTCAGCCTAGCCCAGCCGGCTTTTGGAAGCAGCGGGTCCCCTTTTCTGGCTCCAGTTTCCTGATGCAGGTGTCTGTTGCAGCTCTGCAGCCCTCCAGATGGACAGGGGTTCTGGGGTCCTTTCCTCCTTTCTGTCTCCCTGGGTCCTGTTGCCTCTTTTCTGTTCTCCTATTTTGCCTGCCTCAGCTCCTGGTGGCTCTGTTGGGCTGCTTTTGTCTTCCTTGTTTGTTTGCTGGTTTCCCTGTTCTCTCTCTTGTTCTGCTGCCCCTCCCCCCTCACTTTCATTTTGCCCCTGTTCCTGGCTGCTCTGTCTGCTTTTTCCTTCTTGGTAGGTCCTGTGGGCTTTCTTCTCTTAATGTTTGGGTCTGTTTGTCCTGCTGTGGGTGCTGGGTGTGCTGAGGGTGATACTCTGGGACCCTGTCCTGGTGATGTGTGGTTGCAGGGCTCTACCTGCTGTGTTGAGTATATATAAAAAAAAAAAAAAAAAAAGGTCAAAACAAATGACTGACTAACTATGTATCTGTGTGTGTGTATATATATCTGGAAACTATATATATATGTGTGTGTATATGTAGATGACAAAATGTATATTTGTGTGTGTTTATATTCTAGGTAAAAATATGTGTGTGTGTTGATATATGAGAACATGCATATGTGTGTGTGTGTATATATATGAGAACTTATATTTGTGTGTGTGTATATATATGAGAACATATGTGTGTGTGTATATATATGAGAACTTATATTTGTGTGTGTGTCTATGAGAACATGTATGTATATGAGTATGTGTATATATCTGTGAACATATGTATGTGTGTGTGTGTGTGTGTATGTATATGTGCACATATGTATATGTGTGTGTGTATTTATATGTGTACATGTATATGTGTGTGTGTGTGTATGTATATGTGAACATGTATATGTGTGTGTATGTATATGGGAACATGTATTTGTGTGTGTGTATGTCTATGTGAACGTATATATATTTGTGGGCATATATATGAGACAATATGTGGGTGTGCATATTTATATGACTAAATATGTATGTGTGTGTACATATGGTACGAAATATTTGGTGTGTGTATATATATATGTATATGTGTGTCTATATATGTATGTATGACCAATATGTGTATGTGTGTGTGTATATGTATATATTTGGAACAATATATATGTGTTTGTGTATATCTCATGAAATTAGAAGGCATAATAACGGCAAACGGGCATTGATGGTGATGGTGGCCTGCACGGGCCTGGCTATAAAAAAAAAAAAAAAAAAAATTCAATAAAGGCATAGATACTTATTTTAAAAATAAAATAATATTTAGACAGGGTGTGGGGGCCTTGGGTGCCCCTGGTGGGTTTTTTGTTTTTCTTTTTCCTTTGTCCTAGGTGCTGTTTCCTGTTCGGTGGACTGTACTGGCGAGTGGGGTTTTTTGGAGCCTCTGGTTTTGGTCCCCCTTTTTCTTTTCCAGGGTTTACCTGTGTGTCAGATTTCTTCTGCTGGAGCTGATTCTGGTGGCATGGATGGGTGCCTCTGCTGAGCTGGCTGCTACGCAGTCTGTACCTCCCATTGTGTGGTGGCAGGTATGGGATTGCCTGGGGCAGTGATTCTCTACCTGGGGTGCCGTGGCACCTTGTGTTGGTTTCCCTTTTCTTTTCAGGGTTCACATGGGTAGCGGAGTGCTTCAGCTGGTGAGGATCCTGGTGTGGCACTGATGGGTGCCTCTGCGGAGATGGAAGTTACGCAGTCCGTGCCTCCCGTTGCGATAACAGGTACGGGATTGCCTGGGGCCGTGATTCTCGGCCAGGGTGCATGGCACTGTGGAGTGCCGTGGGGATCAGCTTGGGGTGCCCCATGTTCTCTATGTCGATGTTGACACACTATGTGTATATTTAATTGTGTTTATGTTGTGTGCAACATGTTTAGTTTGTTTTTCTGGTTGTGCAATGTAAAAATACTGTATAATTATGTATTATTCCCTTCAATATGTGTTTGTTATATTACATTAACAGTTTGGCTGCAGTCCCTGGTGTTGGGGGTCTGGGTTAGTCTAGGTTTGGCATGTTGGGAGCTCTCGGGGACCAGGGAGCGCAGGGGTGATCCCCCCCTCTTGCTCCTGGTGGTGGTGGTGGGTGTTTCTGGGGCTGGTCTTGTTTCTACTGGGGCGCCCGTTGCAGGGGCTGGTGTGGTTATTCCTTCGGCTGCTTCCCAGTTATTGGGGTCAGGGGCTGCGGCTGGGTGTTCACTCTTTTGGGGGGGTTCCCATGGCGGCCGTTGGACTGCCTATTTTTGCTGGGCCAGTCCTTTGGGGCTACATTTGAGGGTTGAGGTTCGGGAGAAGTTTTGCAGGTTGTCATGGTTTGACTGATTTCGTCACACGCTATGCTGTTGATTACTGCTGCCTTTCCTTCCCTGGTGGGCTGAGTCAGCTGGGGTTGACCAGACTGCCTTGATCTCTCTGTTGACATGGTTGCGCACCTGCTTGTTTCTCAGCCAATCCCTTCCAGGCTGTTTCACGCAGCTGGCTCCCTTCCTCCTTGCCCTTATGTTTGCTTCGGTGCGAGGGCATTTTCCTGCATCTGATTATCTGTGCATGACCTGCCTTCCTCTGATGTCCCTTCTGACTCCTGGCTTATTCTTGCTGTTGCTGATCTCTGTATTCCTGATCCTGGCTTGTCTGCGTACCTGCATAGGTTCCTGACCCCGGCTTGTCTTTTGGTCTATGCTCCTGGATTGCGGTTTTGCTTTGGTTGTTTCACTAAGGGGTTTTTTGCACTTTGCATTTGTCTGGTTCCTGGCCTTCCAGAGGAGCAAATTTGTGGATATTTATTCTTGGCTTTCCTTGGAAGAGGCTCCTCCGGACCGGGATATTCAGACTGCTGCTGGGACGAAGGCGGTGAAGTTGTGGTGGTATTGGAGGATACCCAAAGTTTTCAGGGATTGCTTTTGGGCGTTTTTTCAATTCTTGCTAGCGTGTTAGGTGGGCGTTTTCTGCTGCGTGCTCCTCCTTCTTCTGTTACTAGGCCATGATTTGGCACGCCTGCTGGATTTCTGGGGCTCGAATAGGGTGTTGGATTTGTGTACAGTGGCAGCGTGTTCTTTGCGGTTCGGGTCCTTGTTTGGGCTGGATTGGGTTGGCCTCTTTGGCCTGTGACTTGGGGTCTTCCGGTTTGATGAGGGACCTGTTTTTTCCTGGAAGTCTTTCCAATTGTCATCGCTTTTACTTTGTGGGTTGTCAGGATGCAGAATGGTAAGGTTGTTTTTTGTACTCTGACGCTATGGGGGTGGTGCTGGCGGTTCATAACTTGTTTTCCTCTTCTGTCCCTGTTCTGTCTGCTTTGTTGTTCGGTGCCATCTGTCTGAGTCCTGATATATCTTTTTGGGAGCGGCGTGTGCCTGGGTTCTGTATGTGGCTGCTGATGCACTTTCTCGATTCCTGGTCGTGGAGTTTGGTAGGCATGTCTGGGGGCGACAGCTGTGGGGTACTCCTTGTCCTGACCACTGGTGGGATCTTGGTGGCCTACAGTTGTATCCGGGGGAGGTATTCATTGGCTCCAGCCTCTTTGGCAAGGTGTGCGGTTGCTTGGGATGAGTGGATCAGTTGGAGGCTGTGGTGGGGGATGCTGTGAGGATTGATGGGGTGTTGTGGTTGGTACTGGAATTGGTTTAGTCGGGGTGTATTCCCGGCGGCTATTGGGGGGCCGGGTGTCTGGGTTGGCTTTTGGGTTGTTGCGGGGGGGCAGATTGTTCATAGGAATTTGGGGTGCGCAAGTCTTTGCGGTCTTGACTGGTGGTGGCGCAGTCTGATACTCGGCGCCTGGTTTAGTTCTCACTCTTGCAACAGTTATCTTCCAGGTGTTTGCTCGGCTCATTCTGGTCAGTGTTTGGGGTGGCTTATTGTTTTGCTTTTTTGTGGCTCTGCATCTGGGGGAGTTGTTTCGTTCTTTTCAATTCAGTCCCGGTGTGTGTTTCTGGATTTTGTGCGTTTGCTTCTGGTTCTCTCTCGTTTCGTATCCGCTGCTTCGAGAGGGATGTCTATGGTTCTGGGGTTTGGGTGACTGTTTTCGGTGGCGGGTTTGGATATCATTGGGGCTGCTATGAAGGCGGATATGACTGGTTTGGGTACTGAGTCTGTTTGCTGTATCGGTCGGTGGGAGTCCGCACGGCTTTCTCTTCTGTTAGGCCGGACAGGATGGTTGGGTGTCGAGTTGTAGTTTCTGTTGCTATACTGTGTTTTTTGTTTTCTGTTCAGGTCACGGCCTTGTTGCTGCTGGATTGTTGGCCACTTTCGTTATTTGGGTGTGATGGAGAGCGGCGGATTGTGGTGGTGGGTGCTGCTGTCTTTCAACCCTTTGTTTTTTCGTTGGTGTCCTGGTTTGTCTATCTGGGTCCGCAGTGGTCTCGCTTTCTTCCTGAGGTTGGTTGGTACGTTTAGTGGTACCCCTTGGGTTCTTGTGGTGCACTTGTGGGGGTAATGACCTTGGCTCTGGCCTAGCTTGGCTTTTGGTGCGGCCATTCATGGGAAATTTTTCTGTTCTCCTTTGCCATTTCCCTAGGCTGGTGTTCCGTGGCCAGTGATTATTCCACGCCAGTGCTGGGTTGGTGACAGGGATCGCAGGGCATTGGAAGTACGGGATATGTCTGACTCGACGCGTGTTGAGTGTGTCATTCACAATTGGGGGTTGTCTGTGCAACATTCTGTTTTTGTGGATTCGTCTTTTCCTTGTTTAGGTCAGATGGGGTGGCTCACTGTGCGGTTGGGCTACATTTTCTTTTTTCTTTTCGTTTCACTTTGGACATTTTGGGGGGGGGTTTGGAGCAGGCCATAGCTTTCTATGGGGGGAAGGGCCTGGCTGCATAGGATGTACGCATCAGGCCCTGTGGCGCTTTTGGCCCTTGCCAATAGGAAAAATGGTACATCATGTTTGGAATGCATGGTTAACAGGTGGATGTCAGGCCAGCGGCCTTGGGCATTAAGCACCCGGACCACGGTCGCGGGTTGTGGTCACCGCCCCTCATTGAGCTGCACAGACCAGCTAATGGGGTGTGGTGGAATGGAGGAAAAGATGGGTTGAGCCTTTTGGGGCTCAGTAGGGTGGGCATAAGTTTATGCCTAGCATTTGGCAAGGGCTTAAAGTTGTGGTGGTTATTAAATTTTAAGTTAATAAAGCTGTGGCCTGGTTTTACATCCAAACAAGTTGTGTGTGTCTTTATTTGATCTATACCACATGCCCTAGACAAGAATTCCCCACAAGCCCTAAGAAGGGGAATCATGTCAGGGCTGTGGGGGGGTCAAAGAAAGCTTGTAAGGGGTATCTGCCCCTTTAATGTTTAAGAAGGGGTGGGGCATGGGAACCAATATAAAGGGTTACACTTGGAGCATCACTTCCTTTTCAGAAGTGAATACCAAAAGTATCGGCCCTCCCTCCCTCCCTGTATTTGGGTTTTATTGTTAGTTTGGGGTTTGTTTTCTGGTGAGTTTTGGGTCATGAAAGTACCTGGGTTTACTTTATTTGTCACAGCTTTTGGCGCTTTTGGCCCTTGCCAATAGGAAAAATGGTACATCATGTTTGGAATGCATGGTTAACAGGTGGATGTCAGGCCAGCGGCCTTGGGCATTAAGCACCCGGACCACGGTCGCGGGTTGTGGTCACCGCCCCTCATTGAGCTGCACAGACCAGCTAATGGGGTGTGGTGGAATGGAGGAAAAGATGGGTTGAGCCTTTTGGGGCTCAGTAGGGTGGGCATAAGTTTATGCCTAGCATTTGGCAAGGGCTTAAAGTTGTGGTGGTTATTAAATTTTAAGTTAATAAAGCTGTGGCCTGGTTTTACATCCAAACAAGTTGTGTGTGTCTTTATTTGATCTATACCACATGCCCTAGACATGTACTTACTAAAACATCAGATCAGTGGGCTATCCAAATATTAGCTAATTCTGTTTCCTTGAATCAGCTGTTAACAGATAGACAAATGATTAGCTGTTTCAGTAAGTAATGCCCACTGATTAGCAGAGAAGCTGTTACAGGAATCAGCTTCTCTGCTAGTTCTATCATTTAAAAAAAAAAAAAAAATGTGAAAATGGCTTTTAATATTTGAATCTTTTAGGTGTGCAATAATCCTGAGGTAACTGTCTGAGAAAAATACATATTCCCATGTATTTTAATGGGGATTTTAACCTCCTGAATGCTACCAAGGTCTCCAACACATTGCAAAGTAGCATTCAAGGAGTTAAAATCCCCCTTTAACTGAATGGGATTTGGGAAATGTTTACTTGTGCCCTATGGTACAGTTGGTTTTCTCCAGAATTACTTCAGGGTAGCTTATGCATCAAGACATGATAAAGAGGAGATCACTTTTCTTAAACCCTTGTGTCATTTTACACAGCCTAAGCAATAACATATCTGCACTCTCTCAGACATCATAGTGCAGAGGCTCCATAGAATAACATAGGAATTGCAGAGTAAGTTTTCTCCTCTTTATCATATCTTTATCACACTGCAGTGCATTGTTTCCCTACATTAGTCCTCATGACACACCAAGAGATCAGGGTTTTCGTATTTCCCTCATGAATGATCCCCCTGATTAAGTAAAAGTAAGTTGCACATTAGAAGCTTCTTTGTTGCCCCAAGAATTTATTTATTAGGATAATAAATGCTGGAGTCCAGTGGTTGGCTAGGGTTGCCACCTGGCCGGTATTTTACGGGCACAGCCGGTAATTGGCACTGCTTGGCCGGTGCCGGTACAACCTCTATACCGGCAATTGAAAAGCCAGTATCACTGCGCTTGAACTCTTTTGCCCCACTTCCTACTATGCTCAAGCCACTTCGGCAGCCTATAATGATGGCTCACTGTCACTGTCTAAGCCCTCCCTCACTCACTCACTAAGCCGCGTCTCGTGAGTGGCGGTGAGATGCCGATCATCATCATGCAGTAGTAAGTGCGTGCGCATCACACACTCTATATGTGCACACATGACTCCACTGTTGCCTGGTTACAGCTTACAAGTGCCTCCAGTCCAGTCCAGTGCATGCAGTCCCAGTGTGGTGGAGCACAATTATAGCTGCTGCTGATAAAATATTGGCCGGGTGGCAACTCTAATAACACCATAAGTAAAAGGAGAGTTTTACCAGGGTAAGCCTCTCTCATTGGCTGTCAAGCGCGTATGTCGGCTGCAGTTCCTCTCCACCTCAGCTTATACATGATTCCCATACAGGTCATCGGAGGTCTCAGAAACAAGTGCCACCTCTTTATAAAGTACAGAATATTGCAGTTTAATCCTGACTGGATCGGCTTTTTACCCCCTCGCTGTCAAAGGGTTAACTATTTCCTATACTTACTTTAGTGTTACATCCCATGGGACTGACTTTAAGATCGTATTACTTAAAGAGTGGTACAGTCACTGTATAAATCTTTAAGTAATACGATCTTAAAGTCAGTCCCATGGGATGTAACACCAAAGGATACAAAATAAGTTAACCCTTTGACAGCCAGGGCAGGGGTAAAAAGACGATCCAGTCAAGATCGAACTGCAATATTTTTATAATTTACACAGTGGTGGCACTTGGAGGGTAAACAGCTCAAACATGCCCTCAGGTGGTCAAATGGTTAATAGCAGGCCCAGCTAGAGGTAGCAGGAAGCGGAGAGGAGGAAGTAGAACTGTAACAGCGTGCACCAGAACTACTTTCCCACCCTGGATTACCTAAGTGGTGGGAGGAAGTAGAGAAGGAGGCAGAGTTTACAATAGCAAAGTGCCTGTTGAGGAGAAGTCAAAATGAGTTCAAGGTATGTGCATATTCAGCTACATTAAGTGCAAAGCAGGCATTTTGGGGTACATAACCCAGGACCACCACTAAGAGGAGATAGGTAGGATTGTTGCTCTGGAGTAGGGGGGCCCTTTGAGTGAGACTGGAATGAGCTGCCTAGCCTATATGTGGTTTGGCTGGGGTAATGTGTGTGTTTGTGTGTTCAGAGAGTTATGCACATCTACACACAAGCACACACACACTTACTGAGTTTAATGTCATGTATTCATGGCAACAGTGAGGTAGGGCATAAAAAAAGGCATAAATCGGAGGCCCTGTAAGTTAAACTTGTCCTGGACTGCCTGATTTGTAATGGCAGCCCTGCTCCCTGGCTCCATACAGAAGCGAATATCCTACTCTACTTCTCATTGTTCATTCTCCCACCTGTATCCTACTCTACCTATTATTGTTTATCCACCACCTATATCCTACTCTACCTTTCATTGGCCGTACCCCCTGTATCCCACCCTGGAAGTCATCTCCACGCCTCCTTCTATATCCCACTCTGCCTGCTATTGTTCATCCTTCTGCTGTACCCACCTTTCCTGTCACCTCCATGTCTCTTCCTGTGTCCTGCCCTGACTAAACCTGTATGAAGCTCAGTTTTGTAGGGTCATGCAACATTAAGTGGTTCTGCCCCTTTTGTGGCTCCTCCCTTTTGTGGCTCCGCCCTCACCGACCCACAACTATGGCCGGTATTTTTTTGAGGAAAAGGTGGCAACCCTAGCTACCCTTGGTCTAGGGGATGATACAATATTGGTACATTATGCAGTTGCTTAGGACCCCTACATGTTTCAGTGCCCCCATTTTTTTTTTCTTTTTGCTGTTTTGGAAACATTGCTTCCATTTGTTTAAACAAATGCTTGTCTGAGGTATTTGCTTAGGTTTGTTCAAATTAAATAAAAAATTCCTTAGATATTTTAAGAGGCTGTAAGGAAGATATGTGAAAATTGTTTTGTTATGTTTGAGATATTTATTGTTCTCTTCATTTTATCTTGGTGCTGAACTGGTCTTCATTCCTGTTCTTTTATCAACAGTGCAGCCCCTTGAGGAGCAGTGGGTTGTGCAACACATTGCTTCACAGTGTGTTATACAGCTCTCTGGTCCTCAAGGGTTAATCCAAAAAATATCAGTCTTTTATTTATTTTATGATAGGGATGGGTAGTTGGGAAAAGAAATTATTTATCTTGAACAAAAATATAGCACACTGGGCCATATATACAATGAAAAAAAATGGAGGATTTCTCTGGCACATGCATGACTTGTAATGAACCATCACTTAAAGGGATAGTAATACTTAAAATGTAAAAAAAAAAATGTTGTAAGGTTTATCCCCCTGAGTAAAACAAGGGTACTCCCACTGCTGAAAGGTGTTTCATTCAAAAGTTATTAATTTTCAAAGTTGAATTTTTTAGGTGCAATATCACAGTGGCCTGAAATTGTACAGTGGCGCTGTTACTACACGATCCTATGGACAGCTCTGGTCAGTTGACCATAAATCTCCATAGGATGGTGTAGCAACAGCGCCACTGTACAATTTCAGGCCACTGTGATATTGCACCTAAAAAATTCAACTTTGAAAATTAATAACTTTTGAATGAAACACCTTTCAGCAGTGGGAGTGCCCTTGTTTTACTCAGGGTGATAAACTCTACAACATATTTGTTTTTACATTTTAAGTATTACTATCCCTTTAAGATGAACCAGCAGAAACAAACAAGATTATTTTTGACTTTTGTGCAAGATAAAGGGTCATATGTATTAAGTGGAAGCGGATCAATTCTGGGCAAACCTGTTGACCCATAGGGGAAAAATGCAAATTTCCCAAATTCCAATTGATTTAAAAGGAGTTTTAACTACTTCAGTACTCTAGAATTTGGAGACCTTGTTAGCATTCAAGGGACTGATAGACTCATTTAAATCAACTGGACTTTTGGAAACTATGGTGCAGTTGCTTGCCCCAGAATCAGTCCACTTTTCTCTTTATACATATGCCCAATATGGGCCTTGCTCATGGGTTTACTTTCCTCACTGCTCACTTTTCCTTTCTGGCATTTATTGTTTGAGAATGGAAAACAAGGCACAACTTACCTGAAGAAGGATAAGCCCTTTTATTTCAATTAGCAACACAACACCTACTGGTGCTGTGTTAATGAACTGTATTCTGCCATTTTTGCACTGAATTCCTAACATTCCTGTGCACACCTCATCATGCAGCATTGGCCATCACACAAAGCAATGCCCACACCTCAGATTATCATGTGGAAGAGGGACTTCTTGCAGGAATTTCTGTGTGAAGCAGTAGGCACTTTTCCCTCCAAATCTTTTCATCAAGTGGCAGTAAGTTCCACACATCTATACCACTCACCATAGAATACCCAGTCTTACAGTCACATACTCAATACCAACGATACCAAGTCTTTTAGGTGAACACAACCTCAGGATACCCAGTCTTACACCACACTTGTGGGTTAAATATCAATAAAAAAACAATACACACAAACACAAATTTACATTCTCTCTACACATATGAACACACACATATACACACATCCAGTACATACAGACACATATACACAATGGTTTCAGTGTCCAGAAAGGGAAGTCTGTATCTGTGACAGAGTGTACATTTGAGGCTTCAGAAAGACTTAAACAGCCCTGATACTCAACAATGGATGATAACATTTTTACCTCAACAACAACTTTGTTGATTCAATCAGATATGAATTTTCGAAGTCAAAGAATGGATGGAGAAATACGATTTTCTTTGACCTACACTAGAACAGGGCCATTTCTCAGGCAGTAGGGAGTGTACAGTCACACACTGCCCCGGGGGGCCCCCTTTCCTGAAAGAATGGTATTTAACATTTTTCCCATGCCTGCATTTCATTGTTGCAATAGTGTACCAGTATGGAACTTTGTATTATGACTAATAGGAGAACACAAAAGAGATATGACCCTGCACTATGGAATTTTTTCTCTATCCCATGCTGTATCTATGCTCCATTAATGACTAAAGGAACCTACATAAACCAGGGGATACAGACTCACATCACTGCTAACGGCTCTTAGTTAGTGTTCTTATTTTTTTAAATTCTCTCAGCTACCTGACAGTGCATAAATGGCTGGTCATGTGACAGGAGGATGGACGCCACATCAACAACAAAGATGGTAGAGAAGGGAGACAGGCAGTGGAATAATAACAACAATAAGGTGGTGTGTGTCACGCTAGGTGTAGTTGAGTATGAGAGTGTGGAGCCTAGTCTGAGAGCAGTACCCCTCTCAGTATTTGTGTACACGTACAGCTCTTGCACCCACATATGTATATGATGCCTAAGTATATGATACCTCATTACAAATATAAGAAAGATATGAGAGATTTTCCTGAATCTTTTTTTTTACTATGGCTTATCCCACACAGTTCATTTACAAAACATTTTATATTTATTCATCAATATACACTTTACAGTAGCTATTGAAATATTAAGAGTGTAGCCATCTCATATTATAATACATTGCTTAACCTTTAAGTTCTTTTTCACTAAACCCATTGGCAATGCCATGCCACTATTGCCAGTTTATCATCATCTCCAGTCATTGTTAATCCACTTGCAGGCTTCCTGAACAAGTTTCCAGCAATTTCAGTCTTGTGCTTTCTTTTGCTACCGTGCACCTACGAATTTGGTAGTTCCTTCAACCCATCTTTTCTTTGGTCTTCTTTTTGAGTGTATAGTATCAAGTGGAATCAATTCCCCATTTTGTTTAGTTCATCTATCATCTGGTCTTCTTGTTATGTGACCTACCCATTTCATTTCAGGTGCTTTACTCTTTCAGTGATATCATAAATCTTTAGTGCAGACCACAGTTGCAGTGCTACTCATTGGATGTATAGAGATTGCAACAACGAATCAGTGAACACAACATGGCGAACTCACCAGCGGTGAAAGGGCGCATCCCGAAGCAACACTCCAACGCTGCATATTCTGAATCAGTGACTGCAATAAACAATTTCTGGAGCACTCACCAAAACGCCTGGATACTTGAAACAAAGCATACTGACCAGGCCGGTACCTTTGAATAAAAACAAACTTTATTGATACAAAAAACAAAAATCCATCAGTCAGATGTTATAGATGACAGAGGGAACATGACACAAGTGTTTCAAAAAACCATGATCCACCAGAACTTGTCTGACATGTTTTGCGCAAACCTGAGCTTAACCATAGACCAGGTGCTGCATCCAACAGAGGCTATTTAAACCACCCCACCTCACTCTGATTGGACATTCTAAAATCAATAATTAACCAATCCAAAAAACAAGAAGCAAAGTTATTGTGGAAAGTGTCTTCCGGATCAACTGGACCAACACAGACCACTGTGGTGGACCCTATAGATGACAGACCCTGCTCTCTGTGGGGAGAGAGGGGGAACTTTGGGGGCGGTTATCTCTCAAACCAAAAAGGTTTGAGAGATGACACTGGGGACAATTAATTTATTTTCAACATGCCTACAATATGGGGATTAGTAATATTTATGCATTACTATCCCTTTAAAGATCGCTATTTCGGCTCTGCTGAAGAGCCTCCTTGAGTCGGTTGAGTCAAATCTCCTGCTGTCAGATGTACAGCTGACATCAGGGAGGGGGGGGGGACTTTAGAATGCTCTATCTCTCAAACCATAAAGGTTTGAGAGATAGGAATTGCATGGATGGATTTCTTATTTTATAGTCTACAATATTACTTTTTAAATAATGAAGACATTACTATCCCTTTAACCCCTTGGATCAGGGCTCAAAATTTCCACTCGCCACTAGCCAATGGTGAGTAAAAATTTAGCCCTGGCGAGTAGAAATTCAGCCCTGGTGGTTATGTTATGGCTTGCAGTGGAGAGTAACTTTTCAGGTCTGGCTAGTAGCAAAGGACTTCCAATTTTAAGCCCTGTCTTGGATGCTACAGAGAACTTGTACAGATATGAAAAAAATAAGATTGGGTGAAAAAAACTAATCTTTGCTGTTTTAACAAATGTCCCTCTATATGAAGGAAATTCTGCTTCACCTTTTCTCTGACTGCTAATGTGAGAACTGACAGTTGCATTCCATCTCAGAAATATGTTACTCAGGAACCTGTACATAAAACTTCCTCCTGCTAATATCTTCAGACAGAACAATGCCCATTGCTTTGAGAAATGTGCTGCTAGTCATTCCAGCAAGAAAAGAGAAATGCTATAATATTGTTCAAGGCAAAGTTCATTTCAATAACCCACTGCAATTTTTTTCGTTAATCCCTGCCTTGCAAAACCATGTCTGAATCTTATTGTGCTGCATCCGGTAGTAGTGCAATCTTATCCGATCCCATTCAATTCCCACTTCCAATATACCTTTGTGGATAAAATACTGTATGATACGCACTGCTGCTTAATCTCTTTTGGCTTCATTGTGTGTATAGGTTTGTTGTTTTTGATTAAAAAGAAAAACTGAAGTTTGTTGACAATATTAGCAGGGATTTATTACAGTGTGTAGCCCAGAAATAAAAGCTATTGGAAAATTCAGAAAGCATAAACAGTGAGGCAAACAGACGATCCTGGTGCAAACCAACTTAAATAGAAACAAATAGAAATTCCTATATTCCAATGGGGCTTTTAAAGTGGAACAATCACTAACAAGGGGATTTTTGATGAACTTTCAAAAGCATCTAAATGTGTCTGCCATTTAATTCTCATAATAGTTTAAGAGACAGTTTTATTTATTTGTCAGTTTTTGCAAACTAGAAAGTTTGGACAGGCATGTCAGACACTAACATTCAACACTGCTAATCATCCCAACTGCCACTTCCTGCTAGCCAGTATGAATTTATTTGCATTAACCAACAAACAAGACTAACTATCTCATAAACTATTGTTGAAATCAAAGTAGCTAAGCAATATAGATGTTCTTGAAAGCTCTTTCAAAATAATATATTTGTTACCAAGTAGCAGTTCCACTTTTACTCCATGAGCGCTAAACAAGTTGAGACCTATCTAGCATTCAAGAGACTAAAAGCACCTCTTAAATGCATCTGAATTTTGGTAATTTTATCTGTCTCTACGGTGCAGCTGAAAACAAGGCAAAATACCTAAAAAACATAAAACAGAAACAGAGAGGCTGATGCACAAAAAAAGTGGAAAAATTGTAGTTCAAACCAGCGGAATCATGGGGAACAGATGAGCATGAACAACAGATGAAAATCTCCACTGATTTAAATGGACCTTTCATTAGTTAACCCTTCACTGTTAAGGAGGTATCCAATGCATTGCTGGTCAATGTGTTAGAGATGATTCTAGTACTTATGTAGGTAAAGGTCCCCCTAAATCACTAAGGATTCTGGAAATGTGTATTTGTTCCCTATGGTGTAGTTGAAAACTGTGCATAAAACAGAAAGAGTGAGACTGATATACTTAGGGAATGTGGATCAATTGTTGGACAAATCAACTGCACCACAGGAAACAAATACAAATAAAAAATGAGTTCACTATTCCATGGAGTATTGCTCTTTGATCTCTGTCAGCACTCAGGCACTTTACTACAAATCGGGCCAGAGGCAATTGCCCTGAATCCATTCCTCAGGGAGTCATCCCCCCCCCCAGTGGCTACTCTGGGTTCTGGATCTCCCCACCTAGGTTATTCCTTCTGCCCAATGCCAACTATACCCATGTCCTTACAGGATTTTGAGAACCAATAACAACTGCCTTATATCCCTTTGGAAGAGCATAATTTTCCTCTGTCCTAAAGCTGTCTTCTCCACCTTCTGGACAACAGTCCTTCAAGAGTTCTTGAAAATGGTACCTTTTGCACTGGATCCCTTGTGGGCTGTCAAGAACAAGGGTCAACTGCTCTTTATCCCTCCCTTGGGGACTCATCTTCCTTTCAATCCTCAGAGCCAAACACTCTGTGTTCTGGATTGTCACTCCTAATTTCCTCCCAGAAGGGGTGTCGCTAGTGACTAGTCTTTTTGTGTCAGGTTGGAGACCCAGACTCACTGTCTGGCATCCTCTCCTTGGGTTCCCCACAACCTTCTTATCCCTAGAACCTTTCAGTGTGAGACTGAGAGGTTCTGTCTCCATCTGCATCCCCCAATGATCTGCTCAGCTTCATGGTCCACTCCACTAGGCTCTCATTTTCTTCCTCCACTCCTGCAACTAGACTGTCACTGATGGTTCTGGAGCTCTCTTGGACTGTATTTCATCTCAGCTCCTTCCAGATTCCTGTTCAAATATTCTTCCAATCAGCAGGCCTGTAGGTACTTTCTTCTCTGCATTTGTTTGAATTACAGCTTTTCTAGGCACTCCGTCATTAACTTTCAGGACACTAGATCTAGTACTCCAAAATCTACATTCTTCAATCAAGCCTTCTGGGCAAGCCTCTTGCCACCAATTTGTGTCTGGATACCAGGGGCAATAAAATTCTGTGAACAGGTCTCATCACTGGAGCACAAAGATCCCTCTCTAGCTTGATCTCAACAAAGCCAGGTCCTCCAGAGCCCATGGCAACTCTATGCAATGGCCCAGACCTGCCATCTTATAATGCCACTGAAACTGAGTGGCAGGAGTACTGAAACTAAGTACTCAGGAGGATATACCCTACAAGAAATATTTCACTCTATGTTAAGTGTTACTACCCCTTTAAGTGCCTGGGGGTTGCATTTCAGCAGGCAATAGGTAGAGTGCCTACTTTGTCCAGCCAGCTCCGTGGGGATGTTCCACCAATCCCCACAGATCCTGCTTTCTCTCCATACTATTCAATGGGCTACCCCTCCTTCTGAGAACATAGTATTGTGGTTGACTGAGAAGCCCACCTGCGGGTCCTGCTTTCCCTTTCAGAGGTCAGATGTGACAATGAAATAATTTGCAGATAATCACCTTCCGCCCTCCAACATACCATCCCTGAGCAAATGTAATCCCAGGGTGACTGGTACTTCATCTAAATGCAATTGAGAAAAGTGGAGCAGAAAAAAATACTGATATCAAGACAGACATATTTGCAATATATGCATCTGCCCATAATAAACTGTCAGCTCTACTGGACCTGGAGGGAGGTTCAGGCCTGAGCTTAACCTTTATTAAAATTGGCACAGTATTGTGCTCTACTCCTGATCAGAGCTTGCCCAAACTCATTCATATGAGGATAATTCATTCACACTGGGGCATCTGTCCTCTTGAATGCTAGAGAGGAGTCTAACATATTGCTAAGTACACTACTACTGAAAGGGATGGTTAAATGCCCTATTTAACTCAATGGGAATTTGCAGAATTTTCATTTCCCCCTAAGGTGCAGTTGGTTTGCTCCACAAATGCACCTCTTCAGCTTCATGAAAAGGGCTCCTGGTTTCCCTTCCACTGTAATATATATAATTACAATGCCATCAATCTTAATTTGTCCTTCCATTCTTCATGGTTCAAATGCTTTATTTTGCATTGATTGTCATTTAATTGTACTGGACAAATTGTGTCAACTTCATTAATCTAGTTAAATCAGCGGTAATTTTGTTTAACCATGCTTGAATGTCAACTCTGTTGTGTCAGTTTGCTGTGTCCAGTTTTGGAGGTCACCTCTTCACTCCACATTAACTGAGGTAATGATGGTGATCTAAGTGGGTTAAGTGAGACAACATGGTGTTCATTTTTATTGCTCTAGATCCGGGAGCAGAGAAACAGAGAGGTTTGAACAGAATGGTCAGGAAGAGATCTTGATTTTTAGATATGTGCATAAAGAAACAATAAGGCATTGTTTGCAAAAAATAAGTGCATAGAAAAGGAAATATATCTGGTTATTATTTACCTGGTGGAGTAAAGATATACTGTATGGTCATGTTTATAAGAGTGTAATCAATATTTCTGTGCCAAGCATCACAAGACAGTATATTGGCAACTTTTCTTAGAAACCCTCTTTACCTAACAGTTATAGTAACATTTCCTTAATGAACTTGTCAAATCCATAGCTAGATGGAGCAAAGTTTTTTGTAGTTGCCAGGAAAGGCAACTACAGTGTTATGTGTTGATATGTTCTACAGACCAAAGTCATCTTTGTATTGAGTTGACTCATAGTGAATAGTGTCAAGAATTGCAAAGTGTTATGATTTAATAAAGGGAAATATATGCACATATTTTGATAGAGGTTTCATAGAAATTAATTTTAATTTAAGAGTAGACCTGCTGCTAATATAGCATGATAGTTTCCTTTTACCTCACCAAAAAATGTTAATATCATTAATATATCTCTGCCATGGGGGGGATAGTAATTATGCTTTGTGGTGAATAACAAGGTGTGATCATGCCCACATAATGGATAAGATGGTTCTCCATAAAAACTACAGTATTATAAGATTGTCACTTCGGAAGTTCAAGATCATCATTGGAGGAACTTCAATGACAATTCCTGGTGAAAAGCTTCAGGGATTGTAAGTACTAAAATTAAATAAGGCAGCTCTTACATGCATAATGATATATGTCAAATTGAATAGCATTGAGTTTTGAGAGATTTTATTTACCAGAGAATGTTTTCATCATTAGTAAATCATTCCCATGAGGGAAGAAACATTCATAATTTAGTTCAGTCAAGAATATTGGGGTGAGATCATGATCTGTCATTGCAGGAAACATGGTTCTCTAACCCAGGTTAGAAGATACTGTTGGGGGGCTAAGGCACTGTTAGCATGCAGTGCAGCTGATATACTAATACAGTTTGAGCAATTATGGAGCAAAGTAGCTGTACCACAAGGGAGAAATACAAATGTCCATTGATTTAAATGCAGCTTTTAAAATCTTTAGAGGTCTCCAATATAGTGCTTCTCACTGCTTTGGAGAAATTTCTAGCAATGAGGAGCTTAAAAGTACCATTTAGCTTAATGGGGATTTTGAGAACTTTTTATTTGCCTCCTACAATGCAGTTGTTTATTTTTCCAAAAATGATTTACTTCTGCTAAGTGCTGGCAGTGGTGGTTGGGGTCCTGTATCTGATTGTCAGACAGACCCATCAGCAGTGTTGCAAGCATCCTTTCTTTGTTTTCTGTCGGTATTGGTGCTGCTCTCTACTTTATTTCCTGAATGTTACAATCAGTGGGGAGCTGCTCTACCTGCAACTGCACACTTAGTACTTCCCAGAGAACTTAGGTCATCTGAGTTCACCTGGGACAACCGTAAAAGGAAGCATGAAGTAGAAGAATGGCTCCACTCTTACAGTAACATTTAGGAGAAGGTCACAGCTTGAATTGCAGAAAATAAATGTAAAGGGCAGCATTGCTCAGAAAATAAGGTAGGGATGGGTGAAAAATTTCACCTCAAACCAAAATCGAGTCACTTCCCACCTGGCGGAAAATTTCCTGTGAAAAGGGCAGTTTTCCATTTTTTTCGCTTAGCTCATTGCATTGAAATCAATGAAAACATTGATTGTACACATAACACATAGCAAATTTTATTTTGTTTCCCACAGGTACACTATAAAAGGGGTCTGTGTTGGTGGAGTGTGGGGAAAGAATCAGTTGAACAGGGTTTTTGGGGGTTGTTGACAGATATTGTGACACTAATTTCCCCCAGATTCCAAGAGATGTTGTTGGGGGAGTGGGGAATCAGGGCTTCCAGGTCCTTCAGTGTTGGTGGTGGTCACTTCCTCCTCAGACTCACAGGATGCATCATGGTCCTTCCAGCTCCTCCTTGTTTTTGTCATCCAGGTGCTCATAGTGATAGCACACACTATAGCCTCGATTCAATTGTCCCTATTAGGAAAAAAAAAACACTTTCATTTTTTCAAGCACGGTAAGCAATTAAGGCCTCGATCCAAATGTTGGAGATGGCTGTTTTTTCTGCCGACAGCATTTTTTCCAGCACAGTAACCTATTCAATTGTCTGTGCTGTGAAAAAAATACCTGCAAAAAAAAGAGCTGTTGTGTGTTAAACTTAAAGGGATAGTAATACTTTGTTTTATCTTTATTTTATTTTGTAGGCATTAAAAAAACATGAAGAACGATATAAGTCTTATCTCTCAAACCTTTATGGTTTGAGAGATATTCACAAGCAAAGTTTCCCCTCCCGCCCTTTTTACCTAGTGTAAGCCATCTCTTCTCAGATGTGGAATGCAGTCCATAGACCAGACAGATAACAGAAGGGGACAATATTCTTCCTATCAGAACAATGAAAGCCCTGCCCCCCTTGACATGCTTTTCAGCTTTTTCCCTTATCTTAATTGAAGATTGTCCCTCTCTGCAGTCTACCTGGGCACCTCCCTTCTGCTCTGGCTGAGCAGTGTTACATCAGTAAAAGGGGCGGGAGGGGGATACTTTATCACTGAATTACTCTTGAACTACAGCTCTGACAGAATTGAAATAACACTCTCCAAAGTCCAAATACTATGATGATTAATTAGAGCTGCTTTTATTATGAAACATTACTATCCCTTTAAGAGGTGTTTTCATCCATTTAAATGATGAAAACACTGTAAATAATAATTCATATGTCTGAGTTAGCCAAGAACAGGCGATAAGGGACTCAAGTTATCGCAGGAAAGTTAACACCTATTTTTTTTTTTTTTTTTTAACTTGTGTCCCTTATCGCCTGTTTAGACAGCCGACACAGACACTTGAATGCAAAAAAAACTTAAGTCCTCAGTGGATGTATTGCTATGGGGCTCTAAGCCCCATATCAATATATCCAAAGTATAAAAAATGTGTCAGCCATTAGTAGAATTAACCCTGTGAGTGCCAGTGGGGTATAATTACCCCACCGGCATTCGTAAGGTTAACCCATCTAAGTTAAAAAAAACATCCCATTACAAGTAACACTTACCATTAATCCTGATGTCCAGCGGAGTCCTCAGCTTCTTGGTCATCTTCTGTCCTTCTTTTCTATCTTCTGTCTTCTTTCTTCTCTTGTATCTTCTTTCTTCTATCTTCTTGCTGTAAATAAAAGCAAAAGTTTAAGTTTAAAGCATACATACTTTAACCCCTTGAGTGCCAGTGGGGTATCCAACGCATTGCAAAGCAATGTGTTGCGTACCTCTCTGGTGCTCAAAAGGGTTAAAGTATATTGTAGTGGGCCATGTCTTCAAATACAAATCCCCCCTGTAATAATAAAAATGTTTAGAACTATTTTCAGTATATGTCAAACATATGGTATTGCCATAAGTAAATGAATATAAAATAACACTTAGCATTAAACTGTTGCTGTCTCTGCCGCTGTGTGAGGCTGCTGAGGCGGCAGCGGAGACAGAATAAGAAGTCACCCCCCCTCTTCTTCTTCACGGGCCGATGACAGTTCCGGTATGAGGGAATTAGAATTGAGGCTGCCCTTATATATGGGCAACCTCACTTCTAATTCTCTTACAGCCATTGGCTGGGAAATGCTTACGCATCTCCCAGCCAATTAGTTTAAAGCACAGCCGCTCAAAGCTGATTGTCTGGGAGATGCGTAAGCATATCCAAGCCAATGGCTCTGAGAGAATTAGAAATGAGGTTGCCCATATATAAGGGCAGCCTCAATTCTAATTCTCTCATATTGGAACGGGCATCGGTCAGTGAAGAAGAGGTGGGGGTGACTTCTTATTCTGTCTCCACTGCCGCCTCACACAGCGGTGGAGACAGCAACAATTTAATGCTAAGTGTTATTTTATATTCATTTACTTATGGCAATACCATATGTTTGACATATTTTGAAAAGATTTTTTTAACATTTTTATTATTATAGGGGGGGATTTGTGTTTTAAAACGTTGCACACTACTATATACTTTAACCCATTTGAGCACCAGAGAGGTACGCAACACATTGCTTTACAATGCGTTGCACCTCTAGCACTCAAGGAGTTAAAGTATGTATGCTTTAAACTTAATTTTTTTTTTTCTTTTACAGTAAGAAGATAAAAGAAAGAAGATACAAGAGAAGAAAGAAGAAAGAATGGAGACAGAAGGAGACAGACAGTGGATGACAGGTAAGTTTAACACAGACATTTTAATGATCGGTGCTTGGCAGTATGTCAGGCACCGATGGTTAACTTTTTTACAGTTAAGTTCCCAAAACAGGCATTATTTAGTGGCATTTTTGGGACTTAATGCACAAAACAGACATTTGGACACAATGCCAGTTTTGTGTCCTAATGTCCGTTGTGCTAAATGTAGGTAGGACATTTGAATACCGACCAAGACATTTTATTTTGTCGGTTGTATCCATTTTGCCCTACCGACATTTTTCTACTGCAACAGTTAGATCGAGCCCTAAATTATCTGTTCTATGAAGAAATGCCAGCAGAAAAAAAGCATATCAGGCGCTAAAGTTAGCGCCCATTTGACCACATAGAAAGATACTCTAAACGGTGGAATATGCAATTTAATTTACTGCTTTAACAGTAAGATGCACTAAGGGACCCACTTTAACATGAGAAAACCAGCACCCAGTTTTTTGGGTGCAGAGTCCCTTAATACATCTTTAAACTACCAATGCATCAAGTGAATGTGTAAAAAAAGTCCCTAGTGAATGTATTGATATTGGGCTTAGGGGCACTCCAAAACTTTGTCCAGTGTTAGTAGAATTAAACCTATGGGTATTCTTACCACCACTGGCACTCATAGGGTTAAACCGACTAAGGTACAAAGCAACAGCCCCTGAAAACAAACACTTATCATTAATCCAAATGTCCAGCTGGGTCTTCAGCATCCTGGTCAGTTACTGTCCATCTTCTTCTTCCTTCTTCTCTCTTTTTCTTCTTTCTTCTTGTAATCTGTATTCATTCTTTCGTCTTCTTTTCATTTACCTGTAAAAAAAGAGAGCCACAAATGAATATGCCATGAAAAGGACCTGCGGATCTATGAATAGTTTAACCTGTTGAGTGCCAGATGAACAATGCGTTGTGTACTTCTCTGGGACTATGAATAGATCTGCAGGCCAAATACTGTACAACATGCCAAATTGCTAAACTTATGTCCCCAGTATGGCCTCAATTCAAATATATGTCCCTGTTATCATGGAAAACCAGTGAAAATGTCTTCAATAAAAATATTTCCCTATCCTCTTTTTCTGCCGCTGTTTGCAGCTGTGGAGGGCTCCATTACATTTAGTTAACTCAATGGGACTTTTTGTATGTAACCAACTGTACAGGTGGCATCCCCCAGAACTAAAGCAATTTTTTAGTACATCAGTGTCTATACAATTTTAGAATGCAACGTGCTGAAGCCCTCTCAAGCTCCATTGAAGCCCTATCTATGTACTATCATTGTAAGCATCTGAGCATTTCCTGATCCCTGCGGTTAAGATACCTGGCATGTAGTTAGAACATATGTAGAATCAGTCCCTTGTACTGTCTCATGCAGCTAACAGTTTGAGAATCTATGAGGCCCTTCTTGAGCCAAGCCATGCTTCCAGTGACATGATAGACAGGCTCTTGTAGCTCCTGCTGTCCCTCTGTGTTTTATTAATTCTCTGCACACAGGGGCTGCTAGCCAAGGCCTGTAATCATTCAATGAAAAGAATATTCCATATTGTATGAAAACTTATTTTTTTTTAACAAAGACATATTTGACAGTGGTTTTCTGGAAATATTTGATTTCGGCTGGTATAAAAAAATGTCTGTAAGGAATCAACTAAAGAGGTTCAATACTGGAGCAAACCTACTGCACTACAGGGGAAAAATGCCAATTTCCATTGACCTAGATGGCTTTTAACTCCTTGAATGCTGGAGAGGTCTCTGATGCATTGCTTCCCAATGCACTGGAGACATCTAGCATTCAAGGGATTAAATACCTCATTTAAATCATTGTGAATTTGGAGAATTTTTATTTGTCCCCTGCTGCAGTTGGTTTGCTCCAGATTTGTCCCTCTCTATCTTACTTAATATTACCCCAAATCAATGTTCTCCCTAAGGCGAGCAACCAGCACTGAAAGAGTTATAAGAGCAATTAAAACTGGGATGTGCTGCATAGTGCATCTGTTATTCCAATGCAACCCTTAATAAACACTCCTTTATATTTATATTCTAGGCTGCTTAATGTTGCTCATTTTAGAGGGAACACTGACAACCCAAATTCTGTCCTTTCCCCCACAATTATTTTCCCCTTAATTTTGTAGTGCTGCTAAAAATCCTTTCTTCTGTAAGTGGAATGATTAATGTGGTCTGAAAAAACATACTTTATAGGTTTGTCCATATTCCAAGCTCACATCTCAGGTGCCCCTAGCCCCACCCAGGACAACACCCTAACTCCCCACATATCCATGTCCTAGCCTCTTCCTCAGTTTCCTGCACAGAAATTACTCATAACCTATAACATGCAAACAACTTAAAGGGCAATAATCACATTTTACTAAGTCTGCGCCAATGAGAGCCGACTTAGTAAGAATGCAAGGGGCTATACAGCACCAAAATGTATCCTATCACCAATTCAGAGGGGTCATAAAACTAACCCTATAATATAATATACACTAGAATAGTGTGGCGCATCCTAGGGTTAAATACATGCAGAACAACAAAGATAGGACTCCAAAGGTCTTCCAACAAATAGGGTGGTCCAAAGGATCTCAAATCAAACCAACTAACAGAGGCAATGTAAAGAATAATTACTCAGAAAAATACATATTTATTAAGCAAAAATACTTACATTCTATAAAAAAGTATATAACTTTCCTGGACATTAGCAACATTTGAGTGGGCTGTATAAGTAGACAACTCAATACCAACAGAATGGACAGATCACTTTCCTACTTTGGATTTGCAATATATATTCCAGCTTTGTTTATAGTTTGTTTGTTCCAATCATCAGTTTGTCATGTTGTACCTTTTTTGTTGTTTGTCACTGTAGAGGGCGAAGGATCACACTTCAATCTTAAACCTCATTGCAGGGGCTGAAGGATCACACTTCAATCCTTACCTCATCGCAGGTAGGGGTGGGAGAAAGTTGTCGCCGTGTTCCCGCGGGAAAGTTTGAGAAAACCACGTTGTTATATGCTTTTTAGCGGGAAAATCAGAAAACTAACTGTTAAAATTTTCACATTTTTCACCCATTGACCAAAATTTTTCACCTTTTTTTTTGGCTAGAAAGTTTCCGCCCATTCAGTTATGTTGTTTTCGCACTTCCGCTATAAAAATGTGACGTTTTTGCTGAAGGCAGACACAACAGAAGCAGCTACAGAGGAGATAGACATGCTGTGCTGTTCTCTTGTGATATTTTGCAATAAGTGAGGCAGGAGAGGTTCATAGTGACTCCTATCACTATGAGCAGAATAAAAAATAATGAATGGAGGAGCTGGAAGGACCATTATGTGTCCACTGAGTCTGAGGAGGAAGGGACCACTACTGTACCAATGCTGTCCAGTCCCCCTAAATCACCCCAAGGAATCTTGAGGAATTTAATGGGAAGGGATGGAGAAAAGGGAATGGGAAGGAAGGGAAAAAAGGGAATAGGAAGGGAGGGAGAAAATGGTAGTACTAGTGAGAGCAGGACAGGTCAGCTGCCTGTGCCTGCTGCAAGATGTGCTGCCCCTGCTGCCAGTGCCACCATTGCTGTACCTGCAGCCACTAATGTTGTACCTGCTGTCAGATGCGCTGCCACCAGTGTTGAACCTGCTTCCAGTGCTGAACCTTCTGCCAGTGCTAAACCTGCTGCCAGTGCTGAACGTGCTGCCAATGCTGAACCTGCTGCCACCAATACTTTGCTGCTGCTAGTGTTTCTTGTAGTACTGAGGGGGGTCAGGAAAAAATTATGCCATGTGTGACAGCAGGGGACCCTCTGTCACATTGCTTGTCACCTCCACCAAGCAGCAGTGAGATGTCTGCAATAGAGCAGCAGCAGAAACTGAGAAGAAATGGGAGACAGGGGTGAGGATGGGCATCACCACCACCACTAGCAGTCAGCTTTTGAAAATTAGCGGAAATTGCAACTGCTCTTACGTCCACTGCTGCTGAGATGAAAGGGCAGCAGGGTGCTGAGGAGCAGGTTAGTGTGACACAGACCACCGTGGACACAGTGTGAATGGGGTCACCAAGTAATGCGGGACTAGGACAGGTTCCACTTGCCAGCAGTAGCAATACTCCTCCTGAATCCTGATCCTAGTTGCAGTGCTAAATCTGAGGCAGTAGCAGCAACAGCAGCAACATTATCCGCTGCCACAGAAAGTGAAGTGGAATGTGGAGGACAAGAAGAAAGAGGCCATTTTTCTCCACCTGTTCCCTATCCCTCCCCCCAGAGGTCATGGGTGTGGGACTATTATTCTCTTCCGGCAAGCACAGTGCATTCATCATCAACAATGGTACAGTGCAAAATTTGTGACAAGTTAGTGAGGAGGGGAAAGGAGGGAACACACCTTGGCACAACTGCCCCGAAAACACACATGAAACACAGACACCATGACATTTACTCCAAACATGTTAAAGCCAAACATCCGTTACAGAAATCTAGCACAGCTGTTACTGTACCCCCTGACTCTCCAGAAAGGTGGAGATCAAAGAGGAGGAAGAATAAAGAAACCCAGACAGACACTTTTAGTTCCAAGACGAGCGAAACAACTAGCTTGCCATCAACATCAGCTTCTTCCTCTAGGGTAACAAGTACATCTCCTGCCAATCCACCTCATTCATCGTTACCTCCCCCACCAAATGATAGCCACTCTGTTAATGTTGGGATATGTCAGTTCATCTCTACACATTGCACACTGTGTGGTGCACTGACCACACATGCCAGTGTGGTGGAGGAGAATCGTTACCAGGTCATCAGGTGACATCTGAGGTGATTCCATCCCACAGAATATGCTAGGATTGTGGCAGGGATGGTTCAGCAGTTTCTATTAAACTGTCAGCAAGTTGTCATGTGTCCTTAGCGGAGTCTGGACAAGGGGTACAGTGACAGCAGCAGTACTTGGTTTTGGGTGTCATGGTGTTTGCATACAGTTGTGACCCCAGATGTTATTTACAACACACACACTGTGCACATTGCAGTTGTTGATGGAAGCCACAGTTCCTGTTCTCAAGGGAAAAATATATATTCTAATAACAACACACCCATGTTGATTTTGGAGGAGGGGCAGGTGGAGAAGATTTAATGGTCAACTTGTTCTTTTCTCCACATATACTGGGTGCTACTTATTCTTCTGCTACTGCCTCAGGCTCATCACTGGAGCCCATCGTGGCAAGTGGAACCTTCATCATCCATCTTCCATGTTACTGTTATTGTTGATCCCTTTCCCTTTCAGCTCCCTAATCATCCTACTGCTTAAACAACTCAGCAGCAGCAGTACGAACAACAGTTACAACTCAGGAGGATGTTTGACAGTGACCACTGGCCAACATGACCTGCTGGCATTAGGTCAGTAGGGCATTTTTATTTTTTTTCAGGGCTTGTGTTTTGAAAAAACAAAACAAAACACACACACACACAAAAAAATAGTCCTACAAAAAATAAACAATTTTTTGGGGGTTTGTTTCTAACAAGCCTAAGTCCTACAAATAAATGTTTCCTTAGGGCTTGTGCCAAACTAGCTTAAGTCCTACAAATCAATGTTTCCTTAGGGCTTGTGCCAAACTAGCTTAAGTCCTACAAATCAATGTTTCTTCGGGCTTGGGCCTGTAATAAGTCTAAGTCCTACAAAGGCCTCTAACAAGAAATCAAACAAATCATCCTATACAAAATTATCTGTCCAGTCAAGTATCAGTCCACCCCAGTGGCAGCTTATGTCAGGGGGCTCCTGTCTCTGTCACTTTAAATGCAAATGTCTTATTTTATTTTATTGATTTATTTTTTGATGAACTGTCCCCCCAATAGCAGTCAAGAAAGCCCCTCAAAACAAATTCCCTGTTCAAATGATTCATTCATTCACCAACACAGACACCCTCCTCAGACCCCTTTATACCATGTCCTATGGTTTTTATTTTGTTTTATTTTACTTAGGATTTCTTTTTTATTAAGTTCCCCCCAATCTCAGTAAACAACCCCCCAAAAACATTCCCTGTTCAACTGATTCTTTCCCCACACCCCACCAACACAGGCACCCTCATGCCCCTTTTATACAATGATTTTGGGAAATAAAATATTATTTGTAATTTGTTGTGTGTAACTTATATGTTCCAATTCATTTCAATGGGAGAAAAAAGAGGAAAAAAGTGGAAAATCAGCACTTTTCGTGGGAAATTTTTCATCAAGCGCAAAGTGCCATTTTTCGCCGATTTCAGTTTGAAGCAGAGAGTTTCACCCATCCCTAATCACAGGGGCCAAAGGATTACATTTCAATCCTTACCTCATCACAGGAGCCAAAGCATCACACTTCAATCCTTGCCTCTTCGTAAAAGCCAAAGGATCACACTTCAATCCTTACCTCTCTGCAGCGGCAGAGGGAATTGCACTCTGATCCTTACTCATTTGCAGAGGCAGCAGAAATTACACTATAATTCTTACATTTTCACAGAGGCAGAAGGACTACACTCTAATCCTTACCTCGTCATAGAAATCGAAGGTTATACACCCCAATCATTACCTCCTAGCAGAGGTCGAAAGGTACACACTCATATCCTTACTGATTCGCTAAGATTAATTAACACTCCAGACTTTAACATAAGAAATCCAAACCTTCTAGATCTCTCCTAGCATTTGCCACTCAATGCCACTCCAGTTCAAAATAGCAGTGGCCTTCATCAGTGTAATTAGAAGGAATACAACACCATTAGAACTTGGGATCTGACGGTAGATGGGAACCGTTCTGCCCATCTAGTCTGCCCATTTTGCTATTCTCAGAGGCATTTACATATTGACATATTCACATATTCAGACGCACCATTATTTCCTAACACTAAGTCACACAGCAATAGTACTCCAGGCAGCAGCATGCATTGCATTTTTGGCTTCTCCGTCCGGGCGAGTTCTCCTGTCGCACGAGATCCATAGGATTATGAGTAAGAACCAACTCACCCAAAACTCAGATCAATTCAGTCCATCACTCACTCCAAATGATAAGTCTTACCTTGGTCAATTTATCCCATATTTCATCACTCATGACCAATGATGCCCTACAATCACTAACTCGCCCCACTGCCGCTATACAACAGCACTCAGATGATAGTTCACTACCTCCACTCCTTCAGGCCTACTTAGTACATCCACTTTCAGGAATTACACACGCTCCATCCTGTCACATTTAGGTTACAATCCAATCAGTACCAGGTAATTCTTTTAGGATAGGAGCAGTATCATCAGCCACAAGAATCATGTGCCCGTTCATATAATACAACTTGGTAGATGGCAATCTGCATGCCTCAATAGATACATCCCTAATCCTGATATGGAAATCAGCAGAGCAATCACTAACCTAGCCAAATAACATGTCGTATTTACGCTAGTTTAAAAAATGAAGTTATATCAGTACAGTCTCTTTTGCCTCTTTTCAGGTCACCTTCTTCGCCTCATCCCCTGAAGCTTACGATAGCTCAGGCGGACAGCAATCCTCCATAATTATCATACTCTGGAAGACCTGACCACAATTATAATTGAGCATGTATTCCCTTTGCTTTGTTTATCTAGGTACACAATGGTTAATATTGTTATAATACATGTGTGCACATACTATTATTGTGTGCATTATTATGCTTTTTGAAAATTATAACTATTTATTTATATTTTGGGGGGTTACTTACCTGTGTGCACTATGAATCATTGCTCATGTATTCATTAGGTACAATATTAGGGAATGTGTATTTATTTGTAATAGGTTATTTACCTGTATTTATCATTAAAAATGCATATCTTCATTGTAGATATGCATATTTCATCGCTGCATTATGTACTTGTCAGTATTTTCACGTGAGCTTCTATTTGCTTCATGTATCCATTTTATTACTGGAGTATATATTATGTGTTTGCAGTTGTAATTTTACATACTTCTATTTTGTTTTTGTGCACATATAACCAATTATTATTTGATGTATATGTTTGGGTTTGTGCACTCTCTGCACCTTCCATACATTTGTTTCATTATATTTATTGCTACTTTGCATATGCGGCTGTTTGCAATATTTGAATTTTTCACTTATGTTTGTCAACAAGTGGATAATCCTAATGCCGGATTATGTGCACGCATACTGGTAGTTTTGTGCACCACGTTTGTACGTATGTGATCACATTCATTTTTTCCATATGTGTTATCATCCAGACTTTATTTTTGTTTGTTAGGAGACATTGTTGCTTTGTTGTTGCTCTGTTGGTTTTGCACATGCACTGATTTAGATCATCAGGTTTGGTTTACATGCCATGTATTTTTGCGAATGCACATACAGTATAATATGAGTGTTAGCTAATGAGGAGGTCAAATACACCTCTGGCAGTATGTGTTATACATATTCTCAGATATTGCATTTATTTATTTTACTCATCTCTTTATTATTATTACTTGTTCATTCTCTTTTTACTATTCTGTTATGCTTCTATCTACATGTCTTTTTGACCTCGGGCTTAATACAGTATGTCACCATTTTCCCTACATCATGTGAACATCAGGCATTCCTGCTATTGGTGTAAACAAAAACAAAACGAAAGAGCGATGCAGAAGATCTCGCTAATAAAATGTTTTTTGAAATCTACTCACAATACTGATATCCTGCCTCTAGGTATATAGGCCTTCATGGGCTCTCACTCCAGTGACTATGGTGTGCTGTATCTCCATTCTCCATCTGGATAGATCTTTCTCCTTGACACTCAACCAGAATGTATGGTGAATGCTAGTTAGCCAGTTAACACAACCAATGTTAACTGCTGACTATACCTCTTTTGAAAGTATCCTTGGGGAGTAAAAATTAAATTCAGCTAAGAGCCAGTGACTGTCAACAGCATTAATATAAATACTAGCAATAAATCAGTGAATTTCTTTAAAAGTTGACTTCAAACAAAGTAAAAATATATGACTATACAGTCAGGTTATAAAAAGTTTTAGATATTTTTTTTCCCTACTTACCTTATTAGATCTGGTGCGCGATCCTCTGGACAAATATTGGGTTCATTTGATCCAATCCATAACACCTCACATAGTGCTTCGACAGCTCTTATGGTCAACAAGTGCAAAGTTTCCTGCTAAAGAACGGTCCACTCCAGTATTGAGTCACCTTCTCCGACTTTGGAAATCATGCTCTAAAATCTACCTTCTTTCCAATTCACCTTCGCCTTTAGTTTCTCTGACAGGTAATCCAGATTTTTCTCCAGGTATATCTGGCACTCCTTTCTCGGCTTGGTCCCAAGTCGGCCTTCTCGACTTGGATCATCTCATTTCTGACCAAGGTCTGCCCTCCTTTCAATTTTTATGCTCACATTTTCAATTACCTAGATCTGAAAAGTGGCGCTTACAGGTCTACCATTTTTTATCATCTCGTGGAGTGCGTTTGTACACTCCCAGATCTCTAACACCGTTTGAGAAATTACTTCTTCAAAAATCCATTTCTAAAGGTATTTCGAATATATGCGACCTTTTGAATATGTCTACCAGTTCAGCTGCATTTTTTCTTCTGTCCCGCTATAAAAGGGCGTGGGAATCCAAATTAAATGTTTCAATTTCTGATACAGATTGGCTTATCTCTTTTCAAAGGAACTGGAAGATGGTAACGGCCATAAATTATAGGGAGATGTCCTACAAGCTCCTTACCAGATAGTATAGATCTCCATCTCTCCACGCTAAGCTTCACCCCACTGCTTCCTCTTTATGTTGGAGATGCAAAGCTATGGATGCCAATCTAGGGCATATATGGTGGTCATGTTCCTTACTACAACCCTACTGGATGGACGTTCAGATGCATATTACTATGATTGTCGGCTCATCCCCTATCTTCTCCCCAGAAGCTATGCTCCTAAATATCTTCCCGATACCTAGTCAAGGAGAGTAAATGACCAATAAGACAATACAGTCTTGGACACTTCTGTTATCAACAGCTCGCATTTGCATTCCTAGACTTTGGTTGTCTCATAGACCACCTACTATTTCGGATTGGAAGAGGGAGATTAGCCATATATTGGACATGGAATGTTTATTTTTTTATTCTCACTGCAGACATGTTGAAAATTCAGGGAATCCTTCGGCCCATGGTTAACTTTATTGAATGCAGACCCTCCTCAATAACCTCTCAATAACCCATTTTAAACTATTTCAATTACACCAACACCTTCGAAGTACAATTCCTAACTTCTCTCTTTTTAGGTAACTCAGAGTTTCCCTCTTCCCCTTCCCTCCCCGTTTTTCCTATTTCCTCTTATGTTGCTAATTTTCTCTTCTTTACTATTTCTATAAATCTTGTCTCTCTTCTCTTGCTTTTCACATTTCTCTTTTCTATCTCTTTCTACTCTTTCCTTCTTTCTTTGCCTCTGCTTTCATTTTCTTTCAGTACACCTTGTAAAGGACTGTTGTATACCTTACTTTCACTCTCAATAAAGTTTTTTAAAAAATTAAAAAAAAAGTTTTCAATTTATTGATTACAATAACATGTAAATGACAATTAAAAGATTTAACCATTTCGCAACAGCATGTCACTTCATCAGAAGCCTTAAAGTGACATGCTGGGGTCCCACAGATCTAACAGCTTCTATGGAGGCAATTGAAACTAGCAGTCTAATTTATTTTTCCAGGTACTGATCAGTGATTATAAACTGTTTTATCACATTTAAAGGGCAAGTATTATAATGATACTGTCTAATTGTCAGGTCTGTTCTTTTGAGAGCAACACTGCTGCAGAACTGGATTGTATTTTGGGCTCCAGCATATCAGATAGGAGATGGCAACAGACCCAAAATGGTACCTACCTGGTACTGCAAGATAGACTGAACTGCAAGACTTTGATGTCTCGCACTTGAGTCTTGTTTGGCCATGCACACCGCTCCCACAGACTCTATCGAAGGAGTTTCAAGCCTGACGCAAACAGTCTATTAGGGCTGCATGCTCAACAGGTGAAGTTTGTTGCTGTGAGTCACAGACTTCTGTGATGCATTCCAACCCACGGGGTTCAATAACATTACCACCTGTAAAACTGGGGGTAATAGTAAGAACAACTCCGACCGATAAACCCACACATGTACCTCAGCATTCTATAGATGGCAAGGTTGATTGAGCAATAATTGTTGATGGCCAAAATGCACGTTTTGGCCAAATTCTCGTTGTTGGTTTTGTTCCCACAACTCACGCTAAATAGAGTTAATTGTGGAAACACCAAATGAAAAAAAGCCAACTCTCGTTGTTTGACAGTGATGAACCCCACTAGAAGCTGATTCCCAGCCAATTGGAGGCTACCACTTTATTTTGAACTGAGACTGGCATATAAAAACCAGTCTCGGTACAAAATCTCAGCAGTCTGACTCGGGCAACGGCCCGAGAAGTGGCAAGGGAGGTCTGTGCCAGTCAAAATGCCTTTTGCCACCTGCAGTGGGTGAGATATTGGCCACATATAATATTACTGAGTAATTTTAAAAACATTAGATTTTTTATTTAAAGTGACATGAAGATGCCACCTATATTAACACTTTGACCTCCGGATGGCTACCCCCGGCACTCAAAGGGTTAACTGTCACATCTATCAAGTGACAGCACTAACATATTTTTTTTTTTTTTTTTTTTTTTAAACAAGAAAGAAGAAACAAGACTGAAGATAAGAAGAAAGAAAAGAAGAAGATGGCCAAGACCTCACTGGACATCAGGATTACTGGTAAATTTTTGTTGGGACATGTGTGTACTGTTTCTAGATTAACCTATGAGTGCCAGTGGGGTATGCAACTCTATATAGTGTTTTGCATACCCACTGGCACTCATAGGGTTACTCATTTTCTATTTTTCAACCACAAGAATGTGTTGGAAAACTGGTGGTTTTCACAACGTGTTAGGGCCACTACGCCTCCTTTTCATGGAGAAGGATTTTTCCAGCATGAAAAGTGCGGTCCATCACAGGCGTGAAAGCCTCCACATGGAATAGTATAGCACTGTCTACTTTTTTTTACATTATGTCCATTGGGTGCAAATTTTGCTCCCTTTGGACATTTTTGTGCGGCGGTGGTTGTTGACAGCACAGTTTAGAGAATTGTAAACTGTGCTGTCAAAACCACCACAGCTGGTTTTGAAAACTAATGGGCTTAAAAGAATTGAGCCACTGATGCCAGCCAAGAGGATACTTTCTCTGCCCCCCCCCCACCCTCTACCTCTTCCCAAAAAGCAGACAGTAGCCGTTTTGGGCAGCCCCAAGCATTTTACTACATCTGCTCCCTCAGAAACAAATTTAATAAAACATGACAATAAGGTTACATGACAGCAATAGGATATCCATATTTAATGTTCTAAATTTATTTTCAGGCCAAATGCACAGAAGTAGAGGGGTGTCATTCCAGGGAAAAGCAAACAGAACTGCAGGTGAAATAAAAATTATCAAAATTCCCCTTTGATATAAACAGAGACCTTAACCCCTTGAAGGACAGAGAAGTTTCCGGTGAATTGCTTTGCAATTATTTCGAGACCGGTCTAAAATTCATGAAGTTAAAATCCCAATTAAATCAAGAGAGAGTTTTATTTGTCCCCTGTTATGCAGTTGGAATGATCCAGAATTACTGTTCTTTTGCCTTCTACATAAGGCTCCCTGTGAAGATTAGTAAATACAGCCAATCTAAACCTTTTATCTTTAAAGTGGACTTTTCATCATATTTTAAAACTGCATCTCAAATTGCTTTTGTGACATACATAAACAAAGTCAGAGATGTTAAGCTACTCTCATGAGATTTCTAATGTATGCACCCTAAATACAGTCTCACGCACACACACACGCACTTTTGGATTCCCCCATAACCCTTAGGGTGACTAAACCTAAGAGCAATTTGCATATAGAGAGAAAAAATCAGAGATGCTCAACTAGGATCATGAGCTTGCAAGATTATGCAAAGAGCTAACTAGGACTATGTCCTTCACCCTTGGCACAATCTTTTTTTACCTCACAAGTGCCATACACAGGTCATCCAAGTCCTGCATTGACCGTGATTTTGGCAGGACCTATTTGATATGCTTCAGAATATTTCTTCTCTTTGTATGGCACTTGTGAGATAAAATAGATTGCACCCTGGGCACAGGACACAGTCCTAGTGAGTTCTTTGCATAACCTTGCAAGATCATGATCCTAGATGAGCATCTCTGACTCTTTTCTCTATATGCAAATTGGTTTTAGGAAATGTGCATCTGTGGTTAGCTGCTTCCATTGTTCAGAGATGAATTTCTGGCATTTATGATAGACCTCTCCTTTTGGCAGGACCTGTATAACATGCTTCATAATATTTTTTCTCTCTGTATGGCACTTGTAATCTAAAAGAGATTGCACTATAGGTGCAGGACACAATCCTAGTGAGCTCTTTGTATATCCTTGCAAGCTCATGAGCCTAGATGAGTATCTCTGGCTTCTTTTCTCTATATGCAAATTGATCATAGGGTTAGTCACCATAAGGGTAGTGGGGGACTCCTTGCTCACGTATACCTAGAGAGATCAGTTGCATATCACCAATGAGGTCCAAAAAGGCTGAAATGTGTGTCTGGGACTGGCTGTTTCTCTTGTTCAGAGAAAATTTTGCTGACAGTTCATGGCTTGCCTGTCTTTTTGGTAGCAGTTGTATGATATGCTTCAGAGTATTTTTTCTCTGTGTATGCTACTTGGGAGCTAAAAGAGATTGTATCCTGGTTGCAGGACACAGTCTTAGTAACTTCATAAGCCTAGTTGAGCATTTCTGACTTCTTCTCTTTGTTTGTAAACATGGGTCTCTTGCTCACAAGTCCACAGCGGGGTAAGCTGCACCTATCTGATGAGGCCCAGCAAGGCCAAAATGTATGTCTGGGGTTAGCTGCTTCTCTTTTTCAGAGAAGAATTGTTTGGCATTTCATGGCTTACCTGTCATTTTGGCAGGACCTGCCTGATATGCTTCAGAATATTTATTTTCTGTGTATGGCATTTGTGTGTCTGTAGTTAGCTGTTTCCCATTGTTCAGAGAAGAATCATCTGGCATTTCATGGTTGGCTTGTCATTTTGGCAGGATCTGTATGATACTCTTCAGAATATTTATTTTCTACATATGACGCTTGTGAACTAAAAGAGATTGCACCCTGGGTGCATGACACAGTCATAGTGATCTCTCTGCATAGACTTGCAAGCTCATGAGCCTAGTTGAGCATCTCTGACTTCTCTTTATATATAAATTGCTCTTAGGGTTATTCACCCTAAGGGTACTGGGGGTATTCAGACGTGGACAACTTGCTCACACCCACATAGTGGGATATGTGGCATCTCACTGATGACAGCTAACAAGGCTGAAATGTATGTCTGGGGGTTAATGATTTCCCTTGTTCAGAGAAAAATAATCTGGCATTTCATGGGTGAGCTGTCATTTTGGCAGGACTTGTATGATATGTTTCAGAATATTTTTTTTTTCTCTTTCTAAAGTGATTGTGAGCTAAAAGAGGTCACACCCTGGGCACAGTACCCATTCCTAGTGAGTTATTTGCATAGCCTTGCAAGATCATGAGCCTAATTGAGCATCTCTGACTTGTTATCTCTCTGCAAATTGCTCTTAGGGTTAGTCACTTTAAGGGTAATGGGGCATCCAGATGTGGATCCCTTGCTCACAAATGCCTCGAGAATTCAACTACACCTCACAACGAGGCTAAACAAGGCTGAAATATATGTCTGGGGTTAGCTGTTTCCCTTGTTAAGCAAAGAATTGTCTGGCTTCAGAATGTTTCATTTCTGTGTATGGCACTTGTGAGCTAAAAGAGATTGCAACTTGGGTGCAGGCCACAGTCCTAGTGAGCTCTTTGCATAGCCTTGCAAGCTCATGAGCCTAGTTGAGTAACTCTAGGTGAACCTCTCTGACTTAATTTAGTCACAATGGGGGAATCCAGTCAGGGACCCCTTGCTCTCAAGTCCCTAGATATCAGCTGCACCTCACTAATGAGGCCCAACAAGGCTGAAACATTCCTCTGGGGCTAGTTGTTTCTCTTGTTCACAGAAGAATTTTCTGGCATTTCATGGCTCGCCTGTCTTCTCTCATTATTTGCATATTGCTCTTAGGGTTAGTCACCCTAAGGGTAATGGGGAAATCAAGACATGGCCCCTTGCTCAAATTATCAAGCAGGCTCATCTGCATCTCACTGATGAGGCCCAACAAAGCTGAAGCATATGTCTGCGGTTAGCAGTTTCCTTTTGATCAGAGAAGTAATATCTGGCATTTCATGGCTAGCTTGTCATTTTGGCAGGACCTATATAAAATGTTTCAGAAAGTTTATTTTCTGTATATGGTGCTTGTGAACTAAAAGAGATTGTATCCTGGGTGCAGGACATAGTCCTAGTGAGCTATCTGCATAGACTTGCAAGCTCATGAGCCTAGTTGAGCATCTTTGACTTTTCCATTTATCTTTAAATTGCTCTTAGGGTTTGTCACCCTAAGGGTAATGGGTGCATCCTGACGTGGATCCCTTGCTTACAAGTGCCTAGAGGGATCAGCTACACCTCACCAACAAGGCTGAAATGTATGTCTATGGTTGGCTGTTTCCTTTGTCCAGAGAAGAAATGTAATTTTGGCAAGACCAATGGTGTGGTTTGGAATATTTCTTCTCAGCATATGACATTTGTGAGGTAAAAGAGATTGCACTCTGGGTGCAGGACAAATTCCTCATGAGCTCCTTGCATAGCCATCACCAGGCAAGATCATGAGTCTAGTTAAGCATCTTTGATTTCTTATCTCTATATGCAAATTATTCTTAAGGTTAGTTACCCTAAGGTTAATGGGGGAATCCAGATATGGACCCCTTACTCACAAGTGCCTAGTGAGATCAGCTGCACATCACCTATAATGCAAAAGAAGACTGAAATGTACATCTGTGGTTAGCTATTTTCCTTGCTCAGAGAAGAATCGTTTGGCATTTATGACTGGCTTCTCCTTCTGACAGTACTTGAAAGATATGCTTCAGCATATTTCTTCTGTGTGTATGGCACTTGTGATCTAAAAGAGATTGCACCTTGCGTGCAGGGCACAATCCTAGTTAGCTCTTTGCATAGCCTTGCAAGCTCATGAGCCAAGTTGACCATCTTTGACTTCTTTTCTCTATATGCAAATTGATCATAGGGTTAGTCACCATAAAGGTAAAGGGGGATTCCAGTCATGGACCCTTTGCTCACAAGCACCTAGTAAAATTAGCTGTATCTTGCTGGTAAGGCCCAACAAGGCCAAAACATTCATCTGAGACTGGGTCTAGCTGTTTTCCTTGTTCAAAAAAAAATTATCAGTTCATGCTTGGTCTGTTATTTTGACAGGACTTGTATCATATGTTTCAGAATATTTCTTCTCTGTGTATGGCACTTGTGAGCTAAAAGAAGTTGCACCAAAGGGGCAGGATACAGTCCTTGTGAGCTCTTTGCATAGTCTTGCAAGTTCATGAGCCTAGTTGAGTAACTCTGACTTTTTCTCTTTATATGTAAAATGCTCTTAGGGTTAGTCAAACTAATGGTAATGGGGGCATATTGGGATCAGCTGCACCTCAATGATGAGGCCCAACAAGGTCGAAACGTATATTTGGGGTTAGCTGCTTCCCTGGTTCAGATTAGAATTGTTTGCCATTTCATGGCTGGCCTTTTATTTTGACAGGACCTGTATTGTATGCTTCAGAATATTTATTCTCTGTGTATGGCACTTGTGAGGTAAAAGAGCTTGCACCCTGGGTTAGGGACACATTCCTTTCAGAGCCTTGCAAGATCATGAGCCTAGTTGATCATCTCTGACTTCTTCTCGCTATATGCAAATTGCTCTTAGGGTGAGTTATCCGAAGAATAATGGGGAATCCAGACGTGGACCCCTAGCTCACAGGAGCTTAGAGAGATCAGCTGTACTTCACCAATGAGGTCCAACAAGGCTGGAACGTACATCTGCAGTTAGCTGTTTCCCTTTGTTCAGAGAAGACTTGTCTAGCATTTCCTGGCTGGCTTGTTATATTAGCAGTACCTGTATGAAATGTTCTGAAATATTTATTTTCTGTATATGGCACTTGTGAACTAAAAGAGATTGCACCCTGGGTGCAGGGCACAGTCCTAGTGACCTCTTTGCATAGTCTTGCAAGTTCATGAGCCCAGTTGAGTAACTCTAGGTGAACCTCTCTGACTTAATTTAGTCACCATGGGGGTAATGGGGGAATCCAGTCAGGGACCCCTTGCTCTCAAGTCCCTAGAGATATCAGCTGCACCTCACTAATGAGGCCCAACAAGGCTGAAACATTCCTCTGGGGCTAGTTGTTTCTCTTGTTCACAGAAGAATTTTCTGGCATTTCATGGCTCGCCTGTCATTTTGGAAGGACTTGTATGATATGTTTCAGAATATTTCTTCTCTGTTTATGGCATTTGTGAGCTAAAAGAGATTGTATTCTGGGTGCAGGACACAGTCATAGTGAGCTCATGAGCCTAGTTGAGCATCTCTGATTTCTTCTCTTTATATGTAAATTGCTCTTAGGGTTAGTCACCCTAAGGGTAATGGTACATTCAGATGTTGACCACATGCTCACAAGTGCACAGAGGTATCAGTGATAGTTTATCAACAAGGCTGAAATGTGGGTATGTGGTTCATGGGTTTTCTTGTGCAGGGAAGAATTACTTGGTGTTTTATGGCTGGCCTGTCATTTTGGCAGGACCTGTATGATATGCTTTAGAATGTCTGTGAGCTGAAAGAGACTGCATGTTGGTTATAGGACACATTCCTTCTTGCAAGATCATGAGCCTAGTTGAGCATCTATTACTTCTCTCTATGTGTAAGTTGCTCTTAGGATTAGTTAATGTAAGGGTTATGGGGGAATTAAGATGTGGATCCCTTGTTCACAACTGCCTAGTGGGATCAGCTGCTCCTCACTGAGGAGTCCCAATAAGGCTGAAGCGAACATCTGGGGTTAGCTGTTTCCCTTGTTCAGAGAAGGATTGTCTGGCATTTCATGACTGGTCTGCCTGACTGGCCTGTCATTTTGGCTGGACCTGTATGATATGCTTCAGAATATTTCTTCTCTGTGTATGGCACGTGTGATCCAAAAGAGATTGCACCCTGGTCTCAGTACACAGTCCTAGTGAGATCAAGAGCCTGGTTGAGCATCTCTGACTTCATTTCTCTATATGAAAATTGTTCTTAGAGTTAGTCAGCCTTAGGGTAATGGAGGGATACAGACATAGATCCCTTGCTCACAAGTACAAGGAGAGATCAGCTGCCCATCACTGACATTGCCTAACAATGTTAAAACATACATCTTGGGTTAGCTTTTTTCCCCTTGTTCAGAGCAAAAATGGCTGTCTTTTTATCAGAAGCTGTATGAAATGCTTCAGAATATTTTTTTCTGTGTTTTGTACATTCCTAGTGTGCTCTTTGTGTAGTCTTGCAAGTTCATGAGCCTAGTTGTGTATCTCTGACTTCTTCTCTTTATATATAAATTGCTCTTAGGGTTAGTCACCCAAAGGGTAATGGGGACATTCAGACATGGATCATTTCCTCACAAGTACATGTGGAGCTTAGCTGCTACTTGCTGATGCATCACAGCAAAACGGAACTGTACATTTGGTGCTAGCTGCTTCATTTGTTAAAGGGACAGTAATAGTTTGCAATAGAAGTAGTTCCAATTAATCTTCATAGTATTTGGACTATGAAGAGTTCTATTTCAGTACTGTCAGAGTTGTAGTTCAAGAGCATTTGAATGCTAAAGTATCCCTCTCCTGCCCCTTTTACTGATGTGACACTGCTCACCCCAGAGCAGCAAGACTGTCTGGATGGATTGCAGAGCGGGCCAATCTTCCGTGAGCATGAGGAAAAACCTGAAATACCTGTCAAGGGGGGCAGGGTTTTCATTTTTTTCACAGTAAGAAAATTGTCCCTTGCTGTGATCTGTCTGGTCAAGGGACCAGATTCCACATTTGAGGGGAGTCAGCATACAATAGACAAGGAACAGGAGGAGGATACTTTATCATTCAATTACTCTTGAACTACAACTCTAACATTATTGAAATAACACTCTCCATAGTCCAAATACTATGAAGATTAATTGAAGCTGCTGTTTTTGTGAAACATTACTATCCCTTTAAGAGAAGAATTGTTTGGCATTTCATGGCTGGCCTCTTATTTTCGCAGGACCTGTATGATATGCTTCAGAATATTTCTTCTCTTTGTATGGCACTTGTGAGCTAAAGTAGATTGCACCCTGGGTACAGGGCACAGTCCTAGTGAGTTATTTGCATAGCCTTGCAAAATCATGATCCTAGATGAACATTTCTGACTTCTTTTCTGTATTTGAAAATTGATCATAGGGTTATTCATCACCATAAGGGTAATGGGAGAATGTTATTATGGACCCCTTGCTCACAATTACTTAGAGAAAGACTAGCTGCACCTTGCAGATGAGTTCTAGCAAGGCTTAAATGTACATCTGGGTCCTAGCTGTTTCTGGTATTTCATAAATGGTCTATCAATTTGGCAGGACTTGTATGATATGTTTCAGAATATTTAGTAGTAGTGCACTTGTGAACTAAAAGAGTTTGTATTCTGGGCACAGGACACAGTCCTAGTGAGTTATTTGCATAAACTTGCAAGATCATGAGCCTAGTTGAGCAACTCTGACTTCTTTTCTCTATATGCAAATTAATCAGAGGGTTAGTCACCATAAGTATAAAGAGGGATTCCAGTCATGGACCCCTTGCCCACAAGTACCTAGAGAAATCATCAGTACCTTGCTGATAAGGCCTATCAAAGTATAAACATGCGTCTGGGTCTAGCTGTTTCACTTGTTCAGAGAAAAATTGTCTGGCAGTTCATGGTTGGCTTGTTGTTTTGATAGGACTTGTATCATATTTTTCAGAATGTTTCTACTCTGTGTATGGCACTTGTGAGCTGAAAGAAATTGTACTCTTGGTGCAGGGCACAGTCCTTGTGAGCTCTTTGCCTAGTCTTGCAAGTTCATGAGCCTAGCTGAGAAATTCTGACTTCTTCTCTTTATATGTAAAATGCTCAAACTAATGGTTATGGGGGCATCCAGACATGATTCATGCTTGACAAGTGCATTTTGAGATCAGCTGCAGCTCAATGATGAGACCCAACAAGGCTGAAATGTACATCTGGGCCCTAGCTGTTTCCACTGTTCAGAGAAGAATTGTCTGGTATTTCACGAATGGCCTATCATTTTGGTAGGACTTGTGTGACATATTTTATAATATTTAATCTCTGTCTATGTGCAATGTGAACTAAAAGATTTTGTACCCTGGACACAGGACACAGTCCTAGTGAGTTATTTGCATAGCCTTGAAAGATCATGAGCCTAGTTGAGCATTTCTGACTTCTTATCTCTATATGCAAATAACTTTTAGGGTTAGTTGCCCTAAGGTTAATGGGGGCATCCAGACGTGGATCACTTGCTAACAAGGTGATAGTGGGTGCAGTTGAACCTCACTGACAAGGCTGACATGTATGGCTGAGGATTGTGGTTTTGCTTATGCAGGGAAGAATTGTTTGGTATTTCATGACTGGCCTCTCATTTTAGCCTCACCTTTATTATATGCTTCAGAATATTTCTTCTTTGTGTATGGTACTTGTAAGCACAGGCCCCAGTCCTAGTGAGTTCTTTGCATAACCTTGCAAGCTCATGAGTCTAGATGAGCATTTCGGTCTTCTTATCTCTGTATGCAAATTACTCTTAGGGTTAGTCACCTTAAGGGTAATGGGGGAATCCAGACATGGACCCCTTGCTTACAAGTGCCTAGCGGGATCAGCTGTACTTCTCTGATGAGGCCCAACGAGACCAAAATGTCCAATTGGGATTAGATGTTTCCCTTTGTTCAAAGAAAAACTGTCTGGTATTTCATGGCTGGCCTGTCATTTTGGTAGGACCTATATGACGTGCTTCAAAATATTTATTCTCCGGGCATGGCATTTGTGAGCTAAAAGAGATTACACCCTGGGTGCAGGACACAGTGAACTCTTTGCACAGCCTTGCAAGTTCATGAGCCTAGTTGAGCATCTCTGACTTCTTCTCTCTACCGTTGTGTCATGTTAGCCAAAAGATCAGTAAATTAATTATACTTTTACTATATGTTAATGTAAGCTAATTAAGGTACCTGTGCTTTACCAGTTACATTTCATATGCCAATGAAGCAATTTTGCAATTTCATTGATGTGTCATATGTTAATTATGGTGTTCAGTGATGTTTCATATGCTAATGAGCTATGTGCAGTATCAGGATATTTTCACTTTCACTTTTTCCACAAATAAAAGTGAGAATATCTCCTAAACCAGTCGTTCTCATCTCCTATCCTCATGACCCACTAACAGACCATGATTTGATGATTTCCTTGCTAGAGCACAGGTGAGTTAATCAATGTGAATGAGCCTCTGATCACCACACCTGTGCTCTAGCAGAGAAATCCCTAAGTCCTGGCCTGTTAGTGGGTCCTGAGGACAGGAGTTGAGAACCACTGTCCTAAACTGTAACAATGTAAAGAAAATTCAAAGAGGTAGGTCCACTTTAAGAACACTGGGCCATATTCAGTAAGCTAAAGAAGAATGCCATATGGGTAAAGTGAAAATGTACAGAATTCAAGGAGTTCATTTCCCTTTTAACTCAACTGATTTTTCTTTTCCAAATGCTCAACAAACTACACACTTGCATTAATCCTTCCTTCTGGGGATGCAATTCACATATGGACTCCATGCTCTATATGTTTAGTGGTAATGTAGCAAACTGAACTGACCCAGTTCAAGGAAGACATCCTTTCCAAGACAGTAGCCATTTCAAAATCTCCAGTTGCAAGTAAACCTCTATAGATCATTATCAATGTTCCAGACCCATTAGCAACATAGTTGATTATGAGCAACAATCATAGCAACAACTTAATTGATGAGGCTGAAAAAAGACATGCATCCATCAAGTTCAGCCCATGCTATATCACTCCTGTTGATCTAGAGTGGGGCAAAAAACTCCATTGATGCCATTTCTATTTAAAGTGGATGTATTACCTATGCACAATATCCTCTAAATAGTTAGGTGATACATCCAATAGCATTAAAAATGTATTATTATTTCTTTTTAAGCTTTGGTTTGGTTTAAATGTGACTTATAAAAGTCTGGGCTGCAGCCACTTCCATATAGATTGCAGCCCGATGCTCTGCCTCTGCTCTCCTCCTTCCTCTGATGGATGTTGGAGCGCTCTCATTGGCTAGATATTGATCTCTGCCAATGAGACCGCTCCAGTTTACTGGCAGACTCCTCTGTCATCGTTGGAGGGAGGGGAGCAGAGCTCTGTGGCTGCAGAGAACCGCAGAGAACTTCAGTCACGGAAGTGGCTGCAGCAGATACTTTTGTAAGTCACATTTAAACCAAACAGAAGCTTAAAATAAAATAATAATAATGTTTTAATGCTATTGGATGTGTCTCCTAACTATTTAGAGGATGTTGTGCATAGTTGATACATCCACTTTAAGCTTCAGTCGGGTTAAAAAAATCCTTCCTGAGTACAAATGGCAGTCAGATAGTTGTTTGGATCAATATTCTACCTACTATGAAACCAGCTGTCATGATATGCAAAATTGTTCAGAGTTAGAAATGTATCCTGTATGTCAAAACTATATAATCAATTTATCAGCACTGCTAATCTAGCTATTTCGGTAAAATGGAAATAATCCCACCCACCAACTATTCTAGTCTGGCATACCAGCGTTTGCACTGGATTTAAAACTAACCTAAATTTCCAGAAAGAAACATTTGAGGATTATGGAATTTGGAACCCATCCATCATGTTTTATAATAATTTTAAAGGACTCTTTAACTCATGCCTCATTCATCATATATTTTAGACAATCTCCTCCTCAATCTAGTGACTAATTTCTCTTTAGATTAGATATCCCCTTCATAACAAGACACATGTCCAGACAAAATGTGTCAGAAGAGACTCATAACAACCCCCTCTCCTCCCAATAAACCTCTCCTGTCCTTTCCCAGCCACTCTTTTTTATCCCTGATTTTCAGTCTACTTCCTACCAAGTTATTTTGTACAATACTATTGTTTAAGACAGTTTTTTGCTTTGTGTTGAGAAGAATGTAATCCAGTGTGAATTCAAGGCATTTTTATGTCCCCAGTGATGCAGATGGTTTTCTATAGATGTACACCTTTTTAAAGGGATAGTAATATTTCACAAAAACAGCAGCTCCAATTAATCTTCATAGTATTTAAGCAATAGAGAGTGTTAGTTCAATACTGTCAGAGTTGTAGTTCAAGAGTAATTGAATGATAGAGTTTCCCCCTCCCGCCATTTTACCTAGTGGAATCTGGTTGCTTGACTAGACAGATAACAGCAAGTGACAATCTTCTTACTGTGAGAACAATGAAAGTCCTGCCCCCCCCTTGACAAGTTTTCAGCTTTTTCCCTTATCTTAATTGAAGATTGTCCCTCTCTGCAGTCTACCTGGGCACCTCCCTTCTGATCTGGCTGAACAGTGTGACATAAGTAAAAGGGGTGGGAGGGGGATACTTTGTCATTGAATTACTCCTGAACTACAACTCTGACAGAATTGAAATAACGCTCTCCAAGGTCCAAATACTATGATGATTAATTAGAGCTGCTTTTATTATGAAACATTACTCTCCCTTTAACGTATTAAATATGGCCCATTATCTTTTGTTTGTCCTTACTGGAATGCAGGCTAATCTTGTGCCATATCATGCAGGAAATATGACCCCTCATCCTACATAATTTGACTCCCTTGCTGTAGGCAGTCACTGAAGCTATACTTTTGCTTGCACCTCTGTGGCTGTAGCTCCTGGGGATGTAATGAGGTTGGAATTTTACTTGCTTTGCTCAGGCTTGCGTCTAGCCTAGGAATGCACACAGGACACAGCATGTTTCACCTGCCTATGAATAAGCCACAGCCCTAGGCTTCTTTTTATCTCCAACACTGATAATGCGGTCCACCTATTGACTCTCTCACTACCAACCGCAGTTCAGTTTCACAAAAGACAGTACAGACCAACTGTGATTGTATTCATAAATAGGATCTAGATTTAATGCTAAGTGTGTTCTTGGGAGGGTGATACCTTTTAGCTTGTTATGGCACGATTAGTTATGTGTTGAAAACTGTAACGGTTAACCCATTGGATGCTAGAGAAGTCTCCAACTTGTTGACAAAGCCTATCTCTCAAGCATCAAAGTGGTTAAAACATGAACAAGATTAAGAAGATATCTATAATTAGCTATCTCATGGACCTATGACAATAGAGGATGTTCAAGATCAAAAGCTTTGCTTATTGCTTAGTTATTTATATTAATATGTTAAATCTGAACCTACTGAGGCTGATATAAGGAGGAAGTGACTGTCTTACTGTTTTCCTTGGAAACCAAATACTCTTAAATGTGCCTTATCCCTTTCAATGTCAAGAGAAACGAGCAATGTGTTGTTTGCACCTCTGGCGCTTAAATGGTTAATGAAGCATGTTGGTTCATCAAGTCAGGGCTACCTTCCTATCAAATTAGCCAAATTTGGGGCATTCAATAAAAGTAATAATTTAAACAATTATGGAGAAAGAGGTGCAATTTGGGAGCAATCCAAATAATTCCTGATTGGATATGATGGTATTTGTAGTTTCCAACTTTCCAACAACTGGATATCTAACAATTTACTACCCCAGGTGTAGCTGTTTTGCTCCAAAGTTGTCCTACTTTTCTTGGTACATACTCCTCCTTATGTAACCGAAACCTCGGTTTAGCAGTTTAGCAGTCTCTGATTGTACAACTAACCAACCACTTATGTACAACCTAACTTACTGCCACAGAGTTAGCTTTTTGTTTATGAATATAATGTATCGTCTCTTACAGTAAAGAACTTTGCTATTTCATTCTAAAAAAATGCTAGGAAGTAAATTGGGTATATAGTTCAAGCAGGGCTTAAAATTTGAAGTCCTTTGCTACTAGCCAAATCTGAAAAGTGACTCGCCACTGCAAGCCATAACATACCCACTAGGGCTGAATTTCTACTCGCCAGGGCTAAATTTTCACTCGCCATTGGCTAGTGGCGAGTGGAAATTTTGAGCCCTGGTTCAAGCATTAATCTATATTTTAGTCCTTAACCTTTATAGACTGTAGATTCTTGTGATACAGATTTGTAGATTAACATAGCACTTTCTGGATAAACTGCAGTTTTATATTATGAATGTTTTATAAAACCATTTTATACATTTGTAAATAGATTTGTGAGCATGGTGTTTCAGGGCTCCCCAAATGGCATGCAGCCTCGTGGGGAGCCTTGAATTCACGTCATGGGTCCTTAATGGAAATCTACCCATGATGTTCCAGGACCTTCAAGGGTCATTAAGGGGTTAAACATAGTAGAATAGACGTGCACTTCCAGTTCAAACTTATTGCACCATTTTTCACAAAAAAAAATCTAATTGATTTAAATGGGGAGTTTAAATCTTTGAATGCTAGAGACAGAGGTCTGTGTTGGAGACCTGTCTAGCATTTGAGGTGTTAAAACTCATATTTTAATCAATGGCATTTTTCATTTGTCCCCCCTATGGTGTTTGGTTTGGTTCCTAACCAGAATTTTAACATGATGAATAAGGCTTAAAGCAGAACTAGCAGACATATTAAAGTGCCCCTCAAATCATTTTTAACATAGCATTAAGCATATCAATACTTTTATTATCCTTAGTAAGTCCGGCACTATTTAGAAATGCAACTTCTTCAGAGAATCGCAGGCAGGCATCCTGATGTAGAGGAATATGTGAGCCTGAGCGGTCCGTCCCTTTCTGTACCTTAAGGTTCAATGCAACTCCCCCTCACCAATCACAGAGGAGACAGGGACAGAGAGAGCAGGCGCACAGATGCCTCTTCGGCAAGATGTCTGCACTGTCGTCTGCCCATCTCACAAGAATTTAGATTTCTAAATAATGTTGGGCTTATGAAGGATAATAAAAGTATTAATATGCTTAACACTATGTTAAAAATTATTTGGGGGAACTTTAATATGCATGATAGTTCTGCTTTAATGAGTGGAGAGCACAGTGGAATGTAATGCCCTGAAATTCCCACTATCACACTGTACACCCTCTGACCCATGTGGCTATATTGGCTTTTTTGCTGTTTTAACCCCTTAAATCATTGCGAGATCTCCAACATATTGTGAGGCAATACACTGGGGGCCTCTTACGCATTTGAAGGGTTATAAATCCCATTTAAGTCAAAGGAAAGTTGGAGAATTGTCACTTATTCTCTATTATTTAATTGCTTTGCCCTAGAATTGCTCCATTTTATACATAAGGACTTTATATGTAAAGATCTTGTGCTAACCTATTTCTGTATTGTTGATATTTACAGGAATATTTCTAGTGTTTCTCCATAAACACAGTTCATGCTATAGCAGCTTAGTGGTAAAATCTGAATCTACTGGACTCTAAAGGAAATATAAACAATTAAACTGAAGCAGTTCTGGGACAAACAAACAGTAATATAGGAAGGTACATGTAAGGCAGGTACCAAGGGTGTATTGCACCCAGGCGTGGTGCAAGGATTTTTGCTACCCCAGGAAAAAACTCATTTTGCCGTCCCCTTAGTTCCTCCCCTTGTGTACTGCCCCTTTATACACCGCCCACTTACACCCTACCTCTTTTAAAGGGGAACTACCGACCGGCTCAAAAGGGACTGAAAGCGCAGGCGCACGGACGTCACTGTGAAGAGACGTCCGTGCTTCCTGCTCCTGTCACCATCGGTAAAACGCCGATATCTGCAGAACCGGGTAATATTTTTGGCGACTAGCGCTACTAAGCAGCTAGTCGCCAGATGAACAATCAATCAAGCTTAAGTTATTGCGGGGTGGTAGTTCCCCTTTAATGATTGTTACCTTAGCAGCTTTTATGCACTAATTAACAGAGTTTTTTTGTTGCAAAGGTAAAATAGTCCTACACGTAAATCCACCTAGATTTTTAACCCTATTACTACCAGACATGTATCACATTCTATGTTTATTTAGTCATGGATACAACTACAAAGGACTTTAGTTTTCTGTTGTATTTTTTTTGGGGTGGGGAGGTTATTTATTTTATTAACCACATGGGCAAAGCAGTGCCAATATTGCTAGTATTTTATATAAAACAACATCAGTCTCTTGAGTGAAGTTAAATAGTTCATTCACATCATGTAGATCTGACATTCTTCAGTTATACCAATTAACCCTTGAGTGCCAGAGATGGATCCAAAGCATTGCAAAGCAATTAAGTAGAATTGGACCAATTCAGGATCAACCAAACTCCACAAAAATGGACAAATAAAAAGCCAATTTATTTAAATGGGTCTATTAACCCTTTGTGTGGCAGAGAGGTCTCCAACGCATTGCTTTGCAATGCGCTGGAGACCTCTCTACCATGTAATGGCTTAAAAGCCCCTGTCCCCTATGGTAAAGTTGGTTTGCTCCAGAATTCCTCCATTTCTTTTTAGTGCCTCTGTCTCCTTGCCTTGTAAGACAAGTATAAGTTTACAGTTAATCTGTATAAATCACGTTGAGAGTCTAGCACTGTCACGCTGTGCAATCTACTGTCAAATATAATCTATGTGTCTCTGGGTGGCTCGAGCTGTGCCGGAGTGCTGGTGGGTCCTGGGTCAGTGTTTGTATTACTTCATATGGTGATAAGGAGAGGCCCCTGAGTGATGGGTGCACACACAGTAAGGAATTTGAGCTTGAGGCATGTTTAGCTGTTCACTAAACACTCTTATTGACCTGACCAAGAGGACAACGATGCTGAGTGCCTATCGAGTGCAGTGTATATTAATTTGGAGGGTTTCCATAAAGAAGGGTCTGCTACTTACTGGATGTCCAGTAAGTAAGACACATAACATGGGTGTCGGCGCCTCTCTCTCTCCTCAGTTTACAGCAGCTGTCAAGTTGCGCGCAGTTCTGCTGTTGCTCTGTTGCACTCCTGTGCCCCCTCATCTATGGGTAGTACAGGCCCTGAGTGCACCCAGTCCATCTTCACTGACACAGTGAGTTCATATTGGGGAGATAAGACATATCTCACTAACAGTGCCATAGAGGTCTCTGTTTCCTCCGGCACAAAGCTTTATGTATCCAGCTTCCACATAGCAAATAACGCAAAGGGCATCAAGTACTGTGAGAAAGCTGGATATAGAGTTTTGTTCTTAAGGAGTCACAGACCTCTTGAAGAAATTATGCTGGACCACCAGAGATTATCATGAAGCCCCCTTTCTGTTTCAGTAAAGGTAAGCAAGCAAGACTGAGCCTCTGGGGGGATATAACAGGGAGAGAAAATGGAGAAGTGGAGCCTCCATACAAGTTCCCTGAGTCTTTCACCCCCCCCTCTCCTCCAGTGTTTCCCCGTTTCTTTTTCTCACTACCCCAATATTTCATCAACCTTAAGCACCCCAGTCTTTTAATCCCCTCTTTCTGCCTTCTCCAGTTTTTTCCCATTTTTTTTCTGTTAAAAGAACAGTACAAAGGACAAGGGGCCACCCGCTTAGACTGGAGGAAGGGATATTTCATCTACAACAGCGGAAGGGATTCTTTACGGTAAGGACAATAAGGGTATGGAACTCACTACCTGAGGAAATGGTGTTATCGAATAAACTGCCATTTGGAATAAAGAAGGATTTTTTTTGCCCCATTCAAGGCAGAATTTGAAATTGCTGTATTGAGGGGTTTTTTTGCCTTCTTTTGGATCAAAGATGGTAAACAGGAATAGGAAAAGGGTTGAACTAGATGGACGCAAGTGTTTTTCCAACCTAAATTGCTATGTTACTAGGTTACAATTCCTCCACTGTGGAGGAAAGAGAAGAAAATAAACAGGAAAAGACTTGAGGATAAAGAGAGGGTTGAAAGACTGGGAGGAGCTTGAGTGGGGGAGAATAGAGAAAAACATGGGGAAAAAATGGAGGAGGGATACATAGGGGGTTAAATGACTCTGGGAGTTTGAGTGGGGAAGAGTGGAGTAAAAGCAGGGGAAAATAATGGATGAGGGAGACACAGGGGGATGAAATATAGGGGTGAAAGAGTGGGGGTAGATGAGAAAAAACAAGTAAGAGAAAAGATTAGAGGGTCAGCCTGAGTGGGAGATAGAGGAGAAAAAAAACAAAGAAAGAATAGAGGAGCTGGAGGTGGTGAATGAGTGGGGAAGATAGGAGAATAACAAGAAAAAGACTGTAGGTGAAGAGAAATGGAGTTTAAAGACTGGGAGATCTTGAGGGGTTGAAAGAGTGGCAGAGAAAAAAAGGGGAAAAGATTAGAGGAGGGAGAGAGAGGAATGTTGAAATACTGAGGAGAGGGAGGGGATTTGAAAGACTGGGGGTAGAAAGAGCGAGCAGAAAAGACAAGGTAAAAGATTGGTGGAAACTGGTGATTACAGGTGGAACAAGGCTGGGTTATCAGAGAGTATAAATGTGGGTCTGAGACTACCACTGGACAGTGGAACAAATCTGGGGTATCAAACAGTGTATGCGTGGTTATGAGACTACCAATGGGACAGTAAAACAAGGCTGAGATGTCATTGTATGTGTGAATCTTTGACTACAAGTGGACAGTAGAACAAAGCTGGGATGTCAGTGTATATATGGGTCTGTGACCACCAGTGAAACAAGGCTGGTGTGTCTTACAGTATTCACAAGGGGGATATTGGTAGAAGGAGAAGTAGGGGGATCTGAGGGAGAGAGAATATCAAAAGACTAGAGGAGAGTGGGACTTGGGGATAGAGAAGGGGGTACAGAAAAGGGAACTGGTAGAGGGAGTAGGAAATATTGGTGAAAAGAAGAGGAAAGACAGGAGGAAACAGAGAGAGAGAGAGGAGCAGAAAAAAGCCTGGGTAATAAAAAGGGGATAAAAGACCAGGGAGGGAAAGAGGGAGTAAAAGACTGTGGGGGAAAAGAGTTGATAAAAGACAGGGGAACAGAAAGAGGAGATAAAAGAATGGGGGAGAGGGGAAAATAATGTGGATTGAGAGACTAATGGCATCATATGGTGTATCGCCATTCTATTTTCCTATAATGTTGTACTGCCCTTCTGGATTGTTTTCATGAAATATTGCCCTGTTGGATTCCTATAATGATGTGCTGTCCTGCTGGATTCTTTTAATGGTTTATTGCTCTGCCGGATTCCCATAATGGTGTATTGGATTCAGGGTGTGTGCATGGGAGTGTGTGTTTGTGTCGATGTGTATGGGATTGTGTGTGTGTGGGAGTGCACTTTTAAAGGGATAGTAATACTTAAATTGTAAAAAAAAATATGTTGTAGGGTTTATCCTCCTGAGTAAAACAAGAGTACTCCCACTGCTGAAAGGTGTTTCATTCAAAAGTTATTAATTTTCAAAGTTGATTTTTTTAGGTGCAATATCACAGTGGCCTGAAATTGTACAGTGGCGCTGTTGCTACACCATCCTATGGAGATTTATGGTCCCGGGAAGAGCTGTCCATAGGATCATGTAGCAACAGCGCCACAGTACAATTTCAGGCCACTGTGATATTGCACCTAAAAAATTAAACTTTGAAAATTAATAACTTTTGAATGAAACACCTTTCAGCAGTGGGAGTACTCTTGTTTTACTCAGGGGGATAAACCCTACAACATTTTTTTTTTTACATTTTAAGTATTACTATCCCTTTAATTAAATAGATAACAAGAGGGAGAGGAACGAAACAAAACAAAAAAATCCCCTCAAATTATTTTTCATTTGGCCCCATAAACCTAAGAACCCCTAAATATATGTACATAAAATGTGTACTAAAGTCACATTGAATAAAATTGATTTAAACCAAGCTTTTAACCCTGTGAATGCTAGAGAGGTCTCCAACGTATTGTAATGCAATCAAGTTGTTAAAACCCCAATGTAACCCTTTGAGTGACAAAGCGGTACACAACGCATTGTTTTGCAGTGCTTTTGTGTATCCCTTTGGCACTCAAAGGGTTGCATACATTGAATTGTTCCTATTAGTTCCCTGTTATATATTTGGAGTGAATTTATATATTTCTATTTTCTCATTGTTTCTTTAATCAAATTTTTATTAGCATCACTATTTTTCACTTGAATTATATATATATAATTAGAATTATTTAATGGAGTTGCCTGTAGTCTAATAATGGTGAAATTCAATTAACTGCTCAACAGTTTTATATAGATCATCTGAGTCAGTCTGTTTATCAATGTGAGTGTCTGTCACGTGTGCCCAAGTGTATGTTCTTTGTCTGCATTTTGCATAGCTGCATGAGTCTTCTTGGTATATTAGTGTGTGTGTGTGTGTGTTTCTGTGTGTATCTCAGAATCCTCAGGTGTCCCTCAACCTTGTGGGCACTCTATCCACTAAATGCCTTTCTTTAATTACTATAGATAGACATTAAGAAACAGAGATAGGTAGATGGCCAAAGTCTTTTATTTCAATTTATAGATACCTTAAGGTCTGCAAGTACTACATAATTTGAAGAACACATTCCCTAACCAGCATTCTATGATTGCACTCTACTGTGATGTTCAGCCCTCTGAATAATTTTACTGTGCTGCTAGTAATTTAGCACGTAGGGGTGGGTGAAAGGTCACATTGTGTACCCGCGTGAAAATCCACGAAAGCCACATGGTTGTCCACTTTTGCGCTGGAAAATCCACTTTAAATAAAGGCCTTAAAATCTCTGCCATTTTCGTCTTTTGCCAACATGCTTTTCAATGGCTACAAACTTTGCACCGCTTTACTTACATGTTCTTTGAGTTTTTGTGCCAAAAATATGACGTTTCCAGGAAGTGATGCACAACACAAGCAGCAAGAGGGCTAGGCTGTTTTGCATTGCTTTATTTAGAAAAATTAAGGCAGCAGAGGTTCATAGGATGTGCTATCACTATGAGCACCAGGATTACAAAGAAAAGGAGGAGCTGGAAGGATAGTTATGCATCCAGTGAGTCTGAGGAGGAGGAGGAAGTGATCACCACCATCACTGAAGGTTCTGGAAGCCCTGATTCCACAGACCCAATGATGCCCAGTCCCCATAAATCATCCCTTGGGATCTTGGGGAAAATAGTGTCACAGGCACAGGAAAAAGTGGGTATCAGTGTGAGCAGGAGAGACCAGCTACGTATGCCTGCTACTAGGGCTGCCAGTGTACCTTGTGATACTCAGAAGGGGGTGTGGAGGAGGAGGTGATGGCAAGTATGACAACAGGGGACCCTAAGTAAGACTTCTATCCCCAAGCAGTCCCACTACTACTACCATGCAGCAGCTAGAGAGTGTCGGGGGTGAGAGAGGAGGTGATGGTGAAGGTAATAGTATTAAAGCAGCTGTGGAGCAGCTGGTGGTGGACTAGTGTGACCACAGTAGATCCTCTTGCTGAGGTGGAAGAGGTAGTGAAGGCGGCCGGCTAGACAAGCTGTCAAGGGAGCCCACAACATCCCCCTGACCCTGTGATTTTCCTTCGTCCAGCATTTTGCCTCTAGGACATGATACTGAGGAAGGCAGAACTGGCTAGCAGCAGTAATACCATCAGCACAGATCAGCTACCTGTGCCTGCTGCTAGTGCTGCCAGTCTGCCTTCTTCACCTCAAGAAATGGCAAGTGTGACAGTAAGGGACCCTCTGTCACATTTGTCATCATCGGCAACCACAGAAACTCTCATAGTGCATCAGCAAGGAAGAACTGGTGGTGTTGATGATGATGAGGGTGATGGTGGAGCAGCTGGTGGAGGACATTAAAGGCCTTTTTAGCTCAAACTATGAAGGAATGGAAGACCAAGATACAAATGGGGATGGCCATCACCACACTTGCAGCAATGACATTGTGGAGTTTGCCGCAGCTGTAATTCCTGCTTCTGCTGAGTTACAAGAGCAGCAGGATGATGATAAACAGGATAGTGTGCCACAGATCACCATGGACACAATGGGAATGGTGTCCAGCAGTAGGGATGCAGGACCACGACAGGTTCCACTTGCTAACAGCAATACTCCTCCTGGCCCAATACTCCTCCTGTAGTGTTGATTCTGAGGCAGCAGCAGCAACATCATTGTCCTCTGCCCCAGCCAGTGAAAGGGATTGTGGAAGAGAAGAAGAAAGAGACTATTCATCTCCTCTTTTCCCCTCTCCCTGAGATCCTGGGTGTGGGACTATTTTTCTCTTGGGACAGGCACAATGCAATCATCAGCAACAGCACTGTGCATGATTTGTGAGAAGTAAGTGAAAAGGGGAAAGGCGCGAACACACCTTGGCACAACCGCTCTAATAACAAATATGAAATACAGACACTATGACATTTATGTGAAGCATGTTAAAGCCAAAGCCCTTCCAAAGATATCAGGCACCGCTATTGCCGGATTCCCTATCTCTCACCAAAGGCAACAAGAGGTGAGGTGGAAATCAAAGAGGAGGAAGAATAAAGAATCCCAGTCAGAGCCTGAAATTTCAATGGCTAATGAAACACCTGGTGCGCCCTCACCTTCTGATGCTATGGTCCAGGTGTGGGAAGATGTAGAAACATCTTTTGCCAATCCACCTCTGTCAACGTTAACTTCTTTTACCAGTTGATAGCCATTATGTAGATGTCAGGATGTGGCAGTTTGTGTCCACCCATTGCATACTGTTTGGTGCGCTGACCACACATGTCAGTGTGGTGGAGGATAATCACTACCAGAGCATCAAGTGACATATGTGGAGGTTTCAACCCACATAATACACTAAGCTGGTGGCAGGGGTTCATTATAAAGATTGCAAGTTGTCAGGTGTCCTTAGAGGGGAGCGGACAAAGGGCATAGTGACAGCAATAGTACCTGGTTTTTGGGGGGATGATTGATTTTACATTGCGGACCTAAGCATCAAGGTGTTTGCTTTCAATTGTGCCAGTTGCTTGATGTGAGTGAACACACTATGCACTTTGAAGTTGCTAATGAGCGACACAGTTCCTTCCTGATCCCAAGGGACAAATGCATATTCCAACAACACACCCATGATTTTGGAGGAGGGGCAGAAAGAGAAACATTATTGGCCAACTTCTTTTCTCAACGTATACCTAAAGTGGTGGGGGCTAGTTGTGTTGCTGCTACTGCCTCATGCATATCCCTGGAGCTACTAGTGGCAAGTGGAAACATGACCATCATCACCCATATCACTGCTGTTGATCCAGCAGCAAGAACAGCAGTCGCAAATGCTGCAATTAACAACTGGCTACCATAACCTACATGACCTGTTGGCACTAGGCCTGAAGGGCATTTTTTATTTTTTACTTTTAAGGCTTGTTCTTTAAACCAGAGGTCAGTAACAAGCCTAAATCCTACTCATCACTGACTCCTCAGGGCTTGTGACACTAACAAGCCTGAGTGTAAAAAATGATCACTCATTCCTGGGGGCTTGTCACACTAACAAGCCTGGGTACAAAAAATATATCACTGATTCATCTTGGCTTATGATGTTAACAAGCCTGAGTGCAAAAAATTATCTCTGATTCCTTAGGGCCTGTAAATCTGACAAGCCTAAGTGTAAAAAAATATCACTGATTCCTCAGGGCTTGTATCTCTGACAAACTCTTACAAATCAATGTTTCCTCAGGGCTTGGACCTAACAGAAGCCTAAATCCTACAACAAATTAATATTTCCTCAGGGCTTGGCCCAAACAAGTCTAAGTCCTACAAATCAATGCTTCCTTAGGATTTGTTCCAAACATGTGTAAGTCCTACAAATTAATGTTTCCTTGGGACTTGGGCCTAACACAGAGTCCTACATCAAATCAATATTTCCTTAGGGCTTGGGCCTAACAAGACTAAGTCCTACAAATTAATGTGTCCTCAGGGCTTGATTCTACGCCTAACATACACATCAATGTTTCCCCAGAGTTTGGGCCAAACAGGCGTAAGTCCTACAAACCAATGTTTCCTCAGGGCTTGGGTCTAACACAAGTCTAAGTCCTACAACAAATCAATATTTCCTTAGGGCTAGTGCCAAACAAGTGGGCTTAGTTCCAAAACAAGTCTAATTCCTACACCAAATCAATGTTTCCTTATGGCTTGGGCCAAGCAAGTCTAAGTCCTACAAATCAATGTTTCCTCAGGGCTTGAGCCTCTAAGTCTTACAAATAAATGTTTCATCAGGGCCTCTGCCTAACACAAGTCTAAGTCCTACAACAAATCAATGTTTCCTTTTGGCTTGTGCCAAACAAGTCTAAGTCATACAAATTAACGTTTCATCAGAGCTTGCCCCTAACACAAGTCTACATCCTACAACAAACTTAGGGCTTGTGCCAAACAAGATTAAGTCCTACAAATCAGTGCTTCAGCAGGGCTTGGGCCCAAAAAGTCTAAGTCCTACAAATCAATATTTCCTAAGGGCATGGGCCTAAATCTATCAATGTTTTCTTAGTGCTTGTGCCTAACAAGACAGAATACTACAAATCAATGATTCCTCAGGGTTGATGCCAAACAAGTGTAAGTACTACAATTCAATGTTTCCTCAGGGCCTAGCCTAATACGTCTAACTCCTACAACAAATCAATGTTTCCTTAGGGCTTGTGCCGCCAAACAAGTGTCCTTGTTTGAGCCTCTAAGAACAAGTGTAAGTCCTACAAATCAATGTTTTTTTCAGGGCTTGGGCCAAACAAGTGTGCATCCTACAAATTAATATTTCCTCTGGGCTTGGGTCTAAAAAGTCCAAGTCCTACACATCAATGTTTACCCAGGGCTTGGGCCTAACAAGACTAAGTCCTACAAATCAATGTTTCCTCAGGGCTTGATGCTCTAACAACAAGTGTAAGTCCTACAAATCAATATTTCCTCAGGGCTTAGGCCTAACAGAAGTCTAAGTCCTATAAATCAATGTTTCTTAGGGTTTTGGCCTAAAACAAGTCTAACTCCTACAACAAATAAATATTTCCTCAAAGTTTGTTTACAATCTCACTTCTTTCTTTCCACTAAGTAAACATTTTTTATAGAGAGGTTGGAGCTTTCACCACATCTTCAGAACCAGGAACACTGAACTATCTTTGCTTCCTCTAAATCAGTTCCCTTGCAGCCCCCCTCCAGTCACTATGCTCCTAACTTAACTCTTTGCTTCCCACAAGCATGAGCAGTTATTTCCTTTATCAACCATTAAACTTAATCTATAAGACTTGGTTACATGTTATTCAGATCTACTGTCATTCTGCCCTTATATTTATGTCTGCAGGGCTTATCTTAGAGAGGTGGTACCAGACAAAAACTCACAACACAACTTGATGGGTGCAGTAATGGCTATAGCTTTATTTAAAACCAAGAACATATAAAAGGTTCCAATACAAACATAACCCCAAATATCTCAGCCATAGCCAGACCCATTCTTAAGACCGAACAATGCAGGTAACTGCACTGCCTAAACTTTATCCTTAAAGATCCCCTTTTCTTTTAAAACTCATTGTTATCACTGTTCAGTACTCCACTTACTGTTCCAGTCAATGGGTTTGTCCACCAATACCCACAACCAGAGTCCAGGGGTCAAATAAGAAAGGCCACTGGCCCTGAACTTTCCACCCAAGTGTAACCAAAAACCCCCTTTACTCATGTCCTGTGCTGGCAAAGGCCCATATCTCCCCCCTCCTTTGCTGTGATTTGATAAACTAAGAACCAGATAAAATTGGGATGGAGGGCGGGTGCTTCCCACAGTGGTGTTCATGGGGAAGAGGCTGCCTCTTCCATTCCAGCTACCTAAATAACCCCCAATACCCATGATGCCCCATAAGCCAACCCTACTACCCTTTTGCAGGTATACACCCCTCCCCCTACAGTGCCTTATGGCTCTGGGGTCACTTTTTTCTGCTTTGTACCTGTTTGTAAGCATCATAGTGAACCTGCTCTGTGCGTGTGTGTATGTGTGTCTATGTGTGATCCAAATAATTCAGTCTGCTAAATCAAGAACTAGTTGAGTCAAAAGAAGATCAAATGTCATCAAAAACATGGTCTTGCCTCTATATAGTTCTAACTGTAACCCAATCAAACTCGTATTAGATCATATGGACAAGTGCATCTGCAAAGTGCTTTAGTCTCCATATCCCCAGGTCTGCTTTAAGTTCCGGTATTTCTTCCTGCTTGGTACACTTAACAGTGTCAATTTCCCTTCATGTAATGGTGAAATTGGGTGGTACAGTGCACTGAAAATGCATTAGGTCTTTCTAAACCCTGTGCCCTTTGGGGAAAGCCCTTGATCTTTTGAGAACTTAGCAACTTCTCTGAACAGTATCGAATAGCTTTGGAAGGTACTCTAAGATCAGTGGAGGAGCACAGGGGCTGCAACCCTTAACAATGTGATGAAAAGAATGTCTGAGTGTTCGCTGCTTTTACCAAGGCCTCTGTGGGATAATTTGTATAAAGAAAATTTTAAAGAAATAATGTTGGGTTTTTTTTGCTTTGTTTTCCTTGCCACTGGATAAGAAACATGTTTATTGAGTTAATAAATCTATGTTTGTGCAAAAACACGTATAGCTTTATTTCCAGTTGAAACCCATTATTTTAGGATTTTTGAGGCAATAATGATTGGTACTGTCATTCCCACTTGGAAAAGAGACATCCAAGCAGACACATGTGACCAGGAAGGGGAACTCTTTCATTTAATTACATGCACTTAATCAGTCCTATTTTTCTGCAGACACCATATAACATTTTCTTATTTGGGAAAAAGTTTTTGGGGAAAAAATATATATATTTGTTTTTTCTTATGCAGTTGATATGTGTACCCCTGAGTGTACCCACATAAGAGGCATTGCACTCTATTAAGTGCATCCCAGCCCTTTTTTCATAAAACAAGTACATTTCATGTGAAGAGCACTAGGATTACTGCAGCTCTGCTCAGCGGACCCACTGGCAAGTCTGATCCAGCTTGTTCCAGCTCACTGCAGTTCCAAGCACAATGCTGATGATTACCTTCTTACCATAGCTTAGCATATTTGTAATGATACATTTAAAGTTTAAGCAACTGCGCCTAAAATATGGGGTATATATTAAAAGTAATAATAAAATATTAAAACACAAGTGTAGTTGCACCTCATAGCAATTTGCATTGCTAGGTTTGGTTCAATCTGTTTCTGAGGCTATCAAGCATCTAGAGTAAGAGGATTTAGGTTATTTACCTTTATATCTATCTGCATATCAGCAAGGACCATAGAAGCTGCTGGATTCTCCCGAGATGCAGGACTTTGGCCAACCTTGTACATTATCTAATCTCACCATTTCTCCATCATTAAAGCCCCACGTTGGCATTAAGGACCGAAGCTTCAATCATAAGACCTGGGACTTTATCCAGTACAGCCACTAACCATAAACACTCCAGTTTAGGACTCATTTACAGTGAACAGGGCCTCTACTTCCACTTAGACTAGGCCACTGCCCCGGGTGGCATTATTAGGGAATGGTAGCAGGTCATTTCTATAAATGGGTAGAACCCCTGCTTCTTTCTCCCTTTTCCTCATATTGTCATTTTTAAAATAAAATAAAGGTGAATATTATTGTAGATTTTGTTTTTATTCATACTAAAGCTACTTTTGATTTGTAAAAGCACATGAGGGGTATCCATCCAGTGCATTGCAGAACAGTGCGTTGGACTACTTTTTGGCATTCAGTAGGTTGGGTGAAGCTGGGTGCAGTAGAGTTTATTTTGGGTAGGATGCCTGCTTGTTAGAGAGCCAAGTTCCCTTAAAGGGACAGTAATGTCACATAAAAACTGTTTATACTTTTACAGAGCTGAAGAAAATAAGAAGAATGGTGCAAACCCTATCTCTCAAACCGCTATGGTTTGAGAGATATATGTATTGAAAGTTCGCCCCTCTCTCCCTTTCTTACGACTCGAGGAGGCTCTGCAGCAGAGCCGAAATCACGGTATTGCAAAATAATTACTTCATTGGAAATGTCTACAAAGTGTTCCTGGTTTGCAAGCACACTTTGTAGACATTTCCAATAAAGTAATTATTTTGCAATACCGTGATTTCGGCTCTGTTGCAGAGCCACCAGGTGGTCCCCGGACCAGAATCTCCTGCTGTCAGCTAGATGCTGACGTCAGGAGAAGGAGAGAGAGGGGCGAACTTCCCGTGCAAATATCTCTCAAACCATAGCGGTTTGAGAGATAGGGTTTGCACCATTCTTCTTATTTTCTTCAGCTCTACAAAACTATAATACTAGTGAGATTTCCATTTTGGCATCCTTGCTGTCCCCAGTAAATCTCTACTTTGAGTTCTCTCATTACGCTTTTCAGTATTATGCTGAAAAATATTAGATTAACCCTTTGAGTGCCAGAGGGGACTCAAAGGGTTAATGTTCTAATTTAGTGTAAGCACCACATAATGGACTTTATGCAGAAAGCGAAAGATGAGCAACTTGGAGCAAACCAACAGCACTATAGAGGACACATGAATATTCCCAAAATACCCGTTGATTTAACTTAGGCTTTTAATCCTTTGGAAGCTAGTGGGGTTTGCTGCTCTTTTTCCTTTCAGCATAAGGCCCAGTATTCATTGCATACCAAAAAACTTCATATTTTTGCTGCTCACCTGAGACATTCATACATACCTGTGCACGCCTATATCACATTCCTATCACAAATATGGCCCATTCGCTATTACACAGATCATACATAATCACCTCACACACTCGCCATACATATTAACACATCTTACACATCATCATATCACAGACCTGCACCATGCACATGCAAGTTATCATATTTCAAATATGACCTTGCACGATACACAGCATGATTAACAGTTTCACATGCTACAGTGCACAGGGTGATCTGAAAAAAGCAGTGGCATGATCTGGTTGCAGCTTATCAGAGGCGCCCTCTACTGTCAGATTCAAAAAATGCAACCCAAGAAAAATATAAAAGCTGCTAGTGGCACAAAAATGCTGATATACCAGGAAGAACTGGAGGCAGAAGGGGATGTGCATACAGAGGTGTGCATTCCTCCCAAGTGTCCCTCCGTAAGATCCAATTCCCTTTGTCCCTCTTTCCCACCCTAAGGTCCCATTTTTTTTTAGGTGATCAGACCGTGTGGTATGTATATAAGTGAAGTGTATTACAGCAATTCAACTAACATTAATGTTTGCGTAAACTTCAGTATAATTGTTTATAAATTAAACTGTATAAATAATTTACTTTAGTCTTGCTCTAAATCATGTGTTCAGTTACACAAAGAGATGTCAATAGGTCATGAAATATCCTAAAACTTCTCAGTAATGCCCTGCACCTCAACCATGCCCCTAGCATCACCACCTAAAGCAAAAGTGTCCCTCTTTGGCCATTTGAAGTGTTGTAAAATGGGGTATAAACTCTTTAATGTGATGAACTCTCCAATTCCTTTTATTATATGATCCCTTAATAATAGCTCTCAAGTGAGAGAGATTTTGGAGTCATATTCGAGAAGGTAAAGTGTAATTCCGGAAAAAAACAAGTGCATTGTAGGGGAGAAATTAAAATGACCAATTATTTAAATTGAACTTTTAACCCCTTGAATATTAGAGAGGTTTGCAATGCATTGCTTCTCTAGCACTCAAAAGGCTAAAACGCTATTTAAATCAATTACATATTGTAGAATGCTGATTTGTCCCCTATGGTGCTGTCATGTTGCTCTTCTTCAGCTTATTGAATACTAGTTGAACAGCCCATTACACGGGCCACAATGCCACTGCCACACGGTAGCAGGGCAGTCACGAGCAGTGGAGACTGCCCGTGCCGCGGCTAATACAGAGCTGGACGCTCCTTCGGAGCGCCCAGCTCTGTATCAGCCAGCGCAGGCAGTCTCTACTGCACATGACTGCAGCACGCGCAGCAGTGTCTACTGTGCATGTCGCAGCATTACACACGATTTAGCGAATTATTATATAGGATGGCCTTGGTCCATAATCTCCACAGCATAATGTAGGAGCTGGAGAGTTTATTACACTGCAAAGTTTTTCTCCTCTTTATTATTATCTTTATCTCAGAAATAATTCTGGGGCAAACCAACTGCTATAGGGGAGAAAGAAACATTCCCTTATTCACTATTAACTGTGGGTAAGAGCCCCATTTAAATCAATGGACATGTTTATTTGTTTCATAAGGTGCAGTTGGCTTGCTCCAGAATTATTGCAGGGATGAGGGGTATTATGCTCTTAGGTGAGATAAAGCTGAGATAAAACATTCCAGTTAGAAAAATCTCTCAAGTTCCTATAAGATTCTATGGAAGCAAATCAAATAGGAATTTGAGAGCTTCTCTCAATGGAGACTTCATCTACAATTAGTCGTTTTCACCCCAGTTCTCAATAAATCAGCCTTTTAATCCTTAATAAGAAATGTAGAAGGGACATTGAAAACCATAACCACAGGCACCTGGCACGACAGTTTAATTTAACACAACATTCAAAGAAAAATATTTGCAAATCTCTACTGCTGTAGTATAAATATCTGGCACTGCCATACACACCCCACCCCATATGTACATATATATAATACATTTTAAAGTAATAGTAATGTAAAGTTAGTTGCCCGAGTCTTCTTCTTCTTACTTCTTTGTAGTTCAAAAGTTATGAAACACTGAAGATCCACCTCCCGCCCTTCTCCCCACGTCACTCAGAAGCTGCAGGCTGGTCAGGACGGATGCAACGAGGGACAAATATCAGTAAGCAAGGGAAATCTTGCCCTTCTTTGTCAAGGGGGACAGGATTTCCCTTGCTGCAGCTGTCGAGCTGCACGACCAGATGTCAGATTCCATGGGAGGTAACCAGTAAGGGGCGGGCATGGTTCTTCAGTGTTTCATAACTTTTGAACTACAAAGAAGTAAGGCTTAGAAATAGCTCTGTGGGCATTACCATTGGCTGGAGGCGGAAGGTCCTGTAAGCCCAATTGAAGGAAGCGGGCGGCAGGGTGGCAAGTGCAAGAAGTTTTGCCTTTTCTTCTGCAGTTCACTTGCACAAAAGTAAGGTTTATCTTCAAAGCGGAGCGCTGGGGGAGGGAGGGAAGATGTCTGCTAACACTATATTTTTTTTGTAGTAAGGAAGAAAACAAAGGTGTATATTATACATAGGCACTCTTGTTTTCCCCTAAAATCTTAGGCATAATATACACCTGCGTATTATACACAGGTGCGTATTATACCTGAGATTTTACGGTATTTTATATTAAAATGACACAATGGGGGAGATGAACTAAGGAGTGATAAAGAGTTGATTAAGCTGAGATTACTTCTCCAGTGCTATCACTTCTCCAAGTCCTATGTTATTCTGTGGAGCCAATGCACTAAGATTTCTCCAGCTTTGGAGGACTTAGGGCCATATTTTCAAAGGGTTAACAACAAAAAAAAAGTCACATGAATGAAAAATAAGTAATTGTATGCATGAACAACATATCCTATATAATAATTCGCTAAAATGTGTGTTACACCGCGTCATGCGCAGTAGAGACTGCCTGCGCCGAGGCTGATACAGAGCTGGACGCTCTGCCGCGGCGCAGGTAGTCTCTACTGAGCATGACTGCCCCGCGACCGGGTGGCAGTGGCACTGTGGCCCATGTAACGAGCTCTTCAACTAGTTTTCTATAAAGTATACAACAAAAAACTAGTAATGTCCGTTGTGTACAACACAACTCCAGAATTGCCAGGCAAACTGGCAGGGCAAGGGCGGAGCTGAACTATTCTCCAGTGTCATATAGAGGCAAAGAAAATTTGTTGTATACAACGACACAAATATGTTGTGAAGAGGACAGAATTTGTACTTTAAGTAAAAAGTGGAGGGAATGTGAAGATTCTGAATGTGAGATACCTATAATACTTGAAGGAAGCACAACAAAAGCAAAATTACTATACCTATATACTGACATTTTTGTTGTGAGTTATGACATTTTGTCGTAACGTGATATTTTTATCATTACATACATCAATTTCAATCAGGAATCATACTTCAGTAACAAAACAACATATTTCCATTCACAACTGACACTCTCTATCACAATGCCCGTGATCGAGGCCTTTGACTCTACCTATCTGTCCTTGTATGCCCGGCGGCAGAGTTCCTGTTCACTGACTTCCTGGTTGCTACGCTCGTAATTTGGCACACTCGCTATTTTTATAGGCTAGGCTGATTTGGCCGAGTGTGGCTCCGCCTCTCCGATAGGCCTTATATGCTGCATTCTGTCATAGCCTCAGTGCCCTTACATGGTGTACCTGAGTGCTCCTTAGTCTTCAGTTGTAATTCGTTTTTGGCTGTCGATTCTGAGTTGTAAATGACCCTTGGCGCCTTCTGACTACCAAAGTAGTGCTTGTACCTCTGACCTTGTCTGACTACCTGCTCCGTACTTGACTGCCCGATCCATGTATGACCTCTGGCCTGGCTGACTACCTGCTCCGTGCTATACTGTGGCTTTGTCTGACTACTCGAATAGTGTAAGACCATGGCTTAGTCTGTCCCTATCTGTGCTTCCTGGTGCCTGGCTCGCTCTGTGCAGGATCATAGGCCTGGTAGCTTCCGGGTGAGTTCACTCTGTAGTCCAGCAGCACTTGGTCCTATTGGTCACTTGTAGTCCTAGCATTCTAGGATGTGTGTCAGTTCCTGTGTCCCCTAGCATTCTAGGGCATTGTGTCAGCGGACCCTAGCATTCTAGGGTTCAGGGCCTCCAGTCTCTGCACGCTGTCAGTGCTAGTACGCTTTCTATTCAGCGTTATCCCTGTGGTTCAGCTGTCCATCTTGGTGCACTTCCTATATTCTGGACACATTGCCTGGCTACGTTCAGTGCTAATTCTGGTAGTGGACTGTGCATTGTCCTCAAGCCTTACCCGGAAGGTTGGGGAAGAGCTTATTGCCATCTTGTTTGCATTTGTTCTTAATAAAATGTATTGATTGTACCTGTACCTGTCAGAATCTTTATTTGTCTACTCACTCCGTGACAGTATGAAAGGGCCATGACATCTGAAGGTACAGGTAGCCCACAGATACCTAACCTTCTAACCAGAATGGAGATCCAAGATCAGCTTTCTTTGGTGATGCAAACGCTCCTTAATTGCACAGCACACCTTGATAGGTCTGCACAACAACTGGTGATCTCTCCTGACCCTGCACTGGCAGTAACGTCTCATGTCGGGAAAGCTATGTTCCAAGGGTTGTCTGGATCTGCTCCACTCCCTCAATGATATGATGGGGAATATACATTATGTTGTGGGTTTGTAAACCAATTGGGCATATTTCTGGAACTGGTACCGAATGCTTTTACTAGCGAGCGAAGCAAGGTGGGCTTCATGATTTCCCTCTTGTCTGGTAGAGCATTGACATGGGCCAGTTCGTTATGGGAGACAGAGAAACCCATAATCTCAAATTTCACAGAATTCGTGTCTGCTTTCCATAGGGTCTTTGACGTTCCAGCCTGGGCAATATCTGCCGTGAAACAACTCATGACAGTTTGCTAGGGCACACGTACAGTAGCCGAGTACACAACTGAATTTCATACTTTGGCGGCGGAGGTGGGCTGGAACAATGAGGCTCTAGTAGCTGCATTCCCGAAAGGGATAGATGATATGATCAAAGATGAGATGGCAGCCCATGAGCTGCCGGAGGACCTAAATGAACTCATCTCCTTTACTGTCTTAAACGATACAAGGATCAGAGAAAGATCCCCATTCGAGGGATGGATGCGGAGGCCTTCCTCACAACTGGCACAGAGTTTTGCTCTCCCACCCATTCCTCCCTAGCCTTCCATGCCTCCTAGTGCTGAGATGGGCAGGGGCGAGCCTATGCAGCTTGGGGTTACGCGCCTATCAGGGGAGGAGAGGGCCTCCCGTCGCAGAGAGGGTCTATGCCTTTACTGTGGTAAAGGTGTTCACCTATTGAGGTCTTGTCCCATGCGGCTGGGAAACGCCCGCACCTAGGGTTGTGTTGGGGGCAGACCCTGGGTGGAGTTTCACAGTCACCAGATCAGATTCAAACACCGATTCTGGACGTGATTATGTCATGGGCTGCATCTTCGGTCACTGCTCCAACTTTGATTGACTCCAGAGCTGCAGGATATTTCATGGATGCGGAATTCGCTAAACGGCATGCTATCCCATTGTTGCCTCGTGCTTGCCATTGATGGGAGACCGTTGCATCCATCACACATGACACATGAGACTTGTCCGCTATCTCTAAAGGTGGGGGACCTCCACTTGGAGACCTTAAAATTTCAGATCATGAGTTCTCCACACAATGCTATCATTCTGGGGTTCCCTTGGCTTCAGACATACCACCCTAGAATAAATTGGGAGACGTGTGACATTGTCTCCAGCTTCTAACTAAGATCCTTTGTACCTGTTTCTCATTATCTTCAGAGTATCAGTCTTTCGGTGAGGTATTCAATAAGGTGGAGGCTAGTACTTTACCTATGCATAGGGCATACGACTGTACTGTTAATCTAATTCCAGGCACTATACCTCCTAAGGGGTGTACCTATCCTCTGTCTGTGGAGGAGAATCGAGCTATGGAGGAGTATGTGGCTGATGCCCTAGCCAGAGGGATTATTCGAAAGTCTTCCTCACCTGCCGGTGCAGTATTTTTTTGTTAAAAAAGGATGGGGAGTTAAGACCGTGCATTGACTATCATGGACTGAATAAACTTATGGTAAAGAATGCGTACCCCATACCTCTGATCACCGAGTTGTTCGACCAAATTAATGGTTCCTCGGTATTCACTAAGCTTGACTTAAGGGCAGCCTACAACTTGATAAAAATCAAAGACGGAGATGAATGGAAGTCTGCGTTCAATACTCGTAATGGTCACTACTACTACTACTTTTGCCAGGGCTCCTATCTTGTCACATTCAAATCCCACCCTGCCCTTTTACTCTGGATGCATCTGAATCAGGAGTAGGCGCTCTCCTGTACCAACGATCCGAGCCTGGCAAAACCCTTCTGCCCTGTGGATTATTTTCTAAGAAATTGTCCAAAGCCCAAAGTCTATATGATATTGGTGACCGCAAGCTTTTGGCTATTATCCTTGCCCTCCGAATGTGGGGTCCCCTGCTTGAGGGGACAAGCTCCCCAATCCTGATTTTGACAGATCATAAGAATTTGACATAACTGTCCGAGGCTAAGAGGCTGTCGCCGCTACAGGCCAGATGGGCATTGTTCCTGTCCAGACTCAATTTTGTGGTCTTGTATCTTCCCAGTTCCAAGGATGTCAGAGCTGATTCTGTGTGCAGACAGTTCAGTACCGATTGGAAGGTCGAAAGTACACCTGTGCCTATCATTCCAGCAGATCGGATTCTACTATATGCACCAGTATCACATCTCCTCTGGGTGAGGAGATCCTGGCCTCTCAAGCCAATGCTCCTGCGGACAAACCTATCGGCAAATGTTTTGTACCAAATTGCTGGAGACCTACCACTCCTTGAAGTCCGCTGGACATATTGGCCATGATCAATTGATTTGGTTGGTCTCCCAGCTCTTTTGGTGGCCCAGCCTTAGGGCAGATTGCTCGGACTTCATGGTGGCATGCTTTACTTGTGCCAGTGCCAAGACCCCAAGACATCTTTCAGTGGGTCTGCTTCAAACAGTTCCCAATGGAGAGCACCCCTGGTCTCATGTATCCATAGATTTTATGGTAGAACTGCTGGCATCCAAGGTTGCACGGTAATACTGATGATTGTGGACCGATTTTCGAAGATGGCACACTTTGTCCCTCTTCATTGACTTTCTTTAGGGAGTTGGCTGAGGTTTTCGCTAATGAGGTGTTTTGACTCCACGGAGTGCCCAAGGTGTTGGTTTCTGATCGAGAGAGCCTGTTTGTGTCCCAGTTTTGGAGGTCTTTCTGTAATCAGATGGGTATCCAACTCTTGTTCTCCTCTGCCTATCAACCCCAGTCAAACGGTGCTGCCGAGAGATCCAACCAGGGGTTGGAACAGTTTTTACGTTGCTTCATTGCGGACCATCATGATAATTGGGTGACCTTGCTACTGTGGGTCGAGTTTGCCAGGAACTGTGCCTTGAACTCTTCCTCTCAGAAATCTCCGTTCTCAATAAACTATGGCTTCCAGCCATCCTTGCTCACTGACTCCTTTTGGGCACAAGACATTCTGGCACTGGATGAGCACCTTAGGCAGCTCCGCTCGGCTTGGGTACGGGTCCAGAGTGCCCTAAAAAGGTCCACGCAGCGTTATCAGAGACATGCAGACCGTAGGCAACTTCCGGCTCCTGTTTTTCAAGCTGGGGAAAGGGTATGGTTATACTTCTGTAATCTGAACCTTCAAGTACCTTGTAGCAAGCTGGCCCCTCATTTTGTAGGTCCATACCGGGTACTTCGTAGAGTCAACCCTGTCACATACGATCTGGATCTTCCTGCGGGGATGCGCATTCACAATGTGTTTCATGTCTCATTACTTAAGCCATTGATCAGGAACCGCTGCACTTCGGCTCTGGTGGTTCGGGGTCCTGTGCAGGTGGAGGACCATGATGAGTATGAGATATAGAACATTCTGGATTCCTGCAGAGTCAGGGGCCACCTCCAATATTTAATACACTGGAAAGGTTATGGTCCGGTGGAAAGCTCATGCTCTGATTTGCAAATTCCATTCACGATTTCCGGCTAAGCCTGCTCCTCTTCCATGGGGAAGAGGTCATTGAAGGGGGAATACTATCAAGGTGCCCGTGATCTGGGCCTATGACTCTACCTGTCTGTCCTTGTATGCCTAGTGGCAGCATTGCCGATTACTATCTTCCTGGTTGCTACGCGCATCATTCGGTATGCTCACTATTTTTATAGACTAGGCTGATTTGGCGAGCATGGCTCTGCCTCTCCGATAGTCCTGATATGCTGCATTCTGTCATAGTCTCAGTGCCCTTTCGTCATGTACCTGAGCGCTCCTTAGTCTTCCGTTGTGATTCATTTTTAGCTGCCAATTCTGAGTTGTGTATGACCCTTGGCTCCGTCTGACTACCCAATTAGTGCTTGTACCTCTGGCCTCGCCTGACTACCTGCTCTGTACTTGACTCCTGGCTCTGTCTGACTGCCCAATCTGTGTATGACCTTTGGCCTGGCTGACTACCTGCTCCGTGCTATACTGTGGCTTTGTCTGACTACCAGAATAGTGTATGACCTTGGCTTAGTCTGTCCCTATCTGTTCTTCCTGGGGCCTGGCTCGCTCCCTGCAGGCTCAGGGCCTTGGTTGCTTCCGAGTGAGTTCACTGTAGTCCAGCAGTGCTTGTTCCTATTGGTTGCTTGTAGTCCTAGCGTTCTAGGACGTGTGGCAGTTCCTGTGTGCCCTAGCGTTATAGGGCATTGTGTCTGTGGACCCTAGCATTCTAGGGTTCAGGGCCTCCATCCTCTGCACGCTGTCAGTGCTAGTACGCTTTCCACTCAGCATTATTTCTTTAGTTCAGCTGTCTGTCCTGGTGCGCTTCCTATACTCTGGACGCGTTGCCTGGCTATGTTCAGTGCTAATCCTGGTAGTGGACTGTGCACTGTCCTCACGCCTCACATGGGAAGGTTGGGGAAGTGCTTATTGCCATCTGGTTTGCATTTGTTCTTAATAAAATTTATTGATTGTACCTGTCAGAATCTTTATTTGTCTAGTCACTCTGTGACACTCTCTGAAAATATTAATGAGCCAAATGACACTGTACTTTGAAATATCATCACCAATGACAAAAAACTATTTTGCTACTTCTTTGAACATATGGCCCTTAGTCAGGGGCGGACTGACAGGACCCAGGGCCCCTGGTCCAAAAAGAGGTCTGGGCCCCCTGCAGAAATCTCCACATTGCCCCTTCATCTCCACAATGCCCTTTCCACAATGCCCCTTCCACAATGCCCTTTCATCTCCACAATGCCCCTTCCACAATTCCCCCTTCATCTCCACAATGCCCCCTTCATCTCCACAATGCCCCTTCCACAATGCCCCCTTCATCTCCACAATGCTCCCTTCATCTCCACAATGCCCCTTCCACATTGCCCCCTTCATTTCCACAATGCCCCTTCCACAATGCCCCCTTCATCTCCACAATGCCCCCTTCATCTCCACATCACCCCTTCCACCATGCCCCTTCATCTCCACACAGCCCCTAACTCCAGTCCCTGGTGGTCTAGCGGCGCGGCTTAATACTGTGCGAAGTCCCGCGCGCCTCTAATAATGCAGAGGCTGGGAGATTATGTCATCTCCCAGCGCTCTGTATTACTAGAATGGCATGCCAGCGGCCGTTGTTGGAGAGCTGCTGAGCAGCGCTGGAAGCGGCGGCGGGCCCCTTTCGGTCACGGGCCCTTGGTCAGTGACCGAATGCCCGTATGGTCAGTCCGCCCCTGCCCTTAGTGCATAGGCTCTATAGAATAACATAGAAACAGGAGAAGTGATATCACTGGAGAAGTCATCCATGCTTTATCACCTCTTTATCATGCCTTAGTTAATAATCCCCATTGAGATGCACACCCCTCTTGTCTTTAACCCCTTAAGGACCATTGACGTGCCAGGACCATCAAGGAGGTCTGGCACTTAAGGACCAGTGACGGTCCTGGCACGGCATGGAGTTCAGAGCTCCCAGTGCCGCTGCACGCTGCTCCGGAAGCCCTGAACCTAAACTTAAAAAAAGCTCTGTGGTCCTCAAGTGGTGGCCGCGAATGCATGCGCTTGTCTTTAAGGGATTAAATTAATCTTAACACATGCAGTGTGCAGTGTTTGAGGTCAGTTGGTCCTGCTAATAATTATAATTTTCACCTCTATGGACCTGTCGTCCTTTAGGATTTTATGCCCATAGTAAGGCATGGTGAGATTTTATTAGGTTGTGTTCATTCTCCATTAATCCTTGGATACTTCAGTGCAATCCATCAAGTTTGTACAAACATCTACTGCTACTGTTTCAGAGATTATTTTTAGTTTCTAATGATTTACATCAATTTTGACTGTATTCCAGAATAGAGTTTAAAGATTTCTCATTGCAGATGCTTCATTTTTAACCCTTTGAGAGCCAAAGGGGAGCCCAACATATTGTTTTGCAATGCTTTGGGCACCTGTCTGGCACTCAAACGGTTAATAAACCATACTCAGTTCAGGGCAGCTTTATCTTTACTCAAAGCTAGAATTTTCCACAATTTTATTAACTGTGCTATCTCAAATGCTTTCGTAATGTTTTAGTACCCTGATGACAATAATGGCTCCATTTTCAAAGAGAGATCGTACAGAGGTTTTCTAAAGTGAACAATTTACAATTGGTTCCAATACGTCTAGGTCGCTAGGTTTTAGCAGTTTTAGCTGCTGACTGACTATAAATATTGCTGTAGCATTTATTATTTGCTGTACAAGTACTGCCTAACAAAGTTCCATTAGCTGCATAAATAAAATGAGTCTTTTACTTTGCAAATTAATGCAATATGTCATTTTCCTATCCATTTGATCACTTTATAGAAATCCCTTTGTGAAAAATTCTAATTTTGCAAGTAGGAACCCTTCAGTTGCCAGGGATATATCCCTGTCTAAAAGCCTTAAAGGGATAGTAATGTTTCATAATAAAAGCAGCTCTAATTAATCATCATAGTATTTGGACCTTGGAGAGTGTTATTTCAATTCTGTCAAAGTTGTAGTTCAAGAGTAATTCAGTGATAAAATATCCCCATCCCGCCCCTTTTACTGATGTAACACTGCTCAGCCAGATCAGAAGGGAGGTGCCCAGGTAGACTTCATAGAGGGACAATCTTCAATTAAGATAAGGGAAAAAGCTGAAAAGCATGTCAAGGGGGGCAGGGCTTTCATTTTTCTGATAGGAAGAATATTGTCCCCTTTTGTTATCTGTCTGGTCTATGGACTGCATTCCACATCTGAGAAGAGATGGCTTATGCTAGGTAAAAGGGGCAGGAGGGGGAAACTTTGCTTGTGAATATCTCTCAAACCATGGAGGTTTGAGAGATAAGACTTGCATCGTTCTTCATGTTTTTTTAATGCCTACAAAATAAAATAAAGATAAAATGAAGTATTACTATCCTTTTAAAAATAACTGCTTCTTTATATCTAAAAACTATATGCAACTGTACATACAATTTTTAGTGTGTGTGTATATATACATATATATATATATATATATCCAGGGCTTACAATTTTAAGTCCTTTGCTACCAGCCAGACCTGAAAAGATACTCACCACTGCAAGCCATAGCATACCCACCAGGGCTGAATTTCTACTCGCCAGGGCTAAATTCGCACTCGCCATTGGCTAGTGGCGAGAGGAAATTTTGAGCCCTGTTAATATATCAATATTTTTATATATATATATATATATATATATATATATATCTATAATGTCCCTGTATTCATGCAGAACACAACTCTTTGCTGTAAACACTCTAGTACATACTTGAAAATGAGAGAAATCTCAATGTATTCTTCCTGGTAAAACATTTTCTAAAGAAATAAATAAAATACCAATGCATTGTTTGGCATTAGCACTCAAGTGGTTAGATAACTGTAATATGGAAAATATATACATGCATACTCAGTTCAAGGTTTTAGCGTAAAAGTTAGAAAAAAGGGCCCAGTTGAAGCTATGGTCATTTAGTATGCAAACAGAATGAGGCTGATGTACTAAAACAGAGCACACAATTCTACTAAAGAGCTACATACCTCCCAACATTTCACATAGCCAAAGAGGGACACTAGTGTTTTAGGTGGTGTTGCTGGGGGCATGGCTGGTGGGGAGGGCATTACTGAGACTTTTTAAGTGACTTCATGACACCTCTTTATGTAACAGAATAAATGATTTAGAGCAAGACCTAAGTATTTCATTTACACAGACTAATTTATTAACACATATACTGAAGTTTATACAAACATTAATGTGAGATTTATTGCTGTAGAGCAATGGGATACAGTTATATACACAACACACAGACTGATCTCCTAAAAAGAGGGACATCAGGTTGAGAAAGAGGGACAGAGGGATTTGGGTCTCAAAGAGGGACTGTTCCTCCTAAAGAGAGACACTTAGAAGGTATGGAACTAAGGCACATATATAAAAGCTGGAGTTATTTCAGAGTAAACCAACTTCGCCATAGGGGGCAAAGAAAAATTACTAAATTCCCATTCATTTGATTAGTCCTTTATAACCTCCTGAATGCTAGTGTGGACTCCAATGCATTGCTTCTCAAAGCATTGGAGACCTCTCCAGAACCCAAGGGGTTAAAGTGATAGCAATGTCCAAAAAAAAGGTTTTTTTTGCATTTAGAAGAGCTTAAAAAGCTGAGCTAAATGCAAAATACCGTATTTCTCAAACCGCTATGGTTTAAGAGATACAGGCGTTTAAAGTTTGATCTCTCCTACTGACAGCTGTAAAGCTGTCAGCAGGAGATCTATGTCGGCCGACACGGAGGCGCTTGAGAAGTGCCACGATCTCGTTATTTACCACGAATCCCTTCAATGGAATAGTCTAAAATGAGTGCTTGAAAACCAGGCACACCTTTTAGACCATTCCAATGAAGGGATTCTTGGTAAATAACGAGATCGCGGCACTTTTCAAGTGCCTCCTTGTCGGCCGGCACTGATCTCCTGCTGACAGCTTTACAGCTGTCAGAAGGAGAAATCAAACTTTAAACGCCTGTGTTACCAGATGGGTTATTGCTTGTGTAATATCTCCATTTCATGTAAATATTCATGTAAATAGACGTTGTTTTTATATCAATACAGTAGATAGATAGATAAATATGTCTGCATTTTATACAACAATCAGTAGGCAGCTTGTTCTGGGACAGGTGGCCCACGGACTTGCTGAGATGCAGATCTATTTTCTCTCATAAAAACAGGGGTCAGTTTGTTTGTGGACAGGTGGGCTCTATGGGCACTGGAAGATCTATTTTGGATGGTCAATGTATGAGTGAATATGTATCAGTAATAATGGGATATACAAGTATGTTTTATAGTGCACACATGATACTGATACATAATATTTATTCTGCTAATGCAGGTGGTGTGTGTAAATATATATATATATATATATATATATATATATACACACACAAATCAGATGTATGTATCAGCCTTGCCTTTACCCACTCAGTCAGGGTATCACCTGTTCGCTGACAAGACAAATGGCCTGGGAACCAATAGAGATGTGCATCTCTTGCAGGAGGATTGCTGACCTTAGGCTGACATTCCCTTGTCCTTCAGAGAAATAGGCATTTTCAGAAGGGTCCCAAAATAAGTGTATCACAAAGTCCACTCTAATGTGTTTCTTTTTACACACACACAAGTTAACTTCTTAAAATGATCCTTATAGGGAAGTGTCTTAAATAAGTGCACTTATGTCATGTGTTTAGGCCTATTTTACATTGAAAGCAATGGGCAGTAAAGAGTATAAAATAAGGGATTGGATTCCATTTAGTTAGAGGAGAGAGAAGGAGAAGAGGAGGAGTGAGAGAAGGAGAGAGAGAGAAGGAAGAGAGAAGGAGGAGGAAGATGCAGTGAAGGAGAAAGATGGAGGAAAGAAGAGAAGGGGCAGTGAAGGAGAGCTATAACAAGACATGTGCAGGAGGAGATTCTGCCCAGGTAACTATGCCATGACACCAGTGCACTTATGTATATAGAAATATATTAATGTTTTGTGTTCTGTAGTCCTAAATGTATTTTTGTAGTTAGTCTAATTTCTGTTGTGCATGCCATTTAATTCCTTATAAGGAAATATAGATTCTAATTTGCCGTGTCCATTTTAAGATTCTGTGGTGTTCTAATAAATTCTGTTTTTGATTGAACCATCTCTTTTGCGCCTGAATCCTCATAACCGGAAATATTTATGTATATGTACATGTAAAATCATCATATTTATATATACATACATATTTCTCTGGGTTACATTATTGCTGACCCAGTTAAAACCGGTAACACCTGTATCTCTTAAACCATAGCGGTTTGAGAGATATTTTTTTTGCATTTAGTTCAGCTTTTTAAGCTCTTCTAAATGCAAAAAAAAAACTTTTTGTGGACATTACTAACACTTTAAATCCCAATTTCATTTAACTAAATTATTTCATTTTTCCCCTGTTGTGCAGTTGGTTTATTCCAAAATAACTCCAACTTTTATAAATATGGGTCTAAGCTTCTTAAGTACCTGGGTGATTTTGTTCCCCTGCTTTATTCACCTTAAAGGTGAAATAATACCTTCTAATAATAAATCACAAAAATAGAATGACCCTAAAACAGGGTAAGGCAGCGCTCTCGCAGACCCTCTGTTCTAAAATCACATGAATAATGTGTCATTCCGGTACCAAGGTGAAAATACAAAAATGAAGAAAATTATCAAAAATGTACAGATAAAAGCTACAATTTCCTGTATTGACAGGAGTATGTACCCTGTCTCCAATTAGGTGCTGTATACCAGCAAAGGAAATCGGACTGGACTGTTAACCATACAGACGGTAGACTCCCTATTGAGCAGTAGGTAGAGTTTACAGCTGCACGCTCATCTATCTGGATTCCCTCATATCTCCGCATTCTATAGACCATTTCACAGTGAGCAGACTCTATTCATACAGGCGGTAAGACCGGCATCAGACCTGTATACAACTTTTGATACTATCAATTCATGCTCAGATAACTGTATATTTCATGGACATTCCAGCTACCATTTTACATTTGTATACATGGACTGGCATCTACTACTGCATATATGCACATATTTGTTTTAACCTGTTGTATTTTATAAGGGCATCCTTAGCTTTGTGTAATATTGTATTTTAATAAATATACATTCATTGGACCAATAAACACTTTTTCCTGTATCCACTCTGGTGGATTATTTTCTTGCTCTTATAATAATAAATCAGACTTACCTTATTATTGACAAAAACTCCTAATGGCCCCAATGAATTTTCCTCTTGTGCTTTTGTTCAGGAGATAACATCCTTATCGAGACCTAGATTTCATGTCTACGGAGGCCGACATCACAGTTGCTAGCAAGATCTCAGAGCACAAATCTGCCCACTGCACCTTGGGGGTTATGCAGTAAGGTGTGATAAAGAGGAGACTTCTCCAGTGATATCACTTCTCCAGTTCCTATGTTATTCTATGGAGCCCAAGATCTAAGATCTCCAAGTTGGAGAAATCTAAGTGCATTGGCTACATAGAATAACATGGGCACTGGAGTAGAGATAAACTGGAGAAGTCATCTCCACTTTATCATCTCTTTATCACGCTTTAGTGCATCTCCCCCATTGTAATCTGAAACCTTTAAGGACAAAAAGAATTGCTTCCCAATATGCTGTGAACCCCTCTGATCCTAAAAGGGTCAACCCTTTGAGGGTCAGAGGGGTATCCAACGCATTGCGAAACAATTCGTTGGACACCATTTTGGAGCTCAAGGGGTTTAGTAGACTCTGCTTCAGTTTTAAGAAGCTGGCAGCAAGTGTCATATCTGCCTCAGTGGGTATGAGATCCAGGAGAGACTGGGGGTGTTCTCTTGAACAAAACACAACATTCATAGAGACCATTAGGATTTTCTAACTGGGAATATTATTCATAGGTGTCACCTCTGTTTTAATTTCTTCTGATTGCTTTTAGATTGCTTTTAATAACTGAGTCAGAGTTCTGTAGTTATTACAGCTGTGGTTTCATTTTGTTGGACATTTCCAGACACTGTCTTTTGTACACGGAAAGAATAATTTGATTAATACCTTTTCTCATTACATTTTTTATGTTTGACATTTATACATTTGCAGATTTTTCTTTTTTTATCCTTAGCCCAAGAGCATGACATTTTGTGTTTGTTTGTTTTCAGATTAATTCTGTACCCTTGAGTGCCAGAGGGGTACGCAACGCCTTGCTTTGCAAAGCGTTGCCAATGCGTTGCATACCCATCTGACACTGAAAGGGTTAATAATGTCAAAATAAAAAACAATTTTCAAATTTTACTATTTTATGACCACTTTCCCAGTTCATCAGTTATTTCATTAGTCCATTCCATGTGCACGTCACATCTAGGGATGGGTGACAATTTTCTTCTCAAACTCAGTGAATAATGGCACTTCCCACTTTGCAAATAATTTCCAGCGAAAAGTGCAGTTTTTCCACTTTTTTCACCAAGTTTTTTCCATTGAAATCAATGGGAACATTGAAGTTACATGCAACACATAGCAAATATTATTTTATTTCCCAAAAGCGTAGTATAAAAAGGGCATGAGGGTGCCTGTGTTGGTGGGGTGTGGGGAAAGAATCAGTTGAACAGGAAATGCTTTTTGGTTTTTTTTTGAGGGTTGGTTACTGGGATTGGGAGGCAGTTAATAAAAAATAAATCCTAAATACAATTAACAAAACCTCCAAAAGACATGGTATCAAAGGGGTCTGAGGAGGGTGCCTGTGTTGGTGGGTGGAGTCTGGGGAATTAATCAGTTAGACAGAGCATTTGTAAAGTGATAGAGGCAGGGACCCCCTGACATAAGCTGCCACTTGGGTGGACTGATACTTGACTTGATAGAGTATTTTGTAGAGGATGATTTGTTCTTAGAGGGCCAAGCTCTGAGGAAACATTGATTTGTAGGACTTAGACTTAATAGAGGCCCAAGTAGGGGTGGGCAAAAGTTGTCGCAGTGTTCCCGTGGGAAATTTCGGGAAAACCAAGTTGCTATCCGCTTTTTCGCTGGAAAATCCGCTTTAAAACTAGCAGTTAAAATTTTCGCATTTTTTGCCCATTGGTCAAAATGTTTTTTTCAGTGGCTAGAAAGTTTCCACCCATTGATTTACGTTGTTTTTGCACTTCCGCTATAAAAACGTGATGTTTTCGCTGCAGGCAGACACAATAGAAGCAGCTACAGAGTGAGATAGAAGTGCTGTGCTGTTCTCTTGTGATATTTTGCAAAAAGTGAGGCAGGAGAGGTTCATAGTGACTCCTATCACTATGAGCAGGGTAAAAAATAATGAATGGAGGAGCTGGAAGGACCATTTTGTGTCCACTGAGTCTGAGGAGGAAGGGACCACTACTGTACCAGTGCTGTCCAGTGCTGTCCAGTCCCCCTAAATCACCATAAGGGATCTTGGGGAATTTAATGGGAAGGGATGGAGTAAAGGGAATGGGAAGGAAGGGAGAAAAGTACTAGTGAGAGCAGGACAGGTCAGCTGCCTGTTCTTGCTGCAATACATGCTGCCCCTGCTGCCAGTGCCACCATTGCTGTACCTGCAGCCACTAATGTTGTACCTGCTGTCAGATGTGCTGCCACTAGTGTTGAACCTGCTGCCAGTGCTGAACCTGCTGCCAGTGCTGAACCTTCTGCCAGTGCTAAACCTGCTGCCAGTGCTGAACCTGCTGCCAGTGCTGAACCTGCTGCCACCAATACTTTGCCTGCTGCTAGTGTTTCTTGGAGTACTCAGGGGAGGAAGTAGAAAATTATACCATGTGAGACAGCAGGGGACCCTCTGTCACATTGCTCGTCACCTCCTCCAAACAGCAGTGAGATGTCTGGAATAGAGCAGCAGCATGTAAGGACTAATGGTGCTGCTGGTGTTGGAGAAGCTGGGGTGGAAGAGACATTGATGGCCTTTTTTGCAGAAACTGAGAAGGAATGAGAAACAGGGATGAGGATGGGCATCACCACCACCGCAGTCAGATTTTGAAATTAGCAGAAATTGCAACTGCTCTAGCTTCTGCTGCTGCTGAGATGAAAGGGCAGCAGGGTGCTGAGGAGCAGGCTAGTTTGCCACAGACCACCGTGGACACAGTGGGAATGGGGTCAACAAGTAATGCGGGACTAGGACAGGTTCCACTTGCCAGCAGTAGCAATAATCCTTCTGAATCCTGATTCTAGTTGCAGTGCTAAATCTGAGGCAGTAGCAGCAACAGCAGCAACATTATCCACTGCCACAGAAAGTGAAGGGGAATGTGGAGGACAAGAAGAAAGAGGCCATTCTTCTCCACCTGTTTCCTATCTCTCCCCCCAGAAGTCATGGGTGTGGGACTATTATTATCTTCCAGCAGGCACAGTGCAGCCATCATCAACAATGGTACAGTGCAAAATTTATGACAAGTTAGTGAGAAGGAGAAAGGAGGGAACACACCTTGGCACAACTGCCCTGATAACATACATGAAACACAGACACCATGACATTTACTCCAAACATGTTAAAGCCAAATACCTGTTACAGAAATCTAGCACCTCTGTTACTGTACCCCCTGACTCTAAGGTAGAGATCAAAGAGAAGGAAAAAGAAAGAAACCCAGACAGACACTGGAAGTTCCATGACGAGCAAAACAACTAGCTCGCCATCAATATCACCTTCTTCCTCTAGAGTAACAAGTGCATCTCCTGCCAATCCACCTCATTCATCGTTACCTCCCCCGCCAAATGATAGCCACTCTGTTAATGGTAGGATATGGAAGTTCATCTCTACCCATTGCATAGTGTGTGGTGCACTGACCACACATGCCAATGTGGTGGAGGAGAATAGAAACTAGGTCATCAGGTGGCATCTGAGGAGATTCCATCCCACAGAATAGGCTAGGATTCTGGCAGGGAGGGTTCATCATTACTATTAAACTGTCAGCAAGTTGTCTGGGGTCTGGACAAGGTGTACAGTGACAGTGGCAGTACTTGTTTTCGGGTGTCATGGTGTTTGGATACAGTTGTGCCCCCAGATGTTATTTACCACACACGCACTGTTCACATTGCAGTTGCTGATGGAAGCCACAATTCCTGTTCTCAAGAGAAAAATATATATTCTAAAAACAACACACCCATGATGATTTTGTAGGAGGGACAGGTGAAGACGATTTAATGGTCAACTTGTTATTTTCTCCACATATACTGGGGGCTTCTTATTCTTCTGCTACTGCCTCAGGCTCATCACTGGAGCCAGTTGTGGCAAGCGGAACCTTCATCATCCATCTTCCATGTTACTGCTATTGTTGATCCCATTGCCTTTCAGCTGCCTAATCATCCTGCTGCTTAAGCAACTCAGAAGCAGCAGTATGAACAGCAGTTGCAACTCAGGAGAACATATGACAGTGGCCACTGGCCATGACCTGCTGGCATTAGGCTGGCAGGGCATTTTTATTTTTTTCTCAGGGCTTGTGTTTTGAAAAAAAAAAAATAAATAAAAAAAAAGAAACAATTTTTTTTGGGGGGGTTGTTTCTAACAAGCCTAAGTCCTACAAATCAATGTTTCCTTAGGGATTGTGCCAAACTAGCTTAAGTCCTACAAATCAATGTTTCTTCAGGGCTTGGGCCTCTAATAAGTCTACGTCCTACAAAGGCCTCTAACAACAAATCAAACAAATCATCCTCTACAAAATACTCTATCAAGTCAAATATCAGTCCTTCCCAGTGGCAGCTTATGTCAGGGGGTTCCTGTCTCTGTCACTTTAAATACAAATGTCTTATTTTATTTTATTGATTTATTTTTTTATTAACTGCCCCCCAATAGCAGTCAAAAAAGCCCCCCAAAACAAATTCCCTGTTCAAATGATTCATTCATTCACCAACACAGGCACCCTCCTCAGACCCCTTTATACCATGTCTTATGGTTTTTATTTTCTTTTCTTTTATTTAGGACTTCTTTTTTATTAAGTGCCCCCCAATCCCAGTAAATAATCCCCCAAAACATTCCCTGTTCAACTGATTCTTTCTCCACATCCCACCAATACAGGCACCCTCATGTCCCTTTTATACAATGCCTTTGGGAAATAAAATATTATTTGTAATGTGTTGTGTGTAACTTCTATGTTCCCATTGATTTCAGTGGGTGATAAAAGAGAAAAATCTGCACTTTTCGCTGGAAATTTTTCGCCAAGCGGAAAGTGCCATTTTTTCGCCGATTTCAGTTTGAGGCGGAAAGTTTTGTCAATATCTAGGTCCAAGCCCAGAAGAACTTTGATTTGTATTACTTAAACTTGTTTGGCACAAGCCCTAAGGAAACATTGATTTGTAGGAATTAGGCTTGTTAGAAACAAACACCCCCCCCCCCCCCAATTTTTTTTTTTTTTTCAAAGCACAATCCCTGAGTAAAAAAATTGCCTTACTGGAGTAGTACCAGCAGTTCATGTTGGCCAGTGGCCACTGGCCATTGTCAAACCTCCTCCTCCTGAGTCTGAGTCCATAATTGCGGAATTTGCAACTACAGTTCTTGCTGTTTGTTTAAGCAGCAGGATGATTAGGCAGCTGAAAGGGAGTGGGATAAATAATAGCAGTAACATGGGAGATGGATGATGAAGGTTCCACTTACCATGACTATTTCCAGTGATGCGTCTGAGGCAGTAGCAGTGCAATAATTAGCCCCCAGTATTTGTGGAGAAAAGAAGAAGTTGGTCAACAATTCTTCTCTACCTGCCCCTCCTTCGAAATCATGTGGGTGTTGTTATTAGAATATAAATTTGAAAGCAGGAACTGTGCCTCTCATCAGCAACTGCAATGTGCACAGTGTGTGGTAAATAACATCTGGGGGCACAACTGTATCCAAACACCATGACACCTGAATCCAAGTACTGCCGCTGTCGCTATACCCCTCGTCCAGATCCAGCTAAGGACACATGACTTCTTGCTGACAGTTGCATTCAAAATATAGTTTCGTGAGTAGATCCCTCACAAAACGTCAGTCACTACAGCTGCACATGCAAGAATGATATCATTTAACATACACTCACCCAGTCCAATTCGGGCTTGATGACCCCCGTGCTGCCCCCCACAATCGCAGTAAACCGATTCCACAAACGTGAGGACAACAGGAAGAGAGCGCTCTCGGGACCACTAACAACACTTGAGCCCAATCCAGATTTCAATAAAAAAGTGTACAACATTTATTGAATCGTATATTAAAAACAACAAACATGAGTTCTCAAACGGAACAACAGCATCTCCAGAGACACCACCTAACGCGTTTTGTTAATCATAGGCTGACAGTTTAATGGTAATGATGAACCCTCCCTGCCACCATCTTAGCATATTCTGTGGGATGGAATCTCCTCAGATGCTGCTTGATGCCCAGCTTGCAATTCTCCTCCACCACACTGTAGTCAGAGTGCAATGGGTAGAGATGAACTGCCACATCCTAACATCAAAAGAGTGGCTATTATTTGGCGGGGGAGGTAACGATGAACAAGGTGTATTAGCAGAAGATGTAGTTACCCTAGAAGGTGATGGTAATGGCGAGCTATTTGTTTCACTCATCATGGAACTTCCAGTCTCTGCCTGGGTTGCTCTTTTCTTCCTCCTCTTTGATCTTTTTTTCACCTCTTGTTGCCTTTCTGGAGAGTCAGGGGGTACAGTAACAGCGGTGCTTGATTTCTGTGGTGGATGTTTGGCTTTAACATGTGTGACATAAATGTCATGGTGTCTGTGTTTCATGTGTGATATCAGGGCTCTTGTGCCAAGGTGTGTTCCCTCCTTTCCTCTTCTCACTGACTTCTCACAAATTGCGCACATAGCGCTGTTGCTGATGACTGCACTGTGCCTGCCCCAAGAGAAAAATAGTCCCACTCCCATGACTTCTGGGGGGATGGGATCAGGTGGAGAACAATGGCCTCTTTCTTCTTGTCTTCCACATTCACTTTCACTGTCTGTAGCAGCAGATGATGTTGCTGCTGTTGCTGCTACTACCTCAGAATCAGCACTGCAAGTAGGACCAGCAGTATTGCTACTGCTGGCAAGTGGAACGTGTCCTAGTTCCACATCATTGTTGACCCCATTCCCACTGGGTCCACAGTGGTCTGTGGCACACTAGCTTGCTCCTTAGCATCCTGCTGCCCTTGCAACTCAGAATCAGAAGGAATTAGAGCAGTTTCAAATTTCTCATATTCCAAAATATCACTGCTAGTGGTGGTGGTGATGATGCCTATTCTTATCCCTGTCTCCCATTACTGCTACTACTACTAACACCAACCACATCATGTTCAGCTGCAGAGTCTTCCTCCTCTGCCTCACAGTCACTAGTTATATGAGGATAATGTTGATTACCCCCTCCACTCCTAATGCTAAAAAGCTGTTGGACCTTAGTTGTAGTACTAGCACTGGCGGGACTGCTAGGGAATGGCAAGTGTGACTTAGGGTCCCTTGCTGTCACACTTGGCATCATCTTCTCCTTCCCCACCTCCTGAGTACTACAAGACATACTAGCAGCAGGCAACGTATTGGTAGCAGCAGGGGCAGCACTGGCAGCAGGCACAGCACTAGTGGCAGCAGGGGCAGCACATAGAAACATAGAATTTGACGGCAGATAAGAACCATTCAGCCCATCTAGTCTGCCTATTTTCCTACTGTAAAAACCTCAAACCTTTTTTGGGCCTTGGTCTTTTCTTACATTAAGGACAGCCTTATGCCTATCCCATGCATGCTTAAATTCTGTCACTGTGTTAACGTCTACCACTTCTCCTGGTAGGCTATTCCACTTATCATCTACCCTCTCAGTGAAGTAAAACTTTCTTACATTACATCTAAACCTGTGTCCCTCTAGTTTTGCACTATAGCCTCTTGTCTTAACATTTTTACTCCTTTGAAATATCCTTCCATCCTGCACTTTGTTGAATCCTTTCATGTATTTGAATGTTTCAATCATATCCCCTCTCTCTCTTCTCTCCTCCAAGCTATACATGTTCAGATCATGATATTTCTTTTCCTGTAAACCAGTCACCATTTTAGTAGCCCTTCTTTGAATTTTCTCTAGAGTAGCTATATCCTTCTGGAGATGGGGTCTCCAGTACTGCACACAATACTATAGGTGAGGTCTAACTAGAGATATGTAGAGTGGCATAACCGCTTCCTTTTTTCTGCTACTAATGCCCCTAGCTATACAACCCAGTACCCTGCTTGCATTCCCCACTGCTTTATTACATTGCCTGCCTACCTTTAAGTCATTAGAAATAATTACTCCCAAATCCCTTTTCTCTGTTGTCTCTGACAACACAGTACCCATAAAATTATATTTTTCCTTTGGATTTATATGCCCCAAGTGCATTATTTTACATTTATCAACATTAAACTGCATCTGCCACACTCTTGTCCATTCCTCTTATTTACCTAAATCATTTGTCATTTGGCTTATTCCCCCTGGAATGTCTACACTATTGCAGATCTTGGTATCATCTGCAAAAAGGCATACCTTTTCTGGAAGACCTTTTGCAATATCACTAATAAAAATATTAAAAAGTATGGGCCCCAGTACAGATCCCTGAAGTACTCCACTAGTAACACTCCTTTTGTCTGAATATTCTCCATTGACTACCACCCTCTGTCTCCTGTCACTCAGCCACTGACTTATCCATTTAACTATTTTTACATCCAGACCCAAACACTGCAGTTTAGTAATTAGTCTTCTATGAGGGACAGTGTCAGATGCTTTACTGAAATCTAGATAAGCTATATCTACTGCTCCCTCTTGGTCTATTATTTTAGTGACCCAGTAAAAAAAAAATCTATGAGGTTAGTTTGACAAGATCTCCCTGCTGTAAACCCATGCTGTTTGTTATCTTGAAAGCCATTTAAATTCAGATATTTAACAATTATTTCCTTTAACATAGTCTCCATTAATTTCCCCACTACTGATGTAAGACTTACTGGTCTGTAGGTACTACATTTGCTAACTTCCAGTCTTCTGGAACTATTCCTGTCATTAGTGACTGACTGAATAATGCTCTTAAAGGTTTTGCCAGAACACAAGTTCTTTTAATAACTTTGGGTGTATCCCATCTGGTCCCATTGATTTATCTGTTTTTACCTTATAAAGTTGAAGTAGAACTTCTTCCTCTGTAAACATGCATGTTTCCCATATCTTGCCATTTTGTTTTTCTAACAGAGGTCCCTTCCCTTCATCCTCCTCTGTAAAAACTGAACAGAAATATTCATTGAGATAGACAGCTAGCCCTTTAGTCTCATTTACATAGTTTCCATTTTTTGTTTTCAGTCTAACTATTCCTTGTTTCATTTTCTTCCTTTCACTTATATATCTAAAAAAATGTTTTATCCCCCTTTTTTATTTACTGGGCACTTTTTTCCTCTGTCTGTGCTTTGGCACATCTAATAATGCATTTGGCCTCCTTCAGCCTAGTCTTGTACTGATATCTATCTTCTTCCTTCTGCGTCTGCTTATATTTTTTAAATGTTTCTTTTTTCTCCTTTACTATATTTGCCACTTCTGCTGAGTACCACAGTGGTTTTCTTTTTCTTGTCTAATGCAAAGCTCTGTTGCATTTAGTAAAGCACATTTCAGAAAATCCTATTTCTCCTGGACTTCATCTAAAGATCTCCAAGTTGTTAAAGACTGGCATAAAAGTGTTTCCATTTTAGAAAAATCAGCCTTTCTAAAGTCTAGAAGCTTTAGTACACAGATTGATGATCACTGGAGCCCAAACACTCTCCTACAGTTACATCTGATACCAAGTCTCCATTAGTAAATAATAAATCTGTTGTGGCTTCCTTCCTAGCTGGCTCTTCTGCTAACTGAGTAAGAGCTAATCCTTGTAAAGAATTTAGGAAATCTCTACCCCTGGCTGAACCTGCTGCTTGGTTTTTCAGTCAGGAAGATTAAAGTCCCCCATAATTATAACCTCACCTTTCACAGTCATCTTATTTACTTCCTTGACCAGCAGTTGATCCAACTCCTCTGTTTGTCCTGAGTGTCTACAGATCACACCTATACGAGTGACCATCTTATTCCCATATTCTAAAGTTATCCAAACAGTCTCTGTGTTCTCCTCCATTCCCTGTATAAGATTAACCTTTAAGCTGTTTTTGACATAAATTGCAACCCCTCCTCCTTTTCTGCCTTTCCTGTCATTTCTAAATAGAGAGTAACCTGGTATTTCTACATCCCAGACATTTTTTTCATTATACCAGGTCTCTGTAATTCCCACTAAGTCCACAACTTCACTAGTTATTATTGCAATGAGTTTAGGGATCTTTTTCCTTAAACTGTGGGCATTTGTACACATGGCTCGAAGTCTACTGGTTTTTGACCTATGTGTCATAGACATACCTTGATCAAATTAATCTGTGTAATGCTGTGAGGGGGCAATTGGTTTTATTCTGTATCATTCCATTGCCCCCTATACTAGTTTAAATACCTGTTAGCAAAATCTCTGAATTGCTTGCTGAGAACCTCTGTTCCCTTTTGAGAAAGATGCAAACCATCTTGTTTGTACAAATAGGTTTGGTGTGAGAAACAAAGCCAAATCCATGTTTTTGGCCCCACTTCCCTAGCCATGAATTAAAATCTCTAATTTGCTGCATCCTACCATCATCTTCCTTATACACTGGCAGAACCTCTGAAACAGATACAGTGGAAGCAACATACGGGTATACAAGGCACCAATAATAGGAGAATGTAGAAGCAGAGTCAGAATCAAGCCGGGTCAAAAGCAGAAATCAGGGTGTTGCAGTACCTGGGAGGAGACAAGAGCAATATCAAGCAAGCCGGGTCGTACACAGTTAAGCCAAAACAGAACCAGAGGATTACTCAGAGAGTAGTCAAATAGAATCACAGGCTCAGCAACAGAAAGGCAAGACAAAGGCAGTGGACCCAAATAATTAGCACAGAGCCGATGAAAAGCCTCCCCCTATAAACTTGAAAGGTTCAATGGGTGACAAGGGGAGAATTAAAAAATAAAGGAGCGGGGATGGTGACACTATTTATGTATTACTTTTTTTAAATGTTTAATTTTATTTATTTATTTTAAGTTGTCCACCCTATCTAATCACAGAAAGCCCCCCCCAAAAAAACTATTTATATATATACATATATATATACGTATATATATATATATATTCCCCAGCACAGAGACAATGAAAGCAAAACGAGCAAGCAATTTGGAACCCAAATGCCTGCTCTTGCCAGTCAGTCACACTAAATTTTTGGGTATTTGGGGTCAACCTACTTCCTCCCTTCTTATCTCCCAGAGTGCCTCTAGACTCCCTAATAAAGAGAACAAATGTCCTACCTAAAAGACTCCCTAAACTAAGCTTCAATTCCTTTTTATTTGGCTGTCTTCTGTAGGTCAAATACATGCTTCTTTCTCCTCTCACAAACAGAATGGCATGCTGAGAGCCTTACACACTTTTATTTGACTGTAGAAGAGTAGAGAAAACTTTAATGTGGGGAAACATTTCTCTTCCCATTGATTTCAATGCAATGAGCTAGGTGAAAAAAGTGGGAAAATGGCACTTTTCGTGGAAAATTTTTCAACAAGCGGAAAGTACCAATTTTTGCCAATTTTGGCTGAGGCCCATCCCTAATGATGTCACCTCCTGCATCCCTTTGTGGCACTCAGAGAGCTCAGCGCGGTTGTACGAGCCGTAGACCCAGCTGCACCAATTTCACTTTAGCCCCTTAGAGTGTTGTTTTGGTTTTACCTGTCCCTGGGTACTGTCAGGGGAAGGTTTCCAAAGTGAAAGTGGTGCAGCTGGGCTTCCCGAGGTGAATTCTCTGAGTGCCACTGTGAAAGAGGTGCAGGAGGTACCACACAATGAGCTGCAGTAATTACAGCAGATCTGCACAGCATTGCTTATACCTCTGAGTGCTAGTGTGGTACGCAATGATTTGCAATGCGTTGTGTTCCCCTGTGGCATTTGGGGGGGATAAGCAACTGTCTGGTAGCATGTGTGTTTGTCCCAGTCCGGCTTGGCATGCACCATCCACAGCATGAGAGACACATTATGGGTAAATACATCCAAACTGGCCACAGGACCAAAGGAGAGCAGGTTAAACGGCCCCATTCCAGAAATACATGGAGCCTAATTTGTTTTCCCAAGTAGTGAGAGTGACTGGAATGAAAGAGCAGCAGCAATGAGCAGAGAGGACTGTAAGAGTGGTGAGTAGGCAAAGGTTGCTGCCGGTGTAACTTGGCCATGTTTTTTTCTTTAGCAAGAGCAGATAGTGGGGAGGGGTGAAGTCCTTACAGAGTCCTACGTAGGCAGTGTGGTGGAGATATGCATATCTCCTCCTAGCTGCTGCCCCGGGTTGTGTATGTAGTGCTCAAGCAGTACTAAGGAGATATGCATATCTCCTCCTAGCTGCCTCCCCGGGGTGTGTCAGGCACTGCCAGAGAATTTGTGGTCACGTGACCACATTCTCTTTTAAAGTATAGACTATATATCAAAATCAGTTAATGTGGTCATGGCCTGTGCAGACTTCTAATTAACAGGAGCACAAAAGGCTATTTTCAATTTTATGAACTAAAAATGCACATTCCATTGGTTACATGGCTAAACTACCCTAAAAGAACTCAGTAACTATATAAAAGTATATATTCCGTAAAATACACTAACATATGAATCACAAAATGGCTGAAATTTCTTCCTACATGGGTTTTTCAGAAAGTTTTTGGAATTTTCACTAAAGTCACAAATTACTGTACATCTTAATCAAGTTTAGAGGAACAAATCATAAACTTATTAAATATAAATGCCACATTTCTCCTGAGTACATTGATATCCAATGTGTATATTTGTGCATGCAACATTTCTCCTGAGTACATTGATACCCAATATGTATATGTTTACAAAAATATGTCCTTCTCTGGGCCCCACATTGGTAACAGCACATAACAGAATTTCTACAGACATTTTTACACAGATAACTAGAATATACTATATATAGACTGAAGGCATAATAATTATTACATAACATCAAAATAATCCCCTAAAAGCATACATTTCCTGCATCAGTTGAGGGATATGTGCAGAAAGTGGTGCTAAAGAAAAATAGGCATTATTTTACATATCTACCCTTTCAAAGGTACAAAAATCATTGAAAAGCTACTTCACTTCTGAGAGATATGAACTGAATCACTGTAGGGGACGATAGAAGTACAAAACTACACCATCTGCAATCTCTTTTTTTTTAATTTTTCCAAACTTCACTTGCCAGTATGAAAATGAATGGAATAATTACAGAAACAAAGAAAAGGGAGACACAACATACTATTTTGTAAAGAAGATGATCCACAGCATAAAATAAGGGGTCACGTGCCTTTCTACCTCTAGCATGATGTGCACAAATGTTTCCAATGATGACGCTAAGAGAAAAAAAATAGGCATTATTTTAAATTTCTACCCCTTCAAAGGCAGATCATGGGGCAGTGGTGAAACACATTCCAACATTTCAAACAGCCTGACAGGGCCACCAGGGTAAGGATGATGATGAGGAGGAAAGGAATCAATGACAGGGAGTATCAGAGGGGGTTCTGATCCCCTATGAGGTCTGATAAAATGTTTCAAAAGCACATATTGCAAGGTCAAGAGATTCTGCACTATGTGCATTTTTCATATCCATGATCATGTATATTTTTAATAGTTGAAACTTGCCCTACTCTGTAGGCAAACTTCTTCCCTACTTGCAGGGCAAGATTTAAGCTTATCCCTTCACCATGAGGTTTCTAAGTGTGACCTCTTAATTTTCTCAAGGTTGGCCGTGCAGGCCCAGTTTGCAAAGTATATGAAAATTACAAGTTTGGCACTCAAAGGGCTAATCCCTTGAATTCAAGAGTGATCTGCAATGCATTGTAAAGGAATTGGTTGGATAGTTTTCTAGCATTCAAGGGTTCAAAAGTCCAATTTTAATCAATAACAATGTTTATTTACCACCTATGGTGCAGTTATTTGTCCCAGAATTGCTCCAATTCTTCTTAGTACATGTCATCTAAGAGTCATAGTAATATATATATAATTGCAACAAACAATAACAATATCAGGTGCATTTTAGTGCATGGGTGTATCCGATTTTGCTGGGGCCCTCGCCTTGGCTCCAGTTTTACAGAAAGGGATGAGTTTAATCCTGTGGTCAGCTGGTGATCAATGATTTAGGGTGGTCTTGTTTCACAACACATCAGTGTTTCTGCTTTTCCCACAAATAGGAAGGTAAAAAAGAAAGGCTACCACTAAACATAATAGAAGTGTATTGTCCTATATTTTGGATAATGCATTCTTAAATCTGCCACGGGCTTCATGATGAATGCTTGAAACTAAAATGATCAGAATAAAAACAGAAAAAAAAAAATGTGAAGACACTTGTAAATATACAGCTAATGCTACAGCTACAGCCACACTAGGTGGCACTGCTAAACCTTCAAATGCTATTGAGTCACACAGTGCAAGGTAGGTGAAGGCTCCACATTCCTAAGTGAATGATCATTCTCTCGGATGTATATATATATATATATATAACTCCCATAATGACATTTCTATGCATGTGCAGCAGACCCTGTAGAGTAGGAAGGCCGATGTCATTATCTTGTAATTCTTTATTCTTCCATTGCACTCAGCCTGATGATTTGCAAGGGCTGTGAGATTGGGCCCAAATAGGATATTTAGGATTATGAGACTGTGGCTTCAGTGAAGGCAAATGATTTTGTTGAGGAGTAATATCTTATTGAAACTATGAGATCAGGTAGGAATGTTCAGCTTCCCCTGCCTATTAAGAGAGATCTGCAATGTTGAATAAAGTTCTGATTCAAGACTGAATCTAAACCTATGTTTAAAAAAAATAGTAGAAAAATGGAAATCTTTGGTGTGTGTGTGTAAAGTACGTTCACATCATTTTTGGAGAATGTTAATATAATAAAAAAAAAATAGTATTCCTGGTATGGTGCTCTTTAACCCTTTTAGTACCAGAGGGGTGTGCAAAGTCATTGCTTTGCCATTAGGTGTGTACCCCCCCCCCCAGCATTCAATGTTAACCTCTTGGATGCAAGAAAGTTCTCCAGCTCATTGCCTCGCAATGCATTTGCGATCTCTCTAGAAACAAAGGGGTTAATATCGTGGTTCTATCACCTTCTCCCATTGTACTATAGTTTATATAAAGTATACAATTGTTAAGTTTTTGCTGTATATACAGTAGTAAACAATGTGGAAAATGTATAAATGCAGTCCTGGTGTAAAGTACAGGACTCTACAAAACCATGACATAATTTTCTTAAAGGGATAGTAATCTTTCATAATAAAAGCAGCTGTAATTAATCTTCATAGTATTTGGACTTTGGAGAGTGTTATTTCAATTCTGTCAGAGTTGTAGTTCAAGAGTAATTCAATGACAAAGTATCCCCTTCCCACCCCTTTTACTGATGTCACACTGCTCAGCCAGAGCAGAAGGGAGGTGCCCAGGTAGACTGCAGAGAGGGACACTCATCAATTAAGATAAGGGAAAAACCTGAAAAACTTGTCAAGGGGGGCAGGGCTTTCATTGTTCTCATAGGAAGAAGATTGTCCCCTTCTCTGATCTGTCTGGTCTATGGACTGCATTCCTCATCTGAGAAGATATGGCTTACACTAGGTAAAAGGGGCGGGAGGGGAAACTTTGCTTTTGAATATCTCTCAAACCATAAAGGTTTGAGAGATAAGACTTATATCGTTCTTCATGTTTTTTTAATGCCTACAAAATAAAATAAAGTTAAAACGAAGTATTACTATCCCTTAAACTGTCATTTCATTTTCCTTCATGGCCTCCATAGGCAGTACTCAAAGGAACAAATCGATTTTCATAAAAAAATGTAATATATGTTTCGTTTTTCTGTGACTGTGTACTTGTCGATTAGTATGAATTTGAAGTCTTTGAAGTCCCTCTTCAATCAGTGGAAATGCTTATTTGTATCCTATAATCAGTTGGTTATACCCAAAATTGATCAATTTTAGCTTTGAATATATGACCCTATTTGTATACCATAGTAAAATAAGTACCCTGCTTTGTTTTATATAAAGTGCTGGTATTCTATTTTTAACACAATAATTGAGCCTACCCTTGGATACTATCCTATTAAAATGCCGGCATCTATCTGGTGACCATCAAAATACTGCTTTAAAAATGTTGCCTGAATAAAATGGGCAACATCAGAATGTCCCCCGAATCAAAAGAACAACATTCTGATGTCATGCACGTAAAGTTTGCCAAATAATGGACAACATTTCTATAACAAACCACAGCATATTTAAGACACAGTTGGAGACATATACACAGCTGTGGTTGTGGTTTATTATTGAAATGTTGCCCTCTATTTAATGACCTTTAAGTGTGCAACATCAGAATGTCGCTCTTTTGATTTGGGTGACATTCTGATGTCGCCATTTTGATTCAGACAACATTTTTAATGCAACGTTTTGATGGCCGCCTAATACATGGAGACATTTCACCTCCTTGGATTATGAACAACAGTTGGGCTTATTTATGAAAGTGCACATTTGTAAATGCATAAGGGACTATAGGGGGATATATAAAACTGGAGTAATAGAGAAAGTGTTGGTAAAATTGCTGCAAGTCAACATAAAGATATATATATAAACATTTAGTGGCATTTTCATGAACTACTAACGCCAGTCAGAAGACTTATTTGAAAAAGTGGTGTAGAAATGTTCTTGTTTAAATAAAATCTCTGTTGAAATGTATGTATAGAGACATTTTTTAATTGCATTAATAATAAATGCACTTTTAGTGATTAGATCTTATTCTTAACGTCAGGTATAACCTGTTCCTAACGGAAGTACATTTTGATAGTAAATATATGCTATGTATTCAAAAATAAATTCTTATTAGCAAATTTCTCAGAATATTCTCAGACAGATACATATTTATAAACTTGCCTTCTTTATAAATCAGACAATTTTGCAAATTCTAGAGATTCTTAAACATCCACTAAGGACGAGATGTTCAGAAAGTGGTGGTAACTGAAATTGTCTGTAATCGGAATAAAAAAGTTCTTACACCATGATCCGTCAGTTCTCAGAAATGTTTCCGTCATTTTTTGCATCCAATTCCACCATCTCCGTCAAAGGGAAAAAGCCACTTTAAAAGTGGGTGTGGTTTAATCTTTTGTAATAATATAAAGTATTTTCAGAAAAAATATTCGTTTGAATGTCTTTTTTTGTCTGATTAACGTTATTTGTTCCCTACATAATAAAAATGGTCTAAACTTGGTAAAGAAAAAAGTACTGAGAAGCAATTTTTCGTTTCAAAGACAAAAAAAAAGTCTTTCTTTCTTTGAAAATTTTCGTTTCAAAAACAAAATCAAAGACAATTTTTAAGATCAGAATTTTTAACGGCAATGTTCAATGAGATCTTCTTACTGTCATTTCTAATTCTTTACATGAATTTTCAAACATGATGGATTTACTTCTGAAAATATTGTCCTTCTTTTACCACCAGCTCATGATCCAACAAGTTTTTCATTATGACGACTTTTTGAACATCTCACCCTAAGAATATATTATTATACCTCTACCTCTATGATAGTAATGTTCAGGGGGAAAAGAAACATATTCCATTTACAAAAGTTCAAATAATTTTATTTTATACTTATTTTAAATTGCTTCATTTAATTTTGCACCCAAAATCCATTGTAGAATAAAAATAAAATATATGCAGAATAAAATGTCCAGCTTTTTGTTGGACTACAATTCCCATGATTCTCTGTTAGCCATTGGGTAATCTTGAGCTTGTTTCATTGGACGTGTCTTAATTGCTGCCTGCCTACAGCACTGAACCAACTGGCTTTCTGTTCAGTACCTTAGACTTTGTTCCCAGACAACTGGCAACTGCAGAACCCCCTGGAGCTCAAACTCAGGGTGGAAGCAGTTGCCCCTGTGGGGCTCAGAAGTATCTGCTGTTGGATTCTTACTTCCAAAAGCTTCACAGGATGTGAATAGCAGTGGAGAGCAAAGCATTGCATATTCTGTTTTATATGCACTTTAAAAACTATTTTTGGATTTTGATACAGCACCATTTATAAAAGGAAATAAAAGTGCTATTACATTTAGTGAATACATTAATTAGCTATTTTTCTGAAAAAATAACATTTTGTTTTTTTGAAGAAAAGTAACATATGGATAATATATATATTTTTTTATTTCTGGAAAAAAAAAGGTGCAGTGTAACGTTCTAGGGAAACTCTCATACTCTACCCTTTCTTCCCTCACCACATTGACTATCACTCTCCCTTTAGCCTTCTCTTCCCACTCTCCATTTCATGTAGTCAGGGGGGCTGACAATATGTGGCCCAGGGGCAAATACAATCAAGTGGCCCATTTCTACTATTGTTCAAGTCCACTGCCCCAGCTCTTTCTGTTAATTTTAAAATTGACATTAATATTGTGAAATAAGTCAAGTGATACCACATAGCTTACAGTTGAAATTGTGCTACACTATTGATACTACAGCGCTTACAACTGAAGTAAAGCTACACTAGTGCTAATAAAGAGCTTACAAGGAAAAATGGATTATACTATTAGTGCATTTCCATTTGGATTGTAGCTCTGTGGTATAATTTCCTTGGTTCCATTTCAATTGTAATTTCTGTGATATCACTAATATAGCTCCATTTACAGCAGTAAGTATGAGATTGAGTGAGGCAGTGGCCCACCAGCCTAGAAATATGACTAGCCCATGGGGAAATTGCTCCTCCCCACCCTTCCCTGACATCAGTGGTATGTCTGTGTGTCTAATTCTGTGAGTATTGGGGGTATTCAGCAGTACTACATGTCCGAAACACATGCATGTTTAGCCAACGTCTTAGTTGTAGTAGTCTTGATTCATTGCTCCTCTTAACCCTTTAAGCACCAGAGGGCAATGTGTACTCTGTGCTCATCTCTGCTCCTTAAACTGAAAGTCACACCTCAGTACAATAGTTGAATGGGGTGCAGCAATGTTCTTCCCATGGAGGAAGGTTAGGAATTCCTGTTTCACTTTATGTCTACAGTTATTTCCTTTTTTACATTCTTAGAGTTTTGCTCACAGCCAAGTACCTGTGTCACTGTCTGTGAAATGTGCGTATGTGTGCCACTGTATATGTGTGTGTGTGTGTTTCACCATGGGGAATCTGGGTCTGTGTGTGTGTATGTGTACGTGTCTCATTATAGCCAGCGTGTGCGTGTGTCACTATGGGGAATCTGGGCCTGTATGTGTATATGTCTCACTATGGGGAGTCTGTGTGTGTGTGTGTGTATGACTCAGTAATGGGAATCTTGGTGTGTGTTGATGTGTCGCTTTCATATAACTTGTGTGTCTCAAATGCAACATATCTTTCATCCACAGGCAACACCACTCTTTACTTTTTTTTATTTTTTTTATTCGTATAAGCCTTTTCAATTGTTTTTAATTGTCACATGATGTTATTCACTACCTGAAATCCCATTGCACAAACCTTCATGGAGCAGTAAAAGATTTTTAATGATAATCTACATGTTATAGGGCTTTCCCTGCTTAGTAAAAGCATAAGTCAGAGATGCTTAACTAGGCTTATGAACCTGCAGAGGTATGCAAACAGCTCACTAGGGCCTTGATTCAATAAGCACTGGGAAAACCCATGGTAGGACAAAAATTAATAGCGACTGGTGCCCACTTAGTGATATTGTCGGAATTCAATTTCCTCACCAATATGAACCACAACAAGCGTCCGGCCACAGAACCTGACTAAATAGTGTGAAAAACGGGAACATCAAAGGAAACCAGCTAATGGTCTGTTTTTCACACAGTAACAAACACCGAGCCTGAGCTAAAAAAACACATTCAACATCCCAAACACTAACCCTACCCTACACTACCCTAACATTAACAATAAAATATACCAATACAAGCCCTAAGACTATCATATCACCCATAGTTGGAACATCCATCGGGTCTTCTGCACCCTGGTCTTCTTCTTTATTTCTTCTTCTATAAGTTTCTACTTCTTCATCTGTCATCCTTTTCTTCATCTGTCATCTTCTTCTTCATCTGTCATTGTCTTCTTCTTCTTCATCTGTCATCTTCTTCATATCTTCATCTGTGCTCTTCTTCTTAATTTTAAAAACTAGTTTCTTTTTCAATTGCAGCCTTAAAAGAAGAGCACAGATGAAGAAAAGAAGAAAGAATATGATGACAGATGTAGAAGAAGATAGAATATTACAGAAGAAGACATAAAGAGGAAGACCAGGGTGCAGAAGACCCCGCTGGACATCATATTTACAGGTAAGTGTGTACTTTTAATTGGATGTTGTTAGTTTTGGGGGCTTAACCATTTGAGTGCTAATGCAACTCTGTGCAATGCATTGTATATCCCACTAGCAGTCAGCAGGGTTAATTATTCTTGCTTTACACACTTTTTTTGATTCTTTGGATGTATTGATATGGGGTTTACATCCACAGGTCACTAGTGCAGGGATCCCTACTTTTACACTTTTTTTTTTTTTTTTTTGACAGTTAACTTATAAGTTGATGGTTAGGTACATGCATTAAGTGACTCAAGTCCAGATTTTCTAGGCAGTAATGTATCGCTAGAAAAGTGTTATTAGCCGCCACATGTAATTGAACTGCAAATTCAACTACTTTGTCATGGCTTCCAATGGGCGCAAAATTAGGGCCCATAGTACATTTTTGCTTTCGGTAGTGTGTCACAGCAAAGGTTATTGCATACTGACTGTAACTGACTGTAACTTGAATCTACTGAAGGTGTTTTTTTTTTTTTTTTTAAATCGGTACCTATTGAATTAAGCACTAGAACCTTTATGCTACACCCACAGTGCAATCTCTTTTAACTCACAAGTGCCATACACAGAGAAGAAATATTCTGAAGCATCATACTGGTGCTGTCCAAGTTACAGTGCAGCTACGAAATGCCTCTCTGAAGGAGAGAAGCAACCAACCCCTCATGTATGTTTTAGCCTTACTGGGCATCATTGGTGAGGTGCAGCTGATCCCTCTAGGCAACTGTGAGCAAGTGGTCCATGTTTGGATTCCCCCATTTCTCTTAGAAAACCCCAAGAGCAATTTACATGTGTAACCATATAGGCCAGAGATGCTCAACTAGAATTATGACTTGCAAGGGTATGCAAACAGCTCATTGAGACTGGTATCCTATGCTCAGCCTCATTGAGCATCTTTTGACCTTACTTTTGCACATGTAATGTGCTCTTGGGGTTGGTCAGCCTAAGAGTAATGAGGAATCCAGATGTGTGCCCCTTGCTCACAGGTGCCTAGCAGTATCAGCTGTACCTCAATTATGAGACCCAATAAGCTAAAACATGTCTGGGATTGGCTTCTTCTCTTCTTTAGAGAGGTGTTGTCTGGAATTTTGTAGCTGTACTGTCATTTGGGCAGGACCATTGTGATATGCTTCAGAATATTTCTTCTTTGTATATGGTACTTGTGAGCTAAAAGAGATTGCATCTTGAGTGTTGGACACCAATCCTGGTGAGCTGTTTGCATACCCTTGCAGGTCCATAAGTCTAGTTGAGCATCTTTGACCTATATGTTTGCACATGCAAATTACTCCTGGGGTTTGTCACCCTAAGAGTAATGGGGGGAATCCAGATGTGGTCTCCTGGCTCACAGGGGCCTAGAGGGATCAGATGCAACTCACCAACGAGGCCCAATAAGGACGAAACATAAGTCTGGGGTTGACTGCTTCTCTCGTTCAGAAAGGAATTGTCTGGCATTTCATAGCTGGACTGCTATCTTGTGAGGATCAATGTGAGATGCTTCAAAATATTTATTTTCTCTGTGTGCACTTGTGAGTTAAAGAGATTTCACCCTGGGTGTAGGTCGCCAATCCCCATGAGCTGTTGCATACCCTTGCAGGTCCATAAGTCTAGTTGAGCATTTTTGACCTATACTTTTGCACCTGCTTAGTATAACAAGGTACTCACATTGCTCTCTGTTATTTCATTCAAATGTTAAAACAGTTCAAATTGTAAGGAATAGAGCAAAAGTGTCATTAATTCATGAAAGTTCAAACTGACAGGATGTGACTCAACAGTTTCCATAAAATTCTATAGAAAACTGTTGGTCAGTGACTTATCTTCACATAGAATGCGACAAACTAGAACCTGACCACTGGAGGACACTGTTTATATATATATATACCCTGTTACAAATTATTATGCAAATTATATTTTTCTCATTTACCTAAATAATTGATGTAAATAACAGTCAGCATAATTCTCATGTTTTCAACTGTTAAGAGTACAATTCAAATTTTATTAAACAAACCTCCTAATGATAACAGTTTTTTTTAAACATAAAATGCACTGTTCCAAATTATTACGCACAGTAAGTTTCAAAACACTTTATAGGTTGTAAAGAACTGAAAATTGTAATTTGTTGTGTTTGCAGCATATTTACTGAAATCAAAAGCTATTTCAATCAAACTTTTAACAACATTTTAACTTTTTAAACATTTTAACAGGTCATGTTACATTTCAACATAGGACCCCTTATTTGATAGCAGCTTCACAAGTCTTGCATCCATTGAACTTGTGAGTTTTTGGACAGTTTCTGCTTGAATTTGTTTGCAAGATGTCAGAATACCCTCCCAGAGCTGCTGTTTGGATGTAAACTGCCTCCCACCCTCACAGATCTTTTGTTGAGGATGCTCCAAAGGTTTTCAATAGGATTGAGGTCAGGGGAGGATGGAGGCCGCACCATGACTTTCTCTTCTTTTATCCCCATAGCAGCCATTGATGCAGAGGTATTCTTTGCAGCATGAGATGGTGCATTGTCATACATGAAGATGATTTTATTACGGAAAGCATAGTTCTTCCTTCTGTACCAGGGAAGAAAGTGGTCAGTCAGAAACTCCACATACTTTGCATTGGCCATCTTTATACCTTGAGGGACCCTAAAGGGGCCAACCAGCTCTCTTCCCATGATTCCGGCCCAAAACATGACTCCACCACCGCCTTGCTGACATCGCAGCCTTGTTGGAACAGGGTGGCCGTCCACCAACCATCCACTACTCCATCCATCTGGCCCATCCAGGGTTGCACGGCACTCAACAGTGAACAGGACTGTTTGAAAATTAGTCTGCATGTATTTTTCTGCCCAGTGCAGCCATTTCTGCTTGTGAGCATTGGTTAGTGGTGGCCAAATAGAAGGTTTATGCACAGTTGCAAGACTCTAGAGGACTCTACACCTTGATGTCCGTGGGACTCCAGAGGCACCAGCAGCTTCAAATATCTGTTTGCTGCTATGTAATGGTATTTTAGCAGCTGCTCTCTTGATCCGATTCATGGATCTGGCAGAAATCTTCCTCAATGTGACTTTATCTGCACGAACCTGTAACAGTTTTTCAGACACTCAGACAGTGGATTAGAATAAAACACAGTTTTATTAAAGAAAAAAAAAGAAGAACAAGATCGCCCTCTATAGGCAACACAGTAAATAGCAGTATATTGGCTACATATGCCGTCACAGGACCAGTATACAGAAGCATGGATAATACATATACTGTCACAGGACAAGCTAAGAATAGCGAATGGCAAGCAATAGTTAAATAGAAGGAATCATCAGTCTCATATGTGATGTTTGGCACGCCCAAGGAGAAATAAGAGGCAGCTAGAGGTGTTAGATTACACAACACCTTAAGTCCTTAACTGTTGAGCTGCTTAGGTAGTGCAGAGACTGAGGCAGCACACTGCAGGCTAGTTGGAAGATAGACCCCACGGGCGTATAACGGAGACCAACTGTATCGTGATAGCTTGAGCCAATAGCCCCCATGGGCGTAGAACGGAAAATACTGTACTGCAAGAGCGTGAGCCAATAGCCCCCACGGGCGTAAAACAGATACCAACTGTACAGTGTTAGCTTGAGCCAATAACCCCCACGGGTGTATAAGGAGACAACCTGCACTGCTAGAGCGTGAGCCAGGAGCCCTCCAAGCATAATATCGGACACTGCATACTGCAAGAGCTTAGTCGATAGGCCCCACGGGTGTATTAACGGAAACCACCTGTTGCTGCAAGTGCTTGAACCAATTGCCCCACCGGGTCGTATGGGAGAGAACTCTGAAGGAGCTAGAGCCAATAGCGCCTCCCACGGGCGCATTAACGGAGACCGACTACTCTGCTTAGTTGACAATATGAGCCGCCGTCTAACCAAGGCCCACAACGCGGCCGGCTCAGCAGGAGCAGCGGATAACTGCAACGGCTCTGCAAGAGTTAACCACGGCAGCAGTGGTAAAAGATATAGCTTTGCAAGTACAATCGGAGGCTCAGTGAGTAAAGGAATTGCTCTGCAAGTGCCAAGAAGACTCAGCTTAAAGTGGTACAGCTCTGCAAGTGTAAAGGAAGACTCAGCTCAGGAGACACGGCTCAGCAGGAGTAAATGGTAGCAATCTCGATCAGCACAGGCACCCAAGCGGCAGCGATCAGAATGTCGCCAGGCGACAACAGCAGCAGTAAACTGGAACAGTAGCAAGTCGGTGCAGGTCACTGAGAGGGAAGTCAGCCAGGCCGGGTCAGATCACGGAGGAGATTCGCAGACAAGCCAGATCAGCAACGAGCAGGAACGTCAGCCAGGCCAGGTCAGATCACGGAGCAGGAATACAGGAGCATAGTCAGAACAGGCCAATTCGGTACACAGGAAATCAGGAACACAGGAACACAGCAACAGCAACACTGGCTCTGGAACACCATGAAAGGGCACCTGACAGGTGCCAATGGACAGGTATAAAAAGGTCACCAGGGGCGGGCCAAACAAGGCTCAACCAATAGGAGAGCAGCACAAGCGAGAATGACAGAGAGAGATCACGGGGACCATGATAGTACCCCCCTCTCAAAGACCCCATCTCCCTGCCGGAGGTCTTGGTTTCTGAGGGTATTTAGAGTGGAAGTTGTTCAGCAATCTAGGCTCATGGGGGTCCTTCTGATCCACCCAGGAACGTTCCTCAGGTCCATAGCCCTTCCAATGGACCAAATATTGCAACTCCTAGAATCAATGATACTCTGGACTTCGTACTCCTCTCGGCCCCTTTACATCCACCAGCCCAGGAATCACTGGAGTGGTAGTGTAGCAGTTGCAAACCAAGGGCTTCAACAGAGATACATGGAATACATTATGTTTACGCATAAAGGCTGGGAGTTCCAATGCGTAAGAGACGGGATTCACTTTGCGGATAACTTTAAATGGACCAATGAACCGAGGGGCCAGTTTGTTGGAAGGCACCTGCAAATTGAGATTTCTGGAGGAGAGCCATACCCTATCCCCAACCTGGAAGGAGACCGCTGGCAGCCATCTATGACTGGCATGCCTCTGGTGTCGCTGGAATGACTGACTGAGGGTCCTCTGAACCTGTGCCCAAGTGGAGCGAAGCTGCTCAATATGCTCATCCAGAGCTGGAATTTGTTGTGCCTGAAATGAGTCGGGAAGCAGACACGGCTGGAACCCATAATTAATGAGAAACGGGGAGCCCCCAGATGATGAATTAACTGCACAATTCCTGGCAAACTCTGCCCACGGCAACAGGTCGGCCCAATTGTCATGATGATCGGTTATGAAGCAGCGCAAGAACTGCTCCAGTCCCTGATTGGCACGCTCAGCGGCCCCATTGGTCTGGGGATGGTAGGCAGAGGAAAAGGACAATTGAATGCCCATCTGCCCACAAAATGCCCTCCAAAATCTGGACACAAACTGGCTCCCACGATCAGACACCACCACTCTGGGTACCCCGTGCAAACGAAACACCTCTTTGGCAAACACCATTGCCAATTCCTGAGCCGACGGAAGACCAGAGAGGGGCACGAAATGAGCCATTTTAGAGAACCTATCGACCACCATGAGGATAAATGTGTACCCCCTAGATGCTGGCAATTCTCCCAGAAAGTCAATTGATATATGAGACCATGGACGGTCACTATTAGGCACAGGTTGGAGTAGTCCCACTGGGAGATGCCTGGGGGTCTTGGCACGAGCACAGGTGGCACATGCTTCAGCAAAAGCGGAGCAATCGGCTCTAAGGGAGGGCCACCAAAATAACTGAGACAGAGACCAAATTAGCTGATCCCTCCCGATGCGCCCAGCAGCCTTAGAAGAATGGTATGTCTCCAATAGACGGGTACGGAATGGCTCATCCACAAAACACTTGCCAAATGGGGTTTCTGGAGGAGCCCTAGCTTGAGAGGCCAAAATTTCTTCCCCCAGTGGCGAAGTGATGCTAGTGCGTATAGTGGCCAGAATACGATCTGGCTAAATAATAGGTACTGGTTCTTCCTCACTCTCAATGTCGGATGCAAACTGTCTGGACAGAGGGTCTGCCCTAACATTCTTAGAACCCGGCAGATAGGACACTACAAAATTGAACCGGGACAAAAAGAGTGTCCACCTAGCTTGTCGTGAGGACAGTCTCTTTGCTTCAGAGAGATACGTTAAATTCTTCTGGTCAGTTAGGATTAATACTGGTGTCCTGGTACCTTCCAATAGGTGACGCCACTCTTTAAGTGCCAGAATAATAGCCAAGAGCTCCCTGCCACCAATCTCATAGTGACTTTGGGCGCTGGAAAGTTTTTTTAGAAAAGAACCCACAAGGTCTCAAGGTACCACCTCCCACAGGGCGTTGGGAGAGTACTGCCCCAACCCCAAACTCAGAGGCATCAACTTCCAAGGTGAATGGCAGGGCGGGATTAAGGTGGGACAGTACTAGAACAGAAGCAAAGGTGGACTTCAGAGTCTCAAACGCATTCTCAGCTGCCTCAGACCATTGAGAAGGAGTAGCGCCCTTATGTGTCAAGTCAGACAGAGGTTTCACAATAGTGGAAAAGTTCTGGATAAATTTCCTATAATAATTGGCAAAGCCCAAAAAGCGCTGAATAGCTTTTAACTCTTTAGGGCGAGGCCACTGTAGGACTGCTGCCAACTTTTCCTGGTCCATAGCAATGCCATCTCTAGAAATTACGAATCCCAGGAATGGTACTTGGGACCTATGAAATTCGCATTTCTCAAGTTTACAGTACAGTTTATTTTTGCGTAATCGGAGCAAAACCTCAGAGACATCCTTAAAATGCTGGGTAAGGGTGGTAGAGTGAATTAATATATCATCTAGATATACCACCACACAGGACTGAAGCATGTCACGAAGGATGTCATTAATCAATTCTTGGAACACCGCAGGTGCATTGCATAGGCCAAATGGCATCACCAGATATTCATAATGCCCTGATCTGGTATTAAATGCCGTCTTCCACTCATCTCCAGCTTTAACTCTGATCAGGTTATACGCAGCCCGTAGATCAAGTTTAGTAAGGATGGAAGAGCCCTTTAACCTGTCAAATAACTCGGTAATGAGTGGAATGGAGTAGGCATTCCTCGACATCAGCTTATTCAAACCCCCGGTAATCAATACATGGCCTAAGCTCGCCCTTCTTCTTCTTTACAAAGAAAAAACCGGCAACAGTCGGAGAAGTAGATTTGCGAATAATCCCTCTTTTGAGGGCATCCTCAATGTACTCCTCCATTGCCCTGTTTTCATCACACGAAAGTGGATACGTGCAACCCCTCGGGGGCACCACGCCCGAGGGCAGATCAATAGCGCAATCATAAGGTCTGTGCTGGGGCAGAGCGCTAGCCTCCCCCTTGCTGAATACGTAACTGAATTCCTGATACTCAGCTGGCACGGAGGGGGAGGTACATAATAACTTGACAGGGTATGAAAGACAATTCCCAGCACAGTACTCCGACCATGATTTGACTTCACATCTCTGCCTACCATCCCCAGTCAAACTGGGGATTGTGTAATAATAACCATTGAAACCCCAGAATGACTGTGTGGTGAGGTGAACTAATTATTTGGAAATGTACCTCCTCCTTGTGGAGAGCCCCAACAGCCATAGTAATAGGGGTCGTTTACATGGTGATAAATGCCGGTTCCAACGGCCTGCCATCTATGGCCTCAATTGCCGGGGAGATTCCCTTTTCACTACCGGAATTTTGTGCAATACGGCAAAGGATTGGTCCATGAAGTAACCGGCCGCACCAGAGTCTATCAGTGCCATAACTACCAAAGACAGGTCTGCCCAGGAGAATACCACCTGGATGGTGGGTTTCTGTGTACTGAAATCTAGGGACTGCTGTACGCCACCTAGGGCCTGTCCCCCAAGGTACCCTAGGTGCGTCCTTTTCCCGGCCATACCGGACATGTGCGTAATAAGTGCCCAGCTTTACCACAATATAAACATAGGCCCTGTCTTTTGCGGTGCACCCTCTCCTCCTTAGTAAGCTTGGTAAACCCGAGCTGCATAGGCTCTCCAGCCTCGGGTGAATGTTCAGGAGAAATGGGTGGCGAGGGTGGGTTCAAAAGACTGCCATGCCCGTAATTTCTGGATTTCGCCCTCTTTGCCAACCCCCTCTCACGAATGTGGGAGTCAATAAGCATGACATAGTCAATATACTCATCCAGATCACTGGGCACATCTCTGGCAGCAATTTCATCTTTAATGGATTCGGATAAGCCCTGAGCAAAGGCCGCCACTAACGCCTCGTTGTTCCAGCCCACCTCTGCTGCCAAGGTCCGAAATTCAATGGCATAGTCGCCCAAGGTACGATCGCCCTGTTGGATCTCCATTAACCTTTTGGCAGCAGAGGCAGCTCTACCAGGAACCTCAAACACTCTGCGGAACTTTCTTATGAACTCATTAAAGTTCAGAGTGCAAGGTTTGGCATTCTCCCACAGAGGATTAGTCCATGCCAGTGCTTTGCCAGTCAATAGTGCTATCAAAAATCCAACCTTACTCCGGTCATTAGGAAATGCCTGAGGTGTTAGTTCCAGGAATATCTCCAATTGATTGATAAAGCCTCTGCATTGAGTAGGTTCGCCATCATATCTTAATGGTAACAGCGCCGCCGCCGTTAGGCCTCTGGTATGTGTAGTAGGAACTACAGACTGATTGTCCGGTGTCGAGACTGGGGGGACCACCGGATTCTGGTTAGATTTGTCTAGGTGTACCGTACGCTCAAGTAAAGTTTGTAAGGCCAGTGCCAACTGATCTAGGTGCTGCTCGTGAACATCCATTCTCCAGTGGATGTTCTGTGCACTACTCTCACCCTTGCTGTCTGAGGTCAGGGCCCTTTCGTACTGTAACGGTTTTTCAGACACTCAGAAAGTGGATTAGAATAAAACACAGTTTTATTAAAGAAAAAAAAAGAAGACCAAGATCGCCCTCTATAGGCAACACAGTAAATAGCAGTATATTGGCTACATATGCCGTCACAGGACCAGAATACAGAAGCAAGGATAATACATATACTGTCACAGGACAAGCTAAGAATAGCGAATGGCAAGCAATAGTTAAATACAAGGAATCGTCAGTCTCATATGTGATGTTTGGCATGCCCAAGGAGAAATAAGAGGCAGCTAGAGGTGCTAGATTACGCAACACCTTAAGTCCTTAACTGTAGAGCTGCTTAGGTAGTGCAGAGACTGAGGCAGCACGCTGCAGGCTAGTTGGAAGATAGCCCCCACGGGCGTATAACGGAGACCAACTGTATCGTGATAGCTTGAGCCAATAGTATCACAGTGCCTGTGATTCCTGTCACTCTCAGTTGTGGCTGACACTGATTTGCTGAGTGGGTTTGACCCGCCTCCTGATGACCTTTTTATACCTGGCTATCACATCTGTCAGAGGCCCTTTCGTGGTGTTCCTGAGCCATTAGTGCTGTTGCTGTGTTCCTGTATTCTGAGTTCCTGTGTACCGATTCGGCTTGTCCTGACTATTCTCCAGTGTTCCTGCTTGTGTATGACCCGGCTCGTCTGCGTACCATCCTTGGATCCTGACCCGGCTAGGCTAACGTTCCTGCTTGTGTATGACCCGGCTTGTATGACTACCTCCTACGTGCTCCGACTCGGCCCGGCTGACTTCCTGCTCCGAAGATCGACTTCCAGCTTGTTCCAGTGACCTGCGTTCCAGTTGTCGCCGCCGCGACATTATCAGTCTCTGTTGCCCGCTTCAGTGTGACTGCCTTGCCTGGTGTTACCCATGATTAGTGCTGTGCCTCACTACCCGTGCAGAGCTGTGTTTGAATCTGTGTGCCTTCCTTTCATTGCAGAGCCTTCCAGTAGCGCTGAAGCCTCGAGTAAACGTGCTTTTTAACTCTTGCAGTGCTGCCTCGATTTCACTCTATCTCCAGTACGAGTCTCGATACCCGTGATACTGCTGCTGAGTTGGCCGCTCACCGTCGGCAACTCTAGTCCTCCATTGCAGAGTAGTCACATTGTTTGGGCCGTTTGGGCGCCTAAGGCTCTCTGGTGTCGATTTCCGGCGATATCCGTATACAGTGTGGTGGCAGTAAGGCTTCAGTGTTAGCTTATCCGGTACTACGCCCAAGGGGGCTAGTGGCTCTTGCATTCATATTCCAGCATTCAGCAAAGTCTGAGGAGGCTGTTAGCTCTTGCATTGCCGGCCGGTTCCCGTTACGCCTGTGGGGGCTATTTGCACTTGCACAAACCAAAGCAGTTCCAGTAACTACGCCTGTGGGGGCTAAGTTGATTCCTATTCTGCTTAATATCCAAACACCTTGGCGAGGCAGTTCGGTCTTCAGTACTTGATGAACTTTGTCTATCCAGCACAGCCTTTTAACATCCAGGGCGTGTCAAACCTCCACATCTGAGACGGACTGTTATCTAGTCATTAACCCCTTGAGGGTTCATATCACCCTATTGCTTACTGTCTTGCATGTATATCTATTTTGCTATTACTATTGTAATATCTCAGTTTACCCGATCTGTGTATTACCTACCGCCACTAGAGGGCGAACCTGTGCATTATTTTACTTTAAAAATAAAGTGTGTTTTATTTTCACTTACTGGTCTGAGAGTCCTAAAAACCGTTACAGTACGAAAGGGCCATGACCTCAGACGGTAAGGGTGAAAGTAATACTCAGAACATCCACTGGAGAATGGATGTCCATGAGCAGCGCCTGGACCAATTGGCACTGGCTCTACAGACGTTACTCGAACGTACAGTACATTTGGACAAGTCTGGTCCTAATCTGGTGGTCCCCCCAGTCTTGACACCGGAGAATCCGTCTGTAATTCCCTGTGCTAACTCAAGAGGGTTAACGGCAGCGGCGCCGTTACCCTTAAGATATGATGGCGAACCCTCCCTATGCAGAGGTTTCATTAACCAGTTGGAGATATTTTTGGAATTGGCACCCCAGGCATTTCCTAACGACCGTAGCAAGGTCGGCTTTATGATATCTCTGTTGACGGGCAAAGCTTTGGCATGGGCAAATCCGTTGTGGGAAAATGCCAGACCCTGCACACTGAACTGTAGAGATTTAGTGATGAAGTTCAGACGTGTGTTTGAGGTTCCTGGCAGGGCTGCCTCTGCTGCCAAAAGGCTGATGTAGATTCAGCAGGGCGAACGCACTCTGGACGAGTATGCTATCGAGTTCCGGACCTTGGCAGCAGAGGTGGGCTGGAACGATGAGGCCTTACTTGCAGCCTTTACCCAGGGTCTCGCTGAACAGATTAAGGACGAGATAGCCGCTCGAGATGTACCCAGCGAGCTGGATGAGTACATTGACTATGTCATGTTAATAGACTCCCGCATCCGGGAGAGACGCTTGGCTAAAAGGACTAAAGCAAAAAGTTATGGCCAGAACAGTTTCCTTAACCCACCCACACCACCCGTTCTACCTGAACGACCAGCCGACAGCACTGATTCTATGCAAGTAGGATTTACTAGGCTCACTAAGGAGGAGAAGTTGTATCGTAGGAGGCAAGGCTTATGCCTATATTGTGGCAAACCGGGTCATTTATTACGCAATTGTCCAGTAAGGCCGGGAAACGAATGCACCTAGGGTACCTTGGGGGACAGGCCGTAGGTGGTGTAGAACAGTCCCTAGATACTAGCACCACTAAATCCACCATCCAGGTGGCATTTGCTTGGGCGGATAAGGTTATCGAGGTCCTAGCATTGGTGGACTCCGGGGCAGCCGGCTACTTCATGGATCAGTCCTTTGCTGATTTGCAGGGCATTCCGTTATGTAAAAAGGACTCTCCTGTGGCAATAGAGGCCATTGATGGCAGACCCGTGGATCCTGCTTTCATTACGTTCGAGACAATCCCAGTGACAATGACTGTGGGGGCTTGTCACAGGGAGCAGATACGATTTCAGATCATTCGTTCCCCGCACCATTCAGTTATTTTGGGGTTTCCATGGTTACAGGCACACAATCCCCAATTTGACTGGCAAAGGTGTGAAGTTAACTCCTGGTCTGAGTACTGTAACAAGAATTGTCTCTCTTTTCCTGTTAAGATTATGTGTACCTCTCCAGCTGTGCCAACAGAATATGGGCAATTCAGTGACGTATTTAGCAAAGGAGAGGCCAGCGCATTACCTGACCATAGGCCATACGATTGCGCCATTGATTTGCCTCCAGGTGCGGTGCCCCCCAGGGGACGCACTTACCCACTGTCTTGTGAGGAGAATAAGGCTATGGAGGATTATATCGCAGATGCCCTGGAGAGGGGAATCATTCGTAAATCTACGTCTCCGGCTGGTGCCGGATTTTTTTTTGTTAAAAAGAAAAATGGGGACAGTGTATGGCTGTCATCCAGAAACCTCAATTTACAAGTGCCGTCCAACAAACTGGCTCTCCGGTTCATTGGTCCATTTAAGATTATCCGCAAGATGAATCCGGTTTCTTATGCTCTGGAGCTTCCACCCTCAATGCACATTCATAATGTGTTCCATGTGTCACTCCTGAAACCCTTGGTGTGCAATCGTTATACTACTACGCCAGTGATTCCTGGGCCGGTGAACGTCCAGGGCCAAGAAGCATATGAGGTCCAGAGTATTATTGATTCCAGGAGATTTAGAGGAAAGCTGCAATATTTGGTTCATTGGAAGGGCTATGGTCCTGAAGAACGTTCTTAGGTTGATCAAGGGGACCTACATGCACCTAGATTAGTACGCAGCTTTCACTCTAAATATCCTTTGAAACCCAGACCACAGGCAGGGAGAGGGGGCCTTTGAGAGGGGGGTACTATCACAGTGCCTGTGATTCCTGTCACTCACAGTTGTGGCTGACACTGATTTGCTGAGTGGGTTTGACCCGCCTCCTGATGACCTTTTTATACCTGGCTATCACATCTGTCAGAGGCCCTTTCGTGGTGTTCCTGAGCCAGTAGTGCTGTTGCTGTGTTCCTGTATTCTGAGTTCCTGTGTACCGATTCGGCTTGTCCTGACTATTCTCCAGTGTTCCTGCCTGTGTATGACCCGGCTCGTCTGTGTACCATCCTTGGATCCTGACCCGGCTAGGCTAACGTTCCTGCTTGTGTATGACCCGGCTTGTATGACTACCTCCTACGTGCTCCGACTCGGCCCGGCTGACTTCCTGCTCCGAAGATCGACTTCCAGCTTGTTCCAGTGACCTGCGTTCCAGTTGTCGCCGCCGCGACATTATCATTCTCTGTTGCCTGCTTCAGTGTGACTGCCTTGCCTGGTGTTACCCATGATTAGTGCTGTGCCTCGCTACCCGTGCAGAGCTGTGTTTGAATCTGTGTGCCTTCCTTTTATTGCAGAGCCTTCCAGTAGCGCTGAAGCCTCGAGTAAACATGCTTTTTAACTCTTGCAGTGCTGCCTCGATTTCACTCTCTCTATCTCCAGTACGAGCCTCGATACCCGTGATACTGCTGCTGAGTTGGCCGCTCACCGTCGGCAACTCTAGTCCTCCATTGCAGAGTAGTCACATTGTTTGGGCCGTTTGGGCGCCTAAGGCTCTCCGGTGTCGATTACCGGCGATATCCGTATACAGTGTGGTGGCAGTAAGGCTTCAGTGTTAGCTTATCCGGTACTACGCCCAAGGGGGCTAGTGGCTCTTGCATTCATATTCCAGCATTCAGCAAAGTCTGAGGAGGCTGTTAGCTCTTGCATTGCCGGCCGGTTCCCGTTACGCCCGTGGGGGCTATTTACACTTGCACAAACCAAAGCAGTTCCAGTAACTACGCCCGTGGGGGCTAAGTTGATTCCTATTCTGCTTAATATCCAAACACCTTGGCGAGGCAGTTCGGTCTTCAGTACTTGATGAACTTTGTCTATCCAGCACAGCCTTTTAACATCCAGGGAGTGTCAAACCTCCACATCTGAGACGGACTGTTATCTAGTCATTAACCCCTTGGGGGTTCATATCACCCTATTGCTTACTGTCTTGCATGTATATCTATTTTGCTATTACTATTGTAATATCTCAGTTTACCCGATCTGTGTATTACCTACCGCCACTAGAGGGCGAACCTGTGCAATATTTTACTTTAAAAATAAAGTGTGTTTTATTTTCACTTACTGGTCTGAGAGTCCTAAAAACCGTTACAAATAGCCCCCCACGGGCGTAGAACGGAGAATACTGTACTGCAAGAGCGTAAGCCAATAGCTCCCACGGGCATATAACAGAGACCAACTGTACAGTGTTAGCTTCAGCCAGTAACCCCCACGGGTGTATAAGGAGACAACCTGAACTGCTAGAGCGTGAGCCAGGAGCCCTCCAAGCATAATATCGGACACTGCGTACTGCAAGAGCTTAGTCGATAGCCCCCACGGGCATATTAACGGAAACCACCTGTTGCTGCAAGTTCTTGAACCAATTGCCCCACCGGGTCATATGGGAGAGAACTCTGAATGAGCTAGAGCCAATAGCGCCTCCCACGGGTGCGTTAATGGAGACCGACTACTCTGCTTAGTTGACAATATGAGCCGCAGTCTAACCAAGGCCCACAACACGGCCGGCTCAGCAGGAGCAGCGGATAACTGCAATGGCTCTGCAAGAGTTAACCATGGAAGCAGTGGTAGAAGATATAACTCTGCAAGTACAATCAGAGGCTCATTGAGTAAAGGAATTGATCTGCAAGTGCCAAGGAGACTCAGCTTAAAGTGGTACAGCTCTGCAAGTGTAACGGAAGACTCAGCTCAGGAGACACGGCTCAGCAGGAGTAAATGGTAGCAGTCTCGATCAGCACAGGCACCCAAGCGGCAGCGATCAGAATGTCGCTGGGTGACAACAGCAGCAGTAAACTGGAACAGTAGCAAGTCGGTACAGGTCACGGAGCAGGAAGTCAGCCAGGCTGGGTCAGATCACGGAGGAGATTCGGAGACAAGCCAGATCAGAAATGAGCAGGAACGTCAGCCAGGCCGGGTCAGATCACGGAGCAGGAACACAGGAGCGTAGTCAGAACAGGCCAATTCAGTACACAGGAAATCAGGAACGCAGGAACACAGCAACAGCAACACTGGCTCTGGAACACCACGAAAGGGCACCTGATAGGTGCCAATGGACAGATATAAAAAGGTCACCAGGGGCGGGCCAAACAAGGCTCAACCAATAGGAGAGCAGCACAAGAGAGAATGACAGAGAGAGATCACAGGGACCGTGATAGAACCCGTCTGTGCTCTGAATCAGCCACAAATCTGTTAATATTGCGATGATCACACTTAAGTTTTCGTGAAATATCTAATGTTTTCATACCTCGTCCAAGGCATTGAACTATTTCACTCTTTTCGGCAGCAGAGAGATCCTTTTTCTTCCCCATATTGCTTGAAAATGGTGCTCTGCTTAATAATGTGGAACACCCACCTTTAGTAGTTTTTCCTTAGATTGGGCTCACCTGGCAATCTAATTATCACAGGTGTCCGAGATTGTTTTCAGTGATCAAAAGAGCCCTGAGACACAATGACATCCATGAGTTAAACTGAAACACAAAATATTTAATCTTTGTGGCACTTAAATATCATTTGCATAATAATTTTGAACAGGGTGTATATATATATATATATATATATATATATATATATAAAGTTTAAACTCTAGTAACGCTAAAAAAGTTTACAGATTCTTTTAATATTAGTAACACGTGTTAAATTTGCCACACAAAGGGTTAAAGTACATTTTAGAACTCTCATGTGGTCCGCAAACATACAGGCTCTGTGAAAGAGATATGTCTGCTGATTATAGGAGGTGATTATATCCTTTTAACCCTAGATTGCTAAAGAGGTCTTCAACACATTGTGAAGCAATGTACTGGAGATAAATCAAGGGGTAAAATAGCTTTGTTAAAACATGACAAGTTTACTCACCATCTCAACATACAATAATTCAAGAAGATATTAATGTGTTCTAGATTTTTTTCATGGATAATAATTATTTAATTAAAGGGATAGTAATACTTCGTTTTATCTTTATTTTATTTTGTAGGGATTCGAAAAACATGAAGAACGATACAAGTCTTATCTCTCAAACCTTTATGGTTTAAGAGATATTCACAAGCAAAGTTTCCCCCTCCCGCCCCTTTTACCTAGTGTAAGCCATCTCTTCTCAGATGTGGAATGCAGTCCATAGACCAGACAGATAACAGCAGGAGACAATCTTCTTCCTATGAGAACAATGAAAGCTCCGCCCTCTTTGACAAGTTTTTCAGATTTTTCCCTTATCTTAATTGAAGATTGTCCCTCTCTGCAAGCTACCTGGGCACCTCCCTTCTTCTCTGGCTGAGCATTGTTACATCAGTAAAAGGTGTGGGAAGGGGATACTTTGTCATTGAATTACTCTTGAACTACAACTCTGACAGAATTGAAATAACACTCTCCAAAGTCCAAATACTATGATGATTAATTAGAGCTGCTTTTATTATGAAACATTACTATCCCCTTAATTTTAAAATTAGCTTCTATAACTTTTTTGGTGCTTACATGCTTCAGCATTCAAGGCACCTGCCAAAGAACCTAAAATATATTTGAAAATAATTACTTGTCAGACACAGATCCCACTTCAAAAGCCAGTGCTTCACTCTCTCTCTCTTCCTCCTGCAGGTTTGTTTCCTGGACAGGGGCAGACTGACAGGACCCAGGGCCCCTGGTCCAAAAAGAGGTCTGGGCCCCCTGCAGAAATCTCCACATTGCCCCTTCATCTCCACATTGCCCCCTTCATCTCCACATTGCCCCTATCTCCACAATGCCCCCTTCATCTCCACAATGCCCCTTTCATCTCCACAATGCCCCTATCTCCACATTGTCCCATTCATCTCCACAATGCCCCTATCTCCACATTGTCCCCTTCACCTTCACAATGATGATGTCATCTCCCAGTGCTCTGTATTAGTAGAACGGCGCGGCGGCGGCTGTGGTTTGAGAGCAGCTGAGCAGCGCTGGAAGCGGCGGCGGGCCCCCTTCGGTCACGGGCCCTCGGTCCGTGACCGAATGCCCGTATGGTAAGTCCGCCCCTATTCCTGGACTGCAATCAGCAATGTTGCAAGTGTGATTCTTAGTGGTTGAAATTCTGCTTGTTAGTATGCCACATATTTATTTGAAAAACACAAGTAAATGTACAGTTAATCAGGCTATATCCTTCTGTATATTTGTTTAATTTTAATATTCTACTATTTTTTCATTATGTGATAACACTTATCCCAATAGCAGTTGACTTTTTATGGTGCAGTTAATCCCTTTCTGTTCTGTCAATGGATTTTTATATCTCATTTAGATGCTTTGCAATTACAGATATGAAATTATCGTTGATACAACAATCTTGTCTTTTCCTCTAATTCAGTAATGACTTTACCTCAACCAGGACATACGTATATATATACAGACAACCACTCACGACTTCAATTAATATATTTGTCTGTACATAAAAGGCTGACTTTAATAGTGACATAGTTGATGGTGGTGAAAAAGACGTGTCCATCAAGCTCAGCCCAGGCATTATCAGCCTTGTTGATCCAGAGGGAAAAAAACTCTGTTGAAGACATGTCTAGTTAAGCCACACTTGAGTAAAAATGTACTTGCTGACTCTGAAATGTAGTCGCATACTTCCCTGTGTCCTTCAAGATAATTTGTTATAATTTATTTCTAATATACACGTCAAGTAGCACAAGTTGTAGTACAGATTCCAGAGGTAATGTAATCTGTCATCTATCATTTGACTCCATTTATCACAATTCTCTGCATCCTTTCAATGGAACATAAAGTCCAATATTCAGATCCTTAAAAGTCTTAACATGCAATATAACAACTTGCTATTCTGGCTATGTTGCTAAATATTATCAGTCTTATTAAAAACTATGTTATATTTTCTTCTACCAAAAATACCATTAGCTTAGTTATCTGTTAAAAAGTCAACAACATTTGTGTGATCTAATCTCCCATCAGTAAACTAATGCTGAATTAAAACTAAAACCTTTCAGATTTTGGATATTTATAAATTACTATTTCAATAGTGCCCAAGAATTTTGTAACTAGAAATATCTGGCCCACTGGTTTGTGGTAATTGGTAACCTAACTATATATCTTTTCTTCTGTATAAGATAATTATATATTTTCAATCATCCAGTGTTTTAAAAAATATAATTAATTAAAGGAGACATAACACCACCTAATGATAACTACCTCCCACTTATCATACTAAAGCCAGAAAATTCTAATAGCCCTTATGAATTTTGACCTTGTTCCTTTGTTCCTGGATGTCATGCTGATGAAAGTGATATAGGAAAAAAATCCAACATCGATTGTTATTATAAAGATATTTAAAACTTTATTTTCTCAGCTTCATGACGATAGACATACATTTTTTTGGGGGTTATTTTAATTTTCTTTATTGAGGAACATATAAAGTTACAGAAATAGCATTACAGAGAGTTATCAAAATGTAGAACAATAAATGAGAAATCTATGTTGGAACATAGTATAATAACTTAAAGGGATAGTAATACTTCATTTTATCTTTATTTTATTTTGTAGGCATTAAAAAAACATGAAGAACGATATAAGTCTTATTTCTCAAACCTTTATGGTTTAAGAGATATTCACAAGCAAAGTATCCCCCCCCGTTCAGCCAGATCAGAAGGGAGGTGCCCAGGTAGACTGCAGAGAGGGACAATCTTCAATTAAGATAAGGGAAAAAGCTGAAAAACTTGTCAAGGGGGAAGGGCTTTCATTCTTTTCATACAAAGAAGATTGTCCCCTGCTGTTATCTGTCTGGTCTTACAACCAGATTCACATCTGAGAAGAGATGGCTTAAACTAGGAAAAAGGGGCGGGAGGGGGAAACTTTGCTTGTGAATATCTCTTAAACCATAAAGGTTTGAGACATAAGACTTATATCATTCTTCATGTGTTTTTAATGCCTACAAAATAAAATAAAGTTAAAACGAAGTATTACTATCCCTTTAACAATCAATTTTTAATGAAACAAACAAAGACAAGCAAATTAATTGAAGGGATAATCCTAGTTTATACTATGAGTGGAGGCATCTGTTTGTCCAAGACAAAACAGGTTTATACATATGGGGAATAAGAGCATTGGAATATTGGAATATGAATTATGATATGGGTAGTTTGAGAACAACCATACTTGAAATACCAAGATAAAAAAGATAAATTTGTTTAGCTAAAGGACACGGATGAGGCTTTGCTAAATAAATAGTAATAAAAAAAACCTTATAGTTACAGGGGAAATAGAGGAGGGGGGAAGGTTTAGAGCACGTATCTGGCCAGGAGCATCTTGTAAACAATGATTTATCGATTCAGACATCTTATGTTGGGGTCCTCTTCTCATCTGTGAATTAAATATCAGAAACAGTCACTGTTATGTGTCATGAGTTTAGACATCAATGTTTCATGCACAGAACTTAGTGAATTAATTTTCAAAATTTCTTGGCTTAAGTTTAACCCCTTCGCGACAATGGACGTACATGTACGTCCTCTGTGGCTGTCACTTAGTGACAGAGGACGTACAGGTACGTCCCGGAAATACGGATCCCCGCGCGGCTGCACGCCGTTCGGGGACTCCGGATTCTTTTGCAAAAATAAAAAAAAATGTTAGACGGGCGTTAAGTGACGGCCGCGTCTGCACGCGGCCGTCACTAAGGGGTTAAAGGAGCAGTAAACTTTTTTTTTATGAAAACCTTTGTGTTATAAAGCTTTTCCCGCTGAGCAAAACAAGAGCACTACCACTGTTGTCAGTTGTTTTATTCAACATTTATAACAGTTCAAATAATCAGGAAGTGAATTTACTGTGCATTTACATCCTGATTATTCTGACAGGAAGTGACAGGCAGTTTCTATAACATTCTGTGGAGAACTGTAAGTCACTGACTTTCCTCTCCATTAGAATGTGACAGAATTTCTAATTGAATTTTGATCACTAGAGGCCACTGCTAATGTAAAAAAAAATGTGTTTAAACTGTAATAACTCTGGAAATATGCATTTCTCAACAGTGGGAGTACCTTTATTTTACTCAACAGGATATATCCTCTAATATATATTTTTCATAAAAAAAGTTTACTGCTCTTTAAAAAGATATTTGGATGCCAGCTCATGACTCCCTGAATCAGGAGTCTTCTGCTAAATTTCAGGTCTTGGTTTATGCCAGCCATAAAATGCATACATAAAGTGATTACTTACAAGTGACTAATGTACAGCTTCTTTTCAGAGACAACAGTTATAATATAAATGTAAACAAATCTATGTTTGAAATGCTGATTTAGATCATAACTATATATGTTTAACTTTCTATGTTACCGCAACAAAGTATTTTCAGTTATGTACTGTACTTCAAAAAGTATTTACTGGTAACCTATAATGATGCATAAGTCAAGAAGCAAAGCATTAGTTAGTAGTTTAGTATTTTAAATAATAGGGGTTCAATTATATTATCTGTTGAAACCTTTTGGCTCATTTGTTTTTAACTCAATAATCCAAAATATCTCCCTACATCTTAAGTCTTACACTTCTTAATTTTCATACACTGCATATAATCTGAAACCAACTTAAGTATGGCGCAATACTTAGACTTGAGACTTAGTGAAGATCATCCATAAAAACATGAAAAATAAAAAGAAAAACAATACATAGTGTAATATATCAATGCAATCCGTGCTAAATTTCCAATGTGTGCCAACTGGCCACTCACTTATTTCTCCTCTTGAATATGTGCCTTCAAACAATATTCCCAATGGTATATTTCCTCAAAAAAGATAAAAAATAAACACATTTCTTTATTATATATAAATTGATATGAGATGATACTGTCCCATGTGCGTTTATTTTTTATCTTTTTTGAGGAAATATACCATTGGGAATATTGTTTGAAGGCACATATTCAAGAGGAGAAATAAGTGAGTGGCCAATTGGCACACATTGGAAATTTAGCACGGATTGCATTGATATATTACACTATGTATTGTTTTTCTTTTTATTTTTCATGTTTTTATGGATGATCTTCACTAAGTCTCAAGTCTAAGTATTGCGCCATACTTAAGTTGGTTTTTGTTTGTTTCACGTGTGAGGTGTATGAGCAGCATAGTTTGCACTTGAAGTGATATTATTCACGTTAGTGATTAAAGTTAAATCATCACTATTTAAATTGGAAGGTGAAGGTGCGCTAAATCACAATTTTGTTTTTTCTTTACTGCATATAATCTGGAATTTAAGTTGTCTCACATTATGTCTCACTTCACAAAAATGTTGGACTATCAGGAGATCAACACAATTTATTTTCACTGTAGATTGATATTTTGAGACCATATCCTTGACTTCACACATTTATCTGCCAACAGGGATACTTAAGTACATACAAAATGTAGGAGGAATTACATGTGTAGAAGCCTGCCTGTACACACATACAGGCAACATATACATACCTCCCAAGTGTCCCTTTTAGAAGGGGCAGTCTCTCTTTGACAGTTAAATCTCTGTGTCCCACTTTCTCACCCTAGTGTCCCTTTTTTAATATCCGAATGTGTAGGGTGTATTTTAGTCCACAGCAATTAAAAGCACATGTGTGCTTAAACTTCAGTATTTGTGTTAATTAAATTATGTGTAAATAAAATACTTGTTTGGTCTTGGTCTCGTTTTAAATCAGCAATAGGAAAGAATACACAGTGTTTGTTTAAAATATAGACACTATTGTGATATAGTAACATAGTAACATAGTAAATTAGGTTGAATAAAGACAAAAGTCCATCAAGTTCAACCTTCTCCTCATACCCCAGTAATTTTATAGCTTTCCTGCTACCAAATAAGTTAGTCTTTATCAGACCTTCCTGATCTGCCTCCTGATAAACAGTATAACTCTGTATGTTCCCTTTTGAAAGAAATGTATCTAATATTCTCTTAAATGTAACCATTGTATCTGCCATAACTACCTCCTTGGGCAAAGAATTCCACAATTTAACACACCTTACCGAAAAAAAAACCCTTCCTCTGCTGAAGTCTAAACCTCTTTTCTTCTAATCTCAAGGGGTGTACCCTGGTCACCTGATCAGGCCTTGGAATAAATAGCTCACCTCAGAGATCCTTGTATTGACCTCTCATATACTAGTACAATGTGATAAGGTCTCCTCTTAGTCATCTTTTCTCTAGAGTAAATAAACCAAGTTTGTCTAGTCGTTCCTCATATGTCAAGTCCTCCATTCCCTTAATTAATTTTGTTGCTCTTCGCTGTACCCTCTCTAGTTCTAGTATATCCTTTTTCAGAACCGGTGCCCAAAATTGCACTGCATACTCAAGGTGAGGTCTTACCAATGATTTGTATAATGGCAAAATAATGTTATCCACTCTTGCTTAGATACTTCTTTTTATGCAAGACAGGATTTTGTTTGCCTTTGCTACTGCTGTTTGACACTGGTCACTGTTTCCAAGTTTGTAGTTGACAAGGATACCCAGTTCTTTCTCTAGCAATGAATCCCCTAAAATGATTCCATTAAGTTCCTAAGTAAACTTGGGATTGCTTCCTCCCAAATGCATGACTTTACACTTCCCCACATTAAACTTCATATTCCATTTGTTTGCCCAATCTGACATTGTATGTAAGTCCCTCTGTAGAGAGAAAATATCATGTTCTGAATTAATGACCTAAATGAAGTTATATTGTCCCACATATATTATCACCAGATAGTATAATAGCTTTATCTGAACCAAGGAAGATATTTTGTATATAATATTAAGCTCAGTCCTTTTTGAACCACAATCATACACATCTATTTAAGTCCAATTTAAACACAAAATAAAAGGTAATGAATTAAATTGGAAGTAACTGATATGTGTTAGTCCTTTTAGGTGGTCTTTTCTTCCCCTATGTAATTCCATAGGGCTTATAGCACTTCCTCTAGTCTCCATTCAGTTTGGCTTATGCTGCAAGCTCAGGAAAAAAAGATAAAAGGTAGGGGTGGAGAGCACAAAGAAGCGTCTAAGTTTGTAACGACATTTCAAAGTACAGTGTCGTTGGACTCATTAATATTTTCAGAAAGTGTTGGTTGTGATCTGAAATATGTACTTTTGTTATTGAAGTACGATTCCTGACTGAAATTGTTGTATGTAAAGACCAAAATTTTGTTATGTAACGACAAAAATGTCTTACCTAACAACAAAAATGTCTTAACTAAAGACAAAAAATGTTGGTATAAGGAATAGTAACTGTACTTACTGTGTTGTGTTACCTTCAATTATTATAGGTTTCTCACATTCAGAACTTTACATTCCCTCCAATTTTTTTTTAAAGTACAAATTTTGTCTTTTGCAAGACACTTTTTTGTCATTGTATAGAACAAATTTTCTTTTCCTCTATACAACACTGGAGAATAGTTTAGCCGCGCCATTGCCCCACCCCTTTGCCCGGCATTTCTTGAGTTGTATCGTACACAATGGACATAACTAGTTTTTTGTCCTATACTCTATAGAAAACATGCTGTTCATGCGTACTTATTTTTGTTGTTCATACAACATTTTTTTGTCATTATACATTTGAACATAAGGCTCTAATGGCACGATGCAAAAAATGTTTGCATCTGATAAAGGCATTTTTGTGCGCAGATAGATTTTGAGCATGTTCTAATCCAGGAAGCTGAATACCGAACAGTTCTTGAATTGTGCATAAAAAATTCCTTTTCATGACAACACTACACGGACATAGAAATTAATTTGCAATACCACTTCCTGCATTAGGTGCATTCGCTATTCCACTCACACAGATTAGTTCATTCTGGACACGCCCACAAAAAATAATTATGTGCATCCGTTCACTGATATTGAATTTTCATGCGCAATTCAACAAATTTGTGCGCCAACCTATTCCTTAGTGGTTTTCACAAGGGAAATAGCGATTGAGCAAGTTTCCTTTATCCCGTTATAAGTGTAGTATTGAAGGGCATAAAATAACAAATACAAAGCATCCTTATTTGATTGATGATTTGCTCAGACTCATCATGGGTTTCAGATAAGAGGCCACCTTTATAACAAACTCATTGTGAAAGACTGTTCATGTTGTATGGGATCCACAGATACATCTCCCATTAGACTGTACAGGGCAATTACCTATCTTTATCAAATCATTCTATTTATACAAACTGTTCTTGGAGTTCTTATCCCTAGAACACACTCAGTATACTGGCACTCTATCTCCTTCAGGATCTAACTGTAATAGTCAGCATTCTGACACAAGTCCAGTAATAATACCATACTCCAATATTCCATTGAAAGCTATTGTAATTCCTGTTATTTTCGACCAAATAACAGATTGTTACTTTTGTTTTTTATATATTGCTCATGAAATTGTAATTTTTTATCTTTATTTTTATCATACCCTATTATTGTTTGTATTTATTATTTTATGCATTTTATATCTATTTGAGAATAAACTTCAATTCTACACTTACATAGTAACATAGTAAATTAGGCTGAATGAAGACAAAAGTCCATCAGGTTCAAACTTTGCCTCATACCCCAGTGACTGACAATTTTATAGCTTGCCCGCTACCAAATAAGTTAGTCTTTATCAGACCTTCCTGATCTGCCTACTGATAAACAGTATAACTCTGTATGTTGACTTTTGAAAGAAATATATCTAATCCTCTCTTAAATGTATCCATTGTATCTACCATAACTACATCCTTGAGCAAGGAATTCCACAATTTAACAGACCTTACTGTAAAAAAACCCTTCTTCTGCTTAAGTCTAAACCTCCTTTCCTCTAATCTCAAGGGGTGTCCAATGGTCACCTGATCAGGCCTTAGAATAAATAGCTCACCACAGAGATCCTTGTATTGACCTCTCATATGATTGTACAATGTGATAACATCTCCTCTTAGTCATCTTTTCTCTTAGAGTAAATAAACCAAGTTTGTCTAGTCATTCCTCATATGTCAAGTCCTCCATTTCCTTAATTAATTTTGTTGCTCTTCGCTGTACCCAATAGTATATCCTTTTTCATAACTGGTGCCCAGAACTGCTCTGCATACTCAAGGTGAGGTCTTACCAATGATTTGTACAATGGCAAAATAATGTTATCCACTCTTGCTTCAATACCTCTTTTTATGCAAGACAGGATTTTGTTTGCCTTTGCTACTGCTGTTTGACATTGGTCACTGTTTCCAAGTTTGTAGTTGACAAGGATACCCAGGTCTTTCTCTAGCAATGAGTCCCCTAAAATGATTCTATTAATTTTATTAGTAGCCTTGGGATTATTTCCTCCAAAATACATGACTTTGCACTTACCCCCATTAAACTTCCATTTGTTTGTCCAAAGTGCCATTTATTTAAATCCCTCTGTAGAGAGCAAATATCCTGTTCTGAATTAATTACCCAGCATAATTTAGTGTAATCTGCAAATTTTGATATTTTGCTTTTTATATCTATTTCCAGGTCATTTATAAACATATTAAAAAGAAGTGGACCTAATACTGAACCCTGAAGTACTCCACTCTCCACTTTAACTGTATTGAAGAATTGTCCATTTACAACTACACACTGCTCTCTATCCTTCAACCAGTTTTGTATCCAATTGCAAAGGTTAACTCCTAGCCCCCATTTCCTTATTTTATACCCCAGCCTTCTGTGTGGCACTGCTTCAAATGCCTTTGAAAAGTCTAGATATATTACATCAACTGCCTTGCCATTATCAAGGTTGCTGCTTACTTCCTCATAGAAGTTGAAAAGGTTAGTTTGGCATGATCTATTCTTCATAAAACCATGTTGATTCTTGCTAATTATTTTATTTTGTTTGTTGTAATCCTGAATATAGTCCGTTATTATCCCTTCTTGCAGTTTTCCCACTACAGAGGTCAAACTCACAGGTCTATAATTTCCAGGTTCTGTTTTAGTTCCCTTCTTAAATAGAGGCACTACATTGGCTCTTCGCCAATCTTGTGACAATGAGCCTGTGGTGAGAGAATCTTTAAAAAGTAAATATAGGGGTTTTGCTAACACTGCACTGAGTTCCTGAAGAACTCGGTGCTTTGTCAGTCTCAATTTTATTCAGCCTTCCCATGACTTCTTCTTGAGTTAACCCAATATCTGATAAATCTATTGTTTTATTAGTTACTTGTTGAGGTGCTTCTATTATTCCTTGCTCCCTTGTATATACTGATGCAAAGAAAGTGTTTAAAACATCAGCCGTTTCCTTATCCTCACTAATCAACTCAGCCATCTCATTTTTGAAAGGTTCAATACACTCCTTCTTAAGTTTTTTGCTATTTGTATATTTGAAAATCTTTTTTGGATTGGTCTTGCTTTCCCTTGCAATTTGGATTTCATTATCTATTTTTGCTACCCTAACTGCCTTTTTGAAATCTTTGTTGCACTCCCTGTATTTTAAGAAAGAATGTTCAATTCCTTCAGACTTAAATAGTTTGAATGCTTTTTTTTCCTTGCTATTTCTTTCTTTACATGTGCAGTTAACCACATTTGCTGTGACTTACTTCTTTTGCATTTGTTCCCCATTGGTATATACTGCTGGGTACATTTCTGCAACCTAAATTTGAATTCTGACCATTTTTCCTCAGTATATTTGCCTTTAAATAATGTATCCCAGTCTATGTGTTGCATTGAAGCCCTTAACAATTTGAAGTTAGCTTTTTAAAATTAATAGTTTTGGTGGAACCTATACAATTTTGCTTTGCCAGACTGATCTCAGTTGTAACCATGTTGTGATCACTGTTTCCCAAATGCTCAGTTACCTTAATATTGGATTCCATTTCTGTGCTATTCGTTATCACTAGGTCCAATACATTGTTATTTCTTGTCGGCATGTTCACCATTTGTGACATGTTGCTTTCCCGAAGCATGCTCACAAACCTGCTTCCCTTAGCACTCTGACAGGTCTCATTTTTCCAGTTGATACCTGGATAGTTAAAATCTCCCATAATTATAGTATGCCCAAGCTGGGCAGCTTTCCTCATTTGCAATAGCAGTTTGACCTCAACATTGCCATCAATATTTGGTGGTTTGTAGCATATACCCACAAAAACCTTTTTTTTTTACCTTTTACACCACATTTAGTCTCAATTTCTTCTGACAAGGACTCCACATTTTGGTCAGTTTCCTCACTAATATCACCCCTCAAGATTGGATTTAGCTCTGGTTTCAAATATATATGCACACACCTGCCCCTTTTATATTAATACTGTTTCTTCTAAACAGGGAATAGCCCTCTATATTTACAGCCCAGTCATGTGCATCATTCCACCATGTTTCTGTTATACCAGTTATGTCCAATTGTTCATTAACCGCCAGCAATTTTAGTCCTCATATTTTATCTACCATACTTCTTGCATTTGCTAGCATACAGTTAATTTTTAAGTAGACATGTGCGAATTCATTCGGAGACATTTGGATTTCGTCGAAAATGGGGTCATTCGGAGACATTTGGCCAATCCGAAACTCAAGGGTCATTTGGAAAAAATGATCCGACTCCGAACAGTCCAGGTCCGAAATTCGTCGAAACTTTCGGAAGTTTCGGCAATCGACAAATTTCCAAAACTTTTGACTACTTTGGACCAGGACTTTTTTGTACTTCCTGTGCGCGCTCAATTACTTTCCCTCCATAATTTTCCCTCCATGTCTCTAGTCCAATTCCATTCTCCGTTTCATGCACTACTTCCCTCTTTTGTCTGTATTCGAATAGCCTTGTTCGTTTCATGATGGGGGTTGGACTAATGACACAGTCACACAGACAGACAGCCTGCATTTCCTCATTGCGTTGTTGGAGCTCAGAGAGAGAAGAAGAGATTAGAGAGTGTCCAGTTGTTGTGTAGGCAGGCAGGTAGCATTAGGCTAGGCATAGGTAGGCAGCCAGCATTAGTTCCAGTTATTGCCACTGCAAGAGCGAGTGATATTTGTTCCTGTGCAAAATATAAAAAAAATATTAGGTATTTGTTCGAATACAGGGCCGGCCCTTACATGGGTCCCAGTGGGTCCATGGACCCAGGCGGCACTTTGACAGGGGAGGCAATTTGCCGTCCCATAGCATGTTTATTTTGTGCGCTTCTGCCGGTTCTGTGTTGCAGGGTATCCCATCAGTGTGACTGTCAGCAGCTGGGCAGCCCTATGCTCACTCAGTGGCGATGCCTGCTGGCTGCTTCAGTGAAGTGAATTATGTGATAGTGAAACATTATGCCTATTTTGTATTGTTTATCGCCCACCTAAAGTCAAGACTTGAGTAAATAGGTCTACCGTCCCAGATTTGCTAGAGAGGTTTTACAAATACAGGAGGGTGCCCCCTGTACGAAATGAGTCTAAACATTTGGGATCCCTAGTATGAGTGCACGACAGTGCATGATGTGTCCTGAACAGGATTGCTGTGAGGTGTCTCCACCCGGAAGGTGCTGGCCGGGCTGAGCTTCAACATTGTGACGAGTGACCAACTAAGAGCACCGTGCCAGACTTAATCTGCAGCCATAGCATCACCCCCTCCTACTCTCCGGGTCCCACTGACTGGCAATAACAGGTGAGTCACTAAGAGATCTGAAGCCTTTCTGGAAGTCCTTTCACTTGGAAAGGGGCTAGGTATTACTTGGGGGAGTTGCCTCGTGTGTAAATAATTTCTAGGTGGCAGATGAATGTGCATCACTTATGTGTTTCCTAACAGTAGTTAGAATACAACTCCCATCATCCCCTGATTATGACATTGGGAAATGTCCAGCAATTATTGTAGAGCCCTGTATTGCACACTCACGGAAAACGGTGATATTGCTATACTAAGACAATGCTGTGGACCCCTCTTCAGTATAGATGTCAAGCATTTTTTTTTATTTCTCTCCTGTGTTGCAGTTCGTTCACAACAGAATGTCTCAATTTTTCTTTTTAACACATTACATCTATCACATTACAATCATTGATGTTTATTCTTGATGTAGTATGAAACACTACAATGTATATACACATAGACTTATCTGATATGAGGGGAAATCAGGATAGGAAAACGAGAGAGAGGAATTTGGGTACTAAAGAGGGACAGTAGGGTAAGAGGCTGGTACCAGAAAATGAAACCTTAATCTTTATCCATGTACTAACATAGAATGTGACATGTAGTTTGTCCATGTTCGAGTTGACCACTTATGTTGAGTAGGATGTGACAGGTATGGGTTTTCGATGTTCGAGCATATGCTAAATTGAATGACAGGCATGGGTTTTCGATGTTCGAGCATATGCTATATTGAAGGACAGGCATGGGGTTTCGATGTTCGAACATATGCTAATTGAATGACAGGCATGGGTTCTCGATGTTTGACGTTTGCATTGTGACTGGCATCCCATGCTGGAGTAGAGGTGACATGCACAGACTGGCAATGTACGACAATGTCCGTTTTTGGGATGGATCTTTTTCTAAATGCACACCCTGTCTGCAAAGAATGATAGCAGCGTGTACGGAGGCGCACTGCTATAATTTAACTCATGTTAAATTCGGCCGAATAATTCGGAATGGATCAGAATTTCGTTCGATTCGAATAGGTCCGGTCCGAAATTAGGATCATCCAAATTAGAAAAAAAAAATTATTTCGAATTCGAATTTTACCGAAAATTTTGCCCGTGCACAAGTCTATTTTTAAGTCTTTACTTATATTATCCCCTACATGCCTTTTTTTCTACATCTTCATTTACTAGGAGTTCATCCCTATTTACTACATTTATCCCCACCCTTTCTCCACCCCCTGATCATTTACTTGGACCTGGTTCCCATCTGCTCTATCTATCCAATCACGTAAATGATTCTTTGCATGGCCAGCCCTTACCCTATATTGTTTTATATCAGTCATGCCCTCAGCACCACCTAAAAAAAAAGTGTCACTCTTTAGCCATCTGAAATATTGAGAGTTATACATTTATCCATAGACCTAGATGCTAAACATGACTTGCTTCTTGGTATTAAACTTTGCATTCCAAGAAATGTAGAAGTAAAATGCCCAATCAGAACAACTGTGTCTTTATAACAAGCAGCATTCAGGTCTGTCTCCTCAGGTCTTTATTATGTTTGCCACAATTTACTCCAATACTGTCTAAGTCCAGTCCTCAAGGGCAATAAACAGGCCAGGACTTATGAATTTCCCTGATTAAGCACAGATGAGTTAATCAGTAATCATTCATTTTGACTGATTCACCTGTGCTTAATCAGGGAAATCCTTACATCCTGACCTCTTGGTGTCCCTTGACGATTGAACTTGGACAGCCCTATTTTAAAGGAACACTAACAGCAAAAATGTATTTGTATTATATCATTCTAAATATCATGTGCTTCCAGCTAGCAGTTGAAGAATATATTTATTTTTTGTTTAGATCACTTAAATCTCATTCTAAATTTGATTTTTTAATGCCTGTATAGACTGTTCTATATAGACACAATTTGTTTAACTGTACAACTAATAATGTTAATGTATTGAAAGGCTAGAATGGCATATAAGGTATTTAAGTGTTTCTCAGGCAGCGCTAAATTGTGGAGGGTCCACATGGGAGGACAAACACAAAGAGAAATGCAGCTGCACACCGTTTGTTTGTTTATATTAGTGAGGTTATATTCATTAATTACACAATGATTTTCACTCATTGTTATGCACTGACAATGCAACAGACCATGAGGTTGAATATATTTCATGCTATTATCATTTTAACCCACTGAGTTCCAGAGGGATATCAATGCATTGCATAATTGCACACCACACTGGCACTGAAAGTGTTAAAAGCAACAATTAGTAGATATTGCACATTGCATATTACAACACAATCATGTTATTTTGATTACTCGTTTCCCATTAACCTTCATATTTGAAAAAACTGTCTCATTAAAGGGATAGTAATGCTTCACAAAAACAGCAGCTTTGATTAATCTTCATAGTGTTTGGCCTATGGAGAGCATTATTTCAATACTGTCAGAGTTGTAGTTCAAGAGTAATTGAATAATAAAGTATCCCCCTCCGACCCCTTTTACTGATGTAACACTGCTCATCTTAGAGCAGCAAGATGGATCGTAGAGAGAGACAATCTTCAGTGAGCATAAGGAAAATCCTGTCAAATGGGGCAGGGTTTTCCTTATGCTCACAGTAAGAATATTGTCCCTTGCTGTGACCTGTCCAGTCAGGTGACCAGATTCCACATCTGAGGGGAGGCAGCTTACAATAAGTAAAAGGGGTGGGAGGGGGTTACTATATCATTCAATTACTATTGAACTACAACTCTGACAGTATTGAAATAACACTCTCCATGGCCCAGATAGTGTGAAGATTAGTAGCAGCTGCTGTTTTTGTGAAACATTACTATTACTTTAAAGTGGTCACTTTCATTCAAGTTTGCTTATTTGAGAACATAATTAAAAACTGACTACGTATCATGTTAGCCAAAATGTACAGATGAGGAGATAGCTATACTTGGTACAGTATGCTAATATATGCTAATTGCTATTCCAGTGAGATTCCAGTGATTTTTCATATTCTAATTAAGCTTTTCAGAAACATTTTATATGATAATTAAGGCTTTTCTTAAAAAATATATATATATTTTTTATTAACAGAGGCAGCCTCAGGGTACAGACAGAAAAAAAGTCGACATATGTTACAAAAGAGAACATTACAACAGATATAAACAGCAACATAATCAACACAGTAAGTTAGTTACAGAGCAGGTAGGCATGAGACAGGTATCCCAAGGCAACACCAGTGTTTTTTCTTATTAACTTGAAACAACACCCGCAAACAAAAAACAAAGCAAAAAAACAAAAAATAAAGCACATACTAGTTTCCCCAGAGGGACTGTCACCACCCACAACACCTCCAGCACCCACCCACACCACCATCCAGTCAGGATAAGTACATCAAGTCAAGGAGAAGGGCAATGCTCAAAATATTGCAACCAATCCCCCCAAATACAAAAAAACTTGTGCGGAGCACCAGGCAATAATGTGGAATATTCTGATTAAGTTAATCCAATGGCCATGAGACGACGGGACATCGGACATCCAAGTCATTGTACCCACTTTAAGTGCCATGACCAGTGTCTCTTGCAGGAGAGACTTAAGAGGTCGTGAGTCAAGATTATCAGGGAAAATGGAAAGGATACCCAACTTCAATGTAGGGGGGAACCAACCTTCCCACAACACCTGACAAAGTAGTGAATACATTGTTCCAGAAACTAAAGGCTGTAGGAAAAGAGCAAATATGATGCATAAATTCACCAACAGCAGCCGAGCACTTTTCACAGAGGTCATTGTCGCTTATCCCCATCCGGAGGGTTCACGTTTGAAAGGTTGCACACTAAAGAGCGTGGGACCTTTTAAGTCATTCACCATGTCGCCATGCTCAAAATGGTGGCATTACAATCTCGCACTGCATGACAGCGCCTACTTAATTAGGAGCCTACTTAATTAGGAGCAGTGCAAGAAAAGTGGTAGTCTAAAAGATGATAAAAAATACACAGTCATACTGTCAGTCATCATTAGCATCATCACCTCTTCCAAGTCCAAATCCCACTCAAACCACACACACTAATAGAGTTAAGTAACCATCAACAATACAGGATATCAGCATCTACAGTCATAGCTTTGATGAGTGCCTCTACTGATATGACACTGTCACGGTTTGCAAACAAGACAGGAGTCAGTCATTATAGTAAAAATCACCTTTATTTAGAATAATAAGAATCAATAAGTAGAGGTACTTTGCAGAGGGTGAAGGGAAGGGCTAGAGTCTCTATCAGGAATAGGAGCCGCCCACAGGTCAGCCACAACTGTTAGAGACTAGGCCGGAGCCAACTGGTAGTCTCAATCGCCCTTAGAATGACCCAGAATAGAACCTACAATCTCCCACTAGGTATGCTACAAGGACCCTTCTTCCTGTAGGATGGAAATACAGAGTGTACTGACTCACACCTGCAGTCAGTAAGGCCAGAGGCCTGTCTCCCAAAACGGTGGCAACAAGGGAGACTACTGACTCACGCCTGCAGTCAGTAAGGCTGGAGTTTGCTAGAGCCACAGGTCTGCACCAGTTTGGGCATCTGTAGTACAAGGAGCAACACAAGAGGATAATCAGACAGAGCCACAGGTCAGCACCAGACTGGGTAGTCAGACAAGCCAGGGTCATACACGGAGAGGGTAGTCAGCCAGAGCCACAGGTCTGCACCAGATTGGATGTCTTAACTGACAGGGAGTGCCCAGAGAGAATGGTCAGACAGAGCCACAGGTCAGCCCCAGAATGGATGGTCTGACAAGCCAAGGTCATACACAGGAAATCAGGATACTAGCAAAATACTACAGCACTGGACAACAACGTAAGGGTAATGATACACATGCCCAGAGAGTTTAATAAAGGAGTAGGAGAAGGAGGGACCAATTAGGTCCCCCAGGCTGGGCCTATAACAGGCGTCCAGGGAAGAGCCTGATTCATGATGCCAGTAACAAGAAACCAGATGTGACCAGGCTGCAGGCAGAGAGAGACACGGCCAGTAACGCCAGAGAGCCAGTCCAGAACCCTGCTCCCACCAAATGGTACAGGCCAAGGTAAGGCACTGTGACAGACACCTAGTAGTAGTAGTAGTAGTTCAATTTAAGCCACAACTAGACCCAGTAGTAGTAGCAGTCTCTCAGTAACCCCACAGTCTATGAAGTCCACAGTACAGAGATTCTTCAGTCAGGATCCTAAAGCTAAAAGTGTTATTATCTATTGTCGGTGCAAAAAGCACATAAGAAGCACATAAGAAGGGGAAAAGCAAGCTCACACCATCAACAGGTCAGAGATGCCATAGTTAGCAGAAATATTCCTAAACATTCCCATGGCTCTGGGGTACATAATAGAAGTGCAGTTCATGTGTCAGAGAGTGTTTTCTGTTCTTGCTTCAGTATGACTCTGAATTAGTTTCTGGCGACAACAAGAGTCATAGAATGCCTACCCATACTGCCACCAGCCCCACCACCTCCACAAGTGTCATGTCATTAAGGCAATAAAGTTACACAGTTTTTCTACTATGTACTGCCATCTCACACTTACTAAGTTCTAAGAAAGTCAAAACCTGCACAAAAATAATGCAAAATTACACCCATGGAATAGTAGACTGGCCAAAATGTTGGCGGTTTCATGCTGCTCTTTTCTTTTGTTGAAAACCAAGGCTTTAAAGAACTGATGTCATGTGCTGCACCCATGGAATAGTAGACTGGCCAAAATGTTGGCGGTTTCATGCTGCTCTTTTCTTTTGTTGAAAACCAAGGCTTTAAAGAACTGATGTCATGTGCTGCACCTTGCTGGACTATCCCAATCCACAGTTATTTATCAAGGATTTTTGTGCCATTTTTACTTAAGCAGGAAGTTAGTGTTGTAGGCAAAGGACAAAGACACTAAGCCTGCTAACAATTTGTTCAAGGCATATGTTGGTGTAGGACTCACATTGTTTACGTTTCTCTACTTCGGCCTTTAGAAGAAGTAATATTGGTGCATGAAATCTTGCAGTCATAGAAAACACAGGCAAAATATGCCAAATTTCTCTGGCAGTGGCAAAAAGGAGAACACTTTATGTATTGTTTATGGGTGGGTAGTTTGCGAAAAAGGCTGGAAATAATTTTTTTAGAAAAAATCCTGCGGGAAATTTCTCAGACTTTTCACCCATTTCTAGTTAATATCACAATTTAGTTACATGGGAATGTTTGAAAGTTTCAGTTTTACCCTATGATAAAAGTTTTTCTCCCCAGAATTCCTCCTCTTTTCTTTTGAACGTACGGTCCATATATGTCTTTCACTATTGTTTTTATTAGGTATAGTTTTGTGTAGGAAGTTAATCTAGGCTAGGCGGAAACATTAAAATACATGTTTTTATGCATATATCACTGCAAAGCAATGGGTTGGTTACCCTCCTGGTGCTCAAAGGGTTTAACACAATAGTTTGTTTATGCAGTCCTTTAATTGTTTTGGTTCAGTCAATTGTAAGTGGATTTGTTCCCCAGAATTGAGCTTTAACCCTATGAGTGCCAGAGGTTTAACCCTCTGCGCACTGCACACTCTCGGGTACTCAAAGGGTTAATTAGTGCTCAATATGTCCATGAATGCAGACATGATTGATGGTTGCTGGACTCCATGTTCCAAAGTCCTCTCATTGAACTGTTCTTATGAAAGAAGAATTCTTTTAGAGGATTTTGATGGCATTGACTCTGGCAGTGGAGAGTCATGTCTGCTTCCATGGACATTATATCCAGTACTACTTAAACGAGCAGTAAACTTTTTTTATGAAAACCTATGTTATAGAGCTTTTCCTGATGAGTAATGCAAGGTCACTTGTTCAAATAACCAGGAAGTGAATTTACTGTATGTTTACTTCCTGAGAGTTCTAACTGACAGCATGACACAGCAGTTTATATCTCATTTTGTAGAGATCCGTTTGTCATTGACTTTCCTATCAAATTGACTGGAACAGCATAACTAAAAGGAATTTCACCACTAGAGGCCACTGTTAATGTAAAAAAACATGGATTTAAATTGTAATAAATAGGAAATATGCATCTCCCAACAATGGGAGTACCATTATTTTACTCAGCAGCAAAAGTTAACTGCCCCTTTAAACATTTGAGTTCCAGTGGTGTACCCATCTGGCACTCAAAGGGTTAAAGATTTGTTTTTGGGGACTATATCACACATAGTGACCATTTGCCCGTTGCAAGGTAAGTTGGGGTTATTATTAGGTGTTAGTGTTTCTTTAGCTTATAGTAATTAACATGAGGTAACAGAACAGAACTAGGACAGATCTCATAAAAGACCTATGTTTTACGCACCTTCTATATTTTATGGTGCTTATTCAATATTTGAATGCATATCCGTTTTTATTTTGCCCAGGCCAGAACAAGACAACTTGGATCCTCTAATTCAAATTCAAATTTATATCTTACAACACAATATATTATTCCTGCCCTGTACCTGTAATTTCCACTCTGTACTCCTTACAGACCATCTCACATATTTGTCAATCAGATTGTCATTCCCTTTTCCAAAACAGTATCTTAACTTCAAGCAAGATATTGTCCTGGAAACCTGCTTTTGATTTATCACCATTAATAAAAAGAAGAACCTTTTATTGTTCCTCACTGGGAGCTCTGCTTTCTATCCAGCATATTGAAGTTGCTGGCCAACAGATAAATTATATTTAAGGATGTATGTGTCTCTCACCCAGCTCCTTCACATGCGGTATTCTGAATGCCATTAATAATGGACAATTGTCATCTATGATTGCTTGATGCAAAATGCCAAGGGAACATTTAAATGGAGCACCTGCAGATGTATTGTAAAAGGTAACAATTCATGTTTACTTTAGTGTAAGATGGTTGGGATTGGTAACCAATACGTGTTATTGATATTTAAATTTTTGTCTCTAATTCTGTACAAGGACTCAGTTGTAAACAATGAAATGTTAATTGTTGCCGCCATTAAAATAGAACAGAATTTGATGCTCGATGCAGTTATTTAATATTAGGGAATATCGGGATATTTCTCATTTGACAGATTAAATTATAGCTCACTTTTGAAATTTGCCTTCTGAATAAGCTTTTTTGTGCACAAAAATCTGACATTTAAATTACTGAAGGCCCATGTGGAAGAGCTGAAAAACATCACCAAATAGCCTACAGAATGAAGCCTTCAATGTAGAAATTAGTCTGGCAAATTCTATGGTCCCTTAATGTACTGGTATTTAACTATTTGTTTGCCAATCTGTGTTAAATGCCAATAAAGGCAAATATAGGGCAACATATGATGAATTAGAAATAAAAAATGTTATAGTGATCAGTCTACTGAGTGATGACCATAGCCTTTATTATATGTTAGATACATATATACCTGAAATCAAAAAATATTATTTACTAAAGATTTTAAACACTAATGTGGAATTGACATTGAAGGAGTTTAGTCATTTTAAAAACGTAATTGTTCTATACACACTCTTTTTTACTTTTCAGTTTCTACCTTCCACATTGCCAAGTTTTTTATGCATGTGCAAAAACTTTATTTCCTCTCCAGACTGGTGAAATTTAGCTGCTACAGTTCTGCAGCAGCTTCTAGCGAATGCACCTAAGTGGGACAACCAGGAAGTAATGGCAATGTCGCCTGCAGCATAGCGCTTATGGAGTGCAATCACGGGTACGGTGATAGATGATTTAAGGAGGTGACTTTGTTCATTTTGGGAGAAAAATTTGTTCATTTTGGGAGAGAAAATGTCTGACCCATAAGAACGTTACAAAGTCATATCACTGGCTACAATGAAATTGTTTGAAAAACCATTTACAGTTGATCTTTATGTGGCATTTTGCTAAGTTCTGATGATCCCCAAAGTCACCTCCTTAAATCATCTATCACGGTACCCGTGATTGCCCTCCATGAGCGCTGTGCTGCAGGCGACATTGCCATTACTTCCTGGTTGTCCCGCTTAGGTGCATTCACTATTCTTATAGGCTGATGGTAATTGCCGGAATGAGTCTCTGCCTACATGCTAGGCCTTATAGACTTCAGCCTGCCAGTACTGCTTGGCCCTTTCGTGGTGTACCTGTGCTCTAAGCTCTTGTGTTATTCCAGTGCTCTGATCCTGTGTATGACTCCTGGATACGTTTGACTCCGGCTACGTTTGGTCCCTGACTAGTTGCCTTTCGCTCTGGTCTGACCCTTGGCTCAGTTTGACTACCCGCTCCGGTCTGACCCTTGGCTCTGCCTGACTACCCGCTCCGGTCTGACCTTTGGCTCCATCTGACTACCCGATCCGGTCTGACTCTTGGCTTTGACTGACTACCCGTTCCGGTCTGACTCTTGGCTTGGATGACTACCAGATCCGGTCTGACTCCTGGCTTTGGCTGACTACCCGCTCTGTGCTGACCCCGGCTCAGGCTGAAGATCCGATTGTTTCCTTCCCTTGGCCTACTGTCTCTGCTTGCACTTACCGTGCTCTTTTGTTTCCTCTGGTTCAAGCGGTGCTCAGTTACTGTGTCTTTGGCATTCCTGTTCTACCTGTTGCCGGTTAGAGCCATCGGGTATACCCTAGCATTCTAGGGATCTCAGTCACCGTTGCCTATTCTACCCTAGTGGTCTGTGGTTCTCTGTCACCATTGCCTGTAGGTTTACCCTAGCATTCTAGGGAGCTCAGTTACCATTGCCTACCCTCCCTAGCATTCTAGGGATTCCTGTCTCTGTTGCCTTGTACTACCCTATCGTTCCAGGGGATTATCTTTTGTTTTGCCGGGGCGTTTCAGCTTCTCCTGCACTAGTAGCTATTGCTATCCTTGCTACAATTGCATACTATAGTCAGAGTGGTATCAGCCTCTGTGCAGTCGTTGGACCCTGTGCTGTCTCCATACCTGGCTAGTGAGGTTTGGGGAAGTGCTTAGGCACTGTCTTCACACCTGGTTCTATGAGGGCTGGGGAAGTGCTATTCATATTTATTCTGTTCTTATTTTAATAAAGATATTGATATTACTGTATCTGTACTTGTCAGTGTTGTTATTCCACAGTCACCCTGTGACATCATCAAAGCAGCACAATGTAAGTGCTCAAAGTGGAAAATATATTTGTGAGATGACTTGCCATAAGCTTAACTGATTGAGGTCACTAGTAGTGTTCAAATACGGTGCTCCTCAATATTTTCCACATCCCTCTAGCTCACAAAGGATTAAATGTAAATAGTGAAACCTGAAGACTGAGGTCTTATGATGATGTCTCACAGAGGAGAAATACTCACTTGTGTATCAGTCTGACCCCATCTATAAGGACAGTTCAATGCCAAAATGCCTGACACAAGTCTCCTCTGCACAGAAAATACAGTAATCCCCATATACACATTTTGCCCTAGTAAGGAACTGATCAGTGATGTGCTGCTGGTTTCTCTAGGCAAGAGTACAAGGGATCAACTTAGACTATTCGTACTAATAATTAAATAAAAAAAGGAGGTATGAAAGGTGTTCAATAAGAAGGAAAAAATGTACTTGTTCGGGAACTTCTCAGTAAAAAAGGGTATACGGATCCTTTTTTAGTATGTCAGTATTTTGAACAAAGTCAATAAGCTTATGTCCATTATCTATGCTCATGTTTTAGAGGGTAATACTGCTAGTTAAGTATAATACAGCATTTTTGTCTCACCAAATATATAGAAACAGGGGAGGAGATGTGTGTGTTTGTGAGATGTGTGGGTTTGTATAGATAGATAGATAGATAGATAGATAGATAGATAGATAGATACTAGAGTAAAAGCCCATGTACATGGGCCAAGGTCCGGGTAATGTCAACACTTTGAGTGCCAGAGGGGTACGCAACGCACTTTCGGGTTTAGAAAAAGACCCCCACCGTTCTCCTATCCCTTGATGCCAAAAAGGATTTTGATAGGATGAACTGGCATTATCTCTCTGGGGTACTCCTACGTTCCATCATGAATCTGTACACAGACCCTTTGCTCCAAGAAGCTCTCAAAGCCCATTTTTCTTTTCAGTGGACTACACAGAGTATTCATTATTTGGGAATTAATTTATCACCTTCCCATTCCAATCTAACTAAAGCAAACTTGACCCCCCTCATAGACTCCATTAAGTCAGATATCCTAAAGTGGTCACATATCTTTGTATCCTGGATAGGTTGTACACTGAATAGCAGGACCATTGGTGACTTAAAGCAAGAATCCTGTCTGTTGACTTTCGAGGAACTGGTTCGAGACAAAGGAGTCCCAGTATCTCATTTCTGACAATACTTTCAGTTTCATCACTTTGTATCGCACCTATTGCCTGAGATACATTCTACTACCTCAGTATCTTCCTTTGAATCATTGTTCAGGAACCTGTCAAATATATTGACACTCATTAACAAAGTGGTACTCTTTTCTACTCGCTTTACCTCAACTCATCACGCCTCACTATATAGAGGAGTGGAGACAGGAGTGGGACCTGTCTCTATTGCTTTATCTTGCTCAATGGAATAAGATCTGGGAAACTCTCCTGAAACATTAGCTGGTTACCCCCTACTAGAGAATGTAATTATAAGTTATATACCAGGTGGTATCAGACTCCCCAGTGCTTAGCGAGATTTTATAAAGATTCCTTGCATCTATGCTGGAGGTGCGAAAGGGACGTAGGTACATTATTTCATATTTTCTGTGACTGCTCTGGAATCTCCTCCCTTTGGTGTGAAATCTGATCTGCCATGCAGATAATTCTGGGAATGGATATTGATTTTTCCCCTTCCCAGCTACTCCTAGTGCACTCATACTATGCCTGTATGGTTGGTGATGTGCACATGTCTCTACACCCCTCAATGGAGATGCATCAGAGATGCATCAGTCTTGACTACCAAAACTGTAGACCTGTTTCATTGTTATGCCATTATATATTTGCATTCAATGTATCTGGTCTCTACCCAGGGGCGGATTGTAGGGGAATACCAGCCCGGGTATTTTTTTTTTAAAGCAGCCTACAAGCTGCACCAACGTCCCTATTGACGCCCTCTTGTGGTCCCTGTGTGGCATGGGAGAGCAGGCACCAGGATTTTATGTCATATCCTGGCACTCTGCATTAACCCTTTGAGTGCCAGAGGGGTATGCAACGCATTGCAAAGCAATGCATTGCGTACCCCTCTAGCACTCAAAGGGTTAACAAGGAACGCAAAGGCTGTCACAGAGAGTGCCTGTGGCAACACAGGCCTTGCCTTCAAAATATTGTGGGATGGTGAGGTGAGATCCTCTGATCTCCCCCACCGGCCCATGATCTAGCGGCCCACTGGGGGATACCCCGATCCACCAACAGGACAATCCACCCATATCTATACTTACTATATATACACTGCTGACCACTCCCTTTTGATTTGTTTATTTGTAACTAGTTGAAGAGCCCATTACAGGGCCACAGTACCACTGCCAGCCAGTCGCGGGGCAGTCATGCATAGTAGAGACTGCCCACGCCGCTGCTGATACAGTGCCAGCCGGTCATGGTGCAGTCATGCTAAGTAAAGAGTGCCCGCGCTGTGGCTGATACAGAGCTGGACTCTCCTTCGGAGTGCCCCACTCTGTATCAGCCTCATCACAGGCAGTCTCTACTGCGCATGACTGCATCGTTACAAACTTTCTAGCAAATTATTATATAGGATTCTGCACAAACTGATCTGTTAACAAACTGTTCTATTTTATGTTCTACTTTACTTTGTATAACTTAAATATCCAATAAAGTTTTTATCCTTTAAAAAAAGTATATAATTAGTAACAAGCTATATCATTAGTAAATAAATTATGACTAGCAGAGTATAATTAAATAAAATGTTTGCAATAAAAAAGTATTATATACAGTTATCTTTGCATATAGATAGTATCTCTTTCTCTCACTGTTCATAAAACAATATCTACCTTCTTAAGTAGGCTAAATTCTCAATACACTTTACCACAATTTTTCTCTTGATTCAACACTAGTTATGGATATCTTGTGGAAATATATGCTATCTATGCTATCTATGCTATCCATCAGGAATACCACCTGTATAATTTAACACATTTGTGCCCTAGACGTTTAGGCTTAAAGGGATAGTAATGTTTCATAATAAAAGCAGCTCTAATTAATCATCATAGTATTTGGACTTTGAAGAGTGTTATTTCAATACTGTCAGAGTTGTAGTTCAAGAGTAATTCAATGATAAAGTATCCCCCTCCCTCCCCTTTTACTGATGTAACACTTCTCAGCCAGAGCAGAAGGGAGGTGCCCAGGTAGATTGCAGAGAGGGACAATCTTCAATTAAGATAAGGGAAAAACCTGAAAAACTTGTCAAGGGGGGCATGGCTTTCATTGTTCTCATAGTAAAAAGATTGTCCCCTTCTGTTATCTGTCTGGTCTATGAAATGGATTCCACATCTGAGAAGAGATGGCTTACACTAGGTAAAAGGGGAGGGAGTGGAAACTTTGCTTGTGAATATCTCTCAAACCATAAAGGTTTCAGAGATAAGACTTATATCGTTCTTCAAGTTTTTAAATGCCTACAAAATAAAATAAAGATCAAACGAAGTATTACTATCCCTTTAAACAGGGTTAAAACCAATTTTTAGCATTCTGGATATGCTAACATAAAAAGAGGTTTTATTAGCACATTGCAGATTAGACAGAAAATGGTCTATAAACAAAAAATATGATAAGGTTTTTTAGAAAAGCTTAAACACTACATGCCTTTTAAAGTTTTTAAAAAATAAGAAAAGCACACTAAGGCCTTGATTCAATTCTCCCCATTGCATAAAGAAAACACCCACCAGCATTTTTTCAAGCACAGTAAGCCATTCCATAACCTATTATATGAAAAAGTACCGGCAGAAAAAAACACAAGTCCGGCGCTAAAGTCAGCACCCAGTTGAACTCAGTAAAATGCATTTAAACAACGGCTATTTTTCCATTCATTTCCATCCATTAAGGCCTTAACATGCGTTAAGGGACCCACTCTAATGGGTGAAAATCTGCACTCAGTTTTTTTGGACGCAAAGGGCTAGATTTAAAGGCAGCCGTTAGCAAAAAAAATCACTAACGGGTGCGTTAAGTGTCATGTTGCAATTCAAAGATCTGTCTAAACAACAGCTAACGGCAGTTGCACAATCCTAACGGCCGATACACTTACGTGCATTCAGACGCATTCAACAACATACCCCAGAGCTATTCAAAGGCTTGCGGTACTGATAACGGCTGAAAAAAAGACACACCTAACGGCTAAAAGTTAAGACCCACTTTTCTCACACGTTAGACACTTAACGGCCAAAACAAAACACCCGTTACAGAGGAAAAGACACAAAAGGCTTACCGCACAACCATGTAAATGGGAAAATTAACCCGTGCAATGCCAAAACAATACAAAAACATGTACACACAACACAAATCACTACACACACAACAACAACCAACACCACAGGGATAACGACACACAAAAAAACAACAACACAACATGGCACGGAACAATGGGGGTCATCACACAAAGCGGACACCTGCAAATACAAGCTCACCTGGGCAACATCAACACGCGACCTGCACCCCACAACTGCACGTCCGCAAATGGCACACACAGAACAAGCACAACACACCACATCTTATAACACACACACACACCTGCAAACACTTACCTGGACAAAAACAACTCACCATTGGTCAGCACTCACCTCATCACAACACCTACACAACGCCCTAGAAAGTACTTAAAGGGACAACTCAACACACTCACTTGTGGCTTGTTTTCCACTCAGGGAGGGATAGAGAGAGAGGTAGAGAGAGAGAGACAGATAGAGACAGATAGAGAGAGCAAACAGTATGTTGGGTTACATATTGTTGCGAAGACTGCGGAGAAGGCGTGCAAGGGAGAGAGCTAGGGAACATCAGCAACCTCCAAGCACGCCTCATCAACAGCCTTCACCTGTTGCAAGTGAGGAGGCTCTGGCTCAGCAGCCACACAGGAGTCCATCCCCACCTGGAGGGCACAGGATGTATAGACGACCACCAAGGCCCAGGGTATACCGCCCAAGGGTCACCCTCTTTGGAATGGCTGATGACGAGGTCATTGATCTCTACAGGTTGAGGCCTGACAGCATCATTGCCTTGTATGAGGTCATCAAGGAGCAGGTGGATCCCATCTACATCCACAACCATGCCCTAACTGGCCTGCAGAAACTACTCTGTGCCATACACTTCATGGCAAGCGGGGCCTTCCAGTCCACTGAGGGTTACGCATCTGGCATGTCACAGGCCACATTCTCCAGAGTGCTGGCCCAGGTCCTGCCAGCCCTCAAAAGCAAGGCCAGTACCTATATACATTTTCCCACCACCGACATGGACTGGATACACGTCAAGCAGGCCTTTTACGCAAAGGGAGGCATGCCCAGGGTCATGGGTGCTATAGATTGCACCCATGTCCGGATTAAGGCCCCAGCACGTGACGCACAGATATTCATCAACAGGAAGAACTTCCACTCCATCAACGTGCAGATGGTGTGTGACAGCAACATGAGGATCATGAATGTCTGTGCAAAATATCCTGGTAGCACACATGATGCATACATTCTACAAAACTCCTCAGTCAACAGAGATTTTGAGAATGGAACCTTTACAGGGGGATGGCTAGTGGGTGAGTTCACAAAACAAAATCACACCACATACACAGGCGTACACACCACGCTGCTCAGCATGCACCTGACCCACAGATACTACGTCCATCACACAAAACATCATTCACACAACATGTGCTCCCTGTCTCACCATGTCACTCACATTACACAGGTGATGCTGGCTATGGATGCAAGTCCTGGCTACTGACCCCTCTGGCCAATCCCCAAACACATGCCCAGGAAAGCTACAACCAGGCTCATGCCAGAACGAGGAATGCTATTGGGCGGACATTTGGGCTTCTCAAGTCAAGATTCCGATGTCTGGACCACTCTGGGGGAGCACTGCAGTATGCACCGGCTAAGGTGTGTGACATCATTGTGGCGTGCGCAATAGTGCACAACATCGCAGTGGACACCAGACTGCTGGATCACATCCCGGACCCCCCCATACAGGAAGTGGCCATGGACATCGGGCATGTGGAGGAGACCATGAGAGGGGCACAGATCAGAGACAGGCTCATCACGGAACACTTCACCTGTGAGTATAACACATGCATGCAAACAATCCATGCAAGTCCCCCATCAGTCCTGTGACACTAACCACACTGCACATTTTGTTCTGTCTCACCCCACAGGAACAGTGACACAGCACTGCACTGGCAGTGGACGTGGCAAATTGTGTGTGTGGACTCAACAACCATCCTCCATTCCACTTTCCACGTTGACATACAGACCCCAAGGATATCACGCACACCCCCAGGAGAAACAAGGTACAACATATTACCCATGTTCATCACCTTACACGGCTTGATTGACAGCAACTAACTGGATATGCCATGATTATAGCCTGAACAACCATGCTAGCCCAGTAGCGAAAGAGTATTATCTAATAATATGCATTAGAAGGGACATCAGACTCAATATGGGACCTGTACTGTGCTACAGCTGAGAAGAGCAGCACAGGGGTGGATGTACAGTGGTATGGGCACACAATGTAGAGGTCATGAGACGTAGATCAGATTACCAGGGACTCCATGCTGACCTGTGGGTGTGCAGACCAATGTGCCCCCGACATGAATACACACATCAACAAATATGTCCTAACAGTTCCATAGAACAAATGACATTGGGCTGCCACTGTCACTTTCACAGTGGCAGCACAATGTCATTTGTTCCATGGAGCTCTCAGAACACTTGTTAATGTGTGTATACATGTCAGGGACACAAATCCATAGGGCTGGTGCACATGTCCTAAGTTCCCCACAGAATTGGTTACAGATGAGTACACAACACATTGTCAAGCAATGGTTTGTGTACACACCTGTAATCAAGAAGATTGAGGGGATTAAAAAGACTAAATTGTTGTTGCTTGATGATCAGTTCAGGTCCACTGCTCCAAATCACGTCCTCTTGTCCCACAGGCATCCGTAACATGATCCATCCTTGAACTGAAGATCTTCCATGTGACTGGATTGATGTCTTGACAACACCTTCATGAAGATCACCCCTTGCTGTTTATGGTGATGTTGTTGGTGATGCAAAGTTTGACCTGAGGTTCACACAAACCTCTACTGGAACATTCTCATAGAGACACAGAAAACACCATTTCTTGAGTGTTATTACCTGTACAGTTAGGATGCTCAACTACAGAGTTGTCAAACCTTGTGGACAACACATGAGCAGGGCAGCAGTGTTACTGAAGTAGTACGATTTAGTTTCAAAGTACATTTAGTGTTCACATACAGGTGTTGAATGCATATAGGCAATACACACAGAAAACACATGTACATTCTAATGCACTTTGAGACACAATAAAGATGAACCATCAACATTCAATCTGTGTCTGTAGGAGGATATATTTGAGAACACATTTGTCAATGCGTAACCACACCCAGGATAGAGTATCCCCCATACATGGAAAGGCATCGCCCACATCACAGGAGTCCACCACTTGTTTGCCAGTGACTGGAGTCTGTGATGTATCCATGCAAACAGATGATGGTGGAAATGATGCACCAATGTGTTGTGGGAGTGATAAAGAGGTGATACAGGGGACATACTTCCACAGTGAATACATGTCCACATATTCTGTATTGCTCAGTATAAACAATGTTCTGAGATTTTGCTCCACTTTGACATATCTCAGTACATGGGCTATATCAACGAACAAACAGACTAAGTGGACATGTGTTATCACTGGTGAAGTCTGTTGTTACACCCTTAGGGAAACAGCAACTCAACTTACTGGAGACACCAATGCTCACCCCAGGATATCAATGTGTGTGCTACACATTGAAATCCTAGGTTAAAAACATTAGCTTCCCCAGTAAGTCAGTTGCACAATGAGTGTGTGAATCCAAGACAATATGGATACATGTCCCATTTAGCTGTCCTGCTTGTAATGTCCCCGCTAAGTCACAGAGCTGTTTGTCTGCTAATCTCATTAACCCACTGAGTGCAAGAGTGGTCCCCAGCGCATTTCTTTGCAATGCGTTGCCTATCACTCTGGCACTCAAAGGGTTAAACACAACATATGATGTAGACGAATGTTCAATGTTGTACCATTTGTTGTGCTAAGGGGTATGTTTTGATGTTCAAATTCAACACACAACACCGCCATATAACACAGTGGTGTCATATGGCTCCAGGGATGTATTACATGTTGAATTTGTACAACGGTGTGTGTGTGTGAACCCATGTTGTAGCATCCCACTAACATTTCACCCAGGCAGAGGTTGTGTTCACTGCATTGTATGGCAATGCATTGGAGACTACCCTGCCACACAATCCATAACTGAAGACACAACAGGTCAGACAGGAATAAAACTAAAATGGTTTTTTTATTGAGGGGAAAGTTGACAGGTTGGGCCTTTCATTTTTTCCTTTTTTGTGGGGGGGGCTTAGCCTGGGTGCCAGAGGTGGATGCCCTTGTGGATCTCCTGGTAACCCTCTGCCTCCTAGGTGTGGCTTCAGGGGTAACACTGGAGGGGGTGGTGGTTGAAGTAGACCCCTCGGTGGAACGCAAGTTCGCCCTCTCCATCCTCAGGTTCTCCCTGCGGTTGATCTCCCTCAACTCCACAAGGACCTGGGTCAACATGTCCATCACACCAGTCCTGAGCTGCTGGTGTAGTGTGTTCCCCCTGGCCACCTCCGACTCCAGGGCTTGGATTCTGGTCTCCAATTGGCCAATGTTCCTCCTGGATTGCCTCCTGCTACTGGTGATGTTGCTGTCAGTACTCCTGCTCGACCGGAGTAGTCTCCTCTGAAGGGCCATACACTCCGCCTCCATCCCTGTGAGGCGTGCGGTGTTGGAGGTGGATGTGCCCGGTGTCCCTGGTGCTGCTGTTTCCTCCTATGCTGCTGAGGGTGCTGTTTCCTCCTCTGCTGCTGAAGGTGCTGTTTCCTCCTCTGCTGGAGGTGCTGTTTCCTCCTCTGCTGGAGGTGCTGTTTCCTCTGCTGCTGGAGGTGCTGTTTCCTCTGCTGCTGCTGAGGGTGCTGTGGCTGCTGTTGGAGTGGCTGGTGCAGATGATGGGCATATGCCCACCACATCAAGTGATCCCGAGCTGCCCAATGATGTGTGTGCTGGTGGAGGTGTGAATATGTCCCTGGGTAGGGGGAGCTGGGGCTCACCAATCAGGCCCAGGTGTGGGTAGTCCAGTGGCCAAGGGTCATATGGTGGCCACTGATAGGTGGTGGGACCCCACCTCGGATCATACCTTGGGGCATGCTGTGGAGCCATCCAGGAGGGTGGGTTTATCTGTGAGGCATATGGCCCATATTGGGTGGTGGCCACTGTCCCTGGCAGCCATTGCCTCCCTGGCGGTGGTGGTGCTGCTGAAGGAGGGTAGTAGCTGGTGGAGGTGGATGGATATGTCCACCTCTCCTCCTGTGGCATCCAGCCACTGTACTGGGGAGGTGCAGCCTGTGGTGGTCCAGCCTGTGGTGGTGCAGCCTGTGGTGGTGCAGCCTTTGGTGGTCCAGCCTGTGGTGGTGCAGCCTGTGGTGGTGGGGATGGTGATGGTGGGTAAGGTGACCACCGGCTGGTCCCCTCCTCTGTGTACTCCTCACTGGGGGGTGACATAGCCTCCTCCACTGTCTCCCGCTGGGCTTGAGGGCCGTAAGCTGTGTGGAGAAATAACATGTTGTGATTAGTGACCTTAGCCATATGTTTGTGGAGACAGTTATACTTTGATATGTGGTGAAGACAAATATATGTGTTTGGGTTAATCTCCCTGGGTAAACAAGGGTACTCCCACTGCTGAAAGGTGTTGTTTGAGTTATTACGGGTGAAGGTTTCATTTTGAGGTGCAATATCACAGTGGGCCGAAATAGTACAGTGGGGCTGTTGCAACACTCTCCCATGTAGATATCTGGTCCCTGTACCAGAGCTGTCCATATGATTGCGTAGTAATAGCACCACTGTACAATTTCATGCCACTGGGATATTGCCCCTGACATATCCACGTCTGAGCTGTGATACCTTTTGTATCAACACACCTTTCAGCAGTAGGAATACCATTGTTTAACTCGGGGGGGGGGGGGAATCCGACAACATATATTTGTCTTCACAACTTGTAGGGATGGCAAAGGTTAAGTCCACCTTGATGTCAGATTGTAGAGATTGTGAAAACAGATGTTGTTCTCTGTTAGTCTTATCCCTCCTACCCTCATGGTTGTTCAGATATTGCTCTATGTGCCAGATGTAGATTTCAGTCATTTGTCTACAAGAGGGCTCTTCAGCAGAGCCCAAATCGCCCCATTTGGAGAACAATACTTAATTGGAATGGTGTACAGAGTGTGCATGTTTTGCAAGCACACTCTGTGGACCATTACAAAGAGGTATTTATCTCGACATGTTGCGACTTTGGCTCTGCTGAAGAGCCTCCGTGTGGTCACATGATAGATATCTCCACCTGTCACAATATCTGTATAACCATGAGTGTTGGAGGGATGGGACTTAGATCAAGACACATCTTTTAACGATGGCAATGATATGACATATTGATGACATTACCCATTGCTATCCCATTACAGTGACACACAAGTAGAAATGGTCATATATGTATGTGGATATGTACCCTTCATATGGATACAGTAATATCCTTCCAAGATGTGAAGCCAGAGAGCAGTTCAGTAGGTGTGATTGTCTTACTGGCTATACATGTGCACCCATCCAACAAGACATTGTATTGATATGATGGATATGAACATACCTCGTATATCCCATCTACATAGAGTGTGATGTACTATGTATGTGTATTTGGATGTTAGCAATGTAGGTTGATTTGTGATGGGTGCACATATCTGTCCAGTAAGGCAATCACATCCAGTGAAGTGATCTGTGTTCACATCGTGTTGGAACATATTTAGTAACAAACATTTGAATCCTAAGGGCAACAATCCAGCCAGTAGTGAGGGATATCTTTGATTGAGGCCTGTTTTTTTCTGTGTATGAGCCCATCCATCCTTCTGTGTGAGGCAACCGTACTCAATCCTAGATATCCATCAGTCATGGCCTGTTGGTGACCAAGGTACAGTGATGTTTGCTATTTGTTTCTCATGTGTATCCTGCAAAGAGTGGCTGGTGTACCATCCATCCATGGCATCAGCACCCCTGTGGATCCATGTGGGAATCAGATATGGGATATGTAATTTCAAGTCCGAGTAAATGATTGCAGCCACAACACCAATGCCTACATTTTCCAGCTTGAATTCTGTGTAATAGTTTTCGGCCTGTGTGTTGCACCTACAAGCATTTATTCTGTGTGACACTGTGATGTATGACCTGATGCCCCCTTTTTGTGATTCAGTAAGCGGTGATGTAGTGAACATGATGGTGACTTCTCCAGTGATCTCCTTTCCCCATTGCCAGTGTTTTCCATGGAGTCTGTACAATGGGACCTTATAAACTTGACTCTTGTTTTTGCATATTCTCCATGGACTAACACTGGTATTGGTGAAGTGAGGGTGTGTGAGGGTTACTTTATGTCCACCATCTGTTTGTCACCGCTTAGTGAATGTCCCCTGTGTAGCATGTGATCGTTGGCCTATTGGCTTGTTGTCTGGTTAACCCCTTGAGTCCCAGAGGGGTTGCCAATGCATTGTTGATTGATGCATTGATGATCCCTCTAGCACTCAAGGGGTTAGGGTGGGGGTGGAGACATGGGTGACATTGTGTGTGAACAGTGATGATATTTAACAGACGACATTTTGAACATAACGGTTTGTGTATTGTGTGTGATGAGCACAGCGACAAGAGGGTTGAAGTAGGACTTTGACAGGTTTGTCCCAAGTTGGACGTTGTCATTTGTCCAGGTGTTGTGTCCTTTTTTTAACCCTCATGGTGCTGTGTTGGTGCAGTTGTATGGCTGAGTGATGGACATGTGTTAAGGTGTGACTGTGTGTGCAGCTGGTGTTGGTTGCTGTAGTGTGTTGTTCTGTAGTGTTGCACTTACCGGTAGTGTGGAGGCTCCTCTCATCCCCAGTGTCAGTTCCTCCAATGACCCCCTCGAGCAGGGTCGGGGACATGGTCTGCCGCACCATCTCCTCCCAGCCTCAGAAGGTGATAGGGACTGCTGGTCCACCTCCAGTGCCTCGGGCGTGCTTGGCGAGTTCTGTCATCTTATTCTTGACGACCCTCCGGCAGTCGCCCCATCTCTTTTTGATGGACTCCACGTCCCGCCTGCATGGAGCCACCGCGTTGACCCGGCTGCATATTTGGTTCCAGGCTGCGTTCCTCCTCGCTGACAGGTCAGGGACCTTCGCCGTTGGGTGGAGAACACTCTGCCTCTCCAGGACAGCTTCCACGAGAGCCGTGTTCTCCTCCTCTGTGTATTTGGGGTCCCTGATCCTGCCCTCGTCAGCTCCGGCATGGGAGGATTCTGAGCCGGAGTGCCCTGCCTGGTCTGACCCTGACTGTGTGTGTTGCTCCCCAGCAACTACCCCTCGTCCCACTGCAGGTTCTGTCCCTGTCCTGCGTGTGCCTGCTCTTGTGGGCCGGGTCCCCCTCCGCCCTGCAGATCTCCTTCTGCCACCCCTGCTCTGCTGAGGGATCCCCTCCTGAGCTTCCTCCTCCTCCACTACTCTCCCCATCCCTCTCTCCTGTCCTCCTCTCCTTGACATCATTCACCCACTCACACCCAGGCACTCCCACAGGCCCTCACAGACACACTCGATCCACTCACTCTCTGTCACACACTTTCACTCACAGATTCACACTGTCAAAATAAAAAGTAAAATGTGTAAGGTGTTATAAAATAAAAGGACTATGTGTATGTATATGTATGTGTTTGTGTTTGTATGTGTGTATGTAATATGTGCAAAGGTGTGCTATGTGTCGTATTCTGTGCAATGCTCTCCTCTCTCCAAACTCAAAAACTCCTCTACCTCCAGTGAACGCTCCTGTCTCCCTCTCTCTAATGACTATCCTCCGCTCCTGGGTCCTGATATCTGGCTCTGAAGAACTCGATAACAGACAGTGTGTGACGGTTATTTTTGGGTATATATAGGTGTATTTGAAGTTATTTGATACATTGGGGCTTTGTGATTGGATGTGTGTTTGAATTTGTTTTGGCATCAATCATGGTTGCTTGACAACGGCAGCCGTTATGTTAGATGTTGTTTTGAGCGCAGTTATCGTGTGATTTGGCCGCCCGATGTGCATTAACATGAGCGACAACGTGTTTTGTGTTACGTGTTTTGTGTGTGCCTACGCTCGATAGCTATTCTTGTAGAGTACCTATTGAATCTGCCGTAACTCCTGTATTATTTGCGAGCGATGTGCCTTTTTCACTTAGCGGCTGGTTTTACGGCTGCCTTTAAATCTAGCCCAGAGTCCCTTAACACATGTTAATTCTGCCGACGCAGGAACTGAAGGGAAAAAAGGCCCCAAGAAACCTAAGTGATCACTGGATGTATTGATATGGGGTCCTAAGCCCATAACAATATATCCGAAGTATGAAAAAAATGAGTAAAATGTTAGCAGAATTAACTCTATGAATGCCAGTGGAGTATGCATACCCCACTGGCACTCACAGGGTTAATCCGACTAAGTTAAAAAGCATCCCCTGCTAAAAAACGCATCCCTTTAATTCTGATGTCCAGCTGGGTATTCAGCACCCTAGTCAGCTACTCCCAGTCTTCTTCTTCAGTCTACTATCTTCCAGCTTCTTCTTTTTCCTTCTTTTCTGTCTGCATCTGTTAAACAAGTACCTGTAAAAATGAAAACATTATACATATGTAATACAATAATGTATTTGTCAACCCTTTGAGTGTCAGAGGGGTATGTAATGCATTGCAGAGCAATGTGTTGAGTACCTCTGTGGTACTCAAAGGGTTATCCTGTGCCGACATTCCAATTCAAATAAAATAAGCTGAGGTCGGATAGTTGGCAAATCCATGTGTAGTTATCAAAAATCGCCCCAATGAATATAGCAGGGATCTGTCCAAGTAAGAAATATAATCATCAAATATGAAATTACAAAAATGCTGCCACTGCCGATGGTGCCTGCACGACTGCATGGGGAAAATAACCTCCCTCCTTGGTACCTTGGCTGTCAGGCTGATGTCCGAGCTTGCCCAAGCCAGTAATCACACATCCCAGCCAATGATAGGTGGAAGTCTATTTTGAACAGAGACTTACCATATAAAAACCAGTCTCTGTTCAAATTTCCCACAGAATGGCTCGGGCATCGGCCCAACAGGTACTGGTAGGGGGGTATTTTTCCCATGTAATCTTGCTGCTACCACCAGCAACAGTGGTGGTAGCAGCAGCATCTTTACCATTTCATATTTGATGATTATATTTCTTACTTGGACAGATCCCTGATATATTCATTGGGGTTATTTATGATTACTACACATGGATTTGTCAACTATTATTTGGCATCTTCCCTTATATTATTTTATTTGAATTGTAATGCTGGCACTGTGTGACCCTTTGAATGTTGGAGAGGTATGCAACGCATTGCTCTGCAATGCTCTTCGTATCCCTTTGGCACTCAAAGGGTTAACAGATACATTACTGTATTACATATGTGTAATGGCTTGTTTTCTTTTTTACAGGTACTTTTTAACAACAGATGAAGACAGAAGACAATTTGGAAGATGACAGAAGAAGATGGACAGTGGATGACAGGTAAGTGTTATACAACTTTGGGTGTTCTGCTACTTTTAGTACCCCTACTGTTGCACTTCACTGTTAAGGATAGTGTGGCTTACTGTTTAGGAGAGTGAATGTGTGTTTGAGCCGTTTTCCTTTGATGTTCTCATTACTCATGCTATTTAGCGTGGGTTTTGGGAACATAAAACAGAAGATGGACATTTGGCCACAAGTTGGCTTTGTCAATTTCGCCCTACTGGCTGTTTTACTGGAAATAATTGAATCAAGGCCTAATAGTCTATTGAATATGTCCTTGCTAAGTCTAAACAAAATTTGTATGTAACACATTCTGCAAATGACCTTGCACACACATTGCTATAACATAATCAGTATTTTAAATGTATGCAAGTTTTGCATACCCAGAATTTAAGTTTGATTGCCCAGGACTCTTTCACATCCAAGATTAAATAGCATTCTATGTAGTTTAACTCCATAAGGGAGATACAATAAGATGTGATAAAGAGGAGATCTCTCCTTCTCCTATTCACATTTTATTCTATGAGTCCAGCAAACAAGCAGATAAATTATGGAGTAAAGAAACTGCACCATAGAAAACAGATGAACGTTCCCATTGATTTAAATTCTAATTTTACATCTTGAATCTTGAAGAGATCACAATGAGGGTTATGCACTGAGGCATGATTTATCATGCCTTAATGCATAACCCTGACTGTGTTGGACACATCTGTAGCATTCAGACTGGTTAAAATTGCACAAAAGAGGTGTGACAAGCTGAGAATAAGTACAACTGAGTGTTTCATTCTTGGGTATAATGTACATATGTATGTGTATTTTATTTATATAGTACCAAGAAGTGTACTTAGCACTTTACAGTTTACATTTTGTATAGAGGGGGTACAGTAAGTGCAGTAATGAAATGGTTTTATGGACAATAATAAGGGGAACACCAGGTGAGCATACACTAGGATAGGTGATCCCTACCCTGTACAGCTTGTAATCTACGTATAGGATGGGTGACATAAAGATGGTAGAGGAAGGAGTGCAATTTTTGATAGTTCTGATAGTGCATATGAGATACTGTTTACATATTGTGGTAGTGCTACATTTAAAAGGTGTTCTTTTAGCTTGTATTTGAAGTTGTTGAGGGTCGAGGCTTGGCGAATGCTGGGTGGTAGGGAGTTCTAGAGGTAGGGAGCAGCAAGGGAAAAAACCTTAAATCGTGATACAGTGCTAGTGGATAAAGGAGCAGAGAGTCTGCCACCATGAGTGGTGTTAGAGAATGTGTAGGTATTTGGTGGGATATCAAAGATGAAATATAGGTGGGGATAAGTGTTGGAAAGCCTTGAAGATAATGAGGAGGATTTTTAATGTAGTATGTTGCTTTATGGGAAGCCATAACAATGATATTAAAAGTGTAGGGGTGAGTACTGTTCTGGAAGAGAGGAAGAATATTCTGGTGGCTGAATTAAGAATCGATTGGAAAGGAGTGTTATGGCTTGCAGGCAGACCAATGATAACCCTCTATTTGCTGCTCAATAATATTTTTCACTCCCAGGTGCTATTTCAGAGAAGAAACTTCCAGATTCATATCACTCTGATCCTGCTCACTGGCAACCCAGCACCAAAATGTCAGGCAAATATTCTCTACATGAAAGAAACAGCAAACCCCACAAATCCATTTAGTGGGCCTTATCAGTGAGGTGCAGCTCATTCCCTCTAAGCACATTGAGAGCAACTGTCCATGTGTGGGATACCCTTCCATTTAGAAATAAGGAAAAACAAAGGAGATGTAAAAGTGTACACAGAGAACTTATAACAGTATATGTTTTATTATTGGATATGCTGACCTCTCTGACAGTGATGTAACAACAATGCCAGTTGCAAACTCTGAGTGGGGCTCTATACCAATAGCCAGTGTCAGGCTGAGGCATAAATGGTCCACTGGTAGTCACAGAATTCTGCATACATAGTCTGCCACCCCAGCCTTTTTATAGTAGTCACTATCTATCTACTGGTAGTCACAAACACACAAATACACCACCTGAAACCTCAGCCTTCTTCCACTGACCACTGATAGTTACAGAAACATAAATAATATGGTTCACTCCAGCCTTGTTCCATTGATAGCCACAGAACCAGATATACACTGCTTGCCCACAGCTTTTTTACGCTATCCACTGGAAAGAAGAGAACCACATATACATGATCTGATACACCAGCCTTCAGCTGGTAGATATCATAGTGCTTAGTGTAATGGGGCAATAGGCCTGCACGGTGCACTAAGAACAGGGCAAGGTCCAGCCCTATTGCACCATTAGTAGTAGGGAGATTAGCACCATGGTTATCAAGGACTGGAACTTTTTTTGCATTATTGCAGACCTAACGTTGGCATATGTCCTGGCTTGAACTTTGACCCACATCTTGTGGCAGTGCTAATAGATAGATAGATAGATAGATAGATAAATAGATAGATTATCACGGTGCCCATGATTCTGGCGCTCTTACTGACCTATTTGCTTTCTTGTGATTGCCTGGCGGCAGCATGGCGGGTGACTACTTCCTGGTCACTTGCCCGACATTCTGAGCACTCGCTATTTTACAGTTTCCACCTTGACTGACCTATGTGGACTCCGCCTCCTAAATAGGGCTTATTTGCTGCATTCTATCATTGCCTCAGTGCCCTTTCGTGGTGTACCTGAGCTCTTTCTGAGTCTTCCTTTGCAATCTGTTCCTGGCTGCTGAATCTAATGTGTGTATGACCCTGGCTCTGTCTGACTACCGATTTTTGCCTTAACATTTTGCCTAGCTATTGTCCGCTCTGTACTGACTTTGGCGTTGTCTGACTACCGGCTCCATGTAGGATCTTAGGCCTCGATGACTAACTGCTCCATGCTGATCTTGTCTTGTACAACTACCCGCTCCCTGTATGACCTCCAGCCTGGCTGACTACCCGCTCCATGCTAAGTACTTTGGCTTGTCTGACTACCTGCATCATTTGACCATTGGCTGGTTACTCTCTCTTGCTTCCTGAGGTCTGGCTTCCCCTGGCAGGTTCTTATTCTCAGCCCTTGGTCGGGTAAGTTCTGTCAGTAGTTCAGCAGCGTGTAAGTCCTCTGGGGCTTGTTGTGCCTCTAGTGTTCTAGGGTGCAGGATGTTCTGTGACCCTAGCATTCTAGGGTATTGCGGTTGTGTCCTTGCATTCTAGCTGGTGGGCCTCCTGTTGCCGCTCCGTTATAGAGCACGCTTACCACTATCGCTATCTCTGTGGTTCTGCTCTCGCTACTGGTTCACTCCTACCTTGTGCATCAGTCTGGCTAAGGTTCAGTGTCAGCTCCTGGTAGTGGACTTCACACTGTCCCCACGCCTGACCCCGGGAAGACTGGGGAAGTGTCTAAATTTACTTTTTTGTATTATTTTCAATAAAGTGGAATTGATTTTATGTACCTGTCTGAGTGGTTATTATATAAGTCTCCTGTGACATACATACATAGATAGATAGATAGATAGATAGATAGATAGATAGATAGGAGACTTTATTGAACTGGAAAAGTAAAGATATGTGCAATAAAACTGAAAAAGGGATTAAAAGAGTTTAGTTAGAGTAAAAAAATCAAATACATTTTTAGCTAATAACAATACAGATAATTGTGACAGTTGGTTTCAATACAGGTAGAATGTTTATCCAGGATTATATCTGATTTTGTTTTGAAGTCAGGAAATACCTTTTACTCACTGAGGCAAAGATTGAAAATATCTTCCTTAGTGTTCGTGTTTGCTTTCACTTTGTGCCATTGATGCTATTGTTGTGACATCCTGAATGTCACTGTCAGTGTGGAGCCCGAATACTACTCGTTCCATACAGCCATCTCTGGTAGTTCCAGGTGTACTGAGATCAACTCACTGCTCCTGGAAACACAAAATGTAAAGTTGGAGGTAGATCAGCTCCAAAGTCTTTAGGAGATCACAGAGCGAAGAGAAGCATCACTGCCTACAGAAAATGAAGAAAAGAAACTTGCACACAATGAGAGGCCCACCAGTAAATCAGGCCATGTCAACAATCAGTGACAGGAGGCCCCTTTTAATACAGGGGCCCAGTGGCACTGAGGAAACTAGGAGGCTTCAACTACTCGGTACTGGTACTACCGGTACTACTGTCGGTACCGCTGAGTGACATTTTTCACTCCCATGCACCATGAGAAAGAATACATTTTATATTAATAGCAGTCTGGTCCTTCCCGCAAACAGTCAAGCAGTGAAATGACAGGCAATATTAATGTGCAAGAGGGAAACAGCACAATACCAGACATATAATTCATCCTTTGGTGGACCTTCCCAATAAGGTACTGATGATTCCCTCAGGGCACACTAAGATCATACCTGGAAAACGCTACCTCCTAGGGAGACCAGGAGGGTGTGGAATGCATTGCTAAAACATTACAGTAGAGTTCAATAAGCCCTTTTCCATGTTGTTTTAGTCATCTATTTACCACTTTCTCACCTCAAATATTAAATAACATTTTATGTGGTTTAACGCCTTGGGAGAGATGCATGAAGGTGCGATAAAGAAGCAATAAAATCTCTGGATTGATAAACTCTCCAAAGGCCATATTCAGCAGGCTGACAAAGACCGGTGCTGGAGCAAACCAGCTGCATCACAGGTAACAAATGAAAATTTTGGGCCAAACCACTAGCACCATTAAGCACAAAAAAAATTGCCTTTCATTTAAATTTGGCTAAAATGTGTTACAGACCTCTATCATTCAAGAGGTCAAAGGAACCATTTAAATCTATGGAGATTTGGGGAATTTTCAGTTGTGTTCTATGGTGCACATGGTATTCTCCAGAACTGCAATCTTTAGCTTCCTGAATGCTAACCTCTCAAGAAGAATAGGTAATGCATAGAATAACATAAGAATTGGAGAATGTATCACACTGCAGAATTATCTCCTCTGTATCTCAACCCCTTGAGTGTTAGATGATTCATTAATACATTGTAAAGCAAGGTGATGAATACATATCTAGCCCCATGGAGTTAGGAGCTGTAGAAGTATTTGTGTTTGATTCACAATGTTAATATTAAACATTTATTTTCTAGAATGGTGTTTTCCAACCATATGCTCTAGGATGTCTAACAGGCCATGTATTTTTTTTTCCTGCTTGAGTTCAGGTGAGTTAAAGGGATAGTAATACTTCGTTTTATCTTTATTTTATTTTGTAGGCATTAAAAAAACATGAAGAACGATATAAGTCTTATCTCTCAAACCTTTATGGTTTAAGAGATATTCACAAGCAAAGTTTCCCCCCCCTGTTCAGCCAAATCAGAAGGGAGGTGCCCAGGTAGACTGCAGAGTGGGACAATCTTCAGTTAAGATAAGGGAAAAAGCTGAAAAACTTGTCAAGGGGGGAAGGGCTTTCATTGTTCTCATACAAAGAAGATTGTCCCCTGCTGTTATCTGTCTGGTCATACAACCTGATTCACATGTGAGAAGAGATGGCTTACACTAGGAAAAAGGGGCGGGGAGGGGAGACTTTGCTTGTGAATATCTCATAAACCATAAAGGATAGAGAGATAAGACTTATATCATTCTTCATGTTTTTTTTAATGCCTACAAAATAAAATAAAGTTAAAACGAAGTATTACTATCCCTTTAATGCGAGGCTCATTCATTTAATAAAGTTACCAGTGAAAAAGTAGGAAAATGCTAACGACATGGTTGTGAGTGGTCCATTAGGAAAGGGTTGGGAACTACTGATCTGGGCATCATAGTTTAGACTTCATTAGCTGCAAATGCAATCCTGCAGATTTTTGTAAGAAAATATATTCAATATGAGAAAGATTCTCTTTCCATTACAGGTCTGGGCAATTTTCAAATGAATATTCTTTTAACACTAATGGTGCCGGGGAATATCAACTTGCAAGAGATATACTATTTCTGTTGACAGTTATATTTACATATCCATACTTGTAATTTCCCCTATGCCTTCTCATCTACACAATTTTGAAAGGATTATTAAGCTTTAACCCAACAGTAGGCAATAGGCAAATTGACCTTAGTGTGTTCTGCTTAAGCCCTCAATCTGATCTCTTGTAGAGTGGAAAGAGGAGCATCATCGGCAAGAAGGTCTACTAGGATATCTTACTTACAAGGCAGAGGAGGAGGTGTTAATAATTACACTGACTAGTAGCTACAGGATTCAGATCCTGGCCTTCAATTACTGGGACCTTTTTGTATGTAACTGGAGACTGATCTGTTCACAGTGTTAAAGGGATAGTAATGTTTCATAATAAAAGCAGCTCTAATTAATCATCATAGTATTTGGACTTTGGAGAGTGTTATTTCAGTTCTGTCAGAGTTGTAGTTCAAGAGTAATTCAATGACAAATTATCCCCATCCCGCCCCTTTTACTGCTCAGCCAGAGCAGAAGGGAGGTGCCCAGGTAGATTGCAGAGAGGGACAATCTTCAATTAAGATAAGAGAAAAACCTGAAAAACTTGTGAAGGGGAGCAGGGCTTTCATTGTTCTCATAGGAAGAAGATTGTCCCCTGCTGTTATCTGTCTGGTCTTACAACCAGATTCCACATCTGAGAAGAGATGACTTACACTAGTTAGAAGGGGAGGGAGGGGAAAACTTTATCCTTCAATTACTTTTGAACCACAACTCTGACAGTATTGAAATAACACTCTCTATGGCTCAGATACTATGAATATTAATTGGACCTGCTGTTTTTGTAAAACATTACTATCCCTTTAAAGACAGAGTAACAGAATTTAGAATACGAATGCCCCATGCAACAACACTGATGACAGCTAAACGGAAGGGATTGGTCACTTAAGACAGGTAAAATAGACTGAAGACAGATGTTGACAATGGTGAGGTACTGCATGCAAGCAAACTGGCTAGACAATGTGACTAGACACTAATTAAAAACACAATTTATAATTGCTCTGGTTCCTGTGTAGTTCTTCAGAATCAAAAATGTAAAACACATCAAGCATGGCAATATGGTTACATTAAGCATAGGTTTAATACAAAGAAATAGCAACAATACAATTAACCGTGTGGATGAGATTGCAGTACCACAGTCTGCCACTACCATGCATTATGTTAAAGGAATAGTAATGTTTCACAAAAACATCAGCTCTAATTAATCTTCATAGTATTGGAGCCATAGAGAGTGTTATTTGAATACTGTGAGAGTTGTAGTTCAAGAGTAATTGAATGATAAAATATCCCCTTCCCACCCGTTTTACTAATGTAACAATGCTCACCTCAGATATGAAATCTGGTCACTTGACCAGAGAGCTCACAGCAAAGAGCACACATACAAAGAGGTTAATTTTCCTGGGCTTACTTGTGTCATGCAACAGGTAGAAATGTAATTAGTAACTTTGGAGGGGTTATGTGTCAGTTGGCAGACAGAGCAGTGGTTAGTAACTTTGGAGGGGTCACGTGTCAGATGGCAGACAGAGCAGTGGTCAATAACTTTGCAGAAGTCACTTGGCTGGAGGTCACTTGGCAGGAATCAATGGCTAGAAACAGGAGCAACATGATGCTAGAACAACAATAGAAACACACTCTGAGGCCCTGTAAGTGTGGGTTTAAATATACTTGGTGGACATTTTCAGGTGAGCCTGCAGCAATACATCAACTTACAGAAACAAGTTGGTCTCTAACACACTTTGAAGCAAATAGATGGAGACCTGTGTAGCATCCAAAGAATAAGCTTCTGAACCCCAATATGGAATTTTTAAGCATAATATTTGGCCTCGTTGGTGGGCTTAAGCACATTAAATGCATCACTTAGGGTGAATATTATTGGCCATAACTACTTTAACCTTTCCTCCCAAACCTTTCAATGCATCCTGCCACTGGTGTTGATGGTGCTAAGGCAAAACCCATTTCTCTGAAAGATAATTTGCTACTTCTGCATAAATATAACAGGGGCCCCAGTAAAATAAGTGCTACCAATTATGGAGATCAAACATTGTTGAAACAATCACAAACAATCAGATCTAATTCATTAAATATCTGTCAGGAAGTTCAAGCTCAAAGATTTGGCAGTCAACATTTTCCTTCATTGGAGTGGGGGGCACAACATTGGCTGCTATGTATGCATGTTTGCAAATTCGACCACCTCCCAATCTTTCTGTTATCCTTATTCAAGGCTGGCTTATAGGGCCCAGACAGCTCTCAGATTGGTGGGGGGGAGGGGGGAGGAATAAGCAGGTGCTGGGCCACACCGCCTTACAAAAAAATAGGACGTGCAGGGGCCACAGTATAGCATGCAAAGGGCTGAATGTTTGACGTGCCTAAGTGAATGAATTGGTTATGCTCCTATTTAGACAGAGAAGGGGTTAACCTCCTACATCACTTTTATGTAAACTCTGTCTCCAAAACCAATTTAGCTAAATGAACGAGTTCATTCTGACGAGATAGATGAGATGCAAGGCGACACGAAGAAAGCGGAGATAAAAAATTAAGACAAACGACATCGTCCGATGGCAAGAAGATAACAAGCAGGAAGATGGATGAGCTGGAAGGAGAAAAAGCACAGGATCGATAGACACAAGAAACTCCATATGGAAACCAATCAAAACTAATCACTTACTAAAAAAATGATGATTAATCTTTATGGTTTCAATTAATTTCTAGGATTGTGATGAGGAGGCAGAACAGCAACATGTGCCTCAAAGCTAAATTCTTCATTTTCATCCTGAGAATGATAATCTTACAAAGAAGCGGTGTTCAAAATATATTTAAAGCATTATGCAGAACGAAAAATATAATAAATTCTGGGGCAAACCAACTGCATTATGTAGGAAAATACATTTTAGTGTGTATGTTAACAATACATGAGAGGTCTCCAGTGCATTGCTTCTCAATGTATTGGAGACCTTTTCTGCATTGAATAGGTAAAAACCAAATTTAAATCACTAGGCTTTTGGGGAATTTTTCGCTTCTTCACATGGTGCGTGCAGATTGCTGTAGAACTACTCATCATTGCTTTCAGCATAAGGCCCCATTAATGGTGATTCTCAACTCCAGTCCTCAGGATACACAGGTCAGGTTTTAAGGACATTACTATGTAAGTAGCTCAGTCACAATAACCTATCCACTCAGGGACACATCGCCTCCAGGAAATAATGCAGGGGACAGATAATGAAGAAATCCCCTCCAGGCGCTAGGTGCACTGGCCTGGGGGATTCAGTCTCTGGGTGACCGGCAGGAGGGGAGCACACTGCACAGCACTCCCTCCTGCCGGTCACCTCCTTGTAGAGTGGCAAAGCAGAGTGAACCATGGGTAGAGGAGCTTCTGTATCTTCTACCTCGTTCAGACAGGAAGCTACGCACTGAGCAGCTTCCTGCCAGATAGGGTAGAGGTTCAGAAGCTCCTCTACTGCTGTCGGCTCGGCCACGCTACAAAGAAGGTACAGGGGGCTGGGGGGGCAAAGTGACACATGGGGGGCTGGGGAGAAGAGACACACAGGGGTCCTGAAGGGGTGCAAAGTGACACACAGGGGAGCTGGGGTAAAAAAGCTATCCCCCCTAGATTTGTGGGGGTTCCTATGCCTCTGGATCCACTGATTACTCACCTATGTTCAAGAAGGGATCAGGAATATCTGACCTGTTGCTTTACCCTGAGGATTAATGTTGAAGGACACAGGGCTAGAAGCTTAGATATAAGTGGTAGTTTTCAATTAAATAGGAAAAAAATAGAAGTATTTTACATATACTATTATTACATTATAGTGAGTCATTTTCATTGATTAAATAATTTGCTGTTAACTACATTGGGTGCCAGAGATTGAAGGAGGCACTTTAGAGTTTCTGTTACCTTTTAATTTATTGGATACTATAAAAAGCTACAAAGCACTGTCATCCAAAGGGTTCATGTCTTCTTAGACTAATTTACATCCAGCATACACGCGTTTTGTTGACATCTCTTGTGCAAATTATTAATAAGTATAATTAAAATCCCTTGTGGACTAGAGGGGTGTGCAACACTTTAGAAGCAATGCTATGCACACCTCTCTGGTCTTCATGGGGTTAAAAAGGAACTGCCACTTTTGTAACAAAAATTTTGATTCCAAAATCAGCTAGATTTTATTTGTAAATTATTCATCTCATTCTTCTACCTCTGGAATGGAAGGTGTTTACTACTGTCCAAGCATAGTAATCTCTCTAGCTCCTATATTACTGTACTGAACAAAGGCACTAATGGTCATATTCAGGAAACCAAAGTGATGAAATGATTTAACAAATTAACTGCACCATTAGGAAAACATGAAAATTCCCAGAGATGTAACTTACTGAATTCCAGAGGGGTACACAACATTTTGCTTTGCAATGTGTTGCATTCTCCTGGCACTCAAAGTGTTGAAGTCTTTATGCGTCATGCATCTAGCATTCAAGATGATAAAAGCCCCATTTAAATAATATGGAATTTGGATAATGTGTATTTGTCCACCATGGTACAATTGGGTTGTTCCAGAATTGCTACTTTGTAGCTTCCATAATACTCCATTAAAGTTTCTTGAATTAATATAAGGGTTTCCATAGAATAACATAGGACCTGAAGAGATGTATCTTACTGGGCAGTCAGTTTATCACCTTCCCTTTTATCTCAATGTAGTTTATAAATCTAACTTCTGTTTTGGGACTGAAAATCCCTTTATCCTCAGTTGACCCATTCTTTTGGTCGACTATAATTCCCATCATACTTATCTGTCCAGTTCAGCTGAGGATAATGGGAGTTGTAAATCTAAAGTTTGCCCTTTCTTTTCTAGGCCTGCATTGATAACAAAACAGCCACACCTCCTGCGTCTTTCATACCTTAGTGAATGAGGTAAGAAACTGCTGCATCAACCGTTTGCGTACCAGAGAGGTAACGAACACTTTGTGTGGCAATGCATTGGATACCTCTCTGGCACGCAAAGGTTTAACCCTTTCAATATTCTCACGACAGAAACACATTAAGGTTGGTGTGTTAAGAAAGGTGGTAAAATTCTGATGCAAACCAACTGCAACTTATCAAATAAATATTTCCATTGATTTTTATGGGGTGTTTAACCCATTGAATGCTAGAGGGTTCACCAGTTCATTACAAAGCAAATATTTAGAGTTTTCTCTCTCATTCCTAGGGATTTTGAGAATGATTTTTTTTTCCTATGGTGCAGTTGATCAGCTCCTGAATTGCCCCATTTTCTTAGTACATCAGTCTCAGTCTGGTGAGCAGGTGAACATTGACACTAATGGAATAATCTTTTCCTTTGCAGAATGATATCTAAAGTAACTGAGGCCTAATGGTTAGCCCCCAAACTTTATACTAATGTTTTGGTTTCATGGCTTTCTACCACAGACCAGTCCATTAGCTCTCTTGAAATTACTTTTCTGTTTCTCTTTTAATTAGAGAAATAGTAGCAAGCTATTAGATGAAGATGTTGACACTATCACAAGTTCTGTGGTTTGTTACACAGCTCCTTGGTTGTTGCAAGCTGAGCTAGCTATTTTCTGCTGCATTTTTTCCCATTTTTGTTTGTCACACTTGTTTTCTGCTGACAGAGAATTTTACAGACAACATATTCTCCAGTGATAACATTCCCAAACACCTCTATACTATATTTTGCTAACTTGTGTACAGAAATAAGGCAGATCAGATCAAAGGTGACCACTTATTTAGGGCTTGATTCTATTGAAGGTGATAATTCTATCACTGGTCCTAAAAACTTCCCAATGGACATGGATTGGCTGATGCCCACATGGGCCCCCATTGATTGGATCATTGCAGTGAGCATCGCAACAATGCAAATCCTAGTGTGAAAGCTCTACATGGCAGTCCCATAGACCACCATCATATCAGCTCTGCTGCATCTTCTCTGCATTCTGTTGGGAGATTTAAGTAAAGATACAGAAATCTAGCTTGGCATTCTGACAAGTGATGCAACAGTCACCTGTAAGAACAGCCCCATAGGCAGCAAAATGTTCTAGTTTTGGTGCTCATGGTGCAACATTACAAATGCTGTGCTATCGTTGTCATGGAAACATAGACTTAAAGGGATAGTAATGTTTCATAATAAAAGCAGCTCTAATTAATCATCATAGTATTTGGACTTTGGAGAGTGTTATTTCAATTCTGTCAGAGTTGTAGTTTAAGAGTAATTCAATGACAAAGTATCCCCCTCCCGCCCCTTTTACTGATGTAACACTGTTCAGTCAGAAGGAAGGTGCCCAGGTAGACTGCAGAGAGGGACAATCTTCAATTAAGATAAGGGGAAAACCTGAAAACCTCGTAAAGGGGGGCAGAGCCTTCCTGGTTCTCATAGGAAGAAGATTGTCCCCTTCTGTTATCTGTCTAGTCTTACAACCAGATTCCACATCTGAGAAGAGATGGCTTACACTATGTAAAAGGGGTGGGAGGGGAAACTTTGCTTGTGAATATCTCTCAAAACATAAAGGTTTGAGAGATAAGACTTATATCGTTCTTCATGTTTTTTTAATGCCTACAAAATAAAATAAAGTTAAAACGAAGTATTACTATCCCTTTAAGGCAATAATACATAGGAGGGGAATTGGGGGGAGAGTTTCCCAGCAGTCCTGTCTGCCTATTAATTCATTAAAGGAGGGATAAAGCAGAATTCAGTAAATGGGGATTTTCATTTCTCCCTTTGGTGCTGTTGGTTTGCTCCAGATTTGTACCTCTTTAGTTTATTGTACTGCATTGTGTTTCTGCTACTCCATTCACCTCACTTGGGCCTCAGTACTATGCCTACCAGTATATAAGCAACACAAAAATAAACAACAAACGAGAAACTTACTTTGGTAACGCAGCTCTCCTATAGCTGGCCCAGTACATGGAACAAGCTTTAGTGGCCAGAATCCATGTTGTGGCCAGACACTTGTTATAGAGTTTTGTTCCCACAATGCATGCTAAATAGCATGAATTGTGGGAATATCAAAGGAAAAAAGCCAACCCTCGTTGTTTGACACAGTGTCAAACAACTAGAGTGAGTTCAAAACAGTCACCTTCCCCATACCTCCCAAACACTAACCACACTCCCCACGCCTTCCTACAATTGCCCTTACATGACAGTTAAACAATACTACACCTAACACTATCCTAACACCCAGAACTGTAACAATTACCTAGAGGGTTTCATCATCTCCTCCTTTAGAAGCTGATTGGGTGGGAGGTGTGTAAGCACACCTCCCAGCCAACTGTAGACTGAAATCCATTTTGAACAGAGATTGTCCATACAAAAAGCCAGTCTCTGTTCAAAATTCCCTCATTCTGACTCCGGCAACTGCGCAAAAGGTATAGGGTTGGGGTGGGGGGGCGTTTCACTATGCATTCTTGCCTTCAGCTGAGCCAGCAGAGGTGGTGGTAGCTGAGACAGATGAAATCATGGAAGGCCTTTTATTTATTAACAAAAAGAATGCCTTACAATTTTTATAATCCGGAATGGCAGCATATTATTTTTAACAGATATACAAGACTGTATTTAACCCTTAGAGTGCCAAAGGGGTACCCCCTCCGGCACTCATAGTAACATTGTTGATGAGGCTGAAAAAATACATGCGTCCATCAAGTCCAGCCCATGCCAAACACCCCTGTTGATCCAGAGGAAGACAAAATAAACCACTGAAGCCACTTTCATTTAAGCCCCAAGCCTTTCTGGAAAGTCAAGGGGTACAGTAACAGTGGTACTCGATTTCTGTGGTTTGTGTTTGGCTTTAACATGTTTGACAAAAATGTCATGGTTTCTGCAGAATAGAGGGCACAAAAATACAAGGAGATATCTAAAATCAGTGTTTATTTTGGGCCAATACCTCCCACATAACGAAATACACTTATAGAATAATACCTTGATGTCAGCATATAATCACCAAGATTATCACTCTTGTGTCACAGTTGTGGTCTTGAGTGTGTCTCCTGTAGTTCTCAGTACTCAAGAGATGCGGGATGGACAGACGCATTGACCCTTCTGACCCTCTGCTGACTACCCAAGCACAACCTGACAGACCTGGAACTGTCCAGTACGGCTGAGCGAAGATGACCCTCTCTTCCTCCAGAGGGGTCTGGCCTTCATATTGGGCCCTCCGCAGACTGCCTCAGGTCATACCGGCCCTAAGCGAGAACTGCTACAGTTGTTTCTAGAGGTATCTTACCTCTCTGCCTAGAGCTAGGTCTAGCACATTGATCTCTTGCTACCAACCCTGTTTTCTGCCACTTCCCTAATTTTGGTTAGCTCCTCTAGATTAATCCCTGCCCCACTGCCACATTGGGGTTTTATTGGTACCTCTGGGTTTCATCCAGTCCCTTGCTTGTTGCATCATAATAGAGCATGGCCCTTCAACCATGTTGGGGTTCGGGGAGGACCCCCTCCTCCGGAGGTTCCTGGGGGGTCCTCTGTCAGGCTCCATCGCGGGGTCGGAGTTGACCTCAAATTTAGCTCAGGTATATATTGTTTTTTACTCCATGCCAATCTGTTTTGAATATGTTAGTCAATACTGCTAGGGTCTGGGATACTGTCCATGGGGTCACCACCTCTGGTCATGTATTAGTAGATGCCCAGGGTCTTAGTTGGTGGATTAATTGCTTTTTCTAGAATTGGACACAGATTCCGTTCTCTTCCATGGTACTACTGGCATCTTACTCCCCCATCTAGGTAACCTAAACCATAACCTCATGCCATGCACTAGTTCTCACACAGTATGACTCGGGCTGGTGGCTCTACTCGGACCCGGATTCCAGAACCTGTCAGTTTAGTACGTACGCAATCTATCTTCTTATTTGATATTCCATGTATGTATTTCGAATGTCCCTCAGTAGGCGAGACCCTCTGTTGTTACTATATACCCTTATAGCCTCCAAGGGTCACTTGAGACAAGGCACATCACTGATGTCATCAGTAAAGTTCCCTATATTAGCCTACACTGACACACGCCTCTTGACTCCCCTAGACGGCCCGGTGTGTTACTTTGTGAATTATTTATTTTCACGAACGACTGAGTTCCTCCCATGGACAGCTACCTGATCCCCACATTCAGGGTTTCTTTCTGTTTCTCATTTTTAAGACAACTTATCCCTTTTTCCCAGTGTCCAATACTCATATTGTTGATTCTCCTTTGTCACCACTTCTCCATCTGGCTTAGTCAGCTTGACCACACATCTGAGTCTGACTGCCCGATATCCACCTTATGACAGATGTTCTTCTACAACATCCACTGCACTTTCCCCACTCTTCCCACGTGATTCAGGACACCCCTCCATTTATAATGCAGAATCTCTCCATCTCACTTTCCTCTACACCCCCATGGCCTTTTGCCACTACCCTTGGCCTTTTCTTGCTCTCTGGTTATCTGTTTCCATATTCTATGGCCTCCAGGTGAAATATGCGCCCTCCCCCCCTCATTTTTTTTTTCTCCCCCATCCGTCATCACCCAACCGAGGCTCTGTTTCCTCTCAGGCAGCGACCTTCCTTACCTTGAGGTATGGATGATCTCAAAATAATTACAGTGAATGCCAAAGACCTAAATTCACCGGAAAAGAGGGCCATGGTACTGACGGACCTGGATAGAATTAATGCAGATATTATACTACTACAAGAGATGCACTTTTCTTCAGCCACCCCTCCTAAGTTCTCCAACCTTAAATATCCCACCTCTTATTTTGCATCAGACCCCACTAAAAAAGTAGGGGTTGGTGTCCTCCTACAGGCCCACTTGCCATGGACTCTCTTAGACTCCTGTTGTGTCCCTGAGGGTAGGTTCATATTACTCAACAGCTTGTTATACAATAAGCCCATAGCCATTTTGAATATGTATGGGCAAAACACAACCCAATATCTTATCTTTCCAAAACACTATCTCAGCTTGACACGGTAACAGCAGGTTGAGTGATTGTGGGAGGTGACTTGAACATTGCCTTAGACCCTTCCCTGGACAGCTCTACTTGAAGGTCTCATTTTAAACTCTCCTATCTCAGGAGACACAGGAAGCTCCTGAGAGATAGGCATCTTGTTGACAGGTGGAGGGTCCTACATCCTCAGCTTAGAGATTATATATTTTATTCTTTTCCCCTTGCATCTCATAGTAGGATAAACTACCTTCTTATTTTGCAGTTCCTTCTCACCTACCTTTCCTCTGCAAGCATCGATCCAATCTCCTTGTCTGGTCACTCTATGGTGTCTTTTACCCTCTCCAACCTTAATGACTGCCCCTCTCCTTTGATCTGGAGACTCAACGAGGCTCTCCTTACTGATAAGACAACCAGATCTTCTCTCTTGGCACACATAGATTAATACTTTGCTCACAACTCCTCCTCAGAGGTGCCTCAACCTAAAGTTTGGGAGGCCCACAAGTCTGTCCTCAGAGGACACCTAGTTAAAATAGGAGCAACTCAGAGAAAGCAGAAGTGGGTGAAAGTGAACGCCCTGTTAGAGAAGGTCCGGGATTTGGATGCCAAACATAAACAAGCGTTAGATGCACAAACACTTACTGATCTTGCCTCAACAAGAGAAGAGCTTAACAATCTTCTGAAGTCGGATGTAGTGAAATCACACATGTGGCATAAATATAGACACTAAGGGCTCGATTTAAAGGCAGCCGTTAGCCAAAAAAAAGTCTAACGGGTGTCTTTACATGCAGTAGGCTATTCAAAGAGCCATGTAATGAACTGCTAACGGCAGTTCATCCAGTGTACCGGCCACTACACTAACGTGTGTTTTGGCCCACAGAAACAAAAAAAACACTCCACTTTGCCATTCAATAGACTGCGTTAGCTGAAAAAGATCCTAAGAGGGACTCATTATCGCCTAAAATTTAAGACCCAGTTTGTTTGGCCGTAGAGTCCCTCATCGGATCTTTTGCTAGCTAATTCATCTGTTAACTGGCAAAAAAAAGCCACATCAATACATCCAAAGTGCCTAAATTGTGTCAAAAGTTAGTAGAATTAACCGTATGAGTGCCAGCAGGGTATAATTACCCCACCAGCATTCATAGGGTTAATCTAAGTGAAAAACAACATCACATTACAAGTTACACTTACCATTAATCCTGATGTCCAGCGGAGTCCTCAGCTTGCTGGTCCTTTTCTTCTGTCTTCTCATCCTTCTGTCTTCTTTCTTCAGTCTTCTGCCTTCTCCCTGTGAAAAAAAAAGAAATAAATTAACATTAAGCATGAACAAATACATTCTAGAAACCTTTGAGTGGCAGAGGGGTATGCAACGCATTGCAAAGCAATGCGTTGCGTACCTCACTGTCACTCAAAGGGTGTAATTTTAGTGTCCCATAGATATAGCCACATATGCCTCCATGTAATGCCCCATAAAATACACGCCCATGAATAAAAAGATCCATAGATACAACAATCAATGTAATTCACACATGCCCAATGTCACTTAGCTTATATCTGTTGTCTCCGCCACTTGGAATGGCTGCGAGGGTGGCGGCGGCAGAGACAGAAATGTCCCACGATGATCCTCATTAGCTGTGTACGGGCCAATGCCCGTAACACACTGAGGGCATTTGAAGTGAGCTCGAATCTGGTTGGCCAATGGCACAGCCAATGGCAGTGAGGGCAATAGAAGTGAGCCTGCCCATATATAAAGGCAGGCTCACTTCAAATGCCCTCAGTGTGTTACGGGCATTGGCCCGTACACAGCTAATGAGGATCGTCGTGGGACATTTCTGTCTCCGCTGCCGCCACCCTCGCGGCCGCTCCAAGTGGCAGAGACAACAGATATAAGTTAAGTGACATTGGGCATGTGTGAATTACATTGATTGCTGTATCTATGGATCTTTTTATTCATGGCCATGTATTTTATGGAGCATTACATGGAGGCATATGTGGCTATATCTATGGGACACTAAAATTACACTCTTTGAGTGACAGTGAGGTACGCAACGCCTTCCTCTCTTTCTACGCAACACTCTTCTGATTCTGGCACAGAAGCCCATAGAGACTTCATTCGCTTCTGGCTTTCCAAGGCAAAGGTTCCATCTCTTTCTCCTGAAGATTGTGCTTTCTTAGAACACCCGATATCTGATGAGGAACTTGATGTTGCCATCTGATCCATGCTTCAGGGAAAAGCCCTGGACCAGATGGCTTTATTCTTGCACACTACAAAACTTTTCAACAGTCTCTGGCCCCCCATCTATTGAAAGCATTTAACACAATCCTCCATAGACACTCTTTCCCTAGACAAGCCCTGGAAGCCCATATAGTTGTTATACCCAAACCTTCAAAAGACCCGTCTCTGTGCAGCAATTACCACCCCATTTCGCTGCTCAATGTCAATATTAAGCTTTTAGTAAAAATCCTGGCAAAACGGCTCAATGCTTTTCTGCCCAACCTGATTCATCCTGATCAGTCAGGCTTCGTCCATGGCAGGGAAGCTCGCCATAACATCGCGACCACCATTAACCTAATTAACATAGCACAACCTACTCATACTCCGGCCGCCCTTCTGTCAACAGACACAGAGAAGGCCTTTGATAGGGTGAACTGGGTCTACCTAGAAGAAACTATTGTCAATGTAGGTCTGGGCCCCCACATGTTAAAAGGTATCATGAGCCTCTACTCGCATCCCTCCGCCAGGGTCTTTGTCAATGGTACACTTTCTAACTCGTTTGATATCACTAAAGGTACAAGGCAGGGCTGCCCATTATCACCCCTCTTATTCATTCTCACTCTCGAGCCCCTCCTCAACCATATTAGGATGCATCCTAACATTGGAGGGATTCGATCGGGACTCTCCACTTTTAAATTGGCCACCTTAGCCGATGATGTTCTAATATTTCTTGCCAACCCAGCTGTTTCTCTTCCCCCGCTTCTAAGTGTCTTATCCGATTACTCTCGGGCTTCTATGGCACAAATTAATTACTCAAAATCAGAAGGCCCATCATCTTCATAGCTGCTTTGTGCCACTTATTATTTCAAATGGTACAGGTCATTTATTAAATACTTAAGGATCAACATTTCCAAGGAGCTTGTAGAACTTCCAGAACTCAATTTGGCACCTATTATTCAAAATATCTCAATGGAATTATAGGCTTGGAACTCCATACACCTTTCGTGGATAGGTAGGATTAACCTTGTCAAAGTGATGATTCTCCCGAAAGTATTATTCCAGCTGAACGCTCTTCCCATAAGAATACCTAAACACTCAATACAGAAAATGATTGGTCACTTTGTCGGGGCTCAGAAACAGTCCTGGATAAGCTTAGATATTCTGGGTGAAAAGCCCCCGCGGGCGGTCTAGGCCTTCCCGACATCCAGAGATACTATAGGGCAGCAGCCATTGCAAAAATCTTCGACTTTCGAGGCCCGACACCCAAACACTGGACTTATTCACTGGTGCATGTTATTGGAGGCCTAGACTTCATTCAGCTACTCTGGTCTGATCCAGCCAACTGACCATTCACTTACGGTAATCATGTGATTTTGGGTCATATCCTAAACTCATGGCAAGATTCAGCCAAGAGATTCTCTCTTTCCCCCTCATTGTCGCCTCTACAAACTTTTATAGGATCACCGGGATCGCAAGGATTGCGAGAATTTCTCACAGTGGACACAACACAGTCTCACCAGTGTACTCGCTCTATCCTCCACATCTAGCTTTCTATCTAGAGACCATTTGCAAACAGTGATGGGAGGTGAAAGTGTCCCTTGGTGGAGTTACTTGCAGATTCACCACTGGTACTCTACCTTGGCCAAACAGGGGGACTTATCTCTATCTATAACCCCTTTTGAAAAGAAGTGGTCTGATCCCTCTCTAAAGGTTTGACCTTTATCTTACTGCTACTCCCTATTGCAGCTTGACCAGGTAACTAGGAAACATTTCTACATGGTGAAATGGGAAACTGATCTGGCTCTAACTTTAGAGTTGGACCAATGGGAAGCTATCTTTTCTGCAAACTTTTTCAAATTTCAAGATATTCAGTCTAGGGGGGTTAATTATAAACTCCTTACCAGGTGGTACAGAGTTCCTGCCCAGATCACGGCCATATATCCAGGGACAACTCCTTCGTGTTGGAGGTGTCCAAATCTCACAGGTACAATGCTTCACTTACGGTGGACTTGTCCCCTCATCGTGCCCTTTTGGCACGAGGTGACCAGTATTATTTCTAGGCGTCTACATGCCTCCATACCTCTCGACCCTTGGCTTTGCCTGTTTTTATTCTGGGAACATCTCTCTTGCACCATGCCTAAAGAGGTCTGGTGCATTCTTCCTCACCTCCTGACGACAGCCAAGGCTCTGATTCCTCTTTTCTGGAAGCAGAATGAGGCCCCCTCCATCTCTCTCTGGCTATCCAAACTAGACCATACTATTACCATGACGAATTGGCCTCAGGTACTATAGGTGATTTTGAGAATAGGTGGCATAGGTTGATCGATTCTAGTCCTTGACTCTTAGATTCTGTATGCACTTCTGCGAAGTTTCTTCTCCCATGTTCGGACCTTTGGTTGACATCACTGTTGACATCACTGTTGTCTGATGAATGTTTGATGGTGAGATCATGCTTTGTAAAGGGTGATGGTTTTATCTTTGAGGGGACGCTCAGTTTGGTGAGGGAGGACGGGCTGGACCCCTCACCCTTCAACACTTTTTTTTCTCCTTCCCCCCCTTTTTTCCCTCCCTCCTATATGCTCACTTATGCATGAGACCAACAGACGCCTTAATGACTAATTTCCTCACACACATTTCCTCTTCCCATTTTCAGTACTGTTTGTATATGGTCACTACTGGATGTTCCCTTTAAGAATTCCCCCTGTTACTATTCTTGATGTTCTGCTGTTATGCTTAGCTTCCCCTCTTGTGGAGAGGGATTCATATATTTGTAATTGTTCATGTTTCCGCCTATTGTTACACATCATTTCTGTTCTTACCAATGTATTGTACCTTTTTTCTCTAAATAAAGATAGTTATAATAATAAAAAAAAATAAAAAAATAAAAAAACAAATAAAAAGGTTTGGCAAGGACAAAGGAAAGAGTATTTGGAGTAATTATTTCGGATGACTTATAGGTAGGCAGGCAATGTCACAAAGCAGCGGGGAATGGAAGCAGGATGTATAGCTAGAAGCATTAGTAGATGAAAGAGGGAGGTGGTCATTGCATTCTACAGGTCTCTGCTAAGGCCTCACCTAGAGTATACTATACAGACTCCATTTCCAGAAGGAGTTAGATATTCTGGAGACAGTTCAGAAAAGAGCAACTAAAATGGTGAATGGTTTACTGGATAGAAATTATCAGGAAAGTCTAAAGGATGTGAACGTGTATTACTTGGAGGAGAGAAGGGATATGATAGAAAGATTCAAATACATAAAGGGATTTAGCAAAGTGAAGAAGGGAAGTACATTTCAAAGGAGTAGACATGTTAGGATAAGAGGTCATAGTTTAAAATTAGATGGTCAGGGACTTGGAAGTAATGTAAGAATATTTTACTTCACTGAAAAAGTGGAATAGCTTTCCAGCAGATGTTTTAGAGGTTAATAAAGAGAGGAAATTCCAGGGTCCAAATAAGGTTTAAATTTTACAATAGGAAAAATGGGCAGACACGATGGGACGAATGGTTGTTTTCTGCCATCAAATGCTATGTTTCTATGTCAGGATTCTAGTTTAGCTTTGTCCTCAGCATCATCAATAGACAATAATTTCTTCCTAAATGCATAGCTCTGACATCTACATATATATGATACTATTTCATCCTATTGTGCCCAATCAACTGTACATTTACAAGCATTGCATACTTTCCTCCTCATTTACTCTAATAGTGTAAGGATGTAAGCTTACTGAAGCCTATCTCTGGGTGGGAGGAGCCACCCAGAGATTAGCAGGAAGCTATATAATCTAAGATAAGCGAATAAGGAACCCAGAATGCAGGGAAACAGTAGATAGGCCAAGGGTAGCTTTATTTAGATAATGCAAGTCCAGAGTAACAAGCCAGAGGTCAGGGCAGGCTGAGATAATGCAAGTCCAGTGTAACAAGCCAGAGGTCAGGGCAGGCTGAGATGATGCAAGTCCAGTGTAACAAGCCAGAGGTCAGGGCAGGCTGAGATAATGCAAGTCCAGTGTAACAAGCCAGAGGTCAGGGCAGGCTGAGATAATGCAAGTCCAGTGTAACAAGCCAGAGGTCAGGGCAGGCTGAGATAATGCAAGTCCAGTGTAACAAGCCAGAGGTCAGTACAGGCTGAGATAATGCAAGTCCAGTGTAACAAGCCAGAGGTCAGTACCTGAGATCCAATACAAGGTCCAAGAGGAAGGTCTGTAGAGTGGCAGCTTGGCAGAAGATACAGGTTGGATAGGAGGACCACAGGAGAGAGCTGGCTGGAGAACCACAGGTGAAGGCTGGCAGGAGGACCCCAGGTGAAGGCTGGCTGGAGGACCCCAGGAGAAGGCTGGTTGGAAGACCCCAGGAGAAAGACTGGCTGGCCTGGAGGACTGCAGGAGAAGGCTGGCTGGAAGACCCCAGGAGAAAGCTGGCTGGCCTGGAGGACTGCAGGAGAAGGCTGGCTGGCCTGGAGGACTGCAGGAGAAGGCTGGGCTGAAGAATGCAGAGCCTGGAAGCAGGAAGAGCTGGGAGGCGAAACTGCGGCAAGTAGACCGCCCGGGACTCAAGCGACAACTGAGCGCCGAGTCCCGGTTGCCGCCAGTTTTAAATAGAACGCCGGGCGCCCAAGGGAATGACGTCGGTGCGACGACCGACGTCAGGCCTCGCTACTGCGCATGCGCAAGGACGCGCGCATGCGCCCAGCCGTCCTGAAGCCAGTAGAGCTACTGGCAAGGACGGCGAGGGACCTGAAGTTCCCCCCCTTTACGGCCAACCTCCGGGTGGTCAGGTCAGCAGGTCGGTCTGGATGACTCCGATGAAAGTTACGAATACAGGCCATGGTGTTGAAGTTGCCTGCGGGTTCCCAGGAGCGGTCTTCTGGGCCGTACCCCTTCCAATGTACCAGGTATTCCAAACGGCCCCGACGAAAACGAGAGTCTAGAATCTCCTTGACCTCGAACTCATCAGGATCTGTAATGGAAACAGGAGGAGGTCTAGAAGGTTCTCGACCAGGAAACACGCTGGGAATCCATTTCTTCAATTGAGAGATGTGGAACGTTGGGTGAATCCGGTATGAGGTAGGTAGCGCCAGACGATATGCTACTGGATTAATGACTTGAGTGATAGAAAAAGGTCCCAAGAAGCGAGGTCCCAATTTTTTGGTAGGACAAGAAAGGCGAACATGTGAAGAGGACAGCCATACTTTATCCCCAATCTGTAGTTCAGGTCCTCTCTGTCGGTGTTTATCAGCATAACGTTTATAGTCTTGCTGTGCAGATCTCAGAATTTGACTTAACACATGATGAGACTGCTGTAATTGTTGTATTCGTTGATTAGCCTCTGGGACTGGAGTGATGGGGGTGAGTCCTGGTAGAGCTGCCGGGTGGTATCCATAGTTGGCCAAGAAAGGAGAGTTTTTTAAGGTACTGTGATAATGATTATTATAAGCAAATTCTGCCATGGGGAGTAAGTGGTACCAATTATCTTGTAAATGAGAAGAGAAGAAACGTAAGTACTGTTCCAAAGTCTGATTGGTCCTTTCTGTCTGCCCATTTGTTTGTGGGTGATATCCTGAAGATAGGTTACTGGTAATTTGAAGACCGGCACAAAATGCTCTCCAGAATTTTGATGTGAATTGGGAACCTCTGTCTGAAGTAATGGATTGTGGTACTCCATGAAGACGGAAGATTTCCTGCAGATACAAAGAAGCGGTTCGGCTGGCTGAAGGTAGACCTTTGCTTGGGATAAAATGAGCCATCTTAGTAAATCGGTCTACTACGACCATAATGGTATTATGTTGGTTTGAACCTGGTAAATCCACAATGAAATCAATTGTTACATCTCTCCAAGGACCAGAAGGTATGGGTAAAGGATGGAGCAAACCGGATGGTTTGGTGTGTTGGCTTTTAGCTCTGGCACAAGTGTCACAAGAGGATACGTAGTGATTGACGTCCTGCTTTAAGTTTGGCCACCAGAAATACCGCTGAATGGCTTCTAAGGTCTTTTGGATTCCCCCATGGCCTGCAACAGGAAGATCGTGAAACTGGTGAAGAGTCTCTTGACGGACAGATTCAGGGACAAAAACTGTATCTTGCTTATACAATAGGCCATCAGTGAAGGTTAAGGCGTATAGTTGTATCAAACGAGGAGAAGGAGTGGTGGCTTGTTTGATACGTTCCAGTAAGTTGGTGGTGACAAGGAGGAATTGACGTGGTTGCAAAATTGTATCAGGAAGTGTAGTAGTATTGGAAGGTACCGTATACATCCTGGACAAAGCATCTGCTTTCAAATTTTTTGAGCCCGGTCTGTAGGTGATGTGTAGTTGGAATCGTGCAAAGAACATTGCCCATCTGGCTTGACGAGGTCGTAGTCTGCGGGCTGATTGGAGATATTCTAGATTTCTGTGATCTGTATATATTGTAATAGGATACTCTGAACCCTCTAATAAGTGTCTCCATTCCTCCAAGGCGCATTTAATAGCGAGCAATTCCTTGTCTCCCACATCATAATTTTGTTCGGCAGGTGTGAGACGCCTGGAGTAGAAGGCTACTGGATGTAAACGATCTTTAGTGCCCATATGTTGCGACAGTACTGCCCCTGTAGCGATATTAGAAGCATCAACTTCTAAAAAGAAAGGTTTATTGACATCAGGTTGTTGTAGAATAGGTGCTTGCGTAAAGTGAAGTTTTAAACGGTCAAAAGCTTGTTGAGCTTCAGGAGTCCACTGAAAACTGGCATCCTTCTTGGTTAAACATGTGAGTGGTGAAATACATTTTGAGAAATCCCGGATAAAGCGTCGGTAGAAGTTGGCAAAACCAATGAACCTCTGAATTGCCTTCTTGTCAGATGGTATGGGCCACTTCAGTATAGCTGTTATCTTACGAGGATCTATCTCTAACTGCCCTGGGGAAACAAGGAAACCTAGGAATTCGATCTTAGACACTTCAAAAGAACATTTCTCCAATTTAGCGTACAAACCATGTGTACGAAGCCTAGTTAACACTCTCCTGACATGACTGCGATGTTCTTGTAGTGAATGTGAGAAGACAAGAATGTCATCTAAGTAAATGACAACAAACTGATCCAGAAGATCCCGAAAAACATCATTTACGAAATGCTGAAATGTTGCAGGAGCGTTACATAACCCGAAGGGCATCACGGTGTATTCAAAGTGTCCATATCTGGTTCGGAAGGCGGTCTTCCATTCGTCTCCCTTGCGGATGCGAACCAGGTTATATGCTCCTCGTAGATCGATTTTTGAGAAGATCTTTGCAGTTGACATGCGTTCAAACAATTCAGGGATCAGTGGTAACGGATAGCGATTTTTAATGGTAATGGCATTGAGTTCCCGATAGTCTACGCAGGGGCGTAGACCACCGTCTTTCTTGGGTACAAAGAAAATCCCGGCTCCAGCTGGAGAAGTGGAAGGTCGAATAAATCCTTTCTCCAGATTTTCAGAGATGTACTCTCTAAGATGTTGCAGTTCTGGTCCGGATAGAGGATATATATGTCCATAGGGGATAGTAGATCCAGAGAGAAGTTCGACAGGACAATCATATGGTCTATGAGGTGGAAGAAGGTCAGCCCCTTTTTTATCAAACACATCTGAGAAGTCCTGATAGACCATGGGTATGGTTGACGTTGTAACACAGGTCAACAGTTTAGGCTCTGTTTTGATAAGACATTTTTCTCTACAGTGGGTGGAAAGAAAGGTTACAGTCTTGGAAGACCACTCAATATGGGGGTCGTGAATTTGTAGCCATGGAAGACCCAAAATAAGAGGAAACAAAAGAGATGGAACAACTTCAAATTTAAATTCTTCTCTATGATTTACAGCAGTGAGAAGATACAGAGGTAAAGTTTCATAAAGAATGGGACCTGACTGTAGGTAGCTTGCATCCGCCATCTGAAGCGTGAACGGTTGGGTTTTGCGTTTGATGGGTATGCCCAAGGATAAAGCTGTCTCCTGGCTCAGGAAACAACTACTGGCTCCGGAATCTATGATGGCCGACACCTCACTCTGCTGTGTGTTCCACTGTAGAATAACAGAGAGGGATATGTAAGAAGAAGTGGGCAACAGAATAGGAGCGGATGATGTTGCAGGTAAAAAATGCCTACCTTGGGAAGGCCGTGGTCTGGTATCACAAGTCCTGAGATGGTGACCCCCTTTTCCACAATAGAGGCAAAGATTTAGAAGGCGTCTACGGTCTCGTTCAGCTTTAGATAGAGGTCCCCGTAGAACACCCAGCTGCATAGGCTCCTCTGTGGTGGTGACAGTAGCAGGTGGTTGAGATGAAGCTGGAGTACGATGGGGAGGAGAAGAAGTAGCAGAGCGTTGATTGAGAACAGTAACTCACAAGCCGTGATGAAGGACCTGTACCGGGCTCTATCCCCATAAAATCTTTCAGGCAGGGGAACACGAGGTTCTGGAGCAGAGTTCATCTCAAGGCTAGGAAGGGGTGGTGTAGAACCACCTGCTGCTTGGGTTAGACTTGGTTGAAGGTCCTGTAGTTGCTGTTGGAGATGTGTTTGGTTGGCCTGTGATTCCTGTACAGAAGCAGTGAGAGCAGCTATCCGACTACCCAGGGTATTTAAGGCTTCGAGCAACCCCGCGGGTTCCATAACAATTTTGGGCTCAGTTGTTACTGTAAGGATGTAAGCTTACTGAAGCCTATCTCTGGGTGGGAGGAGCCACCCAGAGATTAGCAGGAAGCTATATAATCTAAGATAAGCGAATAAGGAACCCAGAATGCAGGGAAACAGTAGATAGGCCAAGGGTAGCTTTATTTAGATAATGCAAGTCCAGAGTAACAAGCCAGAGGTCAGGGCAGGCTGAGATAATGCAAGTCCAGTGTAACAAGCCAGAGGTCAGGGCAGGCTGAGATGATGCAAGTCCAGTGTAACAAGCCAGAGGTCAGGGCAGGCTGAGATAATGCAAGTCCAGTGTAACAAGCCAGAGGTCAGGGCAGGCTGAGATAATGCAAGTCCAGTGTAACAAGCCAGAGGTCAGGGCAGGCTGAGATAATGCAAGTCCAGTGTAACAAGCCAGAGGTCAGTACAGGCTGAGATAATGCAAGTCCAGTGTAACAAGCCAGAGGTCAGTACCTGAGATCCAATACAAGGTCCAAGAGGAAGGTCTGTAGAGTGGCAGCTTGGCAGAAGATACAGGTTGGATAGGAGGACCACAGGAGAGAGCTGGCTGGAGAACCACAGGTGAAGGCTGGCAGGAGGACCCCAGGTGAAGGCTGGCTGGAGGACCCCAGGAGAAGGCTGGTTGGAAGACCCCAGGAGAAAGACTGGCTGGCCTGGAGGACTGCAGGAGAAGGCTGGCTGGAAGACCCCAGGAGAAAGCTGGCTGGCCTGGAGGACTGCAGGAGAAGGCTGGCTGGCCTGGAGGACTGCAGGAGAAGGCTGGGCTGAAGAATGCAGAGCCTGGAAGCAGGAAGAGCTGGGAGGCGAAACTGCGGCAAGTAGACCGCCCGGGACTCAAGCGACAACTGAGCGCCGAGTCCCGGTTGCCGCCAGTTTTAAATAGAATGCCGGGCGCTCAAGGGAATGACGTCGGTGCGATGACCGACGTCAGGCCTCGCTACTGCGCATGCGCGAGGACGCGCGCATGCGCCCAGCCGTCCTGAAGCCAGTAGAGCTACTGGCAAGGACGGCGAGGGACCTGACAAATAGCACTGGATCTTGGTTATAACTGCTTGGGGGAGATTCTCTAAGTGGTGAGTAGAGATGACTTCTCCAGTTTATTACTTCTCCAGTTCCTGTGTTATTCTATGGAGCCTATGTATTATGTATTATGATCTCCAAAGTTGAAGAAATCTTAGTGCATTGACTCCATAGAATAACATAGGAATTGGAGAAGTGATATCACTGGAGAAGTCATCTCCACTTTTTCACCGCTTAGTGAATTTCTCCCCCTGAATTTCTAAATTCAGACATGATTCAATCTCTTTCTATTGCAACATAACACTTCTACGTGTACAGGAAATGCTTACATTACACCCTGTTTTACTCCATGTGACAGAACTAAGACTGATTTAACCTTTGAGGTGTCAGAGGTATGCAAATCATTGTGTTGCAGTGCATTGGATCTCAAATGGTTAATAAGAAGAAACTGAGTAATTCTGGAGCAAACCAGCTGTATTATAAGGGACAAATTAAAAACATATCCAAAATTAAACAGGTCCTTTAACCCTTTGAGTGCCAGAGGGGTATGCAATGCATTGCGTACCCCTCTGGCACTCAAAGGGTTAACTCCATGATTAGTGGAGAGGTCTCCAACAAATTGTAAAATGAGTTGGAGAATTCAGTAGGTTAAAAACACAATTTAATCAATAGGAATATTCATTTGTCCCATATGGAGCAGTTGTTTTTTTCCAAAATTGCTTTAGTTCTTTAAATTAAATCATTCTCAAAATCTCTTTATTTCTTTGGAAGTTAGAAAAATATAGTGTTACTTGGTAATATTTTATGACTTGAATAGCAATATACTTACTACATTAACAATTAGTATATTAGGCAGCATACATACTGATTTTGCTTTTCAAAATCATTCTTCAATAACAGATAATTTCCATCTAATTGGCTCATAATTTACATTTGTTGAATTACACCTTTAGCATTAACTTTCCATTAAAAAAATGACTTCTGCAAAGGAGGGAGAAATACAGCATTCAACTCAATTTTTGTGATTCAGTGTATCATGTGTAAGAGGAGATGTTTTTTAAATGCTTATAAATGTAATTAGCCTAGCTAATCTCCAAATGCAAATAAACTATCCCATTCATTTTTTACTATTTGGAAAAGAGGAGAATACTTCACGAGTATGAAATTCTAGAGTGGGGTCTTCAATCTATAATACATCTTCCACTGTTAGAGCACAAGTTACATGTATGTGATAATTCCATTTTACAGTACCTATATAATATTTTTCCTTGGGTGTACACTTTCCTGTTTTAGTGCATGAGCCTCATGCATTTATATACACATTTGAAATGGATCAAAAGCCTATCTTCATCAAATAATCAATAGCTTACAGTATTTCCACTACATTCCCAGAATTCTATGCAGTAACATACACATGAAGACACTGTGCAGTCATTTTGAGAGGCTAAGGTCATATGAGTCAGCAGTAGGAGCCAGAATGGTTTTATGATGAATATATCTTGTCACACTAATTTACTTGTATTTTACAAAAGGGTAAGTACCAATCTGTGCAAGGGAATTGCTGTAGATCTAGTATACTTGGATTTTGCAAACACCTTTGAAACAGTGCCTCACAACAGATTACTGCATAAATCCAAAGGTTTTGGTTTGGGAGGTCTCTGCACATGGATTGAAAAATGGTTAAATGATAGATGGTATACAGGTGTTGTAAAAGGAACCTTTTCAACTTGGTCTAACATTGTAAGTGGGGTGCCAGAGGGTTCAGTCCTGGGCCCAATGCTTTTAAATGTGTTTATTTATGATCTAGAAGTGGGTATTTAAAGTACTGTTTCAATCTTTGCTGTTAACACTACGCTGTGGGATCAAATACCTACAGAGCTGGATGTTTTTTCTCTGCAGAAGGATTTAGATAAACTGAGTGATTGGGCAGAAAAGTGGCAGATAACATGCAATGTAGATAAATGTATCATTATGCATTTGGGCTGTAGAAACAAACAAGCTATGTATACACTAATTAGAGAAATATTTATGAGTACTGAGAGATGATAGATATCACAGCAGTGTGCATAGTCATTCAGCTGCTGCAAGAGCAAAAAAGGTATTATCCTGCATAAAAAGACGTATAGATGCATGGGGTACAAATATAATTATACCTCTGCAAAAATGCTGGCTAAAGCCTCACCTAGAATATGTAGTACAGTTTTGGGCACAGTTCCAAAAACACATTATTGAACTGGAAAAAGTCAGAGACGTGTAACAGAACTGATAAAAACTTTGGTGAATCTGAGTTATAAAGAGATACTAGCCGAACAGGGTTTGTTTACATTAGAGAAGAGACGTCTAAGGTCCTCAGGACCCACTTACAGGCCAGGACTTAGGGATTTCTCTTCTAGAACAGGATATTTTCTCTCTACAGAGGGACTTACATATAATGTCAGATTGGGCAAACATGTGGAATATGAAGTTTAATGTGGGGAAGTGTAAAGTCATGCATTTGGGAGGAAACAATCCCAAGGCTACTTATAAACTTAATGGAATAATTTTAGGTGACTCGTTGCTAGAAAAAGACCTGGGTATCCTTGTCAACTACAAACTTGGAAACAGTGACCAGTGTCATACAGCAGTAGCAAAGGCAAACAAAGTCCTGTCTTGCATAAAAAGAGGTATTGAAGCAAGAGTGGATAACATTATTTTGCCATTATACAAATCATTGGTAAGACCTCACCTTGCGTATGCAGTGCAATTTTGGGCACCGGTTCTGAAAAAGGATATACTAGAACTAGAGAGGGTACAGCGGAGAGCAACAAAATTAAATAAGGGAATGGAGGACTTGACATATGAGGAACGACTAAACAAACTTGGTTTATTTACTCTAGAGAAAAGACGACTAAGAGGAGACCTTATCACATTGTACAAGTATATGAGAGGTCAATACAAGGATCTCTGCGGTGAGCTATTTATTCCAAGGCCTGATCAGGTGACCAGGGGACACCCCTTGAGATTAGAGGAAAGGAGGTTTAAACTTCAGCAGAGGAAGGGTTTTTTTACGGTAAGGTCTGTCAAATTCTGGAATTCATTGCCCAGGGAGGTAGTTATGGCAGATACAATGGATACATTTAAGAGAAGATTAGATACATTTCTTTCAAAAGGGAACATACAGAGTTATACTGTTTATCAGTAGGCTGATCAGGAAGGTCTGATAAAGACTAATTTAATTGGTAGCAGGAAAGCTATAAAATTCTCAGTTACTGAGGTATGAGGCGAAGGTTGAACTTGATGGACTTGTGTCTTTTTTCAACCTAATTTACTATGTTATTATGTTACTATGTAGAGCACAGGTGTGGTGATCAGAGGATCATTCACATTGATTAACTCACCTGTGCTCTAACAAGGAAATCATCAAATCCTAGCCTGTTAGTGGGTCCTGAGGACAGGAGTTGAGAACCACTGGTCTAAAGGGTGATATGATTACCATTTACAAATATATTTGAAGTTAAAGCAGAACTTTCACATAATAGCAAGTCGCCATGCATTCATTAAATTCATGGCGACTAGCTTGAAAATGTATATCTTACCCCAAAAAATACTTGTGTCTAAAGGAATCCATCCCATTTGGAGACCGGAACTGAGGCTAGAGAGCAGACATCTTGTCTGTGCGCATGCACCATCAGTCCTAGTCTCCATAGAGTAGACTGCTTTTCACCATATGGTCACCGGAAGGGACTGACGGCGCAGGCTCACAGACCGCACAAACCTGCCCGTCAGTCCCAAAATGTGACGGATCCCTTTACACACAAGTATTTTTTTTTGGTAAGACGTATATTTTCAAGCTAGTCGCCATGCATTTAATGAATGCATGGTGACTGGCTATTATCTGAAAGTTCCGCTTTAACTCTCCAATTATTTATTTACTCAAAGAGCTGTGCTAAGAATGAGAGTCCATCCATTAAGACTAGAGGAAAGGAGCTTTTAACTAAAATAAAGGCAGGGATGTTTTACAGTAAGGGCAGTAAAGCTGTGGAATCCATTGCCTTTGGTTGCTGTGCTTGCGGATACTGTAACTGATTTCAAAAAAGCAATGGATACCTATCTAGCACAGAACAATATTGAGATTTCAAAGCAGATAGGTTGATGATACAGGGAACTATCAGAATGCCATCTGGAGTTAGGAATTTTTTTTACCCATTTGGAGTTTAAATGGAAATTGCTTTAATGGGTTTTTTTGCCTTTCTCTGGGTGATTTGGCATGTACTGGATCGATGCATTTTCTTTTTTCAGCCTCATTAACTATGTTACTATGATTCTATGAATATGTTCATGGGAATCATTTAAGCTTGTTATTTTCATCGCTTATTTTAGAAAAACCTGACTTTCTGTGCTAGCATGGGGCTGGTTGACTGATTCATGGGAGTGAATCTGGAGAAATACAGTATACCAATATCGACAGTGTTATAGGGAAGTTTGCATGTTACTGCATGTAATTCTGGCAGCACAGCGGAAACAGTGTAAGTTATGGATTGTTTGCTGGAGATAATTTCCTTTTTTTAATCTTTTTTCAGACATAAGTATACTGAAGTGTATTATGTAGGCACTTTACAGTAGACTTGCATATGGAGTAAAAGTGTGTTTAGTACACACATTCAGAAAAAAGGAACTTTGTTTGCTTTTGATTCAGCAATATTTTCAATAGGGAAGGTCCCTGCCACCTCTATGGATTGACATTTGAACAATAAAATAAATTACATAAAGCTTAATAAATTCTATTGGGGTTTTCATCAGGGTACATCGACAAATAATTGAAATAAATATAAATAATAATGGCCTGCATTTTTCTTCTATCATTTGTTCATGTTCACAATGAGTGTGCCTTAGGAGCATGTCCGTGAACAAAGAAAAAAAACACACACTGATCTCTGAAAGTATGGAAGTCACAGCATCTTTGTTAGAAATATTATATAGGGGTAAGGAGCTGACAGAGTCAATAGTTTTCATTACAGTGCCACCTGCAGTAGCAGCTTTACTCTAAAAGACAGACACATACACATACAAAACAGTCGTAGTTTTTGGAAGAGATGCAGTTAAGTCTGCATGGAACAGTGCAGTTGTATTCTTAAGTTTGAACAGTAAATGTAATTTTCCTTATTTTAAAATTAAATGAGCACACACGCATACCCCGCAATGACAGGTGTAGTTGTTTTAGACAAAAGTGGAGTCTGAATGGAACACTGCAGGTGTGCTCTTAAGTTTGAACAGTAAATTTATTTTTACGTATTTTAAAATTAAATTAACACACATATACTCTGCAATAACAGGCATAGTTGCTTTAGACAGCAGTGGAGTCTGGCAGGAACAGTACAGATATGCCCTTAAGTTAGAACAGTAAATTTAATTTTCCTTATTTTAAAATTAAATTAACACATTCAGGATCAGCAATAACAGGTGGAGACAGCAATGGAGTCTGGATGGAATAGCGCAGGTGTGCACTTACATTTGAACAGTAAATGTAATTTTCTTTATTTGAGACTTAAATTAACATACACACACTTCAATAACAGGTATAGTTGGTGGAAATGGCAGTGGAATCTGGATTGTGAAGGTGCACACTTATGTTTGAACAGTAAATTGAATATAATTTAAAAAAAGGAAAATTTACACAAAGTCAGGAATAACATGTATAGTTAATGGAGTTTTATTTAGGTAACTTCCCTACCTACCTATTATATTTACTAGCTAAGCTAGCTGTTAATCCTATGCCAACGTTCCTAATCAATTATTAGCAAACCTATCTCAAGCTGTTGTTAAAATAAGTAGAACTGCAGCCTCCCTCTAGCACTGAAATAAATCAGAAAAAATCGTTTTGTTTATTCCAACAATGTAGATGAAATGCTGATCATACACCTGTGACACATTGCTTCTCTACTGCCCGCTAATATGCAAGTAAGGAAAACGTGGGTATTTTGTGTATCAATCACTTCTTCTCTCTACCATCCTAGACAGAGTTCCTTTCCATTCTTTCCACTGAAGGAGCATGAATGAATGAACAAAAGAATCATCAATTGATGTGAAAAAAAAACTATGAAAATGTTGTTCATTATTTTGTGATTTCTTTTATCTTCCATTTAGTATATTATTTTAATTTGAATCTCTGGAAACATGAGATTTTCAGTTAAATTCTAATTTGTTACAAATCAAAGCACACATCTGCTATTTAGGGTGCGTTTAAAATTTCATACTAAACATGCTGCAAGCTAAGTATCCTAAGCTAAGTAAACCCAAGCCATACCTAGCCTAAGTAGCCTAACCTAGCAACTAACCTAGCCTAACTAACCTAACAGGCACAGACTGTAACTTATAATGTAATAGAAACTAACCTAACAGATACTAACCTGGTGTCCTTCTAGAGACTGAGTCTAACCTAACAGATACCACCCTCAAAACCAGATATTGATCCTAAGCTAACATAACAGAGTATTTTTCTGCTCTCTTGATGATAATCCTGATGTTCTGATGGCACTGTTTCAGTGGGAACAGTAGTCTGTTCAGAAGTAAAACTTCTAATCTACACATCTGTCTAACTGATCAAATTTGTATTCATGAAATTCTCCTGAACTGAAGAATAGGAGAGAAATTTAGCTCATATTCTGGCCTTATCTCAACAAGAGGAAACCATATTCAAACTACAGTTGAGTATGTAGCCCTCAAGTCGATAAAATTCATGAAATTCTCCTGAACTGAAGAATAGGAGAGAAATTCAGCTCATATTCTGGCCTTATCTCAACAAGAGGAAACCATATTCAAACTACAGTTGAGTATGTAGCCCTCAAGTCGATAAAAGGGCATAATGAAGATTTTAGCATTCCAAGATTACCATGAATGAGGAGATTTTGATTGCACCTTTGTTACAAGAAAGCCTGTGTTGATTTTCCTCATTTCTGCAGTAACACAATATTCTGGTGGTAAAGATGTACAACCCAAATATACTCCATGAAGATGTAACAGAGTGGACTGAGATGCACTTTGGAGAGAAAATATAGAGGGAAGCTGGACAGAGCGGACACATCTTGAAGGGTTTCCTGAGAGTTGAGTGCTATCTTGGGCCATAAAATCCCAAATATTGATTATAGCCCCAGTCTAACAATCCCAAACTACTCAGCACAAGCTGCAATTTACCACCGGTATATATATTTGGATATCACTGGCTGCTCTTTGGAGGAGTCCTTGGAGTGTGGCCTAGTCTGAGTAGCGGAAATCGGGAGGCATCGGAGAATAGGTGGAGGCCTGGTGCTATAACAGTCGATGGCTTGTGGACCTGTCATGTGCATTGTGTACCTGAGGACTACACTTCAGAATTAATTCACCTCCTGCCATACGAAGATGTTGGAAGAGGAGTGCAGAAACCGCATGAGTGGATGGAGCAGGGTGCTGACCGAACCATGTGATGAACTTGTTGAGTGAGTGAAGATGCTGGTATATAACCTCTATAGCACACGGCTCACCCACACATAGTTTCAAGACAGGGCCTAAGAGGCCTATTGCATACTGCGCTGCCACAGAACAACACACCAGGATGAAGTATGCCTACTTCTATTGCTTCTATTAATTCACTAATATGTAGTTCAATAAGCTGCAACTGGCTTTTTACAATGGATGTCTCAAGAAGTGGTGAACTGTTTTTAACAGATACACTGTATACTTTGGACTTTGGTCATGTACTATAGAGGTTCATGGTAGGCGCTGGTATTAAAGGCTATTACTTTTTGTTTTTTTACTCTTAGGAGTGCTTTACTCTTAGGAGATTATTTAACCTATAATGGAGTAGCCTAAATTGTGTGTTCTTAGGCCAGAAGGGAAGGTTTACTATCATTATGTGAAGGGTAACAGATTACCTACACTGGACCTACAAGCCAGAGACTTGGAGGGATTTTGTTTGTGTGGTTGACATCTGTGCCTTTCCTTCTCTATTAGTGAACAATGCCATAACAGTAGGCAGTCACTGCAAATTCCGCTTTCAACTATTGTTATCTACAACTTACTATAAGTAGTGGTGATTCTGTGGTTCTGTATATGTACTGACCTGGAAAAATATACCATCTCCATTAGAGGAGGACCTGTCCAGTGGTCTGCTGGCTTTGGAGGACTGCTCATCCTACTGGCTGTAACCAAATTGTCTCCAGTACTAATGTAGAGGTTAAATCTGAATATTGATACCTTAATATACAGCATTATTCATTCCTTGACTACACCCAAATATATCATACTTTACAACACTGGGTCTTCACAGTTCTGTTCTCAAGTGAGGAGGGCATCTTTCACAAATAGGCCCATATAGATATAGATTTATTGTAGATGGTGGTCTGAATCGGTTATACAGTTATCACTGTGGTTCTTATTCCCAAAACATATTAATTTCTAAGATGGTAATAGGGGTAGGATTCAATGCCCTCTGTACAAAATCAATAGAAACATTGAAACAACAGGTGAAGACCCTGCAAAGGAAGGATAATGACCTTGAAAATATTTCCAGAAGATGTAATATATGCAATCTAGGGATACTGGAATGAAGTGAGGGGCAGAGCCCAGAGAGTTTTCTAGAAAACTGGCTCTGAATACTCTAGGGAATGACAGTCTATATTCCACCTCAATTATAGAAAGAGTGCACAAAGTCCCATCAGTCCCTCTCCTACCAGGGTGTGCACCACACCCTATGATTGCTAAGGTGTTACATTTTAAGATAGGGATGGTGTTTTGCGTCTGGCAGGATTGAAGAGTAATATTGAGTTTTAGAACAGCTGGGTATCCATTTACCCAGATTTCTCCACAGAAATTCAACATCAGCAAAGGAAATTTATGGAAGTTAAATGAAAATTATGTGATAAAGGTATTACCTACTCCATGTTATATCCAGCCAAATTGAGGGTGATCGGAGACAGACACAATGAGATGGTTAGAGGCTCTTTAGATGTCATCTCCTCGGCTTATTGCAGGGGTTCAGTCTTCAATCTCAGACTTACACATTCCCCTGAGATAAAACTGTAACCAACTTTGTCTCCCCCAGTTCCTCAAAGTCCTGATAATTGGCTTATAGGTGCTGTCTTCGCACTTACCCATGCTGGATAGATGCTAGATGTGTTTTTTTTCTCTTTCTCTCCATATCCTCAGAGTAATACCATGCGGATGGTGGTGTGGGGGTGGCCCCTCCCACATTCATAATAATCCCTATGTTTACAGTATATCGGCTGTATACTGTATCTACTTCTGGGAGGCAGGCATTAATGGGACATGGTGTGGGTAACCATAATGCCTGGATGAGCAATATACTGTTGTCTCCACCAGGGGTTGGGGATCCAGGCTATGCCTGCCTCAACTGAATGTTCTGAAATCTAGAAAAAGGTGATGCAATCTGAGGTTTGCTAGTGCACTTTGAAAAGGTAAAATGTCTACAAATAACCTAGTTTCGATTGTGGTTAGGCAAAAAGAAGTACCTGATTGTTTTTTAAAAGATTCCTGTGGGAAATAATTTTACCACTATCACTTTTTAGCATAGGTAATTTTAATGAGGACTTGTCCTGCATGGCACCTCCTTTAGTTTCTGCAATGTGGATTGTGACAAAGTACAGCATTGAAAAACTGGATGCATTAATGCTATAAACGAGTTCATGAGGTCCAAGAGGTGTAATATCTACTATTTCTCCTGCCCCAAACAAACAAACAAAAAACTGACAGCCTACTGCCACAAAAAGGGTGAGTAACTTGAAACTCTAAAGTTATCTGTGGTGTCTGAATCTGTTAAAGTATAGCTCTTGTTCCTGGAGAAAATGTTGCTGTTCCCTTGGAAGCTGTCCTGATGATTGCTGAAGGTCCTGCTACTGCTGTTCCAGATGTTCCTGAGATGAGGTATGATGATCCCATGGTTCCAGATGGAGGTCCTGGTGTGCTTTTGGTTTTTGTTCTGGTTCTGGAGGGGACTGATATCTTGGAAAACATGGTGAGCCTGTCAGCAGAAAAATAAGAGAGCATGGAGCCATCATAAGCTAGAGTGAAGTTGGGAACAAATTGAGATGGGGAGGATCCAGAGGATGACTTGGGGGAAGGAGTTCCTGAGAGATCAAGTGAAGAATCACATTTACAGCCCACATTCCAATGGAGTCTAGTAAAGAAGTCATAAACACAGTCATCAGAATAAAACAGGCCAGAGGGGAGGAGGTCCTTCACAGACTTTGCAACATCCAAAGGTGTATATATAGCTCTCAAGTGATTATAACATCGCCAGATAGTCAAATGCAGGAGGGAACAGTATCTGGCTCAGGGTACCTAAGAAACTACAACATCCAGCAGTTCACCAAAACATTTGGCATGTAGACAGCTAGGACTTCATATCATCAGAGAGCAGCACAAAGACAAAACTAATTTAGTCTCTATTAAGAACTTTACTTTTATATCACCAGGTTTTTTTTTTACATGGACTATTTTTTAATGTGTGCAGTGTGCAAAGTCAGCTAAGGAGAGTGACTGTTATTAACATTTTAGTGGCTTTAAATGTCATAGTTTTGTTACTGAAATTCTGTGCTGTGGAGTCTGGGGAAAGAATCAGTTGAACAGGGAATTTGTTTTTGGGGGGGTGTTGAATGGTTAAAAGAATTTTGTACTTAACGTGATATAGACAGGGACCCCCTGATGTAAACAGCCACTGGGGTAGACCGATACTTGAGGTGATAGAGTATTTTGTAGAGGATGATTTGTAAGATTTGTTGTTAGAGGTCCAAGCTCTGAGGAAGTATTGATTTGTAGGACTTAGACTTATTGGTGTCACAAGCCCTGAGGAAACATTGATTCATAGGACTTAGACTTGTTTGGCACAAGCCCTAAGGAAGCAATGATTTACAGGACTTAGGCTTGTTAGAAAAAAGCCCCAAAAATGTTTATTTTTTTGTAGGCCTATGTTTTTTTGTTTTGTTTTTTAAAGCACAAGCCCTGATGGAACAAAATGTGCTACTGGCCTAGCTCCAGCAGAGCATGCTGTGTTGGCCATTGTCAAATGCCCTTTTTGCGACTGCTGTTCTTGCTGCTGCTAAGTTGTTTAAGCAACAGGATGATTTTGCAGCTCAAAGGGAATGGGATCATCAACAGCAGTAACATTGGTGATGGATGATGTAATGTTCCACTTGCCGACTAGCTTTAGTGATGTGCCTAAGGCAGTAGCAGCACCATAACTAGCCCCCACCACTTCAGGTATATGTGGATACAAGAAGTTGGCCAGTAATGCTTCTCCACCTATCCCTCCTCCAAAATCATGGGTGTGTTGATAATAGAAAATGTTCCCTTTAGAGCCGTAACTGTGCCTCTCACATCATCAACTGCAATGTGCACAGTGTAAATAAGGGAAGGACTGGGAAGCGGAACAATGCATACATCTGCAGTCACATGAAACACCTGGCACCACTCTATCCAAACACCATAACACTTAAGGTACCCAATGTGAAATCCCCCAGAAACCAAGTACTGCTACTGTAACTATGCCCCTTGTCCAAGGACACATGACATTTGCTGACAGTTTTCCTCCTTTCCATTAGTTACGTTCTGCAGGATGGAATCTCCTCAGATGCTTCTTGATGCCCTGCTTGTGATTCTCCTCCACTACACTGCAGTGTGTGGCCAGTGCACCACACAGTGTGCAGTGAGTGGACACGAACTGCCACGACATAACATCTACAAAGTGGCTATCATTTGGCAGGGGAGGTAACATTCAATGAGGTGGATTGGCAGAAGATGTAGTTACCCTAGAGCAAGAAGGAGATGGAGAGATAGTTGCTTCACTCATCATTGAAATTCCAGCCTCTGCCTGGGTTTCTTTATTCTTCCTTCTCTTTGATCTCCACCTCGCCTCTTGTTGCCTTTCTGGAGAGTCAGGGGTGCAACAACAGTGGTGCTCAATTTCTGTGGTTGGTGTTTGACATAAATGTCATGGTGTCTCTGTTATATGTGTGTTATCAGGGCAGTTGTGTTAAGGCATGTTCCCTCCTTTCCCCTTCTCACTGACTTTTTACAAATAGTGCACAGTGCATTGTTGATGACTGCACTGTGCCTGCCCCAAGAGAAGAATAGTCCCACATCCATGACTTCAGGGGGAAGGAAAAATGTGGAGAAGTATGGCCTCTTTCTTCTTCTCCTCCATATTCCCCTTCACTGGCTGGAGCAGAGGATGATGTTGTTGCTGTTGCTGTTGTTGCTACTACCTCAGAATCAGCACTGCAACTTGGACCATGAGTATTGCTGCTGCTGGTAAGTGAAACCTGCCCTAGTCCCAATTGGACTCCCAGGGTCAGGGGAATGGTGTGGACTCCCTCTACCACTCCCTTAATAGTAGTTCCACCAGCTGCTTTACCATCACTGTTACTAGTACTACCACTAACACCAACCACATCAATTTCAGCCCCTGAGTATTCCTCCTCACAGTCACTAGTAATAGGATGATCACCTCCTCCTCCACTCCTAACACTAACAAGCTGCTGGACCTTCTTAGTAGTAGTACTAGCACTAGCAGACTGCTTGGGGATGGCACGAGTGACTTAGGGTCCCCTGCTGTCACACTTGGCATCATCTGAAATTACAATACACACTGGCAGCAGATTCAGCACTGGTGGCAGCAGGTTCAGCACTGGCACCAGGTACAGCACTGGTGGCAGCAGGGGCAACACTGGCAGAAGGCACAGCACTGGTGGCAGCAGATGGAGCACTGGCAGCAGGCACAGAACTAGTGGCAGCAAGGGAAGCACGATTGAAAGCTGGCACAGCATATCTAGAAGCAGGCACAGCACGTCTGGCAACAGGCACAGGCAGCTGCTCTTACTACTATCCTCTTCTTCCTCCCTTGACTTTAACTTCCTCAAGATCCCTAGGGGAGATTTAGGGGGACTGGTCAGTATTGGGTCTGTAATGGTCACTCCCTCCTTGTCCTTAAAATCAGTGAATATATAAGGGTCCTTTCAGCTCCTACTTTTATTATTTTTAAGCTTGCTCTCAGTGATAGCAGTCACTATGAGCTTCTCCTGCCTCAATTTTGCTACACAGCAGAACAGCACAGCACCTCTCTCACTCTGTATCTGCTTCTATTATGTTTTATTTCCTGGAAAACTGCACATTTTTATAATGAAAAGGCAAAAAACAGGGTAATCAATGGGCAAAAACTTTCTAGCCATTGAAAAAAAATTGAGAATTTTTACCAACGGACAAACAATGCAAATATATTAATCACTATATTTAACCCTCTGAGTGCCAGATGAGCACACTACGCATTGCAAAGCAATGCTTTGTGTACCCCTCTGGCACTCAAAGGGTTAAAGAGGATTTTCCTGTGGAAAAGCAGCAACCACGTGGTTTTCATTGATTTATTTGCGGGGAAACAACGAGACCTTTCGCCCACCCCTAGTGCTGATGCATCTAGGCTTTTTAAAATATCAGACAATTTCTTTTTACTTTTTCTCTTACATGTATTTTCACAATGTTCACTACTACCTTCGGGACAGGTGTTGTACTTGTTTGTGTCATTGTCAGATGCATCAGTTGGTTGAACTGCTACACCTTCTTCCATTAATGTCATCAATAGTAGAGTGCGACTCATTGTCATCTTCAGTGTTCTTGCATGTTTTTTTTTAAATCACTATGGGTAGTGTTGGAACATATATGGGACAAACAGCCTGCTCAAAGTCAATTAGGAAAATGATCATTATCTTTTATTGCACACACGTGTCCCTGCACTGTTCTGTCTCCTTTTGCCCTCCCCCACCCTGCCCCTAGTATTTTTTCTAGACGTTATTAAATTAGTGTGTATATTTTAACAGGGATGTCGGGTTCTTTATGAAATACTCTTCTGGTATCTATTTACCTCAGTCACAGCTCACATCAGGGTCTCTGACTATGTCACCTATCAGTCAAACTATTTTTAACTTTTTCTTTTCTTTTTTTTTTTTTTATTATTAACTGTCCCTCTCACAGTTGACAAAACAAAAAAAAACTCCCTCTGCAACTGCTTCTTCCCCTAGAATTTCCTAACAGGACAACCAGCTGCCTTTGCCTTCCAGGTCACATAAGATTCTGAGTGCTTGGGGTAACTTTCCTTTGCTTTCCCTTCAAACACACCTTAACTGCCTTAAAACAGAGATAAGCTGCCAGTATCTTTTCAGTCACATACAAGTTTGGGGCATTTGGGGCAAGTGTCCTTTGTGCACTTCACACCCCCCAGACTCTCCTGGAACAAAAGCCAGATGTGGCATTAACTTGGATTACAGCTGCCTGTGTGTTCTAAGTTGCACAAAATTTTGGGGTTTTGGGGTAAATCTACTTTGCTCTATTCCCACACACCAGATTCCCTTAAAAAGAGATGACAGCCAGATCATAAAGGAACTTGTCTCAGTCAACCAAGATTTTGACATACATAGATAGATAGATAGATAGATAGATAGATAGATAGATAGATAGATAGATAGATAGATAGATACTGCAGGATGATGGCTTCCTCAGAAAGCCTCTAACAACTTTGGCCCTGTACCTTTTGTTGCCACTATGTACTAACAAATTTGATAATTTCATCTACCCACCTTGTCTTTAATCTTATTCTTGGGCATTTAGTATTAAGTGGAATGAATTCCAAAATGTGTTTCATTCATCTGCCATCAAATCCTCTAGCTATGTGGCCTGCCCATTTGAATGACAGGAGCTTTATTCTTTCAGTTACATCATAGACCTTTGTTTGTTGACGAATCCACGCACATTTGTTTCAGTCTCTTTTTGTTATGTTTAGAATTTGTCACTCCATACTCTGTGCAACATTAAGTTTTTGTAAGCTTTGACATTCAGTGTCCATGCTTCACAGCCAAATGTATGGACTGGGAGGACACACTGGTCAAAAAGCTTTTGCATGAGGCAAAATATATATATACTAGTTGAAGAGCCCGTTACACGGGCCACAGTGCCACTGCCAGCCGGTCACGGGACAGTTATGCGCAGTAGAGACTGCCCCCACTGTATCAGCTGTGGCACGGGCAGTCTCTACTGCTCGTGACTTTGTCGTTACACACGTTTTAGCGAATTATTATATGATATATATATATATATATATATGTATATATATATATATATATATATATATAGTTGTAATCAAAATTATTCAACCCCCATTGCAAATAAGGTTTATTGTCAAAATGTACAGACTTTCAGCTGTTTGCAATGAACAGATCAAACAAAAGCAATTTAAATAGTGCAAGACAACGAATACTTCAAGTGGTCTCCCCAAATTCAACTGAAAATGCAACTTATAATGACTTTTCCAGTCTCAAAATTATTCAGCCCTTTCATGGCAAGCATCTTTAGTACTTAGTAGAGCACCATTTTGCTATTATGACCTGCTGCAATCAAGATGCATAGCCAGACACCAGCTTCTGGCAGCGTCCATGAAGAATCTTAGCCTATTCCTCATGAGCAATGGCCTCCAGTTCAGTAATATTCATGGGTTTGCGTGCTGCAACTGCCTTCTTCAAATCCCACCAGAGATTTTCTATGGGGTTCAAGTCAGGTGACTGTGATGATCACTGTAGAATCTTCCAGGACCTTTGGCAACCAAGTCTTGGTGGAATTTGAGGTATGCTTGTGATCATTGTCTTGTTGGAAGGTCCAATAACACTCAAGCTTCAGCATCCTCACAGATGGCATGACGTTTCCTACTAGGATTTCCTGATACATCAGTGAATCCATCTTGCCATCCACAAGCTGCAGGTTTCCAGTGCCAGAGTATACAATGCAGCCCCAGAGCATCACCGAGCCACCACCATGCTTAAGTGTAGGCAGAGTGTTGTTTTTAGCGTATGCTTCATTCTTCTTCCTCCAGACATACAGCTGATCCATCGGGCTGAAAAGTTCCAGTTTTGTTTTCTTGTGCTTTTGGGTCAGTAGAGGTGTACGTCTTGGAATTCTTGCATTGAAACCTTGTGCGTTTAGTACGTGCCTTTTTGCGCAACATTGTGTTGATGAACTGAGTACCCCTGAATTGCCTGGACCCCAGTGATCTAACGGTGTGTGCCAGCCGACGTAATATGATAAAGGTATACAGATAAAGCTATATTGGATAATGGTGCAACACAAAAAAGACAGGTTGTTCCATAATTGACAGTAAGATAGACGATACTGGGGAAAAAACAGCACCACTACTATGTATCACTGCAAAGTGGAAAATGGGTGCAATAGGGTGCACTTGACAGAATCAAAGGTAGAACATAATATACTGTGAAATACGTAAAAATGGGATTATATCTAGTAGATCTTATATTGTGATACTGAGGCACTCAAGGACCACCACAATGAGGGTAGATGCCACTGAGTGACTCAATCAGAAGAGCAAAATATAACAAGGGATTGAAACATAATATTAGAATGTACTACAGACCTTATTTGCAAATGTTAATAAGCCCTATAGCATTGAAAGAGAGAGTCAGGAGGAGGAAACATAGAAAAACCCTAAGAGTAAGACTAACTGTTAGAGACCCTGGGAAAAAAAAAAACTAATTACGAAGTGTTTAAAAGAAAGGGACTAATGTCTAGGTATGGGTGAAAATTTTCGCCTCAAACTGGAATTGGTGAAAAATGGCACTTTCACCTTGGCAAATTATTTTTTCACACTTTTTTTGCCTAGCATTGAAATCAATGGGAAGAAACATTTTTCTCCACCACACAAAACTTTTCTACAGCCATATAAAAGGGTGTCAGGCATGCCGTTCTGTGTTTGTGAGAGGAGAGAGAAGCACATTATTTGAGCTAGAGAAGATAGGAGAATTGAAGTTTAGTTTAGGGAATCTTTGTCTCTTGCTGGGTGGGGAAATCTGGGGAAAGAAGTTATTGATTTTGTTTTTCAGTTATAATGTTTTTTTTTGTTCCGACTGTGATAAGACAGGGTGGACAAATTAAAAAAATAAAAATAATAATTAAAAAAAAATGAAAAAGAATAAAGAATAACAAAGAAATAAATATATTAGGTGACAATGACAGACAGCTGACTGGGCTTAGGCAAGAGATCATACTCCATCGGTTGTGTTGTGTAGTGTAGAGTAAAAATACAATAGTTGACTGATGTCCAGCAAATGCACAAGGGGCAGGGGGAGGAAGAAGGATGGAGCATTGCAGGTATGTGAGAGTAAAGCAGTAGTTCAAAAAATGACTGCAGCAAAGGTTGCTGCAATTTGTGCAATCAGTGATGATGATCCCTCTCCTACAAGGAAGGATACAGTTTGTCAAGGTCCTACCAAAACTTCCAGCATCATCAGGGCCAGTTCAAATAAAGAACCATGTAAGAAGAACACTGACGATGACAAGTTGCATTCAAGTGTTGATGATGGCAATAGTATAATAGAGGAAAGTGTAGCAGCTGAACCTCCTGCTGCATCAGATAATGAGACAAACAAGCACCAAAACACCTGTCCTCAAAGAGGTAGTGGACTTTGTTACAGTAAAAGTAAAAATAAAATTTAAACCTCTAAAAGCTTAGAGGAATAGAAGGGTAGTAGTGGGCAAGAACTGTCAGATGATGATGATGATGCTGAGGATGATCTAATGATGACTGAGGATGATGATGATGCAGATCTAGAATATATCCCTCCAGCATCCTTCTCTTGTTCAGATACAGATGAAGTTGAAAGTGAGGATGATGACATGGCTATAAGGTTAGCAAAAAGTCAAAGGCTGAATCTTCCACCACTTTTAAGTAACACTGTACCTGTCTATAAACTGTTTGAGAAAGCCATTGAAAAGTCACCCACAAGTCCCAGTCAACCACACACACCTGTTTTGAGTACCCAGCAGCAGCAGCAGCAGCAACAACAACAACAGCAACACAGGTAATTAACACCCACAATGTTAGATATGATGAATGTCTCTGCTGCTGCTGGAAGTGCTGCACCTTTGGCACCTAGTAGTAGTGACAGCAGAATTGTATCAACATCTAACCCCAGTAGTAGTAGTAGCAGCAGCACCTCAGAAACCCCTCAGTCCATGAAGTCCACATTATAGAAATCCTCAAGCTCAACATGTTGCTGTCAGTTCTCTGTGCAAAAAGTACATGAGCAGGTGAAAAAGCAGGCTCACACCTAGGAACCTCCTCTATGAGATCCCACCTGAAGCACAACCACAGACCTGACTGGGAGACACACTATTAGCTGGCCAAAGATGCCACAACTAGCAGCATCAGAAGCACTTTAAAAGTTCCCAGTGTTCTAGGGCACAAAAAAGAAGTAGTAAAGTTATTTATGTGTCAGAGAGTGTGCTACTGCCAGTGCCAACAGTTAGTTCAGTCCTGATGCAGAAGAGTATGATGACTCTGGCTTTGCTATAGGAAATGGCAAGAGTTATAGACTGCCTACACATGCTGCCTCTACAGCTACCACCTCCTCTAGTCATGTTGTTAAAGCAATAAAATTTCAGCTTCTGCCATGTCCTGCCAACCCACACTGACTGAGTTCCTGGAAAGGAGTAAAAAAGTTCACAAAAACAATCCCAACGTACGCCTGTGGAATGGCAAGGTTGTCAAGATTTTGGCAATGGACATGATGCCATATTCTTTTGTAGAAAACCAAGGTTTCAGAGAACTGATGTCATGTGTAGCTCCACGCTGGAATATCCCAAGCTGCAGTTATTTTTCTAGGATGGTTGTGCCAGAATTGTACAGGTGGCTAGTGTGGTGGGCAAAGGGCTGAAAAGTGTCTATGCTACAAAAATCCACCTGACAACAGATATGTGGACAAGTGGGCAGAGCACAGACTATATGACTGTGACTGCTCATTGGGTTTCCCTCCCAGCACTAACAGTGGATAACACTAGCTTACAGCATCAGGTGAAAGCCAGTAATCATGCATCTTGTTGTAGCAGAGTGATTAAAAGGCGGCAGCAGCAGCAGGATAGCCCATACCATTGTCACTCCACCTTGTGCATGCAGAGTTTTAAGAGACAGTTCCACAAAGCTGTAGATGTTTTAAGTAAGCTAGAGCAGGTGATAGAGGAATGGCTCCACTCCTTAAAAGCTGGTTCTGTGTCTGCTGAAAATGGCTCCAACATAATCACTGCTTTGAGAATAGGTGGTATGGTACATGTGCCCTGCTTTGCCATGTTCCTGGCAAAATCCCAAACCCTCAAAGATATGCTTACTATTGCCTGCAAAATAGGTGCACATTTTAGTCTCTCCTACAGAGCACGCAATGCTCTATATTCCATACAAAAGCATAACAACCTACCCCATCACCAGCTGAAAATGGAGATCCCTACCAAGTGGAATTCCACAATGTACATACTAGAGCATTTGTACAAGCAGAATAAGGCTATTAGTGAGTACACCATGCTGGGCCGGATTTACAAATAAGGCAGAGTATGCATCTGCCTACAGGCGCACCCCACAGAGGGGCGCCTGTAATTGGGATCGCTATTTAAATTTAATTTATTTATTTATTTAAATTATCCTCGGCGCCCTCTCCATGTAGCCCTCACATTGCCTCCCCCCCCATTGTCTATTTACTACCTTCCCCTGTTGTCCGTTTCCTACCTCCCTGGCAGGAGATCTATCATCTGTGCCTCCTTTGGCACAACCCTATAAGTGCTGAGCTCCCTCGTTGACTCTTTAGGAATGCAGAGCGCTGGGAGATGAAACAACATGAGGGCAATATGGAGATGATAGGAGCATTGTGGAGGGGTCCAGTGGAGATGGCCAGGGGAGGGGGGCACTTCAGATTCCTGTGCCTACAGGCTCCTGAGATGTAAATTCGGTCCTGACACCATGAAAAACTGGAAAGCTTTGGAGGGAGCTATCACAGTGCCCGTGCTCCCTTGTTTTTGTTTTCCTGTCAGTTATCCTGTGTAATGCTCTCCTTGGTTGCCCTGTGTTGAGCCCTCCCAGTACGGCCTTTATATACTGGGCTCCTGCACCCACACGGTGTCCTTTCGTGGTGTTCCTGTACCAGTGCTAACTTACTGCTCAGTGTTCCCAGTGTACCGACTTGGCCTGCCTGACTACTCTTCAGTTCCTGCTCCTGTGTTCTGACCCTGCCTGGCTGATGTTCCTGTTCCTGTGTACTGACCCGGCTTGATCTACTTTCCTGCTTCTTCAGTTATTGTTGCCTCGGCGACATTCTTAGTCAGCAGACAATCCGGTTGCTTGGCTTGTCCTCCGTTACTGCTCCTGCAGGTTCCCAGTGTTGTCTCAGTTAATGCTCCGGCAGTGCGCCTTTGGCCTAGTCCACCGTCAATGTCATACCGGTTGCAAGTGTGTGCCTCCGTGATTGCTCCAGTAGTTGCCATTGGCCTGTCCTCCTTTACTGCTCCTGAAGGTTGCCAGTGTTGTCTCAGTTACTGCTCCGGCAGTGCGCCTTTGGCCTAGTCCTCCGTTACTGTCATACCGGTTGAAAGTGTGTGCCTCCGTGATTGATCCGGTAGTTGCCATTGGCTTGTCCTCCGCTACTGCTCCTGCAGGTTGCCAGTGTTGTCTCAGTTACTGCTCCGGCAGTGCGCCTTTGGCCTAGTCCACTGTCAATGTCATACCGGTTGCAAGTGTGTGCCTCCGTGATTGCTCCGGTAGTTGCCATTGGCCTGTCCTCCGTTACTGCTCCTGAAGGTTGCCAGTGTTGTCTCAGTTACTGCTCCGGCAGTGTGCCTTTGGCCTAGTCCTCCGTTACTGTCATACCGGTTGAAAGTGTGTGCCTCCGTGATTGATCCAGTAGTTGCCATTGTCTTGTCCTCTGCTACTGCTCCTGCAGGTTGCCACTGTTGTCTCAGTTACTGCTCCGGCAGTGCTCCTTTGGCCTAGTCCTCTGTTACTGTAATACCGGTTGCAAGTGTGTGCCTCCGTGATTGCTCCGGTAGTTGCCATTGGCCTGTCCTCTGTTACTGCTCCTGCAGGCTGCCAGTGTTGTCTCAGTTACTGCTCCGGCAGTGCGTCTTTGGCCTAGTCCTCCGTTACTGTCATACCAGTTGCAAGTGTGTGCCTCTGTGATTGATCCGGTAGTTGCCATTGGCTTGACCTCCACTTCTGCTATTCCGCTTGCAAGTGGCTTCCTCCGTTATTGCTCTGGCAGTGCTCATTACTACCTCTGTTGAGCTCTGGCAGTTCAAGTTTATTTGCTGACCTTGGGCGATCTGGAGCTTGGTATAAGTGCTATTCCAGTACCTTCACACATGGGACTGTTTACCATCATTGATGAACTTTAACTCCTGCAGTACCAGAGTCCTGGGAACTTACTCCTCTTGCCTGACATATGTCAGTATATACTGTCTGTACCTTCATGTTATGCTGGACCTGTGTGGGCACTGAATAATTAACCTGCCGTGTGTCTGTATTGTACTGTCTGTATACTACAGGACCTGTGAGGGTTCTTACTGTATTATGAATTCAATAAAACTGTGTTTTTATCCTAAACCATTGTGTCTGAGAGTCGAACAAACCGTTACAGGAGCCTCTTTGTCATCTGGCCAAAGGCAACTAATGTGCGATGTATGTGAACTCCTGAACCCTTTGAGGAGACAACCATGCTGTTCAGTCGCATTGGGGAAGGAATTAGTGAAATTCTACCACTGATATTTTTATTGCAGAAAAACATGAGGAGCATGGCTGAGGATTCTTACCATAATGACAACACAGACATGCACCAGCTGGTAAAGGACATGTTAGCGTGCTTTGAACAAGAGCCTCTTATAGTATCCATTAAAAGCAATGAGGAATACATTCTTGCCACTTTGCTGGGCCCCCACTTCAAACACAAAATTTCTGAATTTCTGCCAAAGGGCCATCAGCAGTTTGTCACAACAAGGAGTCATGATGATCAGCAACAACTCTCTGAGGAATCAGATTCTATCAAGAAATCTAGAGACATGCTTATTGATCGAGTGAAGGGTTGCATTGTGGAGGATGAGAGGGAGAAAGTGAGGGCACAACAAAAATCTAGACAGTTTAGTGAAAAGGAATGTAGCAAAGCATGTCAACCAGAAGAATCATCTACATCATCAACCAGAATATCCCATTCGGAACACAGGGCAATTCATGGGTCTCAGCAGGGGTGGCAAAAACCCAACATTGGTGGTGGTGGTGGCAGCACATCTCTTTGGGATTTGCTCCCTGAGTATGAGTGGATAACTGACACACGAATACAGTATAGCTCCTAGAAGTGGTCCCACTGCATGTTTGCAGGATAGCTACATTCTAGGCAGAAACAATGACCCCATGGACTACTGGCAAACAAAGCAGTGTGTGCGTGGCCAGCATTGACATGTACTGCAGTGGAAACCCTCAGTTGTCCGCCAGCAAACGTTGAGTCTGAGAGGGTTTTCAGTGAGGCTGGTTTTATTGTCAATGACCACAGGACACTGCAATTAAGCAGCAATGTTGGCAGACTAACATTCTTAAAAATGAACCAACCACCATCTTCCTATCATGTAGCAGAAACCACACATGACAAACAAAGCCAAAACAAATATATTAGAAGCAGCACAGATGAGGAGGTGGAGGATGGATGTGAAGAAAGGTTTCCACCATTTACCCCACTTGTGGCCACTGCTATGAGTGACAAGTAATGTGTGTCAATAATCTGAGAAGGAGGACAGCGATTTGATGAAAACATGACAATAGTAAAAACTATATACATACACAAATCACACCATATCATCCACCACTGCAATGCACATCTGCCACATTGTAGGATATATATTTTTTTTGAATCGCTTGACATCATCATGAATATGTGCCAGTGTCACTCAAGAAGGAAGATAGTATTGTGGCCAAAGGACAAATGCACTCTGCATGGTAATACATTTTTCAAGGCATATGTTCCTGTAGGACTCATAACTTTCAGTCACTTATTTCTAAACTACAGCCCTCAGAAGAAGTAATATTGCAGTGGGAACTGTAGTTCCTATAGGAAATATAGGTGAAAATGTGTTAAAATAGGCAACAAAATTGTTAAAATAGGTGAAAAGGAGGAACATTTTGCATAGGCAAAAAGGAGAAAACTTTCGCGAAAAAAGCAAAAAAACGGCAAGTTTTCTCAAAAAGTCATGCGGGAAATGTTTGACACTTTTCTCCCACCCCTACTAATGTCCAGATGTGCCCAGTTCCAAAAGATATGTCCTGAATTAGATTGCTGGTGAATGCCTCCGAATCCATCAATTGACACATATAATTGGAGAGGAAGTGGGCATGTAGTAAGGGCAAGTATCACAATCTAGTCAGTGTGACGTTGTTGAGCATATATCCATACACACATGGAAGGGAAAGAAGCCCTGCCAATATAGTTGGACAATGCTATGTGCAAAACTACTCTGAAAAATCCTGTGTGATGTCCCTAAAATATATTATAATGTATACACACACGCTACAATACAATTTGTTTAATTTATTCTGGAGTAAAATAGAATAGCACAATGTTTATGAGTTAAAAAGAACTCCTCCCTATCTGAACGATTAACACTTCAAGAGCATCTCCTGTGGTTTACCTAAAGCTTTCTATTTAATACCCATGTTGCAAGTGATATTAATCCATCACCATAGCAACATGGGATCCTACAGATGGTAGCAAATAGAGACCTTGTATAGACGTAAACAAAATTATTCTATTTTGCATAACAGACAATATAAATGTATTTGCTGGGACAGAGCTAAAATATCTCTATTAAATAAACAAGGCCTTATTACCTCAGCCAAGAACTGAAAAGCATGACACGGGTCCTCGGGAGAATTCGTTGAAAAGATCTTTCATCATGACAAAAATTCTAAATTACTATATTAACAGCCTAGGAGAGAGAATTATTGCTTCTTTTTTTGTCCGTCCAGGGAAATAAGGTACTCAGAGCAGTGGCTGGCATATTGAAACCTAATAACCAAGAATATTAAAAAATAAGAGGTGGAATTTTCTGGTGTCAGAGCTCAGGGGAATAAATTAAGTGCTAAACCTTGTTTACCAGGCCTTCATCATTTGAGAAGAAAAAGTAATTTGTCTTTATTAGAGCTGAGCTTGCTTTAGTATGATTGTTCGAGAGAGAATGTGCAACTTGTTCCTCAAGAAGGAGAAACGTCTGCCCTGAAGGTTTTGGGATAATGTAACAGTCTTTGTTTTCATCTGTAGCTACTCACCTTAATAGTGTTATGTGTTACCTTCCCATTTCTCAATGAAGGAAAAAGGAAAATATTTCAAGCAAGTTATTAGCGGATTTATTTTCAAGTACTTAAACAATTTAATGTTTCGAGCTGTTTCAAAGCAAATATTCTGTCACTGAAGTTGTGATATTTATCAGTGAATGACTGAAAGCAAATCTATATGGGTTAAAGGAAACACTAAAATAAGAAATTAACCCCTTACATGGCCAGCAGTTGATGCCAATGGGCTTTTTTTTTTCATTTGCCCAATGGATTCAGGGGTTACCAACTGGTGTGCAGCTGCACTGGGAGCCCTGAATTCCATGACATGCCAGGACCATCGCTGGCCCTTTATGAAAGTTTACCCACGACTGTCCTAGCAAGTCATGGGTCCTTAAGGGGTTAAAGAAAGACATTTTAAAAAACAAGAGTATATTGTCAAATTCTTAGATATGTACATATTTCACAATTATGGTAGAGATGAACCCTTTAAAGATCAGAGGGGCTGTGCAACCCATTGTGAAGCAATGCTCTGCACACCTTTTTGGTTCTTAAAGGGTCAATATTTATGACAGCAATTTCTCTTTTATGTTTCACTTCATCCTGTGTTTTGTTATGTAACCAGGAAATAAAAAGCAAAATTGCTTATTCCAATTTCCTGACAAACAGCACATGTTGTTTAATATAACTTAGATTCTATCAAGTTTCCCTTTTCGCATGCTCAGCATTTGCCTGTGCACTGTGAAATGGGAGGGCTATTGAAATGGGGTTTGCCTCCCACACTGTTGGCTAAGTGAATGTTCCTATAATTACTTAACTTGCCCTACCTTGTCAGCTCCCCTGGAGGGTTTAATATTCATGATGCCATGTGAGTCCCAACCCCAGCAATGTTGTGTTGATTTTCCACTTCTTAATACTTCTCTCCTACTGGGAGACACTGACTGGTGGATTTTCCCCTTGAAAATAATTTAGTTTTCCCCAATAAATTTGCTTTCTAGCCATGTCCTACCATCCCTCTAAGAATCCTCTATGATGACCCCTGGCCTGACCAAGTTAGGATGACATACGCATCATGTTGAAGACCCAGATGATTGGGGTTACTGGCTATATGTTTGGAATGTTTATACTTATGTCTGGGGCTATGTTTAGAACTGAAGAAGGAGTAATTCTATTGTATACTATAATGTGGATTGCAATGGCAGACATGGTGCAGATGTTACACAGTTTTTGGTTCGTGAATAATATTATTCCTGTTTTCCCCCTCAGTGGTGCGAACGACTCTCTTAATCAAATTTCCATCTGTTGAACTGCTTTTGTCTATGCACTGTGGAGTGGGGAGGGGACTTGTTGACCAGGAAGATGTTTGCTCGTAGTATTCTTGAAAAATTATCTGTCCTCAGTGCTTTCTGGATCATCATTTTCATCAACATCTTTAGAGGGCTATGCACGCACCATGATAGCCAAGCCAGCTAAACTAATTTATTAACTTACTGAGTGATTACTCCAACCCACAACTGAACCTTTCCTCCTTGACAGGGGATATTTTCAATTATGCCTCCCACAAAACCAGTCCAGACCATGCCCCTTTTAGTCCTAAATATTGGCACTAATGATGGGCACTGGCCCTTCTGCACATAATGCCTTTATTGTACCACCTGTGATTTAATATGCTCATATGTTGAAAAAGTTGTCCTTGAAAAAGTTGGTACCTTATTTAAGTTTATACCATCCTAGTAATGTTCTACCCCCCCCCCCACACACACACACAGACACAATTTGGTTAACTAGTGGTGTATTTTTTCTTGCTTGCTCCTTCCACCTGCCCACCTTTGTCTGACATACTCGTTTCTGCCCACAGAGATGTTGACCAATTGGAGTCCTCCCTCCCACTCCTTCCTGTTGATCCATATGCCTCCCACAGGACCCACTTTTTATTTATCCATTACCAACATCTTCACCTGGTCACCAGCATGGACAGATTTTTAGTCAAAATGCTAAGGACCTTAACACCTCCAGTAACATAGAATAGAATTTTAGTGTTCTTACCTTTAAATCCTTTTCTCTTTAGTCTATATGGAATATTGGAACCATAGAGGTTGAGTCCCTCCCCCAGGGAGTGGTAGAGCTAAATCTTCAAGGCTAGTCATAAGATTAGACTGTTGTTCTAGCAACATTTCATGAATGATATCTTCTATTAGAGATAGGTTAGGCAGTGATGTCAGTAGGCAACAAGGGCCTATTGTCTATCATCTGAGTTGATGTTATTTTTGTATTCATTTATGCAATTCATTTAGCATTATCTTCTGGTGTAAGAGATTATTTCTAGTGAGCTTTGGTTAATTGCTTTGTTGACCAATCAAAATGTTTTCTGGAAGCTTACTACAAGCTTATTTTATAATTCATATAGGGTTGGCCTATAAAATAAGGGTGGGCAGTGCCTTTGGGTAAAAGTAGTTGTTGTATTAAAAGCAAATGTGAGGAGGGAAAAGGGGCTTTTTTGGCTGGGTTTTTTCTAACTTGTAAAAATAATTCAGGATTTTATTTAAGAAGCGGAGGCAAATTATATGCCTCCCATATCATACCCTCCTTATCACTTATTTCTTTTATTTTACAGGATAACATCACAGTTGTTTCAGACATATAAGAAGTTTAAAGTTTATGTTTAAACATAGAAGAAGTTTGATCATATTCATTAAAGTTATGGATCAGCACCAAAGAAAGAGGAAGCTTCCACAGGACTCCAACAGTTTATGTGGAAGACTTAGAGTTGATTGGAGGAATGGAACCAAAGGTGCTGTGTTAATATCTTGAACTGTTAATTTTTTCCCTCTGTTTGTTACATATATGTTTTGCAGCTATTGAAGTAGTAAAAGAAAACAAAAGCATAATATTTCGCCCCCGTATCTTTAATAAAAGCTTGACTTCCCATCATAAATTAGGAAAATCCCTGAATTAACTTCTAGATTATTTGAATTAACTGACAGCTGTGGGAGTGCCCTTGTTTTACTCAGCAGGGAAAGCTCTATAAAATATAGGTTGACCTAAAAGAGTTTACTGTTCCTTTAAAGGGCTTGCTAGCATCAAAGACCTAATGCATGGTGCAAATACTCTACATTCTTTAAGGTCTAAAGAACAAACTCTACTTAGAGCTGCAACAAAGTCAGTCACTTGAGGTACTTAAGCTTAAAAGATCCCGCTGAGGGATTTTATTCAGAGATTTAACTTATTCATAGCACAAATGGCCTTATTTGTCTCTCTGTCACTATCTTTTTCACTCACTGTCACCATCTCAGTTTCATTAGAAGGGACATGTAAAAGTGGTCAAAAGAAATGTGTAAAACATAGTATAAAGGTGTCAGCATCATTTGTCTACATTAGTTATACTGCTCTAAACTTTAAATCATGTTATAGTGGTCTTTCTTCTCTCTTTGTTGATATCTTTTTCTTGTCTGACAATCTCTCTGACAATAGCTCTGTTTTCTCTCACTCACCATCTCTTGCTCTCTCATAATAACTTTATTTCAGTCTCCTCACTCTCGCATTCTCTTGTTACCTCTCTCTAGCTCTGTTGCTGTCTGTCTCTCCCTCCATTGCTGCCTTTCTCCATCTCTTGCTTTCTCTTACCCTGCATTGCTGCTTCTCTCATTGTCTTGCTGATTCCCCTGCTCTCTTGCTGCTTCTCCCCCTCCATTGCTGCCTTTCTCCATCTCTTGTTTTCTCTTACCCTGCATTGCTGCTTCTCTCATTGTCTTGCTGATTCCCCTGCTCTCTTGCTGCTTCTCTCCCTCCATTGCTGACTTTCTCCATCTCTTGCTTTCTCTTACCCTGCATTGCTGCTTCTCTCATTGTCTTGCTGATTCCCCTGCTCTCTTGCTGCTTTTCTCCCTCCATTGCTGACTTTCTCCATCTCTTGCTTTCTCTTACCCTGCATTGCTGCTTCTCTCATTGTCTTGCTGATTCCCCTGCTCTATTGCTGTCTGTCTCCCCCTCCATTGCTGCCTTTCTCCATCTCTTGTTTTCTCTTACCCTGCGTTGCTGCTTCTCTCATTGTCTTGCTGATTCCCCTGGTCTCTTGCTGCTTCTCCCACTCTTGCTGCCTTTCTCTCTCACTCTCACTTTCATTCTATATCTCTGTGTCTGTTTTTTGCTGTCTTTCCTTAGCTCTCTCAATTTCTGTTTCTCATCTCTCATACACTCCATCTCCTCATCTGTCTCCTATTCTTCTCCTCCCACTCTGTCTCCTCCACTTTCAATCTCTTTCAGTCTCTGTCTTTCACTGTCTTTCTTTCCATCTCTCTGTCTCTCTCACTGTCTCTCGGTGTCTTTGTCTCTTTTTTCATCTTTTTGTCTTTCTCTCTCAATCTCTATTTTCACTCTGCTTCTCTCACTCTGTGGGTTATGCACTAAGATGTAATAAAGAGGTGATAAACTCTCCAATTTCCATGCTATTCTATAGAGCATATGCACTAATATCTCTCATATACAGGTCTTTCCCCTTTTCTCTCACTTTCTGACTTTTACATTCACCCTCTCCAATGTGTGTCTTTCTGTACCTTTATATCTGTATCAGTATGAGGATAATGGAAACTGAAGTCAAACAATTGCTGGAGAATCATAGGTTGGCCACCCCCTACTTTAGTCTGTGAAAATTATAGTTGCAGATGGTCCACTGACATTCTAAGATATCTTTGAAGTTGAAGTATGTTGCGTTTTGATTCCAGAAACACAAGTTGTTTGCAGTTTTACTTGCAAGAAATAGAGCAGCTCCTAGTAAACAGGACAAAAAAATCTCAGAATGCATAAACTGAAGCTCCGCCCTACTGCTTCCTCTGGCCTATAAATGGAAATGCACCATGTTATTTTCTTAGGGATGTAGACTTGAAGGGCTAAGCAAATTAGGGCTGATTACACAATAAAATAGATGCAATTGTAGATAAAACTAACAGCGGAGGGAAAAATAAAAATTCATATAGAAAATGTAGTTTTTCCCCAATGATTGACAGAGAAGTCTCCAAAGAAGACCAATGCGTTGGCACTCAAATGTTTAAATCAATGGGAATTTAGGACATTTCTGATTGTCCCCTGTGGTGCAGTTGGTTTGCTCCACAATTGCTCATATTTAGCTTTTTTATGTAGGCCTTTAATGACATCATCAACTTAAGTATATAGTTCTTGAATTAAGTGGTTAAAGATGAAGCTCTCATTTCGAAGCTTCATCAACACATTTATTTTAACATTCAAAGATTCCAGCAGAGAAATGTGTGAATACCTAGAAAAAAAACAAAAATAAATATATTCCTGTGCAATTAAAGTTGAAAAGATTTTCACATAACATTGAAAGCTGTGTAGAGGTTCAGTTAATTATATATTTCTTTCTTGCAAGAACGTCAGGGTTATACTTGAATTGATTCCACTATACAAAATTGAAACAGGTTAATTAAACCTTTTTTTAAGTGGGAAGCAAACAGTGAGTGCAATGTACCGATTTGTTTTATGTATAGCCTCTAGCATACCTCCCAGCATTTCAAATGGCCAAAGAAGGACACTTTTGTTTTAGGTGGCATTGCTGAGTGGCATGGCTGCTGTGTGGGTGGGGTATGACCAATACATTTTAGTTTATTTCATGACCTATTGACACCTCTTTGTGTAAATGAATATATGATTAAAAACAATATCAAGTATTTACACAGTCTAAACACATATGCTGAAGTTGAACCAAACAATAATGTGAGTTTTATTGATATGGAACAATGTGATAAAATGATATACATATCACACAGTCTGATCTCCTAAAAGGGGAACACCAGGGTGGGAAGGAGTGACAGAAGGATTTTTGTCTCAAAGAGGGATGGTCCCACCTGAAGAGGGGCACTTGGGAGGTATGCTAAATGCATTTCCTGAGCTGGGGGACCTTGTTGGTCCTACGCATACATTTCTCCTACTCCGTGTGTTTTATTATTTTTATGTTGGTTAAACAACCAGTGTTGTATGCTTAATAAATCTGCCTTTGTCATTCTTGAGAGACAAGCAGGACACATAAGGGCTTAAAGGAGAAGTAACACCTCCTTATAATAATCTCCAAATTCCCTTACTATGACTATTCCTCATGTTCCCTATGAATTCTGATCTTGCGTCTGTGTTAGGGAAGTAATATCTTCAGTGAGTGCTGGATGTCATGTCCATGAAGGCAGACATGATAATCAGTGACAGTTTTTTTTTTTTTTTTTTTCAAATAAAGCAGAGAGAGTGCATTAACCTACATAGTCCTAAGGAAAGACCAAAGGGGGTGTGCAATGCATTGCAAACCAATGCCCAACCCTCTGGTCCTTAAGGAGTTAGGTTTTTTTCAGTGTTTTTCAATGATATCTGAAGAACATCTATGGTAATTTTCTGGTTAAATTATTTGATTTTTTTAAGGTAGAGGACTTTGCTGAGATTTTTTAATCGATTATATTCTACATTTGTTCTTTTCATCTTCTTTTCTCTTTTCTTTAAGCATTATAATTGTTAACTCTGATGTTTGAATGCTATTTTTTGATTTGTGATTGTTTTATTTAGGCACTTATTTGTCTTACATAACTCTTGGGACAGTGACACTTGAAATAATCACTTTTTGATGCATGTATTTTCTATTATTTTTCACTTTTACCATAAAATTGCGGGTATAATATGCACAATTTTACCCCTCTTCACCTTATGCGAAGTAGGGGGTACGTATTATACATAATATTTTTTTTTATTATTATTATCTTGCTGTAATTAAAAAAAATTGAGGGCTGCCAAATACCTCCCCCCCCAGTGCAAACCGCTCTCAAAATAATCGTTACTTGCACTGAGATCTCCATCTTTCTTCAATGCGCTGTCAGGACCCAAAGTGAGTAGAAAATGCAAGCATGCCGCCCACAAGTAAGATGTGGACTTCAGTGGAAATATTATTTTGAGGGAGGACTGCGCTAAGGGGAGGGAGGGAAGGTATCTGGCAGCTCTCATTTTTTTTTTTTCGTAAGGGGGAAAACAAGGGTGCGTATTATACATAGGCATTCTTGATTTTCCCTAAAATCTTGGGTATAATATACACCTGCATATTATACACAGATGCGTATCATACCTGAGATTTTATGGTATTCATTAGTGGATAAGTGAAGATTACACATCTTTATTATTTTCTCACTTACTCACTCTTTAATTACACTATTCCACCAGAAAGCAGATCATTTTCCTTTCTGAAAATGTTACATTTAATTCAACACTATATGTTACTTCATTCACATTTTTTTACTAGTGGATAACCGATGTTTGTACATCTTTATTACTAACTTACATATTCACTTTTTCATTCTACCATTAGGTGGAATCATTTCTTTAGATTAATTTCCATAGATGTCAAATTGATTTGACATGTTGCTTTATGCCTCAGTTTATTCATGTTCTCTACATTTTTTTTTTTTTCCTTTACATTTTTCTCTGCTTTTTTTTAATTTTTCACATTAGTCACAATTGCACATTATACCTGGTGGTGGTAGTGTTGTATGGAAAGGTACGTATTCTGTTTAATTTTTACGATAAGTTTGTTCTTGATAAAGGTCCCTACCAGATCGAAACATTGAATCTTTCATAAGAGTGCTTGACCTTCTCCTCTATGTCACAATACTCAATGATGTGTGTGTTGACCATTGGACTATTGAGATATATATAATATTACCAGCTACTGGGTCAATTTAAAGAAAATAAATCCCACTACAATATGTCCTTAGGGGCCATTGATATCTCTTATATTTTCATCACTTGTAGACTTGTTCTAAAAGCTTTCATCTGTGTGTGATTTTACCTAATTTATTAATTTAAATGTATTACATATTGTGACATGGAGAACATATGAAATCCTTACAGTTACATCAAACATCTGTGAATATTCATTAGAGGTGTAGGCAAATCTCATCATGTCGAGTAGGGAGAGAGAGGCGCTCAGTGTATTAGTTAAAACTCTTAGAGCAGAGAAGCATGACATTCAAGCGGGCCATTAGTTCTTTATTATCCTTCAAGCCCTTGCAATCAGACCAGTTTCCCATCATAGTTTGCTAACTCACATTTCTTATGATTTTTCAATTGCTGGCTAGCATTGAACGTCATGTTTGTTGACTTGATAATTTTTTTCTTTATTGTAGTTAATTTGGATTTTTCCTCTCTATTATTATTCTTTATTCTTTATTTATATAGCGCCAACTAATTCCGCAGCGCTGTACAATTGGGGAATAGACATACAGAGGTATTAAATAGTACAATCAGATGTGTAGAACAGGAGGATCAGAGGGCCCTGCTCGTGAGAGCTTACAGTCTAGAGGATGGTCACTTCCAATATTAAAACTATTTAAGACTGAGCAGTCATTGAGTATCATTTTATTATTTGCAACTAAAAAGTTGATTTAATGTTTTACAACTAGGGCTTTTCCATGTCCAGGCCATTTTCCTGTAGTATTAATTCATGATGATGATGTGCATTTTTTTCTTCTGCAATTTCGATCAGTTGGTTACCTCTATAGTCTCTCTTTCCAGATTCATGTGGTCCGATCTATTTTTTTCACCATTTTGGATCTTATCAATTCTTACACTGAAATCTTCCAATATAAATTTGTAGTGGTAATTGTCCTGTTTGTAGAAGCGTAATGAATCATCATAAAACTCTTCAGTTTTATCATCACTGTGGCTACTTGTAGGGTCATAAACTAGAGTCATCTGAAGAACATAGCAACTGTTTAGTTAAATAGAAAAGGAAGCAATGCTTTCAGAAATACTTTCTACTTTCACAACTGAGTTTGTTAGCCTTTTGTTAATCAAAAATCCAGTTCCTCCACATCATCCATCATTGGTTCATTTATAGTAGAGCCAGTATTCATCTTCCTATTTGACTATTTTGTTAATCAAAAATCCAGTTCCTCCACATCATCCATCATTGGTTCATTTATAGTAGAGCCAGTATTCATCTTCCTATTTGACTATATCGGCATCTTTTTTACTTGTCTCACATAAGCCGAAAATCTCTCAATTGTTATTATTCAGTTCTCTCCTAGTTCCTCTAAGTGTGCATTTGTACTCATAGATCAATTTTTAAGCGTTCCAATGTCTAAAGAACAAAGGTAGCCTGATAGGCTGTAGGAAGTAGTTCACAAGTCTCCAGAGAAAGAGATCTATTGTTTTTGTTGTGAAACCATATTGAGGGAATGGACCATAACTTGCCACTCTGGTCCCTTGCGTGTTTGCAGATTTTGGATCGATTTAGTCTGGTGTCTTAGCTTTCATCTGTCCACCTTGGATGACCCTGCCAGAAGTATATGCTCCCAATGGCATAGTTCTTGGCTTAACTGACACATGCAAGCACTCATGCCACGATAAATATTTATATATATCTATATCTATCAATTAACCTGGAATATATATATTTAAATATTGTACTTATTGAAAGCTTATTCAATCCTGAAGAAAACAATATATAGTTTGCATTTTTGTGTGAAGCAATGCATTTATGAAACCTCCATTACTAAACACATAGCAAAAAATGTAATAGTTGATGTATTCCTCAAGGCAGTCATTCTCTGTCTTTTTTGCTTAAGGCATCTCTAAAACATAGTTTTGAATTTTTAAGGTACATCATAATATTTTATAGGTCAGTTGTCATGAGTATAAGGATTCATAAAGTTTAAAACTGCAAACATATTAATTAATTTAGGTAACAGTCATAATGACAGAAACATATGCTTGACAAATTCAGCAAATATATATTTAAAATTTCATATTCAACTTTTTGTGAAAGTCATCATGGAAACAAAGTGACACCTTAATCATAATTCCAAGGCATACAAATGTACCACAGCACCCTGGTTGAGAAACATTGCCTTACGTTGTGAAATATTTGTGGCTTTCATAGCTGCTTTGTTTTGACCCAACAATAATCACGTGCTCTGTCTGTGGTGCTACTGCTGAAAAAAACATTGTGTTTATTTTATTCTAATTGAAATAGCATTAGAGGGAAGCAAATGTACCCAGAACCTTTCAATTTCCTAAAAGTCCTCACACAACAGAATATCATCATCACCCATTGCATGGTTCGGATGTAGGATTCAAATGGTCTGTGACAAACATACCATCTGGACACATCTGGGGCCTACACTGGAGAATGATATCTGATGCCTTCTTTGAGATTGTAGTCTCTTCTGCCTGTCAACCCCACAGGCACAAAGAAGTTGACTCTCTATCTTTGGACAAAGAATGGGACTTCCACCTGTGAGTACAGTATGGCTATAGGAATAGAAAGGAAATATACACAGATATATCCAGCAAACAGTTAGCTAGGTTCAGAAGATATGAACTTGTCTCACTTTATAGGAATTTACAGCAGAAGCAGCTCAGTGACTTTCGGGCTCTTGGGCTCCCACTAGTGGTGAGTTCTGAAGCACAGCAGAGGAGTGACATCAGCTGTCAGGGTGAGAAAAAGGGCAAATGACTACACTAGGATTCCCTTACACAGGGAAGTGGAGGCAGAGAAAAGAATCAACCCAAGAATCGGTCTACAAGAGCAGTTACAGGCACAGACCAGAAGCTAGTAGGGAGAGCTAGATGAAGTTCAGTGAATAAAGCCAGGTTAGCTATGAGGTCAGTCAGCAGAGAGCAGAGAAAGTAAGCTACAATTGTACCAGGAGAGCAATAAGCAGGGGTTAAAAGTCCCACTTTATCTCCTTGAGTTTCAGACACCAAAAACTGGGACTCATGACTAGGGATGGGAGAAAATTTTCACCTCAAACTGAAATCAGTGAATAATGTCACTTTCTGCTTGGTGAATAATTTCCTGTGAAAATACAGCTTTTCCGCTTTTTCTGCTTAGCTCATTCCTTTGAAATCAATGGGAACATTGATATCACGGTGCCCGTGATCTCTCTCTGTCACTCTCGCTTGTGGTGCGCTCTAATTGGCTGAATCTGTTTGGCCCGCCCCTGGTGACCTTTTTATGCCTGGCCATTGACACCTGTCAGGTGCCCTTTCGTGGTGTTCCAGAGCCAGTGTTGCTGTTGCTGTGTTCCAGTGTTCCTGATTCCTGTGTACCGATTTGGCCTGTTTTGACTACGCTCATGAGTTCCTGCTTCGTGATCTGACCCGGCTTGGCTGACGTTCCTGCTGGTGACTGATCTGGCTTGTCTGAGAACCTCCACCGTGATCTGACCCGGCTTGGCTGATGTTCCTGCTTGTGACTGATCTGGCTTGTCTGAGAACCACCTCCGTGATCTGACCCAGCCTGGTTGAATTCCTGCTCTGTGACCTGAACCGGCTTGCTGCTGAAACCTGCCTTGTTCCTGCTGCCCGGTGTCGCCGTGGCGACATTCTGACTTCCGCTGAGCTCATTACCGGGCTGATAGTAGTTGCCTCTTTAACACTTGCAGAGCCATGTCTCTAGTGCTGAGTCTCCTTTAACACTTGCAGAGCCTTGTCTCCAGTGCTGAGTCTCCATTAACACTCGCAGAGCTGTGCTTCCATTGCTGAGCCTTCCTTGGCACTTGCAGAGCGATACCCACTCTTGCTGAGCCTCCGATCCTTGAGCTGCTACTAACCCTTCCAGTGCTGCTGTCTCCTTATTTGAGCCTTCATTTACACTTGCAGAGCCGATGCTGTTTATGCGCTACATCTGCTGAGCCTGACGCGTTGTATGCCACGTTTAGACGGCGGCTCATCTTGTCAATAGCAGAGTAGTCGGTTTCCGTTACCGCACTCATGGGAGGCGCTATTGGCTCTTTTTCTAGCTGTGTTCTCTCCGTTACACGCCCGGTGGGGCTATTGGCTCATACACTTGCAGCACAGGTTGGTCTCCGTTGTTACGCCCGTGAGGGCTATTGGCTCAAGCACTTGCAGTGCAGGGTGGTCTCCGTTGTTACGCCCGTGGGGGCTATTGGCTCAAGCTCTTGCAGCGCAGATTGTCTCCGGTATATGCTCGTGGGGGCTATTGGCTAAAGCTAATCCTGTGCAGTTGGTCTCCGTTATTACCTCCGTGGGGGCTATTGGCAAGCTCTTGCAGTGTACCCATCTCCGTTGTTACGCCCGTGGGGGCTATTGACTCAAGCACCTGCTGCTTAAGTTGTCTCCGTTACTATGCCCGTGGGGGCTATTGACTCTAACTTCTCTGCAGACTCCACTACAATTCCGGTACTGCCTAGCAGCTTTCTAGCCTTAAGAACTTTAGGTGTTGCATCATCTAACACCAATTTCTGCCTCATCACCACATTGGGCGTGCCAAACACCACAACAGAGACTGACTGATCATTGTATTTAACCATTGAGTATCCTCGGTAATGTGTGTCTATCCTGAGACAGTATATGTGATACTATTGCTTCTGTATACTGGGCCTGTGAAGGCATATCTGTTAATATATCGCTATTATTTTGTGTTGCCTGTAGAGGGCGATCTTTCCTCTTTATTTCTTTTTTTTTTAAATAAAACTGTGTTTTATTCTACCAGCTGGTCTGAGTGTCTTAAAAACCGTTACAATTGAATTTACACACAACTCATAGAAAATATTATTTTATTTTCCGAAGGCGTAGTTCAAAAGAGGCATGAGGGTGACTGCATTGGTGGAGTGTGGGGAAAGAATCAGTTGAACAGGGAATTTTTTTGGGGGGTTTGTTTACTGTGATTGGGTGACAGTTAATTAAAAATAAATCCTAAATCCAATTAAAGAAACCCATAAGACATAGTATAAAAGGGTCTGAGAAGGGTGTCCGTGTTGCTGGGTGGAGCATGGGGAATGAATCAGTTGAACAAGGAATTTGTTTTGGGGGTTGTTGACTGGTATTGGGGGCACAAGTCCTAAGGAAACCTTGATTTGTAAGACTTAGGCTTGTTAGATACAAACCCCCCAAAATTGTTTATTTTTTGTAGGACTATGTTTTGTTTTTTTTAAAGCACAAAGCCTGAAAACAAATGCCCTATTGACCTAGTGCCAGAAGGTCATGTCATGTTGGCCAGTGGCCATTGTCAAATGCCCTGATGTAGAAGCAAAATTTGTGACTGCTGTTCTTACTGCTGCAACTGAGTTGTTTAGTTATTTAAGCAGCATGATGATTAGGCATCTAAAGGGAATGGAATCAACAACAGCAATAACATGGGTGATGGATGATGAAGGTTCCACTACCCATGACTAGCTCCAGTGATGCCTCTGAGGCAGTAGCAGCACAATAAGTAGCCCCCAGTATATATGGAGAAAAGTAGAAGTTGGCCAATAATTCTTCTCCACCTGCCTTTCCTCCAAAATCATGGGTGTGTTGTTACTAGAATAGATTGTTTTTCCTTGAGAGCAGGAATTGTACCTGTCATCAGCAACTGCAGTGTGCACAGTGTGTATGGTAAATAACACCTGGCACAACTTGATGCAAACACCATGACACCAGAAATAAAGTACTGCTGCTATCACTATACCCTTTGTCCACACCATGCTAAGGACTAGTGTTGAGCGAGCACCCCGATGCTCGGGTGCTCGGGTGCTCTGACCGAGCACCCCCTGAGGCTCGAGTGCTCGGCCGAGCACCCGAGCCCCATTCAAATGCATGGGGCGACACGAGCATTACACCAGGCACCCCCTGCTCTGATGAGGGGAGGGTGCCTGGTCAATGCCCCCCTTCATCTCCGATATGCCCCCTTCATCTCCGAATGCCCCCTTCATCTCCGCTATGCCCTCTTCATCTCCGCTATGCCCCTCTTCCACAATGTCCCCCTTCATCTCCGCTATGCCCCTCTTCCACAATGTCCCCCTTCATCTCCTCTATGCCATAGAGGAGATGAAGGGGGACATTGTGGAAGAGGGGCATAGCGGAGATGAAGGGGGACATTGTGGAAGAGGGGCATAGAGGAGATGAAGGGGGACATTGTGGAAGAGGGGCATAGCGGAGATGAAGGGGGACATTGTGGAAGAGGGGCATAGACTCTATGCCCCTCTTCCACAATGTCCCCCTTCATCTCCGCTATGCCCCTCTTCCACAATGTCCCCCTTCATCTCCGCAATGCCCCCTTCATCTCCGCAATGCCCCCGTACCTCCAGTCCCTGGTGGTCCAGCGGAGAGTCTTCAGATCTGTGCCTCTTCCGGCACAGATCCCCGCCACCCGAACATGGCGGGTGAGCACATGGCGGTACTCGACGAGTACCGCCATGTGCCGAGCAGAGCGATGCTCGAGCCGATCCGAGCATCGGCCGAGCACGCTCGCTCAACACTACTAAGGACGCATGACAACTTGCTTACAGTTTAACTTGCTGCCACCATCTTAGCATATCCTGTGGGATGAATTCTTCTCAGATGCAGCTTGATGCCCTGCTTGCGATTCTTCTCCACAACACTGCCATGTGTGGTCAGTGCAACACACAGTGTGCAATGGGTGGAGATGAACATCCTAACATCTACAGAGTGGCTATCATTTGGCGGGGAAGGTAACGATGAACAAGGTGGGTTGGCAGACAATGTAGTTACCTGTCACGGTTTTCGAAAGACTCTCAGACTTAAGGTTTGGTAAAATGACTTAACTTTATTAAAAGTTAAAGGCAGTCCCCGTAGGGTAAACATACATAACAAACAACAGTAATAGAATATACAATAGGTTCTACCAACAGTAATAGAACATACAATAGGTTCTACCGGCCTTGCCTAAATACCGGGCAAGGCAACCCAAGTGACAGTTAAATGACAGGCTCTACCGGCCTTGCCTATACCGGGTAAGGCAACCGTGAGATGATGTATACCGGTTCTACCGGCCTTACCAATACCGGGCAAGGCAGACCAATGGCATGCAAAATGTAGGCTCTACCGGCCCTGCCAATACCGGGTAAGGCAACCTTAAAGATGGTGATATACAAGGTTCTACCGGCCTTACCAATACCGGGCAGGGCAGCCCAAAGGATTACTGTAGTAGGCTCTACTGGCCCTGCCAATACCGGGTGAGGCAACCTACAGGATGGTGTCGTCAAGGTTCTACCGGCCTCACCAATACCGGGCAGGGCAGCCTGAGCAAGTAGACCAGCTGTCAGGTGACTAAGACAGCAGAGAGCATACGTATAGAGGTCTAATCAGCAGAAGTCTATTGTCAAGGATAATCAGACAACTGCAAGGAAGTGGACAGCGACTGACCACAGTACTGGATGTACAGGAGCAAACCAACGTCCGCACGTTGGGACTAATGGTAAATAGCGCCACCAGGTATAATGGAGCAAACCAGCGACCGTACGCTGGAACCAACAGTGTAAATCGCAACCAGTCTAGTGGAGTAAACCAGCGTCCTCACGCTGGGACCAACAATGTATATCGCAACCAGGTTTAATGGAGTAAACCAGCGTCCGCACGCTGGGACCAATGATGTATATCGCAACCAGGTTTAATGGAACAAACCAGCGTCCGCACACTGGGACCAACAATGTATATCGCAACCAGGTTTAGTGGAGTAAACCAGCGTCCGCACGCTAGGACCAACAATGTATATAGCAACCAGGTTTAGTGGAGTAAACCAGACTCCGCACGCTGGCACCAACAATGTATATCGCAACCAGGTTTAGTGGAGTAACCCAGCGTCCTCACGCTGGAACCACCAATGTGTATTGCAACCAGGTAGTGGAGCAAACCAGCATCCGCACGCTGGAACCAACAATGTATCCTGCAACCAGTCTAGTGGAGTAAACCAGCGTCCGCACGCTGGGACCAACAATGTATATCACAACCAGGTTTAGTGGAGTAACCCAGCGTCCTCACGCTGGAACCATCAATGTGTATTGCAACCAGGTAGTGGAGCAAACCAGCGTCCGCACGCTGGAACCAACAATGTATCCCGCAACCAGTCTAGTGGAGTAAACCAGCATCCGCACGCTGGGACCAACAATGTATATAGCAACCAGGTTTAGTGGAGTAAACCAGCGTCCGTACGCTGGAACCTTCAATGTGTATTGCAACCAGGTTAGTGGAGTAAACCAGCGTCCGCACGCTGGAAACAACAATGTGATGCAAATAGCGAGGAGAACAATGTCGCCGAAGCGACAGCTGGAGCACGAGACTCAGACACTCGTACAAGTTAACCCGCACGGTGCTGGAGCACAGGAACCCCGGAATACAGGCACACAGGAATGCTGGAACTCCCAGAATGCTGGAAATACCAGAACATAAACGTACAGGAACACTGGAACACCGGAACTTTAACGTACAGGAACACTGGAACACTGAAACACCAGAACGTAGCATACAGGAACACTGGAAACAGGCCCAGAGATCTGACAAGCAGGTCAGGCAGAGTGGAGTCAGAAACACCACGAAAGGGCAACCTGGAAGTGCTCACCTTGGGTTTAAAAAGGCTGTGTGAGGAGGGCTAATGACAGACAGACAATCACGTATACTAGCAAGTGACGGGCAGAGAGCAGCATGAATCACGGGCACCGTGATATTACCCTAGAGCAAGAAGGTGATGGTGAGCTAGTTGTATCACTCTTCATTGAACATCTAATCTCTGCCTGGATTTCTCTATTCTTCATCCTCTTTGATCTCTGCCTCACCTCTTGTTCCCTTTCTGGAGAGTCAGGGGGTACAGCAACAGCTATACTTGATTTCTGTGGTGGTTGTTTGGCTTTAACATGTTTGACATAAATATCATGGTGTCTGTGTTTCATGTGTGCTATCACACATGAAACACTGTGCCTGCCCCATGGAAAAATAGTCCCACACTCATGACTTCAGGGGTTAGGGAACAGATGGAGAAGAATGGCCTCTCTCTTATTCTCCTCCACATTCCCCTTCACTGGCTGGGACAGAGGATGAAGTTGCTGCTGTTGCTGCTACTACCTCAGAACAAGCACTGCAACTAGGACCAGGATTATTGCTGCTGCTGGCAAGCAGAACTGTCCTAGTCCCGCATCACTTGTTGACCCCATTCCCACTCTGTCCACAGTTGTCTGTGGCAAACTAGCCTACTCTTCAGCATCCTGCTGCTCTTGTAACTCAGCAGCAGGAATTAGAGCAGTAGCAAATAGGGATGAGCGAGCACCCCGATGCTCGGGTGCTCGGGTGCTCTGACCGAGCACCCCCTGATGCTCGAGTGCTCGGCCGAGCACCCGAGCCCCATTCAAATGAATGGGAGCACTCGAGCATTAAACCAGGCACCCCCTGCTCTAATGAGCGGAGGGTGCCTGGTCAATGTCCCCCTTCATCTCCGCTATGCCCCTCTTCCACAATGTCCCCCTTCATCTCCTATGCCATAGCGGAGATGAAGGGGGACATTGTGGAAGAGGGGCATAGCGGAGATGAAGGGGGACATTGTGGAAGAGGGGCATAGAGTCTATGCCCCTCTTCCACAATGTCCCCCTTCATCTCCGCTATGCCCCTCTTCCACAATGTCCCCCTTCATCTCCTCTATGGCATAGGAGATGAAGGGGGACATTGTGGAAGAGGGGCATAGCGGAGATGAAGGGGCACATTGTGGAAGAGGGGCATAGCGGAGATGAAGGGGGACATTGTGGAAGAGGGGCATAGAGTCTATGCCCCTCTTCCACAATGTCCCCCTTCATCTCCGCAATGCCCCCTTCATCTCCGCAATGCCCCCGTACCTCCATTCCCTGGTGGTCCAGCGGAGCGTCTTCGGATCTGTGCCTCTTCCGGCACAGATCCTCTTCACCCGAACATGTCGGGCGAGCACATGGCGGTACTCGTACGAGTACCGCCATGTGCCGAGCAGAGCGATGCTCGAGCCGATCCCAGCATCGGCCGAGCACGCTCGCTCAACACTAGTAGCAAACTCTGCAAATTCCAAAAGCCCACTGATAGTGGTGATGCCCATCCCCATCCCTATCTCCCAATCCTTCTCAGTTTGAGATAAAAAGGCCATCAATGTCTCTTCCATCCCAGCTTCTCCGCTGTCATCATCAACAGCACCACTAGTCCCTCTCTGCTGCTGCTCTGTTATAGACATCTCACTGCTGGTTGGAGGCGGTGACGAGAAATGTGACAGAGGTTTCCCTAATGTCACACTTGCCATTTCTCGTTGACCTGAAGAAGGCAGACTGGCTGCACTAGCAGCAGGCACAGGCAGCTGATCTGTGCTCCTGGTGGTGGTGGTATTGTTGCAGTGGTAACAGTTCTGCCTTCTTCAGGTTCATGTTCCACATGGACAATTACATGGGGGAAAGGGGACTCTCAGGGTCAAGGGAATGGAGTGGGCTCCCTTGACCACTAGTCTGGATTCTCTCAATTCCTTCTCTTACCATTCTCCTAACATTAGTCCCACTGGCTGCTTCACCATCCTGTTACTACTACTACTAACACCAACCACAGTCATCCTCCTCACAGTCACTATTAATATGATGATTACGCCCTCCTTCACTCCTAACTCTAACAAGCTGCTGGACCTTCTTAGTAGTAGTACTAGCATTGGCAGTTTTGCTTGGGGATGGCAAGTGTGACTTAGGGTCCCCTGCTACATTTGGCGTCATCTTCTCCTTTCTCCCTCCTGAGCATTACAAGACAAACTGGCAGCAGCTTCATCACTGGTGTCAGCAGGTTCAGCACTGGCAGCAGGCACAGCATTGGTGGCAGCAGGAGCGTACAGGCAGCAGGCACAGCACTGGTGGCAGCAGGAACGTACTGGCAGCAGGCACAACACTGGTGGCAGCAGGGGCAGCACATTTAACAGCAGTCACAGCACATCTTACAGCAGGCGCAACATGTCTGGTAGCAGGCGCAGCATGTCTGGCAGCAGGCACAGGCAGCTGACCTGTCCTGCTCTCACTACTACCCTCTTCTTCCTCCCTTGACATTAATTTCCCCAAGATCCCTAGGGTTGATTTAGGGAGACTGGCCAGTATTGCTTCTGTAGTGCTCAAATCCTTCTCAGACTCAGACTCAGTGGACACATAAGGGTCCTTCAGGTTCCTCCTTTTATTACTTTTAAACTTTGTCACAGTGATAACCTCTCCTACCTCAACTTTTCAAAAAGATCAAAGCAGAACAGCACATCTACCGTGTTCTGTGGCTGCTTCTATTGTATTTCGCTTCCTTGAATATGTAATGTTTTTATAGCGAAAAGGCGAAAAACACGTAAATCAATGGCCGGAAACTTTCTAGTCATTGAAGAAATGGCAAAGAATGTTGGTCAATGGGAAAAAAATGCAAAGATTTTCATCTCTGTTTTTAAAGTTGATTTTCCAGAGAAAAAGCGGACAACAACATGGTTTTCGCTGATTTTTTTCCACAGGAATACGGTGGGATCTTTCACCCACCCCTACTCATGGCTAAAAATACTACCAGGCAGGTCACATTGGGCGCTTAGCCTGTCAGATCATTACAACTAGACAGAAAGCTAGTACAGGGAAGTGAATATGCTATAGTGAGCTTACGCTTGTGCTGGTAAATCACACAGTACATAAGAGTGGCCATTAGAGCGGCTATTAGAGTGTGCAGTTGACCTGAACTATGGCCAAATAAAGACCATATGGAACAAAGGCAGCTAAGGCAAAAACCATATGGAATGTATAATGGGTACAGAATGTATTCAATCATGAGGCAGTTGTATAAATCAGGGTGCAATTAAGCAATAGGATACGGATAATGGGAAACAAGTTAGTTGGTCCTATAAGAAAGCTGGGGTCATTGGCAGGTGTCAGAGAGAAGCAGAGACCATTTAACAAGGCTTGTATAATTGGCAGATAGCAGTCAAGTGTGGTGGTCATTTTGCAAGGTAAGGTTCAATGGCAGGTAGCAGGCAAGAACAGTGATGGTTTTACAAGCCCAGAAAACGATTGGTGACTAGGATACCTAAGCTACATTCTAGACTTTTACAGGCTCCAAGTGGTGGGTGCATGGCAAAAGTGTGCCTGTCTCCTGTCAGTATGACAGGAACATAGAGAGAATGTGATGCATGCTGGGGTGTTATATTGAATCCAGTATAAATGGGAGTTAGATTCAAACATTAACCACAGACAGGGCCGGCGCCACCTATAGGCAAGGTAGGCACCGGCCTAGGGTGCACATTCTCTGGGGGTGCATTGGGGCCCCCCCGCCCGCTCACCACTTACTGCCCAAGTAAAAAAAAAAAGTATGTTTTGGTGCCCTCCCTTGGCTGGCTATTTTTTTTAATGTAGCATGGCGGTGGTTGTTGACATTGCTGTTAATAGAATAACTGTGCTGCCCAAACCACCTTTGCCAGTTTTGAAAAATAGCAGGGGAAGTGGAATCAAGCCCAGGTTGTGGATGATGAGATGGTGTTTTATGGTTGACAGTCCTTGTAGATTGAAAGCTATGAAGTGTCATGTAAGTCATTCCTTGTTGACTGACAGATCTATAATTTGTGGTTTGTAATTATCTGTTAAATACTAAGGCCTTGATTTAAAATACCTTGATAAAACAGCAGTAGGGCAAAATTAGATAATGTCCCATTAGCAAAAATGCTAACAGAGCTGTTTAATTCCCCTACCAGCTGAAAGCACAAGAGACTTGTGGCCAAACATCTGTTTTGTAATTTAAGTTCCCAAAACTATGCTAAATAGCTACAATAACAGGAACATCAAAGGAAAAAAAGCTATAGTCAGTGCTTGAGATACTTTCAAGCACTGATCATTAGTTCATCTATGTAACACTTACTTGTCATCCACTGTCCATCTTCTTCTATCTTTCTTCTTTTTTCAATAATATTCTTCTTCTCTCTTCTTCCTCTCCATCTACTTTCTTCTGTTCTTTCTTCTATTCACATACTTATAAAAGAAAGAACTATTAATAAATATGCCTTAACCCCTTAGAGTCCGGTGACGTACCCGGACCGTCACGCTGGTCCGGCACTTAAGGACCAGTGACGGTCCTGGTACGTCACATACTATTACTCACCGCGCTCCAAGACCGGAGCGATCTCTTTCAGTCCCTCAGTTCAGCGTGCCGCACCACATGATCAGTCACGTGGGGCGGCACACCGAAATTCTCTATCTGGTCCTTAAAGGACCACTCACCCCGCGACCGCTGGTCGTTAAGGGGTTAAAAGAAACCCGCACATATGTGCATAATTAATCCCTTGAGTGTGCAAAGGGTACGCAAAGCATTGCAAGGAAAGAAAGAAAGAAAGAAAGAAAGAAAGAAAGAAAGAAAGAAAGAAAGAAAGAAAGAATTTGCAGGGTCAGTGACAGCTTTGTACTGACACAAATATGAAGATGCGCACTTGTCATTTTTCAGCACTGAGCAGTGTTGTGACATTATAGAATATAAGTAACATGCAATTTGATTTAAAGATGTGCATTATTGCAAACATGTCAGTGAATTAACAAATCCCGAGATGTGGTAATGCCTCTGATTTGCATACCAATAAAAGCCTTGTTCTACCACAGGAATCCTGTGAACAGCTGAAAATACATGACATTAGGTGTCAGTAAATGTCATAAGACGTTCACCCAGTCAGCTTACTTGTGTATATATATATAATATCAGTGGTGCTATGAATGGGAGGGATGATAGAACGTATCAAAATAGGAGCAGCACAGAAAAGAAGTGAAACTCCACTAAATATGTATCTGACAAAGAAAAAGTTACAGACCTTTCTGAACTCATGCTAAAAAAATCTAAATAAAAATATATTTACCATAATAAAAAATAAATATAAAAAAAAATTAAAAATTTATAATACAGGGGGCGTGGCCGGAAGCCGGACCTGGTGGACGCATCCCTACTCTGCTCTGTGACTTGGAGGATAATCTAAGTCAATCTTCCCTTTGGTTGAGCTTGGATACACTAGAGAGTGACACCATAGTAATCCCCTTGACTAAAGGTGCTGATTGGTGTCATTATTGCAGTTCTGAACTCTCTGCATCGGCTGCCTGTTTTGGGTTGAAGTCAGGCCTGGTAGGCCACAACTGCGGCCTTACGGCATGAAGAAGCTATTTGATGGAGTTGTATTATAACTTACAGAGCCGACTTTTGAAACCAGCTGTGTCTGCCCTCAGGGAGAATCTGCTCGTCAGTCTGCCTGAGATCGAGAGGCCCCGGGTACCGTTGTCATTGGCTTCCCGTAGTGATCCCTACTATATAATCGGACCTGGTGGGTCTTGTGATGAGGGGGCACAACTTTGTAACTAATCGAGGAGACCCTTGCCTTTAGAAATATCTCCCCCCAACCACTGGATACTCGACACAGGGTGGTAATTGAGGCCCATTAAACCGGAACTCTCCTACTGTGCAGGCTACGTGAAAGAGGTTGCTTCTTCTTTGGGCTGCCTAACCTGGTGGGGCCCTTGGTGTGCAGTGGATACCACTGCTAGCATCTCACTTGGACACTGTTATGAACTCTGTGGAAGAGAGGGGTATAGCACTAGGACATACCCTACTTACCACTGACAGTAACGAACTGTACACATCACAGTGCCGGATCATCGGAGTCCATGGGGAGCTGCCCACAGTTGGAGGAACTGAGTTGGGAGGCCTGGCGGTTTTAGTACCTCACTTGCTGTGGTGGACTCCTCATTCTGGGGTGCCCTCCCGCTTATCTCCCCTAGAGCACCATCCTATTTGTTTTTTTTTTGTTCCGTCCCCCCCTCCCAATAGGATTATCGATTGATGTTACTCAGGAAGCGACATATAATATTGTGACAGAGTGTTGTACCCTGCATGCTGAAGTAACCTTGCCCAATACATCAGATCTGCCCTGGAGGATAACTGAAAAGTACTTCTGACTGAGGGGCATCAGAGTGAGGACTGCTCTGTGTGTAGGTGGTGGGAACACCTCAGTACATATAACCTACTGTCCCTATCATCAGCTTGGAGACTACTACACTGACCATCAAGTGCTTACATTCCTGTTTGTCTTCCTCTCCTATATCTGTGGCCCCCCTCTCTCCCATGTATGATAAAGGCTATATGCCTTTTTTCTTATGCTCCCAATAGGCTCCTTATATACCACTACCAGACTGGCCAAGATGGGACCCCAAGTATCAGAGTTATGTAGTAAGTCTAGACAAGACTGTGGGACTTTCTTGTATCTGCTATGGGCCTGTCCACAAGTACAAATATTCTGGCACCAAATAATGAACAAGTTGTCGTCCATTCTTCTAATTCCTATACCACTATTGCCCAAATTATGTATATTCTCAATCGTTCCAGATGGCCTACTTATACCCTTACAGACCAGACTGATCAGGGAACTTCTGATAATGGCTAGGAAGGTTGTAGCATTAAAGTGGATGTTGGTTGACACACCTTCATATGATGCTTGGGTTCAATTGGTTGTTCAGAACCTTCCTCATTATCACTTAGTACATATACACAGAGGTACACCCCATCGATTCACCAAAATCTGGGAACCATGGCTGTTAAATGCCTAGTCTTGTCTTAATCTGTATGTCATTGCTTCTTGTAAGTGGGATTTATGATACTCAGAGCTAACGCTTGGGATGGGGGGACGGGGGTGCTCGATCTGGGGATGGGTTAATTGTACTTTTTAGGAATTACTTCCTTCTTTAAGGAACTGTTAGTTTTTTGGGTTAATTGCTTTAATTCTTATGATTAAAAACTTTAAGGAAGTCGGTTCTGATATTGTAATGAATTAATAATATGCTCATTTCATTATATGCTGTGTTACACATTGAAATCACAATTGTTCAATACTGTTGTTCATATGATGCCTTCTTCCTTATCAATAAAAATAATTATAAAATATATATATATATATATATATATATATATATATATATATATATATATATAAAATACAGCTTTCATAAGTCACATATATGCAATAAAAATCAAGCTCACATCAATAAATTAGCCAATACATGGCTCATTGTGAGATTTACAAAATGAAAATATTTTCTTCTGGATGGTTACATAACACCCCGTGCACATACACCTCTAGTAGATTAGCATAGTTCATTTAGTTCACTTCCCCACGTGCTGATTTTATACTTACAGAAAATATAGGCTAAAATGGCCATTCAGAATAAGTACTCTATACAATACTCCAGTGGAAACAGTCCCATGCCTGCAGTCTGGGTCATGGTGACTGTGAACTATAACTCATGGAAATAACAAGAATAGACATAACCAATATAGCTGACTAGCACATGAGACCATTAAAACACCCAGGCAGCTTGAGCTTATAATATTATCATTTATTGATAAAATACAAAATCACTTAAAAATATAATCCTTATACATAAAGAACTGTGTGTTTCATCAGGATATGCATGGATTTCCAAAGTGACCCAAATAGATGTTACAATCAGATCTGGTCCATCTCTGATTTGTGATTAGAGGTGCAAATAAAGTACCACAGACACTTGTCCCATCATCAAAGAGGGGCCCTTTTATGTTTTACCTCCAAAGGTAATTAGGAAGAGAAAACAAAGTCAGTTTAAATAGGACTAATAGCTTTTTTTGGTGTTTATTTTCATTGCATTGAAATCAATCATAATTCATTCCACCATATGTACTTGGGACTTCATTCTGTCACCACTGTCAATAGTTTTAAGTCACTGTTGGGGATTCTATTACCTGTGCTGTGATAAACTACCGAAAGGTAAAAATGCACAATGGGAGCTATATTAGTGCCCATTGTAAACAGTGAAAAAAGCAGATGAATTTGGCATTCAATAACATGCGGTGGCTTGTAACACATGCTAAGGGACTCTCTACTGTTCCATTAAATTAGCACCTAGCAAATCTATGGCACTTCCTGTCTGGGGAATAATTTCCCTCAAAAAGTGCAGTTTTTCTGCTTTTTTGCCTAGCTCATTGCATTGAAATAAATAGGAACATTGAGTTTACACATAACACAGAGCAAATGTTATTTTAATTCCCAAAGGCATAGTATAAAAGGGGTATAAGGGTGTCTGTATTGGTGGAGTGTGGGGGAAGAATCAGTTCTACAGGGAATGTTTTTTGGGGGTTTGTTGACTGGGATTGGGGGGGCAGATAAGAATCATTCGGGCCATCTAGTCTGCCCATTTTCCTACTGTAAAAACCTCAAACCTTATTTGGTCCTTGGTCTTATCTTATGTTCAGAACAGCCTTACGACTAAACCATGCATGTTTAAATTCTGTTACTGTATTAATTTCTACCAATTCTGGTGGTAGGCTATTCCACTTATTTACTGTACACATTACTCTAGGTGAGGTATAGCTAGAGGTCTGTAGAGTGACATGACCACTTCCCTATTTCTGCTACTAATGCTCCTAGCTATACAACCCAGCACCCTGCTTGCATTCCTCACAGCTTTGTTACATTGCCTGTCTATCTTTAAGAAATTAGAAATTAGAATTACTCCCAAATCCTTTCCTAGCAAAGTACCCTTAAAGGGATAGTAACACTTAATATATAGTAAAATTTATATTGTAAGGTTTATCCTCCTGAGTAAAAGAAAGGTATTCTCACTGCTGAGAGATGTTTTATTAAAAAGTTATAGAAGTTAAAAGTTGATTTTTTTAGGTGCAGTATCTCAATAGCCTGAAATATTACATATTTCTTACTTTATTTATAATTTTACTTTATTTTTTTATCAACTGTCCCCCCAATACCATTCTTCAATGCGTTGTTGCTACATCATCCTATGGAAATTTCTGGTCAATTGACAGAAACTTCCATAGGATGGTGTAGCAACAGAGCGTTGTAGAATGGTATTGGGGGTACAGTTGATAAAAAAATGTAATACAATTATAAATAAAATAAGAAATTGTTATGTAAAGTGATCAAGACAATGAACCCCCTGACAAAAGAAACAAGCCAACCAAAATTTTTTTTTGTAGGCCTCTGGTTTGCATGGGAAAAACAAGCCCTGAAACAACAAATATACCCTACTGGCCTAGTGCCAGCAGGTCATGTTATGGTGACCAGTTCCCATTGGCCATTGTCAAGTGCCCCAGTGTCATTGCAGCATTTGTGACTGCAGTTCTTGCTGCTGTTGCTGAGTTGTTTAAGCAGCAGGATGATTAGGCAGTTCCAAGGGAATGGGATCAACAACAACAGTGATATGGGTGATGGATGATCATGGTTCCACTTGCCACTAGCAGCTCCAGTGATACGCCTGAGGCAGTAGCAGCACCATAACTAGCCCCCGCCACTTCAGCTATATGTGAAGAAAAGCAGTTGGCCCATAATGCTTCTTCACCTGCCCTACCTCCAAAATCATGGGTGTGTTGTTATGTTCCCTCAAAAAGAAAAAATAGGCATCTAAAAATAAAAAGTGTTTATCCATCACTAGTAGCTGAAAAAAATAAAAATAATCCCTACCATAATAAATGATTATTCAGTGATTGGACAGCACATGCTTTGATTGTTTTCATTCTTTCACAATGTATTAATATGGATTTTTTTGTGGTAATACAAAATCAGTAAAAAATTTAAATGATAAAAATTTTAATTGACACAGTGATAGGCATGCATGGCTCTGACTAGATCAATGAGAATATATTAATCTATAACAGCAAGAATAATTATCAAGATCTATAGTGTGTCAATTATATAATGGTTGAGACTAGAAGTTGGTTAGGTTAGGCTCTACTGGTTCATGTGTGTTATCTAATAGGTAAATAATGTTGGATGCCCATGCAGTATGGCAGGTAAAACTGACCACATTTTTTAGTTTTTACAAGCACAACAGTATAAAACAGTTGTTGGCATCCTAAGACCATCTGGCCCAGTGATTATCAAATCCACTCCACAGGGAGCCTAACATGCTATGATTTTCCTGCTTGTATAAAGCTAAGTGTATTAAATGAGTGAGTCATTGATTAACTTACTTGTGCTTCAGCAGGAAAACTCTAAAAACATGGCCTGTCAGTCAACCCCGAGCACAGATTAGGCAATCATTGATCTAGACATTGACTAGCTGGGAATGATGGGAGTTACAGTGCACAACAGCTAGAGGTTCTCAGTTTTCACACGTGTGATATAAAAACTCATTAAAGAAAGATAGGTGGTAAAAGCACATTCTCCCTCATACTGGTAAAATATCTTGTAAAAGGTTGTATTTTAAGAAACTTCATTTCATAATATATTCACTTTATTATCCATTTGTTTAAGGTTCCTAGAGAATCTCAAAAACAAATGCAATGTAATGCACACATCTCTGTCTGTGTGGACATAAAATATAGGTATGGAACAGGCTCTTTGAAGGATCATAGAGAACATGTGGCTTTTAATCAGCATGGTGAGTCTTCTCGCCCAAAGGCCATCTAGTTCCTGTCTTGCTAAAGAATGACAGACATTGAAACTTAGTCCACCTAAAATCTGCAGTGGCAAATTCAATTTCACAGGTCATAAAATTATATGTCCACTTTCTACATTCTTCTTCTACTTTTTTTTCTTGTTTATCCAGTTGAAAAGATTTCACAAGGTCTGCAATCCATCTCTCTCCCTCTGTATTTCTGAGCTGCTTCTGACATTTTCCCTGCTAGGAAATTGGATGCCGTTCTTTTTTGGGTCAGTGGTCTAGAAGTGTGATGGAGCTGTGTGCTGTGTAGTTTTACTGACTTATTTCTGTCTACAAACTTACCGTAAACGTACGTGTTTTAGAAAATAGATTCTTGCTAATGATTTATTTTCTTAATTTATTAGAAAATATTACTTTAGAGCAAAAGGTCATAGAGGTCATGTACCAAGCAGATGCAGTAAAACAATACACAAAGTATAATTTTGGGATACTCAACTATATTATAAATTATTATATTTTATTGTTAGACACTCCGGTGTTACACAGTGAAGTTACAAAACACTTTCTAAGAGGTTAGAAAATTGACCCCCATAGCTACAATGCAACCGAGAAGAATATGGCTCTCAGCTACAAAATCCGGGGTTGAGTGCACACTCAATATATATATATATATATATATATATATATATATATATATATATATATATATATATATATATATATATATCTTCATATGGAAAAAGCACTCTCAGGTCTTCATGTTATGTGTAAAAAAAAGTTTATTGTGCAGATCAACGTTTTGGTTCTCTTATAGTAACCTTCATCTTGATGAAGGTTACTATAAGATAACCGAAATGTTGATCTGCACAATAAACTTTTTTTGCCACATATCATGAAGACCTGAGAGTGCTTTTTCTATTTGAAGAATTTATACTACATTGGCTAGATTTACAGCACCCAGGCAATCATCTTCAGTGAGCATGAGTACTTCTCCTAGACTTACATATATATATATATATATATATATATATATATATATATAGTGAGAGAGAGAGTGAGAGAGAGAGTCTGTGGGAACCTGTACTGTGCAGTCTTGCATGTCAATCTCTTCCTATTAGACCAATGGGAGTTCACCGGTGGTCTCTTCACAGACACCCCATTCTGCTCCTCTGTTGGCCCAGCTGGGCTTATAGTACATACCTAGCATCTTCTGCAATTCTGCTCTCAGGGGGGCGGACCCACCAATGGAGCATTATCTGTATGTCATTAACCCTTTAACTGACATCCAGATGTTGGGAACACCAACAACCATCATACACAACCAGCTGGAGATCCAAAATTAGCTTATCCCACTTTAATGTTGGTTAATATTATTTAATGTGCCACCTTTTTTCCTCAAGTGTTAATTTGGTGCATTAAAAGTTATCACAAGCTACATCAAACTTTATTCTCTTAAGGACCAACACAGCAGCTATCAACACTTTGTTAAACCATCAGTACGTTTGCGTCAGACTGCATTTGCAGACAGTTGAGACAGTGCAGCTTTTGAGCATATCCCACTAACTGTGTAAAATAGAAAATATCCATGGAACCAGCACTGTCTTGACTTTTTTAGAATACAGTTTGAGTACCCTCTACACATACATAATTATTGAAGACCTCTCTGACATTCAAATGGTTAAAAAGCACCATTTAACCAATGAGGATGAGGATAAACTTCTATTTCTTTCCAGTGGAGAAATTGGTTTGTCCCAAATTGTTCTGCTTTTCTTTTGTGCATAAGGCCCAATGGCAGTAATTCTCAAAGCTAGTCCTCAAAGCACAACAACAGGTAAGGTTTTACTGATATCCCCTTTTCAGCACAAGTAGATCAATCACTAGGACTAATGCACTGTTTAGCCACCTGTGATTAAGCAGCGGTATCCTGAAAACCTGATCTGTTTATATGCCCTGAGGACAATGTTGAAAAACACAGGCCTATGAGAATATCTTTGCAAAAAGTTAAGTCTTTGGGTTAGGCTAGAGTCTTCACATGAAACATTGGAATACATCCAATTAACATGATTATGCAAAACTAGAGTGCAAAAAGAAAATATTAGGTTGAGATGTACTAATGATTTTGAGCAAAAATAAGAATAGTAACATAGTTGATGAGGCTGAAAAAAGACATGCATCCATAAAGTCCAGCCCATGCCAAAAAAAAACCCTGTTGATCCAGAGGAAAGCAAAGAAAGACCCTCTGAATCCATTTCCAATTTAGCCCCAAGTAGGTAAAAAAAATTCCTTCCTGACCCCAAATGGCAGTCAGATAGTTCCCTGGATAAACATCCTATCTGCATTGAAGCCATCTGTCATAATTTTCAATATTGTTCTGTACTGAAAGCAGTTGCATTATCTGCAAGCACAACATCCTGAGGCAAAGAATTCCATAGCTTTTCCACCCTTACTATAAGGAATCCCTGCATTTGTTTTAGTGGAAAGCACATTTCCTCCAGTCTTAATGGATGACCTCATGTTCTTAGCTCAGCTCTTTGCGTAAATAATTAATTGTATAGTTCTTTGTATGTATGCATTTGTAAATGGTAATCATATCCCCCTCAGTCTTACTTACTCTAATGTAATTTGGCTAGTCTCTCTTTATAACTCAGATCCTCCAATCCCTTTATCAGTTTTGTTACATGTCTTTTTTAAGAACTGGCACCCCAAATTGTACTCCATATTCTAGATGAGGCATAACCAAGGATTGATACAGAGGTAGGATAATATTAGCATCCCTTGCATCTACACCCCTTTTTATGCAGGCTAGTACCCAATTTGTTCTTTCAGCAACTGAGTGACTCTGCACATTGCTGTGAAGTTTATCATCTATCAGTACTCCTAAATCTTTTGCTAATGAGAATTCCCCAAGTCGTTTCCCACTTAGAGTATACGTAGCAAGTTTGTTTCTACAGCCCAGATGCATAACCTTACATTTATCTACATTAAACGTCATCTGCCATTTTTCTGCCCATTCACTCAGTTTATCTAAATCCTTCTACAGAGAAAGGACAACCAGTTTTGTATGTATTTCCTTACATAGCTTACTGTCATCAGCAAAGATTGAGACGCTACTTTCAATTTCCACTTCTAGATCATTAAAGGTATAGTAAACCCCCCAAAAAACTGTAAGCCAAATGATAGGAATAATAAAAACATACTTAACGCCCTCATTCTCACCTCCAAACTGTTATGGTTTGAGAGATGTAAGAAAATAAAGACCTCCGCTTCCTCCCCCTTCTCATGTGTCCACTGTGTAGCTGACGTCATGAGATCCTGCTTCCGGGGCCAGACGGCGGCTCTTCAGGAGCGCTATAATTGAGATATCTAAGTATAATTACTTCATCGGAATGGTCTGCAACGTGTGCTTGCAAGCCAGGCACACGTTGTAGAACTATCACGGTGCCCGTGCTATACGGGCTACATTTTGACACATGTTACTTCCTGATACCTTTTATTGGCCACGAAGCTTTGTTCCTCCCAGTGACAGCCTTTAAATACTCAGTGCTGTCACTTATGTGCTGCCCTTTCGTGGTGTTTCCATTGCCTAGTGCTCGTTCCGTTATCTTCATATGATATTAGTGTATGACGTGGACTGCTTGACTATTCTGCCTGATTACGTTCCTGCTCTGTGTACCGACCCAGATTGGCTGACGTTCCTGCTCTGTGTATTGTCCCGGCTCGACTGACGTTCCTACTGTGTGTACCGACCCGGATTGGCTGACTTTCCTGCTCCGTGTACTGACGCGGCTTGGCTGAAGTTCCTGTTCCGCATACCGACCCGGTTTGGCTGAAGTTCCTGCTCCGTGTACTGTTCCGGCTTTGTGGATGTCCTGCTCTTGCTGTGCGGCCAGAGTTACTCTCCCGCTCTCCTGCGGTCTGTACCAGACCTCTGGTTGCCTCGGTTTATGTGCAGATAGTCCTATCCATGACCTGTTCTCTCCAAGTGCCTATTCGCTCTTATTCCGATAGAGTGTTCCGGTTGCACCACGGTCGCTTGGTCTGTTTACTGCTGTCCTTGAGGTTGGGTTACTCTTGGGTGCCTCAGGCTATAGTTTCAACTAGCAGTCGCCTCAGACCAGAGCGTTTGTTAACCCCTTGCGGGGCGGTGCCGTGCACTTGGATCATTATCCTAAGTAGTCTCAGTTTGGCGTTACGTTGCACCATCCGGTGCTGTACACTTGGGCCATTATCCATTGCTGTCTCAGTTTGAAGTTACGCTGCACCATCTGGTGCTGTGCACTTGGGTCACGAAACATTGCAGTCCTAGGCTGGCGTTCACGATACTGCTGGTTGCCGCCTTCCTCTGGTACCCAGTAGCCAGTCGCATATCCTGGCTTCACTTGCTCCTTTGTGATAACAGTTGCTATTGTCACTCTCAGCGTAGAGAGTATACTGTGGGCCTTCCACTATTAGGGCCTATCCGCTGTTCCTGGCCTAATAGTATCATTCTGTTATATTCACACTGTATCATATGAACTGTACCTGACCTGTGTCAGTATTGTATATTGTTCTTACATACTGGACCTGTGTGGGTTTAACATATCTTTGTAACCTGTCCTGTGTCAGTTTATATTCATATGTATGTTGTACCCGCGAGGGTTACTGTTATTCTGTGTGTGCTAATAAAACTGTGTTTTACCAAAACCTTCTGCCTCTGAGTGTACTGAAAACCGTAACAAGACCATACCGATGAAGTAATTATAGTTAGATATCCCGATGACAGTGCTCCTGAAGAGAAGCCTTCAGTCAGGCAACTGGATTCTGCCTCTGACAGCTTTATAGCTCGTCAGGCAGAAAGGGGAGGGAGCGGAGGTCTCTATTTTCTTACATTTCTCAAACCATAACAGTTTGAGAGATGGGAATAAGGGCGTTAAGTATGGTTTTATTATTACTATCATTTGGCTTATAGTTTTTTGGGGGGTTTACTATCCCTTTAATAAACAAATTAAAAAGCATTGGGTCCAGGACTGAAACCTGCGGCACCCCACTTATAACTTAAGACCAATTTGAAAATGTTCCATTTACAGCGGCTCTCTGCCATCCATCATTTAACCAGTTCTCAATCCATGTACAGATATCACCTCCCAATCCGAAGCCTTTTCATTTGTGCAGTAAACTGTTGTGAGGCACTGTGTCAAAGGCTTTTGAAAATCCAAGTATACCACATCAACAGCAATTGCCTTGTCCAAATTACTACTTACTCTTTCATAAAATGCAAGTAAATTAGTTTGACATGATCTATTCTTCATAAAACCATACTGATTCCTACTAATAATATTGTTTGCCTTCACTTAATTCTGAATATTGTCAGTTATTAACCCTTCTAGTATTTTACCCACTATGGAAGTTAAGCTCACAGATCTATAATTTCCTGGTTTGGATCTTGTTCCCTTTTTAAACAATGGCACTACATCAGCTTTCCTCCAATCACAGGGCACTATGCCTGATGAAAGTGAATCAATAAATATTAAGTATAATGGTCTTGCTATTACTGAACTAAGTTCCTTAAGTACCCTTTCTCTCATTTTCAATTTTAGCTAGCTTAACCCCTTAAGGACCGGAGGTTATGGGACATTTCCGTCCCATAACGACCGCATAGGGGCACTTTGACGAGCCGGTACACGTGACCTGTCACGTGTATCGGCGCGTCACTATGGGGCATGAAACAGATCGCTCCGGTCTTGGAGCGGTCTATTTCATGCCCTATTTTTACTTACAGCGCTCCCGGTAGAGTGCTGTAAGTAAAAAGTACGTGACGTACCAGGACCGTCAAGGGTCGTTCGAGCAAATTTACCCTTGACGGTCCTGGTACGTCAAGGGTCCCTAAGGGGTTAATTGCTTGTTTGCAGATTTTATTATATATTGTATTTTTAAATTATGTATCTGACCGGTTTGACTTAAACACTTTAAAGGCCTGTTTCTTATTCTCATTTTCCTGCAAACCTCATTATTAAGCCACATTGGTTTCACTTTACTCTTCTTGTGCTTATTCCCCAATGATATATATATATATATTGACGTGTATATTTGTCTAAGAGTATATTAAACGCATTTCATGATTCTTGTGCATTTTTATCTTTGAAAATGACATCCCACTGAATATCCTTTAATACTTCTTTTAGCTTTGTAAAATTAGGATTTTTAAAATCAAAAGTTTTTGTTAAACCCTTGCTATTGGGTTTCTCATAACAAATTTCAAAGGATACCATATTGTGGTCACTGCTGCCCAAATGTTCCCTTTCTTTTACATTGTTTATCATGTCAGAATTTCAGTGGATTTGATTTACTGGTGCTGCTCCCTCTTAATGTACCAGCATTGTCTTTCCTTGATGCTTGTGCCTAGGAGAGGGTTATGGGGAACTGCATTGGCATTTTGGGGCATTCTGTTGCTCTGCTCCTTTTTTAACATTATGTTCAAACAAGGCACAGAGAACTGGAGTAATATTGGTCACTTCTCTGTACATACTATAGGGAAGGCATTTGGGGCTTGCCCAAATTAAAGTGTTAATGGGGGTGTTTATCTGCCCCCAATCCCAATGATGTAGATGGTATGTTCCAGTACTGTACAACTTTAGCATTCTGCACTAGGCCTAAATGTTGGCAGTACTGGCCTATAGCTCTTACTGGCTGTATTTTAACAAAATGCACCACAAATAGGAGTGTGTCTAGCACATTGAAGTAAAGGTATAATAGCTATGCAGATAATTAAACATTTTTAAGTAAGACCTTTATTTAGTTTTATTCCTACTCATTACGTATTCACAACATGGAGTAGCAAAACTCAGTCTGTAAAAAATCAAGTTCATTAAACGGACTCAATGAAGATTGTTAGATTTTGATTTTGATGGCAGAAATCAGCCAATTAATGTAACCAGTCTGTTCATTTTGAAATTTAAATAAAATGCACAATCTCCATACTTCTCAGAAAAGTCTATACCTGGCATTTATGAATTCCCTTACAGATGAAGAAGCAGTTGAATATTTTAAAAGAAAAAAACTTTTGTTAGTCAGAGGGTCCAGAAACACAATGCAGATGAAATAAACTCAACTTGACAAAGACAAAGAAGCATATAACATTTTCTCTCTCCCTGTATCTATGCCTTGCCAGGATTTGTCTTAGGATTGATTTTTCTGCCTCATTGGAAGATGTCGAAGGATGAAAAGTTTGGTCCCTTTTAAAAAAATATATATTTTTTTAATTCTTTGACAAGAATATCCTATTAATTTCTGCATTCAGCCCTGCATCTAGGCAGAAACATTTCACTTTCTTGAAAATTACTCGTGTAATAGTTTGGTTTAGTCATTTTGTACAAATCCATTGTGTAGCATGCATTCCTCCAATTGTTGTTGAACTACAGTGCCCATCGTTCTCAGCTGGCCCATGGCTAACTGAGGATTATTGGGATTGAAGCCCAATAACAACTATCTGGACAAGATACCCACCTACAGATTAATGCTATCACCAATTGAAGCATCTTACTAGACCCTTTTTGTTGTTTACTTGCTGTTTATTTAGCTATGTTATAGTTATTGCCGCTCTACTGACTACACATGCTATAAATGTAACTATTTAGATGCTATTGATAAGCTTGCTAGAGCTCGCCAACGTTGTGGCTAGTTGTGGCACCTCTGACCTGTTGATGGTGTGCCTCTCAGTCAGACCTGTGGTTGTGCTTCAGGTGTGAACATCATCATCAGTCATGCCCCTTCTTCTCCACTACTTTTATATTCTTCTTGGCTTTTAGAGGTCTCAAACAATTTATTTTTAGCTTTCCCCTATGAGGGATTTTCCCAACATAAGTGAATTAATATGTTTATTTATATAGTGCCACAATTGTATGCAGTACATTACAATTTAAGGGTGTAGACAATACAGAGTTACAAGTGATTTGCAAAGTGAAACACCAGAAGTGAGGTCCCTGCCTAAAAGCTTACAATGTAAAGTGGTAAAGGGAAACATACAGAGTACATAAGGGTCAAGTGCTGAATACAGTGCTAGAGTTCTGGTCAGGATTGGGGACACAAATGAAGTAAATCATTTATAAGAGCCTTAGTTGTACAAAGTCAGTGCCTTCTAGGGTGTTTCATTTTTGTTAGGAGGTGTAGTTTCAAGTGTGACTTGATGACTATAATATATTATAATAAAAAAGGTTTGATACATGAGAGGACTGTGGAAATAAAAGGAGCTGAGAGAAGACTGTTATTGGCTGATCATAAGTGGGGGGATGGGGTATAGTGGGAGATCAGAGCAGAAATGTAGGAAAGGGGAGAGGAGAGAAGGGTCTTAAAATTATGTAAGACATCTGGAGTTTGATAGGCAGCCATTGGAGAGATTTGAGGAGGAGCAGAGCAGGGATAAACCTAGGTATAGGGTAATTTGTGCTGCAACATTCTGTACAGATTGTAGACCACTAGACACCGTGCTTCTAATACTGGATTCATGGTAGTGCCATTTACAGTGAACTGAGAGGGGAACTAATAGGCCAGTCCTAGGTGGGATGAGGACTAGCTCTGTTTTAGACATATTAAGCTTAAGGTGCCTAAGAGCCATCCAGTCCTAGACAGCCGAGAGGCAATCTGTGACTTTAAACTGAATATCAGAAGTCAGTTGAGGTGCAGATAAATAAAGCTGGGTGTCATCTTCATAGAGGTGATATTGGAGTCCAAATGAGTTATTATGATCATTATTTTATAAAGAGAGAATAGAAGCAGAACACCAGAAGTGAGGTGGACAGGAGAGGATGAAGAAATGGCAGAGGAGACACTGAAGGATCAGCCAGTTAGATAAGAGGATAGCCAGTCCAGTGCTAAGTTACGGATTCCTAAAGAGTGAAGAATTTGGAGGAGGAGAGCATGATCAACAGTGTCAAAAGCAGCTGAGAGATTAAGCAGGATAAGTATTGTGTAGTGACCTTGTGATTTGGCAATGTGAAGATCATTGACCACTCTTGTGAGAGCAGTGTCAGTGGAGTGAGGAGTGCAAAAGCCCGATAGTAAAGGGTCGTGCAGGTTGGGCGTGCTAATGAGGTCAAGTAGGTGAGAGTAGGCTAGTATTTCAAGAGATATGATGCAAAAGGCAGGAGATAAATCAGTCAATAGCTAGAGGGTGTGGTACTGTAAGAGGAATTGTTCTTGAGGATGGGTGTTACTATGACATGTTTGTAGTTTATGAAAGATAGCAGTGGCAAAGAAAGAGTTAAAAATCTGTAGAACAATAGGGATTAGCATGTGGGATAGGGACTGGATGAGGTGAGAGGGGAGCGGATCAAGTGTGCATGTATTGGATGGAGAGGAGGATAGCAAGTTAGTAAATTTGTCCTCCGTGACTAGTGAAAAAGAGTCCAGAGATGTAGGAGGGGAACAAAGGAGGATAGGAGGGTATTTACAAGGTTGGATATTTTCCTGGATGGACTGTATTTTGGCTTTGAAGAAGTTGGCAAAGTCTTGCGGTTGTTTAGAGTTTGAAAAGGAGGCAGATGGAGGGCAGAGGAGGGAGTCAAAGATTGAGAAAAGACAGCAAGGGTTAGATTTATGAATGTTAATTAGTTGAGAAACGTATTATTTTTAGCCAGAGAAAGAGCAGAGTTAAAGCAAGAAAGGTGGAATTTCTAGTGGAGAAAGTCAGCCAGAGAGCCTGACTTTCTCCAGAGTTGTTCAGCTGAGTGGTTACAGGAGCAGGAGAAGCTGGTGTCCTTATTATACCACAGCCGTGGATTAGTTTTACTGTTGCACTGGAGAGAGAGAAGAGCTTGCAGGTCCAAAGATGAGGACAGGACTGAGCTGTAAGTTATGACATGGCTTTCAGTGTTAGGATTAGTGGGAATGGATGAAAGACCAATAACCAGATGAAGCAGGGAGAGGAAGTGGGGATTGTGGAAGAGAAATAAGCCTTGCTGAATGTTAGAAGATGATGGTTGGATAGAGGCAGAGGGGAGATAGTAAAATCAGAAAGTGCACAAACTCTAGTGAACAAAAGGTCTAGGAAATGGCCATCCTTGTCAATACCAGCATCTGTCCACTGGTGAAGTCCAAAAAGCAAATGTTAGAGAAAGAAAGTGGGATTCCCAGGAGACAGAGAGATCATCCACATGGCAGTTGAAGTCCACCAGAAGAAGGGAAGGTATGTGTGAGGACAGGAAAGAGGAAAGTCATGATTCAAATTCAGAATTGAAATTGGAAGGTGGCAGTAGGTGGGAAATAGATAACCACAACCTGTAGAGAGACAGGAGCAAAAAAACGGATGGCACGCAAGTCAAAAGAGGAGAAACAGAGTAAGGCAGGAGCAAAAAGTAATTTGTAATGGCAGTATATAGAAAGAAAAAGAAACAGAGCCGCTTCCTTGTGCAATATCACCCGCACAGGAATTTATGACCCCACCATCACCTTTAGTAAAATACTCACAAGAGTAGTGGCTGGACTAACACTTATGTGTGGACCAGCAGTAAATCCTCAGGGAATAGTAAAGCTGTACCCCATCAGCTTCTTTAGCTATTCAGTAGGATGGCTGCTATCCCTAAAACTCCAGTTGTGAAGCCAATACATATAATGGAACAAAGAACAAATGGTGGTGTCAATAGTAACTTATCACACTGATATCGATAAATAGAGTATCACAATATATATTTACTCACATTTTATCTGGGCTGCATGTATACATACGAATATATGCAGCGATCAACACGGCAAAACATTTATTAGTAGGTTTTTGATATTTTAGATTTTAATAAATTTGCTCAAGCAAAAATAATTATATGCACGTTTGGAGAGATTTTAGTTTTTTGATTTTTTTTTCCTTCATCCTCAAAATTACCAGGGGTCTGTTTGAGACAACAAGCAGAGACGGTGGTAAATTCTCTGCAAGCGTGATTGCCGCATTTATTTGTATGTATACATGCAGCTAAGATAAAATGTGAGTACGTGTATATATATATATATTTAGTGCTACTCTATTTATCAATATCAGTGGGATGAGGCACTATTGGTGCCCACATTTGTTTTTTGTTCCATTGCATTTGTAATGGCAGTGTTCAGAGAGTAGCAGCCTCACACCTCCCCCACTTCCAGTTGGGCATGGAGTGTGAGAATAGGAGAGACCACCATAGGAGATTGCTGCCTCTAAAGCAGGCTCAGATTCAGACAGCCAGGTTTCAGTTAGAGTAAGTAAGTTTAGGGAGCAGGAGAAAAAGGACAGGTGTTTTTGTGCTTATTTGTCTCAATGTCAGATGCAGCAGTTGATTGGACTGTTATACCTTTTTCCACTATGTCATCAGCTTTAGATTACAACTTTCTGTTGTCTTCAGTGGTTTTAGAATGTTTCTTAATAGTACTGGTGCTGGTGGTAGTGGTCTTTTTTGTTGGAATTTGACAAACTGCCTCCTCAGAAAGATAATGGGTTGGAACCATTTATTGCACACTTTGCAGCAACTGTGGCTGCAGTCAGTTTTTGGACTACCACTTGACTAACAATTCCCTGCACTGCTACTACTCCTTTTATCTGCCCCCCTGCCCCTAGGGTGTTTGCTGGACATTATTCAACTACTCTGTGTAGTTTATCAGTGACATTCACAGTAAAACTTTTTGTATGTGATGCCTTGACTTTTACAAAATGCTCTCTTTTCTACTATCAGTATGCCTCAGTCACAGCTTGTGTCAGTCACCTATCTGGGAAACTATTGTAATTGTTATTTTTATTCTATTTATTTATGTTTAATCCCTATTCCTTTCAATGTCAACAAAAAAAACATTCCTTGTTAAACTGCTTCTTTCCCCAGACACCCCTACCACAGAGATAACAGCCAGATCAGGATTCAGGAAGAAAAGTGGATCATGGCTGCATCTTTCTTCACAATCAGCCACACCCAGGCTCCCCTAGCAGAGAGATAACAGTCAAATAAGGAAGAAACTTAGATCATGGCTTCCTGTGTCTTCCCAATCAGTCACACAAAATTTGAGGGTAACTCCAGTGGCGTAACAATATGGGTCGCACCTGTGACCAGGCCCGTCACTCCAGGGGCCCAGCCTCCCCCCACGACCCCCTCGCCCGCAGCAGCTCCCACTACAGCCTCTGGTTCTAGTAATACAGAGCGCTGGGAGATGACATCATCTCCCAGCCTCTGCATTACTAGAGCGGCGTGCGGGAGCTCCAGTTACAGAGATCTGTGTCGAAGGAGGCACAGATCTGTCAAGCCACGCTGCTAGACCACTAGAGACTGGAGGTAGGGGCATTGTGGAGATGAAGGGGGCATTGTGGAAGAGGTAATGTGGAAATGAAGGGGAATTGTGGAAGGGGAAATGTGGAGATGAAGGGGGCATTGTGGAAGGGGCAATGTGTTGATGAAGGGGTATTGTGGAAGGGGAAATGTGGAGAGGAAGGGGCATTGTGGAAGGGGAATTGTGGAAGGGGACATTGTGGAGATGAAGGGGGCATTATAGAAGGGGCAATTTGGAGATTGGGGGGCATTGTGGAGATGAAGGGGGCATTGTGAAAGGGGCAATGTGGAGATGAAGGGGCATTATGGAAGGGGCACTGTGGAGATGAAGGGGACATTGTGGAGTTGAAGGGGGCATTGTGGAAGGGGCAATACAGAGATGAAGGGGCAAGTTGGAGATTGAGGGGCAATGTGGAGGTGGCCAATGTGGTTGAGGGAGTCTTGGGCCAATGTGGTCGTGGGGGGGCCCATGGCAATTCTTGCACCAGGGCCCGGTGGCTTCTAGTTATGCCTCTGGGTAACTCCCTAGCATAGATTTAACAACCAGAGCAGGAATGAACATGGATCACAGCTGCCTGTTTCAGGTAACCATGATTTTTGGATATTTTCGGTTAACCTCCTTTCTCCCTTCCTCTCCTCCAGAGTCCCACAGACTCCCCAAACACAGAGAACAAATGTTCTTCCTACAAAACACAAGTTTTACGTTATATGGCTAGCTTAACTATCTGCAAAATTGTGCTGCCTTCTCTGTCTCTCACAAACTTAGAATGGCAAGCTGTGGGAGCCTGACACTGCTTTTACACTATGACTGTGGGAAAAGAGGGGAAACTTGCCAAGTGGAGGGGGGGGGGAATTCAGTCTTACCATTGATTTCAATGCAATAAGCTATGCAGGTAAATTAGCACTGACAAGGCCCAATAGGACTGAAAATTATGCTTGGTGCTGGTTGGTTCTCTTGTTCAAAGAGAATTTGCCTGGCATTTCATGGCTGGATTGCCATTTAGACAGGATCAGTGTGATTTATTTTTGGATATTTCCTCTCTATGCAAGGCAATGGTGAGCTAAAAGAGACTACACTCTGGGTAGGATAGCATTCCTAAGGCTTAATTCTAAGGCACACTAAATCAGTGTCCCTGACCAGTTCTTTTGCGTATGTAAATTATCCTAAGGTTGATCACCCTAAAGGTAACGGGGGTATCTGGCCATGGACTCTTTCCTCACAATAACTAAAGAGATCAGATACACCTCACAGAGGAGGATCAGCAAGGTTGAAATTTACATCTGGGGCTTGCAGGTTCTCTTATTCAGAGAGCAATTGATTGTCACTTCATGGCTGGACTGCCATTTTGGAAGGATCAGTGTGATGTGTTTTTGGATATTTCCTGTCTGTGTAAGGCACTAGTGAGTTAAAAGAGATTGCATCCTGGGTAGGATACTATTTCTATAGAGCCTGCTCAGTTCTATAGCAGACTTGTTTTTAGGTGTCTCTGCCTAGTTCTTTTGCACACTTTCTCTGTTTATGTAGTGAAGATATACTGCTTGCTGCTTTCCTAATTACATTTATAACTATCTATCTGAATATAATTGATAAGCTAGGTTGAGCTTGCCATTACTTTGTGTATATATTTTGTATGTATTTTCATGGGATTTGGCACCTCCCTTTTTCTTGATTGGTAGCTCCCTGTGCTTAGGTGCTAGCTGTAATTAGGGAAGGTATGAACACCTGTCACAGCTTACCTTTTTTCCAGCGACGCTCGGCATCATTCCACGCGTCATCTGCAGGTGCGAGGCTTCAGAGTGAAGCAGGCCTCTGTTTTATGCCATGCTTCCTGTAGTCTCCTCCTACCTACTTCCTTCCTCTGAGCCTGCTCCTCCTATCTATTTCCTGAGGAGGGGTTTAAAGGGCATCCTGAGTCTGACTCAGTTGCCCTTGTGTTGTTGTTCAAAGCAGTTCTATTACCTTGGGCTCTTTGTATGACCTGGCTTGTCTTCCATCCAATCTGGTGCTGACCTGTGGCTCTGTATGACTATTCCTTTGTCTTATCCTTATAGTGGACACCCAATCTGGTGCAGACCTGTGGCTCTGGCTGACTACCTGAACTGTGTATGACCTGGCTTGTCTGACTACCCTCTCTGGTGCTGACCTGTGGCTCTGTCTGACTATTCTTTTGATTTTCCCCTGTACCTGGTAGACACCCTATCTGGTCCGGGCCTGGGGCTCTGGCAGACTAGCTTTGATACTGACTGCAGGTGTGAGTCAAGTATCTATTCCTTATACTGACTGAAGGTGTGGGTCAGAGATACGCTCCATTCTGGCTGCAGGCATGAGTCAGATTTTCTCACTACCTCAGATCAAGACTTCGAGATCCAGTTCCTGTTCCAGCTCCTGGTTCCTGCAGAGACTACCAGTGGCTTCGGCCTAGTCTCTAGTAGAGTGGTCTTCCGCTGCAGTTTAAGTTTTCAGGTAGTAACACTGGCTGGCTGTGACCCTTTGCTTGTACCTGCTATTTTCCTCTGTTTGCTACCTTATTTTAGTTTAATAAATTGCATTTTACTATACCGTACTGCCTCCTGATCATTTATGGGGTACCGTGAGAACACCTTCCTTACTTTCCTCACAAGGGTTTTGCACACAGCAGAGGTAAACAGGGTATCGCTGATTTTAATTACATTATGCTAAATACATGATCACTTTCAATTTGCCTAATCTGAGGTGTCTTGATGGAGTGGGAAATCTTCACATGGTTTTGGCCACAAATATGTCACTAAGCCTCACTGTTTATTATCTATTGTAAGTCAAAGATTATTTATTGGTAAAGGCCAGGATTTGATGTGCATACTTTCTTTTTGTTAATGTTATACATATGTAGCCAATATTTAGTTCTTGCTGCTCTCCTTACTACACATATGTTACTGTCTGAATAGTAATGATAAACTAGCTTACGCTTGTCAAGAATTAATATATATATTTTTGTATGTATTTTGGGAAATTTAGGCTCCTCCCCTTTTCTTGGTAGCTCCCTGTATCAGGTGCTAGTTGCAATTAGGAAAAGTATAAATATCTCCCTTACTTACCTCACACGGGTTTTGCTCACAACAGGGTGGGCAAGCTTCACATGGTTTTGGCCATAAACACGGCACTAAACCTCACTGTTTATTAACTGTAGTAAGTCAAAGATTATTTGCTGGTAAAAGTTAGGATCTGATGTTCAGACTTTTTTTCTATTTATACCCTACTTGCTCCTGGGAACAAATAAAGCAAGACTGCTCTAATATTCCAGGTGCTGACACCAATTTAAAAGAGACTATGCCTTTGGAATGAGAGGGTCTTAATTTGTTTTCTGAAATAATGCATTGCTCACCCCTCCAGTTCTAACCAGGGTTTAAAATGCAGACTTACCTAGGAAGGTGTCAGGTATATTAGAGGGGAACTTTCACATATAAAAAACTTTTGGCCATGTGCTTAAGTTAGTAAAACTATCTTAAGATATGCAGACTTCATATTGGGCACTTCTGCATTCTGAGGCACACTGTGTCTTCGGCACAGTGGAGCAGGACTTCCCACCTCCCTCCCAGCTGTCCCAGGGAACCAGTTAATGATTCCCTTTATAGTGGTATTTATCTGGTCTATCGTTACAGCAAGCTCCTTTTACCATTATACTGAGCTTGCAAGCTGCTGTGCTGAAGACACCGTGTGCCACAGAATGTTGAAATGCCCAGTCACAGAGCTCCCAGTCATCTGTCTAATATATTTATTTGTTTAATAATTATTATAATTAATTATTATTTATGTATTTTTTAATTTATTTTTTAAGTTGTCCACCCTATCTTATCACAGTTAGTCCAAAAATATACATAACTAAAAAAACAAAATCAACAAATTCTTTCCCCAGACTTCCCCAGCACAGTGACAATAAAAGTAAAATCAGCAAGCAATTTGGACCCCAGCTGCTTGTGTCTTGCCAGTCAGTCACACCAAATTCTGGGTCAACCTCCTTCCTCCCTTCTTCTCCCTCATTGTGCCCCTAGACTCCCCTACTACAGAGAACAAATGTCCAACCTGAATAAGCTTCAATTCCCCTTTATTGGCCTCTCTTCTCTAGCTCAAAAACATACTGCTCTCTCCTCTCACAAACACAGAATGGCTGCTGTGAGAGCCTAACAGCCTTTTATATGGCTGTAGAAAACTTTCGTGTGGCAGAGAAAAAATGTTCTTCCCATTGATTTCAATGCCCAATGAGGCAGGCAAAAAAGTGTGAAAAACAGAAAAACAACACTTTTTGCATGCTATTGTTTCCCAAGGCTGGAAGTGCCATTATTCGCCGATTTCAGTTTGAGGCGAATATTTTCACCCATCCCTAGTCCCTGTCCCAAGGTGCTTACAATATCACCAGGTATACAATTCATAGGTATGTTACAGATGGTATAGTTAAGATCACCTTTATTAGAATAATAATAATAATGCAAAAAGATAAATAACAGGCAGAGGGTGACCGAAGAGGCTAGGACTCTATAAGAAATAGGGTCTACCAAATGATCCACCACTACTGTGAGATACTAGGCCTCAGCCCACTGAAGTCTCTGTACATGGAGAAAAGTCCAACGGACTAGCACTGACTGCTGTCAGTCTAGAAGAGATGTCTCCAATAATAAACACAACCAAGGAGACTTCTGACTTATGTCTGCAGTCAGTAAGATAGGAGTCTGATAGAGCCCCAGGTCTGCACTAGGATGGATGTCTGTGGAGCGGGAGCCAACACACACAGGAAACAGATAGAGCCCCTAGTCAGCACCAGCTAGGATAGTCAGACAGGCCAGGTCATACACGGAGCGGGTAGTCGGCCAGAGCCACAGATTTGCACCAGATAGGATATCCACTGAATCACTGGTATGCTGGATGCACAGTGGACAGAGCCCCAGGTCAACACCAGGATGGGTAGTCAGACAAGCCAGGTCATACATGAAGTGGGTAGCCAGTCAGAGCCACAGGTTTGCACCAGAAAGGATGTCTAAGACAAATTGAAACGTTCACAGAGAATGGTCAGACAGAGCCACAGGTCAACACCAGGATGGATGGACAGACAACCCGGGTCATACACAGGAATCAGGAATACAAATCATTGAACTCTTCAGAACAACACTGTAAGGGTAACTGATACACAGGCCCATAGGGCTCGATTTAAAGGCAGCCGTTAGCAAAAAAAATCACTAACGGGTGCGTTAAGTGTCATGTTGCAATTCAAAGATCCGTCTAAACAACAGCTAACGGCAGTTGCAGAATCCCTACGGCCGATACACTAACGTGCATTCAGACACATGGAACAACATAGCCCAGAGCTATTCAAAGGCTTGCGGTACTGCTAACGGCTGAAAAAAAGACACACCTAACGGCTAAAAGTTAAGACCCACTTTTTTTAGCCGTTAGACACTTAACGGCCAAAACAAAACACCCGTTACAGAGGAAAACACACCAAATGCTTACCGCACAACCATGTAAATGGGAAAATTAACCCGTGCAATGCCAAAACAACACAAAAACATGCACACACAACACAAATCACTACACAAACAACAACAACCAACACCACAGGGACAACAACACACAAAAACAACAACACAACATGGCACGGAACAATGGGGGTCATCACACAAAGCGGACACCTGCAAATACAAGCTCACCTGGGCAACATCAACACGCCACCTGCACCCCACAACTGCACGTCCGCAAATGGCACACACAGAACAAGCACAACACACCACATCTTATAACACACACACACCTGCTAACACTTACCTGGACAAAAACAACTCACCATTGGTCAGCACTCACCTCATCAACACACCTACACAACGCCCTAGCAAGTACTTAAAGGGACAACTCAACACACTCACTTGTGGCTTGTTTTCCACTCAGGGAGGGAGAGAGAGATAGAGATAGAGAGAGATAGAGAGAGATAGAGAGAGAGAGAGACAGATAGAGAGAGCAAACAGTATGTTGGGTTACATATTGTTGCGAAGGCTGCGGAGAAGGCGTGCAAGGGAGAGAGCTGGGGAACATCAGCAACCTCCAAGCACGCCTCATCAACAGCCTCCACCTGTTGCAAGTGAGGAGGCTCTGGCTCAGCAGCCACACAGGAGCCCATCCCCACCCGGAGGACACCTGCCTGCAGATGCACAGCTGCAGCAACAGGATGCTCCCCAGCTGCCACAGGGACCCCTGCAGCAGCCCAGGATGCATAGACGACCACCAAGGCCCAGGGTATACCGTTCAAGGGTCACTCTCTTTGGAATGACCGATGACGAGGTTATTGATCGCTACAGGTTGAGGCCACACAGCATCATAGCCCTGTATGAGGTCATCAAGGAGCAGGTGGATCCCATATGCACCCATAACCATGCTCTAACTGGCCTTCAAAAACTCCTGTGTGCCATACACTTCATGGCAAGTGGCGCCTTTCAGTCGACAGAGGGTTACGCATCTGGCATGTCCCAGGCCACATTCTCCAGGGTGCTGGCCCAGGTCTTGCCAGCCCTCAAAGCCAAGGCCAGTACCTACATACGTTTCCCCATCACCGATATGGAGTGGACACATCTGAAGCAGGGCTTCTATGCAAGGGGAGGCATGCCCAGGGTCATGGGTGCAATAGATTGCACCCATGTCCGTATCAAAGCACCAGCACGTCAGGGACATATGTTCCTGAACCGCAAAAACTTCCACTCCATGAATGTGCAGATGGTGTGTGACAGCAACCTGGCCATAATGAATGTCTGTGCGAAATTTCCCGGGAGCTGTCACGATTCACATATACTCAGAAATTCATCTGTGCAGAGGGATTTCGAAAATGGGACCTATACAGGCGGATGGCTTCTGGGTGAGATAACAGCACCAAATGACACCACATACACATGTGCTAGTACGTTCACCACAGAAAACAACATTTACACAATATGTGCTCCTTGTCACACCATGTCACTCACTTTCCACAGGTGATGCTGGCTATGGATGCAAGCCATGGCTCCTCACCCCGGTCGCCAATCCCCAAAACGATGCCCAGGAACGATATAACCAGGCTCATGCCAGAACACGGAATGCCATTGAGCGGACCTTCGGCCTCCTCAAGTCCCGATTCCGATGTCTGGACCACTCAGGGGGAGCATTGCAGTATGCACCAGGCAAGGTCTGCGACATCATCGTGGCATGTGCCATCCTACATAATATCGCGGTGGACACCAGACTTATCGACGATGTCCATCCCCCACCCAGACCTGAAGACCCTGTGGATATCGTTGAGTGTGAGGAAACCCCAACAGGGATGCAGACAAGGGACAGATTGATCAGGGATCACTTCTGCTGTGAGTATAATACATGTATGCACACAATCCATGCATACACACCCACCACAACACACATGTTCTGTTTCACCCCACAGGATCAGTGACACAGCCCTGTCACTGGCTGCAGTATGGACCACCAGCATCAACTATTCCGTGGACCAGTCAGATTGGGCCTAGAGATTCCGAATACACCTGACAACCTGTCGTCCATGTTGATACTGCTACCTCAAGGATATCATGCATGCCCCCCCTGGAAACCAAGGTACAACACTTTAACCTTGTTCAGCATATCCCACAGCTCCCTAGGCACCAACTAAAGTGTTCTGCTAGGATCAGACCCATAGCAACCATGGTACCCCTGTAGCAAGGGAGTCTCATCCAAGCCAATGCATCGGATAGAACTCTGTCACATAAGGGGTTCAGGGGGCATTCGTGGGGACATGGGACCAGTAGCTTGCTACAGTTGAATAAAGCAGCAGAGGGGTGGATCGACAGTAATAGTGTGTTACACAACATGGAGCTCATGAAATGTGGATCACATCTCCATGGACACCATGCTGCCCTGTGTGTGTGTATGTGTGTGCAGTGATATGTGCCCCAGAAAGAAATACACACATTAACAAATATGTCCTACTAGCTCCATGAACCAAACATATTTGGCCTGTCTCTGACAGTGGCAGCCCAAATATATTGTTTTCAGGAAGCTATTAGGACATATTTGTTGATGTGTGTAACCATGTCAGGGGCAAATATCCCTAAGGATGGTTAACATCCCCTTAGTTCCCCCCATGATGGTTCATAGACCAGTACACAACACATTACAAAGCAGTGGTTTGTGTAGACTTATGTAACGGGAAAGATTAAGAGGATCATGATGTTGTAGCTGTTGCATGACGATCACTTCGAGGGTGATGTTCCAAATCCTGTCCTCTTGTCCCACAGGCATCCATAGCACGATCCATCCTTGAACAGAGGAGTTTCCATATGACTGGACTGAAGTCTGGACAACACTTCCATGAAGCTGACCCCTTGGCGTTCCAAGTGATTGTGTTGGTGATGCAATGTTTGACCTGATGTTCACAGCAACCTCTACTGGAACATTCACATATGGACACAAATTTATGTGTGTACTAACATCCAGGTATCAGACCTGTACAGTAAGACTGCTCATACACAGATGCCAAACGATGTAGACAACACATGAGCAGTTCACTAGCATTTCTAATGTATTCCTATTTAGTTCAGATGTACCTTTTTGTGCTCATACAAGTGTTTAATGCATATTGGCTACATACACAAGAAACATCACTACTCAATCCGTGTCTGTATGAATGAATGTTGGATCAAACACCTGTCAATGTGGAACCGTACCCAAGGCTAGAGTATCCCTCATACAAAGGAAGGCATGATTTACATCACAGGAGTCCACTAGTTGCCTGACCATGAGTGGACTTTGTGATGTATACATGCAATGACATGATGGCAGTGATACACTGATGTGTGTTGTGAGTGATTAGCTGGTGATACAGGGGACACACTTCCACTGTGATGTGATGTCCATGGTTTGTGTGTTGCTCAATATAATCAATGTCCTGAGATTGCTGTAGGTTGTCATATCTCAGTACATGGGCTACATCAACAAAAACAACCATGTGGACAAGTGTTATTACTGGTGAAGTGTGTTATAACCTTAGTTAAACAACAACACAACTTAAAGGGATAGTAAACCCTGAAAATAAGTTTATTTCACATTGTAGCCCTTTAAAAACCATGAAAAATGATATCAGTCTTATCTACCAAACATATATGATTTGGGATATAAGACTTATATCATTTTACATGTTTTTTTAAGGGCTACAATATAGAATGAACTTATTTTCAAGGTTTACTATCCCTTTAATACATAAGCCAATGCTCAGCCTAAGGTTCCAATGTGCGTGCTACACAATGAAATCTTAGGAAGATTTTTGGGTTATGCAGTAAGTTAGGCTGTGATTCAAACTCCTGTTGTGCAACTGACTTGCTGGAGAACACAATGCTCACCCTAGGATCACAATGTGTAACACACACATTGAGATCCTAGGGTGTACATTGTGTTCCCCAGTATGTCAGCTGCACAATAGAATTTTGATTTAAAGACCATATTGATGCATGTTCAATCTGTCCTGCTTGTTATTTCCCTGCTAAGTCGCATAGCTGTTAGTTTGGTTTTCCCCTCAAACACAACAATTGATGCAGACGAATGTTCAGTGTTGCACCAGTTGTTGTGCTAAGGGGTATGTTCTGATCAAATCTGACACACATCATGGCCATGTAACACTGTTGTGTTATATGGCTACAGGGATGGGTTGCCAGGTGAATTTGGACAACGGTGTGGGTGTGTGTGAACCCATGTTGTAACATCACACAAACATTTCCCCCAGGCAGGAGTTGAGTTCACTGCATTGTTTGGCAATGCATTGGAGACAACCCTGCCACCCAATCTATAAGTGATTACACAGCAGATCAGACAGGATTCAAAAGCACAATTTTCATTTATTGAGGGGGCAGATGACAGGTTGGGCCTTTCATTTCTTTTTTTTTGGGGGGGGGGCCTTAGACTTGGTGCCAGAGGTGGATGCCCTGGCTGATTGCCTTGTCACCCTCTGTCCCCTAGGTGTGGCTTCTGGGGTAACACTGGAAGGGGTGGTGGGTGCAGTGGACCCCTCTGTGGAACGCAGGTTCTCCCTCTCCATCCTCAGGTTCTCCCTGCGGTTAATCTCTCGCAACTCCACAAGCACCTGTGCAAACATGTCCATCATCCCCGTATGTATCTGGTGGAGTTGTGTGTTCCCCCTGGCAACCTCTGACTCCAGAGCTTGGATTCTGGTCTCCAACCTGTTCGTGTTCCTCCGGGATTCCCTCCGGTTCCTCGTGAGGTTGTCGTTGGTGGCGTGGGTTGCCCGGAGCTGTCCTCTTTGAAGGGCCATGCACTCAGCCTCCAGATCTGGGGTGCGTTGACTGCTGGAGATGGGAGTGGCCGGTGACACATGTGCTGTTTCCCCAGCTTCAGCTGTCTCCTCAGCCTCTGTTTCCCCAGCTTCAGCTGTCTCCTCAGCCTCTGTTTCCCCAGCTTCAGCTGTCTCCTCAGCCTCTGCTTCAACAGGTTCAGCTGTCTCCTCAGCCTCTATCTCCCCAGCCTCTGCTGTCTCCTCTGCTGGTACTGGGTGTGCTGTGGCTGCTACTGCTGTTTGTGTCGGTGGAGTGGCTTGCACAGACGGTGTGTGGGTGCCCACCACATCAAGGGACCCACTGCTGCCCACTGATGTCTGTGCTGGTTGAGGTGGTGGGGTGAACAAGTCCCTTGGCTGAGGGCGCTGGGGCTCCCCAATCAGGCCCAGGTGTTGGTAGTCAAGTGGCCAAGGGTCATACCTTGGCCAGTGGTAGGTGCTTGGCCCCCACCTGGGATCATACCTGGGGCCATGCTGGGGAGCCATCCAGGAGGGTAGATCCATCTCGGTGGAATATGGCCCATATTGGCTGGTGGCCACATTCCCGGGCAGCCATTGCCTCCCTGGTGGTGGTGGTGCTGCTGCTGGAGGGTAATAGCTCCCGGTGCTAGTGGGATGCATCCATCTCTCCCCCTGAATCCAGCCGCTGTACATTTGTCGAGCATCCTGTGGTGGGGCAGCCAGTTGAGAGGCAGGCAGTTGAGAGGCAGGCAGTTGAGAGGCAGGCAGTTGAGAGGCAGCCAGTTGAGAGGCAGGCAGTTGAGAGGCAGGCAGTTGAGAGGCAGCCAGTTGAGAGGCAGGCAGTTGAGAGGCAGGCAGTTGAGAGGCAGCCAGTTGAGAGGCAGGCAGTTGAGAGGCAGGCAGTTGAGAGGCAGCCAGCTGAGAGGCAGGCAGTTGAGAGGCAGGCAGTGGTGATGCAGCCAGTTGGGGAGGAGGTGTGGTGGTTGTAGACGCTTCCCAGTGGCTAGTCCCCTCCTCTGTATCCTCCTCACTGGGTGGTGTGGTCGGCTCCTCCACGGGCTCCTGCTGCGATGGAGGCCCATAAGCTGTGTGGAGAATTGAGATTGTGTGATTAGTAAACGTAGCCATGATGGGATTAATGGGATACTAATACATGAAATGCAGAAAGGGAAATATATGTTTTGTGGTTTATCACCCTGAGTGAAACAAGGGTACTCCCACTGCTGGAGGAGGTTTTTGTTCAAAAAGTCTCCCAGCTCAGAGTAAAATTGCTTTGGTGCTATATCCCAGTGGCCTGAAGTTGTACATTGGCACTGTTGCTACATTATCCTATGAGAATTTATTGCGTCTGGACGTAAGCTGTCCATAGGATGGTCTAGCAACATCGCCATTTTAGAGTTCCAGGCCACTGTGATATTGCCGCTGGAGTAGTCAACTATGAGCTGTGCTACATTTTGAATGAAACACCTTTGAGCAGTGGGAATACCCTTGTTTTGCTCGGGGGATGAACCCTGCAATATATTTTTCTTTTCACATGTTAGGTATTACTATCCCTTTAACGGAATAGCAATGGTTAATTTCACCATGATGTAATATTGTAGGCATTGTAAGAGATAGATGTGGATCGATGTTAGTCCTATCCCTCCAACCCACATGGTTAGACAGATATTGCTCTATTTGACAGTCATTTTGACATGTTTGACAGTCATTTCACCACACAGAGGCTCTTCAGCAGAGCCTAAATTGCCCCATTCAGAGATGTAAACCTCATTGGAATGGTGAACAGAGTGTGCTTGCAAACCTGGCACACTTTGTTGACCATCTCAAAGATGTCTCCATCTCTGAATGGGGCAATTTAGGCTCTGCTGAAGAGCCTCCGTGTGTTCTAATGACTGGAATCTCCAGCTGTCAAATAGAGCGATATCTGTCTAACCATGAGGGTTGGCGGGATAGGACTAACATGGATCCACATGTTGGTGAAATTAACAATTGCTATGCTATTACAGTTACATACAAGGAGAAATGGTCATATATGCATGTGGATGTGTACCTTTCATATGGATATGAATATATCCTTTCCAGATATGAAGCCAGAGCTCATTTCAGTAGGTGTGATTGCCTTACTGGCTATATATGTGCACCCATCAAAATATACATTGGATTGATATGATGGATATGAGCATACCTCGTATATCCCATCTACGTAGAGTGGGATATACTAGGTATGTGTATTTGGATGGTATCAATGTAAGTTAGTTTCTGATGGATGCACATATCTGGCCAGTAGGGCAATCACAGGCAGTGAGATGATCTCTGGGTTCACATCGTGTTGGGACATATTTTGAGCCATTTGAAAGGTACATATCTGACCATTTTCTTTGTGTGCATATCTTTGTTTGAACAGATGTGCAGTGGGAATCAAGTGTTATTCAACCTTATCTTCTTAGCTGATCCCGTCCAATTCACAATTTTTCATTACTTGACAGGTGACTCTCTGGTTGTCAGGATCATATCCTATGCATTTCATTGTAGGGCATGGGATACCACCCTGGCAATCAGAGATTGATGAACTGGACAGGATCCTGTCCATGTCGTGTGTTCCAGTTGAATCCTGAAGGGCAACAATCACGCCAGTAGTGAGGGATATCTCTGATTGAGGCCTGTTTTTCTTTGAGTATGAGCCCATCCATCCTTCTGAGTGAGGCAACCATACTCAATCCGAGATATCTAACATTCATGGCCTGTTGGTGACCAAGGTACAATGGATGATATTTGGTTCCCATGTGTATCCTGCAAACAGTGTCTGGTGTACCATCCATCCATGGCATCAGCACCCCTGAGGATCCATGTGGGAATCAGATGTGAGATATGTCATTTGAAGTTAGGGTAAATGATTGCAGACACAACACCAAGGCCTACTTTTTCCCCCTTTAATTCTGGGGTATTGTTTGAGGCCTGTGTGTTGCACATACAAGCAGTTATTCTCAGTGCCACTGTGATGTGTGACCTGCTCCATCCTTTTTGTGATTCAGTAAGCGGTGTTGTTGACATGATGGAGTGTACATAATGCTGACTTCTCCAGTGATCTCATTTCCCCATTTCCAGTGTTTTCTATGGAGTGTATACGATGGGACCTTAGCAACTTGATTCATGTTATTGCATATTCTCCATAGGCTAACACTGGTATTGGTGAAATGAGGATGTGTGAGGGTGAATTTCTCTCCACCATGTGTTTGTCACCGCTTAGTGAATGTCCCCTGTGTAGCATGTGATCGTTGGCCTATTGACTTGATTGTTGTCTGGTTAACCCTTTGAGTCCCAGAGGGGTTGCCAAAGCATTGTTGATCGATGCATTGATGATCCCTCTAGCACTCAAGGGGTTAAGTGCTGACATCCCAGCGGGGACATGGGTGACATTGTGTGTGAACAGTGATGACAGTCGACATTTGGAACTGCATGGTTTGTGTACTGTGTGTGATGAGCACAGCGACAGGAGGGTTGAAGTAGGACTTGGACAGGTTTGTTCCAAGTTGGACCTTGATATTTGTCCTTGTGTTGTGTCCTGTTTTTAACCCTCAGGGTGCTGTGTTGGTGCAGTTGTGTGCATGAATGATGGACATGTGTTGAGGTGTGAGTGTGTGTGCAGCTGGTGTTGGTTACTGTAGTGTGTTGTTCTGTAGTGTTGCACTTACCGGTAGTGTGGAGGGTCCTCTCATCCCCAGTGTCAGCTCCTCCAACAACCCCCTCGATCAGGGTTGGGGACATATTCTGGCGCACCATCTCCTCCCAGCCGCAGAAGGTGATAGGGACAGGTGGGCCACCTCCAGTGCCTCGGGCGTGCTTGGCGAGTTCGGAGAGCTTGGTCTTGACCACCCTCCGGCAGTCGCCCCATCGCTTCTTGATGGACTCCACGTCCCGTCTGCATGGAGCCACCGCGTTGACCCGGCTGCAGATCTGGTTCCAGGCTGCTTTCCTCCTCGCTGACAGGCCAGGGACCTTCGCTGTCGGGTGGAGAACACTCTGCCTCTCCAGGACAGCTTCCACAAGAGCCGTGTTCTCCTCCTCTGTATACTTTGGGTCTCTGATCCTGGCCTCATCAGCTCCGGCATGGGATGACTCAGAGCCGGAGTGCCCTGCCTGGTCTGACCCTGACTGTGTGGGGTGCTCCCCAGCAACTACCCCTCGTCCCACTGCAGGTTCTGTCCCTGTCCTGCGTGTTCCTGCTCTTGTGGGCCGGGTCCCCCTCCGCCCTGCGGATCTCCCTCTCCCACCCCTGCTCTGCTGAGGGATCCCCTCCTGATCTTCCTCCTCCTCCACTACTCTCCCCATCCCTCTCTCCTGTCCTCCTCTCCTCGCCATCATTCACCCAGTCACACCCAGGCACTCCCACAGGCCCTCACAGACACACTCGATCCAGTCACTCTCTGTCACACACTTTCACTCCCAGATTCACACTGTCAAAAATAAAAGTAAAATGTGTGAGGTGTTATAAAATAAAAGGACTATGTGTATGTATGTATGTGTATGTGTTTGTATGTGTGTATGTAATATGTGCAAAGGTGTGCTATGTGTCGTATTCTGTGCAATGCTCTCCTCTCTCCAAACTCCAAAACTCCTCTACCTCCAATGAACGCTCCTGTCTCCCTCTCTCTGATCACTATCCTCCGCTCCTGGGTCCTGATATCTGGCTCTGAAGAACTCGATAACAGACAGTGTGTGGCGGTTATTTTTGGGTATATATAGGTGTATTTGAAGTTATTTGATACATTGGGGCTTTGGGATTGGATGTGTGTTTGAATTTGTTTTGGCATCAATCATGGTTGCTTGACAACGGCAGCCGTTATGTTACATGTTGTTTGGAGCTCAGTTATCGTGTGATTTGTCCGCCCGTTGTGCATTAACATGAGCGACAACGGGTTTTGTGTTACGTGTTTTTTGTGTGCCTACGCTCGATAGCTATTCTCGTAGAGTAGCTATTGAATCTGCCGTAACTCCTGTATTATTTGCGAGCGATGTGCCTTTTTCACTTAGCGGCTGGTTTAACGGTTGCCTTTAAATCTAGGCCATAGAGGTTTATAAAGGAGTAGGAGAAGGTGGGACTAATTAGGTCCCCCAGGCTGGGCCTATAACAGGTGTCCAGGCAAGTGCCTGATTCAATGCTGCCAGTAACAAGGAACCAGACTAGGCCTCAGGCAGAGAGGGATGTGGCTAGTGATGCTGGAGCGTCAGTCCAGAACCCTGCTTCCGGCCGAATGGCACAGGCCAAGGTAAGGCACTGTGACAAGGTAGAACTGAGATGCAACCATGTTAAAATCCACAGAAGAACTGTCGTTAATTTTCCAAGATGTTTGGAACAACCTACCTGTCAAATTCCTTAAAGAGATAGTAATGTTTCACAAAAAAGCAGCTCCGATTAATCTTCATAGTATTTGGGCTGTGGAAAGTTTTATTTCAATACTGTACGAGTTGTAGTTCAAGAGTATTTGAATGATAAATTATCCCCCTCCCGCCCCTTTTACTGATGTAACACTGCTCACCTCAGAGCAGCAAGGTTGTCTGGATGAATTGCAGAGAGGGACAATCTTCTGTGAGCAAAAGGAAAAACCTAAAAAACCTGTCAAAGGGGGCAGGGTTTTCCTTATGCTCACAGTAAGAAGATTGTCCCTTGCTGTGACCTGTCCAGTCAAGGGGCAAGATTCCACATCTGAGGGGAGGTGGATAACACTAGGTAAAAGGGGTGGGAGGGGGATACTTTATCATTCAGCTACTCTTGAACTACAACTCTGACAGTATTGAAATAACGCTCTCCATGGCCCAAATACTAAGAAGATTGGAGCTGCTTTTTTGTGAAATATTACTGTCCCTTTAAGGATTAAGTATAATTGCTGCCCCATTCTCCTCCAAAGCCAACATGACATGCTTCAACAGATAAATCCTGCTATGTGTGCATATCTTAAATATTTAATATTTCCTGCTACCAAATGATACGTGTAATGGGAATCTAGTGTTTTTCTGTACTTGTTGTGCTAGTTCATTTAGTGCAGTTTACGTTTACAGCAGGGAATGTTAATTTGATGAACAGTGTATTTGTAAAGAAACATAGAAGCTGATGTAATAAGAAGAAAAGGGGGAGGATGTTCTAAAATGTGATATAACAGTGTAAATGTATTTATTTATTTTGGTGATGTTGATGAGTGCACTTCACCTTGGCGAATAAGGTGCAATTTACTTTATGCACTATGTGTATAGATGAATTATAATGGTATGTCTATAGTCAGGTTAATAACTAGTCAAACTATTCAATAGCAATGCATCTCAAAGTACTCCATCGCAGTCCAACATTAAAGTGACAGTCAATTTCCTTTCTGACTTTACATATTCTATAAGTACATAATATATAAAGTGAGATTGCCTATACTTTTTATCATCATTTCTTTATTTTCACCTTTTCTATATTATTATGCCCCTGACAGGTCGCTCCCTGAATTTCTTTTTCCAGAGAGCTTACTGTCAGGGTTTTTGAAAGTAGGGATATTGAAACAATATAGCACTATTGATGCAAGATCCTTTCAGTCTTGTGTGAGATTTCATATTACACAGCTATAGAAAATTTTGAAATATACTCCAATGTGGAGAAGCTTCAAATATACTCCAGTGTGGAGAAGTCTGAAATATACTCCAGTGTGGGGAAGTATGAACTTCACCTCTGTGGAGAGCTTTTAAATACAGCATAGCAAACTTTGAAATATGGAGAACTGTGGAATCTACTTTACTCCAATATGATAAAGTGTAATCAGAGGACATGTAGAAAGCTATAGTAAAGTACCCATTATGGGAATTTGTTTCTGTGATTTCAGACAACTTTTGCCAGCTATCGACCCTTAGAGCTTATTATAAATCGCCAAACTACATAAACACACCCACAGAAATATGAAATGGCTTATTAATCTATATTTTAATATGAAAATAAGCCATTGGCAAAGGAGAAACTGAAACGCTGCAATAGCAGTGATGGCATGGTGATGCAGTTGTATTTGAAGTATAATTGAAGGTATAAGATAGTGAAGGCAGCTTAGCGCATACCACAAGACTGAATTGGGTCAGGTTCATCATCACTATTTGTCCAGATTGGATCCTTATTGAACCTTAGCACATCTCCATCCTGGGGTAATTCTGGAGTAAACCAAGTTCACTATACAGGATAAATACACATATACAGAACACCTACTAATGTAAATGGGGCTTTTAATCCCTTGAATGCTACAGAGGTATGCAATACATTAATGGGACATTTTATGCTCCCCGTACAATGCTGTTGGTTTCTTCCAGAATTACTACGGTTCTTAGGAACTCAGTCTCATGAAGACCTCAGTGTACCAGAGTTACATCCCAAGCAGCACTTAACCCTTTGAGTGCCAGATCAATATATTACAATATGCTACATTCTTCTCTGGCACTCAAAGGGTTAAGGTTATCACATATTGTGCTCCTTAATTCCTTTATTTCCTTTCATTACTTTCTGTTAATAGTAATATAACCTAGACTGCCCCATGTATTTTAACAGATGAGAGTTGGTACCATGTTAGCCATAGAAATACAGGAGGCAACTATAGTCACGTTGATACCTTTATTGGCTAGCTAAATCTGTTTAGTTAGCCATTAAATGTATCAACTTGACTCTATTTGCCCCATGTATTTTAAGCACTTCTCATAAAAAGAAAGCAAAAGAAACATTTAATGTCGGTTTTTCTATAGAAGGAAAAGTGGTGAAACTTTTGGGTCAAAGCAGTTGAACCACAGTGAACGAATAAAAATTTACATGGTGTTTGTCTGCCAAACAGGTATCCAACAAATAACTTGGCAATGTACTGGAGGTTCCTCTAGATTTAAAACTGTTAAAGCCCCATTTAAATCTTTGGAGAATTTGATGAATTTGTTTTTGTCTCTATGGTTCCGTCAGTTCCATCCAGAATTGTAGCACATTTCTTTAGCACATACACCTCTCTGTCCTATAACAGTTGTGTGCTAGAGAGATCTCCAACACATTTGATTGAATGTACTAATAGGATTTCACTCTAAATCAGGAGCTGGAATAGAGTTTCTAGTACCAAACATGCATATTGCCAGTATACTAAAACTATTCATTTATTGTTTCAGCCCTTACCACATAGAGACTATTCTATCAGGACTGGATTTGCCATAAGGCAGAGTAGGCACCTGCCTATAGGTGCACGCCACCAAGGGGCACCTGTCATTGGGATTCTTTTTTATTATTTTTTTTTTTAATTAGCCACCTCGCTGGCTGCGCAGTGGCAGAACAATAATTCCCCCACCCAGCGCCCACTCCATGTCATCATCACATTGCCACCCCTCGTTGTCTGTTTCCTACCTCCCTGGCAGGACAGGTCTGTGCCTCCTTTGGCACAGTCCTGTAGCTGCTGAGCTCACTCGTCGGCTCTTTAGGAATGCAGAGCGCTGGGAGATGACATCATCTCCCAGCGCTCTGCATTCCTGAATAGGAGACCGCGCGGGAGCTCCAGCAGCTAGAGGACTGTGCCAAAGCAGGCACAGATGACAGATCTCCTGCCAGGGAAGTAGGAAATGGACAATGGGGGGAGGTAGGAAACAGACAATGGGGGGAGGCAATGTGAGGGAAACATGGAGATGGTGGGGGCAAGTTGGAGCCGAAGGGGGGCAATGTCAGGGCAACATGGAGATGGTGGGGGCAATGTGCAGCTGATGGGGGGCAATTTGGAGATGGTGAGGCCAATGTGGAGCTGATGGGGCAATTTGGCGATGGTGGGGGCAATGTGGAGCTGATGGGGGGCAAGTTGTAGCTGATGGGGGGCAATGTGAGGACAATATGGAGATGGTGGGGAAATGTGGAGCTGAGTGGACCTTAAAAGCATGGGTTGAGAAGCATTGTTCTAGGCTGAACACCATTTTAGTAGCATTCAAAAATCTCTAATTTATTGATGCCCTTCTGGAGATATTGAGGGGTATGTATGAACAGAACATTTGAACTAAATTCAGTGTGCTACTCATACCTAATGACTAGGTGCAAAGCTTTTTATTATAAAAAATAGCTTCTTTGTTCTGATTGCTCTGGATGTGTGTGTGTGTGGGGGGGGGTGAGGCTGTAGAGGTGTTTGGGGCATGTTATTCAACTGTAACCAACTTAGTGCCATTTACTGACAGTGCAGTGGAAATCAGAGTGATTTTTTCCATTTCCTATGTATACTCTACTGGTGATTTTAAAGGTTTGTTGACATTGATGTTTTGACTGATAAAATAGTTTTGCACTGATATACACTAAAGCATAGAGAAGCATAGATATATACACTGGATTTGCAAGCCTAAAAGCTCAGAAATCAAGTGGCACTGGCACATTTGATTATATATTTTGATCTATAATGCAGAATCAAAATTACTTGCATCTTCCTATGCAAACCTGTATCATGTTGGTTTTTCCCATGACTTCAATAACAATATTGCTTGCCTGCTATTCAAATCATCAGACATCACTACTCCCAAGTCTTGCTCCTCTGCTTTTGGCATACTGTGAAGTCTGTATTCTGGCTTTTGGGTACTTGCATCCTGTATGCATTATTTCGCATTCTGTGGTATTTCATTTTAGATTCCCCTCAGGGAAATGTCAACCATATCACCAAATCTTATTGTCACTAATGATTATATTATATAGTCACAAATCAAATAATTCATTTCTTACACTGTACCCTATCAGTGCTATGCCTTGTAACTCTTCTGGCCTATTTTAACATGATCCTTCAGCTTACAATATTCCACCACTAGATTTGGTGCTCCTGTTAAAAGTTTTGGTTCCAAACAGAAGAAAAAGCAACATGGCACTGAGCGTAAAACCGGTTTGTTTATATGTTTTGCTGTATAAGATGTGTATCCAGCCCTGCAGAGGGTAGTTTATCTATTAATTATTGAAAAAGACATGGTGTTCTGGCTGTATATATGGAAAACTATTTTCCTGTTGAGTGAATAAGAGAACAAAGGAAGGTGATAAGTAAAAATTATGAGAAGAAATGCAAGAAAATGATTCCGGTCATTTGAGATTCTTATGCACTAAATGGCTACAAAATGTTGAAAAGGATGTAGTCAGGAAAATTGTTTCTTTTGGAGGGAGGCTGTATGGATATTGAGATTAGAAAGTATTCACACTAAGGAATTAAATGATATAATTAATTTTATAGTATTCGTTTAGTAAATGAATGTGCAATGTCAGGATTAGTCAGAATATGGTGGGAGGTACTATTGTTGAATCCTCCCTATTAAGAAGACCACAAGAGGAAGTAGCAAAGAAGACCTGTCTAGATGAAGTGCATTTGCAAGAGACAGCTTCTGGCTATGTCTATCCAGTTGTTTCTCTGTGAGGTATGAATGCTGGATTACCTCAGCTTGTCTTGTTAAATTGTGGATTTTATCCTTCAATACACAGCTTTTTAAAGGAATAAGAATTAAAAAAATGTTTTTATGGAAATGCTCAAAATAAGCAATGAACTGTCTTGTTAAATTTAGTTTTTAGATATTTAGAAATTATATAAATCTATTTTTTTGCATTATATTTTCAGTTTCTCAAAGTCTGTGCCTCTAGATCACATCTCCGCAAATCAAACACGAGACTTAAATATACCTGAATGGCTTATAAGGGTAAACTGTTTTTATCAGATTACAAACTGAAATATACAGTATTGGACTACAAGAAAATTAAATACAATTAAAAATCAACATAGATATAATTGACAGTTTTTTGAAAGACATCTGTGTTCTTCTGTTAAATTAAATGAGAAGTATTATTTTTTCATGAAAAAAATACCTTATAGGGCTTTTCCTTTTGAGTAAAAACAAGCATATTCCAAACGCTGGCAGTTTTATTCAAAAGCTATAATGGGTTGAATAAAACTGGAAACATAGATCCAGGAAGCTTACAACCTGAAAGTTCAAACAGACATGAAGTGACTCAGCAGTTATTATTGTTTTCTATGGATAACTGTTAGCGACTCACCTCTACCAAGAAATGCATCAGAATAACTGAAATCTGGCCAACAGAGGGCAATAACAATACTTTAAATGGTAATAACTCTAAAAAGATGCATCACACAACATAGGGCGTATTCTTGCTTTACTTAGCAGTAAAAAAAAATACAATACAACCTACTGCTTCTTTATGAACAACATATTCCTAAGATTCGCAATAGCCAGAACATAATCAAATGAGCAGGTATTAAAGAAATAATTTGATACACTCAAGAGGTCAGCAGCAGAACTGGAACACAGTAAAAAAAAACACACCAAGGTCAAGAATTATTGCATGTGTTCTCAGTCATGTCTTTTAAAGGTCCAGGAATACGCTGAGGCCTAGGGTAATTCTATTTCTTTGGTTTAATATCTTATTGTTTGGTACTCTGCAGCCCAAAGCAAATACTTATTGACTTGTTTGCCACTACTCTGTTGCATCCTCTTGACATCCCCATAGATGCATGTGGAATCTAAAGGAGAGAATGAGAGAGAGAAAGAGAAAGCAGGTTTTAGTTACTAGCAATCCAAACATGATCAATAGCTGCAATATGTCACTTCTAGAACTACTGTCTGTAAATTCTAAGGTTGTAGGTTCAAGGTCTATTGGTTCTTGACACCTAACATTCACTAGAGCAGTGATTATCAAAGATGCTCTCAGGGGTCACAAACAGGCCATATGAGTTAATTAAAATCTCAGTCATTTTGATTCTCACTTGTGCTCAAGAAGGGAAATACTCAAATTCAACTTTTTATTGGTCACTTAGGATAGATTTGAGATTTTCAAAACATAGCAACTGCTTGTACCTCCTAGAACAATTGCTCCCTACTAGTCCTTAACAAATAAAATCAGCTTTCCTAACTGTCCCTATAATGCCTCTTCAATAATATCACAAATAATACACAACACACTTGATGTATTCAGCAATGTTCCATGTCTGTTTGCATCACTAATTCTTCATTTATTTTATGTGTATGTAAATATATAATAAAGGTGAGATGAAGCTGTGCTGTAGTTATAACAACAGCATATACTGTGCCATTAGAAGCCATTTCTGTATCTTAACAGATACTTACTAATTAACTTAAATTATAGTTATCTTCTGAAATGCTAATCACATCTACAAGAACCCCTTCAAGGTTTCCTGGATTAATGCAGTTGATGATTGCAGTATTGTATCTTAACTAATCTCACTTGCATTTGTAATTAGCTATTAATGCTTGGTAACTGGGTGCCTCTTCTCTCCCTTGTTGAAAATTTCTCCAGCTCTGATAATGGCCAATTGATATTTCATTTGCATAAACTGTTGTCACCAATGGAGATTAGTGAATTAGCAAGGGGATAATGAGCCGCACGCCTTCATGGCGAGAACTGATGGAAAAACACGGAAATAATTCTGCAACATGTTCCCTGTCTGAAGGGCTGGCAACCGAGGGAGAGAGTTATAACTGCTGCTCTACAAACAATACAATGAATGATAGATAAGACTCTCTACTCCTCCTCTTCCTACAATTTGAACATTTCCTTCTGCTTTGAAACCATTTAATTATGTGTTGTTTTTTTGATATTTAAATGCATTTTGGCATGCACCGCTATCACTTTTGTAATCCCTCTACATCCTCAATTTAGTGATTTAAAGGAACACTTATATCCCATAATAATAATCCCACACTTAAATTACTATGGCCAGAAAAATCTAATGACCCCTATTAATTTTTCCCATGTTCCTAGAATCAAGAAATATAATGTTCTGGTGAGATAGCTCATTTGATTAATGCCCCATCTGTAGAAAACTCAGGATTGTAGGTTTTAGTCCTGGCAAAGTCAACTCATCCTTCTGACGTAGATAAAATGAGTACCTTTTACACTGGATAATAATAACATATATACCCCAGGAAATGCTTGAAAATTATATATAATTTCAATGTACTCTTCTTGGTAAAAAAAACAAAAACTGTGTCATTATGTAGGAGCCTATTAAAAGGGAACTGTCACCTGCATTAAAGTTGGCTTTATTTGAATGCTCATTTGTAAATGCACCTGTAATCCTTGTTTTTTTTTTAAATATAATTTGGTATTCACCGAGACACTTGCTTTTAAACTTCAGCCTGTTACGTCACTTCAGAACAGGATGTAAGTCATTCTATCCTGCAGCCTGTCAATCTTCATCTGCGCCCCTCTCCACATAGTGCCTCATTACAACCTCCTACGATTATGGAGGATTTATCCATGTAAGCAGAAGCTCTCTCATTGGCAAGTGAAGTTATTATGGAGCAAACCACCTGCATTATAGGGGAGAAATGAACATTCCTAATGAATGAAATACAGCTTTTAACTCCTGGAACATTAGAAAGGCCTCTAATGCATTGCTTTGAAATTTGTTGAAGACCTCTATAGCATTCTAGATGATAAAATCCTATTCAATTAACCCCTTAGTGACAGGCCGCATGCGCACGCGGCCATCACTTAACGCCCGGCTAACTTTTTTTTTTTTTTTAAATGATTCCGCAGCCCCAGAACGGTGTGCAGCCGTGTGGGGACCCAAATTTCCGGGACGTACCTGGTACGTCCATTGTCACTAAGTGACAGTTTTTGAGGGACGTACCAGGTAAGTCCATTGTCCTTAAGGGGTTAATTGTCCTTAAGGGGTTAATAGGGATTCTTATTCATATTCTCTACAATGCAGTTTGTTTGCTCCAGAAACATCAAATCCAGATTCCTCATGTGGCAAAGTAGGTAACCATCTAGAGAGCCAAGTTTTGAGAAGCACCACAGCTCTACTGACCACAGCAACATTCTGAGTTGTGGTATGGCCAAAGGGATACATATGCCTTTGGTTTACATTAGCAAAGTTTTAAATTGTTTATACAACTCTTTACTGCTGCCCATTATTTGTCCAATGCTAGAGAAGTCTTTAACCCTTTGAGGAGAAATGTGTTGCACACCACTCCAATGGTTAAGTATCTGTAAATCCATGTGTTGTAGATCTCTATAGCAGCCAAGGAGTTAAAAGGATAATACTTAATATGTAAAAAAAAAAAGCTGTAGGGTGTATCACCTGAGTAAAACAACTCTACGTCCACTGCTGAAAGGTCTTTTATTCAAAAGTTATCACAGATCAAACTTGAATTTTTTGGTGCAGTATCACAATGGCCTAAAACTGTACAATGGCGCTGTTGCTACAAAATACTATGGAGATTTATGGTAAACTGAGCAGAGTTGTCCATAGGATGGTGTAGCAACAATGTCACTTTACTATTTCAGGCCAATGTGATACTGCTCCTAAAAAAATCAAGTTTGAGCTGTAATAACTTTTGATTAAAACACCTTTCATCAGTGGGAGTGCCATTGTTTTACTCAGGGGGATAAACACTACAGTATACTTTTTTTAAACTTTTTTATTGCATTTTCATACAACAATAGTGGTACAATTATAAGAGTATCAGAGAGGTTGAAGTATACCACAGCATATAAATATGGAAAGATATAGTAAAGGATTGGAGGCAAACACAACAAAAAATTTGACTTGATTATATACGAGTCCTTAGCAGCTGATCCATACAAATCGACTCGGCTCCGGAGTAGAGTAGCATAAGCCATACAAACAGTAATAGAAAACTTGCAATAATAACAGTCCTCCCCCACTCCCTCCCAACCCCAGACTGTGCGCATCCATGAAACCTCCACCTCTCTACTGCCCAAAAATTACTCAAAGCTGCGTGCATCAAACCCCTTAGAAAAATGTGTTAGGCGTCACCAGTCAGATATCGTACACTTCTATCCTTCAATCCATCTTCTTGCCACACCTCATCCAACAGACTTCTCACTTTGGAGGTCCTCAGCTGCCATCCAGGAGGTGTATCTGAAGCTGACATAGAACTGTGTTTGGGAGGCTTTGGTTAATGTCTTGATGAAGGGATCCCATAAGGCCCAAATTTTTCCCTGTCTCGTTCCTAGCAGCCAATACAGGTTAAGGAAGTGAGTGGTCCTATTAACCCAAGCCGGTATCTTAGTGGGGGTAGTTGAAGTCCAATTAGTCAGAATGGTTTTCACAGCTAACATAGTCAACAGGTCCAAAAGTCGTAAGGCAGAACCATGTAGTCAGTCAGAAGTGCAGTAGATGCCCATGAGACAGTATTTTTTTTTTTACTTATTAAGTATTATTAACCATGAGAATTATTATTAGATTATTGAATAAGGCCCTGTGTGACTGCAGCACACTCATCCATGCCCAATCATAATTGTTTTGTGAGCACGTGGCTGTTTCAAACAGAGCAAAGTGGAAAGCTGCCTAAAGTCCTTTTGAGAAAGGGCCCCCCACAATCATACCTGGGAACTTTGTCTTGTTGACTTCCCAGAGGGGAGGCCTGTGGTGCTGCTGGGAGGAGATAAATGATGCGATTCACGTCAAAAAATGGCAAGACTTAATGGGGGGGGGCTTCATAGACTTGAAAAAAATAGGAGGAACAGGCTGGGCAAGGAGGAGAAGTGGATGAGGAATGGGGAAAAACAGGCTGGGAAGAAGAAGAATTGCCCTGACTTTCATTAGAAACTCCCCACATCCAGAGAAGAGTCCAGACTAGTGTTAGCAAACAGTGAGCGGGATTCTTTCTATACTGGGTATCTGGAGTGTTAATCCTTTGTATTTAAGAGTTTCCTGTTTAGACAACATTAGAAGTAATCAACTATTTAACCCCTTGAACACAAGACAAGTGTATAATACAATTATTTGCATTTATTTATGCTGAATAACAGCAATAAGACTAATCTACTCAGATAAGTTGGAGCAAACCTGAGGGAAATCAACTGCAGCACAGGGGAAAATGAGCATTCACATTGATTTGAATGGTACCGTTAATCCCTCAAATGCAGGAGATGTCTGCAGCACATTGCTTTGAAACAGTCTGGAGACATCCTTAACATTCATAGGGTTAAAATCCCTATTTCAGTCAATGGGAATTCTGCAACTAGTTATGTCTCCCATGATGCAATTGGTTTGTTCCATTTTTTCTTGGTACCTCAGCCCTACTGTGTTCCCTCCCATGGTTGCACAGGGCATATTAAGGTTCTAATTCAACAGGGGCAATATGAGCAGCATATCTGATCCACAATCATTCACAGACACCTCTGGGTATTTATCATTGATCAGTCATACATAACTGCTTTGCTAGGCAGTGAAATATGATCTAAAATATGGTGAAAATGATTTGAATTTTGTGATAACCAAACAATTCATACATTGTTATGTGTTCATCCTATAGAATTGTATGGTATCAGCCAGCCTGAAGCTAGTGGATGGAATTGTCAAATCTGTCTGTCAATGATGAATGAGAGAATGCCAGATACGATTTGGCCATTGACAAACTGGCAAAGGGATAATGCTCAAAGTAATTAGAGGATTCTCTTGTTCTTTGAGCCATTCACTTGTTGATAAATTCTACTGTAAGCAGTTATTTAATATATGATGGAGCAGAGCATAGTGTGTGTGTACAGTGTTCTATTCATGCTTAGAGCAGAGCAGTGTGTGTGCATGCGTGCGTGTGTATACTTTTATGTTATTACACCTGTGTGTGTGAATTTGTGTGCTCGTACCAGTTTGTGTGTGTATGTCTCTGAGTATTTGTGTGTATGGGCTGTGGTATGAACTGAGTGTATCATGTGTGTGCATGTGATTTGTGTGTATATATGTATGTGGCTTGTATGTATGCGAGGTGTGTGTGTGTGTGTGTGTCCACACAAGAGCAAAACAGAGTGAGCAGTAACCCTCTAATGCTGGTGTGCAGCAGTAATTATGCATGTATTCCAATCTCTCCCAACCTATCTTATGATCAGCATCATATGGTTTTGTTTGTGTTTTTCAGCATTATACACTACTATTGTTATATTTTTTTTCTGCCATAAAATATTGTTTGTAAATATGTGTTTTAATTAGTGGAAATGAAGTATGATAGTCATTGTGTTTGCTGTATATGGACAGAGTAAAATCATATTTGTGCTGTTTATTCAGGTTGTCAGCAGCATGCCTCCAAAAAGAGGTTAGGGTTTCCCTGGCAACACAGATTATCTGCGCCAATATGAATAAATCAGGTCCCATTCTTTCCCTGCTTGTCACTGTTAGTGTCATTTCCCAGTCATAATTTTGCTTCCATGTTCTGCAGTACCCCTAACAGAAACACAAAAACGCAAAAACAACTTATTTGTCAAAGCTGGTACAAAATGTCTTATGTCTCCGTGCCTGATTTCATCATCTCAGTTTTGTCACGTTTCAAGTGCATCTCAAAAACTTACAACATAGAACAAAAAGCAAGGATAACAGCCAAAATAGGTGGGATACCTTTGACAACTACCATTATTTTTAACTCAATGGCTGTCTGAGAATGATGGGCATTGTAGCCTAAGATGACCACATTTTTTTTTTGTGGGGACATTTTCTACAAACATATGAGGGTGTAAAAACAGCTATTATATTTTATATGTACTTTTCTTGTAGACTAAAGGCAATGCAGCGGGTACCCCATTGGTTAACTCAATGGAAACATTGCAAAGCCATACTTTGGAGATGTCTGGCATTTGGGGGACTTATTGGCTGGGTATCTTATTGAAATGCTGCCATGTCTTGGGTTGCCATGAAAATGGCACATTAAAAATGAAGCCTGAATCAAATGGGAAACGTGAGAATGTTGCCCCAATCAAAAGGGCGACATTCTCATGTTGCCCGCTTAAAGGTCGCATTAAGTCCGTTTTGTCATGTCCTCGCTAGTATAGTGTCCCAGCACATCGTCACACTGCTAACATTTCAACAAAATGGCTCAGTCTAGCAGCAATGGCGATAATATCCATATGGTATACACTATTCTGTGATGCTTGCAATAAATTTAGTATTTGTAGTGTGGTTGACTATTAGAGCTTTCAATTTATAGAACTGACGCACAGATTTTTAAAGTTCAAACACAGACGGGGCCCCAGTACTCGAAATCAATAGGCAAAATGAAGCATAGCTCTTGTATTTGGTAGAACTGACATGCCATTCTGAGAGCGTACACAACTGCATGTCCATTCACTTATAATGCCCTCCAAATTGCCTAGCATTGTCAGGGGTTAATTGAGATGCTAACAGCAAACACAGATATGGCCAGCTATTTGCTGACATACAATACATATTTTGGACAGTAATAACATTTTTTTGTGGAGGGAAAAATTTATACTAGTCCAGAGTAGGAAGAGGCAATCATAAATTTGGGCTGAGTTTCAGGGGACATTTCCACAGATACATTTTCTCCAAGGGCATAGGTCTTGACCCTTTAAGTTCCAGAAGGAAAGCTGACACATTTTGTTCTCAACGAGTCGGAAACCCATCTGTCACTGAAGGGGGGGTATCAGAGGACTGCCCCTTAAGAAATGGAACTCTGGTCATACTATCATTGCCACATAATAGCTGGAAAGCCACTTGTCACCCACCCCTGAAATATATTATAGAATGAATAAATTAATTTGATTATTAACCCCTTGGCGACAATGGACGTACATGTACGTCCTCTATGGCTGTCACTTAGTGACAGAGGACGTACATGTACGTCCATGAAATCCGGATCCCCACGCGGCTGCACGCCATTCGGGGACTCCAGATTCATCTGAAAAAAAAAAAAAAAATGTTAGACGGGCGTTAAGTGACGGCCCCGTCTGCACGTGGCCGTCCTAAGGGGTTAAGTAATTTGCAATGAGAGGGTTGCTAGTTTAATCCTTTCAATGCCAGAGAGGTTTCCGTTTCCTATTTTATATGTTCCTCATGTCCCAGTATTTAACCCCTTTGAAACTAAAGAGGTATCCAATGCAAAGCATAGAAAACTGATCTTGCATTACAGAGGTTAAATAGTTTATACCTTATCAGTTATTCAGGGATATGTTTTACTCTTAAATTGGCAATAAATAATTGCTGAGTTTTGTGATAGTAACAAATTAACATAGTAATTTAGGTTGAAAAAAGACTTGCGTCCATCTGGTTCAACCCTTTTCCTATTCCTGTTTACCATGCTTGAGCCAAACGAAGGCAAAAAACACCCTCAATTCAGCAATTTCAAATTCTGCCTTGAATGGGGGAAAAAATTCCCTCTTGATTCCAAATGGCAATCAGATTTCTCCTTGGATCAACAAGCACTAACTAAATATGTATTAATCCCAGTACTAAAGTATATAGCCCTCTATGTTCTGCTCTTTTAATTAAGTATCCAGGCCATTTTTAAAGACTTCTATTGTATTCGATAGCGCCACCTCCTCAGGCAGTGAATTCCATACCTTTATTGTCCTTACCGTAAATAAACCCTTCCGCTGTTGTAGATGAAATCTCCTTTCCTCAAGTCTAAGCAGGTGGCCCCTTGTCCTTTGTACTGTTCTGTTAATGAACAGATCTTTGGAGAGCCCTTTGTATAGGCCCTGAACATATTTATATAGTGTTATCATATCTCCTCTAAGACTCCTTTTGTCTAGTGTGTACAAGTTTAACTTTTCTAGCCTTTCTTCATAACTAAAACTTTCCATTACCCTTACTAGTTTTGTAGCCCTTCTCTGCATTTTCTCTAGTTCCATAATGCCCTTTTTCAGAAAGGGCGCCCGGAATTGAATAGCTTATTCTAGGTGAGGTCTTACCATGGACCTGTAAAGAGGCATAATAATATCTTCCTCCCTTGCGTCAATACCCCTTTTAATACATGCCAATAGCTTATGGACCTTTGCAGCTGCCAGCTGGCACTGCACGCTACTGCTAAGTCTATTGTCTACCATTACTCCCAAATCCTTTTCATTAGTACATTTCCCCAGAGAAACACCATTTAAACTATATGTTTCATTTTTGTTATTATACCCAAAATGTATAACTTTACACTTGTCTTTATTGAATCTCATTTGCCATTTGTCTGCCCAGTTACTCAATTTGTCCAAATCCTCTTGTAATGAAGACACATCCAGTTCAGACTTTATTACCTTACTTAATTTTGTGTCATCGGCAAACACTGATACATGGCTTCCTATGCCCTCTGGGAGGTCATTAATAAACAAATTAAAAAGAAGAGGACCCAGGACAGATCCCTGAGGTACTCCACGTTTACCCAACTGGAGAACTTGCCATTTAATACCACCCTTTGCATTTCACCCAATTTCCAATCCACACACAAACATTTTCCCTTAAGTCTATTTCATTCAATTTGTACAGTAACCTCTTGTGTGGACCTGTATCAAATGCCTTGGCAAAGTCTAAATAGATCACATCAACCGCCGCTCCCGCATCTATATCTTTACTTACTTTTTCATAAAATGTAATCAAGCTAGTCTGACAAGACCTCTCTTTCACAAAGCCATGTTTGCTCATGCTAATTATATTCCTGTTCAAGCTGAATTCTTGAATATATTCCCTTAACAACCCTTCAAACAGCTTCCCTAACACAGATGTCAAGCTTACAGGTCTGTAATTTCCTGGCTGTGATTTTGATCCCTTTTTATATATGGGCACCACATCTGCTTTATGCCAGTTCGTGGCCACCATACCTGAAATAAAAGAATTAATGAAAATAAAAAATAAAGGTCTGGCCAGGGCCCAGCTTAGCTCTTTAAGTACCCATGGGGCTTTGTCTACCTTAACACCATTCAATTGTTTTAGCACTTTTTCTTGTGTTAGCCAATCCCATACTTGCTGTGACTGTTCTGTAAAAGTAGTCTGCAGATTCTTGTCCATTGGGTCTTCCTTGGTAAAAACAGCAGAAAAGAAATAATTTAAAATATCTGCTTTCTCTCTGTCCCCACTGACCATCTCACCCACTTCAGATAACAAGGATCCAACATTATCAGACTTTAATTTTTTGCCATTAATGTATTTAAAGAATTTTTTTGGGTTGCTCTTGCTCTCCTTAGCAATATTTTTTTAATTCTCCAGTCTAGCAAATTTAATCACATTTTTACAGGTTTTGTTGGCATTTTTGTATTCTGCAAATGCCTCTGCTGATCCCTCAACTTTATAATGTTTAAATGCCGCTTTCTTGTTATTTATTTCATGAATTACTTTACTGGTTAGCCACATTGGTTTTAATTTGCTTCTTTTGTATTTGTTTCCAACAGGGATAAATCTATATGTATATTTTTGCAATGTTATTTTGAAGGCATTCCACTTACCTTCTGTGTTTTTTCCTGAAAATATTCTATCCCAGTCAATGAAACCAAGGGATGAATTAAACCTGCTAAAGTTGGTCTTTTTTAAAAATACAGTGTTTTGGTGGAACCCGTACCAAATTGCTTTTTTGAATTAAACTCAAACGATACCATGTTATGATCACTATTCCCCAAGTACTCCCTTACTTGGATGTTAGAGATAAGTTCTTCAGTGTCTTTAATGTGATAATTGTTTTAATTGAACCAGAAATCAGGTTCTACATACAGTAGTAAATCAGCTTTTGGTAGTTCTTCCCACCCCTTGTCAGGCATCCAAGGGGTTAATGGAATGGCTGTGATGCAGGCATAGCACATGTCACTGAATCTATATGCTGCCTTCTGATTTGCATCAATTTTACATAGAATTCATGAGTGTGTTTGCATCATTACTCAGAGTACACAGCCTTGCAGTGAAATGGTTCAAATGACATTATCTTTCATTCCATAAGAGAGAAAGCAAGAGAATTCTGAGTGAACCCGCAGCTTCGGGGTAATTTATTTTAACCTTTTGAGTGACAAAGGTATCCAAAGGGATAGTAATACTTAAAATGTAAAAAAAAAATATGATGTAGGGTTTATCCACCTGACAAAAACATCGGAAATCCCACTGCTGAAAGGTGTTTTTTTCAACAGTTAATACAGCTAAACTTGATTTTTTTTAGGTACAGTATCACAATGACCCAAAATTATACAGTGGCGCTGTTGCTACACCATCCTATGGAGGTTTATGGTCACTTGACCGGAGCTATTCACAGGATGATGCAGAAACAGCGTCACTGTACAATTTCAGACCACTGTGATACTGCACCTAAAATATTAACCCTTTGGGTTAAAGTTTAAGCAGAAATATATTTGACTAAAACACCTTTCAGCAGTAGGAGTACCCCTGTATTACTCAGGGGGACAAACCCTATAATATATATATTGTTTTACATATTAAGTATTACTTCCCCTTTAAATTGTGATGTGCATCCAATTTATCTGACATTTGCTGATGTCTTTTCAAATATATTTTCCTAAAGCAGGATTAGGCAATCTTTGGCTCTCTAGCTTTGTTTGGCTCTCCAGACAAAGTATACACGCAAACGGACAAAGTATACACACACGGACAAAGTACTCATACACACAAACATGGACAGAGTACACACACATGGACAAAGTACACACACACACGGACAAAGTACACACATTGACAAGGTACACACACATACCCACACAGGGACAAAGTACACACACACACACACACAGACAAAATACACACAGACACAGACAAGGTACACACACACACACAGACAAAATACACACAGACACAGACAAGGTACACACACAAACACAGACAAAGTACACACACACAGACAAGGTACACAGACATAGGGACAAGGTACACACACACACACAGGCAAAATATACACACACAGACAAGGTACACACACACAGACAAAAGTACACACAGACACGGACAAGGCACACACACACACAGGGACAAAGTACACACACAGACAAGGTACACACACACAGGCAAGGTACATACACACAAACACACAGGTACAAAGTACTTTAGAGTCCCAGTAGTACCAGCGATTTGTCCCTCCAAACAGTGCTGGAGATTAGAAGACATGTAGAGGCTTTTTTTTTTTTACTTTTATTGACATGACAGAGGTGTAAACAGAGGCGTAACTAGAAGCCACCGGGCCCTGGTGCAAGAATTGCCATGGGCCCCCCATGACCACATTGGCCCCAGACCCCCTCAACCACATTGGCCACCTCCACATTGCCCCCATATCTCCAAATTCCCCCTTCCACAATGCCCCCTTCAACTCCACAATGTACCCTTCATCTCCACAGTGCCCCTTCCACAATGCCCCCTTCATCTCCACAATAACCCCTTCATCTCCACAATGCCCCCCAATCTCCAAATTGCCCCTTCCACGATGCCCCCTTCATCTCCTCATTGCCCCTTCAACAATGCCCCTTCATCTCCACATTACCTCTTCCACAATGCCCCCTTCATCTCCACAATGCCCCTACCTCCAGTCCCTGGTGGTCTAGAGGTGTGGCTTGATAGATCTGTGCCTCCTTCGGCACAGATCTCTACAACTGAAGCTCCCGCGTGCCGCTCTAGTAATGCAGAGGCTGGGAGATGATGTCATCTCCCAGCACTCTGTATTACTAGAACCGGCAGCCGTAGTGGGAGTTGCTGCAGGCGAGGGGGTCGCGGGGGGCGGCCGGGCCCCTGTAGTGACGGGCCCGGTCGCAGGTGCGACCCCTGCGACCCCTATTGTTACGCCACTGGGTGTAAAGCATAGATGAAGGGATACATCAGCAGTCACTGTAGTGAAGGTCACAAACAACGTACTAAATGTTTACAGAGTATCTCAATAGACCTGATAGCTGCCTAATCTAGAGTCTCCCATTTGGGATTGTGCACCCAGCTCAGTGTCTCCTCAAACATGGGTTGTAGAATCATAAAGTCACACAAACAAACAAAACAGAACCCCACCCCCCGGACCTGTGTGCCTCCAGGGATTCCCCCACCCTCCTGAGGCCCATTAATATAATCAAACTTTTGCAAGCTCTACCACCGTCAGGGAGGTGACAATCAAAGGAACCAGTTATCCCGGCTTCCTATACTCTCCCATCGGACTCCAAGGTGCCCGCTATCTGGCATCTACTTCACTTTGGATTTCCTTGACAGCCATCCAGGAGGTGTATCTAAAGCTGTCATAAAATTGTGACTGGGAGTCTTTGGCTAATGTTTTAATAAAGATGTCCCATAAAGTAACAAATTTCTCCCCATCACGTTCCTTGTCTTGAGTGGCCAGTAACCAGAACTGTTTGAGAAAGTTAGTAGTTCTGTTGATCCAACTGGTATCATGTGATGAAGGTGGCTGTGGTCCAGTGGGTCAGGGTGCATTTTATGGCTGTTACGGTCAGAATGTGTAAGAGCCATAGGGCAGTTCCTTGTAGTCAATTGGGGGTCTGGATGTAGAAGCAATTTAACCCTTTGAGTGTCAGAAAGGTATCCAATGCATTGCGCTTTAATGCATTAGATACCTCTCTGGCACTCAAAGAGTTAAACCTAAATTATGTTTTGTATAAATCTTTTTGTTAATTTTCCAGATTCCATCTGTACATTATTAGACAAATCCAGGGGAGCCCAAGCAGAAATTGAAATATATTTGTCCTACATGCTGTAATGCCAATGTTTCCCAGTAGTTACACCTGCATACACTAATAGGTGGGTGCAATGTTTCTTTAGCTTTAGTGTGTTCAGGAACATTTATATGTTCAAATTCTGTCTCTTCATATGTAAAAAGCACAGTGAAAACAGTAGGCAGTTGGCCATATTTATGATAGTAAATGCTAATTATAAAGGTGCTGATCCTTCAAATGAGCATATTTTCTATTCAGGATTGTTTGTCAAAACAACTGTAGCTGATTGATAAATATCATCATTCACAGGGACTATGACAGAGTGGTACAACATTTGTGTGTAAGGGGTTATATCAGAAAGATAATATATGTGACCTTATGATGGATGGGGTATAGTAACTTAATTGGGTCCCACTCCTGTCAGCTAAAAACAAGCAGCTATGATTACAGTAGGCACAGGAACACCAACACTGGATATCTGAGAAATTGAAAAAGTGACCCACAAATCTGGGTACCAGTTTTTTTACACTGATGGTGAAAGCAGCACAAATCAATAGAGCAATCATTCCAGCTGTCAACTCTGTAGGCTGGCAGTGTCATGGTGTGAGGTGTTTTTTGTGCCATTACTTATTTCCCCTCTCTCAGGAACAGTATCTTAATACCTAAGCCTTCCTGATCATTGTTACCAATCAAGTTCATCCCTGTAATGGCTACTTCCACCAGGACAAAGCACCATGGCAATCAAGTCTGTGTGGGTCAGCATCACTGTCTGCTGAAGGTTCAAAGGTTTCTCTGTCCACTAGAGAACATAACTTATAAATGTGCCTGAAAGTGGGGTTTTTATATACATATACCTGTAGTTTCCTGTGCTTACTGAGCTCCATATAAGTTTGACTTTAGTTCACACCTACTCACAACCAGGGCCGGATTTGCCATTAGGCAAAGTAGGCACCTGCCTACAGGTGCACGCCAATGAGGGGCGCCTGCTATTTGGATTTTTTTTTAAATATTATTTAAAAAAAAACAAAAAAAATAGCCGCCTCGCTGGCTGCACCGGCGGCATCCACTCACATTGCCCGCACCCCCCAGTCTTGTACCTGATGGAGCTCCCTCGTCTCCTCTTTAGGAATGCAGAGCGCTGGGAGATGACATCATCTCCCAGCGCTCTGCATTCTTGAATAGGAGACTGCACGGGAGCTCCATCGGGTGCAAGACTGTGCCAAAGGAGGCACATACAGATCTCCTACCACGGAGGTAAGAAACGGACAACGGGGGGAGGCAATGTGGAGCTAATGGGGGGCAAGTTGGAGCCAATAGAGGGCAATGTGGAGCTAATGGGGGGCAATGTGGAGCCAATGGGTGGCAAGTTGGAGCCAATGGGTGGCAAGTTGGAGCCGATGGAGGGCAATGTGGAGATGGTGGGGGCAGTTTGGAGCTGATGTGGTGGGGGGCAATGTGAGGGCAATGTGGAGCTGATGGGGGGCATTGTGAGGGCAATGTGGAGCTGATGGGGGCAATATGGAGCTGATGGGGGCATTGTAAGGGCAATGTGGAGCTGATGGGGGCAATATGGAGCTGATGGGGGCATTGTAAGGGCATATAAGTCTCACCCATGGTACTTTAAAATACAAAAAGGACTTAGGGTACAACAGAGGGCTTTATTCGGCAAGCTAAATAGGTGCCACCCAGCTTCACCAGAGGGAAGAAATGAAAATCCCAGTTGATGTAAATGGGACTTTTACTTTGCTGAATGACAAAAAGGTCACATTGATGTTGATCCACAATTCTAAAGCAAATATATGCAAACCAAATCTCCTAAAATTCTCATTATTATTAACAAGTCCCCTATTACATTACATGCTTGGGAGCTGTCCAGCACACTGCTTTGCAACGCATTCTAGCACTTTCTTGCATTCAGAGGTTTAAAATCCCTATTAAAATCAATGAGAATTTGACACATTTTCATTTTAAACCTATAGTAACATTGGTTTGCTCTAGAACTGCACCTATTTAGCTTGTTAAATAAGGTCCAGAGTGACGATGAAAAAAAAGATTATCAATATGCTTGACTGCTGTATGAAGGACACATTCAGAAGTAAGTTCCTTTAACCCTTTGAGTGCCAGAGAAGAATCTGATGCATTGCAGCTCAATATATTGGATAACTCTGTTTCAGTGAAAGAGTTAAGAGCCAGTACTGCTACAGATATAGTTTACTTTTTAATAAAATTGTATTTAATAGAAGAAGCACTTATCCCACCCTGCTGATGTCCCACAGGCAGTAAAGCCTTTAAAGAGATAGTAATACTTTGTTTTAACTTTATTTTATTTTGTAGGCATTAAAAAAACATGCAGAATTATATAAGTCTTATATCTCAAACCTTTTAAGTTTAAGAGATATTCACAAGCAAAGTTTCCCCCTCCCGCCCCTTTTACCTAGTGTAAGCCATCTCTTCTCAGATGTGGAATCAGTTCCATAGACCAGACAGATAACAGAAGGGGACAATCTTCTTCCTTTGAGAACAATGAAAGCCCTGCCCCCCTTGACAAGCTTTTCAGGTTTTTCCCTTATCTTAATTGAAGATTGTCCCTCTCTGCAATCTACCCGGGCACCTCCCTTCTGCTTTGGCTGAACAGTGTGACATCAGTAAAAGGGGCGGGAGGGGGACACTTTGATTGTGAATATCTCATAAACCATAAAGGTTTGAGAGATAAGACTTATATCATTCTTCATGGTTTTTTAATGCCTATAAAATAAAATAAAGTTAAAACGAAGTATTACTATCCCTTTAACTAACAGATCCTTGGCTTTGGATTTTTGTTTACTCTAGACAGCTTGTAAGCCCCAAGAAGTTCAGCGGGGAGATTCACTAAGTGCTGATAAAGAGGTGATAAAGTGGTGATAACTTCCCCAGTTTATCACTTCTCCAATTTCTTTGTTATTCTATGTAGCCTATGCACTAAAATTTTTTCAACTTCAGAAATCTTAGTGCATAGAAATGATAGAATCAGGGCTCAAAATTTCCACTCGCCTCCTAGCATTTGGTGAAATTGAGTGAGGGCGAGTTGAAATTGAAGCCCTGTATGAAAATAACCTTTCATACTTGATAGCTGCCGGAGTGCCCCACTCAACAGCAGCTTAACCCTTTGAGTGCCAGAAAAGTGAGAGACATTTTCCCAAGCAATGCCTTACCTCACTGACACCCAAAGGTTCAAGAAGTCCCTCTTACCCTGTACTTGTAATTTGCTGATTCGCCATGCATATTGAGCCCGCTGGCTTAATACTTTCCTTGGGCAGCACCGCGCAAGGAGGTGGATCCATGAAGGGACCCAGGCAACACTTTGACAAGGGTACCAGTATGTAGCCTAGAGAGTCATGTGATCATGGTGGGCAATGCTTCTTCTTCAGGCTTCGTTAATAAATTCTCAGGTGGGGACCATGCTGCAGCTTGATGAGGGACGTGGAGGTGAGAACTGGGCACCGGGGATAGAGCCAGAGCCACTATATAACTGTTGTCATTGTTCCGCAGTTATTTAATATTCCCATACTCATTTAGGATTTTTGTACAAAGGAAAACTGGAGCTGTTTGATCGGCCCGGTGGGAACATTGTTTTTATATAGGCATATGATTTTTACTAGCCCTTTATGATCAATTTAACCTCCTCCATGCTGAATATATAATTTTTCTTTTAGACGATATTTGGTTTGAACGCCAGAGGAATCTCATATAAAATATAAATATAACCCCTGGGCATCCAGGATGATAAGGATTACTCTAGTCAATGTCATCATCTTTAGTAACCCTTTGATTGCCAAAGGGGCATCCTGGTACTCAAAGGGCTAAATTTGACCTCTGCAGCCTGAGGTGCAATGCCTGGACCCTTCTGAGGAGGCTTAATTATGTGCTGCTTCTACAGTAAGAGAGATACGACAAGTGAGACACTCAGACAGTGAGAGAGAGGATAAGAGAGAGAGAGACTGTCTTAGATTAACCCTTTTCGAACCTTATAGGTGTGCAACCCTCTAGTCTTTAAATACTCAACATTCCAATGGCAGATGGGTGTTTCGCACATCGTTCTGGCAATCAGTGGGTGAAGGAAGATAATTTTGGGGGGTAGACAGTAAGGTAGACAGAGGAAAGAGATAATCAGAGATTCTGTCGTACTAAATAAAAGTGGTGACATTCTGGAGCCAACCAAATGCATTTTTCAAATTCCCATAAATTCAAACATAAGGTTTTAGCCTTCTGAATTCTAAAACACAATCTGAAATAATGGTGTAACGGGTACCCAAGTCCTTGGATTGGACTCAGGCCATCGTTCCAGGCTTCTCCCTCCTGAGGTCAGCTACAAACAGGCAGCTCGACCGGTTACTCAAGCAGTTTTTCTTCCTAGGATGGGGGTCTACAGCAGAACCTTGATACTATCCAGCGACAAAGAGACAGGAGACAGTTCAAGTCCAAACTGTAACACACTTTATTGCACAAATTTCAACTCTTTTATACATAGTGAACCACATCAAGATACAATACTAGACAAAGATGGTGTAAACATAACACAAAGGGACAGACATGATTACATTATTTATGCAAAGGGTAAACACTGTGACAAAAGGCTGAGGGACTCAAATACACATTTTACACAATGGCCAGGGGGTTGAAGCATCTTTGAATATCCCACTTCAACCCCTGGCCAATCAGGGGCCTGGAATCCGATGGCCAATCCTGGCCAAGATCATTATGGCCATTTCAGCCAATCAGAACTGGTAGGCGGGCAGCTAACTGAACAATCCGAGGGGCGCCTAATTTTCCCATGCAAAGTCAATGGAGTCCCTTTAACTCAGACAGGCCAATCAGGAAGCCGCCTACTTTCCCATGTAAAGTATATGGGGCTTGTTGAATAGGTTGGCCCGCACGGCAGCCAGCACAGCAGCCAACCTGTGGCTGGTTTATAGTCTGTGTATTTCAGTCTTTTTGGAGGAGTGAGTGCGCAAGCTGTCCTGAACTTCAGCTCTTCTCATTGGAACTGCTTTATCACTTTGTAGCCAAGCAAAACATACTCCAGTAACGGGTTATGGCCCGTTACAAATGGGAACTTTTATTTGTGTCTGGAATAGCACCATTTGCTTAGTACATCTGCCTTAGAGATAAGGAAGACAGAATGAGAGACAGGGAGAAAGAGAGAGAATCAGAGAGACTGAGAGAAAGAGAAAAATAGTGAAAGACTAGGGAAGATGGAATGGTAGCGATAAATGGGGGATAACAACATAGAGTGCAGGCATGTTTATATGCACCGCTCTTCAGGCGATTTGTCCACTTGCACTGTATACAATAATTAGGCGTATGGCTTTGGCCTGCTGAATGGGTACTCAGGTCCTTGCTTTTTGGTGCCATCACGGCATCACGCAACTGTGTTCGCTCACTGTAGAAACAATGCGCAAGGAACTGATGCTGTAGTTCAATGTACGCATCTGGAGAGCATAACCATCCTAGTACTTTGGGACTCACACCCTGTGTTGCGTTACACATCCGGTGAGAGCAGGGCATGACGTGATTCTGTTGTACAAAGCATCCTTTTGACTCATTTAACCTTCCTTTCTAACTTGACTCCACGAGGCTGATCACATCAGGTTAAATAATTAGTTGTCCGGTGCTTTAAAATAATTTTAAAGCTTAATATTGAAAAAATATAATACAGCGTTTATCCTACTGATTAAAACATGGAAACTACAACTGTTGATAGATGTTTTATTTGCAAGTTATTGCAGCTGGAAATTTAATTTTTGTTAGAAGTACCTCTATAGCCTGATTGTTATTGTTAGACCATCCTGTGGCCTTTAAAATGTTAAGCATTGTGTTGCTTACTATGGCCTTTATGTATAAAAACAAAGTACGGCAAATCAACTGTACTATGTTTATTAAGAGTTTCAGCAGTTATACGAAATATTTTATACCTCCACTTGTTGATGCACAAATTTTCTTTTTAAATTATGTGCGTATATTGTTTGCTTATTATTGAATATTTTTGTTAATTTTATTCTGAATAAAACATAGAACAACAGTGTCATTTAATCAAAGAAAACTTGACATGGGTGGGGTTAAAGGCCGGGATATGTGTGGGATTAAAGGTGGGGATGTGGGTGGGACTAGGCATGGAAACTGGTGACTAGTAACCTTTTAGGCCTGGCTAGTAGTTCAGAACTAGAAATGTTTATCCCCTATAGAATAACATAGGAAATGGAGAAGTGCTAAAATGGAGAAATCATTTTATTACCACTTTATCACCGCTTAGTGAATCTCCTCCCTTTATTGGAAGACTCTTGAATCTTGAATCTGCTGCCTTACCTGGGAAGAAGTACTTTGTTATGTTCCTCTGAGCCTTCCACTGTGGGGCATAACCTCTTAGGTCTTAACCATCAAGATAAAGTGGCAATTTTGGAGCAACCCAACTGCACCATAGCAGAAAATGAAAATTATCACTGATTTAAAAGGGGATTTTTAAAATCTTTAATGCTTGTGAGGACTCCAACACATTGGAGGGGTTAAAATCCTCAATTAAATCCATGGACATTTGGAGAATTTTCATTTCAAACCCCTGGTGCAATAGATTTGTTCCAGAATCGCACCAACTAAGCTTGATGAATACAGCACAGAGTATCAATGCAAAAAAGGTGTATGGATATACCTGACTGACATATTAAGGACAATTACATAAGTAAGTCAAACTAAGAGTCACTTACAGCTATAAATGCAGTTTCCCTTCAAAATGACTGCATTGCATAGAAGAATCACTCATCCCACCCTGCAGATGTCCCCTAGGCAGTAAAACCTCAAGCATTAATAGATCATTGGCTTTGTTTCTTTTTGCTTATTCTAGCTTGTCAATCCCAAGCAGTCCTGAATTCCCTTACAGCATTAGCCTCTATCACCTTTATTGTAAAACTGATTCTTGAACATGCTACCTTTTCCATGAAAAAGTAGTTCCCTGAGTCTCTCCCCCACCCCCCACTGCAGGGCATGACCTCTTGGTCTAAAACTACTTCATCTAAAACATGGCACACTGCTCTTTTTATATTGCTATACAACTCTTGATGCATTTGAAAGCTTCTACCAAAACCCCCACTCTGCCTTGTCTCCTGCAAGTTGTATGTATTAAAGCTCCTTTGTATTTTCTGATTTATCTTATGATTCACAGTAGGATGTGCATCATTTAATAGCCTTTGTTTGCACCCTCTCTAAAATATTTATGTTCTTTTAGATTTATGAATAGAGTCTTATCAGACTGCTTTAAACAGAGGCCATTAAAACAGTCCAGTCTAGATACCAAATGCTACACTGGTTTCCTGTTAAAAGCATTCTAATAGTGTAGAGATTGCTGTGGTTTTTGTCATTGTCATATATCCATAGCAAGACGTTTTTCTCAATTTGAATAGGGATTCCATTAGTACACTGTGTCTCTTTATGGCTTTATTTATCAATTCTTTCTGCTTATTACACCCTGGGGTTCCCTAATCATATCTATCTTAGTACAGAGCAAGACTGTCTGCCAGCTATACACAAACAATAAAGATCTGCAGAATTGATTGAACAAGACAAGAGATACAGGGACATTTGCTTCTATCAGACATTGTAACAGAAAGCACAGCACAATGGACAAAAAGATTATGTTTAGCCACATACAATTCCTCTGACAGACTGCAGAGAATAAGGTGGCAAGAAGAAAACAGGAGACTGACAGAGTAAAAGTGATACCTATTTTGGCTAACTGAGTACTTTTAGAATGCAAGCTTTTAAATCAGTTTAGTTTGAAACCTAAGCTGTCTTGAAAGCTTGCATTCTAAAGCTAGTCAGATACTCAATAAAAGTATTACTTTTACTCTACCACTCTCCTGCTTTTTCTGCACCTAGCACTGTTCCAAGTTTTACCTCTAAGAAGAGAACAGTCAGGTTTTCTTAACCTCTTTAACTCCTTGGGTGGTCTCTAACTCATTGCTCCACTTCTGTTTAGCATCCAAGCAGTTAAAATATGACTCGTTAACCCCACCTTTCCAGGGAAATCAATAAAGATCAAAAGTGATTTCTCCATCCAGAAGTGCACACTGTTCTCATACATACAGATAGGTGGAAATGTTCATCTCACACTTTCTGTCTTTCATGTGAATTCCCATGAAAAGTGCAGTTTTACGACTTTTACTTCGTTTTACTTTACATTTAAATCTAGTATGTTTTCCCCATGTGAAGAGTTGTACCCATATACTCCCTCCATGTAACTCACCAGTATATAAAGTGGTGTCAGTATATCATATGTTGTCAGTCTGTGCTTAGGAGAATGAGAAAGTTACTAGTGTAGAGGAAGAGAAGCAAAAAGAAGGAGCTAGAGTTACTTGATTTAAGGAGGATTGGTGGCATCCACTTGTTCTCTGGCCAGGTGAGGTGCTGGGAGTGTGTGTAAACGAAGAATGGGACCCCTGGTGCAAGGAAAGAATCAGGCAGAGGGGGCTTGATGTGGTTAGGAAGGAGGAGAACCAGGGAGGAAAGAAGTAGTTAGGTGAGAGGCAGTCCTGGAAGTTTTGCTGGCTGATGGTGGCTTTGGGACCCAAGCCATTTTGTGCTGCTTGAAGTAGCAGTGTGAAGCTTGCCAAACCAGCCTGCCCTTTGGACAGAGCAAGGACCTTACAAGAAACAGGTTGGTCATTTGAATTCCACTACTAGCACAAAAACAGCTTCTATTTATTGTGTAGACTCCACCCCACCCCCCTTTTTTATATTAAACCATGGCAGGTGAGGGTAAATATCTACTTTCTCATCTGTGGAAGAAGGTGCAGAGTTGTGGTACATGGTAGCTACAGCAGCTTCTAAGTGATTCACTCAGTGTCTCTTCTTCTCCAGAGGCACATCCATCTCATGTGTCTCAGCCACCTTGCAGGCTTATCCCTGTGATATCACCATGTGATAGGGCTAAAGAGTTCACAAGTCCTCTTTGGTGCCCAGGCAGCTTAGGCAGGGCTGCCAAGCACAAGGCATCTACCTCTCAGCCCCCTGGATCTAATTTGGGGGCCTCCAGTCACCCAGTGGCTAGCAGGGCATCTTCCAGGCTCAGGATTGTTTTTTTTCTTTTGCTCTTGTTGTAGGTTTTTTCCTAGTTTGCGGATTTGGAGATTCCATTCTTTACTTGCTGCTTATTTACTAGGCATTAGTGTTGAGCGAGCGTGCTCGGCCGATGCTCGGATCGGCTCGAGCATCGCTCTGCTCGGCACATGGCGGTACTCGTCGAGTACCGCCATGTGCTCGCCCGCCATGTTCGGGTGGCGGGGATCTGTGCCGGAAGAGGCACAGATCTGAAGACACTCCGCTGGACCACCAGGGACTGGAGGTACGGGGGCATTGCGGAGATGAAGGGGGCATTGCGGAGATGAAGGGGGACATTGTGGAAGAGGGGCATAGAGTCTATGCCCCTCTTCCACAATGTCCCCCTTCATCTCCGCTATGCCCCTCTTCCACAATGTCCCCCTTCATCTCCTCTATGCCCCTCTTCCACAATGTCCCCCTTCATCTCCGCTATGCCCCTCTTCCACAATGTCCCCCTTCATCTCCTCTATGCCATAGAGGAGATGAAGGGGGACATTGTGGAAGAGGGGCATAGCGGAGATGAAGGGGGACATTGTGGAAGAGGGGCATAGCGGAGATGAAGGGGGCATAGCGGAGATGAAGGGGGACATTGCGGAGCTGAAGGGGGCATTCGGAGATGAAGGGGGCATAGCGGAGATGAAGGGGGGCATTGACCAGGCACCCTCCCCTCATCAGAGCAGGGGGTGCCTGGTATAATGCTCGTGTCGCCCCATTGCATTCAATGGGGCTCGGGTGCTCGGCCGAGCACTCGAGCCTCAGGGGGTGCTCGGTCAGAGCACCCGAGCACCCGAGCATCGGGGTGCTCGCTCAACACTACTAGGCATTTTAATTTCATTTATATTATATATGTCTATTCATGGTGTCTTAGCGCTGTGAGTTTTTCTTTACATTTTGTACACATATTCTCTTTCCACTCATTTTAGCTGTTTTTCTGCCATAGCTAACATTATTTCATTTAATTTCACAGTGATAGAAGATATATAATTCAAATTCACTTGTAGTTTAAATATACACAGTTTCTTAAAGGAGTGTTTAAAAGCATAATATGTTATCATATGCTTATTAGCTTGCCTGCTTGGGTATCCCTTTAATGTGTATATTGTCATGTGGTTTGTAGTGGTAGATGTCATAGTCCTATATAAAGAAGCTAGTATTCAATCCTTTTGGAATCCTACCTACCTACTGCAAATCTTTCCTGGTTAAAAGCAAGACAGTCTTACTAAGAAAATATTAGATTTTTAAGTGGTCGGTTGGATAATTTTTTTTTTTTATCATGTTTTAACTGACCGAAATCTATGCATTCCCACAAAAGTGCTTTATCAAATGTAATTTTTTTTAAATTTTTTGAATTAGTATTTTTAACTTTACAGTTAATACGTATTGGATAGGACTCATTGTAAATTGAGGTACGTTGGCATGATAGATGAGCTTAAACATAGTTTTGCAAAATTATGCTACAAAACCCTAATTTGTTTGAAATTAATTAATACATAGGTATAATATATTCTTTACACAGAGTTTACAATTTGTATGTAATCTGTATGGATTGGTGCAGGATTATTTTTTCTTTCCCTTTTCATCTTCCAGGATTGCTCCTGGGTGAGTGGAAGATGATGGCACTGCCCATGACACTTCTGTATCCAGGAGCCCCAGCTCCAGGAGGGATGATGCCCACTGATCTGGTGTGGCCTCCAATACTGGGACTGTGTCTACAGCTATTGCTTCTAGGGGATAGGGAGACAGAATATCTCATGGAGAGCAGCCTGGGCCTGCCTCCAGTTAGCCAGTGAGGATATCCAGGGTCTCTCCTTCCACTCCGAGGACTCCTAGCAAGAGATCCACACCTGGGTGCAGTGCACAGGAGGGTGATGATCATGGGTCTGACACAACAGACGATCCAGTGTACCATGTGATGTTGGAGTTGCTTGAAAAAAAGTTTCCTGGAGGTTCAGCATTGGTTAACTCCCTTGGTGTCTGAAGTGCATGGTCATGTTTCCTGAGGGTACCTGCTTACACTGTTCTTTCGGGCCTTTAGTGGCTCATTGATCTTCTGCTGGAGTATCTGATGAGTCTTCTTCCAATTTTTTTGGGTACCTTCAGCTGGGCTAGATATGGATCCACGTTTTTTTTTAACTTGGCTTACACATTTCATTGATCACTGGGTGGCTAGTAGGGGAGAGTGTGTTACTCTGGCTGGGGCCTGGGATGCTTTGGCAGTATATTCATATTCAATGGTCTTTGTTAATGCTTAGGAGGTGGATGTGGCCATCCTGGCAGCAGGCGTTGTGGTACCTGTGTTTGAGAGTGGGTTCCAGTGTTCAGGAAGAGATGGTGTTCAGTTGGCTTATACCATGACTCACGCTCTTATGTCTTTTTTGCAGGGCCCTAAGGACATCACCTGCATATGGAGTTCACATCACTGCCCATGGATTATTTCAATGACATTTGGAAGGATAAGGATTTTGAATGGGAGGAGGAAGAGAAGAAGCATTATCTGAGTATACTTAAGACTCTGGGAACTGTCTGTGGGTGTTCTGTATTTATGTCAGTGTACTCATCAAGAAGGTGCCCAAGCATTGCTACATGGAGGTGATATGGAGCATGTGCAAGGACTATGGTGGTCTTGCCTGGTAGCTGTATGATGAAAATCCTTCAACGGAAGATAGTTCATCCCTCAGAGAACTGGGACCATAAAGATATTCATCTACAGATGAAGCTATTGAGTTCACAGAAGGCATCACCCTTTCTAGGGGGGAGCAGACGGGTTTGGTCCCAACAGCGCATCAGAAGTGCATAAACGGGGATATTGTTGGTTGTTCAATCAAAGCCAGTGGAAGTGGACACTGCTTGTCTCTTCAAGAAGTGCTCTGGCTATGGGGGTCTGCATGCGTAGGTAAAATACTTTTGCAAGCTCCAAGCCAGGGCAAAAACCTAGTGAGTCATCAGCCACTGGGGTCAAAATGACACCCTGGCTCAACTGCTACTGTGGGCGGGAGAATGTTCTGATCCCCCATTATGAGTTATTTTTTGGGTTTTTGCATCACTAGGTGAACAAGTTTGAAGGGTTATCGGAGAACATTTTGGAAAGGAAGTCACCCTAGGTGACTTGGTGTCTTACTCATTCCATCCTTTGGAGGACTTGAGGGTCTCTTCTCTAGGTGTCATACCTGACAAGGGGTGGAAAAGTACCATTTGATTAATCTCCTGTCGCACCTGAGGGGGACGTCAAGACCATTGCTCAGTGTAGTATATGTCTTTTTATCAGGCTATTGCTCTGGCTTATTAGGCTGGGCAGGGGGCACTCTTGATGAAGGCGGACATTGAGTCTGCTTCTAGGCTCCTTCCTGTTCACCTGGATTGTGATGACCTAGTGGGTTGCTGGTTTGACTGTTCTTTCTACAATTACCTTTTGCCTGCGAATGGAGTGTACTTTGTCATCTGTCTATTTTGGAACTTTTAGTCGCTTCTTGGTGTGGGTGGTTAAGGAGGAGGTTGGATGTTCAGCTTTGGTGCATTCTTTGCTATTGAGATTGACTTTTTTGGTCCTGGAATGACATATTGCAGGGGATAAGTTTGTGGTTCTGTGAGAACAGGTGGCTTTGGTTTTGTCTTCCAGGAAGGTGACTTTGAAGCAGTTTTAGTTACTTCTGGGTATGTAATTTAACTTGTCACATTGTGCTCTTTAACTGTTTTCTGTCATGAAGATTGTCAATAATTGAGTGGCCTCATCACTTTGCAGGTGCCATGAAGACTGTGCGAGATGATTTGACAATTTGGAATTCCTTCCTTTTGAACTATAATGGTAGGTCCTTTTTTTCAGCTTGCTGAGATAGTCACAGACAATCTCAAACTCTTGCTTTGGGGAGTTGTGGGTTTGGGGCATACTTTCAGAGTTGGTGATGTGCGAGCTCCTCAACCTAGAGTTGGAGGGATTCTGATTTGATCAGGAATCCAGTCTTCTTGGATCTCTTACCTATTGTATCACACCATTTGGGGTGATAGTGTTGCGTTTTTTACGACACTCAGACCTAGGTAAAAAATAAAACACAGTTTTATTGAGGTAAAAATAAGGAACAGTGCCCCTGGAGGCCAGAACAGGTAATTACAAGTAAGGCAAGTAATGGATGAAATACAGGCACAATATAGCAGGAGCACGTGGCATACAGCAGAATTAGAAGGTAAAGGGTTAATGCCCAATACAAATAATCATTCTCTGTTGTGGTGATATAGCCAACTCCCGGTGATAATAAACAGTCCCAGGAGTAGTGCAGAAAGTGAGCTCTAGCAGTACGACTGAACTGAATCACAACCAGCTGTATCGTAATGCCCAACTGTATAGCAAGGACTGACTGGAGCTGAAGCCAATACCACCACTTGGGTGCGATAATGGAGGAGAGACACTGCCTGAGCCAATAGAGCCTGAGCCCGGAGCACCACTCAGGTGCGTAAACGGAGGAGACACTGCTTATGCTAATGGGACCGGAGCCAAGAGCACACCTTAGGTGCGGTAACGGAGGAGACATTGCACAAGTGAATATACCATGAGCCAAGCGCACTTACTAGTGCGATCTGATGGAGCAACACTGTGAGCAATCGGAGACCAGAGCCAAGGCACCCTTCCAGTGCCGGAAAGGGGCAACACACTGCAAGAGCTAACGGAAGGCCCAATAGCACCACACGGTGCAACACTGTTAGGAAACGAGCACCTAGTACGAGATACTGCTCTGCGAGTGTAATCGGATAGGCTCGGTGATGGAGGCAACCAGCACAACAAGTGTTAAACGGCTCAGGATCGTATGTAGCAAGCTTGGCAAGTGTATACAGACAGGCTCGGTAACGGAGGCAACAAGCACAGCAAGTGTCTCTGACAGACTCGGTAACGGAGGCAACAGCTTGGCTAGTACTCTCTGATAGGCTTGGTAACGGAGGTAACAGACAGGCTCAATAACGGAGGCAACAGACAGGGTCAATAACAGAGGCCACAGCTTAGCAAGGGAGACGTGATCAGTCAGTGCAACACTGTAAGCACAGTTCAGAATGTCGCCAGGCAAGAGCTCAAAAAGTTTGCAGGAACACTGGAAGCAACACGGAGCAGGAACGTCAGTCAGAGACGGGTCAATCACAGAGCAGGAACGTCAGCCATAACCGGGTCAATCATGGAGCAGGAACATCAGCCAGAGCCGGGTCAATCACAGAGCAGGAATGTCAGCCAGAGCCGGGTCAATCACGGAACAGGAACATCAGCCAGAACCGGATCAATCACGGAGCAGGAACGACAGCCAGAACCGGTTCAATCACGGAGCAGGAACAGCAGAGTAGTCAGACGAGCCGAGTCGGTACACAGGAATGCAGGAACACAGCAACAAAGGCGCAGGAACAGGAACACCACGAAAGGGCACCTGACAGGTGCCATAGGCCCAGTATATAAAGGGACACCCTGGGCGGGCCAATCAAGCTCCACCAATGGAAGAGCACCACAACAGAGAGTGACAAGGAGTCACGGGAACCGTGATAGATAGGCTGTGTAATCAGAATTTTTGTTTCTGCTCAGACAACATGGCCGTGGTGCATGGGATTAACTTTGTTTCTGATTCTTATCCTCCTGTGTTGAGCTTATTAGTGCTTCATGTTTGGAGTTCAACTTGTGGTACCAGGAACAGCATGTTTCTGGCTAGTTGAATGTAATTGCCAGTTACCTTTTTCTTTTCCAGTTTGATCACATCAGGGAGGTGGCACTGGAAGCGAGCTTGCTTGGAAATTCATGCCCGGAGCATCTGTGGGGAGCATGTGTTGTGGTGTAGCCATCAATGGCTCCTAGTGTATGGGCGACTTATCGATGGTGTGGTTTGTTTTGATGGGGACTATTGGGGATGTGGACTCCATCAGAGTATGATGGAAGTATTGTTTGTAGTTTCTTACTTAATCAGGGTCAACAGTGGATCAGTGGTTATCGGCATTGGCATTTTCATTTAAATTGTACTGTTGGTGGGATGTTTGAAGTTGTAGTTCAGCAGGTGGTTCTGAGTTTATGGCGTTCTGCTGTGCAGAAGGATACTGAGAGGCCCGTATCACTCCATGTTTTGTGTTGTCTTTTGGAGATTTTGAGGGTGGTCTGCTTTTTTGTGCTGTTCCTAAACTGGCATTTTTCTGAGTTTTTCAGATTGATGAGCAACAGCAAGTATGAAGCTGGGTGGGTAGCTTCACACACAGTGTGCTCAGATCCAGTTGTATGATTGTCAATTTGCGACAATCTCATATTGACCAGTTGGGGAAGGGGGTTGTAATTTCTCTTTTTGAGAGGCTTACTGAAATTTCTGGTGGCAAGCATTTGGCCATTTTTTTGGCTGCCAGGGTTTTTTCTTTATTAGTATATGAGGACAGTACACCCTTGTCTCTCTCTTACAGTTCAATCAAGTTTTTCAGCAGGGCTTGGAGTACTTGTGTCTGTTGGCATGCAAATTTGGATTGTACCATCTCCGCATCAGGGCAGCCACAGAGGTGGCTCATTAGAGTTTAGGGGAGGCCATGGTTTGTAAAATTCAAGTAGTGGGAGTCAAACCATTTTCTATCTTATGTGAGGCCAGAATTGTTGCTTTGAGTGTTCGTTTCCGTTGGTCTGTTTCTCCTCGTTTCACATGGCATGAAGAAGGCCTCTGTGTACACCTTTAACCCTTTGATTGCTAGAGAGGTACGGAAAGCCTTGCAATGAGTTCTGTACCTCTCCTTCACTCAAAGGGATAAAGGTAATTGTGGTTCCGTTTGGCTTGTATCAGCCATACAGCTGTGTACAAGTGACTTTGGGTGACAAAATGTATAATGTGTTCAATTCAGCACTGCTTTTGCTTATACACTCTATTTTAATTGTACAGTATGAACCATAGTAGTATGAGAGCAGATAAAACTCCTTTATTGTAGGACACCTCCATGGTGGCGTAATTGTGGGAATGTTTTTACAGTGCACAAAAAGGTCATTTGTGTCCTTACATGCATGTATGTGCTGGTGCATCTGTACTTTGATTGTCATGCATAGTGCTATTAGTGCAACAAAGATAAGGGGCATATTTTGCTCAGTGATTGTTTTTCATACATGCCTCTCATTGTATTAGCCAACATTGTCACTCATGGGTCTAACAAAATGACAGATGGCAAACTCCACCAATATCAATATTTAATTGGGAGAGATATAAATATGCCACACATTTTGAGTTCACTAGAAATTATAAAACTGGTGGACAACCAGTTTCCATTCCATTATGTGAAGTTGTGAACAACTGTACTCTGTCTTAACCCTCTGAGTGCCAGAAAGGTATCCAATGCATTGGATACCTCTCTGGTACTCGAAGGTAAAGTATATAGTAGGTAGACTTTATTGATAGGCTATTACTATAGAACAAAGAAAAATTGCTTATACAAGAAGTGGCTGATTGTAATGAATCCAGCCAGAACCTATATAGCTAATAAACCAGCTCTGTGTTTATTCAGTAAAAATAAATACTGTGTTTGGTGTAATACTCACTGTAGTAAAATATAACATTCATTATATATTCATAAGTTTAAAGGGGATTGGGGATATTGAACCTCCGGATACTAACGTTTTGTTTTTAAAGCTGGTGTGAGGCTGGGTTTTTTCCTCACACAATCAGTAATACCTTTTAAGTAATGATTGGGGTCAATCCCACTTCAATTTAAAAATAAATAATAAAAGTTATATTTTACTACAGCGAGTATAACACTAAACACAGTGCTGGCCAGAATTAATAGCCAGTACACATCACCAAATCTGATTTTAAGCTGCACTGACACTATACCCAATTTCAGGGGAATATTGTTGCAACATGCAGCTTAAAATCTACCACCCTTGAACAAGTGAGCCGCGAGCTGCTAATGAGGCCATGACGGGACACGTGCAGCCAGTGGGCCACCAGTTGGACAGCCCTGACCTAGGTTATCTTTCCCAGTGGTAGCTGTTGAGGCTGTTGAGATTGGGAGTTTGGAAGAGTTGTCTCAGGGTCTTGTCCTGGTGTTGTGCTGATTTAGTCGGATATCACTCCAAGAATGAGCCTAAGTTGTTTCTCCCTGATAGGGTTAAGAGATGTGTTGAAGGGATATTTCTGTTGTTCAGTGGCGGGGTGCAGCTGGATTAATGTGTGAAGTGGCTATGCACTGGTGGAGTGCTTTCTGAGTGAAGTAGGGGCTTCACAGTTATGGTCTAGGATCATGACTCTTGGGCTAGGCCCAAAGAATCACGCGTACAGCTGTTAGGCTCCCACTTGCCTCATTCAAAAATGTAGGTGTTGGGTGGCCCTAAGTTAAGTAGTGTGGTGTTTTATCTTGGTTAAGTAGGAATAACCTTGTATTAGCAAGCACTAGTTTGGTACAGTTGTATGTGCCATCGCTCATGTTTTATGGTTATAAATGTAAAATGTTATTTTTATATGTTATAGTTTAATAAACTAGGTAGGTATTGAAGGGACTTGAGGATGCCCTGTCATGAGAACCCAGAGAAAAGATGGAATCAGGCAAAGGGGGACTGAAAGAGTAAGGAAGGAGAAGAACCATGGAGGAAGTAGGTAGGTGGGAGGCAACCCCGGAGGTTGTACTGCGTGCTGGTGCTCTTGGGACCAGCAACCATTTTGTGTACATGCTGCACATTGCAATATATTCCACCCCCCATATACTGTGACTGGCTTTGTTAGGGGTCCCACCTGGGGTGGGTAACAAAGGTCTTAGTTTTTCAGGGCCCAGGTGTGATGGTAGTGTATGGTGTTTTAGTAACCAGGTTTAGTTCCAGGTTTCTTATTTTAATTTCACAACATGGTAGGCTGCTTGCTGGGGGAATCAGGGGCTTCACAGTTGTGGTCCATGATCATGACTCTTGGGCTAGGTCCAAAAAATCATGGGTATGGCTTTTGGGTACCCACTTTCCTCATTCAAATACTTAGGGTGGGATGGTGGCATGGCCCTCTGTCAAGCAGTGCATTAATAAAGTTGGTATGTTGTATTATCTAGGTTAGTTAAGAATAACCTTGTATTAACAAACACTAAGTTGGTACAATTGTATGTACTGTTATTTATGTTTTATGGTTAATAAACTTAACATTTTCTTTTTATATGTTTTGATTTAATAAATGCTGTGGTCTTTATCATGGGGAGGAATGTCTTTTTCAACAACTTTGGAGGGATGCCCCATAAAGGAGAGTTAAAAAGTGTACTGTTCTTAACTTTAAAATGTACAGTGTAGTGTTGGGAGAGAAAGAGAAAGCTGCTAAAATTTTGATCATAGCTAATATTGAGGTAGGCAGCTAAACAGGAGGAGCTGGAGTTGCTTGATTTAAGGAGTATTGATACTTGGCAGTTCTCTGTTCAGTTTTGGGTGGTGTGGGTATTATCTGTAGATAGTGATACTGAGGATGATAGTATTACCTTGACTAAAAGGGCAAAAGAGGATTACAAGACAAAAGAGACACTAAAACATCAGTCAGAAATTGATTCATGAGTAGAAGGAAGCAGTTTATGAAACTACTAGCTTACTTGCAGAGTGGAACAGGATGACTATGGAGCTACATGTTGGAAAACAAAACAAATGAAAAAGGATGTTGCTGAAAAGCTGGTTGAGAGCAAAGCTTGAATGTGTAGTTTGTGAGCAATGCTAGCTGCAAGGGCAATGTTGCTGCAGTTCCTAGCTATGGGTAAAGTTGTCAAGTGCGAGGTAGAAAAGCCTGAACCAGTTGAGCCAAAACTTGAGCAGGATGGAAGCATATGTTCACGGACGAAAGCATCAGCTAGTGAAACTTATAGATTAGTGTTGAGCGAGCACCCCGATGCTCGGGTGCTCGGGTGCTCTGACCGAGCACCCCCTGAGGCTCGAGTGCTCGGCCGAGCACCCGAGCCCCATTGAAAAGCATGGGGCGACACGAGCATTTCACCAGGCACCCCCTGCTCTGATGAGGGGAGGGTGCCTGGTCAATGCCCCCCTTCATCTCCGCTATGCCCCCTTCATCTCTGAATGCCCCCTTCATCTCCGCAATGTCCCCCTTCATCTCCGCAATGTCCCCCTTCATCTCCGCTATGCCCCTCTTCCACAATGTCCCCCTTCATCTCCGCTATGCCCCTCTTCCACAATGTCCCCCTTCATCTCCTCTATGCCATAGAGGAGATGAAGGGGGACATTGTGGAAGAGGGGCATAGCGGAGATGAAGGGGGACATTGTGGAAGAGGGGCATAGCGGAGATGAAGGGGGATATTGTGGAAGAGGGGCATAGCGGAGATGAAGGGGGACATTGTGGAAGAGGGGCATAGAGTCTATGCCCCTCTTCCACAATGTCCCCCTTCATCTCCGCTATGCCCCCTTCATCTCCGCAATGCCCCCGTACCTCCAGTCCCTGGTGGTCCAGCGGAGCGTCTTCTGATCTGTGCCTCTTCCGGCACAGATCCCCGCCACCCGAACATGGCGGGAGAGCACATGGCGGTACTCGACGAGTACCGCCATGTGCCGAGCAGAGAGATGCTCGAGCCGATCCGAGCATCGGCCGAGCACGCTCGCTCAACACTATTATAGATAAGTAACAGAACAAGGAACTTGCAAAAGAACCAGTGTCAAAGGATCCAAATTGGCAGGTAGAAACAGGTCAAAAACACAAAGGAGGTCAGAGCAGGTGGCAAACAAACATGGTAAGGTAGTCAGAAAGACATTATACACGTTCACTAAAGTGCCTATGTGGCTACTTGACAGAGGCTTCAGATGTGTATCCAGGATAGAAGACTATTTTATACAGTTTTCTCTTCCATTATAAATAGAGGCTATTTGAGACGCTACATTCGCAGAATATATTAACCCCTTAACGACTGGCCGATCGGCCCATCGCTGTCACTTAACGACCATGGAGCTTTTTTTTTTTTTTAATTCCGGTTCCGGACTCCCCGAATGGAGTGCAGCCGTGGGGGGAGCCCAGAGTTCCGTGACGGTCATAGTACATCATGGGTCATAACTCAGATCGACCCATGACGTACTATGACGGTCAAGGGTTGTTAAGGGGTTAATTAATTTCTGGATACACTATTTTTAAGTGTTCACCTATAGTTTGTGGTTTAGGATCACAAGTAATAGCTGAGTTAGCAGAAAGGATGTGTCCAGTGCTGGACTTCCTTGAGTAGGTTCTGACAGTTAGGTAGTATTGGTACATGAAGGCACATGGTACACAGTGTCAAGCTGAGCAAAATGCAATTTTTGCATAATCCAATAAACATATTCATATTTTATTTAAACCTGGACAATAACACCCTTTGTAGCTGTCAAATGGGACCTGTCACATTTTGAAATCCATGCCTCAGTGGGAGTCTTGAAAGTACGTGCATGGTTTTTCCTCCCCATTAATTTATACCACACACTGGTTGAAACTGATATGACAGCATAAGAAGGCAGAGAGGGGATTTTCTGGACATATATGCAATAAATTATTCAGGCTTTATCGGACATCTCAGAGAACAAAGCTCTGATGAGATTTGATTCCCAGCTACTAAATCCCTAAAACTATTAAACTGATTGAAACAGAAAAAGTACAAAACATTGACAGATTAAACCGATAAATTTAAGAAGGAAAAAAAAAGCTACTAGGATTTTTGAGTGACTCAAAAGTGCTACCTACCCAGTTCTGCTACTGATATACTGATATATATATATATATAAACACACCCAGAGGCGGCAGTAAGGAGGAGTTATTAAAATGTCCTCTATATTGCCTGTCCTATAGGTCCAGCCATGGGGTTTTGATTTTGGTAATCAAAGATTGGTGTAATTTTGACAAGAGTGGCCAGGGGCTGTACTGAACACACAAACACAATATGCACAGAGCTATACACAAAATGCTTCTAGTACACGCAATACGCACAATGCTATACGCAAAATGCTTCTCTCAAAATGCTACTCACAATACACACAATGCTATATGCGCAAACATACAACACAGAACATAATGTATGCAATATGCCAAACGCTATATACCATATACCAAACACAAAGCGCTAAATGCCAAATGCAATATACCAAATGCTATATGCAATATGTTGAACTCCAAAAGCTACACTCCAAACACTATTCACAAATGCCATAATATACAGTGTATTGTTAATATTATTGTTTGTTATTAAATATTATTGCTTATTGCTAGTACTGGGGTGTTATTGTGTTAATTGTGGTATTGGTCATTAGGACAAATTTCTCTGGATATATCCTTTAATTAAAGGGTTGGCTTTTTGGGTGTGGGCAAATTCATATTGCTTCTAATAGCTGTGTTGGGGTTTGTGTGGTGTGAGCAAGTTGTAGGCCCTGGCCTTGCTCATAGATTTTATCTCAGAGCAAACACATGGTCTGACTCCATCTTGCTAGGCCCCAGCCTGTCTCCACATGGTTGAGGACACCATTTTGTAAAAAGCACATGGTGTGAGTTTGCAGTTTCTTCACAACTACATTGATTTTAACACAGCTGCTATTGTGCAACCTTTTGCGCCAAATTAATTCACCCAAAGCCACGAACATAAAACAAATGGCGTAGTCGGCAGGATATTCGCAGAAATTATTAATATTAATGATTAATAACCATTATTGACATATTTCCTAGAAATTAATATTTTGTTAAAAAATACATTTTTTAATAATTTTTTAATTAATATTTTTTCCTGGGCAATTTAGTCAGTAAGTGTCCCAAGTTATTTTTGTGTGCCAGTACCACACTGCGACAAAAGTGGTGGGTTTTAGTATTGTCACATTGCAAGGGGCTTATTCACTAAAAGAGGATTTGTGTGCTGGAATACTCTTGAATTGTAATAGGTGTACTTTGCATGCTTTGATTATAGCCTTGTGGGGCCCTCATAGAGGAGTTTCAAACTTCAAAGTGCATAGATAAGTGCTCATATTACAGTTACCTGTATTGTCTGTATTGCATATATGATACGTGCCTGGGTATTGTGATGTATATGCCTGGTTATTGTGTAGGTGTATGGGTATAGATATATACAGAGGCAAGAGGGAGCGTTTACAGTTGCACTGCTTCAATTAACCCTTGTGTGCTCTCATTAGAGGAGCGCTAACTTTGAGGCATTTTAATTGTAAACGTTTAGGTCAAGGTTCTGCAATTGCCGGACGTGATATTTCTAGTGTGGCTAGATTTATTGCGCATATGCATATCTCTGTACTGTCAAGATTTCCTATTAAAGGGACTTTAATTAACTCTTGTGTGCTCTCTGTAGAGTGTAACTAACTCTGAAGTCCTACTTCAGTTAAATCCTTGTGTGCCTCTGCAGAGAAGTGGCTAACTTTAAAGTCACGCTTCAATTATAGACTTGTGTGCTTTCCATAGAGGGTAACTACACTGGACAATTGACTAGTCACTAGCACTTGTACCTAGACAGGTGACTTGAACGCCTGAGGCAGGTGACTAACTAGCATTTGTACCATTTGCCTTTGTGGAGATGTCACTAACTTTGAAGTAGTGCTTCAATTATAAAACTTGTGTGCCCTTTCATTGGGAGAACTAACTTTGAAGCCTAATAGGAAGTCACCTGACGTTCAGGTGTGTGTATATGAGTTTGTTTGTTTTCTTCAAAGGCATAAAAACATTCAACAGTTTGTGTGTTCTGTAACTTTCATAGTGGTTTGCGTGTTTTCTCCCTGTGTGAAAGTAAAAACATACGTGTGCCTGCTAACCTGTGTTCAGGTACTTGGTTAAACACGCATATCTGCTCTGCTGTTAAATTGCTTTAATTAGAAACACTTGTGTATTGTTTACAATACTAACTTTAAAGTATATTTAACGGAGAGCATGAATTTCCTGAGAGCATGAATTACTGAGTGCTTTGATGGGGGATTAATTCTACACTGCCCAAAGTAATATGTCTGGATAAACTGGATTATTACCTACATAACATCGTACTGTATCAGGTGACTTTGAGCGCCTGTTCCCTAGGCAGGTGACTAACTAGCAGTGTACCATTGCAGTGGACAATTGACTAGTCACTAGCACTTGTACCTAGACAGGTGACTTCAAATACTTGTACTAAAATTCCCAAGACTGATGTATGTGTTATGTATGAGTTTGTTTGTTTTCTAGAAGGGCAGGAAAAAACATTCAACAGTTTGTGTGTTCTGTGACTTTCACTGTTAGTTTGAGTGTTTTCCCAAGAGTGAAAATAAAAACACATAAGTGCGGCCTGAGTGTGTATTTGTTAGTGGTACAACACATACTAGTAAGGTTCACTACAAACACGTGATTGTCCTACCGTCTGATTGCGCTTGAGATTCTGACTGAGAGAATGGGTTTCTTTAAGAAGAAGTTGAGTGCATTGATTGGGGGCAAAAGACCCAAATTTGGGGCTGTACCACATTGGGCTACTGCTATGGGTAGATGGAATGCCATAGCAGATGAGCTAGTACGTCACAGTGCTCCAGTGTACCCAGAGGTTGGGGAAGAGATAGGAGGTATGTATCACGGTGCCCGTGATTTGCTGCAGTTACTTGTCTATCACCAGTAGGGGGCTTCTATTGGCTGTCTGCAGATAGCCCGCCTCTTATTGACTATTTAAACCTGGATTGGGCACCCTTTGAGTGCCCTTTCGTGTTGTTTCTGACCTTCTTGCTATCACTATGCTAGTGATAGCTGGGCCTCTGTTCCAGTGTTCCTGAGTTCCTGATCTCATGTGTTCCTGAGTTCCTGATCTCTACTGTTCCAGTGTTTCCTGCATGCTGAAGTACTTCCAGTCCTGGTTCCGGCCTAGTCTCTGGTGTTGCAGTTCCTGCTGAACTTCTCTGCTGTTTTCTGACCTGACTGATCGTTGCTGGTTCCTGTCATCTTTTCATCTGTCTTCAGTATCCTGGCGACCTTCTGCCTGGTCGCGTTGGTGACATTGCTACAATTCCGTGTTGGTCCCAGCGTGCGGACGCTGGTTTGCTCCTAAGCCTTGCGGCTATACAAACTCGCTTGTTACACCAGTGTGCGGTCACTGGTTTGCTCCAAAGCCTATCAGCTATACAAATCTGTGTTGGTCCCAGCATGCGGACGCTGGTTTGCTCCTAAGCCTTGCGGCTATACTAACTCGCTTGTTACACCTGTGTGCGGTCACTGGTTTGCTCCAAAGCCTATCAGCTATACAAATCTGTGTTGGTCCCAGCGTGCGGACGCTGGTTTGCTCCTAAGCCTTGCGGCTATACTAAATCGCTTGTTACACCAGTGTGCGGTCACTGGTTTGCTCCAAAGCCTATCAGCTATACAAATCTGTGTTGGTCCCAGCGTGCGGACGCTGGTTTGCTCCTAGCCTTGCGGCTATACAAACTCACTTGTTACACCAGTGTGCGGTCACTGGTTTGCTCCAAAGCCTATCGGCTATACAATTTTGTGTTGGTCCCAGCGTGCGGACGCTGGTTTGCTCCTAAGCCTTGCGGCTATACTACTCGCTTGTTACTCCAGTGTGCGGTCACTGGTTTGCTCGCTAAGCCTTGCTGCTTAACGATTCTGCTAAATTGCCAGTTCCATCTGACTGCGGCTATTATCTCTGGGCTGCCCTGCCCGGTATTGGTAAGGCCGGTAGAACCATTTTGCCACATTCCATCTGAGGTTGCCTTACCCGGTATTGGCAGGGCCGGTAGAGCCTACATTGTGTATCTATTGAGGCTGCCTTGCCCGGTAATTTGGTAAGGCCGGTAAAACCGTTATGCTTTTCCATCTGCAGGTTGCCTTACCCGGTATTGGCAAGGCCGGTAGAGCCTAAAGACTGTCCTGTCCGGTATATTGACAGGACCGGTAGAGTCTGCCTTCTGTCTGTGCTATATTCTGTATATATATATATTTATGTTATTGCCATCCTAAGTTATCATTTATTATTTCAATAAAATTGATTTTTTTTACCTAAACTTGTGTCTGAGAGTCATAATAAACCGTGACAGTACGAAAGGGCCATGACCACAGACAGCAAGGGTGAAGGTAACGCACAGAATATCCATTGGAGGATGGATGTGCTCGAGCAACGTTTGGATCAGTTGGCAGTTGCAATTCAAACGATCCTTGAACGCACGGTACCTGCTGACCAATCTAGCTCTAGCCCGGTGGTCTCGCCAAGTCAGACACCGGAAAGTGATACCAGACCCCTAGGGGGTACTGTTAAAGGGTTAACGGCTTCTGCACCCTTGCCGCTAAGATATGATGGTGACCCTAGTCTCTGCAGAGGGTTCATCAATCAACTCGAAATCTTTATGGAATTGACGGCACACGCATTTCCCAATGATCGTAGTAAAGTGGGGTTCACGATATCACTGCTCACTGGCAGAGCATTGGCTTGGGCTAACCCCTTGTGGGAGAATGCTAAACCTTGTACTAAGAACTTTAGTGAATTTGTGCGTTCCTTTCGAAGAGTGTTTGAGCCTCCTGGTAGAACCACCTCTGCTGCCAAACGCCTTATGGAGATACAACAGGGCAGGCGTACAGTGGGCGACTATGCCATCGAATTCCGCACATTGGCAGCAGAGGTAGGTTGGAATAACGAGGCATTATTGGCAGCCTTCTCTCAAGGCCTGAATGACCACATTAAAGACGAAATCGCTGCTAAAGATCTACCTATTGATCTAGATGATTACATTGAGTATGTTATGATAATTGACTCCAGAATACGTGAGAGATCAATTGCCAGAGATCGTAAGTTACGGTCAAAAAATAATGAGCCTAGTAGCATGTTTTGCCCACCCATCCCTCCCTTGGCATTGAAGTCTAGTGAACCTGTACGGGAAACAAGTGAACCTATGGAAATAGGCTTCACTAGACTATCCAAGGCAGAGAGAATATATCGCAAAAAACAAGGGTTATGTTTATACTGCGGTAAAAAAGGGCACTTGCTAAATTCCTGTCCGGTACGTCCGGGAAACGCACACACCTAGGGTATCTTGGGGGACAGGCCCTAGGTGGTGTACAATCGTCCCCAATGTCGGGCATAATGAAACCCACCATACAGGTGGTATTGTCTTGGGCACAATGCTCTGTGGAGGTTTTGGCCTTGGTTGACTCCGGTGCAGCAGGGTATTTTATGGATAATACCTTTGCTGAATTGCACGGAGTTCCACGCATTGAAAGAGAAAACCCCTTGACTATTGAAGCGATTGATGGTAGACCCTTAGAACCGCCTCAGGTTATATTTGAAACTATGCCATTGTCTATGACTATTGGGGCACTTCACAGAGAAGAGCAGCAGTTTCAACTGATTAATTCCCTGCACCATGCGGTGATATTGGGATTTCCGTGGTTACAGTTACATAACCCACAATTCGATTGGAAAAAGTGTGAAATTGCTGCTTGGTCCCAGTTTTGTATGGACAAGTGCGTCATCCAGCCTATTAAGGTCATGTGCACCTCCTCTGCTATGCCGGATGTGTACCAACAGTTTGGTGATGTTTTTAGCAAAGGAGAGGCTAGTATGCTACCCCAGCATAGACCTTATGATTGTTGCATTGAATTGCAGCCTGGTGCAGTACCTCCGAAAGGACGCACTTATCCATTATCTTGTGATGAAAATAAGGCTATGGAGGATTACATTTCTGATGCCCTTGCTAGAGGGATCATACGTAAATCTACCTCTCCAGCTGGGGCTGGGTTCTTTTTTGTAAAAAAGAAAAATGGCGAATTAAGACCATGCATTGACTACCGGGGCTTGAATAAACTAATGGCAAAAAACGCATACCCAATACCACTCATCACCGAGCTTTTTGACAGGCTTAAGGGCGCTTCGATATTTACCAAGTTGGACCTACGGGCCGCTTACAATCTGGTTCGCATTCGAGCAGGTGATGAGTGGAAAACTGCCTTTAATACTCGAGCTGGGCACTACGAGTATCTAGTAATGCCTTTTGGGCTGTGTAATGCACCCTCAGTTTTCCAGGAACTGATAAATGATGTTCTGAGAGATATGTTACAGACATGTGTTGTGGTGTACCTCGACGATATACTGATTTACTCCCAAAACATGGCACAGCACATCAAAGATGTATCCGCAGTATTGCTACGACTCCGTGAGAACAAATTATTTTGTAAAATGGAAAAATGTGAGTTTCATAGAACCAGTGTGCCATTCTTGGGGTTCATAATTGGCAATGATGGCATTGCCATGGACAAAGAAAAGTTGTCAGCTGTCCTACAATGGCCAAAACCCAAGGGTCTTAAAGCCATACAGCGTTTCCTGGGTTTCGCTAATTATTATAGGAGGTTTATTAAGAACTTTTCTTCCATTGTCAAACCTCTGTCCGATCTTACGCACAAGGGTGCTAATCCTTCTTGTTGGCCGGTATCTGCTGAGAAAGCCTTTGAGAATTTGAAGCTGGCATTTGCTGCGGCTCCTGTGTTATCCCACCCCAATCCTTTACTTCCATTTACGTTAGAGGTTGATGCCTCAGATATTGGGGTCGGGGCAGTACTTTCGCAGCGACACGAGAAAGGTGGAACTCTCAGACCTTGTGGGTTTTTCTCTAAAAAGTTGACTGTCACTCAAAGCCACTATGAGATAGGTGACAGAGAATTATTGGCCATTATCCTTGCTCTTAAGGAAGGGCGTCATTTGCTTGAAGGTACTAAGAATCCTGTCTTAATCCTAACAGATCATAAGAATCTGACCTATCTCTCGGAGGCCAAGAGATTGTCCTCTCGTCAGGCCAGGTGGGCACTGTTCCTGTCTCGATTTAATTTCATTGTATCATATTTACCAGGGTCAAAAAATATCAGGGCTGATGCACTGTCCAGACAATTTGAGGCCGACAGTGACAGAGTGGAAGCACCAGCTCCTATCATCCAACCTGATAGAATACTGGCTACTATACGCACGAGTATCACTTCTCCTCTAGGGGAGGAGATCCTGGCCTCTCAGGGGTCCGCTCCCCATGAAACCCCAGTGGGCAAATGTTTTGTCGCTGAATCATTTCGTACTAGGCTGCTCGAAACCTACCATTCATCTAAGGCTGCGGGACATATTGGTAGAGACCAATTGTTATGGTCCCTTTCTCAGTTATTTTGGTGGCCTTCCATGAGAAACGATTGTGCCGAATTTACGAATGCCTGTGCCATCTGCGCCCGCGCTAAGACCCCGAGACATCTCCCTGTGGGCTTGCTTCAACCGGTGCCTAATGGCGAACGCCCCTGGTCTCATGTTTCCATTGATTTTATGGGAGAGTTGCCTATGTCGAAGGGGTACTCCTTTATATTCATGGTGGTGGACAGGTTTTCTAAAATGGCTCATTTCGTGCCCCTCCGTGGTCTTCCTTCAGCGAAGGAATTGGCAATGGTGTTCGTCAGAGAAGTATTCCGGTTGCATGGAGTGCCTAGGGTACTGGTGTCTGACAGGGGGAGCCAGTTTGTGTCTAGATTTTGGAGGGCATTTTGCCAACAGATGGGCATACAGCTGTCCTTCTCCTCTGCCTACCATCCCCAGACCAATGGAGCCGCTGAACGAGCTAATCAGGGCTTGGAACAATTTCTCCGTTGTTTCGTTACTGACCATCATGATAATTGGTCCGACTTGTTGCCTTGGGCAGAGTTCGCCAGGAACTGTGCGGTCAATTCTTCATCTGGGAGCTCTCCGTTTCTGATTAATTATGGGTTCCAGCCCTGTTTGCTTCCAGACTCATTTCAGACGCAACAGATTTCAGCTCTGGATGAGCATATCGAGCAACTCCGTTCCACATGGGCACAAGTTCAGAGGGCACTTGGTCAGTCATTTCAGCGTCATCAGCGCCATGCTAATCGCAGAAGGCTTCCAGCGGTTTCCTTTCAGGTTGGGGATAGAGTATGGCTTTCCTCCAGAAATCTCAAGCTGCAGGTTCCGTCTAATAAGTTGGCTCCTCGGTTTATTGGTCCATACAGAGTTATTCGCAAAATTAACCCTGTCTCCTATGCACTAGACCTACCTGCATCCATGCGTATCCATAATGTGTTCCATGTGTCCCTTCTTAAGCCTCTGGTTTGCAATCGTTATACTACCACACCTGTGGTGCCAGGACCTGTTGAGGTCAAGGGCCAGGAGGAGTACGAGGTTCAGAGCATTATTGATTCCCGTAGGCTTAGAGGAAGGGTACAGTACCTGGTACATTGGAAAGGGTATGGTCCTGAGGATCGATCATGGGTGGATAGTACGGACCTTCATGCACCTAGGTTAACTAGGGCCTTTCATGCCAATTACCCGCAGAAACCTAAACCCTATTCTAGGAGAGGGGGTCTTTGAAAGGGGGGTACTATCACGGTGCCCGTGATTTGCTGCAGTTACTTGTCTATCACCAGTAGGGGGCTTCTATTGGCTGTCTGCAGATAGCCCGCCTCTTATTGACTATTTAAACCTGGATTGGGCACCCTTTGAGTGCCCTTTCGTGTTGTTTCTGACCTTCTTGCTATCACTATGCTAGTGATAGCTGGGCCTCTGTTCCAGTGTTCCTGAGTTCCTGATCTCATGTGTTCCTGAGTTCCTGATCTCTACTGTTCCAGTGTTTCCTGCATGCTGAAGTACTTCCAGTCCTGGTTCCGGCCTAGTCTCTGGTGTTGCAGTTCCTGCTGAACTTCTCTGCTGTTTTCTGACCTGACTGATCGTTGCTGGTTCCTGTCATCTTTTCATCTGTCTTCAGTATCCTGGCGACCTTCTGCCTGGTCGCGTTGGTGACATTGCTACAATTCCGTGTTGGTCCCAGCGTGCGGACGCTGGTTTGCTCCTAAGCCTTGCGGCTATACAAACTCGCTTGTTACACCAGTGTGCGGTCACTGGTTTGCTCCAAAGCCTATCAGCTATACAAATCTGTGTTGGTCCCAGCGTGCGGACGATGGTTTGCTCCTAAGCCTTGCGGCTATACTAACTCGCTTGTTACACCTGTGTGCGGTCACTGGTTTGCTCCAAAGCCTATCAGCTATACAAATCTGTGTTGGTCCCAGCGTGCGGACGCTGGTTTGCTCCTAAGCCTTGCGGCTATACTAAATCGCTTGTTACACCAGTGTGCGGTCACTGGTTTGCTCCAAAGCCTATCAGCTATACAAATCTGTGTTGGTCCCAGCGTGCGGACGCTGGTTTGCTCCTAGCCTTGCGGCTATACAAACTCACTTGTTACACCAGTGTGCGGTCACTGGTTTGCTCCAAAGCCTATCGGCGATACAATTTTGTGTTGGTCCCAGCGTGCGGACGCTGGTTTGCTCCTAAGCCTTGCGGCTATACTACTCGCTTGTTACTCCAGTGTGCGGTCACTGGTTTGCTCGCTAAGCCTTGCTGCTTAACGATTCTGCTAAATTGCCAGTTCCATCTGACTGCGGCTATTATCTCTGGGCTGCCCTGCCCGGTATTGGTAAGGCCGGTAGAACCATTTTGCCACATTCCATCTGAGGTTGCCTTACCCGGTATTGGCAGGGCCGGTAGAGCCTACATTGTGTATCTATTGAGGCTGCCTTGCCCGGTAATTTGGTAAGGCCGGTAAAACCGTTATGCTTTTCCATCTGCAGGTTGCCTTACCCGGTATTGGCAAGGCCGGTAGAGCCTAAAGACTGTCCTGTCCGGTATATTGACAGGACCGGTAGAGTCTGCCTTCTGTCTGTGCTATATTCTGTATATATATATATTTATGTTATTGCCATCCTAAGTTATCATTTATTATTTCAATAAAATTGATTTTTTTTACCTAAACTTGTGTCTGAGAGTCATAATAAACCGTGACAGTATGGCACTTAAGCTTGATTTAGGGGTCTATTCTAAACATGAGAGCAGAGCTGCGGCAGAAGTGGGGTGGATTATTTTACATGCCTTAAAAAATGAGGTAGTAAAGAGACAAGCCCTAGAATGAGATTTAGCTGATGTAAAACAAAAATTGTTAATATCAAATGAATGTTTGGAAAATAACAATGCCCGTAAGACTGAATTACAGGAGACCAATACTCGGCTAATCAATAAACTTGACCATAGTCGCTCTCACAGGGGTAAAGTGCCATACACTACCAGAAAGGTGAGAACACTGACTACATGGTCCTGCAGGGACCCAGAGTCACTTTTCTCATCCTCCTCTGAAGAAAAGGAGTACTCAAAATACTCATATGTTTCCTCCTCTGATGATGACGAAAAGGTGGACAGCTTCAAAGCTCACCCACTCATCACCCAGCAGAGAAAACGAAGGGTACACAGGGACTGTGATAGACATGAGTCTGTAAATGCTAAAAGAGGGTCCCCTTTGTCAATGATAAATGGTACAGCAAAAAATGGTCAGATTTTTGTGAGTACAAAAGGGTTAGCAGAATTGGGGGAATACAAAACAGAGGAAAAGGTTAATCAGAAAAGGGGTGTCTCCATGGCTTGCAAGCCAGAAAGGAAGGATGAAGGGAAACCACCTATTGATAAACCTAAGAGGAATAATAAACAGGATGCTTCCACACACACAAAGGTGTCAAGGAAAGAAATGATGGTAGATCTTGTTAAAGCTGGTGTCAATGTAGATGAGCTAAAAAAAAGGTCAAATCATGTCTTGTTCAAAAGGTGGAAAGCTTTTAAGAGAAAGGTACATATTAATGTACCTATTTCTAAAACTCTCACTAATGAAGCAAAACTGATACACACACCATCTGAATTTAATATTCCTGTTGCTAATTCCTGTCCTCCTGTTCCCCATTCTAGGAAAACAAAATCCATGTACCCATCAGCTGAATTATGTGCCATAGCAGACAATGACGGAATGGACCCATGGGACGGCCAATCCCCAGCACAATGTTACCCATCAAGGCTGGGGATCGACAGCCCAATGTTCCTTTGACTGTAGGGTGGGGAAAGGAAACCAACCACACCTAGGTTTTAGCCTTAGTATACACTGGGGCCGAGGTAACAGTGTTACAGGTAACCCTTCCAAACTTGTAGGCCCCATCATTTCACAGAGAGGGTCTAGGGGAAAAAGTAACTAAGGCTATACAAACCACAGTCACATATTCCATAAACAACGGGCCCCTGGGTTTATGGATATTATTTTGAGTTTCCAATTCCCTCACAATATCTTGGGGGTAGATATATTGTTAGGACGCATAATAGAGATGCAGTTGAGAGGTGTTCAGATTTTGGCTTTCCTCACAAACCGTCTTATGTTCATGCAGCATGGGAGGTGGTGAGAGGAAATACAAACTGGACACCTGTTGTCATTCTCTCTCCCTGTAGTCCAACAAGGGCTACCGGGAGGGTTGAAAGAAATCAGATTAGTCAGTTTTAGTTCATCCTGCAATTTTGCTCTTTAAACGCTCCTGTGATACCTGTTAAGAAGTCAGACGGTTTCTTGGTGTCGGATAGATTATTGGGGACTCAATAGAGTGGCACTGCCATTGAGCGCTGCAGTCCCCAGTATCGTCCCTGTCATTTATGACAGCCAAACAGACACAGGGGTGGCATGCAGAGATTGATATAGTGGATACTTTCTTTTCCAATTCTCATTGCACCTGAGTCACAAAATTCCATTTGCATTCACTTGGGAAGGAAGCTAATATACCTTTGATGCCCCAACACTATCAACACTCCCCCGCCACATGCCATGATCCGGTTGCCAGAGAATCAAGCCAACTTCCAATACCTTTTAGAGACTGTGACATTAAAGGCCCCAACTACTTGGGGTGAAGAGGCCTACCTATCCGTGCAGAGGTGGGCCAGGAGTCCAACTCTCATGAAGTGGAAAATGGTACGCGCAAGAGCAAGGTGGATTAACAAAGCTTCAATGGTCTCGCGACATATGAATTCTTGCCACATCCAAATACTTGGAAGATACCTGCGTTACAGCTTTCTCCAATCAAGTCAACTTTGCCATATGAGGAATTATAACCTGCAAAGAACAAAAGACACTGGACTGTTGTAACATGCAATCCATATGGAGAGGTGGTGATATAAGAGCAAGATACAGGTGATTCAAATTACCAGAAGTATGCCGATATAAAGAGACTACCTTTGGCTTATTACATGGAACATTAGTGTGGGGAGGTACAGAACTTTGGGAGAAGATTTGGGCAGCCGCCTGAACAAGACTAATGCCAAGAGTTGTGGGGGAAATGAACCTCAATAAAACTACGGAAGAATTGACTCAAATAAGGAACCTGAAGACCAAAATGAAGAGGTCCCATAGATCCAGTTTTCAAAACGGACACCAGTACTCGCTTTGCTGGTCAGTCCAACAATGGGCGCAGGCTATCCCATATCACCCCAAGCCTCGGGGTTGATTAAAAGGTGCAATGGGCTTTTGAAAGGACAGATTCATACACTATCCCCAAGTATGTCATAGAAGGGGTGGGATAGAACTTTTACACAGGCTCTTAGGATTTTACATGACTGACCGACAGAACTTATCTCTATATGCCCGGCTTACATGTAATGACAATCCATTTGTTAGTTTGCGGGTTGACATGTACTGGTAGCCACCCCATATTTCAATTTAAACTAACATTTTATTTTATTTTTTCTCTTGGTAGTGGGAGAGGTTAACAGAAGTTAGTCTTTCCCATAGGAGGCAATATGCCTCCAGGAACAAGAGGTAACCTTAGTGCTCACTAAAAAACTGACCAAAGAGGGTTGGAGCACAACAGGGAGTTTGAGTGTGGATGGATGAATGCATCTCTGTCTAGGAATGACCCAAGTAGGTTAATTGCTGGTACAATCCTAGGAGAGGTGGCAGCCTGGGTACCCCATAAAATCTTGTTATCCTGGGATGAGGATAAACAAGTGCTCATGGGGTCCAAAGTGTGGGTGTTACCGCGATCCACTGATCAGCACAGGCAGAAAGGAGAGGTTATTTCAGATGGTCCTGGTAATACTAAAGTTGTATTATGAAATGGTGATTCTGTACCTATCTTCTTTCCCTCAAATAGATTGGTGGCCGGCTAGCTCCTCTGAACCCTTGATCGTCCAACACATTCATGAACCCCTTGGCCAGCTATGCAAGAGTGGACAACTCCTCTGACTGTTGCAGCACCATCCCCGTCAGTGAGGAAGGAGGGTACCCGTTCCTTGGAGTCCCGTGGGCCCAGCGAGAAATGAGACAACTCTCTGGACACAACACTGGACTCTACTACCAAACTGTCTTATGAGCAGCTACAAATCAGGGCGGTATCTCTCCAAAATCGCATAGTCCTGGACTGTTCTTACTGCCAAAGTAGGAGTTTGCTGGCTGGTAGGAAAATAATGCTGCAGTTATATTGTGAACTATGAAGGCGAATTTAATTATGATCCATCGAAACTGACAGCTATAATTGACAAACTCCAGGAAACATCAGACGTTGGACTATTTGGGTGATTTGGGAAGTCAGTGACCTACCTATCCAGTGAGCGACTTTAGTGTGGTTTATGACATGGGACCAAGAGGTGGAATGTTATGGACACAAATAAATTGCAGCAAATTGCAGCAACACTGTATCCATTGCATGGTTATGTTCTCATGTCATTCATCCCACTTTTGGCTCTCCACCATTTTCCTTTGTTCTGTTTGGGCGGGAAAATGACAAAGACCAGATCCTCTTTTGTTTCTCTTCCTTCTAGGAGAAGGGGAGGAGGGGTGTGTCAATCAGGTAAAGTGGACTGGAGATAGGCGGGGCTTGCCAACAATAAGAGAGGTGTGCAGAGAGTCAAAGGGGGCAGTCTTGAAGAGGTCTTTTGGGAAGAAGGGTCTTGGAGCAGGAAAGCCATGGAGAGGGAGATGTGACCAGCAGCAAGGGGGCCATGCCTTGCCTAGGCCCCAAGAACTGTTCCAGGATCCTGGCCTATTTTTCCCCTGCAGCACCATCCTCATTGTTCCAGATAGATGAGTATAGAAACTAAGTATCTTTCTATTATTTTCATACTATCTATAATATTTCTAGGAAAAATACCTTGGTAACCAACGTATAGTGTTTTCTACTATAATTGTTGTATCATGTGTTTTATTTGCACTGCAGTAAGTAATTGTCTAGTTAATATTAGTAGATGTTTTAGCTAGAATATATTTGATAATATACAGTGTATTGTTAATATTATTGTTTGTTATTAAATATTATTGCTTATTGCTAGTACTGGGGTGTTATTGTGTTAATTGTGGTATTGGTCATTAGGACAAATTTCTCTGGATATATCCTTTAATTAAAGGGTTGGCTTTTTGGGTGTGGGCAAATTCATATTGCTTCTAATAGCTGTGTTGGGGTTTGTGTGGTGTGAGCAAGTTGTAGGCCCTGGCCTTGCTCATAGATTTTATCTCAGAGCAAACACATGGTCTGACTCCATCTTGCTAGGCCCCAGCCTGTCTCCACATGGTTGAGGACGCCATTTTGTAAAAAGCACATGGTGTGAGTTTGCAGTTTCTTCACAACTACATTGATTTTAACACAGCTGCTATTGTGCAACCTTTTGCGCCAAATTAATTCACCCAAAGCCACGAACATAAAACAATACGTCAAACACCAAAACCCATATGCCAAACGCTATACTCAATATGCTAAACACTATATGAAATATGCCATAAGCTACATAACAAACTCTATATGCCATACACCATACGCAATGCACAAACACAATACACCAAATTCCATATGCTATATACTAAATGCTATACGCAAAATTCCAGATGCTACAAAAACTATGCACAGTGCACCAAACAATATACGCAAATATGCCAAACGCTTTACGATGTATGCCAAATGCTATAAGCAAGACGCTATAGCCAAACACTTTACAATGTATGAAAAATGCTATATGAAAGATGCTATAGCCAGAAGCTATACGATATATGCCAAATAATATAAACAAATTGCTATAACCAAACTCTATACAATGTATGTCAAATGCTATATGCAAGACACTGTAGCCAAACACTATATTCAGTAGGAATACCACTATACTCAGTAGGCAAAACGCAATAGGCTATATGCTTTATGCAAAAGGAAAAATGCCAAATTAAATAGGCAAAGTGCTATCTGTAAAATGCAATATGCACAATTCTATTGGGCAATAAGCTATACGAAATACACAATACACAAAATACTGTACTCAGCAAACACAAAACTCATATGCTCTTGCTCACACATGCTCTTACTCATACATGCGTCTCTCTCACACTGTTTTTCAAACATGCTCTCACATGCTGTTGCTCAAACACACGCTCATACATATACACATGCACACTAACACGCGCATGCACACTCGCTCACACACATGCAAACACACAAAGGCATGTTCACTGATTGAGAGTGGTGTAACGCAGTGCTTTGTAATGCATTGCACTCTTTTTTTGGAGCTGGAAGGCCACATGATTAAACAATTACAACAAACAGGTGCTAATGATTATCACTTTAATATGTGGGTTGAAACACGATAATTAACTGAAACATATACAGATGTGTAGGAAGAATAAAACTCTGTAAGGAACAGCCAAACTCAGCTAACAAGGTGAGGCTGCTGAATGCAGTTTAATGTCAAAAGTTTTACACCTACACCATGGCAAGACTGAGTTCACCAACAAGACACAAGGTAGTTATACTGCATCAGAAAGTTTTCTCCTAGGCAGTATTTTCAAGGCAGACAGGGGTTTCCGGATGTGCTGTCCAAGCTCTTTTGAAGAAGCACAAAGAAACAGTCAATGTTGAGGACTGTCGACACAGTGGTCAGCCAAGGAACCTTAGTGCAGCAGATGAAAGACACATCATGCTTATTTCTGCTGAAAAGCCTCATCGTGTCTGCCGACATGGATCCCCTTCTGTCAGCTTTACAGCTGACATCAAGAGATGGGGAGGGAAGGGGGAACTTGCATTGCCAATATCTCTCAAACCATACTTTAAAGTAATAGTAATGTTTCTCAGAAAAGCAGTTCAAATAAATCTTGGGCAGTGGAGAGCATTATTTCCATATTGTCAGAGTTGTAGTTCAAGAGTAATTGAATGATAAAGTATCCCCCTCCCACCTCTTTTACTGCTATAACACTGAGTACCTCAGAGCAGCAAGACTATTTTTATTACTTTACAGCATTTTTTCATACCTGCCTAAGACTTTTGCACAGTACTGTATATATATATATATATATATATATATATATATATATATATATATATATTCCATATTCAGGTTTACTGTCACTTTAAACATAAACCAAATGCAATACATGTGTATAGTGTTTATAATTCACACAACATGGGTAGTAAGCCTTTGGATGTCCAGTTGTTGGCAACTACAGCTTCTTTCATCTCTAACCAGCCAATGGCTATTTAGGGTTGATGGGATTTGTAGCCTCTAACAGCTGAAGGTTTGAAGACTGACTTCTCCTAAGTTACAATGTAAGAATCTCTACGCAACATAAATAAAACAAACATACATATTCATAATCATGTACAAATGTGGGATAGGATATTGTAACTTTATTTATTGGTTTCTTGCAAGTGCTGATGATTTTCCATGACAATACTGTACAATATAGGTGGTATGGTGCAATACTCCCAGCTTTATATATGTGCACATATATCAACCATTCACTTGCATAATGAGAGGCACAAAGCATAAAGGAAAACTATCATGTGGATAGTGCACTATCAGATTCATTCCCTGGGAGCAGACCTGGGCTGCATAATGGGGTTCAGTGGACTAATGGGGAAGCAGAATTTGTAAGAGGTACATAGTGAACCCACATTGGTCCAATGAAAAGGGACTAAACTGCAAGATTGAAGCTGAACACAGAGAGTCTATGGAGGCTGTGTATGTGTGAGTGTATGTGTGTGTGTGTGTGGGGGGGGGTCCCAAATAGTTGACAGGACCCATTTTGGGACTGCCTGGGATTTTTTCCTAACTTTGCTGCTATAATTACCCTATATAAGCTGATAGAAACAACACTATAATGAACTACCATAGGAGTTTCCTGCAGTACTGGATCACTCATCTTCTCAAACCCTTAGATTAGAGAGGTCTTCAATGCATTGCTACGCAATGCATAGGAGACCTCGCTTGCATCTGTGGGGTTAAGAAAGTAGCGCAGATGTGACCATGGGCTCTGTAATTAAAAGGAACTGGAGTAGTTATGGAACCAATCAACTGCCTAAAAGGGGACAATATAAATATCCATGTTACTTTAAAATGACCTTTTAGCACCTTACATGCATTGCTTTATAACATGACGAAGACCTTTAGCATTTAAAGGTTTAACTCTTTGAGAATCAGAGGGGTGCCAATGCATTGCTTGCATTGTGTCGGGTGCACCTCAGGCACTTAAAGGGTTGCATTTAAATCAGTGTGGAATTTGCAAGTGTCCCTTGTGGTAAAGTTAGTCTACCTTAGAATTATATCAGTTTTGAATTGAACATAGTGTCCTTTATGTGTCTATGTATTTTTTGACAGATCTGCCCATTGAGATAGTGTGCTTCACTCTAAATACATGATATTCTTCTTTCTTAGGGCTTATACCCCTCCCATATGTTTTATTATAAACTTCATTAGCAGCTGAGTTTTAGATCCAACGTTAATCGCATTACCGTCCTGTCATATGAAATACTGAGCACCAGTCAAAATTCATTATGTATTTAATACTCCACAGAATGTTGCTTTCAAAACTAATAACAAGAAATTCACAGACTCATCAAGAAAATGCATCAGACTTGGAACTGTATGTTCCAATGAAAAGGGGAGAAGTTCTTGGTCAAACCATTTTCACTATAGGGGAGAACTAAACATTCCCACTGATTTAAATTTGGGTTTTAACACCCTGAATGTTAAAAAGGTCTCAACACACAGTGAAGAAATTCATTTTTGACTTCTGTAGCATTCAAGGGTTTAAAATACCCATCAATGGAAACTTTTGGAATTTTTAGTTCTCCCCTGTAGTGCAGATTGTTTGCCCAGAACGCCCCCACTTTCCTTTCGAACATAAGGCCCTTGCAGTGTGTGGCTATTCCAGCTTTTATTGGTTTATATCACAAATACTGTTTTAAGCATCTCTGTTAGTTAAAGGGATAGCAATGTTTCAAAATAAATGCTGTTCCAATTATTCTTTACAGTTTTTGGGTCATAGAGAGCTGTATTATCATTCTCTATGATGTGTACTTCCAGAGTATTTGAATTATAAATTGTCCCCCCAATAACCAAAGAGATCAGGGGGGAAGATTCACTAAGCGGTGATAAAGAGGTGATAAAGTGGAGATGACTTCTCCAGTTTATCAATTCTCCAGTTCCTATGTTATTCTATGGAGCCTATTCACTAAGATCTCCCAAGCTGAAGTAATCTTAGTCCATAGTGTCCATAGAATAACATAGGAATTGGAGAAATTATAAAATGGAGAAGTCATCTCTACTTGATCATCTCTTTATCACTGCTTAGTGAATCACCCCTGATCATTATTAAGCACGTATTGCGCGAAACGCGTTGATTGGTGTGATGGCACACAGCAACATCTGCTGGTAAGCGGCTCCATTATTTAAGTCTCTCCATATAGTGAATGAATAGATGAATATTTCCATTCAAGGCACTATATATGCTTTATTTTATCTTTGGATTCTACAATAAAGTTGTTTTTATACTTGTGGATAAGGCCATGGATGTACGTTTTTCTTGATGTGCTACACGTTTCATGATTAAGGGTGTTGGGGAAAGCTCTGGTTTACGCACCCATTAAGCGATTCAGAACTTTGCTGCACACAATGAAGTGAGCACCTATTGAAACACCTGAGGTGATTTGGGTTCTGTCTAAAGTATATTTGCTCTGATAGTGGAAGTGTGAGCTGCTGATTGTGGTGAGGCTTGAATCTACCCCCCAAGTCGCCATTACCTCGCTGCTATCTGAAGATTCGTCTGCTGCCAGACTTTTGGTCAAGAAGGGATATTAGTTAAAATAGTGACAATCAAGAGTAGAGTGACAATCAATTAGTTAGTCCAGGGCTAAATCTCCTATTAGGCAGATTAGACAACCTCCTATTGCATCAGATTATGAGAGGAGACTCGGCTAAAGTGGCCTTTCTTACATTATAAGCTGTGGGTTTCTCCAGTACATGCCCAATTTCTCTGCTCTAGAAACCATCGGCTGTTGGCTGAATTATTTATCAGTTTTATATGCCCCATTACTGGCTGCTATTTAACCACTTGCACTTTTAAAACGTTTTTCATGCACTGGAGCTTTCTCTCAACCAAGGGTTAAGATTTTTTTTGCTTATCTGTTATAGGCTAAGGATATCTCTTGTGCCAAGCAACATAGGATTGTTGGACTATATGATGATTCGGGCGTGGCCATGTGGCTTTTGGCTAGGGGTGCCTGACACAGAAATATGGCCTTGCAGCTAACAATAGTGGTCGCTGGGGTCTCAACTGTGACCAGGCCTGTCACTCCAGGGGCCCACCCCCCAGCTACCACTGCCACTGCCAGAATTCTAAAAGCTTTGCCAGTGGGGAGATCAGTGTGAGCAGCTTCCTCATCGTCCCTGGCCATCTAGTAATGTAGAGCACTGGAGGACCATGCAGGAGCTGCAAATAGAGAGGTCTGTGCAGAAGGCAGCACAGACCTCTCCTGTCACACCGCAGGACCACCAGGGATGATGAGGCCCCCTCCTTCTGAGCCAGGTAGGAGGTGGACAGTGGGGGCACATTCATGGAGTTGGACAGTGGGGTCAATGTGGTCGTGGGGGCCCCATGGCATATTTTGCACTAGGGCCTGGTGGCTTCTAGTTATGCCTGAGTGTTCCCCTGGTGCCCACTGTAATAATGTTTGATCAATTGAGCACTAGAAAAGCTTCATAAATTACTATTATTTTCCTATATGATAAAATTCCACCCACACTATATAAAGACATAAGTACCTATACAATTAAAATGACCTGCCTCACTCTGCATAATTACATTAGGAATGAATGAACCCACCAGTTCAGCTCCACTGGTGGTAGCATCCTCTCTAGCGCAAAAAGGGGTATGCATTAGAGTGTATAATCACTGAAGTGTGCACCGTCGAGCACACTCCACCTTTGTTAAGACTTTAAAGCCAATAAGCACTTTATGCCTTCTCATAGCATGCGTAGGACATGAAGCAACTTTATGCCATTTCCTCTGGGCCTTGTTTAATAACTGACTTTACACTTTGCCAGATAATTGTTCAAGGCAATGCACAGAGGACAGGCATGCCCTAAACTAGACCTTTAATTATGGCTATTTTGTCTAATGACACCATAATGGGACACATGTTTGAGGCGATTTCTCTGCTGCAGAGGGAAGTTTCTATTTATCAAGTGGGTCTGCAGTCACTTTGAGCTTATGTACAAATCCATTTTAATGTCAAAATTCTTGTGCTGCAACATGTGAACCTCTTTGAGAACTCTTCATCCAAGAGGTAGAAAATGTTGATGTGCTCTGGATCTGTGACATGGTTAGGGTATGTTCTATCAAGGTACAAAAGACTATGGTGTAAAACTCTTCATTTTGTTTATGGCTGCTCCAGGGATGGTGTCAATTAAGGTGCACCTGGATGGTATGAGTTGGAATCATTGTGCATATATAAGTATGCATGTGCATAGGTGCAGGTCCTCATATTGTATATTAAAAGACTGTGCTTGGTATATCTACCGCTACAGATGTATAATTCTGGAGCAAACCAGTTGCACCTTATAAGGGAAATTAAAATGTATTTTGATTTAAAGGGATAGTAATGTCAGAAAAAAAGTATTAACTATATGGTAGATACAATTAAAAGAGAGTACTTGCATTTATTCGTATCTCTCAAAATGTTATGGTTTGAGAGATTTAGGAAAATAAAGTTCTCTGGTCCCTCCTCTTTCTGCTTGACGAGCTGTAAAGCCGTCAGAAGCAGATTCTGGTAGCTTGACCAGATGCGGCTCTTCAGCAGCACCAATATAACCATATAAAAAGACAAATACTTCATTTAGAATGGCCTACAAAGTGTGCCTGGTTTGCAAGCACACTTTGTAGACTGTTCCAATCAAGTATTTATTTCTAAATAGCGTGATTTCAGCTCTGCTGAAGAGCCTCTGCCTGGTCAAATGACTGGAATCTACAGCTGTCATCTAGATGGCAGACTTGAGTGAAACAGCCAGGAAAAGGTAACTTTAGCAAGTTATATCTCTCAAACCATAAAGGTTTGAGATATAAGACTTACATTGATGTTAACCTTTTTTTTAATGTCTACAATATTAAATCAACTTAAAATTAACCATTACTATCCCTTTAAATAGGGCTTGTATCTCCTTAAATGCTAGAGAGGTCTACAGAGGATTGCTTTGAAATATGAATTTTCTAGCATTTGAGGGTTTAAAAGATCCATTTAAATCAATGGGAATTTGTAACATTTTTTGTATTGTGTTAAAGTGGAACACATTATAATGACTTGAAAAAGCTTTCAAAAACACCTACTATTAGGTTAGTCACTCTTTTTTAAAGCTATTGGTTTAGAGTTATTTACTTGCCATTTAATGCTAATTATGCAGTTCTGATTGGCACAGACTGTTGTGTCAGATGCTAACTTTCCATTTTCCCTACCAACTGCTACTTCCTACATTGAAGACTTGGATAATGTGTATAAACTGATAAACAAATAAAGCTAAATATCTCTTAAAGTATATTTTAAATTGAGAGTGTCCAATTCTTCTGAAAACACTTTTAAAATCACCCAAATCATTTTAAGGTATTAGTTCCATTGTAAGAATATGCATGTTTTGTCCAACATACCACATTTTATATCAATTAACAGTAATCTGTCCTTCCATTTTATTCTAGATATGATTTAAAGAATGCACTTCTTAAAGTTGAACACTAGAGGGCAATGTTTGATAGTGCTGCCATAACATTCAGTCTGATGAATGTGCCCAAAGCGTTGCTATATCCAGTTGTGTTTGCTAATGTAACGAGTGTTTGCTATTGTAACAACATTATTCTCAGTGCTAGCTTTTCACCCACACTAAAGTCTTCAAAAAATTGAGCTGCATGAAAGCAAAAAAGAGAGACTATATTCATTAAGTATTTGTCTAGCAGTAGACACATTCTTTTTTCCCTATAAATCTACATGATGTTATGTGTCTTATGGAATAAAACTGCCTGGGTGATGATTTAAGTAGTTTACTATTATTTGGATGTTTATTTATTTAGCACCAACAAATTCTACAAAACTTTACCATAAGCATACAAACAAATGGATGATCAATGAAAACCAATTGAATGAAATGTCAGGGGCCCTCCTCTTAATCTGAGAAATCAGGGTGAGGCCCACTGAGAACAGGTGACTCCCAGAGAGTATCAGGTATGCTCATACATTAAAATGCCCCTGCTGTGTTCCTTAAGGGTTTAAGAGAGTACTGTCTAGAGCAGAGATGAGCAAAGCAAGGTCCATCAGCATTGGCTAGACTATGAATACCATCATGATGGGCATTGTTGCCCAGCCCTGATCTAGGGAGGTATACTAAAAAGGTAGATGGAAAACTGAGTACCTTTGGAATACAACCAATATGTCTTGGTGTTATATATGCATGCACCCAAAACCCCCAAATATGATCGAAACAAATACTGGGCACTTGGTTAAGCATTACTGGTATGGGTAAAACACCACTGCCAGTGCAAGAAATATAATGAGTAGGCCCAGTTTCATTCATCCTGAGCTCAAAAAGCACAATGAACATCTTCAGAACTTCTCCTTCTAAGAAATGCATTTTTAGGGGAAACTATGACTAACTGGCCCTTATTTTAATGTAAGACTTTAAAGGCATAGTAATGTTTCACAATTAAAGCAGCTCCAATTAATCTTCTTAGTATTTGGTCTATGGAGTTCAAGAGAAATTGAATGATAAAATATCCCCCTCCTGCACCTTTTACTGATGTAACATTGCTCACCTCAGAGCAGCAAGACTGTCTGGATGGATTGCAGTGAAGGACAATATTCAGTGAACAAAAGGAAAAACCTGGAAAACTGTCAAGGGGGGCAGGGTTTTCCTTATGCTCACAGTAAGAAGATTGTCCCTTACTGCGACCTGTCCGGTCAAGAGACCAGATTCCACATCTTAGGGGAGGTGGCTTACACTAGGTAAAAGGGCAGGAAGGGGATACTTTATCATTCACTTACTTTTGAATTACAACTCTGACAGAATTGAAATAACACTCTCCATGGCCCAAATTCTAAAACAATTAATTGGAGCTGTTGTTTTTGTGAAACATTACTATCCCTTTAAAGTCTTAAATTAAATTAAGAGCCATTTAGTCACAGTTTCCCCTAAAATTGCATTTATTAAAAGGAGAACTTCTGAACATGCTCATTTTGCTTTTTGAGCTTATGATGAATTATTCTGGGCATGCTCATTATATATTAAAGCAAGCAAGCCTTGGTTTACAGATGACAATTTTATATTAATATAAGCCATAGGACAAATAATTCCTACCAAAATTCTGTAGCATCATGTAAGCATTTCAGATAATGAATAGAGGTACAAATTTCAGTAGAAATCATGTAATAAAGGCAATAGCAGATATTATGCAAACAAGCAAACATTAAAACATAAATACATATAAAGGACTGCTATATGAATGACTCCTACCTAGTTAAAGGGATAGTAATACTTAAAATGTAAAAAAAATATGTTGTAGGGTTTATCTCCCTGAGTAAAACAAGAGTACTCCCACTGATGAACAGTGTTTCATTCAAAAGTTATTAATTTTCAAAGTTGAATTTTTTAGGTGCAATATCACAGTGGCCTGAAATTGTACAGTGGCGCTGTTGCTACATGATCCTATGGACAGCTCTGATCCCGGGACCATAAATCTCCATAGGATGGTGTAGCAACAGCGCCACTGTACAATTTCAGGCCACTGTGATATTGCACCTAAAAAATTAAACTTTGAGAATTAATAACTTTTGAATGAAACACCTTTCAGCAGTGGGAGTACTCTTGTTTTACTCAGGGGGATAAACACTACAACATATTTTTTTTACATTTTAAGTATTACTATCCCTTTAAGTTAGTCTGTTAGACAAATTAAAAGCCACTTATTCATATAAGTATAAACGCCATTTAATTTAAAAGGAAACTTCATTTACTTAGATTTTTTTCTGGCGGAACATGGTTAATGCAGATAATAGGGATAATGCCTGGCCAATGTAAGTATTGAACATGCTTTGACCTGTAAAAGGTTTCATATAAGAAATGTTACTTTAACCACCTTTTAAAGTATTGTGAGTATGTGAATTCCAAGGAAATCCAGCAGCTATAGAGAAATAGCATGGAGCAATATTGATTTTCCTTACCGCATGCAGTTAATCCTTTTAATACCAAGGCCATGCTTGGGGAACTCTAATTTTATAATTATCCTTTTCCTATACTAATTGTATTCTTCCTTTGCTTTGTTCTCATGCCTCTGTCCTTGTGTGCTAGAAATGCATTGGATATTTATTTAGAAAACAAGGGGTTAACATATCAGAAATGGATTTAAAGATATTCCTGTATCAATGCAAGCATCTCTGTAAGCAGCAGCCTGGGCCATAACTACTCTCTGGTGATCCAGTATAAAAAGTACGAAGTTTATTGTAGAATCAAGTTAGAATAGATTTTCATCATCGCTTAGTCACTGTCAATCAAAATTACATATTCATTGTCTTACTCAAATGCATTCAATAGTCAGTCCATAGGTGACCAGATATGACTCTTGCAGTGTAAGTTGCCTTTCAGCATTCATTTTGGTAACCTTGCACAATCCACTCTTGAGGCTGCCTCTTCCAGTCTCACAGCATGCATATGCATCCAGGATAAGTGGAGGCACATAGATATGTAACAGCATTGATCATTTATAAGAGAAGTTCACTTGATAAGAACCTGATGAAGTACCATGACCCATAAACGTTGTATGAATTCCCCTGATCATCATACCCAGGAACTCTTTCTTCTGGCCTCCCCCAGGGAGGCCTGTGGTGCCGTTCAGGCAGACAAATAATGAAATTTGTGTTAAAAGGGGGCAGGGCTTAATCATGACTGGGGGTGGGGCTTCAGAAATTTGTAAACTATAGGCAATAGACTGAGGAAGGAGGAGAAGTGTGCAAGGAGTGGGTGGAACTGTTAAGCAAGGAGCACAAATGGCAGAGTTTCTTAAGAAACTGCCCACACCCCGGAGAATCAGACTCTGCCCCGGAGACCTGGTGACGCAGAGTCAAAACTGGAGTGCCCGGGGCAAACCCAGAGAGTTTCCAGCTATGATAATAATAGCTTAACCCTATGAGTGCCATAGAGGTATCCAATTCAAAGGGTTAAGAAATTATACTGTACATCCATGTCATGTACCACTAATCCCCTATGTTCAAGTGAAATGACTGATGGTCACCTTACTTATGCTTAACAATGCTACTCAGTCAGGGAAATGTAGAAATCCACCAGTTCAACTCATTTTCTGCACTTTAAGTTGACATGAAAATCATGCTTCTGCTGTTATGGGTATGTACAAGCAGGTATGATTGATTTAGTGCATACAGGCTCACACACATTGCCATTGCTATGACTAATGTGAGCAAGATCATTGAGGTGTTATTTGACCCCTATGATGCAGCTGTTTTGTTCTCAAATTGCACCTTTTCATCTTCCTGCATAAGGCCCTATGGCCAGGTGCTATCCTGGAGAAATCCAACTGTGCCACAGTGTTTGAATGACAGTTCTGCAAATAACCATTTATTTAAATGGGGATTTTAATTCTTTGAATGGTAAAGGGGCCTCTAATGCATTACCATGCAATGTGTCGCATATCTCTTTAGCATTCAAGCAGTTAAAGGGATAGTAATGTTTTATAATAAAAGCAGCTCAAATTAATCCTCATAGTATTTGGACTTTGTAGAGTGCTATTTCAATTTTGTCAGACTTGTAGTTCAAGAGTAATTCAATGATAAAGTATCCCCCCTCCCGCCACTTTTACTGATGTAACACTGTTCAGCCAGATCATAAGGGAGGTGCCCAGGTAGACTGCAGAGTGGAACAATCTTCAATTAAGATAAGGGAAAAACCTGAAAAACTTGTCAAGGGGGGCAGAGCTTTCATTGTTCTCATAGGAAGAAGATTGTCCCCTGCTGTTATCTGTCTGGTCGATGGACTGGATTCCACATCTGAGAAGAGTTGGCTTACTAGGTAAAGGGGCGGGAGGGGAGACTTTGCTCGTGAATAACTCTCAAAACATGAAGGTTCGAGAGATAAGACATATCATTCTTCATGTTTTTTTAATGCCTACAAAATAAAGATAAAATGAAGTATTACTATCTCTTTAAAATCCTCATTCCATCAGTGAGAATTTGCATTGCCCCCTATGCTACAGCTGTTTTTCTACAGAACTGTCACACTTCACTTTTGTACATAAGACCTATAATTGCCAAGATGAACTGCAATGTACTTCTTTTAGTGGGCCAAGGAATCATAATGTGTCAGAGATATGTAATAATAAAAGTACAACAACATTGGCTAGAATGAAAGGCTTAAAGCATAAGAGTGCTTTCTGTTGTAAGATGTCCACCTTTCCATATGGCCTAAGGTCATTCTTTCACAAAGCTCCTGCCTGGTGATGTTCTTTTTGTAGTTGAAAGGGCATCTGAGCTGTTCACTTGGTAGTTGCAACAATGAAATCCTTTGAGGTCGATTTCATAGTCTGTTTATTTTTACTCAGATAAGAACCCCTATAGACATAACCCTAGGCTTCCCTTCTATCAGATCTGCTCCTTGAAGCCTTGCCTTTCTTTTTTTCTAGTGAATGTTCTTTAATTTAGTAATTTTTCCAAAGCATTGAGAACCCTTTATCAGACTCCCTATTACCTTCTTTATCATTCATCCAAATATTTAGATTTCTGTTTTTAATTGCACCACACTGGGACCCATAAGCATTGCAAAGAAAGTATTTATAGGGTCCCCCTCTATCGCATTTCTTCTAACATCTCTTCCAGGAATTTTAAAATTAGATTGGGTTTTTTAGTTGTATTAGAGTAGGATTTGCTCCAAGTGAGATACCTTGGTGCGGTGGCAAGCTTACCCACTACTTGGCCAATTTGTGAATACTAAAATCTCACTTATTTTCTAAGAAATATTATATATGCACATTACAGGGCACATATTTAAGTTTACATACATGAGCGCAGGTTTGTCTTTTTGTCTGTCTGTTTTTACTTTGGGTCTATGCCTGAGGTTTGGGGGACTGGAGAAACTACTCATTCGCTGCTGCTGTCTATATACTTACTCTTTATTAGTCACATTAAAATTGTTTTACTATATGGATATGTTATTGTGAGTTGGCACTGTGAGTTTGCTTTCTTGCTTTTTGTTTTCACGTCTCCCTCACTCATTCTAGCAGCCTTTACACTTATCCTACTTAATCACCAATATACAGAACTAATATTATGGCATTATATCTAATTCCCTTTTTCACTCTTGCCCTTTAAGGACTATGCCTATAAGCCTGTCCTAGCTTGTATGCATCTAGTCTGTCTGCAATCATTCACTCCTCACATGACCTGTGGGGAGAGGACTGCTGGATCCACAACCCTCTCATACACTCACTTTGCAGACCCATTGAGGTTTTTGCACCAGGTAAGTCCTTTATCTATATGTTTTTGATATTGTATGTCTTCTGTTTTTAATTGCACCACACTGGGACCCACAGGCATTGCAAAGAAAGTATTTAAAGGGTCCCCCTCCAACGCGTTTCTTATAACATCTCTTCCGGAATTAGATTTTTTTAGTTTTTTTAGTTGTATTAGAGTAGGACTTGCCGCAAGTGTGATACTTTGGCGCGGTGGCAAGATTACCCACGACTTGGCCAAATACTAAAATCTCACTTATTTTCTAAGAAACATTATATATGCACATTACAGCACACATATCTAATTTTATATAGACCAGCACAGGTTTGTCTTGCTGTCTGCACCAGCAGGTTCCAAAAAAAGATCTGGGGACAGAGCCCTTGGCAAAATTCAACAGCTCACCTGCCACCCTTTTTAGTGAAAGCTGTAGAGAGGAGTGGGTTATCCTCACACAAAGTAACTGTTTGTTTTACTAATTTAATAATGCAATGCAAAGAGTTAAGAACTAAGCCATTTTATGTTCATCGCTTGACTTTTTTGTTGTAACTTAAGACCCATTGAAGATCTATACTTGAGACAGCACTGTATTATTAATATACAGAGCAAAAATATAATTACTGAGCAGCTGAAACACATAGCAATAAAGATTCAAATCTGTCAGCAGAGAAAAAACATAACTACTAAGGCCCCTGAGAAGGGTATGAGGAGAAAGGATGTTGATATAGGGAAATATCTAATCGCCATTTGGAGTCAAGAATTATTATTTTTTTACCCATATAAGACTTAATCAAAATTGGTTTTAAAGGGTGTCATGGCATGGGCTGAATGTAATGACAGCATGTCTTTTTTCAGCTTTGTCAACTGTCACTATATTACTACTATATGTCTACAAAATCCATGTCTTTGTGCAAGTGTACCTAGAAGAACTGATGCTGTTTTGAAGGCAAAGGGTGGTCACACCAAATAGTGATTTTATTTAGATTTTTCTTCTGTTCACTCATTATGCAATTTGTTAATTGATAAAAAAATAAACTATTAACATGTCTAATTTTGAAAGCATTCTTACTTTACAGCATTTTTTCACCTCTACTTAAGACTTTGGCACAGTACTGTATATATATAAATATATGTAAGTCATATTTTTTATGGCTTTTCCAGCCTTGAAAAACAAGGGCACTTCAACTGCTGAGAGATGATTAATTCCAAAATTATTACATTGTCACAAAGTGGGACAGCTGTTGCTGTTACATTTTATAAATAACCGTAGCCTGTGGTTTACCTCTTCAATAGAATGCAATAAAAAGCTGTCTAGACACAAGGCGGCACTGCTGTAACAATTTAAAATAAAAAGCAACAATATGAGCTGTTATTACTTTAGTGCAAAACATCTTCCAGCAGTGGGAGTACACATAGAAAAACCACTACAGTATACCTTTTATTTTTTTTTTTTAAAGTTCAACTTCTTTATTGAGAAATGCAGACGTACAACAAGGTAGGATACAAGTCAGCACAAAGAAGCAATAATACAATCGAGACAAGTAAGCAGTCAGAGCCAGACAAAAGAACAAAGAAAGAAAGAGAGAAAAAAAAAAAAAAACACGGATTCACAAAATGTGTCATTCTTTTAATTACATTTAATTTCCCTTTTAACCCCATGAATAAAAAAAAATCTCTAAGGCACTGCACTGGATATGTATCTAGCATTCAAAGGGTTATTATTGCTTGCAACTTGCATTCTTTAATAATTAGACATATTTAAACATTTTCCTTGAAAAAAAAAATTAAAATGACAGTCATTATTTGTCTTTGTAAGAGAAAAATTATTGAAGGAGAATATATATTATAAGGCTTTTCCTGCTGAGTAAAACATTGGTACTCCTGCTGCTGTCACTTTTTTTAGTCAAGCGTTATAAAAGTTCAAAATGGTTATACTTTCTGGAAATGGAGATCCAGCAAACGTACTTCCTGAAAGTTCAAACTTGACAGGAAGTGACTCAACAGCTACTATCATATTCTATAGAGAAGTGTTGTCGGTGATTCCCCTCTCCAACAGAATGCAACAGAACAATTATCTAATATCTGGCCACTAGATGGCAATGTTAATGTAAATAAAATCAGCAGTTTAAACTGTAATAACTCTGGAAACACCCATCTCACACCAGTGTAGGTACATTTGTTTTGCACAGCAAGAAAATTCCTACAATACATATTTTTCTTAGAAAGGGCTTAATGTCTGTGAGTTGCATAACTATGCTGAATGACACAGCAATGAAATGAATCATAGAGGCACTGTAATGCAGATTTCAGAGGATTGCTGGAACGCTGGGGAGGGCTGGCAACATAGAGCCCAGGGGGCAAACAAAATGAAGTGGCCCTTTCCTACTATAGTCTGAGACCACTGTCCCAGCCCACTCCCTTTCGTTAATTTTTAAATTGTCATTAATGTTGTGAAGAAAGGCAAGTGATACCACATAACTTACAAGTGAAGTGGAGCTACACTAGTGCTACTACAAAACTTACAATTTAAGTATAGCTACAATAGTGATACCAGAGAGCTTACAAGGGAAATGGGTTATGCTACTAGTGTATCTCAGTTTGGATTGTGGCTTTGTGGTATCATTTCTGTAGTTTCATTTCAATTGTAAGCTCTGTGGTATCACTAAAATAGCTCCATTTACAGCAGCAAATGGGAGATTGAGTGAGGTAGTGGCCCACTGGCCCAAACATATGACTGGCCCAGGGGGCAATTGCCCCCCTGCCCCCCAGGCCAGCCCTCCCCTGCTGGAACGGCTCATTGTTAAATTTACACCATTGAAAGAAAGACAGCCTGGCTAGAATCCAGAGTCTTTATGCTTTGGACATTGAACTGGTCACTTTATCGCTCTGTTCCTCACACAGCCAAAGTTCTGCAAATCAGGGTTGTTCAAATAGTCTTCGAGGAACACAGCCCTGCCAGAATTTTCTGATTTCCCTAAATCACCCCTTGAGGACCAGATGTGAAGCAATGTCTTGTGAACTCCCCCTGGTCTTCATGGGATTAAAAGTCGATAAGGGTGAAGAACTGATTAGGAATGGAGCAATTTTGGGGCAAATGGGAATAATAAGTCCCATTATGAAAACACTCTGAGATTAGCCCATTGAATTTTAGGGAGATCCCCAATGCAAAGCTTTACACTTACTGGCATTCAGTTACCTCTATGGACAGCTGTTTGATCAGAATTCCTCAGAAGAGATGCACAATGAATCAATGCAGTGGCCATATGCACTAAGTATGCAAGGGAAGGGGGGGCAAATTCAGTCATTAGCATGCGGGGGTGTCACCAGCAGTTCAACAACCCTGAAGCCCTCTCTCTGCATCCCCACTTGTCCACTGCGACAGAGGAAAGGATCCTCTCAGACTTCAGTACCACAAACAACATCCCTCCTTTAACCCTTTCAGTGCCATAGTATGTGCATTGTATACCCCATGGCATTAAAGGGTTAAATCTACCTTATTAACAAACCATTTTTTGTTGTCAATTTTTTTAATTTAAAATGTAACGTGTAATTATGAAAAAATAAAAATAAAAAGTTTGAGAATGTAAGATTCAAATGCTGGTCTGAGTGTATGTGGAACAACTATCTTAGATACTAGTTTACAGGCAGTGATTTCTCTACAAAAGACCCCTTTATATTTTTCTATTAATACACATCATTGTACGGGTTTATTCATAGGTCACTTGAAAATGTTCCTGGATAATATTAGCACTCATTTGCATTGTTCACCAATCTTTAAATGAAAGGCTTACAACATGTAAACATGTTTATTAGTGTTCTTTATTAGAGAAGTGTCATCATTCTCAATTCAAGAAAGTCACATTTAGCACCAGAAGACTGGTGAACAAAGCAAATGAGTCCTATATTATCCAGAGGCATTTTCAAGTGACCTATGAATAAATCCCTGAAGTGATTTGTATTCATAGAAAAAAAAGATAAAGAATCTGTTTAGAAACATATGAAGGAAGCACTGTCTGTACCCTAATGGGGAAGATGTTGGTTCCACTTACCCTGAGACCATGGTTTGACTTTTACCATCACAATTTTTGTTTTTCATAATTACGAGTTAAAAATAAAGGCAAATTTACAACAATGAATGTTTAGTGCTGCTTTTAACCCTTTCAGTGCCACAAGGGGCTGCAATGCACATCCCCATGGCAAAGAAAGGGTTAAGGGAGGGCCTCTTCTGCCTCTGCTCTTTATCAGACACAGCAAACTGTTCTCTGGCTCCATAGAGAGCTACAGGGAGATCCCAACATCTCCAATCTCAGGTAGATGATGTTGGGACTGTGAACTCCGACAGCAGAAGATGCTATAGGAGCTTAGTGCATGTGACGAATAGCCACATCCTATATAATAATTCGCTAGGATGTTTGTCAGAAGCCGTCATGAGCAATAGAGACTGCCCAAATGCACGGAATGCTGGGAGCACGGAATGCTGGGATGTATAGGAATGCTGGGAGGTGTAGGAATGCTGGGAGTTCTGTGCTGGGAGCATTCTGTGCTTTCGGGTAGTCTCTACAGTGCATGACTGCGTTGGCGGCAGGATGCAGAGCAGGTCCGGCCTCTTAACCCTCTGAGTGCCAGAGGGGTACGCAACTCATTGCAAAGCAATGAGTTGCGTACCCCTCTGGCACTCAAAGGGTTAACATCACCCGGACGTTGGCCCGTGTACACGGGCTTTTACACTAGTTAACCTATAAACACACTCACATGTATACAACAAGGGATCATTAACCTACATTTCCATATGGGAATGAGCCACTGTTAATGTGTTAAGTGCAAAATCATAAACCTGTTAAAGCAGGGGTGGACTGAGAGGTCGGGCTTTTGGTCACAGACAGAGGGCCCTTCGTCGAGGGTGGGGTGAGGGTTGGCCATGTCTGGGAGCAGGGATGCCGTCAATGGGGGACAAGGCTTGCTGACGTGACATCCCAGGACAAGAAGGGGGGCCCAGAAGCCAGTCCATGTCACAAGTGACAGATAGGAAGTCTCACACATAGCTGAGCAGTCCACAGATCAGTGTGGGAGTGAGAACAGGCAGCTGGGCCTTTCATGGATGTTACAGCTGCATATTCAGTGGTGACTCACTGAGTCCAGAGTCCTACCTCCTTGCATTCACAAAACTTTTAACCCTTTGAGTGAAAGAGGGGTGCACATCTTGCATTAATGAGGAGTTGGGAGGGCCTACCAGCAGTCATCACCCACTTGCTGCCTCCCTTGTTTGGCTGGTGTCTTGTCCATCATCCAGAGAGCAGCATGAAAATGAAAAACACTCATGCAGCAGCGCCATGACTGCCTGATTCATATTTAATTGGTTACTGAGTGTGCTACCCCCTTGATTGGCCACTGCTGTTGCTATGTATCCCAGTAGGAGGAGCCTCCTGAAATTAGATGAGGTGGTAATATCCGGACATCACATGTTTGTGCCCTGTATTAGCGTAGTTGCTCCTCTCTCAAGTAGGTATTGAACTCCTCTCTCAATAATATATTATCTTTTCTATTTTTACCTTTGTCCCCTGTTCCCGCTCCAATGCCTTTTACCATCCATGTGCCAAACTTTACCTCTGATATCCTCATTGTGCACCAATTTACTCCCTATGCCCTTCTCTGCTACCTCTTTTTTGCCTTCCCCATTTAACTCTTCGATCTGATGTTCCCTCATGTGCCTCCATTTCTCCCAGTGCCTCTGTTTTCTCCAGTTTTACCCCATATGCCCTTCTATTGCCCAACTTGTATATTAATACTTTTTAATCCCTCTGTTCTCCTGTCTCCCCCACCCATGTCATCTCACACTTGTGCTAATCTTGTGGCCTTGTTGTGAGAGACCAAAGGGTTTGATGTATTAATTCAAAGTGGTGCAATTCTGGACCAAACTATCCTCACCCTGGGTCACAAATCAATACTCCTACTATTGCAATTGTTTTAAATGGGTTTGTTAACCTTTTGACTACTAGAGATGTATCCATCAAATGTAAGTGTTTAAAAGCCCTATATAAATCAAGTGACAACCTTCGTGCATTTAGTTTTCCTCAGAATTGCTGCACTTTGCCCTTATACATAAGGCCCATGGTGTTTAAAGAGGGAGCTATAGAATGGATGTGATTAAGTGTTAGTACATTATGGACCATATACCTGAGTGTACTGAATGAATTCTGGGACAATCCAGCTGTGCCAAATAAAAATTCCAGTTAATTTAATGGGACTCTTAAATCCATGAAAGCTATATTGGCTCTCTACCACCATGCAAGTCAATGGGAGCTTTGGGTATATATGTTTCCCTTACAAAGAAGCAATTCTGGAGCAATCCAACAGTGTCATTTAACTGCTTGCTTGCTAAAGAGGTCTCAAAGGCCCTCTACCATTCAAGGGGCTAAAATGTCCCATTTGTGTAAACGTGAAATTTTATTTTATTTGTCATCTATGGTGCAATTGATTTGCCCCAAAATTGTTCCATGTCTTAGTGCATAAGGACCTGTGTTGCTCATGGTATATTGTGTGTCCTGACCCCCATTTAAAATGGTTTATCCTGTGAGTGTCTCTCAATAGTTAGATGCGGATGGTTTTTGTGTGGTAAAGGCAGCAAGCTTCCTGACTTCCCTTTAGACCTGTCAGTTGGGGGACCAGCTTAGAGCTTAATCGGGCTGCCCAACAAAGCCTATGCATTTAGTGGGGGGCAATGTTTGAATATGCCACCTGCTTGATCTACTGTTTTTCAGGGCCTATCAGGTTCTGTTTTCCAATTGTTTAACCGGACATCTGGATGTACATGGCTTTCTGCACACTCACCTGCCAGGTTCTGAAAAAGCAGCAATGAAGCAGGAGGCAAATCCAATCATGCTGCCCTCTCTAAAGGTGCAGGATAAAAACAGGGGGTGGAGGGATAGTTATACCACAGACCTTACAAGTGAATTGGAATAAGCTAAGTGATTCCATAACTTACATTTTTTATAGGGCTGCATAAGTGATATATTTAGTGATACAGTACAGTTTACAACTGAACTGGAGCTACACAAGTGATGCCACAGAGGCTTACAACTGAAATGGAGCTACACTTGTACTGTGGTTCCATTTCCATTGCAAGGACCATGGTATAACTTGTGTATCTCCATTTCAGTTGTAAGCTCTGTGGTATTGTGTAACGGTTACTCAGAGCACTCAGGAATCAGAACGTATATAATAAAGCAACCTTTATTCAAGGCACAGAACAAGGTATAAAAAACGGACAATAGGAACAGGGAGCATGTCAGCAGATAAGCTAGCACTACTATCAGGAATAGTAGGCTGCCTAGATTAGACCTCACTGCTGAGACTAGGCTGAAGCCACTAGTAGTCTCTTCTGGAACTGAGACTGGAACAGGATCAGCCACAGATAGTCTTCTGCAGGAACTCGAACAAGAACTGGAACCAGTGAACTACGACCAGGAACAATGAGTAGATACCAGACTCACGCCTGCAGTTGGTATAGATGGTAGTCTAGATACTGGACTCGCGCCTGAAGTCGGTATAGATGGTAGTCTAGATACTGGACTCATGCCTGCAATCGGTATAGATGATAGTCTACCAGAGCCCCAGGTCTGCACCAGATGGATGTCCGCTGAAGAGAGGCAACACAAGAGGCAAGCTGGACAGAGCCACAGGACAGCACCAAATAGGATGGTCAGACAAGCCAGATCATACACGGAGCAGGAAGTCAGCCAGAGCCACAGGTCTGCACCAGAATGGTTGTCAACAAGCCAAAGATCATACACGGAGCGGATAGTCAGACAGAGCCACAGGTCAGCATCAGATCGGGTAGTCAGACAAACCAGTGTAATATACAGAGCTTAAACAACACAACTGCACTGGAACACCACGAAAGGGCAACTGAAGTGGTGTCCAGGCAGTTTAAATACTGATTGCTCCACCTCTGAGAGGTGGAGCAATAATGATACTGTGCCTTTAAAAACAAAGCCAGGTCGTAACATCACAAGGGAATCTCTGTGACACACACCCGACTCTCAGATGCTGCAGGAACCACCAGGGGGAGCATCAAGGAGACCGGTTGCCCAGACATGTACCAGGGCGAACCGGTTCTCCTGGGAAGGAAGAACGCGGCAACCCCGCAAGGCAGCCACAAGAGACCGGCCACCCACCGGGTATCCGGCGGACGTCTCTTGAACAGGTAAGAGGAACACTTATATATTGTTAGTATAGCTCTGTTTCAATTGTAAGCTCTGTGGTATTGTTAGTGTAGCTCTGTTGCAATTGTAAGCTCTGTGGTGTTACTATTGTATTTGTCATTGCTCCTACAAATTAGCAATGGTAAATAAAGTGTGCATTCTATGTAATAAAAGTTTGCATTGCTTGTAAGAAAACTTAGTTATACTAATACTAATCAAGTATGTATAGCTACAGGTATGTCTGCAGATTATTTTAGACACAATATAAAATGTTACTAGTTCATCAACAAAAATACATTTGATGGTAAACTTCTGTGAAGTGCCAGGACCATCACCGGTTCTTAACAACCGGACAGCCGTGATGGTCTTGGCACTTTGTTGAGCATTAAGTGGTTAAACATTGCCACCATTGCTTATCCTTTATATATTGAATTTGTAGTCTTGATTTCCTAGGATCTGTTCTGTTTCCTGAAGTTAAAAACAACACATCCCAATTACAAGTACACTTAAACATGGTTCTATCCCTGGAATATAAAGATACATTATTTTAATTATTATAAGCAGTTGGTATTTTATTTGGTGAAGTAGTTTTCTCAAGAATTGCACCTCATTGGTTCAGTGAACATTTTCATCATTCCCAAAACAAACTGGGCCTTGTAGCTACACTTCAGGGTATGTGCTAGAGGACATGACCACTTTACTGCATACACTCTGCCGCTGTTGTGAATGTAGCCCTTTGAGTGCCAGAGAGATATCAAAGGTATTGCATGGCAATGTGTTGGATAGCTCTCTGGCACTCGAAAGGTTTTAATTTCAGCAAGCATTGACTGGCATCCAGTGGCGTAACAATAGTGGTCGCAGGGGTTGCAACCGCAACCGGGCCCGGCTGCTCCCTGCTACCTCTGCCACTGCCAGCATTAAAAAAAACTTTGCCGGTGGGAAGATCACACTGATCTCCCTACCGGCAAGCTATGAGGAGCTTCCTTGTCATCCCTGGCCGTCTAGTAATGCAGAGCACTGGGAAATGACATCATCTCCCAGCACTCTGCATTACTGGAGGACCGTGTGGGAGCTGCATATAGAGAGGTCTGTGCAGAAGATGGAGCCTATTGATGGGATCCCTTTTGGTTTTCCTTTGACCCCCTAGTGCAGGGCTTATAATTTTAAGTCCTTTGCTACTAGCCAGACCTGAAAAGTTACTTACCACTGCAAGCCATAACATACCCACCAGGGCTGAATTTCTACTCGCCAGGGCTACATTTTCACTCGCCATTGGAAATTTTGAGCCCTGCCCTAGTGTGTGATAATTTATGCACATATATATGTTTGAGCCTCTCTATATATATGTTATAGTTTTAAGTATGTGCACTTAATAAGAAAGAGGAGTCATTTTTCTACTGATGCCCTTTAATGCTTTGGCTTATTGAGAATATACCTGTTGACATTCGGATAGGTTATACCTGGGGAAGGGTTAAACAGATCTGGTGTTTGAACATGATGGGGGTTGTGTAGGAGGTCCTTGTGGTTACGTTGTTTTTAGTGATTATGCTTAACCAATCAAGTTTATGCAGCGAGTTTTGAAAAATAGCGACATCAGTAACTCTGTGTCAAGTCTACGATTAAGCGCCCTGAGTGCGAAAGGCGTCAGATGGAGTGAGGGGGTCTCTCTATGCCCCTATGAATGTTAATGCTCCATTGTGTCACCTCTGATTGTCCATATGTGGTTTTATCGTGGATTACAATAAACGGACGTGTTTTTACAAATTTCTCTCTATGAACGCTTGCTTTTTTGATATGGGAGTGCAACCGCAGCAATTATATAAGAGACCCACATAACATGCTCAAGAAAACAGAGAAAAATTGCACCGCTTTTCTTTGCTTTTTGTACTTAGCACTAAACAAGGCACAGAACAAAGGAACACATTAAAATAACCAGAAACTGCCCCTCCTCTGTCCAATTGACATATAAGCAGAATTTCTGGTATAAGTAGTTTAGTAAATTAGCATGAAGCAGACATGGCACTAAGAAATCAGTTAATATTCTGTGTGGTACAGAATTACAATCAATGCCCCTGGCAGCAAAGCACATTATCGGCCATTGTTTTCTAAATAATAACATCATATATATTGTAGAACTCCAAGACAGAACCTGCTCAGCTCATTATTCTGTTGGGTATCCCTAGGATTTCAGATGAACTATGTATTACATCAGAATAATATCTTATGTTTACTGTTGTTGTTATTATTATTGCTATTCTTATTCATATTATTTTTATTATTAAAACCTGTACTGAATGCACAACAACATCCATGTTTATGTTATAATTACAATTTGATTTACTCGAATACATTTGAGTTATTATGTAGCTCTAATCCTCAACCCATTCATAATACCACAAAGAAAAGTAATTATATAATTCCTAATGTACTTTATGGTTTAAAATAAATCAGGCATGTGCTTCCCTGTGAATAGTAAAGGCACAGAGGCAGGGGCCCAGGACTAATGTAACTGGCAGGGCCACCTCCTCCATATTTTATTTTGACTTTACATTTTCTGCAAGTGCATAATATGTTTAACCCCTTATCGACCCATGACGTGCCAGGACCGTTGTGGGTAAACTTCCCTTAAGGACCCATGACGGTCCTGGCATGTCATGGGTTAAATGATAGCAGCGCGCCGCCATGCACGCTGCTATAATTCTTTCCAGGCTGAAACTGAGCGCTCCGGGACCATATCGCTCAGCTTCAGTCCTTGTCTAGTCTGCCGGTTCACGTGATCTCTCCAGGAGCTATCACATGTACCGGCATTTAGACTGTAAAAGGCAATGTGCTTTACACACTGCCTTTTGTGTCTGCTCTGTGCCTCTCTCTTCCTTACGATCAAAGTAAGGGAGAGAGAAGCAAAGAGCAGACACCTAGTGGACCAAAAAAATGCAGTAACTCGTGATATTAACCCCTTCAATGCTGGTGCTGGGGGCTGCTAAGAGACTTTTTTTTTAATTTAAAACTCAATACACATTTATTTTGAAAATAACATATTTTATTATAAAAAAATAAGTTTCAACAAACAATCATGAGAGTTTGATTGTTGTGGAGCCTTGTAGTACACTTATACACACTGCCAATTCTCATTAATAAGAAGTGGCAAAATACGTAGGAAAAGAGGGACATGGGGATTTTCACCCGGGGGGCAGTGCCCACTTAAAACTGCCCATTTTGTAGGTATGACTGACTGGTCATTCCTTTCATGCAGTCGCCATAAAAATTTAACCCATTGCCCCCAAATAATGCCAAGAGAAAAAATAAAAATGGCGTTTTTTTACTTTTTTTTAACCATATTATTTAATTTTAATAAAGTAAATGGAGGGTTATTCATGTAAATGTATCAAATGAAAGCCCTATTTATGCGTAAAAAAACAGTATATAATTTATGTGGATGGAATAAAAGACATAGAGGGAAAACACTGTTGAACAAAGACATAGTCAAAAAGGTCAGAATTGCTCCGGTCCGGTGAAATCCACCTCAGATTTTCCCGGTCCTTAAGGGGTTAAATGGGAGTAACACCTAATAATAACCCACCTGTACCTTACTATGGGCAGAGAATCATAATGGCCGCATCGGGGCTGGGTTTACTTCGCAGGTGCCCCTAGGCAATGCAAGTTCGGTGCCCTTAGCTCCACCCATAACCACACCCCCATTCCTCATGTGTCCCCTCCCCAAACCCATCTATTATTTTCTGGCACAGAAAATGCCTTTGGCCTATAACAAACAAAGCCCAAAAAAAGGCTTTTATCACTTGGTTGCTAGATATCTCAGATCTATTTAGCATTCAAGGAGTTAAATAACAGCTTGTAAAGGGGTATAAAAGTGGCGCAGGGACAATGAGAATGCTTTGGGCATACTCACAATTCAGAATGTGGGTGTAGCCAGCACAGCTGAGGTACCCCTCAAAATTCAGTGCTCTAGGCAGTTGCCTACTCTGCCTATTGGGAAATCCGGCCCTGGGATCCATTCATGGTTTCCTTTCTCCTTGGTTCAAGGGATAACATCTTCATTCAGTTCTGGATGTTGTCCAAGGAGACAGAAATGAGAGTTGCTTACAGGACAACAGTGGTACTCTTATCCCTTTTAGGGCCAGAGGGGTACACAAACATTACTTCTCAATGAGTTGTGAAACCTTAAAGGGCTATGTAGGCTTATACACTTTCCCAGCTTCTGTTTGAGAAAACTGACAGCAATTGTCATGCCGCTTCCATGGACATGAGTGACATGTAGGACAGATTGGAGATGTGATCTCTTGAACAGGCATGAGGACAAAATTCATATAGCCTTAGAAACAAAAGTGGCAGCCATTATTAGGAGGTTGTTACTTCCCTTTAAGGCAAATTGCCTATACTTTCGATCCTTATTTTCTTTTTCATATTCATTGATTTTATTTTTAAATGGTATTATGTTTCTGACATTGAGCCCCCATTCTGTTTCCAGGTTCAAGTGAAGATGAAAAAAAAAATAAGAAAAAGAATAGGAGATTTGAATTTACATATTTTGCTTGTGTAGAATATGTACAGACAAAACAAAATGATTACTATCTCTTTAAATTGTTTGATAAAGTGGGGGTTTGTACGATACGAAATGCGTAACATTGTAATGAACCAATCTTTTTTTTGTATATTCATTGTTTATAAAGTAATTTACAACCACATATTAGGGTCTATTTTAATAAATTATGTTCATACATTTTTAATTGTAGCAGCACATACTTCCTTTTGTTAAGTCTAGTGGTTACATTGCTAGTTTGAAAGACATTTAGAGTTGGAGTACCGGATTGTACATTGGAAGAAACTCTCTGGTGGTGCTTGAGCAGGGTCAAGCTTTATACTAATCCCTGCAAGTGATAATTATGCTGGTGTACTCGGAAACACCGGTAGATTTGGCTCCATGAGTATTACCATCTTTTTTATGAGATACATCCTAAGAGTGCTTGTGATTGTAGAAAATCTACTTGTACTTCTTTTCTCTTCATATCTCTTTAAATTAACTCTATGAAGATAGAGAGGGGATATGATAGAAACTTTCAAATACATGAAAGGATTCAATAAAGTGAAGCAGGGAAGTACATTTCAAAAGAGTAAAAATGTTAGGACAAGAGGCCATAGTCTAAAACTAGAGGGACAAAGGTTTAGGTGTAATTTCAAGAATGTTTTACTTCACTGAAAGGGTAGTAGATAAGTGGAATGGCCTACCAGCAGAAGAGGTAGATGTTAATACAGTGACAGAATTTAAGCATGCATGGGATAGGCATAAGGCTGTCCTAAACATAAGACAAGACCAAGGACCAAACAAGGTTTGAGGTTTTTACAGTAGGGAAATGGACCAGATGGGCCAAATGGTTCTTATCTGCCATTAAATTCTATGTTTCTATGTTTTTATATTTCATTAAAATGCAATTAACAAACACACTTCTGAAAATTCTCTACAATTATATAACTATACATAACAGAGTCTTGCTAATATCCAATGCCTGACAAATACTGATGTAAAGAAGAGGTGATAATACTTAACTGTTTGTGAAAGTGATACTGCCTAGTTTATTAGCCCTTTGAATGTTAGACAGATATTCAACACCTTGGGGGTTAGGCGTGATAAAGAGGTGACAAAGTGGAGATGACTTCTCTTGTGGTATCACTTCTACAGTTCCTATATTATTCTATAGACTCTATGCGCTAAATTTTGGAAATTTTAGTGTATTGACTCCATAGAATAACATAGAGAAGTGATATCACTGGAGAAGTCATCTCCACTTTATCATTTCTTTATCACGCCTTAGTGCATTTCACCCCTTGTGTTGCCAGGTGTTGAACCTCTTTGGATCTCAAAGGGTTAAGACAAAACAGTCACAATGTTTCAAGGAGAGGATATCCTACTGTTCTTCAGGACTGATAAAAGGAGAACTACCCACTGCTGGAATTCTGTGTGAATATGTACTGCTATTAATTAACTGGCAGTAGCTCATTTAATGAAAGTTATTGCCCATTAATTTCATTGATCCATTAATGTGGGGTGAAGTTGGAGCTCAAGCAGGGACAATCCCCAGCCAGCATACATCCTTGTATCAGAGAGAAGGGCCTTTGTGCAATTTTTAATCACTGAAACACTGAGCCACAAACATCACTGTCAACTATAAATATTGGTTCTAGGAAGGTCTGTACCATAACTATGTAATCACGATTTGTATACTTAAGTCCAAGGAAGGACTGGCTCATAAATATGTCACTGCTAGTGGTACACTTAGATCCTAATAAATATTCACCAGTTATTTGCAGAGAACTGGACATTTAGATTGGAAAGGTGTCGCCCTGCAATAAAGTGGGTATACCTGGAAAAGACTGATTGGAATTTAGGGTGATTTCTTTTAAAATAACAAAAATATGTAGCTTATTAACTCACTAGGTAGGTAAACCAGTTTAAAATGTTGATTAGGTTGTAGGTATGTCTTTGCAGCACTAGTGCAGTAATCATGTTTAAGCTATAATGCAGTCATCATATCAGCTTCTGCAGTGCTCGGAGGTCAGAGATCTACCAGTTATTAATACGTAGCTTTTACTGACTTCGTGAAGGAAAATCAGGATTTTATTAGAGACAACGAGGCGAGTATTAGGCATTATCTCTATTCTTTACTTCTCAGCAGTAAACCTTAAAAGTTTAAGAGAAAAAAAACAACTGACATAACAGTAGTAACTCCACCGCTAAGAAAGGTAACCAATCAAGTCCATACAAGGTGAATAATTCAAGTAACCAGTAAATCTATTTCCTCTTTCTTTGGTGACGATAAACCAGATAATGAAAGATACTTTAACCCCTTCAGTGCCAGAGGCTCGGGCCATTTTCTGAACCCTGCAGGCCAGACACTTTTTCAACATTTTTGCTATCCTTCCGTTTAGGCTTGATTTCCTCTGGGGATTTTTAGTTAAATATGGAAAACTATATATTGTTTTTTTCAGAACGAATTGAGCTTTCTCGTGATACCTTACATGAAGAGAATTTTACATCGTGCAAAAAGCTATGATGTCATAATGACAAAAAAAAGTGAAAATTTACTCATTTTGCTAAAATCACATACTATGTATCAAAAACATTTACCTTGATTGAAAAAGTTTCAATTATTTGAAAAAGCCCAGAGTCCCCCGAGTAAAAAAATACCAAATTTGTATAGTTTTACCTAAGTCCAAGGCTAGCGTAGAGCCCTAATCACCAGCAGCGCAAAATGACATTTTCAACTTTATAAACTAAAATGCACATTCTAGGGTTTTTGTGGTAAAACTACCCTAAAACAGTGGAATAACTATATAAAACTATATATTTCTGAAAAGTAGACAACCTGCCGCATCTAATGAGGGGTAACTTGCCTTCTTGCCCCAAGCCTGTGGTACCCAAATGCTTCCAGAAGGTGGCACTATAGGAAAAAAATGGCATTTTCTTACATTTCTGCCCCTTCAACTGTACTGAAATCTGTGAAAACCATGGAATTTACAACTGTATTCATTAGCTAGTGCTCTTGGGAGAAAAATTACACCCCATTGGTTTGGGTTCACCTACCACAGGGGATGCTAGAAGTGCAAAAAGACACCTACTACAACCTCTAAATTTTCTAACATTTTTTCAAACATTACTTGTCTATACCAAAATGGTTATAACAACTAGAGAAGTAAAGAAAGGCTACACAAACCATACCATTTTGGAAAGAAGACAACCTGCCGCATCTAATGAGGGGTGAATTGCCTTCTTACCCCAAGCCTGTTGTGCTCAAATGCTTCCAGAAGGTGGCACTATAGGAAAAAAATTGCATTTTCTTACATTTCTGCCCCTTCATCTGTATGGAAATCTGTGAAAACCATGGAATTTCCAACTGTATTCATTAGCTAGTGCTCTTAGGAGAAAAATGACACCCCATTGGAATGAATCGACATACCTTAGGGGTGCCAGAAAAGCATAACTACACCTACCTGTTTGCTTCTTCGAAAATGGCTGCTTGTACTAAAATGTTCATAACTGTTAGAGACATGACGGAAAGGTATAAAAGGTATACCATTTTGGAAAGTAGACATTCTCCCGCATCAAATGAGGGGTCACTTGCCTTTCTACCCCTGGGCTGAAGTGCACAAATATTTCCAAAAGGTGGCGCTATGGGAATAAATACATGTTTTTTTTACATTTCCACCACTTCAAAGATACTAAAATCTTTGAAAACCATAACATTTCCTGCTGTATTCAGTACCTGCTACCAACATAAGAAAAATGGTAGCCCATTTGTGTAGCTTAACATACAATATGTGGGTGCTAGGAACACGTACGTAAACCTGACACTTTTGTTTCTTAAATTATCTGCTTGCACTAAAATGGTTATAACCATAATAGATATGCAGGAAAGGTAGAAAACAATGCCATTTTGGAAAGAAAACAAGCTGACGCATCTAATGAGGGGTCACTTGCCTTCATACCCAAAGGCTGGCATGCACAAATGCTTCCAGGAGGTGGCGCTAATGAAAAAAAAGGCATTTTCTTACATTTCTGCCCCTTCAAATGTATGGAGCTCTGTGAAAACCATGGAATTTTCAACTGCATTTGTTAGCTAAAGCTCTTAGGAGTCAAACGACACCCCATTGGTATGAGCTGAACTACCTTAGGGAGTGCTAGAAGTAGAAAACTACACCTACTACAAACTTATGTTTCTAACATTTTCTCAAACCTGACTTGCCTCTACGAAAATGGCTATAACACCTTCAGAAGTGAAGAAAAGGTAGATAAACTATACCATTTTGGAAAGAAGACAACATGCCGCATCTAATGAGGGGTCACTTGCCTTTTTACCCCTAAGTTAGTTGGCACAACTATTTCCAGAATGTGGTGCTACAGGAAAACAAACAAACATTTCTTTTACACTTCAGTCACTTCAAAGATACTAAAATGGTTCAATGGCGTGGGATTTCCTAGGAGGACTTCTTGCCAGCCTAAGAAAAATGGTACTCAACTGCTGTGGGTTGACATACCAATTTGAGTGACAGGAGTGTAGCTACCAGTGAAATAGGAATGGGAAAGAAAACAGTGTATGTGTGATTTTATGGCTAACAGATGAAAGAAGCTAGGGCGTCAGCCAGTGTACGCGCGGACCTGTGACTACCAGTGTAACAGTGTGGGAGGGTGAGGGATTAGGCAGTGTGTGTGGGTATGATCAGAGGAGCAAGGATGGTGGAGATGGTGGGGCAGTGTCTGAGAGTGTGTATGGGAGATCTGTGACTACCAGTGTGCACTGTATGTCCCCCTCATACAAAGTTTGATTCCCAGCCTGAATCTAGTGCATACTGGTACTTTGAGTCTACCAATAGGCAGTGGAAACAGGCTGGGGGTCAGGCTGGGGAATGGGACTGCCAGTTGGCTGTGGAACCAGGCAGGGGAATACGGTACATGTGTATGCGTGGGGGGGAATCGGAGGCATTTTTTGTGCATGCCACAAGGGTGCCCAATGCACTGCAAAGCAATGCGTTGGACCCTCTGTTGCACACAAAGAGTTTTTTTTTTTAATTATTATTTTGTATTCATACTTCGTTGGGGAGGCGGTGTCAGGAACATTCCTGGTGTCCCCCATCCAGGTCTAAAAACAGAATAATTAAAAAAAAAAAAGTGTGTGTGTGTGTGTTACAGGGGGTCCAACGTATTGCAAAGCACTGCGTCGGACCCCCCCTGTGGCACGTGCATTTTTTGGGGCTTTTCCCCCAATATTTTTGTGTAGACCTTGTTGGGGGCATCAGAACCCATACAATGAGGTCTAAATAGAAAATAAAAGGGGAAAAAAAATAATCCTTTGGGTGCCACAGGGGTGTCCAGTGGATTGCAAAGCAATGCATTGGGCCCCTGTAGCACACAAAGGGTTAATTTTTTTATCGTTACTTTGTATTCAGATGGCCACCAAACAAGCTCTGATCACAAAGTAATGATAAAAAGTCCTGTGTGTGTGCCACAGGAAGGGGGTCTGCATTGAACCCCTATCCCAGTGGCACACACAGGGTTAAATTTTTTTAAATTTATTTTTTTTTTATTATATACCTCATTGAGGGGCATCAGGACCCCCTGATCCCTCCCCAATGAGGTCTTAGTAAAAAAAATATATATGTCCACAAACGGAATGACCCTGTGAGTGCCACAAGGGTCTCCAGCGCATTGCAAAGCAATGCATTGGATCCTTGTGGCACTCAGAGGCTTAATTTTTTTTCTATCATTACTTGGTAATCAGAGCTTGTTGGGGGGCCATCAGGACCAATCCTGATGACCCCCCCCCAACAATCTCTGATAACAAAGTAATGATAAAAGCCCTGTGTGTGCCGCAGAAGGGGGGCTGCATTGCCCCCCCCCCCGTGGCACACACAGGGTTAATTTTTTTTTTATTTACTTTTTTTTATTATAGACCTCTTTGAGGGGTATACAAACCCCCCTGATGCCCCCAATGAGGTCTTACAAAAAAAAAAAAAAAGTTATCAAAAAAAGTGTCCCTGTGAGTACCACCGGGGTCTCCAGCGCATTGCAAAGCAATGCATTGGACCGTTGTGGCACTCAGAGGGTTAATTTTTTTTTATCATTACTTTGTAATCAGAGCTTGTTGGGGGGCCATCAGGAGCAATCCTGATGGCCCCCCAACAATCTCTGGTAACAAAATAATGATAAAAGCCCTGTGTGTGCCACAGGAGGGGTGGGGGTGCATTGGACCCCCACCTGTGGCACACACAGGGTTAAATTTTTTTTTTTTTTTTTTCTAATTATAGACCTCATTGAGGGGCATCAGGATCCCCCCTGATCCCCCCAATGAGGTCTTTAAAAAAAAAAAAATCCCCACCCAAAGAATTGACCCTGTGAGTGCAACAGGGGTCTCCAGCACATTGCAAAGCAATGTGCTGGGACCCTGTGGCATTCACAGGGTTACTTTAATTTTATTTTTTTTTTTTTAATTTTTTTTTATACATTTCAGACCTCGTGGGGGACATCAGGACCCCTCCTGGTGTCCCCCCAGTCATTGATCTCCCAGCCGATAGGCTGGGAGATCAATGATGCGACCGCAGGAGAGCAAGAGCTCTCCTGCCCTTCTCTCCTACCACCGGTAGGAGTGAACAGGACCGGGGAAACTTCCCTAACGTCATCGGTGACCATGTCACCGATGACGTTTGGAGGATTCCCCCGGTCCCGCCCACTCCTACCCGGAAGTTCGGGTATGAGAGAGGGGTAAGGAGAAACTGTGTTTCTCCTTTGTGCTTATTGATCTCCCAGCCCGATCGGCTGGGAGATCAATAACTGGGGAGGCATGAGGAGTGATCCTCATGCCTCCCCATGAGTGCCAGGGTTTTTTTTTTTTTTAATGCGGCCACTGCATGCCGGTTATACTGGCTCATGCATTGACCGCATTTCACTCTTACGCCGTACGAGCGTGGCACAGCAGGTACAGCTGTGTCCACTCGTACGACGTAAGTAGCTGGCACTCTAGGGGTTAACAGCAAATGGAACATAACAGATAGTCTCTGCGGGGACTGTCCATAGTATAGGAGTCAAATAGCTTAAAAGATTATCAGGAAGTCCTCAAGCGTGAGTACTCCTAGCCTTCAAAACATAAAGATGAGGGAGGGTTAGTAGGGTGGGATAATACTTGCCTCCGTGTCTTTAATAAAATCCTGACTTTCCTTCATGAAGTTAGGAAAATTTACAAATTATACATCAAGAGATGGAGGTACCTATTATGAAAGTTTAAAGCTTTTATATAACAGTAGAGGATACATGATCGATGGGTTAAAAGTAAAAGGTTTTGAAGGTGGATTCTCTGGACTAGTCACCTGCCTTGAGGATGTATTCAAGTCTGCCACCAGAACAGAAAGATTTAGAGGCCATAGCTCTCCGAGAGGAGTGGGCTCCAAAAAGGTTATTATCAATGACCGCAGCATGCATGATCCAGCTAATCCATCTCGCCAATGTAGCTGTAGATACTGGAAGGTAAGGTTTGATAAAGGAGATTAATGACTGAGAAAATTTAGGGGATCTAATTTTTGAGGTAGCAATTTTGTAAGCTCTTAAGCAACGAACTACACAGAGTTGGGAATTGTGTGTGAGTGAGATTTGGTTTGCCTAGAGGTCAGGAACCGTACTCCGTCAGGTTCATAGAGCCTGTTAGAAAAGTCCAAGGCTCGAACGTCAAAAATTCTAGGAAACGAAATAAGACATAGAAGCATAGTAAGCTTAGCAGAAAGTTGTTTGAGAGATAAAACTTTGTTAGTAGGCCAGGAGTCTAAGAGAGGACTATGTTGACATCCCAGAGAACAGAATATCTGGGTGTCAGAGGTCTAGATAATTTTATACCTTTCATTAATTTGCAGACCAATGGGTGTTGACCAGGAGGGAAGCCATCAATATAATTATGAGTCGACGGTATGGATGATCTGTATTAATAGTCCCATAGGCTTTGTCTTGTTGAAAACAGGCAGATAAGAAATTTAAGATAGAACTTAAATCTGAAGAAAAGGGATCCACGTTCCTTTCCATGCAGCAACGTGACCACACCTTCCAGCATGATTTATAACATGTTCTAGTGCCTGGTGCCCAGAGGAATTGAGCCGATTCCGAAAGGCCATCGATATGCCATCAACGCCAGAAATCTGCCAGGCTAATAGGTGGAATTGATTCTGAAGTAGAAGGTCGTGCGGGTTCCCTGCCAGATCTAACAGTAGGTTGGGATATGATGTCAAGTATCACGGGAAGTATACTGACATCTCCAGAAGTGGAGGGAACCATGGTTGGGCTGGCCAGAAGGGGGTGATCAGAACTTAGGTGATCATCTGTCTCCTGACTTGGAGGATGACTCTGGGGATCATGGCGAAGGGAGGGAAGGCATAACCTCCCAGTTTGGGCCAATGTTGAAGGAAGGCATCTAGTACTATTGCCTCCAGATCTGGTCTCCAACTGAAAAAGCGTGGTAGATGATTGTTTAGTCTGGAGGAGAAGAGATCCAACTCAAAGGGGCCCCAAATCGAGTAAAGTTTTGTGAATGTCGAGCTGTGAAGAGTCCAGTCGCTTGAATCTGTTAGATATCTGAAGTTCCAGTTGGCTATGGTGTTGGACAGGCCCGGAAGGTATTCTGCCTGCACGGAAATGTTCCTGTCCAGACAGAAGTGCCAGAATTCTTTTGCTAAAGTTGCCAGAGTCTTTGACTTCATACCTCCTAAATGGTTTATGTATCTTACCACCGATATATTGTCCATCTTTAAAAGGATGCAACAATTTGATGTGTGTTTCATAAAGCTCTTTATTGTGAATGATTCCTTCAATAACTCCAAACAATTGATGTGCATATCTGGTTCATTGAGAGACCATTTCACTCCTGTGGTACGGTCTTCGCAACATGCTCCCCAACCCAAATTGCTGGCGTCGGATTCTATTATCAGTTCCGTAGACATCCTGAAAATTGCTCTCCCATTCCAAGCTTCCATGTGGTGTAACCACCATAGAAGTTCTTCCCTCGCATCTATGGATAGTGGGATTAGGTCCGAATAACCTAAGCCACTGCGGAGATGTAAAATCTTTAGTCTCTCTAGAGCTCAATAGTGAAGAGGTGCAGGCAATATGGCTTGAAAAGAAGCAGATAAAAGACCCACTGCTCTTGCTATCATTATCAGAGAAATGTAATCTGTTTTTAGAATAGTTTTTATCTCCCTGATGATATTTTTCAATTTGTTGCAGGGTAAGCGAAGAGTTCAATTTAGGAAGTCTAAAATAAACCCTAGGAACTTGATGTTTTGGGAGGGATGAGTCACCGAATTCTTCCAATTTATGAGGAAGCCAAGGTTGGTTAGAGTCTGAATTGTTAGGTGAAGTTGATCCAGAAGTATCTCCGGATCTTGGGACATGATCAACATATCATCTAAATAAATTATCATGTGAATTCCTCTGCTCCTTAAAAAGGAAACTATTAGCTTCATTATCTTGGTGAAACTCCATGGAGCCGAGGATAGTCCGAAGTGAAGACAAGTGAACTGCCAAGTGGTTCCCTTCCAAATAAATTGGAGGCGATGTTGTTGATGTTTGGCAATTGGAATGGTTAGGTAAGCATCTTTTAGGTCTAATTTCACCATCCAGTCTGATGGTAGTAGGAGGTCTCTGAGGCAATAAACGTCCTCCATTTTGAAATGTCTGTATAAGACAAATGTATTCAACTCCTTTAGGTTTATGACCGGACGTACCCCTGAATCTTTTTTGTGTACTAGGAAAATGTTGCTTATAAAACCTGGTTTCGTCAGGGAAGCTTGGGTAATAGCTCCTTTTTTCTGAAGCTCTAGCATCTCCAAATCTACAAGATGGAAATCTTCCTTTGAGAACTGAATAGAATGAGGGAGTCTGGTTTGATAAGGAGTGGAATAAAATTCTATGTGGTAACCTTGGATAGTCTGTAAGACCCATTGATCTGAGGTGATCTGAGACCAGGCTAGGAAAAAATGGGTGAGTCTGCCACCCACTTTTTTCCCGGGAATTTGTGGAAGGGAACTTACTTGAAAATGGTCTGGAGTGATGTAATCCTCTGGTGGTCTTTGCTCTTCAAACTCTGCCACGCAGTGGGTAGAAAGGAGGTGGGGGCCTGGTCTCCTGGGAGTACACTCCTCTCCCATATATTGATGGCTCTTGTAAGTTCCTGTATTGTCCTCTATAGGAACCCAAAGCTCGTCCTGAAAATTGACCTCTACCTTTTCCGGCCCTGGCAAAAACCTGCCTGTTGAATACTTTTTTCATAGAGTTTTGGGCCTTGTCCAGGGCCGTAAAGGTGTTGACAAATTTTCTTAAAGAATCATCAAAAAGCAGGCCGTTAGCTTCAGGGCATGCATCAGTAACTGCCATATCCGATAATTTCGGATCAATGCGAATAAGTATAGCCCTACACCTCTCTATAAATAAGGCTGTGTTGGCGTTGCCAGGAAGGCAAAATGCCCTTTGTATCCAACCCCTGAGGGTATTGGTGTCAACATTTGAGGAGTTGGAGATAGCCTCCTCCATCAAGTTAAAGATTTTGGCTAGTGGACCTACAATATCCAGCAGTTTATCTTGATACTGCCTGAGGGATCGTGCTACTCTCTTCCTAGGGTCTCTGCCCGATTTTAAAATATATGGGACCATCTGAGGGTCCATATTAAGGGTTTCATAAGTTTTATTTATGGATGGTCTGGGACATTCGGATCTCAATTTATTTCTGGCTTTATTGTCCAGACACTTCTGCACTAATGATGAGCGAGCACCCCGATGCTCGGGTGCTCGGGTGCTCTGACCGAGCACCCCCTGATGCTCGAGTGCTCGGCCGAGCACCCGAGCCCCATTCAAATGAATGGGAGCACTCGAGCATTAAACCAGGCACCCCCTGCTCTGATGAGCGGAGGGTGCCTGGTCAATGTCCCCCTTCATCTCCGCTATGCCCCTCTTCCACAATGTCCCCCTTCATCTCCTATGCCATAGCGGAGATGAAGGGGGACATTGTGGAAGAGGGGCATAGCGGAGATGAAGGGGGACATTGTGGAAGAGGGGCATAGACTCTATGCCCCTCTTCCACAATGTCCCCCTTCATCTCCGCTATGCCCCTCTTCCACAATGTCCCCCTTCATCTCCTCTATGGCATAGGAGATGAAGGGGGACATTGTGGAAGAGGGGCATAGCGGAGATGAAGGGGCACATTGTGAAAGACGGGCATAGCGGAGATGAAGGGGGACATTGTGGAAGAGGGGCATAGAGTCTATGCCCCTCTTCCATAATGTCCCCCTTCATCTCCGCAATGCCCCCTTCATCTCCGCAATGCCCCCGTACCTCCATTCCCTGGTGGTCCAGCGGAGCGTCTTCGGATCTGTGCCTCTTCCGGCACAGATCCTCTTCACCCGAGCATGTCGGGCGAGCACATGGCGGTACTCGTACGAGTACCGCCATGTGCAGAGCAGAGCGATGCTCGAGCCGATCCGAGCATCGGCCGAGCACGCTCGCTCAACACTATTCTGCACCCATAGATCAATATATTTGGCAACGTGGTCTTTTGGTAACCATTCCACTGATCTAGGGTGCTTAATGGCGCTGGGGTCAAACAGTGGTTTACCCTGTTCGTCTAAGACACTGTTATCATTAACATTCTGATCTTCCAAGTTAGAATCGGAATCCGAGTATCCAGGTGTGTAATCTTCGTCTGAGGATGATTGACCCCATTGTTCTTCAGTGTCTATATCTGACTCTTCTGAAGAAGAGTCTAAACAAAATGAGTCAGGTTTTGCTCTGGACTTTCTATGCCCACTCGGTATGCTATCCTCCCAAGTTGAGGTTCTTGGGTGTGGGTGCGAGCCACGTGTCTGAGCTATAATTTCATCAGACAATTCTTTGTGAGAACGATTAGTTTCTCTTTCAGTGGAACAATAATTAGATTTCCTTTTCCTTTTTTCCCCAATTTTGTCAGCAAAATCTTTTTCTGAGCCAGAAGTATTCTTATTCCCAATTGATTGGGTCTTGGAATGAGGCATAGATGTAACTGTTTTATTTTGATTAATGGCCTCAGCCAAAGATTTGGCTAAGGTCTCCATAATCTGTCTCATACAGGAGGAGATAGCGCTGGAAATAGTTTTATTCACTGTTTCATCCATAATGTTTAAAATATGTTCATCATTAGATTCTGACACCAATGCTAACTCCTTCTGTGAGTCAGAGTCAAGAGAGACATTATCATTTGCCAAAAAAATGAGGAGGAATTTTATTACCCTTCAAAGGGGTACAAGGAGATACCAATTTTTTATGTGACATAGTTAAAGATAATTAATAAAATATATAAGAAATAAAAGGTGGTAATATTAATGGAATAATTATCAAATTTCCCTATATAACTGAATTGTGAAGGAAATACAATTTAAATAGGTGAGCTGACTAGAATTGAACTGAGGAATGTAATGGGAAAGGCTTGGGCTTTAACAACTACACTACAGGCCCAAGCATGTAAATTATATGAAAAATTTTACATGAGGACAAAAGAGGGCATCTGCTCAGTAACAGGAAGCCAGCAAAATGGTCCTGAGATTCTGAGGTACTTCACGCATGTGCATGAAGAGTGGAAACGGCAATGCCTTTATCCAAGATGGCCACTGCAACTAGAAAACGCTGGGAAGAAACAGTAATAATGGAATTACGTGTACAGGCAGTGCACGAAGCGGTAAAGGTAGATGGGGAAAAACAAAACGCCCTGCTGGGGAATTTAGAAAGAACTAATGAGGCTGGTAACCACTTCGGGGGTAAACTAGGAAAGGGAAGAAAGCAATAAAGGCCGGGTCAGTGTGTGTGTATGTGTAACTTTCAGATCTCAATACCGGAATAAAAGCATGGTTATTAGGCGGGTTAAACAATACACAATGCATAAGAAAAAAGAATTAGAGAAGGAAATAATTGAAAAGATTGGATAAGTAAAAACTGACAAAGTGAACTATATATAAGGGGAAGGTGTTATAATGTAAGATATATAGTACTAGAAATATCAATATAAGAAATTTATAAGGTACAAATTAAGGAAGTATGCACAGTAATATGGTAATACAGTGATACATGGAGTACTTATCCTTGAGCTGAGCAGCAATGAAAGAGGAAATGGATTTAATGGTTACCTGAATTATGCACCTTGTATGGACTTGATTGGTTACCTGTCTTAGGGGTGGAGTTACTACTGTCAGTTGTTTTTTTTTCTCTTAAACTTTTAAACTTTGCTGCTGAGAAATAAAGAATAGAGAAAATGTATAATAGGAGCCTCCGTGTCTTGTTGTAAAATTTATGTTAAGTGGGAGATCTCTGATTTTCAGGACAGGAGAAGTCCTGCATTGCCAGGAGGCCAGATCTGTAAACAAATAGGAACTATAGCCATTTTATTTTCTGCAATGCTGAAAGGTCAAAGATTCAACCACTATTGATCTCCATTAATTAGGACACCTCTGACCTCTAACACTGCAGGAGATAATATGGTTACTGTACAATGGCAACAAGGGAGCACAGGATGTCTACAGAGAAGAAATAATGGCAAAAGAGGACCAAAGGTGGACACATGGAATTGCAGGATGGCAACACAGATTAGAGGGGTATCAATAGTGGGTACAGAAATGTAACAGATGAGAAAGGGGTGAGGTGGAGTAGCACATGGAATAAAAGATAGCTTCAGGGGCAAGACGTGCATAGGGAGAAAAGAGATAAACAGGAAGGCAACTAAGGGGTATGTGGAGTTAAAATGAGGCACAATTTATATAATAAGGCCAGATTATCATTGTGCCAGTGATCCGGGCCTATGACTCTACCTGTCTGTCCTTGTATGCCCGGCGACAGCATTGACGATCACTGTCTTCCTGGTTGCTACGCGCATCATTTGGCATGCTCGATACATTTATAGGCCAGGCTGATTTGGCCGAGTGTGGCTCCACCTCTCTGATAGTCCTTATATGCTGCATTCTGTCATAGCCTCACTGCCCTTTTGTTGTGTACCTGAGCGCCCCTTAGTCTTCGGTTGTGATTTGTTTTTGGCTGCCAATTCTGAGTTGTGTATGACCCTTGGCGCTGTCTGAATACCCAATTAGTGCTTGTACCTCTGGCCTTGCCTGACTATGCGCTCCGTGATTGACTCCTGGCTCTGTCTGACTGCCTGATCCGTGTATGACCTTTGGCCTGGCTGACTACCTGCTCCATGCATTACTCTGGCTCTGCCTGACTACCTGAATAGTGTATGACCTTGGCTTAGTCTGTCCCTATCTGTGCTTCTTGGGGCCTGGCTCACTCTATGCAGGCTCAGGCGCCTGGTCGCTTCCGGGTGAGTTTACACTGTAGTCCAGCAGTGCTTGGTCCTATCGGTCGCTTGTAGTCTGTCACGGTTTTTGATGAACACTCAGACCAGACTGATAAGGTTAAAATTACTTTATTGAAAATAAGGTCACACACGTAAATAGGCCTTAGGCCCAAGCCAACAGAACAGCAATATAGGCAGGTATAACAGGAATAGCAAATAGTGATAAGTACAGTAGTGTGAATAATACAATCACTGGTAAGAAGGTGGAGGCTGGAACTGAAGAGGTGGCAGGTAACACAGTCCGAGCACTGACCACAGGACCTTGGCACAGATGGTCCAGGAGGAAGTGATTGGCACCACACAGGCACCTGGGATGAACGGAACCCAGAGGAGCAGGGCAACACGGCTGGCACAGCCCAGACACCTGGGTGACACTGAACCCAACGGAACTAGGCAACACTGACCCTGGCACAGGATGCCAGTGGACCGGACAACTCTCAAGCGGACCCTAGAACTCTAGGGATGGATCATAACACAGTAGGATATAGATAGGCAACCAGTGTCCCTTCCACAGAGGAAGGTAATAGCGCGACGCTGGCTCTTGAGCCCAAGGCTACTGCAGAATGGCTTGAGCACGACTCTACCTGGAGAGACCAGGCACGCAAGGGTCAAAAGGTAACGCCCTATGTATCTGCAACTCCCAAAGGAAGTGAGCCCAGCATAGTAGGAAGGTGGACACGGAGAGATCAGAGTAACTCAGTCAGTGGAGAACACTGTACCAGTACTTTGCGTGTGCACTAGACTAGACTAGTAGTCTACCTGGATGATATTCTTATCCACTCCCCTAACTTTGCTGCACATTGGAAGGATGTTGCAACTGTGCTACAGCTTTTGAGAGAGAACACCTGTTCTGCAAGTTGGAAAAACGTGAGTTCCACAAGTCACAGGTGACATTCTTGGGCTATGTAATCTCTGCTGATGGTATAGCAATGGCCCCACAAAAGCTGTCGGCTGTTCTGCAATGGCCCCGTCCGGTTGAAAGTCATACAGAGATATTTGGAGTTTGCTAACTGCTATAGGAGATTTATACGGAACTTTTCTACTGTAGTTAAGCCACTAACTGACTTAACACATAAAGGAGCTATCCCGTCTGAATGGTCCCCTAGTGCTGTCAGAGCTTTTGAGGATCTGAAATCTGCCTTTGCCATGGCTCCTATTTGGTCGCATCCCAATCCCGCCCTGCCCTTTACTCTGGAGGTGGATGCATCAGAATCAGGAGTAGGCGCTCTCCTGTTCCAGCGATCCGGGCCTGGTAAAACCCTTTTGCCCTGTGGATTATTTTCTAAGAAATTGTCCAAAGCCCAAAATCTATATGATATTGGTGATTGCGAGCTTTTTGGCTATTACCCTTGCCCTCCGAGAATGGCATCACCTGCTTGAGGGGACAAGCGCTCCAATCCTGATTTTGACAGATCATAAGAATTTGACATATCTGTCTGAGGCTAAGAGGCTATCGCCACGACACCCCAGGTGGGCATTGTTCCCGTCCAGATTCAATTTTGTGGTCTTGTATCTTCCCGGTTCCAAGAACGCCAGAGCCGATGCTCTGTCCAGACAGTTCGTTACCGATCGGGAGGTCGAAAGTACACCTGTGCCTATCATTCCAGCAGATCAGATTATGGCTACTATACGCATTAGTATCATGTCTCCTCTGGGCAAGGAGATTCAGCCTTCTCAAGCCAATGCTCCTGCTGACAAACCTAGCGGCATACGTTTTGTACCCGAGTTCCTTCGTACCAAATTGCTGGAGACCTACCACTCCTTGAAGGCCACTGGACATATTGGCCATGATCAATTGATTTGGTCGGTCTCCCAGCTCTTTTGGTGGCCCAGCCTTAGGGTAGATTGCTTAGACATTGTGGCGGCATGCTCCACTTGTGCCTGTGCCAAGACCCCGAGACATCTTCTGGTGGGTCTACTCCAAACAGTTCCCAGTGGCGAGCGCCTCTGGTCTCATGTATCCATAGATTTTATGGTGGAACTGCCGGCATCCAAGCGTTGCACAATGATACTGATTAGTGTTGAGCGAGCATGCTCGGCCGATGCTCGGATCGGCTCGAGCATCGCTCTGCTCGGCACATGGCGGTACTCGTACGAGTACCGCATGTGCTCGCCCGCCATGTTCGGGTCTCCTCCCCGCACGTTTTGCGGCTGCTGCGCAGCCAATAAACGTGCAGGGAGGCTCTGACATCGGTGTAATGCCAGCAGCCATGTTGGCCGCTGGCATTACACTGATTGGCTGGCCAGAACCCGTGGTCGGGTGCTGTATAGCACCTGACCAGCGAGTTCGGCTCAGTCTTAGCCAGGGAGAGATGAGGATAGGAAGGGAAAGTCAGTGTAGGGAGAAAAAAAGCAAAATTGTGAAAAAAAAAGAACCAAAAGTCCTTTTTAGGACTACTGTGTGTGGGGGCAGCAGGTTATTTTGTGTGGGGGGAAGAAAACAAAAAAAAAAAAATTTCATATATTCTGTTTAGTGTGCAAAGTTGCAGATTAGAGCACATTCTGTTTAGTGTGCAAAGTTGCAGATTAGAGCACATTCTGTTTAGTGTGCAAAGTTGCAGATTAGAGCACATTCTGTTTAGTGTGCAAAGTTGCAGATTAGAGCACATTCTGTTTAGTGTGCAAAGTTGCAGATTAGAGCACATTCTGTTAAGTCTTCAAACTAAAATATCAAAGTCACATATTCCATTCAGTGTGCGTCGCCGCAGTTTAGCAGCACATTCTGTGTACTGTGCAGAGTTGCAGAATAGGAAGAAATACTGTTAAGTCTTCAAACTAAAATATCAAAGTCACATATTCCATTCAGTGTGCTTCGCCGCAGTTTAGCAGCACATTCTGTGTACTGTGCAGAGTTGCAGAATAGGAAGAAATACTGTTAAGTCTTCAAACTAAAATATCAAAGTCACATATTCCATTCAGTGTGCTTCGCCGCAGTTTAGCAGCACATTCTGTGTACTGTGCAGAGTTGCAGAATAGGAAGAAATACTGTTAAGTCTTCAAACTAAAATATCAAAGTCACATATTCCATTCAGTGTGCTTCGCCGCAGTTTAGCAGCACATTCTGTGTACTGTGCAGAGTTGCAGAATAGGAAGAAATACTGTTAAGTCTTCAAACTAAAATATCAAAGTCACATATTCCATTCAGTGTGCTTCACCGCAGTTTAGCAGCACATTCTGTGTACTGTGCAGAGTTGCAGAATAGGAAGAAATACTGTTAAGTCTTCAAACTAAAATATCAAAGTCACATATTCCATTCAGTGTGCGTCACCGCAGTTTAGCAGCACATTCTGTGCACTGTGCAGAGTTGCAGAATAGGAAGAAATACTGTTAAGTCTTCAAACTAAAATATTAAAGTCACATATTCCATTCAGTGTGCGTCACCGCAGTTTAGCAGCCTATTCTGTGTACTCTGCACAGTTGCAGAATAGGAAGAAATACTGTTAAGTCTTCAAACTCAATTTATTAAAGTCACATATTCCATTCAGTGTGCGTCACCGCAGTTTAGCAGCCTATTCTGTGTACTCTGCACAGTTGCAGAATAGGAAGAAATACTGTTAAGTTTTCAAACTCAAATATTAAAGTCACATATTCCATTCAGTGTGCGTCACCGCAGTTTAGCAGCCTATTCTGTGTACTCTGCACAGTTGCAGAATAGGAAGAAATACTGTTAAGTCTTCAAACTAAAATATTAAACTCACATATTCCATTCAGTGTGCGTCACCGCAGTTTAGCAGCCTATTCTGTGTACTCTGCACAGTTGCAGAATAGGAAGAAATACTGTTAAGTCTTCAAACTCAAATATCAAAGTCACATATTCCATTCAGTGTGCGTCACCGCAGTTTAGCAGCCTATTCTGTGTACTCTGTACAGTTGCAGAATAGGAAGAAATACTGTTAAGTCTTCAAACTCAAATATTAAAGTCACATATTCCATTCAGTGTGCGTCACCGCAGTTTAGCAGCCTATTCTGTGTACTCTGCACAGTTGCAGAATAGGAAGAAATACTGTTAAGTTTTCAAACTCAAATATTAAAGTCACATATTCCATTCAGTGTGCGTCACCGCAGTTTAGCAGCCTATTCTGTGTACTCTGCACAGTTGCAGAATAGGAAGAAATACTGTTAAGTTTTCAAACTCAAATATTAAAGTCACATATTCCATTCAGTGTGCGTCACCGCAGTTTAGCAGCCTATTCTGTGTACTCTGCACAGTTGCAGAATAGGAAGAAATACTGTTAAGTTTTCAAACTCAAATATTAAAGTCACATATTCCATTCAGTGTGCGTCACCACAGTTTAGCAGCCTATTCTGTGTACTCTGCACAGTTGCAGAATAGGAAGAAATACTGTTAAGTCTTCAAACTCAAATATTAAAGTCACATATTCCATTCAGTGTGCGTCACCGCAGTTTAGCAGCCTATTCTGTGTACTCTGCACAGTTGCAGAATAGGAAGAAATACTGTTAAGTTTTCAAACTCAAATATCAAAGTCACATATTCCGTGTAAGATGAAGAAGGCGGGTAAAAAGGGACGGGGAAGTGGACGTGATCCTGATAGTTCAGGGCGCGGGTCAGGACGCGGAGAAACTGTGCCTGGTGCCAGAGCACAAGAAAGAAAGACATCCACCATACCTAGCTTCATGTCTAATTTTACAGGGCGTCGCAGGACATCACTCTCGAGGTCCGACCACTGCGAACAGGTGGTCGGTTGGATGTCAGCTGATACTGCTTCCAGTCGGTTAAGCACCACCCTGTCTTCCACCAAGTCCACTCTCAGTAGCCAAGAGTCTGGTCAACATAATCCTCACTCTGATCATCCTTCCTCCCACCATAGACGGTCTGGTCAAAGAAGTGATCCCACACTGGGATATAGTGATGAGCTCGTCTCATCACCAATACTTCATTTGACCCTCTCTCCAAGCACGCTTGCAGAGGAACATGACATCTTGTGCCCTGATTCACAACCTCTAGAGGGTACCCAATCACAAGAAGATGACAGATGTGAACGGCATTTAAGGTCAAAGGAAGTAGTGGATGATGATGATGATGATGAGACACAGTTGCCATTAAATCAACCACTATTACTGTCTCAAGACCTTGTTGAGGAGAATGTTATACAGTTGTCAATGACTGAGTATGTGGTGGGATCAAGACTTGAGGAGGATGATCAGAGTGAGGAAGTGGAGGAGGACTTGGTGGACGATGAGGTGACTGACCCCACCTGGGAAAGTGTAGAGCCGAGCGATGACAGCAGTCCTGAGGGTGAGCCATCTGCAGCACCGCAACAGGCTGGAAGAGGCAGTGGTGTGGCTACAGAAAGAAGGCGGACCGCACCAAACCGGCCCGCAAATGTTCCACGGAGCACCCCCTTGCGTAAATCTCCTTTGCCAAAGGGTAGGTGTTCCGCGGTATGGCGTTTTTTTAAGGAAAGTGCGGACGACAAAAGAATTGTAGTTTGCAACCTGTGCCACACCAGAATGAGCCGAGGCATGAACACTAGAAACCTCACCACCACCAGCATGATCCGACACATGGCATCCAAGCACCGTAGTAAGTGGGAGGAACGCCTGGATCGCCCATCTGTGTCTGCAGGCCACACCACTGCCTCCTCTTCCCCTGTTTTCGTTGCCGGCCAATCGCCTGTCGAAGGCGCAGGCCCGCATACCTCCCGCCCTGCACCTGTACCATCTGAAGCACCATCAGCGACCACATCCACTTCCCTGTCCCAGCACAGCGTCCAAATGTCGTTACCCCAGGCATTTGAGCGCAAGCGAAAATACCCAGCCACCCACCCACAGGCCATAGCACTAACCTCACACCTTTCCAAATTACTGGCCATCGAAATGCTGCCATTTAGGCTTGTGGACACTGAGTCCTTCCGCAGCCTGATGGCAGCAGCTGTCCCTCGGTACGCGGTCCCCAGCCGCCACTACTTTTCCCGGTGTGCCATCCCCGCATTACACCACCATGTGTCCCATAACATCACCCGTGCCCTGACCAACGCAGTTACTGGGAAGGTCCACTTAACAACTGACACATGGACAAGTGCTTGTGGCCAGGGACGCTACATTTCCCTGACGGCACACTGGGTGAATGTCGTGGAGGCTGGGAGCGACTCGGACCCTGGGATGGCACGGGTGCTACCCACGCCGAGGATTGCGGGCCCTACCTCCATCAGGGTTTCCGCCAGCACCTACGTTATTGGCTCCTCCTCCTCCATTTCCACCTCCGAATTCTCTACACGCAGCGCCACTCCCCCATCAGCCAGTAGCTGGAAGCAGTGTAGCACTGCAGTGGGGAAGCGTCAACAGGCCGTGCTGAAGCTGATCTGCCTTGGGGACAAACAGCACACGGCCTCAGAGCTGTTGCAGGGGATTAGTCACCAGACCGAGCAGTGGCTCTCGCCACTCAACCTGCAACCAGGCATGGTTGTGTGTGATAATGGGCGTAACTTGGTGGTGGCTTTGGAGCTCGGCAAGCTCACACACGTACCATGCCTAGCGCATGTATTTAATTTAGTGGTTCAGCGATTTCTAAAAACCTACCCCAATGTGCATGATCTCTTGACCAAGGTGCGCCGCGTGTGTGCACATTTCCGTAAGTCATCTACAGCTTCGGCCGGCCTGTTGAAGCTGCAGCAGCGCTTACAATTGGCAGCTCACCGGCTGCTGTGTGACGTGAGCACGCGCTGGAACTCCACCTTCCACATGTTGGCCCGGCTTTGTGAGCAGCAGAGGGCAGTAGTGGAGTACCAGCTGTTACACGGTCGTCGCCTCTCCGTTCAACTTCCTGTAATCAGAAGTGAGGAGTGGGAATGGATGTCAGACCTCTGTGAGGTTTTACGCAATTTTGAGGAATCGACACAGATGGTGAGTGGCGATAACGCTATTATCAGTGTAACCATCCCACTTCTGTGTCTACTGAAACGCTCGCTGCTCACAATTAAAACCGACGCTTTGCATGTGGAAGAGGTGGAAATGCGGGAGGAAGAGCTTACACAAGGTGATAGCCAGAGCACCCTCACTTCGTCTTCTCAGCGACAATTGGAGGAGGCGGAGGAGGAGGAGGAGGAGGAGGAAGACACGGTTGCCTCCGCTACAGAGGGTAGCCATGGAACTTTAGTTCCATCTCTTCAGCGTGGGTGGGCAAAAGAGGAGGAAGAAGATGAGGAGATTGAGAGTCATCCTCCTGGTGAGGACAGCGAAATCTTAACTGTTGGTACTCTGGCACACATGGCTGACTTTATGTTAGGCTGCCTTTCCCGTGACCCACGCGTTATACGCATTTTAAACAACACGGATTACTGGGTGTTCACCCTTCTGGACCCCCGCTACAAAGAGAATTTCTCATCTCTCATTCCTCCGGTGGAGAGGACAAGCAAAATGGTGCAATACCAGAAGGTTCTTGTTGAAAAATTGCTCCAAAATTTTCCATCTGACAACGCTGGCGGCAGAGTACGTGCTACCTTGGCCAACCGAGAAGGGGAGAAAAGAGGAGCACACAGCAGTTCCGACAAAGGCAGGGCAACACTCTCCAAGGCGTGGGACACCTTCATGACACCCCGCCAGCACCCTCACCCTGATGCGCAGCCTAGTGTCACAAGGAGGGAAAAGTTTTGGAAGATGGTGAAGGAGTACATAGCAGACCGCGTCAGCGTCCTCAATGATCCCTCTGTGCCTTACAACTACTGGGTGTCCAAGCTGGACACGTGGTATGAACTGGCACTCTACGCCTTGGAGGTGCTGGCCTGCCCTGCCGCCAGCGTTCTGTCTGAGCGGGTATTTAGTGCTGCTGGTGGCATCATAACAGATAAGCGTATCCGCCTTTCCACCGACAATGCTGATAGGTTGACACTTATAAAAATGAACAAGGCCTGGATTTCCCCTGACTTCTCCACTCCACTGGAGGAAAGCCCCTGGGGAACATAAACTCACTTTATATATGTTATTTACAATGATGGGAATACTCTGTATTCCCATTCACCCCTTCCACCCAAAAAACGGGTATATGGTTGACTCTTAATCTTCTCATCCTCCTCCTCCTCTTCCATATGCCCTGGGATATAATTTTTATATAGGGCCAGCTCACCAGCGGGCCCTGTGATACAATTTTTATATAGGTCAGCTCACCAGCGGGCCTTCTCATATAATGTTTTATTGGGTCAGCTCTCTAGCGGGCCCTCTCATATAATGTTTTATAGCGTCAGCTCACTAGCGGGCCTTCGCATATAATGTTTAGGATGGTCAGCTCCGCAGCAGACCCTCACCCATAATGTTTTAGATGGTTGGCTCAGCGCACGTTTCCCTCTTAATCATGGCCTCAGTTCAATAAAATCAAGGAAATTTTTGGGAGAATTTGCCTCTGCGCACGTTTCCCTCTTAATCATGGCCTCAGTTCAGAAAAATCGAGGAAATTTTTGGGAGAATTTGCAGATGATATACAAGTAAATATACAGCAAATACTGTTTGGTAACAATTTTTCGCCTAAAGTTGTTTTTATTTTCCTTTTTGTGTGTTTTACGGTCAGTCTGTAAAAATGGCGTACTACGGGCGAAAGATCGTTCCCAGCAGCGATGTTGGAGTCCAAGATGCATCCAGACATCCTCCCTATGCTGTCCCTGAACCATTTCTGTGGTGTTTCCATCCTTTTCTGCCCTTTTCCTATGGACCAGGCACCCTCCCCTCATCAGAGCAGGGGGTGCCTGGTGTAATGCTCGAGTCCTCCCATTGACTTCAATGGGGCTCGGGTGCTCGGCCGAGCACTCGAGCCTCAGGGGCCGCTCGGTCAGAGCACCCGAACACCCGAGCATTGGGGTGCTCGCTCATCACTAATACTGATGATAGTGGACTGATTTTCAAAGATGTCTCACTCTGTCCCTCTTCAGGGACTTCCTTCCTCTAGGGAGTGGGCCGAGGTATTCGCTAGAGAGGTGTTTCAACTCCACGGAGTTCCCAAGGTGTTGGTTTCTGATCGAGGGAGCCAATTTGTGTCCCGGTTTTGGAGGTCTTTCTGTAATCAGATGGGTATCCAACACTTGTTTTCCTCTGCCTATCACCCCCAGTCAAACGGTGCTGCCAAGAGATCCAACTACAGGTTGGAACAGTTTTTATGTTGCTTCTTTGTGGACCATCACGATAATTGAGTGACCTTGTTAACCTGGGCCGAGTTTGCCAGGAACTGTGCATTGAACTCTTCCTCTCAGAACTCTCCGTTCTTGATAAATTATGGCTTTCAGCCATCCTTGCTTCCTGACTCTTTATGGGCACAAGACATTCCAGCTCTGGATGAGCACCTTAGACAGCTCCGCTCCACTTGGGTGTGGGTCCAGAGTGCCCTAAAAAGGTCTATGCAGCGTTATCAGAGACATGCAGACCGTAGGTGACTTCGAGCTCCTGTTTTTCAAGTTGGGGAGAGGGTATGATTATCCACCCATATTCTGAACTGTCAAGTACCTTGTCAGAATCTGGGCCCTCATTTTGCAGGTCCATACCGGGTACTTCGTAGAGTCAACCCTATCACATACACTCTGTACCTCCCTGCGGGGATGTTTATTTACAATGTGTTTCATGTCTCATTACTTAAGCCACTGATCTGTAACTGCTACACTTCGACACCTGTGCAGGTGGAAGACCATGAGGAGTATGAGATACTAGACTTGTGCGAATTCATTCGGAGACATTCGGATTTCGTCGAAAATGGGGTCATTCGGAGACATTCGGCCAATCCGAAACTCAAGGGTCATTCGGAAAAAATGATCTGACTCCGAACAGCCCAGGGCCGAAATTCGTCGAAACTTTCGGAAGTTTCGGAAATCGACACATTTCCAAAAGTTTTGACAACTTTTGACCAGGATTTTTTTGAACTTCCTGTGCGCGCTCAATTACTTTCCCTCCATAATTTTCCCTCCATGTCTCTAGTCCAATTCCATTCTCCGTTTCATGCACTACTTCCCTCTTTTGTCTGTATTCGAAAAGCCTTCTTCGTTTCATGATGGGGGTTGGACTAATGACACAGTCACACAGACAGACAACTTGCATTTCCTCATTGTGTTGTTGGAGCTCAGAGAGAGAAGAAGAGATTAGAGAGTGTCCTGTTGTTGTGTAGGCAGGCAGGTAGCATTAGGCTAGGCATAGGTAGGCAGCCAGCATTAGTTCCAGTTATTGCCACTGTAAGAGCGAGTAATATTTGTTCCTGTGCAAAATATAAAAAAATATTAGGTATTTGTTCGAATACAGGGCCGGCCCTTACACGGGTCCCAGTGGGTCCATGGACCCAGGCGGCACTTTGACAGGGGAGGCAATTTGCCGTCCCATAGCATGTTTATTTTGTGCGCTTCCGCCAGTTCTGTGTTGCAGGGTGTCCCATCAGTGTGACTGTCAGCAGCCGGGCAGCCCTATGCTCACTCAGTGGCGAAGCCTGTTGGCTGCCTCAGTGACGTGAATTATGTGATAGTCAAACATTATGGCTATTTTGTATTGTTTATCACCCACCTAAAGTCAAGACTTGAGTAAATAGGTCTACCGTCCCAGATTTGCTAGAGAGGTTTTACAAATACAGGAGGGTGCCCCCTGTACGAAATGAGTCTAAACATTTGGGATCCCTAGTATGAATGCATGACAGTGCATGATGTGTCCTGAACAGGATTGCTGTGAGGTGTCTCCACCCGGAAGGTGCTGGCCGGGCTGAGCTTCAACATTGTGACAAGTGGCCAACTAAGAGCACCGTGCCAGACTTAATCTGCAGCCATAGCATCACCCCCTCCTACTCTCCGGGTCCCGCTGACTGCCAATAATAGGTGAGTCACTAAGAGATCTGAAGCCTTTCCGGAAGTCCTTTCACTTGGAAAGGGGCTAGGTATTACTTGGGGGAGTTGCCTCGTGTGTAAATAATTTCTAGGTGGGAGATGAATGTGCATCACTTATGTGTTTCCTAACAGTAGTTAGAATACAACTCCCATCATCCCCTGATTATGACGTTGGGAAATGCCCAGCAATTACCGTAGAGCCCTGTAGTGCACACTCACGGAAAATGGTGATATTGCTATACTAAGACAATGCTGTATAGATGTCAAGCATTTTTTTTTATTTCTCTCCTGTGTTGCAGTTCGTTCACAACAGAATGTCTCAATTTTTCTTTTTAACACATTACATCTATCACATTACAATCATTGATGTTTATTCTTGATGTAGTATGAAACACTACAATGTATATACACATAGAGTTATCTGATATGAGGGGAAATCAGGATAGGAAAACAAGAGAGAGGAATTTGGGTACTAAAGAGGGACAGTAGGGTAGGAGGCTGGTACCAGAAAATGAAACCTTAATCTTTATCCATGTACTAACATAGAATGTGACATGTAGTTTGTCCATGTTCGAGTCGACCACTTATGTTGAGTAGGATGTGACAGGTTTGGGTTTTCGATGTTCGAGCATATGCTAAATTGAATGACAGGCATGGGTTTTCGATGTTCGAGCATATGCTATATTGAAGGACAGGCATGGGGTTTCGATGTTCGAACATATGCTAAATTGAATGACAGGCATGGGTTCTCGATGTTCGATGTTTGCATTGTGACTGGCATCCCATGCTGGAGTAGAGGTGACATGCACAGACTGGCAATGTATGACAATGTCCGTTTCTGGGATGGATCTTTTTCTAAATGCACACCCTGTCTGCAAAGAATGATAGCAGTGTGCACGGAGGCGCACTGCTATAATTTAACCCATTTTAAATTCGGCTGAATAATTCGGAATGGATCAGAATTTCGTTCGAATCGAATAGGCCCGGTCCGAAATTAGGATCATCCGAATTAGAAAAAAAAAATTTGTCCGAATTCGAATTTTACAGAAAATTTTGCCCGTGCACAAGTCTATGAGATACAGAGCATTCTGGATTTCCGCAGAGTCAGGGGCAACCTCCAATATTTAATACACTGGAAAGGGTATGGTCCGGAGGAACGCTCATGGGTGACTAGTGCCAATGTCCATGCTCCTGCTCTGATTCACAAATTCCATTCCTGATTTCCAGCTAAGCCTGCGCCTCTTACACAGGGGAGAGGTCATTGAAGGGGGGCTACTATCACTGTGCCTGTGATCTGGGCCTATGACTCTACCTGTCTGTCCTTGTATGCCCGGCAGCAGCTTTACCGATCACTATGTGCGTCATTCGGTGAGCTCGCTTTTTTTATTGTCCAGGCTGATTTGGCCGAGCCTGGCTCCGCCTCTCCGATAGGCCTTATATGCTGCATTCTGTCACAACCTCAGTGTCCTTTTGTGGTGTACCTGAGCGTTCCTTAGTCTTCCGTTGTGATTCGTTTTTGGCTGCCAATTCGTAGTTGTGTATGACCCTTGGCTCCATCTGACTACCCGATTGGTGCTTGTACCTCTGGCCTCGTCTGACTACCTGCTCCGTGCTTGACTCCTGGCTCTGTCTTGCTGCCCAATCCGTGTATGACCTTTGGCCTGGCTGACTACTTGCTCGTTACATTACTGTGGCTCTGTCTGACTACCTGAATAGTATATGACCTTGGCTTAATCTGTCCCTATCTGTGCTTCGTGGGGCCTGGCCCTATCTGTGCAGGCTCAGGGGACTGGTCGCTTCTGGGTGAGTTCACTCTGTAGTCCAGCAGCTCTTGGTTCTATCGGTCACTTGTAGTCCTAGTGTTCTAGGACATGTGTCAATTCCTGTGTCCCCTAGTGTTCTAGGGCATTTTTTCGGTGGACCCTAGCATTCTAGGTTTCAGGGCCTCCAGTCTCTGCACGCTGTCAGTGCTAGTACGCTTTCCACTCAGTGTTATTCCTGTGGTTCAGCTGTCCATCCTGGTTCGCTTCCTATACTCTGGATGCTTTGCCTGGCTATGTTCAGTGCTATCTTGGTAGTGGACTGTGCACTGTCCACACACCTTAACCGTGGATGTTAGAGAAGTGCTTATTGCCATCTTGTTTTCATTTATTCTTTATCAAATGTATTGATTGCACTGTACCTGTCAGAATCTTTATTAGTCTAGTTACTCAGAGACACAAATTTACAATACAGTCACACCTAGACAAGGCAACCCTTGGTTCCTCTAGCCCACCAATAGCCACACTCCTTACTCCACCCTTGTCCTGTGAAATGTTAAAGAAGTTGAGCGTTGGGTTTCTGGGAAAGAAGGAAGGAAAGAGAGGGGGATGGGATTCAAGACAAGAAAAAACAGTGCACCATTAGGATGGTGAAAAAGGCAGTAGATAAAAACCTATGGGTTCAAACAGAAGCAATGCAGCATTTGAAAAGGGGACTAAAGCCCTGCTCTCCCACCATTACTTCACAGGTTATTTCTACTGCAGGGAAAACCCTGTTATTGTACTAGGATTCCCAGTTCACTTAAGTAATAGAATGTACTTCCCTAATTTTCCAGCCCCATTATTGACACAGAGCAGCAATACTGTAGTTCTTTAATGAAAACTCACTTGCAGAGCTTTATGTGTTGTTAACAGCTGATACACCTAGGTCATAATTTATAAGTGCATACATTGGAACTGTGGCTTTAAAACCTGTTCACAGCCAGTACGGAGGTGCACAACATGTAAAAATGGAGTTCTTATGACCTATACTGGCATGATCTGGCAGCTGTTAAGACACACACCTTAGGATTCAGTAAACAACTACAGTACAAATATGGTAATCAAATTCTATTAGCTCTATGAACTGAGAGAAAGCTTGGCACAGCTTACTAATTCTGATGTCATGGTGATTGCCCAGAAGCAGAGATGAGAAGAGAAGAATGTCAGAAGATCTTCATGTGGGGGAAATTTGGTGAGTTCTGAAGATATGGCATGTGATAGCACAGCACTTTACTTGTCTCCTCTCATGCTGCATCTCTGCTACGCAGCCAATCCAAGACAGCAACTGTAGCATTAGACAAATTACAGAAGATGGGTAGCAATCCAAGAAAACAGTTTTTGCTGATCTCAGTGTGGGATGAGCAACTGCCAGTCAATCCCCTGATTCCTACAGAGGAGAGGCAAGCCAGATGCTCTGTCTGCTAAAATAGTTACTCATGACCTGGAGCTGCCTTCTTGCCTTCAGTCCTCCTCTTTCTCCCGTGGTGATGATCATGCTTAGAGAAAACAAAATTATATTGTGTCATCATAATTTAATTTCTTTGTTAAAAATCGTAACATATAGTATGGGTCATATTCAGGAAGCTAAATAGGAGAAAATATGATACAGCCAACCACCCATTAGGAAGAAATTAAAATTCCTGTTGATTTAAATTTTGATTTTAATATGTTGAATCCCAGAGATGTCTTCCACATATTGCTTGCCAATGCTTTAGAGATTTTTCTAGCATTCAAAGGGGTTAAAAGACCGATTTAACTCAATGGGAGTTTGAGTCATTTTAATTTGCCCCTTACAGTGCAATTGGTTTACCACAGGATTGCACCCAATTAGCTTAAGAAACATATGTTATGTCAGAGATCAGCAGAAAAAAATTCCTGTGAAAAGTGCAGATTTTCCGCTTTTTTTCACCTAGCTCATTCCATTGAAATAAATGGGAACATGGAAGTTACACACAACATAAAATAAATATTATTTAATTTCCCAAAGGCATAGTCAGAGGCGTAACTAGAAGCCACTGGGCCCTGGTGCAAGAATTGCCATGGGCCCCCTCAGACCACATTGGCCCCCCTCAACCACATTGGTTACCTCCACATTGCCACTTCCACATTTCCCCTTTCACAATGCCCCTGATTCTCCACATTGCCCCTTCCACAATGTCCCTTCCACAATGCCTGATTCTCCACATTGCCCCTTCAACAATACCCCCCATCACAATGCCCCTTCCACAATGCCCCTCATTCTCCACATTGCCCTTCCACAATGTCCCTCATTCTCCACATTGCCCTTTCCACACTGCCCCTCAATCTCCACACTGCACCTTCAACAATGCCCCCATCACAATGCCCCTCATTCTCTACATTGCCCCTTCCAAAATGCCCCTACTGACCCCCTCATCCTCCTACCTCGAGTCCCTTGTGGTCTAGTGGTGTGTGACATGACAGATTCGGCACAGACCTCTGACTGGAACTCCCACGCGGTTATTAGTAATGCAGAGCGCTGGGAGATTATGTCATCTCTCTGCATGACTAGAGTGCCCGGCTGCCGGGAAATCAGCTCTGCTATCCTGTTTTATAGGTTGCTGCGGGCACATGGCGAGGGGGACCTCTATTGTTACGCCACTGAGCATAGTATAAAAAGTGCATGAGGGTGCCTGTGTTGGTGGAGTGTGGGGAAAGAATCAGTTGATTTTTTGGGGGGGGTTGTTTACTGGGATTCGGGGGTAGTTAACATACAATAAATCCTAAATAAAATAAATTAAAAACCAGAAGACATGGTATAAAGGGTTCTGAGGAGGGTGCCTGTGTTGGTGAATGAATGAATCATTTGAACAGGGAATTTGTTTTGGGGGGGTCTCTTGAGGGGACAGTTAATAAAAAAAAAATAAAATAAAATAAGACATTTGTATGTAAAGTGATAAAGGCAGGAACCCCTGACATAAGCTGCCACTGGGGTGGACTGATACTTGACTTGTTTGATTTGTTGTTAGAGGCCTTTGTAGGACTTAGACTTAAATTAGAGGCCCAAGCCCAAAAAAAATTGATTTGTAGGACTTAAGCTTCTTTGGCACACTCCTTAAGGAAACATTGATTTGTAGGACTTAGGCTTGTTAGAAACAAACCCTCAAAAAATTGTGTATTTTTTTTGTAGGACTAGTGTTTTTTATCTTTTATTTATTTATTTATTTATTTTTGAAACATAAGCCTAATGGCAGCAGGTCATGTTGGCCAGTGGCCACTGTCAAATATCCTCCTGAGTCCTGAGTTGCAAATGCAGTTCTTACTCTGCTGCTGAGTTGTTTAAGCAGCAGGATGATTAGGCAGCTGAAAGGGAATGGGATCAACAATAGCAGTAACATGGAAGATGGATGATAAAGGTTCCACTTGCCACAACTGGCTCCAGTGATGCGCCTGAGGCAGTAGCAGCAGAATAAGTAGCCCCCAGTCTATGTGGAGAAAAGAAGTTGGCCATGAAATCTTCTCCACCTGCCCCTCCTCCATAATCATGGGTGCGTTATTAGAATATATATTTTTCCCTTGAGAACAGGAACTGTGGCTTCCGTCAGCAACTGTAATGTGCACAGTGTGTGTGTAGTAAATAACATCAGGGGGCACGAATGTATCCAAACACCATGACACCTGAAACCATGTACTGCTGCTGTCACTGTACCCCTTGTCCAGACGCTGCTAAGGACACATGACAACTTTCTGACAGTTCAGTAGTAGTGATTAACCCTCCCTGCCAGGATCCTAGCATATTCTGTGGGATGGAATCTCCTCAGATGCCAGCTGATGACCTGGTATTGATTCTCCTCCACCACACTGGCATGTGTGGTCAGTGCAACACACAGGGTGCAATGGGTAGAGATGAACTGCCATATCCTAACATTAAAAGAGTGGCTATCATATGGTGGGAGAGGTAACGATGAAAGAGGTGGATTGGCAGGAGATGTACTTGTTAGCATAGAGGATGGATGGCGAGCTAGTTGCTTTGCTCCTCATGGAACTTCCAGTGTCTGTCTGGGTTTCTTTATTCTTCCTCCTCTTTGATCTCTGCCTCACCTCTTGGTGCCTTTCTGGAGAGTCAGAGGGTACAGTAACAGTTATGCTAGATTTCTGTAATGGGTGTTTGGCTTTAACATGTTTGACATAAATGTCATGGTGTCTGTGTTTCATGTGTGTTATCAAGGAGGTTGTGCAAAGGTGTGTTCCATCCTTTCCCCTTCTCACTAACTTGTCACAAATTTTGCACTGTACAATTGTTGATGATGACTGCACTGTGCCTGCCGGAAGAGAATAATAGTCCCACACCCATGACTTCTGGGAGGAGGGATAGGGAACAGGTGGAGAAGAATGGCCTCTTTCTTCTTGTCCTCCACATTCTCCTTCACTTTTTGTGGCAGCGGATAATGTTGCTGCTACTGCCTCAGATTTAGCACTGCAACTAGGACCAGGATTATTGCTGGTGCTGGCAAGTGGAACCTGTCCTAGTCCCTCATCACTTGTTGACCCCATTCCTACTGTGTCCAGGGTGGTCTGTGGCACACTAGCTTGCTCCTCAGCATCCTGCTGCCCTTGAATCTCAGCAGCAGCAGCAGCAGCAGAAATTAAAACAGCTGCAATTTCTGCAAATTCCAAAAGATGATTGCTAGTTGTAGTAGTGATGCCAATCCTCATCCCAGACTCCCAATCCATCCCACTTTCTGATAAAAAGGTCAGAACGTGATGTTGATGGTGAGCTAGTTGTTTCGCTCGTCATGGAACTTCCAGTGTCTGTCTGGGTTTCTTTATTCTTCCTCCTCTTTGATCTCTACCTTACCTCTTGGTGCCTTTCTGGAGAGTCAGAGGGTACAGTGACAGTGATGCTAGATTTCTGTAATGAGTGTTTGGCTTTAACATGTTTGACATAAATGTCATGGTGCCTGTGTTTCATGTGTGTTATCAAAGAGGTTGTGCCAAGGTATGTTCCCTCCTTTCCCCTTCTCACTAACTAGTCACACATTTTGCACTGTCAACATCACTTGTTGACCCCATTCCCAATGTGTTCATGGTGGTTTGTGGCACTGGCAGCAAGGACAGCATGTATTGCAGCAGGCATAGGCAGCTGACCACAACCACTCGTCCCTATGTGCTGCTGCTCTATTACAGGCATCTCACTGATGTTTGGATGAGGTGACGAGCAATGTGACAGAGGATCCCCTGCTATCACACTTAACATAATTTTCTCCTTCCCCCCATGAGTACTACGAGAAACACTAGCAGCAGGAAAAGTATTGGTGGCAGCTGATTCAGCACTGGCAGCAGGTAAAACACTAGTGGCAGCAGGTACAGCAATGGTGGCACTGGCAGCAAGGGCAGCACATCTTGCAGCTGCCCTTTCTTCCCATTACCTTTTCTTCCTTCCTTCCTTCCCATTCCCTTTTCTCCCTCCCATCTCATTAAATTCCCCAAGATCCCTTGGGGTGATTTAGGGGGACTGGACAGCATTGGTTCAGTACTGCTAGTCACTTCCACCTCCTCCTTAGACTCAGTGGACACATAAGGGTCCATTAAGCTCCTCCACTGATTATTTTTCACCCTGCTCATAGCAATAGCAGTCACTGTGAGTCTTTCCTGCCTCAATTTTTGCAAAATATCACAGCTATCTATCTCGCTCTGTAGCTGCTTCTATTGTGTCTGCCTTCAGCGAAAACATCACCTTTTTACAGCGGAAGTGCAAAAACAACGTAAATCAATGGGCAGAAACTTTATAGCCTTTGAAAAAATGGCGAAAAATTTTGGCCAATGGGCAAAAGATGCAAAAATTTTAAGTGCTAGTTTTAAAGTGGATTTTCCCACGAAAAAGGGGAAAACAACATGGTTTTCGTGAAATTTCCCACAGGAACACAGCGACAAGTTTCGCCCATCCCTAGTCATTTCTCACAAGCCAGTCTTCTAGATTTTTACCTAAATGATAACAAAAGAGTGGTGGATTTTTAAATAAATGTCCGGTTTTCTTATCACCTTCTAGAATGTTCCAGTTCTTTTGAAAAACATGTTTAGGAGCAGCTCACGCAGTGGTATATTGTGTTTGAATACAGAATCTATCAGATTCTTCAGTACTTGTAGGAGGTGAAGAAAGTACATAATTTCTACTAAGTTGAGAGACCTTATTGACAGCCATCTGTACTTCTGTATACGCATATTCCCTTTCAAGGAATTTTTCTTTCATTTTATCTAAAGCTAGTTTTTGTATTTCAAGATCAGAAGTTGTTCTTATCACCCTAAGCATCTGTGAAAAAGGTAAACCTCTCTTCAAAGGTGCTGGGTGATGACTGTCTGCATGAAGTAAAGTATTGCGATCACTGGGTTTTTGATATATAAAGGTTTCAAGAATATCCCCAGCTTTATATATAGTCATATCATGAAAGTTGATACATGAAAAGTTATATTCCAATGTAAATCTTATTGTAGAGGGTATACTATTTAGGGAGTCCTCAAACTCGCGCAGCAAGTTCTCATCACCATCCCACAGTAGGAAGATATCACCGATATATCATTTAAAGAATTGTATATGCTCAGCAAACCTTAGATCAGAAAAAATATGTCTGTTCGTACATCTCCATACATCTTTTTGTTTTAATTTTCTTCTATTTTTTCTCATTTTTTCATTTTTTTTAGGTTACCTATTTGGAGAATGTGTGGACCTGGTGTCACTATGGTCTGCCTTTGAGTTATTTATGGCATCCATTCATCATTGGCAGTAGGTCGCTCACTTGACATTTTCTCAGTTACAGTTCATGTATGTTGTTTACAGAATTTATATACCTGGGACTTTTGTTGTATTCTCTATAATATGATGGACTTCCTGTGTATGCTGAACTTATGGATATGTGGCCATGTTGGGTGCAATAATATGGGGCCTCTTTGTGGATGAATCCACAAGACGTATCAGCTAGCATCTGTACTACCTTTCTTAATTGGGGTATCTACGTTTGGTCCTTTCCTGTGGGGAGCCCCATGGAGAGCAGAGCCTTAAGACCCCTTAACACATAGCGCCACTTACTTTCTCATCATATTTATCTTCTGGAGGGACTTTTCACTTGATATGACTTTGAGTGTTGAATTCGCTAATCCTTAAAACCTCTATTGAGGGTCTTACAATTGGATAGCGAATTTACATCAGTACTTCACATCAGTGTTGAGAGATAAGACAGAACCCTGATAGAGGTTCCTGTGAGTTATTAATCCAATCTGCTGCATTTAGCAATGGGGTGCCGTTTCGGACCATATGAATGAATATCACACCTGTACCTACTATTCACCATGGACATGATTCTGCAATGAATGCTTCAGTTTTGCCTTTTGATGCATAGACTTGACACCTGATTGATCGCTATATTTACATTACCATCATTATACATCAGGACTGACAACACCGTTCATTTATTTAAGATATGCTGATATGCTGTGGGATGTGATGGGAGTCCTGCTTATCCATGCAGCATGTGTGCTAATGCATGAATTATCATTTGATCTGCGGCATTCAAGAAAAAATATAATATAAGTGATGCTACCACAGTCCTCACAGTAATACAGTTTAAACAGTCTTTAGAATAAAGAAAACAGTCCTCTGGAGATGCTGCTCTTATTTGCGGTGTCCTCAGTGCCACCCAAGCGCTCAATTGTGCAAATATAGAAAGAAAAAGAAGAACAGAGAGCAAACTCTAAGGGTAATCCATATATACTTTAATAAATTAATTTCCCTGCTTGTATCCAGTACACTCACTGGATACTTTCTTGTTTGGCTGGCCAGAATTGAACTCAGGATATGCTTCTGTGTTGGTCTCTCCGTTCAGTTCTGACTCAGTTGTGTCCGTGTATGGTTTTGTAGAGATCTCCGCTTAGTCTAATCACTCATTGATATAGTGAGAAGCTGCTACATTTGCAGATGATTCCCAGATCGGTCAGATGAGGACAAAAGTACTCCATTCACCGTAAGGGAGAAATCCTCTAAGTATAGTACATTAAGTGAGGTTTCCCTAACACATGGCCCCAATGTATTGAACTCACCGGACATATATTTGTTGTAAGCGGTCGCAGTGTCAGGCGTCACTCTAGTCTGATGGTAGTAAGGGAGTGATCCGCATAGAGAAGAACACAATGTATAAATAAAAATTATAGATTTATTATCTACTATCTACAAGCTGAGGTTGCTGATGACAGTTTAATGTCAAAAGTCATATACCATGGCAAGACTGAGCACAGGAGCAAGACACAATGTAGTTATGCTGCATCAGCAAAGTCTCTCCCATGCAGAAATTTCAAGGCAGAAAGGTGTTTCCAGATAGGTTGTCCAAGGTATTTTGAAGAAGCAAAAAGAAACAGGAAATGCTGAGGACTGTAGATGCAGTGGTCAACCAAGGAAACTTAGTGCAGCAGATGAAAGGCAAATCATGCTTAGTTTCCTTCACAATCTGAAGATCTCCAGCAGTGCCATCAGCTCAGAATTGGCAGAAAACAGTGGGACCGTGATACACCCATCTATTGTCTGGTGAAGTCTGGTCAGAAGCGGTCTCTATGGAAGACTTGCAAACAAAAAGCCATATATCAGACTTGGAAACAAGGACAAGTGACTAAATTATGCACTAAAACACTGGAATTGAGTTGCAGAAAAATGGGAACAGGTGCTCTGGACTGATGAGTCAAAATATGAAATATTTGGCTGCAGCAGAAGGCAGTTTGTATGCTGAAGGGCTGAAGAGCGATACAAGAATGAGTGTCTGCAGGCAAAAGTGAAGAATAATGGAGATTCCTTGCAAGTTTGTTGCTGCATTTCTGCAGATGGAGTTGATGATTTGGTCAGAACTAGTGCTCTCCTCGATGCTGAGAAGTACAGGCAGATACTTATCCATCATGCAATACCATCATTGAGGCATCTGATTGGCCCCAAATGTATTTTTAAGCATGACAATGACCCTAAACATGCAGCCAAAGTCATCAATAACTATCTTCAGTGTAAAGAAGAACAAGGAGTCCTGGACGCGATTATATGACACTCACAGTGCCCTGATCTCAACATCATCGAGTCTGTCTGGGATTACCTGAAGAGAGTGAGAGACAAATGAGTCTGCCTAAATCCACAGAAGAACTGTGGTTAGTTCTTCAAGATGTTTGGAACTACCTACCTGCCGAGTTCCTTAACAAACTGTGTGCAACCGTACCTAAAATAATTGATGCTGTTTTGAAGGTAAAAGATGGTCACACCAAAACAACAAATATTGATTTCATTTAGATTTTTCTTCTGTTCACTCACTATGCATTTTGTTAATTGATACAGCGAATGATACAAACAGCAACAGACCTTAATCAGAGAAATCCCTCAATACTTACCTGATTGGTGGCCTGGGGAATTAAGGTGGACAGACCTCATGTCTCTGTGATTGCCAGTGTGGTATTCCATGCAACGTAACGCAATGCATAGGATACCATCATAACAACCAGAGATCCACATGTCAATTAAATCCTCCTGCATTAATTAAGTAATTGCCTACATCACTAATCAAACCACTTCATTTCCCCACACAGCATACAGGCCTGCAGCACAGCAGGAAGCAGTGGAGGAGGCACACACATCCCCAGATGAGATACCTCTTGGGGAACAAGAGGATGGGACCTGCACATGGTCACCCTACACAGCTGAACCAACAGCTCCAGCACCCTTTGCTGCACTACCACCTCCAGCATCCTATGCTGCACCACCAGCTCCAGCATCCTATGCTGCACCACCAGCTGCTCCCCCTCACTACCAGGACTGGTTTCTTTCAGACAGGTCCATGCAGCCATCCTCCATGGGATGTTACCACCCTGCTGCAGCACCACCACCACCAGGAAGGTCGCTGCCCGGGACTGTGGCTACCCGTGCATATGGGCCATATATCCATTCCCCCGACCTACTCTCCTGGATGGCTCCCCAGCATGGCCCGAGGTATGATCCCAGGTGGGGGCCAAGCACCTACCAGTGGCCAAGTTATGACCCTTGGACTCTGGACTACCAACACTTGAGCCTGATTAGTGATCCCCAGCGCCCTCTACTAAGTGAAATATTTACTCCACCACCAGCACAGACATCATTGGGCAGCTCTGAGTCCCTAGATGTGGTGGGCACACACACATCATCTGCGGCAGCCACTCCACCAGCAGACACAGCACCACCAGCAGACACAGCAGCAGCAGCCACATACTCAGCAGCAGCCACAGCAGTAGCAGCCACATACTCAGCAGCAGCCATGGCAGCAGAAGCCAAAAACTCAGCAGCAGCCACAGACTCAGCAGGAGCCACAGCAGCAGCAGCAACTACAGACTCAGCAGCAGACTCAGCAGCAACCCTACCAGCAGAGTCACCAGGCACATCCACCTCCAGCACTGCACGCATCACGGGATGGAGGCGGAGAGCCTGGTGCTACAGAGGAGGCTACTCCGGGCATGCCACAGGACCTACCAAAACATATCAAGGAGCAGAAGGGAATCCCGGAGGAACACCTCAAGGATAGAGGCTAGGATACATGCCCTGGAGTTGGAGCAGACAAGACTCAACACACAACTCCATCAGTACCTCAAAGGGATGATGGACATGATTGGGCAGGTGCTGGTGGAGTTGAGAGACCACGACCGCAGGGAGAACCTGTGTATGGAAGAGAGCTGCAGTTGACAGAGGAGTCAACTGCACCCACCACTCCCTCCAGTGTGACCCCTGAAGCTACACCAGGGGGAAAAGGGTGACAAGGCAATCAGCCAGGGCATCAACATCTGGCATCCAGTCAAAGGTCCCCCCCAAGAAAAGAAATAAACAACCCAAGTTGTTCTTTTCCCACGTACACAAAATAACTGTGCTTTCGAATCCTGCCTGCTTTGTGTTTAGTGATAGAGTGGGTGGCAGAGTTGTCTCCAATGCATTGGTAAGCAATACAGTGAACACAACTTCTGCGTAGGTAACATGTTTGTGGGATGTTACAACATGGGTTCACACACACACTGTTGGACAATTTCAAGTACCAATCCATCCCTGGAGCCATATAACATGACAGTGTTATATGGCCATGATGTGGGTTGAATATGAACAACAGATACACACCCCTTAGCAGAACAACTGGTGTAACACTGTGAAAATTCATCTGCATCAATTGTTGTGGTTTAATGGGTTAACCAAACAGCTATTTGACTTAGCTGAGAACTAACAAGCAGAATAGATGATAGAACATTCAGCCAAATATGTGTGATTCTAACTCTTATTGTGAAACTGACTTACTGGAGGACCCAATGATCACCCTATGACTTCAATGTGTGTGCTACACATTGGAATCTTAGGTGGAGTATTGGGTTCTCCAGGTAGTCTGATTCACAAAAAGAGTTAGAATCAAGCCTAACTCCTTGGACAACTCAATGATCATCTTGAGATTTCAATGTGTAGCACACACACATTGAAACCTTAGGATGAGCATTGTGTTATCTTGTAAGTTGTGATTATGTTTTCCCAAGGCTGTAACAGACATCATCAGTGATATCACTTGTCCACTTAGTCTGTCTCTTTGGTAATGTAGCCCATGTACTGAGACATGTCAAACCAAAGCAATCTCAGAACATTGGTTATATTGATCAACGTGTAAACCGTGGGCATGACATCACTGTGCAGATACTGTCCCCTGTACCACCTCTTTATCACTCACAACACAAATTGGCGTATCAGTGCCATCATCTCATTGCATGAATACATCACAAAGTCCACTCATGGTCAAACAACTAGTGGACTCCTGTGATGTATGTCATGCCTTCCTATGTATGAGGGATACTCTAACCTTGGGTATGGTTCCACATTGACAGATGTCTAATCCAACATTCATTCATACAGACACAGATTGAATGGTGATGGGTCTCCTTTATTGTGTCTCAAACTACATTAAAACATACCTGTTTTATCTGGGTATATTACCTATATGCATTAAACACTTGTTTGAGCACCCAAAAGGTACATTTAAACTAGATATGAATACTTGAGAAACACTACTGAACTTCTTGTGTGTTGTCCACAAGGTTTGTAAACTCTGTAGATGAGCATTCTTATGCTACAGGTTTGATACCTGGATGTTAGTACACACATAAATTTGTGTCTTCTGTTTCTATGTGAGAATGTTCCAGTAGAGTCTGCTGTGAACATCAGGTCAAACATTGCATCACTAGCACAATCACTTGAAACACCAAGGGGTGAGCTTCACGGAAGTGTTGTCAAGACTTCAGTCCAGTCACATGGAAACTCCTCTGTTCAAGGACGGATCATGCTATGGATGCCTGTGGGACAAGAGGACAGGATTTGGAAAAGCACCCACCAACTGATCATCATGCAACAACTTTAACATCATTACCCCCTTAATCTTTTCTGTTACAGAGGGGGGACACAAACCATTGCCTTGAAATGTGTTGTATACTTGTCTGCAACCCATTATGGGGGGAACTTAGGGGATGCCAACCAGCCCTAGGGATATGTGCCCCTGACATGGATACACACATCAACAAATATGTCCTAATAGCTCTATGAAAAAAATATATTTGGGTTGCCACTGTCAGAGGCAGTGACACATATAACTGCACACACGCAGGTCAGCATGGTGTATCTGATCCACATTACATGACCTCTATGTTGTGTAACTCACTACCACTGTAGATCCATTCCTCTGCTGCTCTTTTTAGCTCTATCAAACTACAGGTCCCATGTTCACTCGAATGTCCCCTTAACCTCTGATATGACAGATTGTTATCCAGTGCATTGCATTGGATGAGACTCTCTCACTACAGGGGTGGCATGGTTGCTATGGGTCTGATCAAAGCAAAACACTTTAATTGGTGTCTATGGAGCCCTTGGATATGCTGAACATGGGTACAGTGTTGTACCTTGGTTTCCAGGGGGCATGCATGATATCCTTGAGGTAGCAGTATCAACATGGACTACAGGGTGTCAGATGTCATTGGAATCTCTAGCCCCAATATGACTGGTCCATGGAATGGTTGATGTAGGTGGTCCATAATGCAGCCAGTGTCAGGGCTGTGCCACTGATCCTGTGGGGTAAAACAGAACATGTGTGTTGTGGTGAGTGTGTATGCATGGATTGCGTGCATACATGTGTTATACTCACAGCTGAAGTGATCCCTGATCAATCTGTCTCTTATCTGCATCCCTGTTAGGGTTTCCTCATCCTGGACAATGTCCACAGGGTCATCAGGTATGGTTGGAGGCTGAATGTCGTCCACAAATCTAATATCCACCGCTATGTTGTACAATATTGCACATGGTATTTTGATATCACAGACTTTGGCCGGGGCATACTGTAGTGCTCCCCCTGAGTGATCCAGACATCAGAATCATGGAGCCCAAAAGTCTGCTCAATGGCATTCCAAGTTCTGGCATAAGCATGGTTGTAGCACTCCTGGGCATCCGTTTGTGGATTTGCGACTGGGGTCAGTAGCCAGGATTTACAGCCATAGCCAGCATCACCTGTGTAAAGTAAGTGACATGGTGAGACAGGGACCACATGTTGTGTGAATTATGTTTTATGAGGTGAACATACTAGCTGTGAGTGGAAAGCATGCTGAGCAGTGTTGTGTGTGCACGTGTGTATGTGGTGTGATTTAGTATTGTTAACTCACCCAGAAGCCATCCCCCTGTATAGGATCAATTTTCAAAGTCTCTGTGTACAGATAAGTTTCTGAGTATATATGAATCATGACAGCTCCTGGGATATTTTGGTCAGACATTCATGATCCTCAGGTTGCTGTCACACACCATCTGCACGTTCATAGAGAGGGAGTTTTTGCGGTTGATGAAGATATGTCCCTGACCTGCTGGGGCTTTAATACGGACATGGGTGCAATCTATTGACCCTGGGCATGCCTTCCCTTGCATAAAAGCCCTGCTTCATATGTGTCCGCTCCATGTTGGTGGTGGGGAAATGTATATAGGTACTGGCCTTGCTTTTGAGGGCTGGCAAGACCTGGGCCAGCACCCTGGAGAATGTGGCCTGTGACATGCCAGATGCGTAACTTTCTGTTGACTGGAAGGCGCCACTTGCCATGAAGTGTATGGCACACAGTAGTTTTTGCAGGCCAGATAGGGTGTGGTTGTGGATGTAAATCGGATCCACCTGATCCTTGATGACCTTATACAGGGCAATGATGCTGTGCGGCTTCAACCTGTAGTGATCAATCACCTCGTCATCGGTCATTCCAAGGAGAGTGACCCTTGCGCGATATACCCTGGGCCTTGGTGGTCGTCTATACATCCTCCACTGCTCCTGGGGTCCCTGTTGCAGCTGGGGAGCATCCTGTTGCTGGGGAGCATCCTGTTGCTGCAGCTGTGCATCTGCAGGCAGGTGCTGTCCTCCAGGTGGGGATAGGCTCCTGTATGGCTCATGAGCCAGAACCTCCTCACTTGCAACAGGTGAAGGCTGTTGATCAGGTGTGCCTTGGGCTTGCTTGTGTTCCCTAGCTCTCGTCCTTGAATGCCTTCTCCGCAGTCTTCGCATCAATAAGTAACCCAACATACTTATTTCTCTCTCTCTCTCTCTCTCTCTCCCTGAGTGGAAAACATGCTACAAGTGAGTGTGGTGAGCTGTCCCTTTAAGTACATGGTAGGGCATTGTGTAGGTGTGGTGATGAGTTGAGTGATGACCAACGGGAAGTTGTTTGTTGTCCAGGTAAGTGTTTGCAGGTGTGTCTGTGTTTTAAAAAGTGGTGTGTTCTGATTGGTGTGTCTGTGCCAGTTGCGGGTGTGAAGTTGTGGGGTGCAGGTTGCGTCTGGATCGTCTGGTGATATTGCACAGGTGAGCTTGTTGTGTATTAGCAGGTGTCCGCATTGCATGATAACCCCCATTGTTCCATGCCATGTTATGTTGGTGTTTTTTGGGAAGTTCTTGTCCCTGTGGTGTTGTTTGGCTGTTGTGTTGTGTGTGACAGTGATTTGTGGTGTCTGTCCATGTTTTTTGTGTTATTTTGGCATTGCACAGGTTAATTTTCCTATTTGCATGCTTGTGCAGTAAGCCTTTAAATCTAGCCCTAAGACTTTTGCACAGTAGTATATATATATATATATATATATATATATATATATATATATATATATATATATATTAATGCAGGGGTAACAATCTTAGGCTGTCTGAGGTCTGAGGATCTGAGGTCTAAAAAAACTGATTAGATACATATTGCCTACAGCTTGAACATAGTATAAACTTTATTATATGGTAAAGCAGAGTTACATCCACACAATTACAGTAGGTGGTTCTGGAGTTTCAGAATTCCTTCCTCAATTATTGGCTTCATGGAGTTATAAAACATTTGAAATTCTTGTTCTCTGAGAGAGTTTTTTTTATTTCACTCTGTGCCTGGGTAACATGAATTTGTCACCCTTCTACTATGGATATTTATTTACTATAGACAGGGAAAGGAAGAGCATGGGTAGAGGAGATGTGAGAGGAGACACATTTGTGGATATCCTGATTGGAGGAAAGACCTGGGGGAGCAGAAAGAAAGACTTTGGGACAGATGTTCAAAAAGTCGCCATAATGAAAAAATTGTCAGATACTGAGTTGTTGGTAAAAGAAGGACAATATTTTCAGAAGTAAATCCGTCATGCTCGAAAATGTGTCATAAATATTTAAATATGATGGTAAGAAGATCTTGACGAACATTGCCCATAAAAGTTCTGATGTTAAAAATGTCTTTGATTTTGTCTTTGAAACAGAAATTTTCAAGAAAAAAGCAGTATTTTTTGCCTTTAAAACGACAAATTTTCAAATAAAGACTTTTTTACTTTTTAAAGCCATACTTCTTCTCACTCCTTCAAACTGTTACTTTAATTTGTCTTTTCCAAGTTTAGACCTATTTATTTTGTTGGACAAAAAAAGTGATGGTTAAAAGAATATTTTTTTCTGAAAAAACCTTGCATTATGACGGTAGATTAAACCACGCCTAGTTTTAAGACTACTTTTCCCTTTGATGTAGATGGTGGAATTAGATGCAAAAAATAATGTTAACATGTCTGAGAATTGACGGGCCATATCATAAGAATTTTTTTTTGTTCTGATTACAGACAATTTCAGTTACCACCACTTTTTGAACATCTTGCCCTTTATGAGTTGGGAAAGAGACTAGTCATGAAGTAAACGGGAAAAGAAACAGAGAAACATGGGTGAGGGAGAAAGAGAAAAGTGTAATGGGGACAGAGATGTGATTGATAGAAAAGTGGGAGAGATACATGACTAAAGGAAGTGTGGGGGAGGGAGTGAGACCCTTTTCTGTAGAAAGGGAGAGTGAAATGGGATAATTACCCAGTTGGGGGGGTTAGAAACCTGTGAGAGAAGGAGGACAGGTTGGGTAGAGAGAACTCTTTGACAACTGCTTGTGAGTAAGAGAGGAGAAATAAAGTCCTATGTAGGGAAGGCTGCAAACTCTTGGGGACAGGAAAAATTAGTTCATGCCTTATGTTGGTTTGTTTAAATCTTTAATATTTGAATACAATAATACACATGGATATAATCTAAAAAAATCTAGTTGTTATTTTGTTTAAAAACTTAATTATAGGACATCTGATTTGTTTTTTCATCAAACAAAAAAATTATATTGCTTTATATGTGGGGGCATCTTTACAATTACTCTGGGTCTCAGAAGAACTTTAAAGAGCCTTGATGAGGAATCCAAATCATAGTTCCATAGAAAGACACACCTAAACCGGATGAAAGATGTGTAAGAGAATTTCACGAAGAGCATGCAGATACATGGGAAAATGATAAAAAAAAGATATACAAAAGTGTGCATGACCCAGCAAAGGGAGACACACATGTTAGGAGTAGGGTAGCCACCCAGCCTGTGTTTTACCGGTAGGCCGGTAAAAAATTGGCTTTTTTCCAATGTTAAAGGGATAGTAATACTTCGTTTTATCTTTATTTTATTTTGTAGGCATTAAAAAAACATGAAGAATGATATAAGTCTTATCTCTCAAACCTCTATGGTTTAAGAGATATTCACAAGCAAAGTATCCCCCCCCCCCATTCAGCCACATCAGAAGGGAGGTGCCCAGGTAGACTGCAGAGAGGTGACAATCTTCAATTAAAATAAGGGAAAAAGCTGAAAAACTTCTCAAGGGGGGAAGGGCTTTCATTGTTTTCATATAAAGAAGATTGTCCCCTGCTGTTATCTGTCTGGTCTTACAACCAGATTCACATCTGAGAAGAGATGGCTTACACTAGGTAAAAGGGGCGGGAGGAGGAAACTTTGCTTGTGAATATCTCTTAAACCATAAAGGTTTGAGAGATAAGACTTATATCGTTCTTCATGTTTTTTTAATGCCTACAAAATAAAATAAAGTTTAAACGAAGTATTACTATCCCTTTAAGTCTATGGAGGGAATGCCTAGGTCGGTATTTTTTTGAAGAAAAGGTTGCAACCCTAGGTAGAAGTATAGAAATACATGACAGTTTAGAACAGTTAAACTCTTGCAAACAAATAAAATATAAGGTTTAGGATGAAACATTCATTTTGCATCAAAACAGTTCCCCTTGATATACTGTAGGGCATTTCCACCTTGAACAAAAATTTACCATGTTGATGTTGGCAGTCAAATTTTATTCAGTCTCAGCCAATGTTCTGAGCACATTTCTAATTAAGTTGATACATATCATAAGGTACATCCAAATCAGATGTAACCACCTTTACTTTAGTGTTTAATGAGAATATCACAACATAATTCAATATAATTGGTGCAATAAATTAAATGCTTTACACAGACGACAATTCATTTGGGGTTGTTGAAAGAAGCAAACAGTAAAAACATCAAGGTTAATGTGAAAATAACACCAGGCAATAACAAGGCTGGTGTATTAAGAATAACTTGAATAATTCTGGGGACAAAACAACTGCTCTAGAGAGACAGATACAAATTTCCCAAATTGCCACTGATTTAAATGGGGCATTTTAACTCTTTGAATGCTATAGAGATCTGCTAATGCATTGTGAAGTAATGAGCTGGAGACATTCAAGGGTTTAAAAGCACCATTTAAATGAATAGCTATTTTTGCCGCCTATGGTGCAGTTGGTATGCCTCAGAATTACCTTAATTCTTCTAAGTACACATAAGAACACATATAGTCACACCTTGTGTTATCCAAGAGAGAAGTATCTAGAATCCAAAAGGTTAAAATCATCTTTCACTCAGTTCAAAATACTAAAAATGTTTCATATAATTTTATATGCCACTCATAAGAATCCCAGTGATGCTGGATGCCATTTTGTTGTAGTTATAGCAATATGCAATATGATGGTACCATGTTAGCCATAGAAATACAGGAGGCAAACATATTCAAGTTGATAACTTTATTGGCTAACCAAACAGATTTATGAAACAAGTTTCAAGAGGTCCCTGGTAGAGGTAGGCAAAAGTTCCCCTTGTGTTCCCGAGAAAAATCCACTAAAACCACATGGTTTTCTGCTTTTTCATGGGAAAATCAAAATCAGCTTTAAATAAATCGAATAAAATCTTCATGGTTTTCGCCCATTGTCAAAAAAAGTCGCTATTTTTTCAAAGACTAGAATGTTTTTCCCCTGTATTGACGATTTTCATGTGCAGTTTTCCAGGAAGTGAAGAATAATACAAGCAGCTACAGAGAGACAGAGAGAGGTTCTATTCTGTTGTGCTGTGAATTGTTTTGCAAGATTGAGGCAGAAGAGGCTCATAGAGACTACTATCATTATAAGCAAGTTTAATAATAAAAAATAACAGTTATGTGACCAATGAGTCTGAGGAGGAGGAAATGACCACTACCAACATGAAAGAATCTGAATGAAATGCGTAGGACATTAATGCGGTTCTGAGGCTTACAGTCTGCATACCCTGAGTTGTAATTAAATTTAGACAGTAATTATTTTCTGGCTCCGGCTCGATGTGGGACTTTTTTTCCCAATCCATCTTAAATGAGCCTTTAGATAGCATGAGGCATTCGCCACGTTCAGACTTATAGGCTATATACTCAGCTCTATTAGATTAGTCAGTCAGCTATTGTGTATTCAGCTCCAGCTCGATGTGGGACCATTGTCTCCCAATCCATCCAAATAGAGCCTGTAGATAACAAGTATTTATTAGTTATTAGATCATTACTTAGTAACATACATAGTAACATAGTAATTTAGGTTGAAAAAAGACTTGCGTCCATCTAGTTCAGCCCTTTTCCTATTCCTGTTTACCATCATTGATCCAAAAGAAGGCAAAAAAACCCCTCAATATAGCAATTTCAAATTCTGCCTTGAATGGGGGGTGGATTCCTTCTTGATTCCAAATGGCAATCAGATTTCTCCCTGGATCAACAAGCCCTAACTAAATATTAATCCCAATACTAACGTACATAACCCTCTATGTTATGCTCTTTTAAATATGTATCCAGGCCCTTTTTAAAGGTATCTAATGTATTCGATAGCACCACCTCCTCAGGCAGTGAATTCCATACCTTACTGTAAAGAAACCCTTCCGCTGTTGTAGATTAAATCTCCTTTCCTCAAGTCTAAGCAGGTGGCCCCTTGTCCTGTGTACTGTTCTGTTAATGAACAGGTCTTTGGAGAAGACAGTTGTAAGAATCTGACTACAATAGAGCGTGCCCGTTAGGAATGTGTGAGTGAGATTTCATTCATTCTTAGCTGTCTAATTATCATGTTGCCCTACGAATTATATTAAAAAGAGAAAGCTATACGTATATATATATAATTAAATATACGTTAGCGATTACTAACTGGGCAATACCTTTGAATATATTTTGAGTGAAGATTAATTATCAGGGTAATTTGCAGACGGCCTTGTGGTCATGTACTTATGTGACGGTTTTAGGACTATAGTATTAAATTATGTCCAGTCCAATCATTTTACACACATAATTTTCTTTTTGAATAAAGGTTTGACACAGTTTGTTTCGGGGGTTTTTGGCTTTTAACAAATATCTGTGGAAGGGCAACTGTTACAGCACTGAATGGGTCTTATTCTGTATTTGGCTTTATGCCAATTCTTTTCTGTCTTTTTCATTTATGATATAGTCATTTGTGATTATGTAGACTTGCAGTGCGCTTTAGTGCTCTCAGTTCATCTGTTATTAATGTGACACATACCATGGGAATGGGGTCCAGTGATGATGGACTAGGACAGAATGCACTTGTCAGCATCAATACTCCTGGTTCTTGTTGCAGTGCTGATTATGAGGCAGTAGCAGCAACAGCAGCAACATCATCCTCTGCCTCAGCAAGTGAAGGGGATTGTGGAGAATAAGAAGGAAGAAGCCATTCTTCTCCACCTTTCCCCTCACCTCCTGAGGTCCTAGGTGTGGGACTATTTTTTTCTTGGGGCAGGCACAGTACAGTCATCAGTGATCACACTGTGCACAATTTGTGACAAGCCAGTGAAAAGGGGAAAGAAGGGAATGCACCTTGGCACAACCATCCTGATAACACATATGAAACACGGACACCATGACATTGATGTGAAACACAAAGCCAAACACCCACCATAGAAATCAGGCACCGCTGCTGCTGTACCCCTGGACTCTCTCCATAGGCAACAAGAAGTGAGGTGGAAATCAAAGAGGAGGAAGAAAAGAGAAACCCTGTCAGAGTCTGAAAGTTCGATGGTGAGTGAAACACCTGGCTTGTCATCACCTTCTTGCTCTAGGGTAACTACATCTTCTGACAATTCACCTAATTCATCTTTACCTCCCCACCTGTTGATAGCCATTTAGTTGATGTCAAGATATTGCAGTTCGTGTCCACCCATTGCACACTATGAGGTACGCTGACTACACATGGCAGTGTGGTGGAGGATAATCACATCCAGGGCATAAAGTGGCATCTGAGGAGATTTCATCCTGTAGAATATGCTAAGCTGTTGGCAGGAAGGGTTCATCATTATTATTAAACTGTCTTCAAGTTGTCACATGTCCTTAGTGGGTACTGGACAAAGGGCATAGTGATAGCAGCAGTACTTGGTTTGTTATGGGATGAATTCACATTGGGGTCCCTAATCGTCATGGTGTTTGGTTACAGTTATGCCAGATGTTTGATGAGAGTTCAGATGTGCACATTGTTCCTGCTTGCAAGGTAAAAATGTCTATTCTAACAACACACCCATGATTTTGGAGGAGGGACAGGTGGAGAAGCATTGTTGGCCAACTTCTTCTTTTCTCCACATACACCTGAAGTGGTGGCTAATTATGGTGCTGCTACTGCTTCAGGTGCATCACTGGAGCAGGTCATGTTATTGAAGTTGTTGATCCCATTCTCTCTGAGCTGCCTAATCATCTTGCTGTTCAAACACTCAGCAGCAGCAAGAAAAGCAGGTGCAAATTCTGCAATTACACTGAGGCATCTGACAATGGCCAATACACTGTGACCTGCTGGCACTAGGCCAGTAGATAATTTTTTTTCTCAGGGCTTGTTCTTTAAAAATAAAAAAACAACAACAACAAAACAGAGGCCTACAAAAAAAATACTGGGGGGGGCTTGTTTCTAACAAGCCTATGTCCTACAAATGAGTGTTTCATTAGGGCTTGTGCAAAACAAATCTAGATCCTGCAAATCATTATTTCCTCAGGGCTTGGGCCTAACACAAGTCAAATTTCCTACAACTAATCAATGTTTCTTCAAGGATTGTGCCTCTAATAACTCTAAGTCCTACAAATCAATGTTTGCTCAGGGATTAGGCCTCTAACAACAGGTCTAAATCCTACTAATCATCCTATACAAAATACTGTATCCCATCAAGTATCATTCTGTCCCAGTTGCAGCTTACATCAGGGGGTCCCTGTCTCTGTCACGTTATGTACCAATTGCTTATATTGTTTTTAATTTTTAACTGCACTTTTCACAGAAAATTATTCGCCAAGTAGGAAGTGCCATTATTTGCCAATTTTGGTTTGAGGAGAACATTTTCTCCCATCCCTTCTCTCAGTTCTTTTAGGAAGAGACCTGAGAGGTCTTGAAAGCTTGCATCATAAATATGCTTAGTTATCCATTAACGGTATCACCTTGACTATATTTGCCCCCTATAGCAGATGTGCTTCTGTGATATCACTACTAACTGATGCTCAATATTTCAAATGGTAAAATAATGATTGGTTGCAAGTTCAAACATCAAACAAAATGTATTTAAATACGTATTTAAATATTGTAATATTGATGTGGATTTCAGGAGGCAGAGCAGGTAACTGTCTAGAGTGTCAAGTTTTGTGGTCCAGCTCAACCTTCCAATTTTTAGTTGTAACCAAACAACTTAATTCCCCTCAATCTAATCTAAAAAGAAACATTTATTTACTTTTACCTGCCAGGTGATACTGTAATTAACTGGCAGGTATACCATCAAGTCAGATATCATTGTAAAGTGAAGATTCTCCCCTTTCATTTGTGAAAATCAAAGTATGGGGAACTGAGTTATGCTCCTACATGAAGTGTGTAAAATAAATCTTTGTTTATGTTGTGTGATTGACTACTCATTTAGCAGGAACATCAACTTATGGGGCATTCCTCTAAAGGAGACAGTCTCTCATTTCTAATGATGCCTAAGTTAATACAGTAAGATACTGAAATCATACTTACCTTAATATGGCCATAAAATCTTAATGGCCCCCATGAATTTTACTCTTGCTCCTTGCAGTCCTGATATTATGTCCATTGATGCATACATGACACTTGCTAAAAGGGTCATAGGCATACCTGGGAACTCTCCGGATTTGCCCCGGAGACTCCGGTTCTGACAGAGCGTTACCGGGTCTCCGGGGCAGAGGCTGATTCCTCCGGATGTGGAGAGTTTCTATTGAAACTCTGCCACATCCGCTTTTTCTCCTGCTGATACTCAGTCCCTAGCCCTCTGAGTGCCAGAGTAGTAAGGAATGCATTGCTTTGCAATGCATTCCGTACCACTCTGGCACTCAAAGGGTTAAGCGCGCCCCCCCCCACTCGCGGCAAGCCCCGCCCCTTTTTGACGCGATTAGCGTCATTTTTGTCACCCCCTGGTGAACAGAGGACTACCCTCTGGGTAGCCCTCGACTGGAAGTTCCCAGGTATGGTCATAGGTCCTCAACATCTACTAACTGCACATGGTAATCTTAACCAGTTAAGGATCAGATGGATGTGCAATGCACTGTTGCTGTTCTAGTCCTCCCTGCTTTGCTCCTTTCAGTTTGAAAAAAAAAAAAACTGCCAACATCTGTCATGTCTGCCTCCTTTAACCTGACATTTTGCAAGGGAAAATTAATAAGTGGTATTAAATTAGTATAAAATTGAGTTGGGGTCCCATAAGTAGTAAATTGATGGCCAGATTGTATACACACACACACAATTAGTTGCTTTTTTGTGACAGAGAGACAGTTATACTGATGAAATGAGGTGATTTGGGGGTGAATCAACTGCACCATAGGGGGACAAATTAAAATGTCCAGTTATTTAAATGAGAACTAATATCTCCTAATATCAACTGCATGCATATCTTACAGTGGCTAGAAAATCACAGTGTCCCTTATGAATTTTGCCCTTATAAGTTGGTTCAAGAGATAACATCTTCCATTAGTCCTGGATGTTCTATCCATGGAGGCAGACATGACAGTTGCTTGCAAGACCAATGGACATCAAACTCTGCTCACTAGCATGGTAATTTTAACTCATTATGGACCAGGGGGTGGTGTAACACATTGCTTTTCAATGCTTTGAACACCTTTTTGGTTATTAATTAGGCTTTTGCATTTCTGCCTGCTTCAGTTTAAAAAAAAAAAATTGTAGCGATTGTCATGTCTGCCTCCATGGACATGACACCTAGGATGGACTGAAGATGTTATCAGTTGAAAACAAGTGCAAAGTACTAAGATTTTATGAACATAGTAAGATAAGTAGGAGTTTATGAGTAGTTGGAATTAGTTCTCCTTTAAATGGATATTTTAAGCCTTTCTAGTATGTGAAGGGTTAAGAAGGTAATATTGTGAAATTGTATTTGTCCCTTCTGGTTCAGGTTGTTTGCTCCAGTACTTTAGTACATCAGCCTCAGTAAGTTTTTAAGGATTTTAAAGAAATGATTCACTGCCAAAGAAACCAATAATGCATGATGATAGCCACAGTGAAAGATGCATGGGCTTTCTACATGTGGATTTCCATTTCTAAAGGTCAACAGGCAACTTGAAAGAAAAAGTGCGACAGAAACAGCACTTAGCTGTCAAACTAAAGACAGGCACCCTGCGACTGCATTAGTTCGACTTTTGTGCATATGATGACATGCTCACACAGAGAATTCCAAAATAAGTGCCCTCTCCTCCCACTTGTGTAGTTAGTGTCACACATGCAGACCTGCTCACTGATGCTCTCCAGCTGATCTGAGCTGGCAAAACACAATCATCTCTTCAGACCCTGGCAGATGGCAGGTAAACAGGACAATTGTGCTGTTTTTTTCATAGTTTCTTGGCCACAGTAATGAAACTATTACACTGACTGTCATGCCTGATGCTGTATGGAGCATGGCTCTGATTGTCTTTTGATTGAAACTAGCTGTATATGTGAATAACAAGGTAATATCCTGCATTTCTCAACCTTTGCTGCTGAGCAATCATAAATGTAACCTCAAGCAATGAAACTGCTTGTAAGAAGTAGTGGTGTTGTCATGTCTGATTTAAAGTTTAAATTTATTTAAAAGAGCAGTTTTTTTTTTTTTAATGAAAAAAAAAGTTATAGTTCTTTACTACTCAGTCAAACAAGGTTACTACACAACTTGAAGATTTATCTGTTAACAACCATATCAATTAATGTCCAAGGTGCCAATTAATGTCCATTGTTTCCTTTTTATTATGAATTCTGGAGAGCTTAAGTCATTGACTAAAGCTCTCTATATTAAGCTGTAGATTGAAAGCAACAACACCATTAGAGCTTTGCAGATTACCAACAAAAACTGAGCTACGATAATCTTTGAATGAAAAATCTCCCACCAGGAGAAATATATATATATATATATATATATATATATATATATATATATGACAGCACCCATTTGGACTTTCAAGCAGCAAAAAGGTGAATTTTATTAGATCAATGTTTCGGAACTCAGAGGAACATTTCTCAAGCTCCCTGTGAGGAAATGTTAACCTAATAAAATTGGTTCACTATTGAAATATCTCCATGTATTGGTCGATCCTCAAAATGCTGCATAAAAAATATATCTTGAATGAAAAGAGCGACATCAGAATCTCCCCCTTATCAGAAGAGTGACATTCTGATGTTGCATGCTTAAAGGTCACCATGTGGGTGCTGTGGTGCTGTGTTAATGCTGCTATGTGGCTGCTATGTCAGGTGCTGTGTGCTATGTCAATGCCTCCGTGTAGGCCTTGTTTCAGGTACTGTGTCAATACACCTTTCTGGCATTACAGGGGTTAAAATCCCCATTTCATTGGATGACGTAATGGGACATTTATGCTAATTAGTTATGTTTGAGGCAAAAAACGTGGCACTACTTAGATTCATTCATAGTATAGTGTGCTGTAATATTACAGAAGGAATGAATTAGCATGTAGTGCTACACCAGTCTTTCTCACCCTTTGAGTGCCACATCACAACCTATGCAATGTTTAATAAGATATGCCTAATGCTTAATAAAATATTGGTTATGTCTTAACCTTTTGAGTGCTGCATCACAGCACGGTAGATCAATGATGAAGTCCATCTCAAGATGTGTACAAGGGTTTTGGGGAATCGGAAGAGGAACAAGAAGTTTAGAAGGTCTTTGTAGAGGGGACTTGTTTTGGATGCAAGAATTGCAGGCTTTCACAAAGTCCTTCACATCTTGTGAATATCGTGGGCCAACAAAATGTTCTCTCCAGAAGCTCTTGGATTTTCAACTCCACCAGGATGACTGGAGGAAATGATGCATGGGCCCAAAAAAGAACTTGCAGCCTATACCACGGTGTAACAAAAAGGGCATTGGGCCTTGGAGCTGGCAGTAAGAGAGCTTGAGTGTGTTGAATTTTGTACAAGGTTTCAGAGAAAATGGCACTGATAAATCTTTCCACAGCAAAATAGGTCCTTGATGCAGAGGAGGAGCAGAGGAAACTGATGAGATAAGGCATCTGCTTTTGTATTTTTCATCCGGGTTGATACATTATCACAAAGTTGATCCTGGTTAAAAAAAACAGTCCCCACACGGTTCTTATGGTCCGTGAGTATGGTGACTGTGGAGGCAGTACTATTGAGTAGATGCCTACACTCCTCGAGGACTAGCTTAATAGCCAGGAGCTCTCTATTTCGGACATAATTTCTCTTGGTGGGAATTGCCAAAAGAAGTAGGAACAAGGATGGAGTTTGCCAGTTTCAGAGTCCCTCTGAAACTGAACTGCCCCTGCACCAACCTCTAACTCCTTAGAAGACACTATATACCCCAGAAAGGCCAGGTGTTCCTGTTCAAATTCACACTTCTCCACCTTGATGTAGAGATTGTTCTCTCTCAGTCATTACGAAACTGTCTTCACATGTTGTCTATAGGACTGCAAATCTCTTGTGTAGATTAGAATATCGTCCAAATAGATCAGGACAAAGGATATTATTATATCACAAGGTATTCATAGTGCAGTAATGTGTATTAAAGGCAGTCTTTCACTCATTGCCTTCCTTAATGCAGACCAAATTATAGGCCACTCATAGGTCCAATTTCATGAAGACAGTGGCACCTTTAAGCTGCTCAATCAACTCAGAGAATGGGGTAATTGATACAGAGTCTTGATAGTTACTTTGTTGAGACCGCGATAATCAATACAAAGAAGAATTCAGCCCCTGCGGGAGAAATTGAAGGACGAATTAAGCTGTTTTCAAAATTATTTTGAATGTAATCGCCCAGAACTATAGACTCAGAACCTGAAAACATGAAAGTTCTGCCACAAGGAGGTATAGCACTAGGATAAAGGTCAATGGCACAGTCATAGGGCCTGTGGGAAGGCAGAGTGTTTGCTTCCCTTGTAGAGAAGACACCTGCAAACACATGATAGATCAGGTAGCTCAGATAGATCAGATGGTAGTCCAGACAGATCATGGTTATCAATCACCACAGTCAAGGAACATGGTTTAGAAAGTTTGATCATGCAAGATTCTAGACATGATTTCCCCAATAGATAAGTTGCCTGAAGTCCAGTTGATCACTGGATTGTGTAGTCTAATCCACTGTAACCCTAAAAGGACCAGAACTGAAGGGGATTTGATAACATCAAAAGTAAGAGTCTTGGAGTGAAGTAGTCCAATAGTGGCTTGGATGGTCTTAGTTTCCTGGATGACTAGTCCTTGTCCCAGGGGTTGTCCATCGACAGTGGTAACCCTAGTAGGGTGTTCCTTCCTACAATAGAAGAGACCAAAATCTGTAGCCCACAGATGATTAATAAACAATTCAGCAGCACCAGAATCAATAAAAGCTTGGATAGAGATCTCCTGGCCGTGATAGGCATATGGGTAACAGGACACATGAAGAGTGCATCAGGAGGCAAGAGTATCACAGGCTCCCTTGGGCTATCCTGTGCTTCCTTACCTTTGTATGGCCACTGGCTGGCATGGCCTCCGGCCACTTCCTCATTGCTACATCAGGTAACAGGCACTAGCACAGACACCTTTTTTTTGGATCTCTTTTGGGTGGCCTAATTGGGTCCCACCTCCTTCTGCTCCGTTATAAACCTCCCTGGGTCTGGGAGTCATTGCCCTTATGTGGTGTTCCTGTTGTGCTCCATTGAGACCTGTGCTTATCTGAGAATCTGCTCTGTGTATTAACCTGGCTTGTCTGACTAGCCACATCGTGTTACGGTTTTCAGACACTCAGACAGAGGGTTAGATAAAACAAATACAATTTTATTAAAGCAAAAATAATGACAATGTCGCCACTAGGGCAGAATTGACATAAGCAGAATATGGGCTGAAATATCAGGTACAACAGGGAATAAATCGCCAGATATAGCAGCACAAACAGGAGACAAGAGGTTAATAGTAATGATAATCAGTCTCAAATGTGGTGTTAGGCACGCCCTTGGTGCTGTATATAGCGATATGTGCTAGGTGATAGCACCTAAAGTCCATCCACTGTGTGAACTGCGACTAAAACTGGAGCTGCAGAGTGATAAGGTGGTAGCCCCCACGGGCGTAACAGAACCCAACAGTACTGTGATTGATTAAGCCAATTGCCCCCACGGGTGTAACGGAGACCAACAGTATCGTGATTGTTTGAGCCAATAGCCCCCGCGGGCGTAAACGGAGACCACTAGTATCGTGATTGCTTGAGCCTATAGCCCCCACGGGCGTAATCGGAGACCACTAATATTGTGATTGCTTGAGCCTATAGCCCCCATGGGTGTAACCGGAGACCAATAGTATCGTGAATGCCTGAGTCAATAGCCCCCACAGGCGTAACGGAGACCACTGGTTTCAGCACTGCTTGCCAATAGCCAACGGGCGTAACAGAACCACTGCTCTGTCAAGGTGGAGAGTCGCCGACTACCAAGGCCCACATGCGGCCGGCTCACAGAAACAGCGTAACAGGCTAAGGCAAATGATGGGAACAGTGGCAGTGATAGGATGGAGGCAACACCAGTGTCTAGGCACAAAATAGCGTCTCAGCACAGTAATGGTACAGACTCAGCACTACGTCACTAAGCAATCAGACGGAAGGCTCAGCAAAACAACACGGTTCAGCAATGGTAAAACGGAGGCTCAATCACACACTGCAGCTATCGGAATGTCGCCGAGGCGACAACAGGAACCGTCAACCGAAACGGCAGGAACAGGAGCAAGCACAGGAGTCAGTCATCAGCCAGGCCGGGTCAGGACACGTAGGTGTCACGGTTCCCGTGCTGTACTGTCAATCTGGTCTGTTCTACCTGTGCATTGGAGGACGCTGACTAGCCTGCCCAGGATGTGCCTTTATACACTGGGGCTTGGGCACTTGTGGTTTGCCCTTTCGTGGTGTTCCAGTATCTGCGCCTTGTTGCTGTGTCCCAGTCTCCTGTGTACCGACCCGGCTTGTCTGACTCTTCTGTTGATCCTGCTCCGTGTATGACCCGGCTCTGGCTGACGACCCTGCTCCGTGATTGTTCTGGTTCTGGCTGATGATCCTGCTCCGTGTATGACCCGGCTCTGGCTGACGACCCTGCTCTGTGATTGATCCGGTTCTGGCTGATGATCCTGCTCCATGTATGACCCGGCTCTGGCTGACGACCCTGCTCCGTGATTGATCTGGTTCTGGCTGATGATCCTGCTCCGTGTATGACCCGGCTCTGGCTGACGACCTTGCTCCGTGATTGATCCTGTTCTTCGGCTGCTGTTCCTGCGGTGCTCCGGTTCCGGTCATTGCCCCGTTCCAGTCTGCTGTTCCGGTGTACCTGCACGGCCTCGGTCGCGTCCGCGACATTCTGATCACTTGGTGTCTCGCCATTCCTCTCACCGCTCTAGCTGAGATAGAGGTTGCTTTGCCATTCATTGTCTGTTGCTGGTTTCCTGTACAGAACCTGTTAACTCCTGCGGTGCCTCGTAGTCTCAGTCTTGTGCCTCAGTTCTTGCCAAGCATACACATAACCGTTAAGAGCCACTCCTGCTGTACCTCTGAAACGCTTCACTACTTTCGGCAGAGCATTGCCGGTCCGGTGGTTGGTGTACACCGTGACCGCACCTGTGGGCATTGTTATCCGTTCGCTCTTGCTGGGAAAGTTCTGTACGGCACCGAAGGGGTGTCCTGGCTCTGGCCTACAGAAGTACAGAGGTTACGCTATCCATCTGCACTATCCAGTGCTTGGCTCTCAGTGCTTGTGCAGTCGCTATCACTATTTGACATCCAAGTGGTGTCAGGACACTATCCATTGGGCATATGCAGAGTTAACTTCCATTCTCAGTTAAGGGCGGTTCAGGTTCTTGTACTTCTGTTTAGCAATAGCACTTCTCCTTATCCCACGGCGGTGGTATTTACTCAGCTCTGGCACTTGTGCCTTCCTGTTCTATTTGAGAGTGAATTCAGTGCAGACACTTTGCTCCAGCTTTGTTATTCAAGAACTGTGTTCCAGAAACTGCTACTTAGCTCCAGCTTTGTGACTCAAGAACTTTTACCCAGAGACTGCTATATATCCTGGGCGTTGGCCAAACTAGGACTGAGTTCTCCTCTTGTACTTGTTAACCCTTTGGGGTTATTCTCTATCTATCCATTGTCCAGTATTATTTGCTGTATTGCATTCACTCTGTTCGTGTTTGCTATTACTGCTATTACTGTACTGGCCCCTAGGGGCATTGTATTACTCCGTGATTCAATAAACTATGTTTTTACTTTACCTCCTGGTCTGAGTGTCAGAAAACCATTACAGAAGGAGATTCGCAGACAAGCCGGATCAGCAACAGAGGAAGGACGTCAGCCGGGCCGGGTCAGATGCCGTAGTTGATTCGCAGACAAGCTGGATCAGCAACACGCAGGAAGTTAGCCAGGCCGGGTCAATCACGGAACAGGAACACAGGAACGTCGTCGGTACAGGCCTAGTCGGTACACTGGAGATCATAATAGTGGAATAAGGCAACAGCAACGCTGGCTCAGAAACACCACGAAAGGACACCTGACAGGTGCCAGTGGCCAGAATAAAACAGGTAACCAGGGGCGGACCAACGCAGCTCAACCAATCAGGGAGCAGCACAGTTGAGAGTGACATAACGGATCACGGGGACCGTGATACATCGGTTCTGAAATGTGGCTCTGGCTGACTAACTCGCTCATTGTTAACCCTGGCTTGTCTGACTACCCACATCAGTTCTGACCTGTGGCTCTGACTGACTTAATCGCTCTGTGTATGACCCCGGCTTGCCTGACTACCCACATCAGTTCTGACCTGTGGTTCTGGCTGACTCACTCGCTCCATGTAGTCCCTGGTTTTACTGTCCTCGAGCTCTGGCTCCTATCTCGTTCAGTGTATCCCTGGATTCTCTGACCTGTGGCTCTGACTGACTACTCACTCCGTACACACCTAGCCTGTCTGACAGTTTGCCTCTGTGTCCCGCAGCTCTGTCCGACTCTAGCTTCCATTTGCCTTTGGTCTCCGGTTCCTCACAGTAGTGCAGTGCGTAGCACAGTGTGCAGCTCCAGGTAGGAGTTTGGACCCTATCACTAAGTGGTCTGGGGTTATATGGGATGTTATCATCACTATAGCTCATATATTATTTTCAATGTATATTCCAATAAAGGTGGTTATACTTTATTACTGTGTCTGTCCTTCTTTGCCTGATTACCGTGACAGTACGTAAGGGCCATGTCGAATGATGGTACAGGCAGTCCACCTAATCAGAGCATCCTGTATAGGATGGATTCTCAAGACCAGAGAATTGACCAATTGTTTTTTGCTATGCAGACACTGATAAATCGCACAGCTCACCTAGACCGCTTTCTTTTACAACTGGTGGCTTCCCCATCACTTGCACTGGCTCCGCCTCTACCCCAAAGATATGATGGGGAACTTGCTATGTGTAGGGAGTTCCTTAATCAGCTGGGAATTTTTTTAGAGATGGTACCCCACGCATTCCCTACTGAGAGAAGGGAGATCAGGAGTCCCATCTTACTTCAATCTGGCAAGGCATTGGCCAGGGTCAATCCACTATAGGAGACAGAGAAGCCCATAATCCACAATTTCACAGAATTTGTAGCCTCGTTTTGGGCGTGCTACCTCCACTGCCAAATGACTGATGACAATACGGCAGGGTGCATGTACTGTAGCGGATTATGCATTTTGATGGTGGAGGTTGGGTGGAACAATGAAACCCTAGTCGCTGCATTCTACCAGGGCTTGTGTGACACAATTAATGATGAGACAGCAACCTGGGAACTGCCTGGTGATCTGGAGGAGTTGATCTGAGTCACCATCCTGTTAGAGATGAGAATCCGTGAGAGGTCTTCATTCAAAGAGCACGAGCGTAAAACTTTACCCCAGTTGGCACCTAGTTTCGCAGGCCCACCCTGTCCTCCTTCACCTCCCACACCTTCTAATTCTGACACCGCCGGGGGGGAAACCTATGCAGCTAGGCTTTACATGCCTTTCTGAGGAGGAGAGGGCTCAGAGCAGGAGGAGGGGCCTTTGCTTATAATGTGGGGAACCTGACCATTTGTTGAGTGTTTGCCCTATTCGACAGGGAAAACACCCAAAACTAGGGTCAAGTAGGGGACAGACCCTGGGTGGAATTTCACAGTCCCCAGAGACAGTAATGGACAAGCCAATTTTTGAAGACGTACTATCTTGGGCCGAGTCTTCTGTGGTGGCTCTGGCACTACTGGACTCAGCGGTTTCAGGTTTTTCATTGATGCAGACTTCACGGCCAAACACACTATTCTGTTGTTGCCTTGCTCCTCTCCGTTGGCCATTGAGGGTATTGACGGCAGACCTCTACAGCCGGCACAAGTTACTCATGAGACTCATCCCTTGTCTCTGAGGGTAGGGGCATTCCATGTGGAGACACAACAGTTCCAGGTGATACATTCCCCCCCATCATGCCATAATTTTAGGGTTTCCGTGGCTGCAGAATCACAACCCTAGAATTGATTGGCAAACCTGTGACATCCTGTCGTGGTCATCTCTATGTGCGAGGTCTTGCCTCCAGCAGCCTACGAAAATATTGTGTACCTCTACCTTGTTACGTGCTGAGTATCAGGCCTACAAGAGGTATTTAATAAGGTAGAGGCCAGTACATTGCTGCCATACAGGTCCTACAATTGTACTGCTGATCTGGTACCAGGGGCCAAACCTCCTAGGGGCCGAGTTTATCCCTTGTCGGTGGAGAAGAACAAGGCCATAGAGTTCTATGTGGAAGACGTCCTAGCTGGGGGCATTATTCTGACGTCTTCTTCCCCTGCATGCGCAGGCTTCTTTTTCGTTAACAAAATAGTTGTGGAGCTCGGACCATGTATTGATTTCAGGGGCCTAAATAAGCTAATGGTAAAGAACGCTTATCCTATACCACTGATCGCGGAGCTATTTGATCGTATCAAAGGCTCGACAATTTTCACAAAACTTGACTTGAGGGCCACATACACCTTGGTATGAATAAGAGAGGATGATGAATGAAACACAGAGTTTAACACTCAGAGTGGGAACTATGAGTATTTGGTTATGCCTTTTGGATTTTGCAACACTCCCGCTGTCTTCCAGGAGTTCATTAATGATGTTTTAAGAGACCTACTCCAGAGCTGTGTTGTAGTATATTTGGACAATATACTCATCCATTCTCCTACCTTGGAGACACATAAAGCAGATGTAGCCCGGGTTCTACAACTGCTAAGAGAGAACAAGTTGTTCTGCAAATTAGAGAAATGTGAATTCCACAAATTCCAAATGACCTTCTGGGGATACGTGATTTCATCCACTGGTCTGGCCACGGATCCGCAAAAACTGTCTGCTGTCTTGCAGTGGCCGCTTCCCGTTGGGCTAAGATCCATACAGAGGTTCCTGGGCTTCACTAATTATTACAGAAAGTTTATATAAAACTTTTTCTCAGTCAAGAAACCACTCACTGCCAGGGAGCTAATCGTTCAGTCTTGGCACCTGAAGCACTTTAGGCTTTTGAAGACTTAAAGTCCGCCTTTGCAAAGGCCCTGATATTGTCCTACCAGAACCCCTCCCTACCATTTACACTGGAGGTGGATGCTTTGGATTCTGGTGTGGGCAAGTTGCTGTCCCAGTGTGCGGGTCCTGGTAAACCATTGCTGCCATGGGGGTTTTTCTCTATAAAACTGTAGAAGGCTGAGAGTTTATATGATGTGGACGATTGGGAACAGCTCGCCATTATCTTGACCTTGAAAGAATGGCGTTATCTGCTGGAGGGCACAGCAGTTCTGATCCTGGTACTGACAGATCACAAAAACCTCACATACTTATCGGAGGCTAAGAGGTTGTCTTCACGTCAGGCCAGAAGGGCCCTCTTCCTTTCGAGGTTTAATTTCCTACCTTCCTGCTACCAAAAATATTAGAGCGGATGCTCTCTCTCAACAATGCGGGTCTGAGTCTCAGGAGGAGTCTCCTCCGGTGCCTGTTATTCGTCCCGACCTCATTTTGACTACAGTAAGCACCAATATTACATCTCCTCTGGTTGAGGAGATTTTGGCTGCCCAAGCTTTTGCCTCGGTGGAAAGACCTAATGGGAGATGTTTGTGCCCGAATCCCTCAGTACCAGACTTCTGGAGACATACCATTCCTCTAAGGCTGCAGGACATGTTGGTGGAGACCAACTAATATGGTTGATTTTCAGACTCTTTTGGTGGCCCAGCATGAGGGCAGACTGTTCCACGTTTATTTCAGCATGTTCCACTTGTGCGTGGACTAAGACTCCTCGTCACCTGCCGGTCGACCTCCTGCAGCCCATCCCGAATGGGGAGTGTCCATGGTCTCACTTGTCATTTGACTTTATGGTTGAGTTGCCGAGCTCTGAGGGTTACACAGTCATTCTGATGATCATGGATAGATTTTCAAAGATGGCCCATTTTGTGCCACTGAAGGGACTCCCCTCCTCCTACGAGTTGGCTGAGAGCTTTGCTCCAAGATGGTGGTCTCAGATCATGGGAGCCAGTTTGTGTCACGTTTCTGGAGAGCTTTTTGCAGTCAGATGGGGATCCAGCTCTCCTTCTCCTCAGCTTACGCAGCTTCTAAAAGATCTAATCAGGAGCTGGAACAGTTTCTCCATTGTTTCATTTCTGACCATCATAACAACTGGGCGAACTTGTTACAGTGGGCGGAGCAGCCCAGAAATAGTGCAGTTAATTTCTCCTCTCGGAACTCTCCCTTTCTGATTAATTATGGGTTCCAACCTTCTCTCCTGCCTGAGTCATTAGAAGCACAGAACATTCCTGCTCTGGAAGAGCACTTGAGGGCGCTCCACTCCACACGGGTACAGGTTCAGAGATCCCTGCAGAATTCCACTATGCACTATAAGCGACAAGCAGACCGTAGGCAATTACCAGCTCCGGTGTTCCGGAGAGAGAGTCTGGTTGACCTCACGCAATCTCAATCTCCAGGTGCCTTGTAAAAATCTGGCTCCCGATTTGTGGGTCCCTTTCGGGTTCTCCGCAAGATTAACCCTGTGACGTATGCCCTCGAGCTTCCAGCTAACATGCACATTTCCAATGTGTTTCATTTGTCTCTACTCAAACCTCTGGTTTGTAACAGTTATACTAAGGCTTCAATCTGTCCCAGACCCGTTAAAGTGGGGCACCATGAGGAATACGAAGTACAAAGTATCCTGGACTGTCACATGGTCAGAGGCCGGGTACAATATTTGGTGCACTAGAAAGGCTATGAACTTGAGGAGCGTTCCTGGGTCACTAAGAGAGATCTGCATGCACCTGCTCTTCTCCGTGAATTCCACTACCGCACCGCCTCTAGTGCTGGTCCTCTTCTGTGGGGGAGAGGTTGTTAACGGGGGGTACTATCAAAGCCTCCCTTGGGCTATCCTGTGCTTCTTTACCTCTGTATGGCCACCAGCTGGCATGGCCTCTGGCCACTTTCTCATTGCTTCATCAGGTAACAGGCACTAGAATGGACGCCTGTTTATAGGCCTATTCTGGGTGGCCTAATTGGGTCTCACCACCTTCTGTTCCTTTATAAACCTCCCTGGGCCTGGGAGTCATTGCCCTTATTTGGTGTTCCTGTTATTTACTCTTGTGGTCCGTTGTGAACTGTGCTTATCTGAGAATCTGCTCTGTGTATAACCCCGGCTTGTCTGACTACCCACATCGGTTCTGACCAGTGGCTCTGGCTGACTAACTCTCTCCTTGTTAACCCTGGCTTTTCTGACTACCCACATCTGTTCTGACCTGTGGCTCTGGCTGACTTACTCGCTCCGTGTATGACCCATACTTGTCTGACTACCCACATCGGTTCTGACCTGTGGCTCTGGCTGATTCACTCGCTCCATGTAGTCCCTGGTTTGTCTGTCCTCCAGCTGAGGCTCCTATCTCTCTCAGTGTTTCCCTGGCTTCTCTGACCTGTGGCTCTGACTGACTACTCGCTCCTTACGCTCCAAGCCTGCCTGACTGTTTGCCTCTGTGTCCCGCGGCTCTGTCTGGCTCTAGCTTCCATTTGCCTTTGGTCTCCGGTTCCTCTCAATAGTGCAGTGCGTAGCACAGTGCGCAGCTCCAGTTAGGAGTTTGGACCCTATCATCAAGTGGTCTGGGGTTGTGTGGGATGTTATCATCACTATATTTCATATATTATTATCACTGTATATTCCAATAAAGGTGGTTATAAGTGGTGGTCTCTAGAGCCATCTAAGCTTGTTCATTTCCTGGATGAACAGGACAAGTGCAGAGAATATGACTCTTCTGACCACAATAGATACACAAGCTTAGTGTTCTCCTCTTTTTTCTCTCAGCATCAGAGAGTTTAGTGACATGATTCACCTCCATAGGTTCAGCCTCAGTAGTTACAGAACTACTGTTGGATTGTTGAATAGATGGCTGGGGCCATCTCTACCTTATGGAACACTCTCTCTTTCTTGTTGTCTTTCTTGCATCCAGCAATCCAGTTCTTGGCAAAGAGACAGAATTTCCTAAAAGCAAGGACATCTTTAAGATGTTCACTGAGTTCTCTGCGTAATGCAGCCTTCAAGGCTCCTGGATTCCAATCCATCTCATGAGCTAGAGTTCAGAATTCTATGGAGTAGTCACTTAAAGAGAGAATACCCTGCTGGAGTTCAAGAAGAGAAGCCTCAGCCAATGCGTGGCGACCTGGTAGGTTGAAAATTGACCAGAATGCTGCCAGAAAAGCATCAGACTCCTCCAAGAGATTGGAATTTTTATGAACAAGGCGTGGTTCCTAAGCCAGTGCATTCCCCTTAAGCAAGGAGATAATGAAAACCACTCTGGATAAATGTGTAGAGAAAGCCTGGGGTCTGAGGGGTCCGATCTTCCTGTAGCCATGTCTAGGAAGATGACCAGGTAGAACAGAACTCAGGATAGTTCAGCAAAAAGCATTTAACATTCTGCGTATACTGCTGATGAGGAAAGAATCCTTTAAGTTCAAGACCTAGGGAGACATACAAAGAAAGATTGTGACGTGTACCCTCCAAGATGAAACAAAATAAAGTGTTTTGTTCTACGGCAGGGCTGTCCAAGTTCAGTCCTCAAGGGCTACTAACAGGCCAGGATTTCTCTGATTAAGCACAGGTAAGTTAATCAGTGACTCATTCAGTCTGTAACAGATAGATGCTGAAGAAATAATGGGCAACTATGACTCTCCGGTGTTCGTGAAGTAGTCGAGGGCGGAGTAATCTGACCCTCTGGAGGCTGATTGATTGTCATGGTCAATGTTCTCTGACAATCTGGGGATCGACTGAAAGGTTGTGGTAGATGTACTCCGACACTCTGGTGTTCATCTGAAGGTTGTGGTTGATGTTACCAGGGGAGGGCTGGCAGCTTGAGGCCCAGGGGGCAAATACATTGTGGCCCATTTCTATTATCGTTCGAGCCCACTGTTCCAGCCCACACTCTTTTGTTAATTTTAAAATTGGCATTAATGTTGTAATTTAAGTCAAGTGATTTCTCATAGCTTACAGTTAAACTGAGGCTACACTAGTCCGCTACTAAAAATCTTACAATTTAAGTCAAGCTTATCTAGAGATACTATAGAGCTTACAAGGGAAATGGTTTATGCTACTAGTTTAGCTCCATTTGGATTGTACCTCTGTGGTATCATTTATATAGCACCATTTCATTGTAAGCTCTGTGGTATCACTAGTGTAGCTCCATTTACAGCACCAGTCGGGAGATTTAGTGAGGTGCAGTGTCGTACCAGCCCAGATATATGACCAGCCCAGGGGGCAATTGCCCCCCTGCACCCCAGGCCAGCCCTCCCCTGGATGTTACCTGACACCCCAGCGATAGCCCGGAGATCAGAGATTGAAGTTGGAAGTACAGCAAGCTGGGAGGCTGGGATCAATCCAACTGGCAGTCAGGAAGCAGCCTAGAGCAGTCAGAGATCTAACTGCCGGGTGAAACTAGGATCAGTTCCGTAGCCCATCGAAATCAATGCTGGCGGTTGGGATCTATCCAATCAACCAACTGGATGTTGCTAGTCCTGGTCAGAGATCAACCTGCCAGATAAGGCTGGGATCTATACCGAAGGCCGTCGGGAAATCAACCTGCCACAAGCAGAATCAGAATCCATCCAACTCACTGGTAGTTGTCAAAGGCTAATTCGGAGATGAACCAAAGTCTCTGGGTGAAGCAGAAGCAGAATTGTCAGAGACGGTGCTGAGGTTGAGCCGGGTGGAATGTAGAAGAAGAAGCAGGGTCTGTAGATAAGCTGGGTCACAACAACAGAGCAAATCAACTCTGGGGTCAGATGAAGTAGGAAGTTGGGAATCAAACCGGGTCATAACAGGTAGTCAAACTTTAGGGATCAGACAGGATCGGAGTTCAGAAACATGCTGGGGTTGATGATAGAACAATCGGGCACCTTGAATGCTATGAAGCTCGAAGATCGGGTGCAGGAAGCCAGAAACAATAGAGATTTAAAGTGCTAACACCCAATCGTGAGTGAGGGGGAAGGGAAGCAGACCAACACAGTGACAGACCTGGACTGGAATTGTACATTTGGACATTTTGACCAGCTTCTTTTGATTTAAAAAACCCCTTCCACCACCAGGTGCAATGTTCATTGTCTTTAGGACTCTATCTAATGTCTGTCAGAGAGTATCTCTGCATAAATGAGTAAAGCTGACAAAGCCTCAGCTCTCAAGTTAGTTAGGTTAGTAAATGCCTCAAACAGGAGAAATTCAGCTCATAAGACAAAACATATTAACGTTAGAACTTGCCTATAATTGGGTACCTTGGTGTGGAGGCAAGCTTAGCATACTATGGTTGTATTATATGACTAAATCCTCATACTATATTTAATATAGTGGTGATATGCAGGCAAAATACTGCAGAATAAAGGATAAATAATGATGAAAATATGGATGTGCACCAATACTTTCTGTATTTGCTTTTAGCTATTCTGGCCTAAATTGGTTGCTCTCCAGCAATTTTTAAATGTGGAATTGGAATTATATTTATACGTTTGTGTGTGTGTGTGTGTGTGTGTGTGTGTGTGTGTGTGTGGAAAAAGCCGGCACAATCAGGAGTTTAATTGAATTGTAATTTTACTGTGTCAACGTTTCATCGTATGTTTCACATTTTCTTCAGGACAAAGAAAGTGACTCCATCCCCCTCCTATATATATATATATATATATATATTTCAAACAGAAGACCCACCAAGTTTCTTAGTCCATTGTCATCCATGACTTCATCATGTGTCCCCCCTCCTCCCCATAGTGATATATAACAATAAATAAAGTGAAAAATATGTAAATAGACAGAAGCGTGTAACTAGGAGACACGAAGTTATGACTGTAGTACAGTGTGTCCGACACAAGAATTCATTATTATAACACGTTTAGGGATTTCACTCTAAATCTTTTCTGCTTGGTAAAGCACCATATGGTGTGAAACGTGTTGCAGTTGGAGTTAACATTTTCCTGGCCAGAAGGGAGTTTGTGCAATGCTCTACAAGATACTATCGAGCTGCATGTTAGTATTTTTGGTGTAAGTACTTTTTATGCAACGTATTGTTGTTGCTTTTAATTAGTGTACTGAGTGATAACACTGTTACTGACAGAGACAGATTGGTTCAATTCAAGCTCTACGTGCTTCATTTATATTAAGAATAAGATCCTGAATTAATACAATCTGTCTCATGTGGAGATTGTATATATGACACTGTAGTAGAGCTTGTCTTGATACCAATTTTGGTCTCTGTATTAGGTTGTATAGTTACCTTTTAAGAGGTGTTTAAATATTTCCCTTTAAGAGATTAACATGCACATACTTTGATCGGAAGTTATCCGAGGTGACTGTCTTGAAAGCTAGTTTATTACCTCAGACTAATTTTCCTATCTGTTGCTATTGCATACATACATATGTGTTTTCCCTGTGTATGAAGTTTATATAAGAGGATTTTAGTCTTACCTGTTAAATCCTTTTGTCTTAGTCCATACAGGTTACTGGTAACTCTGGGAGGTGATCCGCCCCTTAGTAGGCAGGAACAGTTCTCAAAGTGTATGCAGGTGGTGGAACGTCCATTCCCTCCTTGGCTGCAGCTAGCCAACCAGCTCCAGAAAGATTTGAGACACTAACTATGACTAGATAGTAGAAGAGAAGAAGACTCCTGTGAGCATAACCCTGATGGACCCCCACTGTCTGCCACAGGAGAGCCAAGTAACCTTTATGGACTAAGAGAAAAGGATTTAACAGGTAAGACTAAAATCCTCTTTTCTCTGTTATCCAATACAGGTTACTGGTAACTCTGGGATGTCCAGCCATTAAGTTTCCCAGAGGTGGGAAGAAGGCAAGGCCCACAAAGTTTCCAGTGCAGATATTATCCATCAGATCAGAGATAGCCCAACAACAATTGAAGTGGCAACGGACACTGAACAGGGGTAACAGCACCCCAGGAACGTTACACAGCACACTGAACTAGAACCAACAGGGCTCAAAAGTGAAGGAAGCACCAAGAACCAAGGAAAATCCTAGACAGGCAATACTGTCTCTAGGATTTTCCTCCCAAAGCTGGCATCAGCCGATGCCAACACATCAACATGATAGTGCTTTGAAAAGGTGTACACAGAAGAACAAGCGACCAGCTTGCATAACTGATCAGCAGCGGCATGATTCTTGTAAGCCCAAGAGGCCCCAATAGATTGAGTAGAATGAGCCGTGACCCTGAAAGGGACAGGCTTCTTCCTCAGCTCATCAGCATTAAAAATAGTGGACTTGATCCAAGAAGCAATAGTCACCTTGGATGCAGGTCTTCCTGCCCTAGGACCCTCAGTAATGACGAACAACGTGTCTGAATGTCTCAGTGAGATATACATAAAACTTGAGACAATACACCACGTCTAACAAGTGGAGATCCTTTTCCTTGTCAGAGGAGGGGTCATGGCAGAAAGAGGGCACCACAATCTCCTGATTGATATGGAACTCAGAGACCACCTTCGGCAGCAACTCCTTAGAAGTGCAAAGCACCTCCTTGTCCTTGTGAAACACCAAATAGGGTGGTTTACAGGACAAAGCATGTAACTCCGTGACATTGGCAAACTGACACAAACTCCAGGAGAAAGGCCATTTTCCACGTCAACAGCCATAGAGGAATAGTAGCCAAAGACTCAAAGGGAGAGTGCTGAAGGATGCCCAAAATCAAGTTAAGATCCCACTGAGGAGTGGGAGACTTGAAAACAGGATGAGTATGAGCAACGCCCTGGAAGAAAACCTTGACATCAGAAAGGATGTGCATCTGAAAGAAAACAGAGAGAGCAGAAGTCTGAACCTTAAGGGAACTCAAACTGAAGCTCTTATCCACACCGTCCTGCAAAAAGGCCAGGACCGTAGGCAAATCAAATTCCTGAGACAAGTCCCTGTCAGCACACCAAGACAGAAAAGTCTACCAGACATGATGGTTGATCTTGGAAGAAACAGGCTTGCGGGCACTGAGAATAGTAGCCACTACACCAGAAGAGAAGCCTTTCTTCTTCAATATTCAAGATTCAATTTCCAAGCCGTCAAAGCTAGCCGATGAACATCCTCCTTCCACCGGTAACCCTGTAGAAGAAGATCCGGATGGTAAAGGTGCCGAAAGGGCTCTGCCACTGACAGATCCAAGAGCTCCGGAAACCAAGACTGATGAGGCCAGTACGGAGCAATCAGAATAACTGAGTAATGCTCCAGCCGCAATTTCTGTAACACCCTGTGCAGCATAGGTAGAGGAGGAAAGATGTAAGCCAGAGGAAAGAACCACTGAATGGTCATCGCATCTACTGCTAGAGCCAGAGGGTCTCACAAAGGGCAGAACAGTGGAACCTTCCTGTTGTGTCTTGTTGCTATCAAGTCGATGTAAGGGGGACCCCATTTCTGACTAATGAGTTGGAACACCTCTGGGTGCAACTCCCACTCTCCACTGTCCAATGTGTGTCAACTGAGGAAGTCCGCCATGACATTGTCTACGCCTGGAACGTGCACTGCTGATATGGCAGGAACGTGATCTTCTGCCCAGGACAAAATACCCTTGACCTCTAACCAAGCAGCAAGACTTCTTGTTCCGCCTTGCTTGTTGATGTAAGCCACGGCCGTGGCGTTGTCGGACTCCGCTCGGACCATACAATCTTCCAATTGAGATGTCCAGTGTCGCAGGGCATGAAATATCGTCCGAAGCTCCAAAATGTTGATCAGAAGGAGGCACTCCTCCAGCGACACAGGACCGCACCCCAGCCGGAGAGGCTGTCATCCATCATCACCCTGGTCCAGAAGGGTACCAGGAAGGACTTGCTTTTCAGCAGATTGGAAAGGTCAAGCCACTATGAGAAGCTCACTTCCACATGAAGAGGAAGAGAAACAAGCATCTTCAGAAGATCCGGTTGACCTTTGCACACCTGGATCAGGAACCTCTGGAGCTCCCTGGTGTGCTCCATGACAAACAGAACCGCTTCTATGGTGGATATGAATTTCCCCACCAGAGAGGAAAGCTTCTGGACTGGAACTGGATCCTGAGACAGAATTGTGGAAACCCTGTGGGTGATCTGATGAGCCACCTCATCCGTAAGGAACACCATGCTCTTCTGAGTGTAGAAGAGAAGGCCCAGGAAAACCAGACACTGGGATGGGACAAGATCTGACTTGTCCAAGTTGATGATCCACCCGTGATGGATGAGAGCCTGAATGCAGTTCTGAACTTGCTGATGAAGAAGTTCTGCAGAGGGGGCTTTCAGAAGCAAGTTGTCCATGTACAGAGTAACTGATGCCATTCTGGTGGAGGACGGATATCAAGGCACCCAGAACATGGTTGAAGTCCTGGCGAGCCTTCGTCAGACCAAATGGAAGAGCTGAGAACTGAAAATGTCCCCTATCGCAGGCAAACCAGAGGTACTGCCGGCTCTCTGGATGAATGGCAATGTGTAAATACGTGTCCAGAAGATCCAGAGAAGCAAGGAATTCCCCCGGAGACATGGCAGCAATCACTGTGCGCAGAGATTCCTGACAATAATGCGTCCGGGTCACAAAGGAATTGAGATCCTTCAAGTCCAAAATAGGGCGACAACCACTGTCCTTTTTGGCAACCACAAAGAGGTTTGAGTAGAAACCCGAACCCCTGTCCTGAATAGGCACCGGCTCTGAAACATCCTTGTCCAGAAGAACCTGAACAGCGCTGTTGAACAAACAGCGTTTCTCTGCACCCTGAGGCGTGTGAGAAGGACGAAAGCGAAAGGGAGGAAGCAAAATGAAAGGGATCTTGTATCCTTTCGTCACCACCTGTAAAACACATAGGTCCGTCACTGAGTCCTCCCAAATGCTGTGATAGTGTCGTAGATGACCACCGACAGCGGAATGCGGACCCGGGTTTGGTGAGTCATGTCAAAGAAGTCTTGGAAGCCTTGGGCTTGGAGGAGATCTTGGGCTTCCATTGTTGTTTGGGCTTGGAGGAGGTACGCGAAGCTGAGGGAACCGTCTGGTTCGCCGGACGTGTCTCATTCTGAAAGGAACGAAAAAAACGGTTACACTTAAGCGGCAATTTCTTCCTGGGATCTAAGGGTAGAAGTGTACTCTTGCCCTCTGTGACCTCACTGATCAGATCCTTAAGGTATGGTCCAAACAGAGAGGTACCCTGAAAGGGTAGGGATAGTAAGGCCTTCTTAGAAGCAGTGTCAGCAGACCAGACCTTGAGCCAAAAAGCCCACCAGGCCACCACAGACATGGTGGAAACCCTAGCCACCACATGGATGGCATCAAATAAAGCAGCAGAAACACAGTGCTATGCCTCAGATATGTTAGCAAGAAGGTGCAACTTATCAGAAATAGGTGCATCCTGATGGACAGCCTTGGTGAGCTGTTCAGTCCAGACCTCAATGGCCCGGTTCACCCACGCTGAGGCAAACTCTGGACGCCTAGCAGAACCAGCAGTGGCAAAAATGGACTTGAGGTAAACCTCAAGTTTCTTGTCAGTCCAGTCCTTCAGAGCAGAGGCATCAGAGACTGGCAAGGCAGTAGATTTAGATATAGGGGCATCCATTTTGGGAGGATGAACCCACTGAACAAGTGCAGCCTCAGAAAAGGGTAAAGCTTGGCAAATTTATTGGACACAGATGCTTTCTTGTCCAGGGATTTCCACTCCTCAGACATAAAGCGGTCAAGGGTGGGATTAGGTGGAAAGTTAAGTAAGGGGTTTAGCAGGCTCCTGGAATACATCAGAGGGATCGGAAGGGACCTCTTGAACTAGGGGAATGTTAAGAGTAGTTAGGCTCTCAGCGGAGGGTTCAGGATCAGCCTCAAAAGGGTCCCCAAAAAACCGAGAAGACCCCAACACAGAACACTCCTCAACATCCGAATCCACCAGAAGTTCCTCCTCAGAAGAATCTGACACATCAGGTACTCCCTGAGGTTTGGGAAGGGAAGATCTGACTGAGGAGGGGGCCTGCCAAGACTGAAAGGCCCGCTGCAACTGGGATGGAAAGAGTTGCAATGTGGACCTAAGATCCCTAGTTGTAGCCTTGAACTCTTGCACCCAAGCTGGCTTTATGGCATGGCTGGAGGTCCCTGGAATGCTGTCAGGGACATCAGAACATGCTGGGCATAAGTGACCTGAGAATTCTCTAGGTAGCCCTGAGTGACAGGAAGAGCAATGCGCAAGGGGGGATACAGAAACCCCAGCCTCCTTAGTCTTAGGTCTAGCCCCAAGCTTCAGCAGTATAGACATTCTCACAGTGTCAAATAACCAACTGTACAATAAATCACCCAATTATAGTGTGTAGGATTAAAGTTTCACCCCAGAAATCGCTAAAATAAACTTATCTGGCAGGGCAAAGGGTTAATCTGCAGAGGAGAGAAGGAGAGTCCAAGCCCTGCGTAGGATACTCACCCAGAAACGCTCACAAAATGGCTGCCGCAGCGGGAGCCAATCAGAAACAAGGGCATGAAGCAAGTGCTCATGGGAAATGTAGTTTTTCCCAAAAAGCCCCCCAACACACTAGAAACATGAACCAGATGATAGACCAAGGGCAGACAAGTAAAATGAGCCATCTCTGAAGTCGCTAGGTTAAACGGTTGCAGAGATATGCCCCAAACAGTACAGTCCCATAGGAGTGAATGGTGCAATAACGTCTATGTGGTAAAGAGTGCCTTAAAGGAGCAGTACCCAATTTTTACAAATTTTAAGGTAAAACATTAAAATGTATAAAACATCAATAGAACATGTGAGGATACCCAAAAACACTAACCCAGTAGGAAAAAGTGTTAAAAAACCTCCAAAAATGTGCTAAACCAGCAGTTAAAGGGTTAGGTTACCACATAATCCTGCTCCAAACACCCGACAGACATACAGATATACCCAATGAGTGCAGGAGTGTGCAATAGGAACTCCAGGAATACACCCTTGTGCGGAGGTGCACTGTGGGACAAGGGGACCTGCAGCACTCAAAGGGTTGCTCACCTTTCCTGTAGATCTTCTGTCTTCAGATTACTATGTAGCAAGAAGCACCTCAGTGGGAAACTCCTGGGGAAACACTTGGAGTCAAGATTTTCCTCCTCAGAGCTTAAGGATACTGAGCTAGCCACATCTAAGGGCATTGTCAGTCATGGTAATCCGCCTAATGGTGGTATTCCATATCTAACAAGAAAATAAAAAATATTCTGAAAACTATAGCAGAACAGTTCTCAGCCTGGTGTTGTCTTCTCTAAGAAACAAATCTTTCTGGAGCTGGTTGGCTAGTTGCAGCCAAGGAGGGAAGGTACGCTCTACCCCCTGCATACACTTTGAGAATTGTTCCTGCCTACTGAGGGGTGGATCGCCTCCCAGAGTTACCAGTAACCTGTATTGGACAACAGAGAAATATAGATTTTTCCTTTTTTGTATTATTTTATATTTTGATCTTAATAAACATAAGGTATTTTTATACTTTTGGGTAGGGATGGGTGAAAATTTTCACCGCAAACTGAAACTTTCCGCTTGGCAAAAAAAATTCCAGCGAAAAGTGCATTTTTTCTGCTTTTTTTCGCCTTTTCCTCCAATTGAAATCAATGGGAAGAAAAATATTTCTACACCACAAAAAAGTTTTCTACAGCCATATAAAAGGCTGTCAGGCTCTCACAGCAGCCATTCTGTGTTTGTGAGAGCAGAAAGCAGCATGTTTTTGAGCTAGAGAAGATAGGCAAATAAAGGGGAACTGAAGCTTAATTTAGGGAGTCATTTAGGTAGGACATTTGTTCGCTGTATTAGGGAAGTCTGGGGCACTCTAGTTGATAAGAAGGGAGGAAGGAGGTTGACTCCCATAAACTCCAAAATTTCATATGACTGACTGGCAAGACACAGGCAGCTAGGGACCTATTTGCTTTCTGATCTTGCTGTTATTATCTCTGTGCTGAGCGGGCAAGTCTGGGAAAAGAAGTTTTGATTTTGTGTTTCAGTTATAATTTTTTGGACAGACCGTTATAAGACAACATGGTGGACAACTTAAAAAAAAAATAAATAAAAAGTAAAATAAATAAATAAATAATAAAAATCTAAAAATATTAGGTGACAGTGACAGACAGCTGACTGGGGTTAGGCAAGGCACCATATAGCTGCATCAGTTGTGTTGTGTAGAGTACAGTAAAAAAGACCAGTGTAGTTGCATAATGTCCAGCAAATGCACAAGGGGAAGGGGGAGGGGTGGAGCAGTGCAGGGACATAAGAATAAAGTAGTAGTTCAAAAACTGACTGCAGCAATGGTTGCTGCAACGTATGCAATCAATGATGATGATCCCTCTACTCCAAGGGAGGATGCAGTTTGTCAAGGTCCCGGCAAAACTAGTTCCAGCAGCACCAGTGCCAGTAGAAATAAAGAAGCATATAAGAACACTGAAAATGACAACAAGTCACATTCAAGTGTTGATGATGCTGGCAATAGCACAATAGAGAAAGATGTAGCAGCTGAACCACCTGCTGCATCAGATAGCGAGACAAACAAGCACCAAAACAGCCATAGTGGGGAACTTTGTTACAGTAAAAAGTAATTGTTTGAGACCTCCAAAAGATTAGAGGAATATAAGGATAGTGGGCAACAATTACCAGGTGATGCTGAGGATGACCTAATGATGACTGATGATGATGTAGATCTAGAATATATCCCTTCTCTTGTTCAGATACAGATGAAGGATGGTGAAGGGCTATAAGTTTAGCAGAAAGTCAAAGGCTGAATCTTCCACCACTTTCAAGGAGCACTGTGCCTGTCTATAATCTGTTTGAGAAAGCCATTGGAAAGTCTGACACTGGACAAGCACAGATGTCAAAAAGCACATAGTCTCCCTGTCAGTTATCATCAACATCATCGCCTCTTCAAGTCCCACTCAGCCACACACACCTGTTTTGAGTACCCAGCAACAGCAGCACAGGTTAACATCCATGCTGTAAGTGCTGCACGTTTGACACCTAGTAGTAGTGACAGTAGAATTACATCAACATCTAACTCCAGTAGTAGTAGCAGAAACCACACATTACAGACAAAGCCAGGACAAATATATTAACAACAGCACAGATGAGGAGGCGAAGGACAGATGGGACCGCTGCTATGACCAATATGTAATGTGTGTCAATAAGCAGAGACAAAGGATAGAATATAACAATGGTAAAAATACGTACACAAATTACACCATGCCAGTCCCCCACCACCAACACTACAATACATATCTGCCACATTGTAGGTTGTACTTTATTTTTTTTAATTACTTGATATCATCATGAATATGTGCCAGTGTCACTTAAGCAAGAAAGTGTTGTGGGCAAAGGACAAATGCATTCTGCATGCTAACACATTTTTCAAGCCATATTTTGCCATAGGACTCACAACATTGACTTTCAGCCACTTATTTCTAAACTTTAGCCCTCAGAAGAATTAATATTACTGTGGGAAATGTAGTACCTATAGGAAATATAGGCGAAAAATGTGTTAACATAGGTGAAAACTTTGTTAAAATAGGCGAAAAGGAGGACATTTTTGCATAGGCGGAAAGGTGAACATTTTCACAGGAAATTTTTCATACTTTTCGCCCACCCCTACTTTTGGGTGTGTAGATGTATTTTATGTGAGATACTGCCCAGATCTCTTTATATTTGAAATATCCAGGCTTGGAGCAAGAGATCAGAGCTGAAACCTTGTATATCGTATCTCTGTTTTTTGCTAAGGAGGGGTTGGATCCCTATTGGTTTTAAGTCCCAGTGGAAGTTCCGTATAATACGAAGAATAAACTGACCCGTTGTGAACTGAAATAGTGTGGGACAGCTTCCGTGTCTTTTGCGCCTTCACAGAGTATGTATGTGAATGGATCAACAGCTAGCAAGAATCAGAGAACTTATGCAAGAGACACTATTGGACACATTACAAAAGAAAAAAGAGGAGGATTGTCTAGCATTTGTATGTGACCATTCCCCAAATGGATTAAGGATAAGTAAAATAATGAATCTTGTCAACAGACAATACCTTACCCTTCTCAGATAAAAAAAAACACCATATATAGCTTTCAGAAGGGGAAAGAGACTAAGGGAGATTCCTATGAGGACCAATAGGTGCAATATAATAACAGAATGCACAGCAGAAAAAAGGCCAGATGGCTACAGAGACCTAAAATAAGAGGTTACAGATGCTTAAATTGCACTACGTGTTAAAGAAAAATTAGAATAAAACATAGACTTACATGCATGTCAAGTTTTGTTATATCTATATCTATCTATATCTATCTATATATATATATATATATATATATATATATATATATTGATGTGTCGCTGTGGACTGTACTATGGTGGGGAGACAAGCACTACTTTTCTGGGATCACCATTCGATGGGCATTGGATGAAAAATGTACTGAAAAACCGGATGCTCGTCACTGGCTGGAGAAAAGACATCCTTTGGCAGCCATTAAAACAATGTTAATAGACCATATATCACCCCTTAATAGAGGGGATGATAGAGATTTGATCCTATTACAGAGGGAGGAATATTGGATTTAAATACCATTTCACTGAATGGTCTTAATGAAGTTATTTCATTCTCTTGTTTCTATTGAGGTCAGAAATATTTCATACATACTGTGACATCCCTAAGATACCATTATCTACACAACATGATTTGTGGGAGTCCCACGATGTTCTCAGTGTATGAATGAATAAGTGTGACATTCGCTCTGTAGATTATGTATAGGACTAATGGTACTCTATGTAAACACTGGAAAAATTAGACATACTATTATGAAGGGACTGTATCCCCAAACGGGTTATAATAATGAATTCTGGTGTCGGGCACACTGTACTACAGTCATAACTGAGTATCTCCTAGTTACACGCTTCTATCTATATACATATTTTTCACTTGCATATTCACTAAATTTATATATGTAACTCTTCTCACTGTTGAAATATACACTATATATAACTATGTTGAGGAAGGGGGACACTTGATGACGTCATGAATGATGTTGGACTAAGAAACTTGGCGGGTCTTCTGTTTGAAAAAAAAAAAAAAAAAAAAAAAAAATATATATATATATATATATATATATATATATACTAGTGTAAAAGCCAATGTAAACATTAACCCTTTGAGTGCCAGAGGGGTACGCAATGTGCAGTCTCTACTGCGCATGACGGCTTCTGACAAACATCCTAGCAAATTATTATATAGGATATGTTACATTATATCCTATATAATAATTCGCCAAGTTGTGTGTAACGCCCGACATGCGCAGTAGACACTGCTGCGCGTGCGACAGTCACGCGCAGCAGAGACTGCCGCGCCTCATACAGAGCTGGGCGCTCCGAAGGAGCGTCCAGCTCTGTATAAGCAGCGGCGCGGGCAGTCTCTGCTGAGCGTGACTGCCCCACGACCGGCTGCCAGAGGCACTGTGGCCCGTGTAACGGGCTGTTCAACTAGTATATATATAAATATAAGAAAATGTGTAACTCACATTGAAATGTTGACACAGTAAAATTTACAATTGATTTAAAGTCCTGAGTGTACCGGCTTTTTTCCTCACATATTGATACTGTATGAACTCCCATTCGGCAGTGGCCCCCAGGCAGTTATCACAACAGTGCCGACTTCTCTTTCTGAGAAATATTTAATGATATTTGAACTGCAAAACAGAAGGTCAGGTCAAGACACCTTGAGAAAGGTCCTGATGTAGGACCAAAACATTAACCTGACCTTCTGTTTTGCAGTTCAAATATCACTGAATATTTCTCAGAAAGACACACGGCTGCTGCCTTCCTTTCTGTTTTCTGTTGCTATTCCACTGAGTATTGTGCACCTGGGCAGTAGATACTGTACGAGTGAGTGCTTCCAACCCCCATAAGATTGTATATATACAATAATATATACATAATATATATATGTGTGTGTGTGTTTTTCTGGTTCACCGTCTGCCCCTCCCCGGGGCTTTTGGAGTATGAGTACACCAACAAATCATTATGGGGCAATGATTTTGAAAGGAGTGGCCCGGGGTTGGGGAGGCATGGTGTTCAGCCATCCTGGCCACTTCTGTCAAAATCATTGCAGTGGTTCACCTATGTCCACCAAAAAGCAAGATGGAGCGCAAAGTCCTACTGTAACATGGTACAACATTTGCTACAATATATATCTTTTCCATCTTTAATTGTACAGGGTCAGTGTTTCCAATTGTTTTCTCAAACAGTTTACAGACAGGCCCAGTGCTCCTTTTCAGATTCAGCCTTTGCCTTTCTGCTAACTTTCTGGCCAGTCCGTCATCTCTCTCACACTCTCAACTTCAACTGTATCTGAAGAAGAGGAGGATGCCGGAGGGATATATTCTAGATCTACATCATCATCATCTTCAGTTATCATTAGGTTATCCTGAGCATTGTCCACCACTTCTTGCCCACTACCCTTATACAGGTATCAAGCAACTTATTTGCACTATTACTTTCACAAAGTTTGCTACTACTTTGAGGACAGGTGTTTTGGGGCTTGTTTGTCACTGTTAGATGCAGCAGTTGGTACTTATATGTTTTTTTTTGTACTGGCTCTGGTAGTGGTGGTGGTGGAACATTTGGTGGGACCTCGACAAACTGCATCCTTCCCCTGAGGAGACGGATCATCGTCATTTATTGCACACACTGCAGAAACCATTGTTGCAGTCAGTTTTTGAACCACGACTTTATTCCCATGTCCTTGCACTGCTCCACCTTCCCCCACCCCATTTGATGGACATTACTCAACTACTGTGTGTGTGTTTACTTTAAAGTACACAACACAACTGATGGAGTGTGATGTCTGCCTTGGCCCTCAACAAAATTCTCAATCTCATCTGTTATCTGTCAAGTCTGCCTCAGTCACACAGCTCACATCAGGATCCCAGTTATCTGTCTGTCACCTAATATCTTTATTTATGTATTTACAGTTGTCTTGTTCAACCTACCTTATCACTGTCCAAAAATATATATATATATATAACTAAAATACAAAATCAGCAACTTATTTCGCCAGATTTACCCAGCATGGTGATAATTAAATCAGTCGGACAGAATGTTGGGATTTTTGGGTCAGCCTACTTTGCTCCCTACTCACACCCCCAGACACATACAACACAGAGATAATAACAACAAGATCAGCATGGAAATTGCTTGGACTGCAGCTGCCTATGTCGCTCAAATCAGTCAGACAGAATATTGACACACATGATGTAGACATGTCCAACACAGAGCTAATAACAGCAAGATCTGCAAGGAAATTGCTTGGAATGCAGCTGCCTGAAACCAAATCAGTTAGAATGTTGGGGTGTTTTTCTTTTCTCCTTTCTTCTCCCCCAGGGTGCCCCCAGACTCCTGTAATACAGAGAACAAATATCCTACTCCCTAAACTAAGCTTAAACTCCACTTTATTTGCCTAGCTTCTCTAGCTCAAAATGTGCTGCTCTTTCTTCATCTTAAAAACCAAGAATGGCATGCTGGGAGAGCCTGACATCTGTTTATATGCCTGTAGAAAAGAAGAGAAATCTGCCATGTGGTGAGGAAAATTTCAGACTTCCCCTTGATTTCATTGTCATGAGATAGGTGAAAAAAGCAGGAAAACTGCACTTTTCGCAGGAAATTTCTCCTATCTGGGAAGTGCCATTTTTCGCTTATTTTGGTTTGAGGTAAAATTTTTGCCCATCCCTAGTAATAGGGGACTCTGTTATTAGGAGGGGGGATAGGGTAATCTGTTGTATGGAATGTGAGTGCACACCAAACAGTATATTGTATTCCTGGTGCTAGGATTTGTCATATTGCAGACAAGGCAGATAAATTCAAAAACCAAAAACAGAAAAGAGATAAAGTAGGACCTATATAGGCATTCAACCTCTATAAATAAATAAACAATAACCACAAAAAAAAAATATAAACAGTATTTATTAATAGTATACCAAAATATACATATAATATAAACTAGGCTGACCAGACCTCACCTTTAACCGGGACGCATAGGAAAAATGCATACTGCAGGACTGCTTTGATTTCAGTGAAGTACTGAAAAATGGCCATTTCCCATGTATCCCCGGTTAAAGGTGAGATCTAGTCAGCCTAATATAAACACAAAATTGAGTTCACAAACCCACACAATACCCCATAAGCATTGCAAAGTCTGCATCCCACAGATACAACCCACACTATATCCACCTTCCCAACCCACTAAAAACATAAATTACTGGCGTCAGTGTATATAGCTAGTCAAAAAAACACTGAAAAACATAGTTAGAGGGGCCAAGGGGGTTTCATGTGTTAAATTACTATAAAAAATGGACATTATCCAGGTTGAGAATTTTCACATGCTGTAATTGAATACTATGCAAATGTAACTAGTTGACTTGTCAACTGTATTTCCTTCCGGATGTTTTAAATTCAATAAAAACATATTTTATTTTATTTCCCTAAATCCCTATCATGGTCCCCGTGATTCCCTGTCAGTCTCTCTTGTTGTTACTTGTGCATTGGAGGAGGCTGATTGGCCTGCCCAGGATATGCCTTTATATACTGGGGTCACGGCACCTGTCAGATGCCCTTTCGTGGTGTTCCTGATCCTGCACTTTGTTGCAGTGTTCCTGCGTTCCTGTGTACCGATCTGGCTCGTCTGACTATTTTGCTGATCCTGCTCATGATTGACCTGGTTCTGGCTGACAACCCTGCTCCGTGATTGACCCGGTTCTGGCTGATGACCCTGCTCCGTGATTGACCCGGCTCTGGCTGATGTTCCTGCTTCGTGTATTGATCCGGTTCCGGCTGACGTTCCTGCTCAGTGATCTGATCCTGTGTTCCCGTGTGATTCCGGTCGCCTTCCAGCGACATTCTGAACTGTGTTTGTGTCGCTCTGGCTAATCATCTCTCTATATACCAAGCTGTTGCCTCCTGTTGCACTGAGTCTATCCTCATAGCGCTGCTGAGCTGTAGTCTCCATTACCGAACCTGCATTAACTCTTGCTGTGCTGGTAGCCTCCGTTAATTGAGCCTATCCTCGTACACTTGCCAAGCCTGTGTGTTCCGTTCGAGCCATAACACTTTAAGACCTAGCCTATCCATTCACACTAGCACAGCAGTTGTCCATTCCGGTGCTCGGGCAGCACCGTGGTTGCGCCGGTTGGCGTTGGTACCTCCAGTTCGCTCTTGCGTGTGTGCTCCGTATGGCACCGGAAGGGTGTCCCGGCTCTGGTCTCCAAGTGCTCAATGTGTTATGCTATTCACCGCACTACCAGTGCTCTGGCTCGTTAATTGCTTGTGCAGTGTTGCTCCGTTCTGGAACCCAAGGGGTGTTTAGGGCTCTGGTTCTGTTGGCACATGCAGTGTTACTTCCATGAGAGTGCTGAGGGCGATTCAGGTTCTGGTCCCATTAGCTCCTGCAGTAGCTTTCCTCCTTATAATCTCACTAAGGTGGTATTGGCTCAGCTCTGGTCAATCTTGCTGGTCAGTTGGGGCGTTCCATTGCACAGCTATTTGAGAGTGATTCAGTTCAGTCACACAATACACCTTCCTCTGCACCATCAAGAGACTGAGATTACCTACTGGGCGTTAGCTAATCAATTTTACTGAGACTGTTCAGTTTCTCTACATTAACCCGTGTATGTTGTTTTCCTGATCAGTATAAATTTCATTATACATACTTGGGCCTGTATATTGTCATTACCATTTATACCTGTCCTGGCCCCCAGGGGCGCTGTTCTTTAACAGTTATTTCAATAAAACTGTGTTTTTACTTTTACTGTTGTCTGAGTGTCAGAAAACCGTAACAATCCCCCTCCCAATATCTTTATTTATTTTGCATATAAATCCAGAGACTGGGCACTCTCTAATATAAACAGTCACTTGCCTGGGTGCCAGTCGGTGGTACAATGTAGACAGACAAATTGAAGAGAAGGAGGCACTCACAGGTCTCAGTTAATGATGATGATAGTGCTCTTTATTAACCAATGTTTCGACCCATGTTTGTCGAGGTTATTTATTTTGCAGATATCTAATATATTATTTAAACTTTTTAGCACCAGAGGTGCCCAATACATTGCAAATCAAAGCAATGGTTATCCTTCAGGCACTCAGTGGATTAAATATAAAGAAATGTTCCCCCATGATTTGCAGAACATCTGGAGGTAGAGAGCAGCCATCTTGCTGATATCTGAGTTAATGGGCATCACAAATATTGCCCATGTATGTTTGCTCTCTGTCTGAGAGCCAAGCTATTCCTATGAGCTATATTTAAGCAGTGAAGAGAGGAACTAATAAGCTCTGTGGTACAGCTTGTACCTCATGAAGCTAGCTTCAATTTATTTTACTAAGAAAGATCTCTCTTTACAGGGTGAGATTTAGGGGGAAAAAAATCTAGTTTATGACATATGGCAATGGAATTGGATGGATATTAACTTTAATTGGGTGAAAGTTCCCCTTTAAAAAACATGACAGATTTACTTCTGAGAATACTCTTTCTTTTACCACCAACTCAAAATCTGACAGTTTCATGATTATGATGACCTTTTGAACATTGCTTCCTAATAGTGAAGTTTAGACTATTGAAGTAACAGTATTTGTAGCTGGTGGGGAGTCCATGTAGTATGGAGAAGCAAACCAACTGCACCACAGGAGATAATTAAAATGTCCAATATTGCAACTGATTTATTAAATTTGTTGGATACGTCTTTACCACTCAAAGGTTTTAAAAACATTTAAATCAATAGGAATTTTTATTTGTCACCTTTGGGGTAGTCATTATGCCCAAGAATTGTTCTGTATTTCTTTTTGCTAATTACCCACTGGCTCATGTGTGTGTTGATTCAAAGTTTAGTGAATAAAGATCAAGTTGGGACACCATATGCATCAATGAATAATAGACTTGTGCACGGGCAAAATTTTTGGTAAAATTCGAATTCGGACGAATTTTTTTTTTTCTAATTTGGATGATCCTAATTTCGGACCGGGCCTATTCAATTCGGACGAAATTCTGATCCATTCCGAATTATTCGGCCGAATTTAACATGGGTTAAATTATAGCAGTGCGCCTCCGTGCACGCTGCTATTATTATTTGCAGACAGGGTGTGCATTTAGAAAAAGATCCATCCCAAAAACGGACATTGTCGTACATTGAAAGTCTGTGCATGTCACCTCTACTCTAGCATGGGATGCCAGTCACAATGCAAACGTCGAACATCGAAAACCCATGCCTGTCATTCAGTTTAGCATGTTCGAACATCGAAACCCCATGCCTGTCCTTCAATATAGCATATGTTAGAACATCGAAACCTCATGCCTGTCATTCAATTTAGCATATGCTCGACATCGAAAACCCATGCCTGTCACATCCTACTCAACATAAGTGGTCGACTCGAACATGGACAAACTACATGTCACATTCTATGTTAGTACATGGGTAAAGATTAAGGTTTCATTTTCTGGTACCAGCCTCCTACCCTACTGTCCCTCTTTAGTACCCAAATTCCTCTCTCTCGTTTTCCTATCCTGATTTCCCCTCATATCAGATAAGTCTATGTGTATATACATTGTAGAGTTTCATACTACATCAAGAATAAACATCAATGATTGTAATGTGATAGATGTAATGTGTTAAAAAGAAAAATTGAGACATTCTGTTGTGAACAAACTGCAACACAGGAGAGAAATAAAAAATAATGCTTGACATCTATACTGAAGAGGGGTCCACAGCATTGTCTTAGCATAGCAATATCAACGTTTTCCGTGAGTGTGCAATACAGGGCTCTACAGTAATTGCTGGGCATTTCCCAATGTCATAATCAGGGGATGATGGGAGTTGTATTCTAACTACTGTTAGGAAACACATAAATGATGCACATTCATCTCCCACCTAGAAATTATTTACACACGAGGCAACTCCCCCAAGTAATACCTAGCCCCTTTCCAAGTGAAAGGACTTCCAGAAAGGCTTCAGATCTCTTAGTGACTCACCTGTTATTGCCAGTCAGCGGGACCCGGAGAGTAGGAGGGGGTGATGCTATGGCTGCACGGCACGGTGCTCTTAGTTGGTCACTTGTCGCAATGTTGAAGCTCAGCCCGGCCAGCACCTTCTGGGTGGAGACACCTTACAGCAATCCTGTTCAGGACACATCATGCACTGTTGTGCACTCATACTAGGGATCCCAAATGTTTAGACTCATTTTGTACAGGGGGCACCCTCCTGTATTTGTAAAACCTCTCTAGTAAATCTGGGACGGTAGACCTATTTACTCAAGTCTTGACTTTAGGTGGGCGATAAACAATACAAAATAGGCATAATGTTTCACTATCACATAATTCACGTCACTGAAGCAGCCAGCAGGCATCGCCACTGAGTGAGCATAGGGCTGCCCGGCTGCTGACAGTCACACTGATGGGACACCCTGCAACACAGAAATGGTGGAAGAGCACAAAATAAACATGCTATGGGACGGCAAATTGCCGCCCCTGTCAAACTGCCGCCTGGGTCCATGGACCCACTGAGACCCATGTAAGGGCCGGCCCTGTATTCGAACAAATACCTAATATTTTTTATATTTTGCACAGGAACAAATATTACTTGCTCTTGCAGTGGCAATAACTGGAACTAATGCTGGCTGCCTACCTATGCCTAGCCTAATGCTACCTGCCTGCCTACACAACAACTGTACACTCTCTAATCTCTTCTCTCTCTGAGCTCCAACAACGCAATGAGGAAATGCAGGCTGTCTGTCTGTGTGACTGTGTCATTAGTCCAACCCCCATCATGACACGAAGAAGGCTATTCGAATACAGACAAAAGAGGGAAGTAGTGCATGAAACGGAGAATGGAATTGGACTAGAGACATGGAGGGAAAATTATGGAGGGAAAGTAATTGAGCGCGCACAGGAAGTACAAAAAAGTCCTGGTCAAAAGCAGTCAAAGCTTTTGGAAATGTGTCGATTGCCGAAACTTCCGAAAGTTTCGACGAATTTCGGACCTGGGCTGTTCGGAGTTGGATCATTTTTTCCGAATGACCCTTGAGTTTCGGATTGGCCGAATGTGTCCGAATGACCCCATTTTCGACGAAATCCGAATGTCTCCGAATTAATTCGCACATGTCTAATGAATAATACCCAATAATATTAATCCTAAAGGATCTTCACAATGCTCTGCATATCCCTCTAGTCCTTAAAAAGCATAACAGGCATTTTCCCTGGTGCATAATGTACAGCTGTTTTGCTTCAGATTTACTAATCTGTTGCTTAAAGGGATAGTAACTTAAAATGTAAAAAAATATATGTTGTAGGGTTTATCCCCACTAGTAAAACAAAGGTACTCCCACTGCTGCAAGATATTTTATTTAAAAAATTATAACAGCTCAAACATTAATTTTTTAGGTGCAATATCACAGTGGCCTGAAAATTTACAGTGGCGCTGTTGCTACACCATCCTATGGACATTTATGGTCTACAGACCAGAGCAGTCTACAGGATGATGTAGAAACAGCGCCACTGTAAATTTTCAGGCCACTGTGATATTGCACCTAAAAAATTCATGTTTGAGCTGTTATAATTTTTTAATAAAATATCTTGCAGTAGTGGGCGTACCCTTGTTTCACTCACGGAGATAAACCCTACAACATATATTTTTTTACATTTTAAGTATTACTACCCCTTTAAATACGTATTTCCCGATGTTTCAAGAACGATAGTACTTGTCAGCAGTTTTATTTTTGCAATCCCCTTAAGAGCAAATATGATTATGATAGGACATTACCAGATTTCAGTTTAAAAGTTTGAAATATTTCATTGCTGTAGCACAAATTATTTCCAGTCCATGTCCTGGCTATGCTGTTTTACCATCAACAACACAGACTATTATAGTACTGACATTCCCCAAAGGTGCACTCTGGACTCGCTGTATGTTCACACCATTCTGCAAGCCTTCCCTTCAATGTCCTAACACTTTAGTAAATGACTGAACATCCCAGATGGCAGATGCTGACAGCAAGGGTGACAGTGTCACTTGGCTTGAATTATCTTGCATTCCTACAGGAGACTTACTTTGAAGACTTGAACACAGAATGATCATTTCTGCGAGTGATTGTTACAGAATAGAGGGCACTTCAAGGTCACACTTCGTCTCTGAAATCATCAGCCTCAAACTTAGTTACTACAAGAATAAAATGAGATTTTTTTGTGCACTTAAATGAAGCATCCACTCTTCTTAGGTGCTAACTCAGATTTTCTAACAGCTAACCTGTTGTTCATTGGTGTGAATCGTTACACTTCAAAAAAAAGCATGGAAGGCACTGGAAACAATATTTAACCCTTTGAGTGCCAGAAAGCTACCCAATGCATTGCGTTCCAATGCATTTGGTACCCCTCTGGCACTCATAGAGTTTAAAACCTTCTTACTTGCATCATGAAATGCTAATTTGTTTCAAATCCCATGGAAGCCAAGCGTTAACATAGAAGGGTATGTATTACCTTGCTTGCAATGGCATCATTTGCTATATCATGCATGTTTCTTGACTGCATTTCAATTTATAAAAAGATTTTCCCCAAGAATTGGATGGGTGCCTAATTTAATTTTAGATTCAGCAAACATAACAGTATATATAAATATATTATAGGATGTGGAAAAAATGAGGACCTTAAAGGGAGATGAACATTAAAATTGTAAATATGCTATTCTCTCAGTCAGTCTCTATTTTTGTATTTATGTATATGTCTGTTAAAGATTGTGAGATAGTTTAATGGGAGCAGGCCTGATGATGAAGCCAAAGTTGAACAATTAGGGATCAATGTGAAAAGTGATCCTGCTTTGTTTCCTGTACTATGTGCCTCATATAACCTCTGCATTGGGCATGAAAGCAAGACACAGCCAGTCTAAGGGAAATGTGCATGTAAACCAGGAGTTTGTGGCTAAGAGACATATATTTCTGTGTAGTGTTCTAATCATGAGGCTTCATTTTGTAACTCCCCCAGATGGCTGATAGAAGCTTTTTGAGGTTGCACAGAGCAGCCCCAGACTTTACTAAGTCTGCATCCACTGGCAAAATGTATTATGTGGCATTTAAGTTATTTGGTTTTCAAGACACACTTAATGTGGTACATGAATTAATATTGCACAAAAAAAAATCTGTAAATTTGATAGCAGGTCCGTTCCTAGTTGAGCATCTCTGATCAGTACTTTGCACATACAAATCATCCTTGGGATTGGTTCACTGCAAGGGTAACAGTGGAATTCAGACATGAACTCCTTGCTCACAGTACCTAGAGAGATCAGCTACACCTCCCTGACTATGCAGAAACATATGTCTGGGGTTGGCTGGTTTGCTTGTTTAGAGAGGAATTGCCTGATACTTTTTGACCGAACTTCCATTTTGCAGAATCAATAATAGGACATTTCCTCCCCGTGTAAGGCTCCAATGAGCTAAAAGGGATTGCACCCTGGGTGGCATACCTTTCTTATAGAGTCTGATAAATTCTGTAGCAGGTTTGTTCCTCTTTGAACATCTCTGACCAGTACTTTTCATATGAATTATTATAATTATTATTGTATCAAGAAGCATATTGTAAGACTCCTGCCTTAGTAAGACTGATGTACCTACATGAAGTTAAATGGGAGGTTCAACGTTTTGAATGCAAGCACGGGTTAAGATACACAGTTAATGGGAATTTGGATCAATTGTATTTGTCTCTTATTGGACAGTTATGTTGCCTCAGAATTGCATCAGCTTCCCATTTGTAAAAGTGTCTGTTTCTTGATTGAAATTAAAGAGGAACAATTACTTTAACCAATTCGCTGCTAAGCCCATTCACTCATCAGTACTAAAAATGTTTTCACACTTTTGCAGTTTACAGTAAAATGTTTGTGTTTTTCATGTCATTCACTGTTTTTTTAGCAGTCCCTGTTCAAAAAAATAACATTGGTTTGTAGATATCCTCTAATATGACCAGTACATTTTATCGAGAATGGAAAAACAATACATACATTTTAACTGAAATTCCAATAAAGTGAATGACAAACAAGTATCTATCTCGCCTTTCTAAAACATGAACATTTTTGTATTTATGCATAGGTCTTCTTATAAAATTAGCAATAGAAAACAAATATAAAAGTTTATTTTTCATTTTGCAACATTCTGCATTTCAGGTGCAAAAGGTGTTTTTTCACATTTACTCTCTTCAAAATATACTGAAATCACTAAAAACTACAGAATACCATACTAGGATAGATAGCTAGTGGCCTCCTACATAAAATGGTACCCCATTGGTATGAGTTGACCTACCGTATGGGGTGTCAGGGTCACAAAACTGCATGGACACCAATATGCCATTTTTCTTGTTTTTTTATGCACACTTCATAGAAAATATTATTTTATTTCCCAAGGCATATTATAAAAGTGGCATGAAGGTACCTGTGTTAGTGGAGTGTGGGAAAAAGAATCAGCTGAACAGGGAATTTGTTATGGGGGGTAGTTAATAAAAAAATAAATCCTAAATACAATTACCTCCCCCCATAAGACTGTATAAAAGGGTCTGAGGAGGGTGCCTGTGTTGGTGGGTGGAGTCTGGGAATTAATCATTTGAACAGGGAATTTGTTTTGAGGGATTTCTTGACTGGTATTTTTTTTTTAATAAAAAAAATTGAAATTTGTATGTAAAGTGATAGACAGGAACCCCATGATATAAGCTGCCACTGGAGCAGACTGATACTTGACGTGATAGAGTATTTTGTAGGGTATGATTTGTTAGATTTGTTGTTAGAGGCCCAGTCCCTGAAGAAACATTGATTTGTAGGACTTAGACTTATTAGAGGCGCAAGCCCTGAGGAAACATTGATTTGTAGGACTTAGACTTGTTTGGCACAAGTCCTAGGAAATAGCAATTTGTAGAACTTAAGCTTGTTAGAAACAACCCCAAAAAAAATGTTTAAGAATTTTTTTGCATTATTCTTTTAAAGCACAAGCCTGAGAAAAAAAAATAGTGACCTACTGGCCTAGTGCCAGCAGGTCATGTCATGTTGGCCAGTGGCCACCTGCCATTGTCAAAGGCCCTGATGTAGATGCAGAATTTGTGACTGCTGTTCTTGCTGCTGCTGGGTTGTTTAAGCAGCAGGATGATTAGGCAGCTCAAAGGGAATGGGATCAACAGCAGTAACATGATTGATTGATGACGAAGGTTCCACTTTCCATGACTAGCTCCAGTTATGGGCCTGAGGTAGTAGCAGCACAATAAGTAGCCCCCAGTCTATGTGGAGAAAGAAGAAGTTGGCCAATAATTCTTCTCCACCTACCCCTCCTCCACAGTCATGGGTATGTTACTAGAATATAAAATTTTCCCTTGAGAGCAGGAACTGTGTCTCTCATCAGCAACTGCAATGTGCACAGTGTGTGTGGTAAATAAAATGTGGGGGCAAAATTGTATCCTGCTTGCGATTCTCAATCACCGCACTGCCATATGTGCAATGGGTGTACACGAACTGCCACATCCTCACGTCTACGGACAGGATGAATCAGCAGAAGATGTAGTTACTAGTGTTGAGCGAGCACCCCGATGCTCGGGTGCTCGGGTGCTCTGACCGAGCACCCCCTGAGGCTCGAGTGCTCGGCCGAGCACCCGAGCCCCATTGAAATGCATGGGGCGACACGAGCATTACACCAGTCACCCCCTGCTCTGATGAGGGGAGGGTGCCTGGTCAATGCCCCCCTTCATCTCCGCTATGCCCCCTTCATCTCCGAATGCCCCCTTCATCTCCGCAATGTCCCCCTTCATCTCCGCTATGCCCCCTTCATCTCCGCTATGCCCCTCTTCCACAATGTCCCCCTTCATCTCCGCTATGCCCCTCTTCCACAATGTCCCCCTTCATCTCCGCTATGCCCCTCTTCCACAATGTCCCCCTTCATCTCCTCTATGCCATAGAGGAGATGAAGGGGGACATTGTGGAAGAGGGGCATAGCGGAGATGAAGGGGGACATTGTGGAAGAGGGGCATAGAGGAGATGAAGGGGGACATTGTGGAAGAGGGGCATAGCGGAGATGAAGGGGGACATTGTGGAAGAGGGGCATAGACTCTATGCCCCTCTTCCACAATGTCCCCCTTCATCTCCGCAATGCCCCCTTCATCTCCGCAATGCCCCCGTACCTCCAGTCCCTGGTGGTCCAGCGGAGCGTCTTCAGATCTGTGCCTCTTCCGGCACAGATCCCCGCCACCCGAACATGGCGGGCGAGCACATGGCGGTACTCGACGAGTACCGCCATGTGCCGAGCAGAGCGATGCTCGAGCCGATCCGAGCATCGGCCGAGCACGCTCGCTCAACACTAGTAGTTACTATAGTGCAAGAAGGTGATGGTGAGCTAGTTGTTTCACTCGTCATCGAACTTCCAGCCTCGGCCTGGGTTTCTCTAATTGTCCTCCTCTTTGACCTCTTGTTGTCTTTCTGGAGAGTCAGGGGGTACAGCAACAGTGGTGCTGGATGTCTGTGGAGGGTGTTTGGCTTTAACATGTTTGACATAAATGTCAAGGTGTCTGTTTTTAATGTGTGTTATCAGGGCGGTTGTGCCAAGGTGTGTTCCCTCCTTTCCCCTTTTCACTGACTTGTCACAAATTGTGCACAGTGCCATTGGTGATGACTGCACTGTGCCTGCCACAAGAGAAAAATAGTCCCACACTCATGACTTCAAGGGATAGGGAACAGGTGGAGAAGAATGGCCTATTTCTTCTTGTCTTCTACATTCTCCTTCCCCTGGGGCAGAAGATGATGTTGCTGCTGTTGCTGCTACTGACTCAGCACTGCAACTAGGACCAGGAGTATTACTGCTACTGGCAAGTGGAACCTGTCCTAGTCCCGCATCACTTGTTGATCCAATTCCCACTGTGTTTACGGTGGTCTGTGGCACACTAGCCTGCTCCTCGGCATCCTGCTGCCTTTGCAACTCAGCAGCAGTAGGAATTAGAGCAGTTGCAAATTTCACAAATTCCAGAAGCTCATTGCTGATGGTGCTGGTGATGCCTATCCTCATCTCTGTCTCCCATTCCTTCTCAGTTTGGGCTAGAAAGGCCATCAATGCCTCTTCCACCCCCAGCTTCTCAACCATCATCATCATCACCACCACTAGTCCCGATGTGCTGCTGCTGCTTTATTGCAGACATCTCCCTGTAGGTTGGAGAAGGTGACGAGCAATGTGACAGAGGGTCCCCTAATGTCACACTTATCATTTCTTGGTAATGTGAAGAAGGCAGACTGGCAGCAGTAGCAGCAGGCACATGCAGCTGATCTATGCTCCTGGTAGTCGTACTTTTGCTGTGTTTGCTATCTTACACCAATTCTGGCATCCTCAGGATCATGTTCTACCTGGATACTCTTGTGAAGGGAAGGGGACTTCCAGGGCCAGAGGAATGGTGTAGGCTCCCTTGACTGCTAGTCTGGACACTCTCAAATGCTTCCCCTACTGCTCCCCTAACCCTAGTCCCACCAGCTGCTTCACCATTACTGTTACTACTACTAACACCAACCACATCAAGTTCACCCCCTGGGTCTTCCTCCTCACAGTCACTAGTAATATGATGATATGTATTACCCCCTCCTTCTTTCCTAACACTAAAAAGCTACTGAACCGTCTGAATAGTAGTACTAGCACTGGTGGGACTGCTTGGGGATGGCAAGGTTTCCCTGCTGTCACACTTGGCATCATCTTCTAAACCCCTTTCCTGAGTATTACAAGACACACTAGCAGGAGGTTCAGCATTGGTGGGAGCAGGTTCAATGCTGGCAGCAGGCACAGCACTGGTGGAAGAAGGGGCAACACTGTTGGCAGCAGGGGCAGCACATCTGACAGCAGACACAACACTAGTGGCAGCAGGGGCAGCACGTCTGGCAGCAGACACAGGCAGCTGACCTGTTCTGCTCTCACTACTATCTTTTTCTTCTTCCCTTGACATTAATTTCCCCAAGATCCCTAGGACTGATTTAGGGGGACTGGACAACATTGGGTCTGTAGTGCTCACTTCCTCCTCCTCCTCAGACTCAGTGGACACATAAGGGTCCTTCCAATTCCTCCTTTTATTATTTTTAAACTTTCTCATAGTGATAGCAGTCAGTATGAGCCTCTCCTGCCTCAATTTTCCAAACAAATAATGGCAGAACAGCACGTCTACCTCACTCTGTAGCTGCTTCTATTTTGTTCCACTTCCTGGAATACTTCAAATGCATTATAGCTAAAAAGGCAAAAAAACACATAAATCAATGGGTGTAAACTTTCTAGCCATTGAAAAAAATGGCAAAAAATGTTGGCCAATTGGCGAAAAATACGAAAATGTTAATCTCTGGTTTTAAATCTGATTTTCCCATGAAAAAGTGGACAACAACTAGGTTTTTGCAGAATTTTTTACTGAAACACAGCGAGACCTTTCTCCCACCCCTAATCACAGCATTAAAGATCTCAGGCTATTTGTACTGATGAGAAATATTCAGATAGAGGAAGACAGAAAGATCTGGAAGTATAAATTGATAACCAAACTTAAGATTCTGAACTATGGCCTGAAAAGTAACAAGAAATGTATGTCACGTTATTCAACACAATAAACATATTTTAGCCCCTTTGGGCTCAAGAGGAGTGCTCAATACACTGCAAAATGATGTGTTGCACATAACTCTGGTGAACAAAATGTTAACCGTACATTCCATATATTAGCCATGTTTGGCTGCAGGCACAAACTTTCCAAAAACTACATTTTTCAAACATAGAAAAGGAAATACATTTTGTACCACTTGGCTAGCTACAAAGAGGTGCCTCTAGTAGAGTCTATGAAATAATTTATTCAGACAATCCTAATAAAATTCACCTCCAATGGAATTTAAATATAAAAGGAATTTACATGAATATATAACCTGTAGTGATGAGCGAGCACCCCAATGCTCGGGTGTTCGGGTGCTCTGACCGAGCACCCCCTGAGGCTCGAGTGCTCGGCCGAACACCCGAGCCCCATTGAAGTCAATGGGAGGACTCGAGCATTACACCAGGCACCCCCTGCTCTGATGAGGGGAGGGTGCCTGGTCCATAGGAAAAGGGCAGAAAATTATGGAAACACCACAGAAATGGTTCAGGGACAGCATAGGGAGGATGTCTGGATGCATCTTGGACTCCAACATCGCTGCTGGGAACGATCTTTCGCCCGTAGTACGCCATTTTTACAGACTGACCATAAAACACACAAAAAGGAAAATAAAAACGACTTTAGGCGAAAAATTGTTACCAAACAATATTTGCTGTATATTTACTTGTATATCATCTGCAAATTATCCCAAAAATTTCCTTGATTTTCGGAAGTGAGGCCATGATTAAGAGGGAAACGTGCGCAGAGGAAAATTCTCCCAAAAATTTCCTTGATTTTCAGAACTGAGGCCATGATTAAGAGGGAAACGTGCACAGAGGCAAATTCTCCCAAAAATTTCCTTGATTTTATTGAACTGAGGCCATGATTAAGAGGGAAACGTGCGCTGAGCCGACCATCTAAAACATTATGGGTGAGGGTCTGCTGCAGAGCTGACCATCCTAAACATTATATGCGAAGGCCCGCTAGTGAGCTGACGCTATAAAACATTATATGAGAGGGCCCGCTAGAGAGCTGACCCAATAAAACATTATATGAGAAGGCCCGCTGGTGAGCTGACCTATATAAAAATTGGCAAACAGGGCCCGCTGGTGAGCTGGCCCTATATAAAAATTATATCACAGGGCATATGGAAGAGGAGGAGGAGGATGAGAAGATTAAGAGTCAACCATATACCCGTTTTTTGGGTGGAAGGGGTGAATGGGAATACAGAGTATTCCCATCATTGTAAATAACATATATAAAGTGAGTTTATGTTCCCCCGGGGCTTTCCTCCAGTGGAGTGGAGAAGTCAGGGGAAATCCAGGCCTTGTTCATTTTTATAAGTGTCAACCTATCAGCATTGTCGGTGGAAAGGCGGATACGCTTATCTGTTATGATGCCACCAGCAGCACTAAATACCCGCTCAGACAGAACGCTGGCGGCAGGGCAGGCCAGCACCTCCAAGGCGTAGAGTGCCAGTTCATACCACGTGTCCAGCTTGGACACCCAGTAGTTGTAAGGCACAGAGGGATCATTGAGGACGCTGACACGGTCTGCTACGTACTCCTTCACCATCTTCCAAAACTTTTCCCTCCTTGTGACACTAGGCTGCGCATCAGGGTGAGGGTGCTGGCGGGGTGTCATGAAGGTGTCCCACGCCTTGGAGAGTGTTGCCCTGCCTTTCTCGGAACTGCTGTGTGCTCCCCTTTTCTCCCCTTCTCGGTTGGCCAAGGTAGCACGTACTCTGCCGCCAGCGTTGTCAGATGGAAAATTTTGGAGCAATTTTTCGACAAGAACCTTCTGGTATTGCAACATTTTGCTTGTCCTCTCCACCGGAGGAATGAGAGATGAGAAATTCTCTTTGTAGCGGGGGTCCAGAAGGGTGAACACCCAGTAATCCGTGTTGTCTAAAATGCGTACAACGCGTGGGTCACGGGAAAGGCAGCCTAACATAAAGTCAGCCATGTGTGCCAGAGTACCAACAGTCAAGATTTCGCTGTCCTCACCAGGAGGATGACTCTCAATATCCTCATCCTCTTCCTCCTCTTCTGCCCACCCACGCTGAAGAGATGGAACTAAAGTTCCATGGCTACCCTCTGTAGCGGAGGCAACCGTGTCTTCCTCCTCCACCTCCTCCTCCGCCTCCTCCAATTGTCGCTGAGAAGACGAAGTGAGGGTGCTCTGGCTATCACCTTGTGTAAGCTCTTCCTCCCCCATTTCCACCTCTTCCACATGCAAAGCGTCGGTTTTAATTGTGAGCAGCGAGCGTTTCAGTAGACACAGAAGTGGGATGGTTACACTGATAATAGCGTTATCGCCGCTCACCATCTGTGTCGATTCCTCAAAATTGCGTAAAACCTCGCACAGGTCTGACATCCATTCCCACTCCTCACTTCTGATTACAGGAAGTTGAACGGAGAGGCGACGACCGTGTAACAGCTGGTACTCCACTACTGCCCTCTGCTGCTCACAAAGCCGGGCCAACATGTGGAAGGTGGAGTTCCAGCGCGTGCTCACGTCACACAGCAGCCGGTGAGCTGGCAATTGTAAGCGCTGCTGCAGCTTCAACAGGCCGGCTGAAGCTGTTGATGACTTACGGAAATGTGCACACACGCGGCGCACCTTGGTCAAGAGATCATGCACATTGGGGTAGGTTTTTAGAAATCGCTGCACCACTAAATTAAATACATGCGCTAGGCATGGTACGTGTGTGAGCTTGCCGAGCTCCAAAGCCGCCACCAAGTTACGCCCATTATCACACACAACCATGCCTGCTTGCAGGTTGAGTGGCGAGAGCCACTGCTCGGTCTGGTGACTAATCCCCTGCAACAGCTCTGAGGCCGTGTGCTGTTTGTCCCCAAGGCAGATCAGCTTCAGCACGGCCTGTTGACGCTTCCACACTGCAGTGCTACACTGCTTCCAGCTACTGGCTGATGGGGGAGTGGCGGTGTGTGTAGAGAATTCGGAGGTGGAAACGGAGGAGGAGGAGCCAATAACGTAGGTGCTGGTGGAAACCCTGATGGAGGTAGGGCCCGCAATCCTCGGCGTGGGTAGCACCCGTGCCATCCCAGGGTCCGAGTCGCTCCCAGCCTCCACGACATTCACCCAGTGTGCCGTCAGGGAAATGTAGCGTCCCTGGCCACAAGCACTTGTCCATGTGTCAGTCGTTAAGTGGACCTTCCCAGTAACTGCGTTGGTCAGGGCACGGGTGATGTTACGGGACACATGGTGGTGTAATGCGGGGATGGCACACCGGGAAAAGTAGTGGCGGCTGGGGACCGCGTACCGAGGGACAGCTGCTGCCATCAGGCTGCGGAAGGACTCAGTGTCCACAAGCCTAAATGGCAGCATTTCGATGGCCAGTAATTTTGAAAGGTGTGAGGTTAGTGCTATGGCCTGTGGGTGGGTGGCTGGGTACTTTCTCTTGCGCTCAAATGCCTGGGGTAACGACATTTGGACGCTGTGCTGGGACAGGGAAGTGGATGTGGTCGCTGATGGTGCTTCAGATGCTACAGGTGCAGGGCGGGAGGTATGCGGGCCTGCGCCTTCGACAGGCGATTGGCCGGCACCGAAAACAGGGGAAGAGGAGGCAGTGGTGTGGCCTGCAGACACAGATGGGCGATCCAGGCGTTCCTCCCACTTACTACGGTGCTTGGATGCCATGTGTCGGATCATGCTGGTGGTGGTGAGGTTTCTAGTGTTCATGCCTCGGCTCATTCTGGTGTGGCACAGGTTGCAAACTACAATTCTTTTGTCGTCCGCACTTTCCTTAAAAAAACGCCATACCGCGTAACACCTACCCCTTGGCAAGGTAGATTTACGCAAGAGGGTGCTCCGTGGAACATTTGCGGGCCGGTTTGGTGCGGTCCGCCTTCTTTCTGTAGCCACACCACTGCCTCTTCCAGCCTGTTGCGGTGCTGCAGATGGCTCACCCTCAGGACTGCTGTCATCGCTCGGCTCTACACCTTCCCAGGTGGGGTCAGTCACCTCATCGTCCACCAAGTCCTCCTCCACTTCCTCACTCTGATCATCCTCCTCAAGTCTTGATCCCACCACATACTCAGTCATTGACAACTGTATAACATTCTCCTCAACAAGGTCTTGAGACGGAAATAGTGGTTGATTTAATGGCAACTGTGTCTCATCATCATCATCATCATCCACTACTTCCTTTGACCTTAAATGCCGTTCACATCTGTCATCTTCTTGTGATTGGGTAGCCTCTAGAGGTTGTGAATCAGGGCACAAGATGTCATGTTCCTCTGCAAGGGTGCTTGGAGAGAGGGTCAAATGAAGGATTGGTGATGAGACGAGCTCCTCACTATATCCCAGTGTGGGATCACTTCTTTGACCAGACCGTGTATGGTGGGAGGAAGGATGATCAGAGTGAGGATTATTTTGACCAGACTCTTGGCTACTGAGAGTGGACTTGGTGGAAGACAGGGTGGTGCTTAACCGACTGGAAGCAGTATCAGCTGTCATCCAACCGACCACCTGTTCGCAGTGGTCGGACCTCGAGAGTGATGTCCTGCGACGCCCTGTAAAATTACACATGAAGCTAGGTATGGTGGATGTCTTTCTTTCTTGTGCTCTGGCACCAGGCACAGTTTCTCCGCGTCCTGACCCGCGCCCTGAACTTTCAGGATCACGTCCACTTCCCCGTCCCTTTTTACCCGCCTTCTTCATCTTACACAGAATATGTGACTTTAATATTTGAGTTTGAAAACTTAACAGTATTTCTTATTATTCTGCAACTCTGCACAGTACACAGAATAGGCTGCTAAACGGCGGTGAAACACACTGAATGGAATATGTGACTTTAATATTTGAGTTTGAAAACTTAACAGTATTTCTTATTATTCTGCAACTGTACAGAGTACACAGAATAGGCTGCTAAACTGCGGTGAAACACACTGAATGGAATATGTGACTTTAATATTTGAGTTTGAAAACTTAACAGTATTTCTTATTATTCTGCAACTCTGCAGAGTACACAGAATAGGCTGCTAAACTGCGGTGAAACACACTGAATGGAATATGTGACTTTAATATTTGAGTTTGAAAACTTAACAGTATTTCTTATTATTCTGCAACTGTACAGAGTACACAGAATAGGCTGCTAAACTGCGGTGAAACACACTGAATGGAATATGTGACTTTAATATTTGAGTTTGAAAACTTAACAGTATTTCTTATTATTCTGCAACTCTGCAGAGTACACAGAATAGGCTGCTAAACGGCGGTGAAACACACTGAATGGAATATGTGACTTTAATATTTGAGTTTGAAAACTTAACAGTATTTCTTATTATTCTGCAACTCTACAGAGTACACAGAATAGGCTGCTAAACTGCGGTGAAACACACTGAATGGAATATGTGACTTTAATATTTGAGTTTGAAAACTTAACAGTATTTCTTATTATTCTGCAACTCTGCAGAGTACACAGAATAGGCTGCTAAACTGCGGTGAAACACACTGAATGGAATATGTGACTTTAATATTTGAGTTTGAAAACTTAACAGTATTTCTTATTATTCTGCAACTCTACAGAGTACACAGAATAGGCTGCTAAACTGCGGTGAAACACACTGAATGGAATATGTGACTTTAATATTTGAGTTTGAAAACTTAACAGTATTTCTTATTATTCTGCAACTGTACAGAGTACACAGAATAGGCTGCTAAACTGCGGTGAAACACACTGAATGGAATATGTGACTTTAATATTTGAGTTTGAAAACTTAACAGTATTTCTTATTATTCTGCAACTCTGCAGAGTACACAGAATAGGCTGCTAAACTGCGGTGAAACACACTGAATGGAATATGTGACTTTAATATTTGAGTTTGAAAACTTAACAGTATTTCTTATTATTCTGCAACTGTACAGAGTACACAGAATAGGCTGCTAAACTGCGGTGAAACACACTGAATGGAATATGTGACTTTAATATTTGAGTTTGAAAACTTAACAGTATTTCTTATTATTCTGCAACTCTGCAGAGTACACAGAATAGGCTGCTAAACTGCGGTGAAACACACTGAATGGAATATGTGACTTTAATATTTGAGTTTGAAAACTTAACAGTATTTCTTATTATTCTGCAACTGTACAGAGTACACAGAATAGGCTGCTAAACTGCGGTGAAACACACTGAATGGAATATGTGACTTTAATATTTGAGTTTGAAAACTTAACAGTATTTCTTATTATTCTGCAACTCTGCAGAGTACACAGAATAGGCTGCTAAACTGCGGTGAAACACACTGAATGGAATATGTGACTTTAATATTTGAGTTTGAAAACTTAACAGTATTTCTTATTATTCTGCAACTGTACAGAGTACACAGAATAGGCTGCTAAACTGCGGTGAAACACACTGAATGGAATATGTGACTTTAATATTTGAGTTTGAAAACTTAACAGTATTTCTTATTATTCTGCAACTCTGCAGAGTACACAGAATAGGCTGCTAAACTGCGGTGAAACACACTGAATGGAATATGTGACTTTAATATTTGAGTTTGAAAACTTAACAGTATTTCTTATTATTCTGCAACTCTGCAGAGTACACAGAATAGGCTGCTAAACTGCGGTGAAACACACTGAATGGAATATGTGACTTTAATATTTGAGTTTGAAAACTTAACAGTATTTCTTATTATTCTGCAACTGTACAGAGTACACAGAATAGGCTGCTAAACTGCGGTGAAACACACTGAATGGAATATGTGACTTTAATATTTGAGTTTGAAAACTTAACAGTATTTCTTATTATTCTGCAACTGTACAGAGTACACAGAATAGGCTGCTAAACTGCGGTGAAACACACTGAATGGAATATGTGACTTTAATATTTGAGTTTGAAAACTTAACAGTATTTCTTATTATTCTGCAACTCTGCAGAGTACACAGAATAGGCTGCTAAACTGCGGTGAAACACACTGAATGGAATATGTGACTTTAATATTTGAGTTTGAAAACTTAACAGTATTTCTTATTATTCTGCAACTGTACAGAGTACACAGAATAGGCTGCTAAACTGCGGTGAAACACACTGAATGGAATATGTGACTTTAATATTTGAGTTTGAAAACTTAACAGTATTTCTTATTATTCTGCAACTCTGCAGAGTACACAGAATAGGCTGCTAAACGGCGGTGAAACACACTGAATGGAATATGTGACTTTAATATTTGAGTTTGAAAACTTAACAGTATTTCTTATTATTCTGCAACTGTACAGAGTACACAGAATAGGCTGCTAAACTGCGGTGAAACACACTGAATGGAATATGTGACTTTAATATTTGAGTTTGAAAACTTAACAGTATTTCTTATTATTCTGCAACTCTGCAGAGTACACAGAATAGGCTGCTAAACTGCGGTGAAACACACTGAATGGAATATGTGACTTTAATATTTGAGTTTGAAAACTTAACAGTATTTCTTATTATTCTGCAACTGTACAGAGTACACAGAATAGGCTGCTAAACTGCGGTGAAACACACTGAATGGAATATGTGACTTTAATATTTGAGTTTGAAAACTTAACAGTATTTCTTATTATTCTGCAACTGTACAGAGTACACAGAATAGGCTGCTAAACTGCGGTGAAACACACTGAATGGAATATGTGACTTTAATATTTGAGTTTGAAAACTTAACAGTATTTCTTATTATTCTGCAACTCTGCAGAGTACACAGAATAGGCTGCTAAACTGCGGTGAAACACACTGAATGGAATATGTGACTTTAATATTTGAGTTTGAAAACTTAACAGTATTTCTTATTATTCTGCAACTGTACAGAGTACACAGAATAGGCTGCTAAACTGCGGTGAAACACACTGAATGGAATATGTGACTTTAATATTTGAGTTTGAAAACTTAACAGTATTTCTTATTATTCTGCAACTCTGCAGAGTACACAGAATAGGCTGCTAAACTGCGGTGAAACACACTGAATGGAATATGTGACTTTAATATTTGAGTTTGAAAACTTAACAGTATTTCTTATTATTCTGCAACTGTACAGAGTACACAGAATAGGCTGCTAAACTGCGGTGAAACACACTGAATGGAATATGTGACTTTAATATTTGAGTTTGAAAACTTAACAGTATTTCTTATTATTCTGCAACTCTGCAGAGTACACAGAATAGGCTGCTAAACTGCGGTGAAACACACTGAATGGAATATGTGACTTTAATATTTGAGTTTGAAAACTTAACAGTATTTCTTATTATTCTGCAACTGTACAGAGTACACAGAATAGGCTGCTAAACTGCGGTGAAACACACTGAATGGAATATGTGACTTTAATATTTGAGTTTGAAAACTTAACAGTATTTCTTATTATTCTGCAACTCTGCAGAGTACACAGAATAGGCTGCTAAACTGCGGTGAAACACACTGAAAGGAATATGTGACTTTAATATTTGAGTTTGAAAACTTAACAGTATTTCTTATTATTCTGCAACTCTGCAGAGTACACAGAATAGGCTGCTAAACTGCGGTGAAACACACTGAATGGAATATGTGACTTTAATATTTGAGTTTGAAAACTTAACAGTATTTCTTATTATTCTGCAACTGTACAGAGTACACAGAATAGGCTGCTAAACTGCGGTGAAACACACTGAATGGAATATGTGACTTTAATATTTGAGTTTGAAAACTTAACAGTATTTCTTATTATTCTGCAACTGTACAGAGTACACAGAATAGGCTGCTAAACTGCGGTGAAACACACTGAATGGAATATGTGACTTTAATATTTGAGTTTGAAAACTTAACAGTATTTCTTATTATTCTGCAACTCTGCAGAGTACACAGAATAGGCTGCTAAACTGCGGTGAAACACACTGAATGGAATATGTGACTTTAATATTTGAGTTTGAAAACTTAACAGTATTTCTTATTATTCTGCAACTGTACAGAGTACACAGAATAGGCTGCTAAACTGCGGTGAAACACACTGAATGGAATATGTGACTTTGATATTTTAGTTTGAAGACTTAACAGTATTTCTTCCTATTCTGCAACTCTGCACAGTACACAGAATAGGCTGCTAAACTGCGGCGAAGCACACTGAATGGAATATGTGACTTTGATATTTTAGTTTGAAGACTTAACAGTATTTCTTCCTATTCTGCAACTCTGCACAGTACACAGAATGTGCTGCTAAACTGCGGCGAAGCACACTGAATGGAATATGTGACTTTGATATTTTAGTTTGAAGACTTAACAGTATTTCTTCCTATTCTGCAACTCTGCACAGTACACAGAATAGGCTGCTAAACTGCGGCGAAGCACACTGAATGGAATATGTGACTTTGATATTTTAGTTTGAAGACTTAACAGTATTTCTTCCTATTCTGCAACTCTGCACAGTACACAGAATGTGCTGCTAAACTGCGGCGAAGCACACTGAATGGAATATGTGACTTTGATATTTTAGTTTGAAGACTTAACAGTATTTCTTCCTATTCTGCAACTCTGCACAGTACACAGAATGTGCTGCTAAACTGCGGCGAAGCACACTGAATGGAATATGTGACTTTGATATTTTAGTTTGAAGACTTAACAGTATTTCTTCCTATTCTGCAACTCTGCATAGTACTCAGAATGTGCTGCTAAACTGCGGCGACGCACACTGAATGGAATACGTGACTTTGATATTTTAGTTTGAAGACTTAACAGAATGTGCTCTAATCTGCAACTTTGCACACTAAACAGAATGTGCTCTAATCTGCAACTTTGCACACTAAACAGAATGTGCTCTAATCTGCAACTTTTCACACTAAACAGAATATTTTTTTTTTTTTTTTTTTGTTTTTTTCCCCCCACACAAAATAACCTGCTGCCCCCACACACAGTAGTCCTAAAAAGGACTTTTGGTTCTTTTTTGTCACAATTTTTTTTTCTCCTCCCTACACTGCCTTTCCCTTCCTATCCTCAGCTCTCCCTGGCTCAGACTGAGCCGAACTCGATGGTCAGGTGCTATACAGCACCCGACCACGGGTTCTGGCCAGCCAATCAGTGTAATGCCAGCAGCCAACATGGCTGCTGGCATTACACCGATGTCAGAGCCTCCCTGCACGTTTATTGGCTGCGCAGCAGCCGCAAAACGTGCGGGGAGGAGACCCGAACATGGCGGGCGAGCACATGCGGTACTCGTACGAGTACCGCCATGTTCCGAGCAGAGCGATGCTCGAGCCGATCCGAGCATCGGCCGAGCATGCTCGCTCAACACTAATAACCTGTCATGAATTTTGCATTCAGCCTTGTTCTAAACATGTTTGAAGTAGAGATCCAAGTTGTCTTGAAAGCTTGCATTTTAAAGCTATTCAACCAATAAACATACCATATTTTACCTACAGGACAGGAAAGGGAGACACCAAGGTAGAAGAGAGGGACAGAGGGATTTGGGCCTCCAAACAGAATGTATTTCCTAAACATGTGGGAGTTATGAGAGTATAAACAGGGCTTGGTAACCTGGGGCCATCCAACTGTTGAAGACTAGACTCGCCATAATTCCTGGCCAGCTAAAGGATGATGGGAAATGTAGTCCTCAACATCTAGAGGGCCCAAGGTTCTCATTCCTGGTTTAATGGGTTTCTTGGCAACTGCAATCTCCCTACTGGTTTGCTTTTAAGATACAAGTAGATGCACACTTCCCACTGTGAGTATATAAAGTATAATCCTGTTCAGAAGACAAGCATGGAATCAGCATAGAGCTTATAGTAGATCTGTCTCCATACAAGCTCAATTTGTTTTACAGATAATTAAAACATGTCTCTGTGTTTTATTAGGCATTTTTCTATTAAACAAATTGCTTTTGTTAAATTAACCTTTATAGTTTGATGGTAGCATGTTGCACATTAAGCCTATTCCCTGCACAATATGTGAATTAGCTTTGTTTGAGGCCAGACTTATCACTCTCTGTGCTAGAAATGTCACCAGTGTGAGTGTGTGTGTGTCTGTGTGAGTGTGTGTCTGTGTCTGTGTGTGTGAGCTAGGCCTAGCACATGGGGGTGAAGGAACATTGTTTTTGGCTTTTGTTTATTAGATTGTTTGTTTAATATATAGATTGCTTCTGACTTTTCATTTCCCCCATTAATCAGTGTGTTTGATTGTACATTACTGGATGGATTGACATGTACTGTACGTCGTGATGTGCCGGTGTCCCCAGTTTTATACAGATGCATGCGTACTGAAGCCCAGACCAGTGACATGTTTTCTAGTGTTTTTGGCAATAAAATGATTAAGTCCCTTATGAACAGACAGATGCATGTTTTTCTCTAATTCCCTGGAGAGCTTTGCATGGCTGTGTGCACAGTCTAATGCAGCACTCACTTTTCAGAACACTAAACCCTTTGAATAGCAAAGGGATACGCAATGCATTGCAGTGCAATGTGTTGCATAGCCCTCTGGCACTGAAAGGGTTAAGTTCCTTACGAACAGACAGAGAGCATGTTTTTCCCTAATTCCTTGGATAGGAACTTGTGCACATTGATAAGCAGGTTATTAATGTGTTGTTTTGGAGAAAGTTGGGAGGATAGGGGGTCACATTCACCATCATCCAGTTTGAGTTGGAGTAAATGGTTAATTGTTACATGAGTGGGGCATGTATTTTGTGTAAGACATGCATTGAGGAAGAGTCCATATAGGTGTGGAGCCCCTGCCACCGTGAGAGGCCTGGCACCTTTAGTACTCTGAAAGAGGAAAGGGCTTGTGTCACAGCGGCATCTTCGATAAGTGGGAGAGGAAAGGAGGTGTGTTGGGCTTCTGATTAAACCACTGCCACCAAAGAGCACAATTAAGATCATGGTAAATAGAGCACAATAGTTTCTCGGCCACTAACCCTTTGATTGCCACAGAGTATGGTGCATTGCGTTTAGTATCTCTCTGGCACTCAAAGGCTTAAATGTCACAACGAAAGTTGAAGTTGCTTTTATTGTTTTTAAACTTGTTGAGAGCAGCGTGCATGTGTAATTCATTGCAACGTTTAGCCAAGCAGGAGGTGTATTTCAGTGGACTGTTTGGTGTTATTCCTTGCAGAGATTTTTACAGCAGTATGCAGGGGGCTGGTCCTGCTGTGTAACATGACAGATGTGTAAATTAGTTCTGTGTTGAATTTGTAAGAAGGTATAACTCATGACCTACTGTATGTCGAGCTGAGGGTGAATGTAGGAGATATGTATATCACCTCCTTGCTCTCACCAAGGGGTGTGTTTGGCATATATATGGTTTTTAGCTTCTTGAATGGTAGGGATGGGTGAAATTTGTACCTTAAAAACAAAACTGGAGAAAAAATGATACTTCCCTCCATATGGAAAAATTCTCACAAAAGTGGCATTTTCCAGTTCTTTCACGTCTTATTGTTATTGCATTGAAATAAATTATAAGAATGGATACCCCCCAACTCACATGAGGAGTTTCCTATTTGATACCACTGTGTTAGTATAAAAGGGGTGTCAGATTCCCATATGTTGTCAGTTTATACAATGGAAAGACACAGAAAGCAGGTGTATTTTGATACTAGAGGATGTAGACAAAGGGAATGAAATTGGATGAGATGATCTTTCTTTGTAAAAGTGTCATGAACATTAACACAACCAGCAGTTTTAGTACTAAAACTTTTAAAAACACTGAAGACAACAAGTCACAATCTGGTGTTTTTGCCATAGTGGAGGAGGGTTTAGCAGTTAAACAAACTTCTGCCTCTGACATTGACAGTAACACCCATCCTCAAAGTAGCGGGGAATGTTCTATAAATCCCCCTAGTGGTAAAGGTAAAAAGAAAACTGCCTGAGGCTTCAAAGAGCCTAGAAGTGTGTGAAAGTAGTGTGGAGGAAGAGACGAGCAATGCTGATGATGACATAATTACTGATGATGTTGTTGATCTAGAATATATCTCTCAACGGCTGTCCACTTTTTCTGATACATATGCTGATGGCCTGGCATGTCCATCAAATTAGCTAAAAGGAAAAGGCTCAGTCTTCAACCACTGAAATGAAACACTATGCTTTCTTATAAACTATTTGAGAGATTGAGTTGGAAAGTCTGAATCTGTACAAGCAAAGATGCCTAATACACAATTATCATTTCAGTCATCATCATTGTCACTGCTTCCAAGTCCATCCACCAACCAATCAAACACTCTACAGCTGAATAAGCACAAACGCAGGTCATCATAAACATCCACATCCCTAACGATAATAGGAGCATCTGTTGCTGTTGGAAGTGTTTCACAACTGACACCTACTGCTGGTACAGTTTCAACTTCTAGCCCTGGTAGTAGCAGTAGTCCCCCATGAAATCTACAGTAGGAGATATTTCACTCGTGATCCAAAAGTTAAACATGTTGCTTTCTGTTGTCTGTGTAACATACATGTGAACAGGAGGAAATCAAGATCCCATTTAGGCACATCTTCATTGAAATACCACGCCAACAGATCATCATAGGTAAGTAGCAGCAGTAAAAGCAGCAGTAAAAATGCACAGGGCAAAAGGACATAGTAATTTAATAGATATTTCAGGGAGTGGGGCAATATTTTCCTCTGTAACAATAAGACCCTTGCCTCCCATTTCTGTTATTGTACAAATGTAAGGTACAGAGCAGGATAACTCTGAGTTAGCTGGAGGTGACGATGATCATAGAGACCCCATACCCACCACCACTGCCACCATCACTGGTTATGTTGTTAAAATAATTAAGTTACACAGTTCTTCATCTGTGTGCTGCAAACCTATACTTACTGAGCTCTTAGAAAGAAGTAAAAAACTTCATAATTCAAAAATGTCCCTGTGGAATGGCAAATATTGATGGTTGACATGCTACCCTTATCTTTTGTTGAAAACAGAGGCTTTAAAGAACTGAAATCATGCGTTGCACCCTCCTGGCTTATCCCAAGCCACTTATTTTTCAAGGATGGCTGTGCTAGAATTGTATAAGTAGATGGCTAGTGCTGTGGGCAAAGGACAAAGGAACTCAGCCTTTTAACAATTTTTTAAAGTCTTACATTTCTGTGGGACTGAGCCCATTAACAACTTTATGCTTTTGATCTCTCCACGTCAGTCTTCAGCAGCTATAATATTATATTGGGAATTATTGCAACCATGGAAATCATAGGCAAATAACTACAATGTTCTCATGAGGAAAAAAATCTTGTTGGAAAAATGTAGACTTTTTCATCCATCCTTATCTAATACGTTGCTTTGTAATGAATTGGACAACTAGAATTCAAGGTGTTAAAACTACCATTTAAGTAAATGGAATTCATTTTGTCCTCTATGGTGCAAACGGTGTACTCCAGAATTTCACAGTTTCTTTCTTTCTGCTAAGGGCCTTAGGTCTGTTCTGGAGCAAACCAACTGCACTATATGGGGAAATCATAATTCTTCAAAGTCCCTTTGATTTAAATTTGACTTTACCATTTAAATATTTGAGAAATTGCTAACACCTTGCAAAGCAATTAATTTGAGACCTTTCTAGCATTCAAGTTTTTAAAGTTCAATTTAACACAGTAGTAATTTTAATTTTGTGCTATGGGGCCATTGTTTTGTCCCAGATCTTCTCATCTTTTTCTTTCGATCGATATTCTGAAAGCTAAAGACATACAATTCTGGAACATACCAATGGTGCTGTATGAAACAACTAAAATTGTGTTGCAAAGAGTTGGCTACCTCTCTCATTCAATGGGTTAAAAGCTTCATTCATTGGATATTGTGATTTGTCTCCTATAGTGTAGTTTGTTTCCTGAAGAGCGGCATATCTTTAAATTCCTGAACATAGCCATAAAGTCTTACATTCTTATTGGCTGTTTACAGAATCATTCTGAATTCTCCTAATTCAGTGATTCTCAAAGTTACTTCACAAGGCACACCAACAGGTCTGATTTTCATTATATCTCTGCTTGATCACAGATGATTAATGAGTGGACCAGTCATTCTGACATATGTACCTGTTCTTAATTAGTGATATCTGTCCGTTGGTTGGTCTGGAGTTGAGAATTACTGCCCTAGTATATCCAAAAGTAAGCTCATACCTAGCACCTGGCTCCATATCAAGTTTTACTATTCTAATTGATTGAACTAATTAGAATTAATGTAAAGCAATAATATTTGACTCCTTCTTCTTACTTTTCTAATTACTTTTAAACTCTGGCTAAACGCTGTCACTTATCCCCACATAGTATTGCAAAAATCCCTAATTTCTTTGTCAGGCTAATACCTAAACCCAGATGCATTTTGCATTCCCTTATCCTGTCCTGAATGAATTATTCTAATCCAATACTAATAGTTATTTCTGAGTTGCAATCTATCATACCTAAAATTGCTTCCCTACTCTCAAAGCTACCCAAAGTCACACTCTCATCAAAGCTTAGATTTATCACGTCGATAGACAACCCTCTTGTCAGAAAATCACTTCAGTTAAGGTTATTATTTAGAGCCTAGTTATTAAACTAAGCATCTGAAGCTGCATGTATTTTCTTAAATGCAATGCAATTTATTTTAGTTCATCTGCTTTTTACCAGAATGACTCCTCTTTTTTAGTTGTCCACAGGGGTATTTTGCATGGGCATACCAGGCATTCACTAGGGGCTGCACCTTAGGATCCCAACAGTCCCTGTTTTACAGAATGTAATGAGTTTAATTCTGTGGTCAGATGTCAGGGAGATGTGAGATTGAGTGTCGACATATACATATGTCTGCTGTCCTTATAAACAGTAAGGAACGAAAAGTAAGTATAAAACTTAACAAAAGAGATTATAAATGTTAACCTATGTTTAGGGGCCTCCACTCACAATACATAAGGGCCTCAGGGGTTGCTAAAACTGCCCTCTTTGTCCATATGGCCCTAAATCACACATGGCTCAATTCAATTGCCTGGCTTAAAACACATGGTAGGACAAAAATGTATACTGGCCAACCCAAACAAATCTCTAAGTCAGTATTCAATTGCCCTGCCAGCTAAAAGCACAATGGATGTTAGTCCACAGAAAAGGTCTTGTGGCCAAACATCTGTTTTGTGCATTACGTTCCCAAAATGCCACTAAATAGTGTCAATAATGGGAACATCAAAGGAAAAAGCTAATGATTGTGCCTGAATACTGTCAAGCACTGACTGTTAACTTATCTGTGTTACACTTGCCTGTCATCCACTGTCCATCTCCTTCTATCTCTCTTCTTTCTCTTATCCTCTCTTCTTTCTTCTCTCTTCCTTTTTCTCCATCTTCTTCTCTCTTCTGTTTTCCATCTTCATGTCCTGTAGCTCTAAAAAAAACAGATGGCCATAAATAAATGTTCCATGAAAACAACCTGCACATCTATGCACAGTTTAATCCCTTGAATGCCAGAGGGGTATGAAACACATTGTAGCCAATCAACTTCAAGCACCTCCGATCAAAGTTGATTGGCTGGGAGGTGCGTAAGCACACATCCCAGTCAATGGCTACCAGGGAATTGGAGCAGACACTGCCCAGATATAATGGCAGTCTCTGATCAAATTCCCTCACAATGGAATGGGCATCGGCCTGTACAGTACAAATGGGTGTGTGCTGCAACTCACTTCTTTGTCGCCGTGGCCTCACACAGCTTCAGAGAAAGGAAAAAAGGACACATTATTATCATGCTAAATGTTTTGCAATTTAATAATTAATGGTACAATTTTATCTAGACTTGTGGCATTTTATTATCTAAAGAACCTGCACATCTCAGCATTATTTAACCCTTTGAGTCCCATAGAGGTATGCAGCACATTGCTCTGCAATGTGTTGATACCTCTCTGGCACTCAAAGGGTTAAATAATGCTGAGATGTGAGGGTAATTTTCAGTGAACATTTCTTTATGGCTGTCTTTTTTTTAAAGCTAGAAAAGAAGATAGCAGAAGAAAAAAAGATGGAGAAGACAGAAGAAAGAAGATGGACAGTAGATGACCAGGATGTTGAGGACCCAGGTGAACATCAGGATTAATGGTATGTGTTACTTTGCAAGGACTGTTGCTTTTTACCTCAGTCGGTTTAACCCTATGAGTGCTATTGGAGTAATTATACTCCAGTAGCACTCATGGGGTTAATTCTACTATGTTTGGGCACATTTTGGGTGTACTTTGGATATACTGATATGGGGTTTAGGGCCCCATATCAATACATCCACTGGGGACTTTCAATTGCTGTGTCAGCTGTTTTGAGATCTGATAAGGGACTCTACTACCAAACACACTGGGTCTTACATTTCCAGTGATAAAGTGTGTCCCTTATTGGATCTTAATGGCTAATGAATTCAATTGAATTGCATCTTTTGGCATTTTTTTTTTTTAATTTGAATTGCATAAAACGCATCTAACTTTAGAGGCTGCCAGAGTTTTTTTCTGGCATTTTTTCATAGCACAGGTAATTGAATCACTTACCGTGCTTGAAAAAAATGCCATTGGCTGTTTTATCTGGCGTCTAAAGTTACTGAATCAAGCTCTTAAATCTTTTTGTGCAATATGTTAGAAATATTTTTAGCATTCAGTTGATTAATAAATATATTGAAAAGGTAGTTGAGCTAGTACTAAACTGATCTGCTTCACTTTTAACCTTTTGAGTGACAGGGAGGTACTCAAAGAATGCTCCCAGCACAGAACTCCCAGCATTCTGTGCGTTCGGGCAGTCTCTACTGCACATGACGGCTTCTGACAAACATCCTAGCAAATTATTCTATAGGATGTTGTGCTAGCCATTTTTGTGTTTAATACATGAATTGCCACATTGTGACATCAACAAACTATTAATATTACAAACAAATGCCTAGTAAAACATAAAGACAGTTTTTAATTCTCTTTAAAATGAAATAAACTTGTTTTAGTATAAAGGTCCTTTTTTATTTATTACTTAAAAAATGTACAAATCCATTTACAAAACTAGCATATATCCTTCAGTTCAATGGCAGCTTTGTACTTTGCTGAATGTGGTTCAATGATAGTGCCTGACTTCCTGTGTTTGAATTAGACATAAATTATTACTTTAACACTTTGAGTGTTGGAGGGGTGTCCAATGGAGTGCTCCGCAATGCATTGGGCACCCTTCTGGCCCTTGAAAGGTTAAAGATAAAAATCCCTCCTGCAAGGCTGGGGCGGGGGTATTTAAATGCACATGCAAGAACTGTCATGGGTTGTGTCCCCTTTAATACTATAAGAATCATAAGAGTGGGTGAACAATGCTTTCCTCATCTCTCTAGTTCTTAAAGGGATAGTGATGTTTCACAATAAAAGCAGCTCCAATTAATCTTCATAGTGTTTGAGCCATGGAGAGTGTTATTCCAATACTGTCAGAATTGTAGTTCAAGAGTAATCAAATGATAAAGTATCCCCCTCTCTTCCCCTTTTACTGATGTAACACTGCTCACCTCAGAGTAGCAAGACTGTCCGGATGGATTGCAGAGAGGTACAATCTTCAGTAAGCATAAGGAAAAACCTGAAAAATCTGTCAAAGGGGCAGGGTTTTCCTTATGCTCACAGTAAGAAGATTGTCGCTTGGTTTGAGCTGTCTGGTCCCTTTAAGACGCACATCTGAGGAGAGGTGGCTTACACTAGGTAAAAGGGACAAGAGGGGGATACTTTATCATTCAATTACTCTTGAACTACAACTCTGACAGTATTGAAATAACACTCTCCAGGGCCCAAATACTATGAAGATTAATTGTAGCTGCTGTTTTTTTAAACATTACTATCCCTTTAAAGGTTACATTCATGCAACAAGCACATTAGAATAGACATGGGGCTGTGTTCAATAATACAACTGCATTATAAGGGACAGATAAAAAAGTTCCAAAGTTCACATTGACTTAAATGCTTATTTTGATCCCTTGAATGGCAGAGAGGTCTTCAACGCATTGCAAAAAGGCACTGGAGACCTTCCTACAGTGCAAATGCTTTGATCCAGAATCGCTGCCATTTAGTGTATGTACATGACCACAAGCTCTGCTCACTGCACAAGGACATATAATGCAGCTTGAATTCTCTGCCTGCTTCAGTTTGAAAAATACACTGCTAGCAACTGTTGTGTCCAACTTCATGGATATGACATCCAGGATGGATTGAACATGTTATGTCCTGATCCAAGGAGCAATGTCAAAACGTTTAGTGATTATTATGATTTTTCCTATTATTAGGAGGTGTTAGTGTTCCTTTAAGACCCAAACGTTGCCTACTCCTGAACTATATAGCCAGCTTTACTGGACATTATTACAGACAATATGATTATGGTGCAGTATTAGCTAAAGACAGCTGTACAACATCAATGGAGAGATTTTCCATTGACAGCCATGTGTATGAAGACAACACATTGCTTCAGGGATAGGCAAATATTGCACTTTAAGTGCAGCTAACTGTGCATGTTTTCCAGGATATCTGTTTGATTGTAGGTGTATTATTTAAAATAGTGATTCTTACTCAGCCTGGGTGCCACAAATATCTGCTTAGGTGATCTAATGTCAGCTCCTATCTAGTCGGGGGAATGTGCACTGCGAGAAACCCTACTCGATGCAGGAGAGGCTACAACAAGAAATAGCTAGCAGCTTGGATATGTTCTGAATATGACGAACACAACCCCCGGTAGGAGAATGGTAGGTTGGAGACCAAGATGCAGAAAGACAAGGTCCAACACTATATATATATATATATATATATATATATATATATATAGAGAGAGAGAGAGAGAGAGAGAGAGCGATACAGAGGTACCTGGGATCCACAGGGAGCCGGTAGAGGTCAAGGCAAGCAGAGAGCTGCAGAGTCCAGTATCCAGGCCAAGGGTCAGGGCAGACAGACAGCAGAAGAGTCCAGTATCCAGGCCAAGGGTCAGGCAGGTAGAGAGCAGCAGAGTCGCTATCCAGGCCAAGGGTCAGGGCAGGTTGATAAGCAGAGTCACTATCTAGGCCAAGGGTCAGGGCAGGTAGAGAGCAGTAGAGTCGCTATTTAGGCCAAGGGTCAGGGCAGGTAGAGAGCAGCAGAGTCGGGTGAATGATGCCCAAGAGTCAGGTAACTGTGATCAGAATGAAGCTAAGGCACAGGGGGACTCCAAAGATAACTGAGCACTGGCATAGCCACGATTCTGAGTTATATAGTGCCAGTCACTGACATCATCATGATCCAACGTGGAGGAATGTGACGACAGCTAGCGACACCCAACGGATGTGAGCTGCCTAGATGCTGCCGATGCCGACAGGGGAGGGCTGGCAACTTATGGCCCAGGAGGCAAATACATTCAAGTGACCCATTTCTATATCGTTCAAGCCCACTGCTATAGAGTTTACAAGGGAAATGGTTTATGCTACTAGTTTAGCTCAATTTGGATTGTTCCTCTGTGGTGTGATTTGTGTAGCTCCATTTCAATTGTAAGCTCTCTGGTATCACAAGTGTAGCTCCATTTACAGCAGCAATTGGGAGATTTAGTGAGGAGCAGTGGCCTACCAGCCCAGACATATGACCTGCCCAGGGGGCGACTGCCCCCCTGCCCCCCAGGCCAGTCCTCCCCTGGATGCTGGATGCTGACATCTAAAGACTTTGATAAAAATATAACTGTTGAGTATAAAAAAATCTTTACAGGTTGTTGTGCACAGAATGTTTGTTTTTATTATCTGATTGTCAGACAGAAGAATAATTATAAATTATTTATTTATGCCCTTCATTATAATTTGATTAAATGTTAGTGATGGCCCAAAAACTCAAGATTTCAAGTTAGGGATGAACTGATTTAAAGTGACTGATTCAATGATTGAGCATAGATACTATGAAAACGTACAATGTTAGCAGCACACAAGATTGAGATTGGCTACTCCTGTATTATAACATGAGATCTTGCATAGTGAGTATCTGACACAGTGGGATATTTACAACATTTTACAGGAAAATTTGCCACAATACCTGAACCAACATCTATGTCTGGCCTGTTTCTAGCTATCCTCCAATATGTAGCAAGTATCATGCTGTCTTTTAGTAAGTGTCTCATGTTCTGCATATTGCAAAAGACGAGATATTGGGAAACAATCAGATGTCTACTATACTCTGTGACTTATTGTGCAGCAGTTTTGAACAATGGATGTCTGATTGGCTGCACAATGTGCTTCTCATCAGGCATCCATATTACTCTGCAGAAGAGTTGCAGAAGAGTCACACAAAGGCCTTATTCATCAAGCTAAAGAGATGTAATTCTGGAGCATATCAACTGCATCATAGGGACAGAAAAAAATCCCATTGATTTAACTGGTGCTTTTACTATAAGCACTGTATATCTCTCAAGAAGTCAAGTGGTTAAAACTACCAGTTAAATCAATGGTAATTGATGGAAGTTCATTTTAACCCTAAGGTGCAGCTGGTTTGGACCAGAACTGAAACTCATTTCCTTGATGAAAAGGAGATCCACAATACTCCTCTTTACAACTAATTAAAATTAAATATCTATAATCATACATCAAATCATACTTAGTGTATAGGCCATAGTGTACTAAAGTCACCATAAATAGTGGAGTGCAGATTGTGACATATATTCAGTATATACATAAACAGCAGCATGTATTCAGTGCGAATTAGATCTCAAGTAGTCATACTAGTCTGGATTGTCCATTCACTCCACTATTTATGGTGACTTTAGTACACTATGTCCTATACACTGAGTATGATTTGATGTATATACATGTGTGATTTTTATGTATATACACTACTGACTGTATACTTGGGCACAAGTGATTACGTCATCAGTGACGTAGGACTATTGAACTTGGCGGGTCTTTTGTATTATTTTGTATATATAGAAGGGGGATGGGTCTTTTTCCTTTGTCCTGAGGAAAATGTGAATCGCACATTGAAATGTTGACACTGAGTAAAATCTACTATTTCTAAAAAGTCCTGCTTGTCCTGACTCATCTTTTCACTGTCTATTTCCACAAGTATAGCACCTGGGAAATTGTAACATTTCGGTGAGAATACTTCCCCATGGGCATTACATATATATATATATATATATATATATAGTCCAAAGTCTTGAGGAAGGCCCATATGTGAAAAATTTACAATAAATCCCTCCATACTACAAATCCTGTGAGTGCTTAATTTTTCCCGTTTGGAAAATACTTAGCCTTAGTCTAGCGCCCAGGCATGTATTCCCTTTGGGTTATTAATCATGATTTTAAATGCAATTAGCAACTTATGTGTAATAACCAATAAAGGAATCTCTCCCATTTATTTATTTCATAATTGTTGTGTGTAAATTTCTATATCCTTTTTGTTAAATAAAATTTAATTTGGCCATTCATACTCAAAGTGGAATGAGGAGTAACACCATTTTTCCCAATAGATATTTGCTCCCTTTAGTACAACTCACCCAGAAATTACTGTGCCTGTCCAGTTCTAAAATGGGCAGCAGTACAGTTAGAAATTTAAGAAGCACATTTTTATTATGCTGTTTTCTTCATTACTTTTTCACTCTTCAGGTATGCCTTCAAATATGTCAGTTGAAAATATTTTATTTGCTGCTGATGCTATGGGAGGTAAATAAATGGTGCACTTGAAAATACTAGCATAGTATGGAACATGACTTTTATTTATTATAGGGAGAGAAAATTGTAGAACATTTTCTGAATAACATGGGTAGCAAGAGAGATGAAAGCACTTATTAACTATAGAACCTTGCAGCATCTCACACGTTATTAAGCTTAATTCTCTTTAAAGACTATGTTTGTGGTAAAAGCCAAAAATTACAAAATAGCATAAGAGAAAGAAAAATGATTAACTGCTTAGATGCCTGAGGGCCCTGAAACATGACATGACAAAATGCATAAAAATTGAGCAATGTGTTTCTTGTACAACAGAACAAAAACAAGGATGGAGCAGGTAGTGGATGCAGCATCTTTTAACTCATTGGATTCTCTTGTCTTATTGTAAACCAATTTGTTGGAGACCTCTAAGGCATCCAAGGGGTTAAAAACTAGAACTAAACTGTCTCCTTTAAATTTTTCTCAAGGGGGTAGATTCACTAAGCAGTGATAAAGTGGTGATAGTGTGGAGATGACTTCTCCAGTTTATCACTTCTCCAATTCCTATGTTATTCTGGGGAGTCTATACACTAAAATTGTTCTTCATAGAATAACATAGGAACTGGAGAAGTGACAATCTGGAGAAGTCATCTCCACTTTATCACCTCTTTATCACCACTTAGTGAATCTCCACCCAGGTCTTATTTTAGAAAGAATCTGACAATTTTTATGTACTACAGTTGATTTTAAATGTACACATTTTATAAGATAAATCTATCCCTTTAGATACTAGAGAGATTCCTAGATAAAATCAATGCACTGGAGACATCTCTGGCATCCAACAAATTAATTGTATAATTGTATGATGTTTTTTAGTACATGTGTGTATACATTTGTAGTTATACCTATTATGTCTCTGTATTGGTGCAAATATGCAACTCTTGCTGTAAATACTCCAGGATATATTTGAAAACGAGAGAGATCTCAATGTATTCTTCCTGGTAAAACATTTTCTAAGTAAATAAATAAATAAATTGTTCACTTAGCAATCACAGTTGTTTGTTTAGGGCCTCATTAAGGACTTTTGAAGGTTATCCAAAGCCTTTTAACTTTGTTCTTAATCCTTAATCACAGGAATACTTTCCATGTCTGAAACTATATCTCCAAAAGATTTCAGACTAAACTGCTTTGTTCCCTGTGGGAGCTGTCTTGATTCTGCTCCACAGATGGATTTCTTCCCTGTCCCATTTTACAAATTGGTCTATTGATTAATTAAGCTTTTGCATTTACTTATGCATTTTAAGTCTGCCACCTTCTCTTTCCCATTCATCCTTGTCTCCTTCTCTTGACTCATTCATCTTTGACTTTAAGCTGCTGTTTGGTTGTACGTTGCTATACTTTTTCATGCATGTGTAATGATCCATATCAATTACACATTTGGTCTTGAACACTTGACTAGTGCATCATGTACCAATTTTTTGGTATTACTATTGCCACCAATGTCAGGAATAGTTACAAATGATGTACCAAATGACATATCATAGACAAATCTATATGCATAATTTACATGCCTAGACCTAGGTGGTTTATGAAAAAACTCCTATAGATGTGAAGAAGGTATTCCAAGGGATGCTATTATGGTCTCCAATTAACTGATTTGCATTGCCTTGGAGAGCTTTCTAACATCCAAAGTAGTGCATGGATGATTCAGATAAGAAATTGCATGTGTACACATAAGGCAAATTTTATTCCAAACATAGTCATAGTGATTCTGCCTCATTTTTTGCCAGTAACTACCCTTAGAGACAGTGGGATCACTATGGCTGTTTAATGGAATAAAGTTTGCTTTTGCATATGTGTCATCTCCTTACTGCTAATTTGTTGTTTTTTTTCTGTTTACTGAGGTAATGGAAAGTTGATCCAGTGAAGTGTTTTTAAGGCTGGGAACTAGAGTAGCTGTAAGAGCATTGATAGGTGAAAGGTCATGGGATCCAGGGGACACAAAGTGGGCAGATAGGATAATTGTATGAGAGATACCTCCTCCTGTGTAACAGGGGTGTGTGAGCTGAGAGTTGTTCGAGGTGAGCAAGGTATTGGGGGACTGAAGGAGAGGATGTTGAAGGTATGGTTTGGTGAATGGACTGCAACATATATTTAAAAAAATTCAGCAAAGTCCTCTGGAGTGTTGGCGAAAGAGGAGAAGTTTAAGGCCAAGTGGGTATTGAGTAGTGATTGAATTACTTTTGAAAACATGATGGTATTTTTTTTAGAACAGGCGCCCAAAATTGTACTCCATCTAGAATATGGAGTACAATTTTGGGTGCCTGTTCTAAAAAAAGACATTACTGAACTGGAAAAGGTGCAGAGACATGCAACAAAACTGATAAAGGGATTGGAGGATCTGAGTTACAAAGAGAGACTAGCCAAACTGGGTTTGTTTACATTAGAGAAGAGATGTCTAAGGGGTTATATGATTACCATTTACAAATACATTCAAGGTCAATACAAACAACTATCCAATGAATTATTTATGCAAAGAGCTGAGTTAAGAACAAGAGATCATCCATTAAGACTTGAGGAAAGGCACTTTCGACTAAAACATAGGCAGGGATTCTTTACAGTAAGGGCGGTAAGGCTATGGAATTCTTTGCCTCGGGATGGTGTGCTTGCAGATAATGCAACTGCATTTAAAAAAGCAATGGATGCCTATCTAGCACAGAACAATATTGACAATTATGACAGATGGCGTCAAAGCAAATAGGATATTGATCCAGGGAACTATTTGACTACCAGTTGGAGTCAGGAAGGAATAATTCCCCACACACACACACTTGGGACTACATTGGAAAATGCTCCAGAGGGTTTTTTTTTTTTGTCTTCCTCTGGATCAACAGGGGTGTTATTGGCATGGGCAGGACTTGTTGGACGCATGTCTTTTTTCAGCCTTATCTACTATGTTACTATGTTACTATGTTAGCACCATTTTGAAAATGAATGACCTAAACATTCTTTATACAGACATTTTGGGCCTTATGCATAAAATAAGCATCATAATACTGGAGCAAACCAACTGCACTGTAAGATTGATTTTAACCCTTTGAGTCCCAGAGGTGTAAGCAATGCATTACAAAGCAATGCATTGCATACCACTCTGGCACTCAAAGGGTTACTGGGTTTTTAACCTCTTGGATGTTTGAGAATTTTTTTAAAGATATGGTGCACTCCATTCACCAAACCATACCTTCAACATCCTCTCCTTCAGTCCCCCAATTCCTTGCTCACCTCAAACAACTCTCAGCTCACACACCCCTGTTACACAGGAGGAGGTATCTCTCATACATTTCTCCTATCTGCCCACTTTGTGTCCCCTGGATCCCATGACCTTTCACCTATTAAGGTATCTTGCAGCTACTCTATTTCCCAGCCTTACTAAACCTTTAACTCCTCTGCCTACTAGAACCTTTCCCTCCTCATTCAAATATGCAACAGTCAGACCTATACTCAAAAAACCCTCCCTCACCCCCACCTGTCTTTCAAATTACTGTCCAGTTTCACTTCTTCCTTTTGCAACTAAGATCTTCAAACACTTTGTATTCACATGCTCTTTTCTCAATTCCAACTCTCTTCTTGACCCATTACAGTCAGGTTTTCTGTTCCAGCTACTCCATAGAGACAGCCCCAAGAAAGATTATCAATGCCCTATACACAGCAATGAACAAAGGATAATTCAACTAATCCTACTAGATCTGCTGCAGTGTGTGATGCTCTTCTACTGGACACACTGCACACCCTTGGCATCTGTGACACATCTCTAGAATGGATTACCTCCAATCTCTCTAACTGTACTTTCAGTGTTTCTTTTGCTAACACGTTCTTGTCTTCCCATGACTTCACAGTAGGGATCAGTCCTGGGACCACTTCTCTTTTCCATCAACACACTCTGACTTGACACACAAATTTACTTCTCTTCCCCTGACCTCACTCCAGCTGTGCTGTATTGAATCACTCAGTGCCTCATGGCAATTTCATCATGGATGACCCACCACCATCTTAAACTTAATATGGCTAAGAAAGATCTGGTTGTATTCCCTCCGAAAACCCACCTCCAACCCATTTCTCCATCACAGTTGACAACTTGCCATCCACCCAGTAACCAAAGCATGTTGTCATGGGATCATATTCGATTCCACCTTGATATTCTCGTTCCATATCAAAGATGTCACCGAAACCTGTTGCTTCTTCCTGTAAAAATATTGCCAAAATACATCTCTTCCTCTGTATGTCAACTGCAAAAACACTCAGGACCTCATTCTCTCTAGACTCAAAAACATTCTACTCTCTGGTCTTCCTGCCTCTCATCTTTCTCTGCTTCGGTCATTTCTCATTTCAGCTCCTAGATACTTTGGTTACCTATTAGGTCACATATTTCTTATAAATTTCTTCTCCTCTCTTTTAATTTTCTTTCTTCTTCAGCACCCTATTACATTTCTGTTCTTATTTCCTGCTACACGGCTTCATATCACCTGTGTTCTTCTCTAGGGTTCATTCTGTCCTCTCCTTAGACATCTCTTATCTGCAATCTTTTCACTAGCATCCACTCGACATTGGAATGTCCTCCCTATCACTATTCACCAGTCATTCATACGCCTTACTTTCAGGCATCTACTGAAAACCCACCTGCTCAAGAAGACATCTCAGTAACAATATTTTCATTGTGCACACTGATTAGATTCATTCTGCATATCTTTTACTGAATCCTTGTATTTGCACTTATGATCCTCCTCCTGCTGATCCTGAATGTTGTAATGATTACTAATTAGATTATAAGTTCCTTTGGGCAGGGTCCCTTTCCCAATATATGTTTCCCTTTCCTGCACTTCCCCCACCACACTAGTAATGCAATGATCACACTTTAGCTTGATGCTCTTAACCCAGTCATTTATTTCTCTATTGTACTATTACTATTTCTGTAAAGCACTGTGTATATGTATGAAACATAGAAACATAGCATTTCTTGGCAGATAAGAACCATTCGACTCATCTAGTCTGCTCATTTTTTCTATTGTAAAAACCTCAAACCTTATTTGGTCTTGTCTTATGTTCAGGACAGCCATATGCCTATACCATGTATGCTTAAATTCCGTCACTGTTTTAACTTCTACTACTTCTGCTGGTAGGCTATTCCAATTGTCTACTACCTGCTCAAGTATAAAGTATGGAACTATATAAATAAAGATACATACATACATACATACATACATACATAATAGTTTTGAATATTATATTCTAAAAAGTGACACTAAAACTGACTTATTTTTTAGATCAGAATTTCCAAACAGATATATTTTTCAAATTTGGACTACATGGAAAATATTGATAAGTGTTTCTTCTTTCTTCATGCCTCAGATACTAGATGCTGTAATTGTCTTTTTCCTGAGACATCATTCTCAAATGAAAAAACTCCATTTTCAACAGTTGTTGTCAATGTAAACTGAAGAAAATGTTCCTCAAAGGTCAACAACATCAGTACAAGTAGTTCTAAGAAGCTTTAATGAGAATGGTACTGATTACTCCCTTGGGTTATATTAGACTGACTGCTGGCTGGTTTCTTTTCCCCAAGAGACAGAAGACATCTTGTTGCCATGTAATACAGTTTTTCCCTACTAGTGTCTACCAAAGCCATCAGATTATTTGCATTGACAACAAGTCACGGTGACGCATTGATCTGCAGAAACCTGTATTTACTTCATTATTTACTGTTTGAAGTGTATTTATTTTCTCCTTGATCTTCAGGGCATGTAATCCATAAGCCTTTATTGTTTTGATGTGTGGTTAGATGTTATCATTTTAACCTCTATGGAATATATTTAAACATTTGATGAATCGCAGTGTTTTTCTACTTTTTAACCACTTTAATGCTAAGGACATGGATGACTGCGTCATCAGCTGGTAGTCCAAAACTGCTAAGGACTTGGATGTCCACATCCACTGCAGTGCCTCAGTGAAGGGGTTACTATTGATGAATGAGGCTTACCTTCGAAGAAGTCCTTAGTCCCCATTGTTAGTGCCTTGCTGATAGGGATAAGTGAAAAGTCCCTTTTTGCTCAAATGTATTTTGGCAGAAAACCAGCAATTTGACACTTTTTCAGTAAAAATTCCCAAACCTGGAAACCCTCTAAAATGTCTACAATCTTGCTAACCTTAGTTGTTCTGCACAATGTGTTTGGTTCTGGCTATACCAGCATGGTGGGACAAGGCTGGAGGTCAGTATATTGGCTACCAGTGCAGTAGAACAAGGCTGGAAGGTGAGTATATGTGTTTTTATCCCTACTGTGGGACAAGTCTGGTTAATATGCATGGTTCTGTGGATATCAGTGTAGTGAGACAAGACTGAGAGTCGGTGCGTGGGGTTCTATGGCTACCCTGGAATACTAGGGCTCAGCAAAGCAGTGGTTGGAAATGGGAGGCCATGTAGCTGCTCACTACAACTACCATCATCTGTCTGTCAGGGAACAATGGGAGTTTAAGTTTCAAAGCATCTGGAGGGCCTCATGTTGCCAATCCAATTTCTAGATATCAGACAGTGGGATAAGGCTGGGTGGTCAGTATTTGTGGTTCTATGGCTACCATAGGACAAGGCTGCGACCAGTATGCATGTTTGTAGTGCAGTGGAACTAGGCTGGGGGTCTTAGGGAAAAAGTAAAAAACTCTTCACATGAAGTGCCTTTTTTTCACTTTTTCTACTCATTGGGGAAGCCCATCACATCAATTACATTATTACACACAAGAAGTTGGGGGCTCCTAAAGAGCCATAATCCCAGTTATATTTATTCTTAAAAAATATTGTGTGCCTTTTTATGAAAGAAATGAGTCCCCTCTTTCAATCAAGTCTTTGATGTATGCATGTTGGTTGATCTATTTATCACCCAACATGTTATAATTCTCTAATGAACCAGAATGTGGGGGGAGCCCATTTCATTCACACTCACTTTCTGATGCATGCACATGCACCTGTACACATATATACACAAGCAAGCACACATACATACATATAAACACATACACACAAACCTGCACACACATAAACATATGCCGGTATGTACACATACACACACACTCACACACACACACATATATACTCACATATTTTAGGGGGACAGAAGTAACCAGATCTGAAAAAGGAAAAACCCTTTTTTCAGAAGAAAATGCTTTTAAAAAATGTTTGTGATAGATGATCAGTTGATCACTTGATCACACAGCAAAAATGTATCTATATCTATTCAAATTTGAAAAATTAAAAAAGACAAAATATTATAGTGATCTTGCTGTACCCCTGGTATTCTCTACATGATGTCAGTTCATACTAAATGCATACCATTTTTCTCTGGCTGGCAGTTCGTACGGAGTACAGTAGGAAATTCCATGATTCAAAGTGGGGGAAATGAAAAAAAAATCCATATTTGTTTAATATAGCCAGCTTTTGCAAACATTTGAGCACATTAGCCTAGGGGTAGAAAGACAAGTGATCAATCATTTGATGCAGCCAGTTATCTACTTTCTAAAATAGTATGCATTGCCCACCTTTTATCCATGTCTTTAATTGTTATGACCATTTTAGTGTAAACAGGTTATATGGGCAGACTAGATGGGCCGAATGGTTCATATCTGCCGTCAAATTCTATGTTTCTATTAGAAAATAAGCACAGCAAAAAGACACAAGGTAGATATACTGCATCAGCAAGGTCTCTCCCAGGCATTCATTTCAAGGCAGACAGGGGTTTCCAAATGTGCTGTCCAAGCTCTCTTGAAGAATCACAAAGAAACAGGCAACGTAGAGGACTGTAGATGCGGTGGTCGGCCAAGGAAACTTACTGCAGCAGATGAAGGACACATTATGCTTACTTGCCTTCACAATCGGAAGATGTCCAGCTGTGCCATCAGCTCTGAATTGGCAGAAAACAGTGGGATGCTGGTACACCTATCTACTATTTCAGAGAGGTCTGGTCAGAAGTGGTCTTCATGGAAGACTTGCAACCAAAAAGCCATACTTCGGAAATGGAAACAAGGCCAAGTGACTCATCTATGCGCAAAAACACAGGAACTGGAGTGCAGAAAAATTACAGCAGATGCTCTGGACTGATGAGTCAAAATTTTAAATATTTGGCTGTAGCAGAAGTCAGTTTATTCACCGAAGGGCTGGAGAACGGTACAAGAATGAGTGTCTGCAGGCAAAAGTGAAGCATGGTGGAGGTTCCTTGCAAGTTTGGGCTGCATTTCTATAAATGGAGTTGGGGATTTGGTCAGAACTAATGGTCTCCTCAATGCTGATAAATACAGGCATATACTTATCCATCATGCAGTACCATCAGGGAGGTATCTGACTGGCCCTAATTTTATTCTGTAACATGAAATTGACCCCAAACATACAGCAAAAGTGATTAAGAACTATCTTCAGTGTAAGGAAGAACAAGGAGTCCTGGAAGTGATGGTATGGCCTCACAGATCTCAACATCATCAAGTCTATCTAGGGTTATATGAAGAGAGAGAAGCAACTGAGGCTGCCTAAATTCACAGAAGAACCTGCCGAGTTCCTTAACAAACTGTGTGCAAGTGTATCTAGAACAATTGATGCTGTTTTTAAGGAAAAGTGTGGCCACACCAAATATTTATTTGGTTTGGATTTTTCTTCTATTCACACACTATGCATTATATTAATTGATAAAAATAAACTATTAACATGTCTGGTTTTTAAAAGCATTCTTACTTTACACCTGACTATTGCACAGTACTTTATATATATATTCCATACTAAACATTGCTATACCTTTAAACTTTTTATGACCCCCCGATCCGGCGTGTGGGGGGACACAGAGCTGCTTTTTTAAATTTTTTCTCATTGAATTTTGGGATGGCAGTGCTTCGCTGCCAACCGAGAATTGTGATGGTGACCTCTAGCATTGAAGCGATGATCACGACAATATCATATCAATACTTCTCAACATGTCTTCATTAGATTGGTACATTCTAAATCATCTTACCTCTATAAAAACTATTAATCTGGTCTAACTAAAACAAGACTGGAGGATGCCAGAGCTTTTTTTAATTACTTACAAGAAGATGTTCACTTTCAAAAATCCATTACACTACAACAAGTATTAATTTGCAGTGTAGTACTAATAGTAGGGTGGGATGAATAAAGATTAGCAATAAAATGCAAAACCATACAAAAATAATCATTCATTAAAATGTGTGTAACGACCAGTGATACTGCTGTGCGTGCTGCAGTCATGCACAGTAGAGACTGCCCTCGCTGCGCTGAGTGTCCAGCTCTGTATCAGCCGTGGCGTGGGCAGTCTCTACTGCGCATGACAGCCCCGCGACCGGGGCAGTGGCACTGTGGCCCGTGTAACGCGCTCTTCAACCAGTACAAAAATAATAAGCTGAATGAACCTGTGCTAATGAGTGAGCTGTGCATGGTCCTTCTGTCTAAACACATTAAGTTTCTCATTAAAGTAGATTGTTTGAAGGTTTACACAATATGGATTCCAAAAATAGATGGCATTAACTCTTTGAGTGCCAGAGGGCTGTGCAACGCATTGCACATTGGTTTAACTCCTTAAGGATCAGATGACGTTCTGGTAGAGTGCTATAAGTAAAAATGGGGCCTAAAATTGACCTCTCCAAGACTGGAGCAGTCTCTCTTAGGCACCAAAGCGACGCGCCGGTACGCGTAAAAGGTCACGTGTACCGACGCGTCGGCAAGGATCAAAACGGTCCTCAAGGGAAGGTAACTTCCCTGGACCTCTGGTCCTTAAGGGGTTAAAAGATGAATAAATGTTTTTTTCAGTGGAAGCATATATGTTATAGGGATCATCCTTTTGATTGCTTGAAGGTTTTGACAATGTGGATTTCAAAAATAGATGGCGTTAATCATTTGAACACCTGAGGGTTGTGCAACGCACTACTGAGCAACATTTTGCACACCCCTCTGGCACTCAAAGGGTTAAATATATGGCAACAATCACACGTGCATTGTGGAATCATATAAGTTATAGGCATATCCTGTGAATAAAACAGCAATTTTCACACTACTGAGAGGCTACTTTTTCCAAAGATATTACTGTTTAACCCCCTTAAGGACTGGCTGCTAGCACACGCAGCCGGCACTTTAGGACCACGGCCCTTATATTCTTTGTTTCCGTTTACGAACTCGTTAAGTCAGATCTACCCATGACGTACTATAATCGTCAAGGGTCGTTAAGGGGTTAAACTGTTTTTTTTTTTTTTGTTTTTTACATTGACAGTGCCATTAAGTTCACCTACAGGTTGCACAGTGTCCAGCTAGGCATTCTATTGCATTCAATGGCAGAAGTGAGTCACAGACTACAGTTCTCTATAACATGTGATAGTAACAGCTCCACCACTTTGTGACAGGTTCAACAATTATGACTTTTGAATAACAAGACCTTGCGTTGGTAGTACCCTTATTTTACACAACAGAAAAATGCCTATAACATATATATATATATTTTTTTTTCATTAAAAAGTTTACTCACCCATTAAATATGAAGTTTAACCCTCTGAGTGCTAGTGGGGGCCCTAATACCTTGCAAAGCAATGCATTAGAGACATCACTAGCATTAACCCCTTAAGGACTGGCCAATCGCGCATGCAGCCGGCACTTAAGGACCTTGGCCAATTCTTTCTTTATTGCCGCGTCTGGTTTAGGGTTTCTCAAATGGTGTGCAGCCGTGCGGGGATCCCTGAATTCCATGACGGTCCTGGCACTTCATCGGTCCTTATGGCTCACGGAGCCATGATGTACCAGGACCATCAAGGGTCCTTAAGGGGGTTAAGCTAATAAAAAGCCCTATTTTAAATCAGATTATTTTGAGAATTGTTCCTTTTCTTTGTACATACGACTCAATGTGAGAAGCTGTTGATTCCCTTCCTCTTTGCAGCACGTTAATACAATTTGAATAGAAATAACCTTAATCCTTTTGGTGCTAGACAGACTTCCAAGGCATTGCCTATCCAGCATTTAAGGGGTTAGCAAACACATTTCATCTATAAGTTCGGATTTATACAGTTTACTGTGACCTAAATCCTTTGCAAACCAAACACAATTTACAGTTTTTATTCTCTAAACTAAGCTTGCCCTATAGCAAACCCCTAAGGTGCCTAAGGAGTTAATAAAATATATTAACTTTTTAAAGGAACGTCTAGGTCTAAAAGAAGCTCTGAAGATTTATTAGGAAAAGGTTATTCTAAAATAACGGTGTAATCATTATTACAAGACTAGACAGCAGGTAGCAGGCTTTGTTCCACCTTCCTTCCCAGCTGCCATACAACAATACCACAGTTTACATGTTTTAATTTCTCCGATCATTAAGCTCACGTCTGCGAGGTGTGAACATGGCTTGGATTTCATAATAAACTGCCAGGGACCTCATTATTTTAAAAATGATCTCTTTTCCCTGCTGAAATAGTGTTGCTGGAAACACAATGGAACATGTAGATTCCTTCATTGTAGGTTGTAGGAAGAAGAACAGTTTTTTTTAATCTTCCTGTATTAACCTTTTTGGTTGCCAGAAGGCTAAACAATATATTGCTAAGCACCATTACTATAGTGCAACAAAATATTCAGCATATCTTCTGCTGGCTTCAGAAATTGCAAAGCAAAAAGAGCTCAACATTTCAACTTGAGTTAGATGCCCATTGTCTCTGTGTCTATACAAAGCAGAGGTGGGCAATCTGAGGATGGCCAGCTGTTGCCTGGTTGGGGATGATGGGAACTGTAGTTGTCCATAACTTGAGGGCCTCGGACTGCCCACCCCTCATATTTATTGCAAACTGATATGGGGGACTCTGAGAAAATTGTGGACCCATCTGAATTCAGAATCCATTGAATATGGACATTGGGAGGGGAAGAGAGAGGGGCAAGATAAGTGATAGGGAGGGGCAGAAAAGGTGTATTAAAAAGTGCAGAAAATAGTGGGAGTACATGAAAAGCTGGTGGGACTGAGGGAAAGAGAGAGAGGTCAATGGGAGAGATGTGAGAATGGGATTGACAGGCCTGTGAGGAAGGGAAAGATGGAGAGGGTGAATGGGAGAGACAGAGTAGCAGGAGAGGATGAGGGTCAAAGAAGCTCTCTTAACTTTTCCAGATGAGGCCATAGACAGAAGCGTCTTTGATTGTCATCTGAAGGCAATTATATTTTCAGTATGTCTTATGAGTGCTTAAAACAGCACACAATGAGACAGCTGCTTCTCAAGAACTGTTTCAGTCAACCTGCAACTATTATTATGGGGGTTTTTTTTAAGTATTTTACCAGGAAGAATACATTGAGATAGTCTCTCGTTTTCAGGTATGTCTTGGACTCATTTTATCTACCTCAAAAGGGTGAAAGGCTGAGCTGACCTTGCCGGGACTAGAACCTGTGATGTTGTGGCTTGAACAAGTTCTACAGCTTGTGCGTTAACCAGCTGAGCAATCTCACTGGTATTGTTGATTAGCTGAAGATGATGGGAATTGTAATTCCACCACAAATACAGAAAACCAGCTGATCATCTTGAGCAAGAGACTTAAAGGGATAGTAATGTTTCAAAATAAAAGCAGCTCCAATTAATATTCATAGTATTTGTGTCATGGAGAGTGTTATTTCAATACTGTCAGAGTTGTAGTTCAAGAGTAATTGAATGATAAAGTATCCCCCTCCCACCCCTTTTACTGATGTAACGCTGCTCAACTCAGAGCAGCAAGGTGGTGTCCAGATGGCTTGCAGAGAGGGGCAATCTTCCATTATCATAAGGGAAAAACCTGAAAACCTGTCAATGAGGGGGACAGGGTTTTCATTGCTCTCGCAGTAAGAAGATTGTCTCTTGCTGTGATCTGTCTGGTCAAGGGACCAGATTCCACATCTGAGGGGAGGTGGCTAACACTAGGTAAAAGAGGCGGAAGGGGGACACTTTATCATTCAATTACTCTTGTACTACAACTCTGACAGTATTGAAATAACACTCTCCATGGCCCAAATACTATGAAGATTAATTGGAGATGCTTTTATTCTGAAACATTATTATCCCTTTAAGAACATTTGAATGAATTGAAGTGAGAAAATGACAAATACACAGAAAAATATACCAGCATTTCCAATTTGTGTACTATACATAGAATGCTTCAGGCACAGTATCCATGCCCCATAGAGCTGACAATCTAAGTTTTAGTGCATGAGGTACAAGGAAACAGAGTGGATTGTGCATGCAGCTGAAATGGGAATTAAAGGGATAGTAATGTTTCAAAATAAAAGCAGCTCTAATTAATCATCATAGTATTTGGACTTTGGAGAGTGTTATTTCAATTCTGTCAGAGTTGTAGTTCCAGAGTAATTCAATGACAAAGTGTCCCCCTCCCTCCCCTTTTACTGATGTCACACTCTTCAGCCAGAGCAGAAGGGAGGTGCCCAGGTAGACTGCAGAGAGGGACAATCTTCAATTAAGATAAGGGAAAAACCTGAAAAGCTTGTCAAGGGGGGCAGGAATTTCATTGTTTTCATAGGAATAAGAGTGTCCCCTTCTGTTATCTGTCTGGTCTATGGACTGGATTCCACATCTGAGAAGAGATTGTTTACACTAGGTAAAAGGGGCGGGAGAGGGAAACTTTGCTTGTGAATATCTCATAAACCATAAAGGTTTGAGAGATAAGACTTATATCATTCTTCATGTTTTTTAATGCATACAAAATAAAATAAAGTTAAAACGAAGTATTACTATCCCTTTAAAACAGGTGTGATAAACTCTGCAATTCCTATATTATCCATGGCTTCTTCACAATTTGGAGAGATCCTAGTACATAGGCCTCCATATAATAACACAGTTATTGGTGAGTTTGTCACATAGGCTGTTTAACCCCTTAAGGACCGGAGGTTATGGGACATTTCCGTCCCATAACGACTGCATAGGGGCACTTTGACAAGCCGGTACACGTGACCTGTCACGTGTATAGGCGCGTCACTATGGGGCTTGAAACAGATCGCTCCGATCTTGGAGCGGTCTATTTCATGCCCTATTTTTACTTACAGCGCTCCCGGTAGAGTGCTGTAAGTAAAAAGTACGTGACGTACCAGGACCGTCAAGGGTCTTTCGAGCAAATTTACCCTTGACGGTCCTGGTACGTCAAGGGTCCCTAAGGGGTTAATAAGAATAACTAGTATTTATATAGCACCTTTCTTCCAGTGGGACTCAAAGCTTTTTCAGTGCATGCTCTCGGAATTAACCAAATTGGCAGCTGAAATAATAGGTGCTATTATTACCCAATCAATGGAACTCATTTATCGAGCTCGGAAGGATGTAGTGCTGATTTGATCCTGCCAGGATTTGAACCTGCAACCTTGAGGTTTAAACAGGCTCTATAGTCAGGGAAGTTACCACTGATCTAGTGTGCAACTCCCCTGTTTTTCCTGGTTCTGCTGAATCTTTTACTAACAGGGCTGGATTTACATCACAGACGCTCCTAGGAAAGGAACTCTAGACACTCATAGCACCACCATGGCCTCACCCAGTCCTCACATGACACCGTCCCCAAACCCATAAACTATTTTCTGGCACAAAAAAAAACTTTGACTTACAACAAGCAAAGCCAAAAAAGGCTTTAACTCTTTGGTTGCTAGAGCAATCTCCAATGTATTACGAAGCAATGCATTGAAGATCTCTCTATCATCCAATGAGTTAATAATTTTTAAAGGTGTATAAAGCTGGTGCAGGGGCATTGAAATTGCTCTGACCACATCCACAATTCAGAATGTAGGTGCAGCCAGCAAAGCTGAGGAGCCTTTCACAATGAGGAGCTCATAGCAGTTGTCTATTCTGCCTATTGGTAAATCCAGCTGTGGCTGGGGCAATAAGAACCAGATAAATTCTAGAGTAATCCAGTTGCACTATAGGTGATAAAAATTCTCCAAATCATCATTGATTTGATTAAAGCTTTTAACCCCTTGAAGTCCACATAGGTCTTCAATGCATTCCAAAGCAGTGGTTGGGGTCGTGTGAGAAGTAGGGATGTAGTCATGGGTGGGGCTAAGCTTGCCTAGGATACCTTGACTAGGGGTTGTTCCTACTTATTAGATGTGGGCAAGCATGCACATATAGAGGTTGATGTAAGAGTAACAAGAGAGTGGAACAATAAACTAACTGCAACACAGATGACAAAAAATGCTGATTTATTTAAGTATGGCTTTTAGGACATTGAATTCTTCTCACAATGTTGAAATTTGGGAATTTTGAGAATGTTGTTTGTTCCCTATAGTGCAATTCATCATCTGAAGAACTGTACCACTTTCTTAGTACATCAGTGTAACAGTTCCAAACAGAAAGTTCTCCTTATGTTGATTTGTACATAAGCTATAATGGGAAATTTGCTCAGTCATTCCTAAATATACAATAGATATGTATGAATGATCAGAGTAAAATGATGTGGAAAAACAATGTACATGGTACTTCTCGCTAAATGATGCATTTTGTACTTGGAGACAGTTCTATGAAACACTGGTAATAATGAGATTTGGACCAAATCTCAGGGAAGCAATTAAATGTGGAATGACCTCTTTCAGAGATGTGGAGTAATGACTGAGCGTGGCCCTGTTCTCCAGATATTAATGCTTATCTCACTTATAAATCCAACAGAATATTTAAACATGTTAATGGCGATGAGTAGTGTTATCTATAATTCTATTTAAGTGTGATGGCATAAGAAGGAATATCTAGGCAGTGCAGCTACATCTATTTAACTCTTACTACGCCACTTAGATTTATATACCAATCTTGAATGTTCCGATGCCACAAATCATTTTAGGAGAGTTCCCTCTGTGTAACAGACAGTTCCTTTCTTTTAATATTGATTGTTAATGTTTTGCACTGCAGTCAAGGTGCAGTCGTAATGAAATAATTCAATAAAGACGTATGGAGCAGGGGCTAACCCAGGAGCAATATATGAGATTTGGACTCCCACATGGTGTGGAGCAGGTCTGAGTAACAATTGCCAATACAGCTCCAGCTGCAGTCCACCAGCTGTTCATCTCAGAAGGTCTTTGCATGATAGACAAAAACAGAGAGTAAGAACAATTGGTTTATAGTGCCAGGGATTTTTGGCATTGTGGTTCGTGACCCGCATGCTTACACTTAGCCCTTTTAGTGCCAGAGGGGTGTATAACACTTTGTTTAACCCTTTGAGTGCAAGAGGTGTTCACTGACACTATTCTTATCTTACTGGATGGCAGTGGCCCTTTAGGACGATTTCAGTGTCAGGTAGGCAAGAAGATAGTAAACTGATTGCATTATAAACTGATTGTATTATTTAGAAAATGTTTTACAAGGAGGAATACATTGAGATTTCTCTCTTTTTCAGGTATGTCCTGGAGAGCTTACAGTAAAGATTTGCTTATTTATACAAATACAGAAACATTATATACACACACATAAACATTCATACATATTAAAATGTATATACAGTTACATAGTGTTTGGAGATGTAAGGAAGCAGTTATTTTTAAGGATTTTAGACTGGGTGAAGATCTGATGTTTTTTCTAGTAGGTTATTCCAGGCTTTCAGAGCTTTGGGGGAGAAGGCAGATTGACCAGCTTCTTTCTTATAGTGTAGGATACTGAGTGCGTTGTTAGTAGTGGAGTAGTGGTTATCGTTAGTGTGTAGAGCTGGAGTGAGCATTTTGATCAGGTAGTCTGGTAGCTTTCCAGAGAAATGATTGTATACTAAGCAGGATAGGTGAAGGGCACATTGAGCTTTAGCCAATAGTAGCGATGGGTAGTGTAATTACATTGGAGGATAAAGTGGCATAATGAGTTATAGTGTCAAGTTTACTAAGATTGATTTATGGTGCTAGAGCATATATTATGCCACCCCTCATAACTATTGCAGGCACTCAAAGGGTTAACACATTTCTGTGGGTAATAATTTCAATTTATCATAATATGCTGCATTGTGAATAGCAGGAAAGCTTTAACATTAAACACAGTGTGAATTTTCATTTATCCTCTCTAATGAACAATTCTCTACTGATCTGAGCATATAACTCTATGCGAAAACTGCTAGATAGGAGAGTTGACTTCTTCCTTTTGCACTAAATTAATCTACTTTGACCAAGACAGTCCAATTTTAGGTTCATCTGCCCTGATTTGACCCAAACAGTCTGGTTTTCGGATCCCCTCTGGTTTTGATGCAGACAGCCCAGTTCTGTACTCCCTTGTCCGGTTTTATAAACACTGTCATAGTTTCAGAGGTAGTGGATGAATAAAAAGCAAAGCAATGTGCTGGAGAGAGCTCTAACATTCAATAGGTTTAAAACACCAATGAAATCAATGAGACTTTTTATTTGATCACTGTGTGCAGCAGGCTTACCACAGAAATGCTCCAATTTCTTTGTGAATATGATCGATAGCAGATATATGAAATGACTGGAATAGCGAAAAGGAGCTACAATATGAAAAGGAAATAGAAAATAATAACATATCTTATCAGTGGTTATTGTAATGTATCTCAGTGGCAAATGCTGCCCTTCCCCACAAGATCATGACAGAGGCCTAAGAGAAACACACAGTACGTTTGTCTGTGCACATTAGCTACCTGCCGTTCTTTCAGTGATGTCACTGTTTACAGTACAATCTATATAGAATAATTCTTTTTTTTACTCTGTTCTGCACCACAAGGTCAAGCAGTTAATGAATGGCAAAGCTGAGCCATGAAAAATGGCTCTTAATGAAGTGTAACCCGGGGTAATAAAGCTATGAGCACCCTGCAATACCAAACAAGCTTTCTAATAAGATATGCAATTATCCTTTGTAATGTCTATGCAGACAGCCAAGTACAGAAATGTTCAGCACCACGAACAGAGGCACAATTAGTCTGCAGGAGTTGCCTGCCTCCCTTAATTCATCCAGCAAACTGTTTATTGATGGAAGGCTTAAGCAGTAATAATGGGCATTTATCTGAGTTAGTCAATAGCATGTGCTTTGTACATAACGTTCTATACCCAACAAAATGAAACAGATGTCAAACAGACAGATGTAAAAAGTGCTCAGCCTTTATGAGATGTTGCCGAGTAGGTATATGGATTAATTTAATTTTTTGATAGCACAGACAGGGAATGCCACATTGTGCTTTAAATGTCATGAACAAAATGAACTCAAGACTAATAATTGTTTAAAAAGAAAATGAAAACTTGTACAAGGGCAAAGTTACCTTGAATGTTTCCTCTTTTAAATATGCTTTAGCTACTACATCACTCACTTTTAAATACATTTGCAAAGGATATACTTATTGTTACAACAATCTTGCAAGCTTTCAGCCAAAGGGACATATGCATAAAGATAAATAGGGTTCAATTCTGGGACAAACTAACAGCACAATGGTGAACAAATACAACGTTTCACCCCTTGAATTCTAGTAGGATTTCTAGCACTTTGCTTTGCTAATGAAAGGAGTGCCCAATTTTCATTCCTCCATGCTTAGTTACATGAGCCAGACCTAGGAAGTCCAACCTGGGTCAATGTGCAAAAATAACTCCATGCTAAATCTGAGTGAATGGACAGAAAAGTGGCAGATGAGGTTCAATATGTAATGTTATTCATTTGGGCTGCAGAAACAAACATGCTACCTATGTTATAATTGTGAAACTACATAAGGAACACTCATTACTCATAGACAGTTAGGTACACAGCAGTGTGCAGTGTCACTTAGCTGCTCCAAGAGCAAATATAGGGTAATATCTGTACATGGCACTTGTGAGCTAAAAGATATTGCACCCTGTGAGCAGGCCATAGTACTAGTGAGCTCTTTGCATACCCTTGCAAGCTCATGAGCCTAGTTGAGCATCTCTGACTTCCTCTCTCTATATGAAAATTACTCTTAGGGCCATACGTTCAAAGGGATAACGACAATAAATTGTCATATGAATGATAAAAATAAGTAATTGAATGCATGAACGACATATTTTCTATAGAGTATATGACAAAAAACTAGTAATGTCCGTTGTCTACGACACAACTCCAGAATTGAGAGGCAAAGGGGTGGGGCTAGGGCGGGGCTAAGCTATTCTCCAGTGTCGTATAGAGGAAAATAATATTTGTTGTAACTAACGGCAAAACAATGTCTTTCAAAAGACAAAATTTGTACGTTAACAAAAAAGCGGAGAGAATGTGAAGTGAATGTGAGAATTTTTGTCTTTAGTTAACACATTTTTGTCATTAGTTAAGACATTTTTAAAGACATTTTTGTAGTTAGTTAAGACATTTTTTAAGACATTTTTGTTGTTAGTAAGACATTTTTTGTCGTTACATAGGACAATTTCAGTCAGGACAAAAGACGTTTCCATTCATAACCGATACTCTCTGAAAATATTAATGATTGCAACGACACTGTACTTTGAAAAGTCGTTACAAATGACAAAAACTATTTTGCTACTTCTTTGAACATATGGCCCTTAGGGTTGGTCACCTTAAGGGTAATGAGGGAATCCAGATGTGGACCTCTTGCACACAAGTACCTAGAGAGATTAGCTGTTCCTCACTGATGAGGCCCAACAAAGCTGAAACGCATGTCTGGGGTTAGCTGATTCAAAGAAGAATTGTCTGGCATTTCATGACTGGACTGTCATTTTGGCAGGACCTGTATGATATGCTTTAGAATATTTCTTCTCTGTGTATGGCACTTGTGAGCTAAAAGAACTTTCACCCTGGGCCCAGAACACAGTCCTAGTGAGCTCTTTACATATCGTTGCAAGCTTATGAGCGTAGTTGAGCATCTCTGAGGGTTGATCACACTAAGGGTAATGTCTTCCAAAGGTTTTGGGAGTGCGGTTTGCCTTCATCTGGATTAACAAGGGTTATATGCCCTAAACTGCATTTGGCCAAAAAATTCTAATGCCCCATATGTATTTTTCCCTTGTGTCTTTGATAACATCTACAATGACATTTGCTAGCAGGAACACAGCAGATAAACTTCATGTGCTGCACCTGTTAATCTTAACCTTTTTGAAGACCAGAGGGAAGTGCAATGAATTGCTTTTCAATGCATTGATAAACACTCTGCTCCTTAAAGGATCAACTGGGAAGTCTATAGCACTCCTCCATCAGCTGGAGGTACAATATCAGGGTCTACATCTGTTGATGTATGAACTGGAAAGATCAGAATAAACTCACCATGTTTTCTAGCTTCTATTAAAAAAAATAAAACTTTATCAATTCGGGGGCAATGCACCTTAACCTTAGGGACAAATAAATATTTCCATTGCAGTAAATGGCACCTTTAAACCACTGACATTAGAGAGGCCTTCAATGCATTACAAACATATGTGTTTGAGATCTCTCTATCATCCATGTGGTTAAAAACCCATTTTAAATTGGAAGCAATTTTATTTTAACCCTTGCAAACACAAGCACAGTAGAGAGAAAGTGGATAAATACTTGTCACAACAGCTTCCTTACAGGGAAGTCCTCTCAAGGAGTTAAATCCCCGTTTATATCAGTAGAATGGAGGTAGTCAATTGGTGGACCTCCAGTTATTAGGACTACAACTCCCATCATCCCCAAAGGTCCACAACAGCTGCAGGTCCAACAATTGACTACCCCTACAGCTACACTTGGGTGAATCTTTATTTGGTGCCTATTGTGTAGTTGGTTTGCTCCAGAATTTCTTCACGTTACGCACATGGCTTTTTTTCCCCCAATACAAATGTTTAGAGGTTATATCTTAGGAGAGACAGAAGGGTGTGATGTCTTTTGGGACTCAAAGGGGTTAACGCATATTCTATTAACCCTTTGAGTGCCAGAGGGGTATGCAACGCATTGCTTTGCAATGCGTTGCGTACCCCTCTGGCACTCAAAGGGTTAAGGTTACCATGTCCTTTCCCTTACATGAACCTCTGATTTAAAAAACAAAGTCAAAGAAATGGAGTTGAGCAGAGATGTTATTCAACTGTGACCCTCAGGAGGCTGGAGTTCTTAATTTCCAGCTTTGTCAATGCACATTCCTTTGATGTATTACCCCAGAGCGAAGGTATGACACTTCTAATGACGATATAATGCATGTATTGCACCACTTCTCCATCTCATGTTCAGTGTGTATTCATTAACCTTGACTTACACAAGTGCACATGGAGCTGTGCCGTGATTAATCAGATTTACTGTACCTAAGAATCACATTTTCTGCATTGGTTATGATTGCTATTGTTATTTTATTCTTGTACAATGCAGAAGTTCATACATCTATATAATAAAATTCCCAAAGCAGAAAACTAAGCTCAATACATATAATAAGGCTGATATATTAATAAGTACTGGTGCAATTCTGGGGCTAACTAACTGCATTATATGAGAAAAAATCCTATTACTTTAAATGGGGCTTTAAAGGAGCAGTAAACTTTTTTTATGAACATTTCCTGCTGAATAAAACAAGGTCACTTCCATCGCTGTAGGATGTTTTATTCAAAAATTATAGCAGTTTAAATAATCAGGAAGTGGATTTACTGTGTTTACTTCCTGATAGTTCTAACTGACAGGAAGTGACAGGCAGTTTCTATCACATTCTATGGAGATCTGTGTGTCTCTGACTTTTCTGGCTTTCCTCTCCATTAGAATCTAACAGGAAATCTAATTAATATTTGACCACTAGAGGGCACTGCTAATGTAAAAAAAACATGGGTTTAAACTGTAATAACTCCGGAAATATAAATCTCTCTGCAGTGGGAGTACCCTTATTTTACTCAATAAGAAAATCCCTACAATATATATTTTTATAAAAAAAAAGTTTACTGCTTCTTTAAAACCATTGAATGCTAGACACTGTAACACTTTCAGTGTGTCCTTTGAACCTTCTTCACTTGCTCAGTTTCTTATAAGTTTATGCTATATTGTAGATTTTAAATAAATAAATTATGTGGAGAGATATTCACAGCTAAAGTTCCCCCCTTCCTCCCCTTTCCCTGATGTCAGCTGTAAAGCTGACAGAAGGAGATCCGTGTCGGCTGACTCGATGCGGCTCTTCAACAGAGTCGAAATATCAATATTTAAAAAGAACAACTCCACTGGAATGGTCTACAAACAGGGGAGGGCTGGCCTTGGGGGCAGGGAGGCAATTGCCCCCTGGGCCATTCAAATGTCTGGGCTGATGGGCCACTCCCACTTGTTCTGTAAATGTAGCTACACTAGTGATACCACATATCTTACAACTGAAATGGAGCTACAATCCAAGTGGAGCTACACTAGTAGCATAACCCATTTCTCTTGTATGTTCTATGGTATCACTAGTGCAGCTTTGCTTAAAGGGATAGTAATACTTCATTTTAACTTTATTTTATTTTGTAGGCATTAAAAAAACATGAAGAATGATATAAGTCTTATCTCTCAAGCCTTTATGGTTTAAGAGATATTCACAAACAAAGTATCCCCCCTGTTCAACCAGATCAGAAGGGAGGTGCCCAGGTAGACTGCAGAGAGGGACAATCTTCAATTAAGATAAGGGAAAAAGCTGAAAAACTTGTCAAGGGGGGAAGGGCTTTCATTGTTTTCATACAAAGAAAATTGTCCCCTGCTGTTATCTGTCTGGTCTTACAACCAGATTCACATCTGAGAAGAGATGGCTTACACTAGGAAAAAGGGGCGGGGAGGGGAAACTTTGCTTGTGAATATCTCTTAAACCATAAAGGTTTGAGAGATAAGACATATCATTCTTCATGTTTTTTTAATGCCTACAAAATAAAATAAAGATAAAACGAAGTATTACTATCCCTTTAAACTGTAAGCACTGTAGTTGCACCAGTGTAACCCCATTTCAGCTGTAAGCTTTGTGGTATTTCTTGCCTTAAAGGGATAGTAATACTTCGTTTTAACTTTATTTTATTTTGTAGGCATTAAAAAAACACGAAGAATGATATAAGTCTTATCTCTCAAACCTTTATGGTTTATGAGATATTCACAAGCAAAGTTCCCCTCCCCGCCCCTTTTACCTAGTGTAAGCCATCTCTTCTCAAATGTGAGTCTGGTTGTATGACAGGACAGATAACAGAAGGGGACAATTTTCTTTGTATGAAAACAATGAAAGCCCTTCCCCCCTTGACAAGTTTTTCAGCTTTTTTCCTTATCTTAATTGAAGACTGTCCCTCTCTGCAGTCTACCTGGGCATCTCCCTTCTGATCTGGTTGAACAGGGAAGGGATACTTTGTTTGTGAATATCTCTTAAATCATAAAGGTTTCAGAGATAAGACTTATATCATTCTTCATGTTTTTTTAATGCCTACAAAATAAAATAAAGTTAAAACGAAGTATTACTATCCCTTTAATTCACAACAATAACCCTTTGAGTGACAGAGGTGTATGCATATCCCTCTGTCACTCAAAGGGTTAATGACAATTTCAAAATTAACAAAAGGGTGTGGGCTGGGACAGTGGGCTGGAACGATAGTAAAATCGGGCCATTTGATCGTTGTTGTCCTCTAGGCCACAAGCTGCCAGCCCTCTCCTGTCTAAAAAGTGTGCTTGCAAACCAGGCACACTTTGTAGATCATTGCAATGAAGTAGTTCTTTTTAAATATTGCTAGTTCTGCTCTGTTGAAGAGTTGCCGGCTGGTCCCAGGAATGGGATCTCATGCTGTCAGTAGAGTGGGGAGGGGAGGGAGGGGGGAACTTTAGCTGCGAATATCTCTCAAATCAAGGTTTGAGAGATGGAACTTGATCCACATAATTGTTTTTTTTTTTTTAAATCTACAATATAGCATAAACTTATAAGAGGGCATTACTAACCCTTTAGGTCTGGATTCTATTGCAGGTGCTAATGTTATCACTGCGTTTATCTCCAGTTTTCCCCATAGAATTCAATAGGAAAATATCTGATAAAACAGGTGTTAACATTTATCACCTGCAATAGAATCCAACCCTTAATGAGATGACTGAACTACATGTGGGTCCCATCTTAGTAACACAGTCAAGCTTATCATGGTCTTCACCAGAAACATATCACTAAACCTCCCTGTTTATTATCTATAGTAAGTTACAAGTTATTTATTTATTCATAAAAATCAGGATTTGATATGCAGACTTTCTTTTTGTTTATTTTGTATATGTAGCCAAGATATAATTCTTGCTGCTCTACTGACTTCTCATATACTGTATGTCACTATCTGAACACTACTGATAAACCAGATTCAGTTTGTTTAGAATGTGTTCACATATTTTTGTACGTATTTTGGGAAGTCCTGGCTTCTCCTTTTTTCTTGGTTGGTAGCAACCTGTACTCAGTGGTAATAGGTGAAACTATAAATTCCTCAGGGGAAATGTTAAACTTAGACAGGAACTGTAATATGTATTAGATAGGACTCACTTGAAATGAGGTACTTTGGCGAGGTAAGACAGGCTAAACATACTCTGGTCAAATCATCCAACAAAAGCCTCAATTCTGCAAATGTATTAACATAGTGGAATAATAGATACTTTATACATGGTTCACATTTGGGTAACTTGTATGGCTAAGCGAAGGTTTGTTTTTCTGTCTTAGCTTTTGCTTTAGGCTTTTTACTATTTTGCAACTTGGAGAATTCCCTTATTCCTTCCTGCTCTCTATAGCTTATTCACTTAGGTTCTTATTTTTAATTTATATATTATACGTATATGTTATGGTGTGCTCGCGCAATGTGTTTCTTTTTCTCTGCTTTCGTTTTCTCCTATTCATTTCATTTAATTTCACTGTTATAAATTATATAGATTGAAAAGCACTTAAAACGTACATTTTCACAATTGTTATTATTAAGAGGTTTTTAACCCTTTGAGTGCCAGAGGGGTACGCAACGCATTGCTTTGCAATGATTTGCGTGCCCCTCCGGCACACAAAGGGTTAATGGCATAGTATGTGGTCTTTTGTTTGGCCTATGTTTATTTGTAATAAAGCTAATATATAGGCCCCATTAGCTTGTAGTGGTGGGTGGAAAAGACCTATAAAAGGGGACCGCTGGAGCTCTAGTCCACTTCAGTCTTCATACACTTACTGCAAGCTAATCCTTTTTGTGAGCAGGTTAGTCTGTTCACGATATTAGATATTTAAGTTTTTTATGTTTTTAACTAGGTTCTTTTAAATCCTACTCATTTCCTCACAAAAATTTATCTGGGCAATTTTAAACTTAGATAAGGATGGTGATATGTATTAGACATGACATACTTTAAATGAGGTACCTTGGCAAGGTAAGACAGCTTAAACATACTTTGTCCAAATTTTGGCCAAACTATGCAGCAAAACCCTCAATTCTGAAAATGCATTAACACATTGGTATAATATATGCATTATACAAGATTCACATATGAGAACGTTTATCGAGAAGCAGTTTGTTTTTCTGTCAAAGTATAAATATCTCACTTATTTCACTCACAAGGGTTTTGCTCACAGTAGAGGTAAGATGGTATCACTGCATTTTCATTGCATTATACTAAATACATGTTCTCTTAGACTTGAGGCAGATAGGAACTTGCCTAATTTGAGGTGTCCTGACAAGGCATACAGGCTTATCATGGTTGGCCAGAAACATGTAACTAAACCTCACTGTTCATTATCTATAGCAAGTCACATTTTAATTATTTGTAAAGGTCTAGATATGAGGTGTAGACTTTCTTTTTTTTACTGTACACATTGATGCTACTCAATTCTGGCACCCTAACGCTTTGTTACAATCTCATAAACCAGTTTAAGTTTGAAAATTATTACTTGTTAGAAAATGTTATGGCTCGAAGATGAGGTTCATTATAGCCCCATTGCATGTGAACCTTTATAAGTATATGTGTGAAACTGACATATATTCTCATAAGAAATAATACTTTCATCAAGAAATACATTGATGAGGTGTTTCTTATTTAGAATGATGAGAGTCTTTCAGATTTTCTTTCCTTTTTTTTTAATCAGTTCAGTCTCTGGCATGGTTTATGATGACATCAAATAGGGAACAGATACAGTGTTTGGATTTTACATTTTTTAGGTCAGGATCTAAGGTAGGTAATATTTTCTTGTCAAAACTCCCTTACAGGATGGAACACCCTGGAATTTCTTATCTTAAATAATTTGGGGATCTATTAATTCACAATTTGTCTGCCTAATAATAACTTAGAGCAAGGAATAATGTTACAATAACTTAACGATATGGCTGGGAATTTATAAACAGAGTTTAAAGTAAGGATTTGATTTTAGAGATGACACAGTAGGTAATCCTTCTAGATCAAAAGTCCTTGCTGTAATCTTTGGACAAGAAATTAGGAAGAGAAAGAATAGAGACAGATTAAAGTCTGTAATAGTATATAATCCTTACATGCAGTCACTCTATAAACACCTTAAGGACATTTGGCCTACTTTATAATCAGATAAATGATTACTCTTTAAAATCTATGAAATTTAACAGATTGTATACAGAAGAGATAGAAATATAATAGCGTTATTAGTGAGATTAGATTAAAAAAAGGTATGAACATAAAAAGAAAATCACATAGTTTTATTCTGACTACCTTGCACCTTGTCGTATGTAATCTACCCTTTATCATGACTCTGCTATTATGTTGGAAAGACATAATTATGTTCTGACTGAGAACAGATAAGAAATCATAGGCAAACTATCCGGGACGCTCACAAAGATGGGAAGGTTAAGCCATTGAACCAGGGTAACTGAGCAGAATCCTAAACAAGGTAGGGGAGGAGACTAGAATCAGATGTTGTTAAGATGGAATCTAGATGGTTTGGCCACGTGGACAAGGTGGCTTCCCAGGGACTTAACAAGACTGTTCATATATATTGCTTTGCATGAGATTGAGGGGTAGAAATGTTATATCTCTATCCTTGATAAGTGGTTGCTATGTATTCGCTCTCTCTCTCTTGCTCTCTTGCACTCTCTCTCTCTGTCTTTAATAGGGGAAAAATGGTGAACATCTTCGGCCAGGTGCTTGAGTGTATCACTGTTGTGTGAATAGTACCTCCAGATGAAAGTTAAAAGCTATCCATCTGTGGTAGTCCTCCCCAGGTGAGCTTCTCCATTAGGAACACTGGCCTCTAGTTAACCTTTTTTGATTCTGGAAGATTTATTTTTATTTGTGGGTGTTTATTGGTAATATGTTCCTGGTACAATTAGCATGATCAACAGGCACATCACATATAAAGTCAATTACTCTGCCTGTAATGACTTATTCATCATCTGACATGCAAGGGAAGATTTCATTTGAAAACCATAGGAATATTGCTAATAATTCCCAGGAGTGTTCTGATAATTCTGGGCCTGCATACCCTGCTGCTGTATCATGCAAGACATACTCTTTTGATACTTCTATGCAAATATTTATTTAGAAATCTAATGTGAAATTGCCACTTTTGTGATGACACGTCTTGCTTTTGCAGCTACTCATGGCACCTGCCTACACAAATCCCAGCTCTAAAGATTAACACATTGGAATGTTGTTATTTTTTCAAGATAAAGATAACATTGTTAAGGAGAACTATCATCATTTATAATTAACTTTACTTTGCATCAGAGTATATAGTTTGATTTTGGTTCTTAAATGTTAATTTGGTTATTTTTGCAGTTATTAAATCTTTCCCTGCCAAAGTCAAAATCTGCATTGTTTATAATAATCCACTGCTGCACTGCTGAAATATAAGTTATGGTGACCAAAAAAGTGCTCCCTCCACTGTACAGCGTACAGTAGCTAGATAATAATTTATGTATCTGAAACAGACAGGACAACCTCTCTCTAGCAAAGAATCCAAAGTGTACAGGGTTTCTGTTGCATTTCCAGGAATGCCAGCAACAACATGCAAATAAGAGCACACAGTTAGGTTGTTTTTTTATTTTCCAGACCCATATAAATATGCAGGGCCGGATTTAAATCTCAGGAGCCTGTAGGCACAGAAATCTGAATGCCCCTCCCCCATTGACCATCTCCACAATGCTCCAAATGTCCAAATTGTCCTCACATTGCCTCATCATCTCAACATTGCCCCTATCAACTCCACCTTGCCCTCACATTGCACCCCATCAGCTCCACATTGCCCCCATCAGCTCCACATTGCCCTCATACTGCCCAATCATCTCAACATTGCCCCTATCAACTCCATATTACCCCATCAGCTCCACATTGCCCTCACATTGCCCCCCATCAGCTCTAAATTGCCCCATCTGCTCTATATTGCCCTCAAATTGCCCCATCATCTCAACATTGCCCTCACATTGCCCCCCATCAGCTCTACATTGTCCCCCATCAGCTCTGCATTGCCCCATCAGCTCTACATTGCCCCCATCAGCTCTACATTGCCCTCATATTGTCCCATCATCTCAACATTGCCCTCACATTGCTCTCTACATTGCCCCCTATCAGCTCTACATTGCCCCATCAGCTCTACATTGCCCCCATCAGCTCCACATTGCCCTCATATTGCCCCATCATGTCAACATTGCCCTCATATTGCCCCCATCAGCTCTACATTGCCCCCCATCAGCTCTACTTTGCCCCCATCAGCTCCACATTGCCCCCATCAGCTCCACATTAAGCCTCACATTCTCCCCCCCATCTGTTTCTTACCTTCCTGGTTGTCCAGCGGCAGGTGAGATCTGTGCTTCCGCACAGACCTGTAGCTGCTGGAGCTCCTGAGCAGTCTTCTCTTTAGTAATGCAGAGTGCTAGGAGATGATGTAATCTCCCAGAGATCTGCATTACTAAAGAGCCGTGGGAGCTCAGCAGCTACAGGTCTGTGAGGAACCAACCTTACCATGAGGCGGGCGGCACACTGTGGCACGCCACGCCACTTAAAAAAAATAAATAAATAAAATATATCGATTACAATGGCAGGCGCCCCTCTGTAGGAAGCTCCTGTAGGCAGATGACTACTCTGCCTTATGGAAAATCTGGCCTTGTAAATATGGGTTCCTTAGCTTTTACTCACTATTTTAAAACAGCTTAGACACCAAAGCATAGGTTGAAAATGCAGTTTCCGCAGCAAAGCACAGGTTGGAAATGCACAAATAAATCAACCTATACACATACCACTGTGTTTCAACAGTATACGGATTAATTAAATAAATGCTAGCATGATTGAGACAACAATCTTCACACTGATATGAAAATATTAAATGCTAATTACACATTTTTAAAGATTATAGAACCATTTGTTAGAGTTGAGGATAAGGTCACCAGTGCTATGTTTATTAAAGTGCTTTAGTTTTTTTTTTTTTAAGCAGGAAGCACTGCCCCGTTTGCTTTTGTATTGTGGCATTATGAAGCAATGTGTATAAGCTTTCTAAAGAAAAGGATAGTAGTAATTTAATATTAAAAAACAAAAACCACAACAGTCTTCCCCATATATATTTTTTTTCTGCTGTCACGATCATTTCCCATGAGTTACACTGTAAAATGATTAAATTGTCACTTCCATAATTTGTTTCTCATGTGGGAAAATGATGAGATATGATATGAATGTGAAGCTTCTTAAGCTCCATCAATTAGCAGGTTTCCTCATTAAATCCTAAGTACATTAAAATGATTGAATCAGCCTGTGTTATGAGCCTATTGTTTGCTGCCACTTTGAGACGCTTGTCTTATGATATCAACGATCTCTTGTGTTATATCAAATATGAATATTCTGACTGTTGTGAACCATGTGCTTTACAGGTTGTTACTAGAATAGAATGTATTAGCAAAAACTAATCTACCTCACATATCGCACCACAAATACTTCTCCTCTCCGCCAGTCCCTACATTGGCTTCCATTAGCATTTAGAATTACATTAAAAATACTGGTGCTAACTTACAGAGCCCTTGCTAGCACTGCACCCCTCTACATTTCATTTCTTGTTTCCAAAATTCTTTCCCACTCACCATCTTTGTTCTGCACAGATTCATTTATTCTCTGCAGCTCTTAATACATCCTCCCATTCCTGCCTTCAGGATGTCTCCCATGCTACACCTGAGCTCTTGTCTCATCAGACACTCTCCCAGCCCTCAGCTCTTCATACACTCTATTAATTTTATAAGTAGCCTTGGGATTATTTCCTCCAAAATGCATGACACTTCCCCCCATTAAACTTCATTTTCCATTTGTTTGTCTGCATTTTATTTAAATCCCTCTGTAGAGAGCAAATATCCTGTTCTGAATTAATTATCCTGCATAATTTAGTGTCATCTGCAAATATTGATATTTTGCTTTCTATATCAATTTCCAGGTCCTTTATAATCATGTTAAAAAGCAGCAGACCTAATACTGAACCCTAAGTTACCGTGGTAGTTCCGCTTTAAGTATTGTTTGTAAAAAATGTATGAAGAATGTTAGGTTATAGTTGTCATAGTTTTGTGCTTCTGGCACCTCCCTGCAATATGAGTAATATTTTACTTGGAACTACAGTATTTTATGATTACAGTAAAAAATCCCATGTTTGTCATAGCTAGAAGTGTCTCTGAAGTGATACAAATTTAAAATAGATCTATTTTATGCTATAGAACTGCCTTCTGAAGACGTGGTGTTCAGGCATACTGTCACGGATTTGAAGATTCTCAGACTTAAGGTTTGGTAAAAACTTAACTTTATTAAAAGTTAAAGGCAGTCCCCATAGGGTAAACATACATAACAATACAACAGTAATAGAACATATAATAGGTTCTACCGGCCTTGCCTAAATACCGGGCAAGGCAACCCAAGTGACAGTTTTAATGACAGGCTCTACCGGCCTTGCCTATACCGGGTAAGGCAACCGTGAGATGACATATACCGGTTCTACCGGCCTTACCAATACCGGGCAAGGCAGCCCCCACGGAATGCTGAATGTAGGCTCTACCGGCCCTGCCAATACCGGGTAAGGCAACCTTAAAGATGGTGAATTACAAGGTTCTACCGGCCTTACCAATACCGGGCAGGGCAGCCCAAAGGAGTACTGGAGTAGGCTCTACCGGCCCTGCCAATACCGGGTGAGGCAACCTACAGGATGGTATCGTCAAGGTTCTACCGGCCTCACCAATACCGGGCAGGGCAGCTTGAGCGAGTAGACCAGCTGTCAGGTGACTAAGACAGCAAAGAGCATAAGTATAGAGGTCTACTCAGCAGGATTCTATTGCCAGGGATACTCAGACAACTGCAAGGAAGTGGACAGCGACTGACCACAGTACTGGATGTTCAGGAGCAAACCAACGTCCGCACGTTGGGACTAATGGTAATAGCGCCACCAGGTTTAATGGAGCAAACCAGCGACCGCACACTGGAACCAACAATGTATATCGCAGCCAGGTTTAGTGGAGTAAACCAGTGTCCGCACGCTGGAACCAACAATGTATATCGCAACCAGGTTTAGTGGAGTAAACCAGCGTCCGCACGCTGGGACCAACAACGTATATCGCAACCAGGTTTAGTGGAGCAAACCAGCGTCCGCACGCTGGAGCCAATAATGTATCTCACAACCAGTTTAGTGGAGTAAACCAGCGTCCGCACGCTGGGACCAACAATGTATATCGCAACCAGGTTTAGTGGAGTAAACCAGCGTCCGCACGCTGGGACCAACAATGTATATCGCAACCAGGTTTAGTGGAGTAAACCAGCGTCCGCACGCTGGGACCAACAATGTATATCGCAACCAGGTTTAGTGGAGTAAACCAGCGTCCGCACGCTGGGACCAAAAATGTATATAGCAACCAGGTTTAGTGGAGTAAACCAGCGTCCGCACGCTGGGACCAACAATGTATATCGCAACCAGGTTAGTGGAGTAAACCAGTGTCCGCACGCTGGAACCAGCAAAGTGTGATCAGAACAATGTCGCCAGAGCGACGGCTGGAGCAGGAGATACCGGAACTCAGTAAGATTAACCCGCGAGGTGCTGGAACACAGGAACACTGGAACTCAGTAAGATTAACCCGCGAGGTGCTGGAACACAGGAACACTGGAACTCTGGAACACAGGAACACTAGCATACAGGAACACTGGAACACAGGATCGGCAAGTACAGCAGGAACAGGCCCAGAAGCCTGACAAGCAGGTCAGGCAGAGTGAAGTCAGAAACACCACGAAAGGGCAACCTGGAAGTGCTCAGCCTGGGTTTAAAAAGGCTGTGTGAGGAGGGCTAATCACAGACAGCCAATCATGATACTCAGCAAGTGACTGACACTCAGCAAGTGACTGACACTGAACAGCACCAATCACGGGCACCGTAATACACACGTTTTAGACCATTCCAATGAAGGGATTCCTTGTAAGTAACGAGATCTCGGCACTTCTCAAGCACCTTCATGTTGGCCGACACGAATCTCCTGCTGACAGCTTTACAGCTGTCAGTAGGAAACAGCAAATTTTAAATGCCTGTATCTCTTAAACCATAGTTTTTTTGCATTTAGCTCAGCTTTTTAAGCTCTTCTAAATGCAAAAACTTTTTGTTAGACATTACTAACACTTACCTGCAGCTAGGTTATTTAAAAAAATAAAGTAAAATGTGTAGTTTAGTACTCTTGGCATTGCATACTGTGTCAGCCCATAAAAGTGAGGTATCATTTACTCATACGTTTAGTAGGTACTGAATACAGCTGTAAATTCCATTATTTTCAAAGACTGTATTATCTCTGAAGTGATGAAAATATAAAACATACTTATATTTATTCCTATAGAGCCAGGTTATGGATATATTTGTGCACACTAGTAAAGGGATAGAAAGGCAAACAACCCTGCATTTTATATAGGCGAAAGTCTACTTTGTAAAATGATATACCTTTAATAACTTTCCTTCATATCTCTAATAGTAAGGACAATTTTAGTGCAGACAGCCAGTTTCAGAAAAGAAAACAAGTAGGTATAAGTTTGTGTTTTTGACACCCTCTTATGGCCATTTTTCTCAGAAGAGCAGTAGCTAATCAATACAATAAGAAATTGCATAGTTTTCAAACACTTCAGTATATATGAAGGAGTGAAAATGTAAACATTTTTCTCATAGTACCACCTTTTGGAAATATCTGTGCACACCCAATTACGTGTAGAAAGGCAAGTGACTCCTTGTTCCATGTGGTCAGTTTTTCTCTGCTGTTACCAATTTGGTGATCCTGGGAAGGAGATATATTTGTGCACTTATACATATTGGCTATCAATTTACTCAGGAGATATGTGGCATTCATTTTTCATTTATTTTTGCTTTTTAAGATAATCTTGCTGGAGATGATGTACAATAAATTATGACATCAATGTAAATTAGTGTAAACCTTAAACCATTCTGAACAACTTTGTTATTAGCAAACTTTCCTTTGCTTTATCATTTCATGCTGGAAGACAATTTAGCCATTTTCTGACTTATAAATAATTCTACTTTCAGGAAATATTTGCTTTTATATAGTTATTGGCTGTTTTAGGGTAAGTTTTCCTTGAAACCAGTGGAATGTGCATTTTTAATTCATAAAATTTAATGTACCCTTTTTCTGTCCTGTTATTTAGGGGTCTGCACAGACCATGCATGTAGGTAAAAACTACACATTTCTGTATTTGGTAGATTCAGGTCTTTCAAAAATAAGTAAAGCTTTCGCAACCAACATAAAAATAATTGTTTACATTTTTTCTGTTCATGAAATTATAGTTTGTCGCACAATAACAATTTACTTCTCCTGAGACACCATGTTGAAAATGTGTCCTGCCTTCAGGATCCAAAAAAATCCCCAAGCACTGAATGTGGGAATCTGAGTATAAGGAATCAAATAAATGAGTTTGAGAATATGTATCACAGCACTGTTTGTATTACTGAACTGTGAGGCATTTGCAACTTGCATCTCTTAGCACTCAATTGCTTTTGTTCAGTTTATTCACATCAGCTTGTATTTAGTTTAGCAAAGTACTAATAGCATCACTTAGCAGCACACATATTACAATAGGATGTGTTGGCAGCTTTCCTTTTCATTCTTTTTTTTAACATTAAAAAAAATCTTTTCAGCCTTAGGTGGCAAAATTACTCTGTCTAAAGACATGTATAAAATACCCATTATATTATTCCACATTTTAACATTGTGAAACAGGTTTAGTATACTACAAAAACTCTGCCTTCAAAGAAAACACTCTGATTTCTACTGTATGTAATTTTATGGAACTTAGTAATTGAAATGTCTAAAACACATCTTAGATTGACAAATAAATTTATGGGGGGTTTACATTCAAAGTGTTAACCAACTCATGTTTAAATAACTTGTTTTTTTTCTTTTGTTTTGTTAAAGGTATAGTAATAATTTATTATGGAAAACAATATTGGGATACTGCTCCTGAGTAATATAAGGGAACTGTAGAAGAAAATGAGATGACAGTGAGATGGTTCAGTTGGTTAATGTACCAGATGTAGAATCTATTCATAAAAGCAGGGTCACAGGTTCTAGTCCTGACCAGGTCAGCTCAGCCTTTCACCATTATTTGTAGATAAAACGAGTCCAGGACATAATTGAAAACAAGAGACAATCTCAATGTATTCTTCCTGGTAAAATACTTTCATAAAAAAACTGAACCCAAACCTGTTTAATTTCCTGTTTTTCTTTTTTTTCTCTTTATTCTTTAAATTAGTCACTAGGTGGAGTTGTTTCATTAGTCTAAATGGAGAATTTATGTTATCGTCTGTAAAGCTGTCCAAACGCAAAACAATACAGACATGTGTATAAATTTTCAATAAAGAACCTTACAGCAATGAGAGTATCTTTGTTTTACTCAGCAGGAAAACTGTACAATAGAATGACTTTTCTTAAAAGAAAAAAATAAACAAGTAAATTCAACTTTTTCTTTAACCCCTTACGTGCTATAATGAAACCTCCCAGCTCTGTATACGTTTTTTCAAGTTGTTGCTGTTTATGGTCAAACATCAATTTCAGTGATATTTTATGTAAAAGCCATACATATTGTTTTCAGAAGAATGTGTACTTTCAGAAGATTCCAGTGTTTTTGTTTTTTTTAATAGCAATAAAGTGAAAGACAACTGCTTGGAAGTGGACCGTTTCTGCATTTTGCTGGCAAATGCTACATTTGGCACCTTCTGACATTTGCAGAACACCAAAATCATTGTTTAAATGTAGTTATTATGGTTGGGCGAGAAGACAGAAAAAGTTCTGGCATATCTTCTGGTGAAAAAACAATATATTTGTTTGCATTTTTTGCAAATGTTTTCTAATTTTAAGTAGTAGAAGATTAAGCATTTGCCTTTTATCTAAATTTCTGGCCATGTCATCATCTCTTTCACTTTCAGCTTCATCTGTATCCGAAGAAGAGGAGGATTCTGGAGGACTATACACATGATCTTCCTCATCATCAGTTATCATTTGGTCATCCTTACTATAACCCGCATTTCTTGCCCACTACACTGATATTCCTCTAAGTTTTTAGAGGTAACACGGTGCCCGTGATTCCATTTGCTGAGTGACATTGTTACTTCCGGGTTTACCATTGCCTTATTCTTATTGGCATTGGGACTGTGGCTCCTCCCAGGGTTTGCCTTTATATACTCCCTCCTGTCATCTTTACGGTGCCCTTTCGTGGTGTACCCGTACCTAGCGTTTATGACTGCATGTTCCTGCTTCCATGTATGACCCAGCTCGCCTGACTACGCTTCTGATTCCTGACGCACCTGTGTTCCGATTCCTTTGCTGACTTAGGACTGGCTGACTAACTCTGTGTGTACCGACCTGGCTTGGCTCAGTATCTGATTACGTTACCGACTAGGACTGGCTGACTAACTCCGTGTGTACTGACTTGGCTTGGCTGAGTATCTGATTCCGTTACTGACTAGGACTGGCTGACTACCTCCGTGTGTGCCGACCTGTCTGATTATCCAGTTCCGTTTCTGACAGGACTGGCTGACTACCTCCATGAGTACAGATTGGGGCAATGCTGGCTTCTGATTTGTCAGGGTACACACCTTCTATCTCTTTCCACCTACTCCCACTCCCACTGTGAGGCCTATCTACCCCAGTAGTCTCCAGGGGTCTGTGGGAGTCCGGTCAATTGCCAGTGTCTGTGTTGCCTCCAGTAACCCTAGCATTCTAGGGTCAGATCTCTGCCAGAGTCCTGTCTGTGTGGCCTCCATTAACCCTAGTGGTCTAGGGTCAGACCACTGCCAGTGTCCTGTCTGTGTTGCCTCTGTTAACCCTAGTGTACTAGGGTCAGACCACTGCCAGAGTCCTGTCTGTGTTGCCTCTGTTAACCCTAGAGTTCTAGGGTCAGGTCACTGCCAGAGTCCTGCCGGTGTTGCCTCCGCTATCCCTAGCCTCCTAGGGAATTGCCCTGCACTCACCCATCACCTTATCTCACATAATTGTGGTGTGGGGCTGTTGTGGTTATACTTGTTCCTGAACCTGTCCATGGATCAAGCCTACAGAGTCCTATTATATATTGCTACTGTGATATTCATACATCCTGACCTGTGTGAGATTTGGGAAGTACTTGGTACGAACCTCATCTGGACCTGAGTGTGGTGATTGTTTATTTATTTTCAATAAAGCTTTTTAACCTTACCTAACTGTCTGAGTGTTCTTACGAAACCATGACAAGAGGTCTACGATAATTTCTTTTTACTTTTACTTTCACACAGTTCACTAAAACTTTGAGAACAGATGTTTTGGTGCTTGTTTGTCTCACTGTCAGATGCAGCAGTTGGTTGAGCTGCTACACCTTCCTCCTTTATGCCATCATAAACACTAGAAAACAACTCATTGTCGTCTTAAGTGTATAATGCTGACGCTGTCGGTGGTCGTGGTGAATTCTTTGGTGGGACCTTGACAACCTGCATCCTCCTGATCATCATCATTTATTGCACACACTGCAGGAGCCATGACTACAGTCAGTTTTTGAACTACCATTTTACACTCACATATCTGCATTGTTCCTCCACTCCCTAGCCCCTTATGCATTTGCTGAATTTTACTCAACTACTGGGTGTGTTTGTGCTCTAAAGTATTCAATAGAACTGATGGAATGTGATGTCTTGCCTTGGCCCTCAACTAAAATACTCAATTTTGTCTCCTATCTATCAAGTTTGCCTCAGTCACACAGCTCCCATCAGGGTCCCAGTCAGATGTCTGTCACCTATTTTTTTTTTTTACTGTTGCCCTTCCTATCTTATCACTGTCCAAAAAAAAAAATTATATCAGAAAGAAAAACTAACAACTTCTTTCCTCAGACTTCCCCAGCACAGATATAATAACAGCAAGATCAGTAAGGGAACTGGAACATAGCTAGCTGTGTCTTTCAAATCAAATCAACCAGACAAAATGTTCGGGAATTTGGGGTCAACCTCCTTTGCTCCCTTCACACTCCTCCAGACCTATCCAACACAGACGTAATAATAGCAAGATCAGCATGGAAATTGGACCACAGCTTCCTGTGTCTTTCAAATCAAATCAACCAGACAAAATGTTCGGGAATTTGGGGTCAACCTCCTTTGCTCCCTTCACACTCCTCCAGACCTATCCAACACAGACGTAATAATAGCAAGATCAGCATGGAAATTGGACCACAGCTTCCTGTGTCTTTCAAATCAAATAAGTCAGACAGAATGTTGGGGTACTTGGGGTCAACCTCCTTTGCTCCCTTCTCACACCCCCAGACACCTCCAACACAAAGATAATAACAGCAAGATCAGGAAGGAGCTTAGATCACTGCTGCATGTGTCTTGCCAGTAAGTCACACTAAATACTGAGGTATATTGGGTCAACCTCCTATCTCCCTTCTTATCCCCCAGGGTGTCCCCAGACTCCCCTAACAGACAATAGACAAATGTCCTACCTAAAAGACTCCCTAACTATGTTTCAGCTGATTTTAAAACTTACAAATATTCTGTTCTGCAGCTTCCTGCTCATTCATTTTCCATGTAATAGTTTTGGAGACTGGGAGCAACCTGAATAGGACATAATTAGACATTGGAGAATCACTTTTATCTGTCCATCCATTAAAGTGTATGCATCTTGTGGGGTTCCATAGCATACGTTATATCTTGCGTTTTCCTTTGTCCTTTGTTTTGTTTATTAGATTTTTAGATTTATTATTAATGTCATTTATTGCCATTAATGTTTAACTTATTTTTATCAAGGTAGATGTATTTTTTATATATATATATATATATGATTTAGATGTTGTTAGTTAGGTGTGTGAATACATCTTTATGAGAAGAGGAGTTTAGCCACATTGATAGGTAGGACAGGAGTACTGTTATTTTACACAAATATCCCTGAAGAAGAAGTCTGCTTGAACGTTTTGGAGTGTATTCATATGTGAGTGTTATTGTGGTTATCACAGCTTTTATATATGTATTACAGACAGGTTTGACACATATGACAGCTGCAAAACAAAATAAGTCCTTTGCTTTCCTATTGTTTGGCAGAAAGTTTGAATTCCAGATGCCAAAATGAAGTAATATCGTGGATATTACACCAGAGAAAGGAAAACTCTTGCCTATGAAGAAAGTGTAAGTCTGGCTGGGAAAATGCCAGTTTAAGTGAGTGTGCAGAGATCCAACATACCAGTGAGAACGTTCTTATTTATACATTTGCCAGTGAAGAGACACCTCCATATGTTTATGTCCATGAATGTCTATGGAAGTTATGACTGTGAACATCTAAGTCATTGAAGAAGCAACTTTATATAGAAGCAAAGGTTGTAATTTAAAGCTGTGATTATTTCATGCATATTTGACTTCTATCATGGAAGAAACATTGTATTCATGCTTTAAAGCTGTGATTATTTTATCTACATCCTTTTTCTATCACAGAAGAAACACTCACATACTGAATTTTTGTGATCGATGGCTTGTTTTTCGTGAAGGTCTCCTGTACCTATATTTTTTAATACCGGTATTTATACAGTGCAGAGATAGTGTGAGAATTATAGGGACACTATTCATGCATTTTTTATTCCTGGCACCGCTCATGTGTCTCTTCAGAGTGTGGGGGTTAAGTGTCTTATAAGGGGGGTTGTATCTTTTCCACTCACCGAAGGTGGTTGTATGTGAACATATATATCCATATTCATATTTCCTATTCACCATCATATTGGATGTATATGTATGGTGTTTTTTAGAAGAGAATTGTTTGGAATTTAAGTGTAGCATCTTTCCATTTTTTGTGGAGAGGGTGCCACCATTTTATTCCCATCATTCTATTTAATTCATAAATATATATATATATATTTTTTTTTTTTATTTTAATTTTTGGCACTTTGTTGGTTTATATTCCTTTTCCCAAATATACATTGTATGCTTGGATGCATTCAGCACAATGTTTGCTATTAAAAATATATTGATATCACTTTTATCTTGATTTGTATTCATTTTGGTATACACAAGTTGTCATTTGGTAAATTTGGTTATTATACCCAACCTGTTTTCTGAAGAGCCAAATATTTTAGAATTTGTGTATATTTTTTGGAAATCAAGATACAACGATTCTGGTTTTCTATATGCTGGATTTAGGTTTGCTCCAATCTTCCATATCTGCGCAATCTAGGATTTTACATAACTTTCAACTCCACTTTAATTGCCTATTTTCTGCAGTTCAAAAATTAGCTCTTCCTTTCACAAACCCAGAATGGAGCCTACTACACCTTTTATAGGCTGTCTGCAGGAAAAGAAGGTATACTTGCCATGTGGTAGGTATAAATCCATTGATTTCAAAGCAATGAGGTAAGTGAAAAAAAGTGAGAAAACTGCACTTTTAGTGGGAAATTTCCTAGTAGGTGGGAAGTGCCACTTTACTCCTATTTCATTTTTGAAGTGCAAACTTTCATCCATCCCTAGTAGTTATTCCTATAAAAATTAGCAGTTGAAAATGGAAGCCACATTTTTTTTTTACATTTTGCATTTCAAGCAAAAAATAACAAAACAAACAAACCCTGAAATGCTATGTATTTTTTAAAAGTACACAAAATTACAGTTTAAGCAAGGGTTGTTAATGCTATCAGACATGGTGTTGGGGTGGAAGCATCATGCTATATGACTGCTTCTCATCAATGGGGACATAGCCTCTGAGTAGGATAGAGGGGAAAATGATGAGCTCTAAATATCAATATTTTTTAGTGCAAAACCTGCTGTCTCTTCTAAAAAGCTGAAGTTAAGACGAATTTCACCTATCAACAAAACAATGATCAGAAACTCACTGCCAAATCAACCAAGGAATGGTACAAAGGAGGTCTTGCTGTGTACAGGAGATCCCAGTTTGACAGGGCTTGAACATTTCTGAAAAGAAGAGTGGATTAAAATGTACTGCTGTAAATAAAGCAAAAGGTGCATACTTATGCAACCACGGTATTGACTTTTTTTATTATTTTTCTAAGACATGATTAATTTGTTTTCTCCTAAATATTAAAGGTGAAAAAAGGTCTGACATAATTTGTCTTGATTTCAGTGTTTACATCAACAAAAGCTGCAATTTCAGAAAGTGTGTGTAGACTTTTGAATCAATATCCACTGTATATACTACATCAAAAAAACAGAAATACTTGAAAACCACATGATTTCTCATCAGAACGAGGAGCTATACTATTACTGAGTAGAATGATACCCCATTAGTATTGGTTGACATACCATAGGGGCTACCAGAAGCACAAAACTGAACCTATAAATATTTTTGCTTTATATATCTATCTGTCTATCTATCTATCTATCTATCTATCTATCTATCTATCTATCTATCTGTTTTCCCTTTTTACACTATTTTTTTTAAACGTTTTTATTGAAAGGACAGCAAGAAAACATTACAGAATCACAGATGAGTCACATAATAATCAAATAAGAGATACAACACAAATAGTCAAATATGTATCAAAACATGAAGAAAGAGCTGTCCTATTTTAATTTTTATAATAATAAAAACCTAAACAAAACCAAAACTTCCCAAACCTAACTCGGCCCTAACCAAAATCACACACAAAAAAAAAATTCCCTCCCTCCCTCCCCGGGAGACGAGCATGACCCCTCTCTCATTAATTATTAAGATAACAGCAGGGACACCACACACGGAACATAGATTAAGAAGGAGTTATCTTGTGGCCCTCATTAGTAGAGAGTTCTAGAGTTACAATAAGAGGTCCATTGACCCCATATTTGGTGAAATTAGTTCGGGGTACCCCTATGTAAGTAAAGTCCCTTAAAATGAGGAAGATTATTGGCTACTAAAGCCATCCATTGGTCATGCTTGGGGGGGTGTTCTGCCATCCATGATTGTGCCACAACCTTTCATGCCAACGACCAGGTTTGCAGATGCGTGTAGAAGAGCCTCCTGTAGGACCTCAGGCACAAAAGGTGGAGGAATGTAAATATACATTAAAATGACCAGAATGTCAGAAATCAGTCAGTCCAAGAAGATGTACCTACCCAATGGGTCAGATTTCAAATCTACCAACTCGTATTGTAGGGACTTACTAACCAAAACAGAGACCCCCCCTCGCATGAGTCAAGAAGGTTGCGTGATAGTGACACCCCACCCATGACTTCTTAAGAGCCAATATCTTGCCACCGTGTAAGTGGGTCTCCTGGAGAAGCAAAATATCTGGCTTATATTTCCTGGAGTGATTCATGATCAAAGATCATTTAATATCATTGAGACCCCTAACATTCCAGGAGATAATAGTAATCACTTTATTAGCCATAGCCATTACAGTAAGTATAAGATGAATGCCCGTCTCCCAGGAAGTAAGGGCATAATCCACTGTAAAATCCTCCCATCTTAGTTCCCATTCCTGTAAATAAAACTAAACCCCCCTCCCTGTCCCCATCCAACCCCAACTGGAAGAGGACCCATACCCTAACAATAACCCCTAGGGAAATTGCGAGCCGGACCTGGGATGTCCCCACAATAATGAACCACACAACTTAAACAGTTGAAATGATGAAAAATATATAACAGTTACAAATCATTGAAGTAGTCCTCAGGGTGTCTATGGCGACTCACACCAACCGCATCGCCACGTCGCCTGGTACCACCAGACGACCCAACGACGCAGCTGGTACAAGCACCCACAACACATATATTTCAAAAGCTGGAACTGCAATGCCCCCTAGAAAGACCCTCCCAGGTATCCCATCAGCTTAACAATCGAGGATCCAAAACGGTAGTCAGTGATGACTCTACCTCTACCCCCCCCTCCCCCGCAGCACTGCACATCACCACAAATCAATAATATCTCATGGCAGGCCAAAAGGCCCAGTAAAACAGTGCAGTAAGGCAGGCAAAGGCAGGCCATTTAGGAAAGAAAGAAAGAAAGAAAGAAAGAAAGAAAGAAAGAAAGAAAGAAAGAAAGAAAGAAAGAAAGAAAGAAAGAAAAAGAAAGAAAGAAAAAGAAAGAAAGAAAGAAAGGGAGGAAGGAAGGAAGGAAGGAAGGAAGGATGGAAGGAAGGAAGGAAGGAAGGAAGGAAGGAAGGGAGGGGGGGGGGTGTCTGACCACCTCACTCACCTCCTTTCTCTCCTTCCTCGCACCCAGCCTAAACAAGTGAAATATCAAAACAATCTTTTGGAGTTGATAACAAAATACGTGAACCCACTACTTTCACCAATAATAAGATAGGAATCCTAACGATCGTATGATATGTTATATTATAGAGTACTTTCAGATAAGGCAGCATGAATGACGATGGAGCATACGGCTCCATAATGTGTTACATAAAGTACTGTATAATCACATCACATATCCCGAAACACATAGGGATAAGCGCCATATCCGTGAAGCTATAGACAGAGGCTACCTCTCCCCGCTTATTAGCAGGTGCGTTTTACGAGTGAGCTCACATATCATATCCTCACACTCATCACCCCAGGCCCCCAAATCAAATAAACCAAAAACAGGTACATAAATAAGCATTACTCCATTTAACATATCACTACCTCAAGAGAGCGCACATCACACAACATATCCCCCTATATCCTGGTATCCACACATCAAGATCATTCTCATCTTGCACCAATATAAAGGCCCACATATCCCCCACCTCACATCAGCGAGTGCATATAAGCCTAAGACAGAAGTGTACACTCCAAGAACCACAGTGTCAACCTCAGAGCACAGTTCTTGAGAATCCATGCAGCATTAGCATAGACAGTTTAGCTTTGAGAAGAGCAAACCACCAATCATAAACATTACTCTCATCTACAAAGCCTCAATCCAGTTCATGGCCTCAACCTCGGATGTAAAGAAGGATGTGTTTCCATTGTGAGTCATACAAAGCTTACCTGGATATAGCATGGTGTACTTGATTTCCCTATCACATAGTTTACGTTTCACCTCCTGGAACTACATCCTTTGGTGTTGAACTTCCATTGAGAAATCAGGGTAGATAGAAATACGAGCATTGCCACACATAATAGGGCTGTTGAGGTGAGCCATTCTCAGTATTGCATCCCTGTCCCTGTAATTAAGGAGCTTGGCAATCAGAGGTCTTGGAGCCTCCCCTGGGGGTGGTTGCGCCGAGGGAATCCTATGTGCCCTCTCCACCACAAACAAACCCGAGAGGCCCTCCACACCCAACTTCTCTTTCACCCAGTTCTCCAGGAATTGCTCAGGATTGCTCTCCTCACTATTCTCTGGTAATCCAATAATACGGATATTGCAGCGGCGTGATCTATTTTCAAGATCATCTGCTTTTTTCTGTAGCACCCTGACCTGTTGCTTCAGTGCTTCAAGTGATTCATTGATAGGAGGTAGAGAGTCCTCCACTGTAGAAACCTGTCTCTGGGTATCCAACAACTTTTCTCTAATATTTTGTTGGTCAGCTCGGAGCAAATCCAATTCCATCTGCACCGAGTCAATTTTAGTGGTCAGGACGTTTTGACAATTAGAGATGGCCGCCATTAATTCTGCAAAATGTGACTCACCAGTATCAATGGAGTGAGAAGGTGAGGACTGAGCAGAAGACTGTTCCATGATGGCCTGGACTTCGCCTTCCTCCATCTTCCTCCTGGCAAACTGACTAAGCCTGTTTTTAATTTCACCTGATTTAGACTTTTTGCCCATCATATCAGAGAGCAGGAACAGAGCGGCACAGTGATGAGTATCAAGGTAGATCAAGGCTGTGAAATAAGAGATCTGACACCCTGGGTTATCTGAAGGAAGTTATGTCATGGGGACCATAGTGCCCAGAACCATAATGCAAAGATAAGATTAAGTAAAGGCAAAACCAGAGTCTCAACTATTTATGGGGTAGGAGGGGGTCACATAGACAGGGTAGAAAGACAGACAGGGATTAGAGTGTATAGTAATGGCTCCTGCGTTACAGGCAAGGGCTTGCAGGTTAGAAGCAATGACAGTTGGCTCCTAGTTGGGTGAAGTCTCCACTTCTCACATTCAAGGTGGTTAGCGCCAGGAAGGGGAAACTGCTGTGATCCAATCACACCTCACAGAGCTGATAGTTCGTTGTGGAGTAATAAGCAGGTGGCAAATAGCTTAAATCTTACATGGGAGAGTAGGGGTCACATGTAAAGGAGAGAGGACAAACAGGGTCTCAGGTGAACACCAAGTAATGTAATGCAATGTAATGTAATGAGATAGCAGAGGACTGACAGGTAGCTTTATACAGGCATAGAAAAGATGGGGTTTCAGCACAGATTATATTATGTACCAAAGGGAAGGGGAGGGGAACTGGGATATTGAAAATAAAAAAAGGACGATGCTGTAATAAGGGGGATATGGGGGAAAGCAGGTTGCAATAGAATTCTCTATAGGAAGTGAGGTAGCCAGGAAGACATGTCTAATAGACTTACAATCCGCTGTGAGTAGTGCAGTAAATATGGATATTGCAGGGAGCCATCAGCAGATCACAGTGATCCCAGCTCAACACTCCAATGTCAGAGCTAGCTCCTTCGCTCCGCCTTCACAGTTGACAATGCTGAGCTTTATGTGCAGGCCATGAGAGCTCTCCAAAAGTATCAGTCGCCACACATTCCAGGCCCCGTGAAGTTATTTAGCAGGAAGGTGCTCGTAACTCCGATTGTACACCAGGCCGCAACCACGGCCTACAAGGCCCACTTCCGCCATTCCGCCCGTCTCTGCCGCGGCAGTCCTCCAAGCTGCAGAAAAGTATGGTAGATAGGTTGCCGTCCAGGTATCAGGACACAATGATGTTGTTGTGCGGCAGAAATAGAGTCAGTTAACGCGTGGATTCTAGTAGATTAAATCTCTGCTCACGGAGCAATTCCTGGAGACGTCCACCTGGTCCGGCTTCCGGCCACGCCCCCCCTTTTTACACTATTTTAAATAGGACATGCCTACATGAAAATGACTGTAAAAACAACAAATATGAACAAGAGAGAAATAAGACATTTCCTTTTGAAAAGAAGACAACTGGATGTATCTAATGAGTGGTCATTTTCCTTTCTAGGCATGTTCATGTTCACACAAATGTTTCCAGAAGGTGGTGCTATAGTTTTTTCTTTACATTTCTACCTCTTCAAGGATACTTCAATCTTTGAAAACTAAGGAATGTCCTGCTGTAATCAGTAGCTACTGTGTTTTTCTTAAAAACTGTATCCTACTGATATGGAATGATATACTATGAGTGTCAGGAATACTAAACTGCATCTACCACAATCTTTGTTCTTACATTTTTTTGAAATGGGAAATGCCTGCATGCCAATGTTTGTAACAACTGCAAACCGAAAGAAAAGGTAGGCAATGCAGACTATGTTGGAAGTAGATAACCAGCCACAACTGAGAGGTCAGTTACCTTTGTACCCGTAGACTAGTAAGCTCAAATGTTTATTTACATTTCTAATATGGATGGCAAATCTTTTTGCCTCAAAACTCCATTCCCATTTTCTGTTTTTTTCTGCTTTCACAATGTATCAAAATGTATATCCCCTCACATGCAGGGTCTCCCCCATATATATTCCTACCTTGCTAAAGTATTAAAAGGGGATGGGGAGCAGTTTACTGTATGTTGTCAGAATAAATAAAATAAATGCATAAATAAGTACATAATAACATTTTGACTGATATGTAGCAGGTGATCCTTCCTTCCTGAGCTGGCTGACTGAGTCAGAGACTCATATATTTAAGACAAGACAAACAGACAATTACAATTTCAGCTTAACATACTGTGTGAGTTTCACATACTATAATCCTACATCTGCAAGAATTAGAGGGACAAGCTTATACTGGAGTGTGATTGTGCTGCACCAGTTTCTGTGAGCGTAATCCTTGCAAGCTTTTGTTTCTTTATCTAACATGTCTATCATGTACTGTACTGCACCATAAAAACAAAAACTACAGTCATTTGGGAGAAAAAGAGAAAGCTGCTGAAAAATTAATGTTACCCACTAGTGTAGAAACAGAACAGCAAAACGTGGTGACTTGAATTGCTTGGTGTTGACAGTGAAAGACAAGGACAGTGAAAATAAAATAAAATATCTTTTTACTAATATGCATTAGAGACAGACAGGAGACCATACACCAGAGCTGAGACTGAGAATGAAAGTGACAGATGCTACAAAGACATACATTGTACATTATATTTAGACATAAAATAGAGACATGGGTTAGGCGAAAGGAGTAGGAGGAGTACACAGGTATTTTTATTTTAACAAAGATACTCTTAAAAAACTGAGTCCATAGTTACTGCGGCTTGAGCAATAAATAATTATGAGTCTCCTCCTCCTGAGGAGGTTGTTTGCAAAAGTTATCCAACAGTAGTAGTACAGAGCATCTTAACACTAAAGACAACAACAAATCCATCCTGGTGCTGTTGCCATAGTGGAGGAGGATTTAGCAGTGAGAACTTCTTCCTCAGACAGTTAAAGTGTTACTCCACAGCAAACTAGTGGCCACTGTTATATATATATATATATATATATATATATATATATATATATATATATATAAATCTACTTATATAGAAAAATTAAAAAGAACATTTTAGTCTTTAAAAACCTACAAGCATATGAAAGTAATGTGGAGAAAGTAGATGCTGCTGCAGACCTAATTATTGATGATGATGATGATGATGGTGATAATGTTGACTTAGAATATGTACTTTCATGTTGCTCCCTTTTTTCTTATACAGGTGAAGTAAAGACCGAGAGTGATTATGACATGGGAAATTAGATGTATCTTGAAGGAAAAATTAAAAGTAACAATAAGTCTGATTATAAACTGAATGAGAGATCAACTGGAATGTTTGTATAAGTAAACATGCCTAAAAATATGCAAGCATCATCTTGGTCACTATCATCAGCATCAATGCTTCTAGTTTCAACACCCGCTAGTCATACTTACTATTATTGCCTGAGCAGCAAACCTAACTTGTTTTTCAAAGTTCAAAATCACTGCAGTACCATCTACTGCTATTAAAATTTCAGACTCTTTCCATGTATAATTAGTAGTAGTTTCTCAGGAACACCTCAGTTTATGAAACCTCCATTATGGAGATACTTCACTCATGATCCAAAAACCTAAACATTCATTGAAAGACTGTACACACTTGTCCTATCACCTGCTTTCAATGGAGGTCCCTATCAACTTGTTAACATTTTATTTAAGGCAAGACTTGTGTAGCTGTCAGACTCACCCTACTAATCATTTTTAAAGGTTTATGTATGTTGAAGTATTCCTCTATCTGCTACCAACTTTTTCAAGACATATGTTGACAAAGGATTTACTTTCGGTTGTGGATTTTCCAGTTCAGCACTCAGCAGCAGTAGTATTGCAGGGGAAATTCTCACTACCATAAAAAGCATAGGTGAAAATTGGCAATGTTCTTGAAGAAATTTTATTGGCAGTAGTGAAAAGGCAGAAATGTTATGTGTTTTTATGTGCAGGAATTTCCATGGCAAAACTGCAAACTGTGTTTTTTTTCTTTGAAAATTCCCACAAAAATAAAGGAATTTTTACTTTTATCTAATTTTGACAAATTCAAAGATACTACAATCTTTGACAATCATGGAATTTCTTCCTGTATTTAGTAGATACTATATTTCTGTTACAGCTGATATCCCATTGGTAAGCATTGACATACCATAGTGGTTCCAAAAGAACCAAACTACGTACCACAACCAATTAAAATTTTTTTCCAATGACCTAAAATGGTCATAATAATTACAAGTTCAAAGACAAAGAAAACAAGTCATACCAATTTAGAATCTACACAACAGACTGCTTTATATACCAAGCCACTTGAACTTTTAGCTCTAGGCAAGTGTGCACAAAGGTCCTCTCATGAAAAATAGCGGATTGACAAACTGTAGGGGGTGCTAGGAACACAAAACTATAACACATTTTTTGTCACACCTATGTCATGCATGTGTACCTTAGTTTTAATGGGGCCAACTCCTATTTCAAATGAGGGGATTCATAACTCTGGGGTATGGGGGAACTAATTGTTATTGGATATATTTATTGCCCTATCAGTTACTCCACAGTAACTAATGTTGGGATATGAATTAAGTTTTCCCATCATTCAAATTATGGTATACTGCTACCTCTAGGGCCTGGGTAGTAATCTCTGTACCCAAAAATGCAGAACAGATAGAGACAGGGGCTCCTTTGTAGACCTACCCCCTCAACTATAACCATCTTTTAGCTATTTTACTCATTTCAGTTATCAAATCAAATCAAATCAAAAGTTCACCTGGTATGTGGTGCAACATGAGTACCACTGCTGGAAAGAGGAAACTCATTCAAAATGTATTGCAGCTGAACATATTTTTTTTGTCAAACTTATAACAACAGAGACAACTGGTACCCAAAACACAACTTTTCTTGTAACATATTTTATGTAATAGACTACAAAGCTCCATAGTAAGTAACAGGGATAGTGTCAGCTGTTATCCACAACAGAATATGTAGGTTTAATGTAAAAAAAAAATTGAGTTGTATTATCATTTGTTCATCATTTGAATGAAAAATTGGCAAAGAGTTTGAACAACCTTGTTTTATAGAGCAGTAAATGCCTCATGACATTTTTTTTGTTAAAAAAATGCACTGCTCGATTAATTAATTAATAAATCACAAGTACTCATATTGTCAATGCACTTGTACCCTATTTATTATAAAAAGAGCATGTCATCATATGCTAGGTGGAAAAGGAGACTTGCCCACAATACACACAATTCAAACATATATTCACGCACTTCACACCCCCACCTCCACCTTACAGTGAAAGACAAATGGACAGGGTATGAAAAGCCATTTTGGAAGACTGGACAGACATTTTGAACATGTTTGTGAAAAAAGTGTTTTGTTTTGCTTTTATTTGTTGGTCGAACTAATCAGATAGCTGACAAAGAGATTACGTGATATTAATAATGAAAAATGTGTGTGTGTGTGGGGGGGGAGGTCGCATATCCTCATCCTTTCAAAACAGGTTACTTTCTAGGTCACTAATCACCTGAATAAGGTAGGATAACTACTTCAGAAGATTACTACTGTTTACTATGTGAACAAGACAGGACTGATAGATGTCTTTCTATCCCTCATGCCTTTAACATATATGTTATTGCTTAAAGGGGTAGTAATAATTAGTTTTATCTTTATTTTATTTTGTAGGCATTAAAAAAACATGAAGAATGATATGTCTTATCTCTCAAACATTTATGGTTTAAGAGATATTCACAATCAAAGTTTCCCCTCCCACCCCTTTTACCTAGTGTAAGCCAACTCTTCTCAGATGTAGAATCCAGTCCATAGACCAGTCAGATAATAGAAGGGGACAATCGTCTTCCTATGAGAACAATGAAAGCCCTGCCCCCCTTGACAGGTTTTTCAGGTTTTTTTCCTTATCTTAATTGGAGATTGTCCCTCTCTGCAATCTACCTGGGCACGTCCCTTCTGCTCTGGCTGAGCAGTGTTACATCAGTAAAAGGGGCTGGAGGGGAATACTTTGTCTTTGAATTACTCTTGAACTACAACTCTGACAGAATTGAAATAACACTCTCCAAAGTCCAAATACTATGATGATTAATTAGAGCTGCTTTTTATGAAACATTACTATCCCTTTAACAAAAGCAAAATGCATTTGGATCGTTAGGATTTTTTAGCCATAGTGGTGGTATTTTTAGTCATGCTAGTTCTCCTTTAAGAAAATCACATTGCAGTTGGAAAAATGGCAGTATATGTCATGTTAGAGTGTCATGTTACAATAGGGGCACAATATACTTGTCTCATGGAGAGAATTCTATTTTAACCATTTGAATTCCAGAGGGGTGCACAATGCATCGCAGAGCAATGTTTTGTGTACCCCTCTGGTACTCAAAGGGTTAAAACCTGAACTGTACAAAGTCTCAAATCTCCAGTGATTTAAATAAGATTTTTTAAAAATAGAATGCAGTGAATGCTAGAAATGCCACCTACACATTGAAAAGAACATGGTGGTCTTTCAGTCAATTAAGGGGTTAAAAGCTCTATTTATATAATAATGTTATCTTTCCCCTATAGTGCAGTTTGTATGTTCCAGAATTTCATCTCTTCATCATACTGAATATGGTCCTTACCCACTGGCTGATGGGACATCTCCAACACATTATGAAGCCTTGTACTGGAAATATTGCTGGCAACCACGAGGATAATGTATGGAACAGTAAGTCATAGTATAGATCTATAGGAGTATATGCGCTATAGTGGAACCCTAACAATCAAACCTTTAACCCAATGAATGCTCCATAGATCTATTGGAAATCTCTTTATCATCAAAAGGATTAACAGACTACCATGTGCACATATATTTGAACATTAGTTGGCACCAGTAACGAGAGTAAATTATTAGCTGAAATGTGTTTATAACTTACGAAGTACAATAATTGCCTATGCTAATGATTTTTTCTTAGAGGGGTAGGTTATACAGCATGTTATGATGTACTGGAAAATAGAATTGCACTATATGGAATCATGTCATCTTCCATGCAACCACTGGCAGTCACAGAACCATACATATATATGGGAGAATGTATTCATTTGATTCCAAGTCTAACAAGGTGCTGAAATCAATTCGCTTGTCCAATGCCTGCCTAATGCCAATTTAATAAGGTACATAAATCTTAATACTGCTGAGGGGAGGGTAGTGTATTGGCATTTTGGGGCATTCCTATCTTCTGAACCTTGTAGTATATGATGTACTAGCAATGGATTCAAAAGACATTGGCATACCTTTATGTCATTTTCTTGAAAATGCCATGGGGCAGATTTTAGAGGCTTGCTGGAATTAATTATGTCAGAGTCTGTGCTCCAATGTAGACAAACATAATTATACATTCTAGCACATATCACTGGGTACAGCCACTGAGGTTGGAGACTAACTCCTGTGGAGATGCAGATTTGTACCTTCTCTACACTGTCTGTCATTCTACATATTTGCTGCCAGACCACCACAAAACCAAGACTGGAAACCACTGCCCTATGGAATGCAGCTTTCATACTTTGTTACAGTGCATAAAGCATTTCTATGGGATGCATTGGCAATATTTATTAATCATATTGGGCTGGATAAAGACCTTTACTTTTGGCTCCTGAGTCTTTCTGTGGAAGGCCTGTTTTATGGCCTTTCCATATAATTACAGTTCACTATAACATAATAAATGGCTTGTAATGCAATTGTCCTCTAGCAGTAACATATCTTTGTCTATTCACCTTTCTAAATGCCATAGTGCCCATACTATTTGTCTTCCTAAGATTGAAAAATGTCTGCCTTGCAGACATATCCAGATCCTTCCTACCTCATTTGACATCAGACCAGCAGCTAAAATATGGCTGATGATGTGAAATATAAAACTAATATTACAATTTTCCACAATTTGACAGCAATCAAGAAAAGAATAATGGAGGCTTCCTGTGACTAAATCATTCAGAGTCCTGGGTATTCTATCTAATTCTCATTAACCAGAAAAAATCAGTTTAAATAATCTCATTATACTGGTGTGAATAACTGAAGAAATTCCCCAAGACAGACATATCCATCAGACGTCTTATTCACTGATACCATCCAAGCATCCTTATGAAGGCTATGCTTGATATTGAAGCATTGCATACAGTAGATGGCATAAAGCTAGATACGATCAGGCTGATAAATCAGTTTCATATATATTATATATATTTCATATAGTCAATGTTATTAATGGATCTACTGAACTCTAATGTATTGCAGCTAAGAAAGTAGGTGATGCCCTCAATATTTCCCATCTTCAAAAACTGCTAGGTCTTTCATAGTCTTCTTGCAGTTTATAAGAAAACTCATACCATTGTATCAGTAGATTTATTAACTTTTTAGGGACCAGGGTCTGTGTGTGTGTGCCAAATCACTTTACAATACTTTTGCACAGCCCTCTGGAACATAAATGAACACAAGCAATTCATAATAATAAACCCTCACCCTAATCTGGGCAACAAATCCTAATGGTGAATATTATTATTATTATTCTTTATTTATATAGCGCCAACTAATTCCTCAGTGCTGAACAATAGGGAATGGACATACAAAGATATTAAATAGTACAAATCAAATGTGGAGAACAGAAGGATCAGAGGGCCCTCCTCATGAGAGCTTACAGTCTAGAGGAAGGAAGGTTGGACACAGAAGGAGTAAGTGCTGTTGGGTGTAAGTGCCTCCTGCCACATGAATTGCCAGTAAGTGGTTGGGAGTGAGAAGTGCTGTTGAGTGCAGTGGTCCAGAGAAAGGATGGTTCTTGGTGATAATGGTTATGGAGGCAGTTGATAGTCTTCCCTGAAGAGGTGAGTTTTCAGGGAGCGTCTGAAGATCCGAAGGCTGGGGGGGAGTCTAATGGGGTGGGGGAGGGAATTCCAGAGCTCGGGTGTAGCACTGGATTAATCCTGTAGGTGGGAGTGGGAGGATGTAATAAGAGCTGTGGAGAACAGAAGGTTGTGTGCAGAGCGAAGATGGTGAGTGGGAGTGTATTTGGAAATGAGAGATGAAATATAGGGGGCTGCGATGTTAGTGAGGGCTCTATATGTTAGCACCAGCATTTGAATGTAATTCTGTATGCTAATTGGAGCCAGTGTAGGGATTGGCAGAGGGGATTGGTGTTAGAGAAGCGATGAGTGAGGTAGATTAATCTTGCAGCAGAGTTCTTATGAAACATCACGTGTGGACTGGTTCTCCAAAATTAATCTTTAATCCCTTGAATATTAAAGACACTTTCAATGTATTGCTTTGCAATGTATTGGAGATGTCTCTGGAGGGTTTATTTGGTATTGGATAAAGTGTCTATCCTATCCCTTATCGCCATTGGTATTTGCTCTTTTCATGGAACCATTGGCTTTGGATATACTTGGAGACAAGGAAATCTCAGGAATTAATGTCCCAGGAGGTGGTTCAGACAACTTGAGCATGTAAACTGATAACTGATTTTATTTATCACCAACCCTTTAAAGAGTCTGAGTAGAAAATGGAGAGTCTTGGAAGATTTCAGCAAGATTTTGGGCTTTGTTATGATAAGCCAAAGTCAGACATATTAGATATTAGTCAGCAGGAAGGGGTTAAGAGTGAAATTAAGGGACAATTTAGCTTTAAATGGTGTGTGGAGTCCATTACTTATTAGGGGAACATTTCCTCTTTATTAGATTATTGGAGAGGTCTGTCCTTGTCTTTTTTGGGAGAATTAGTGTGATCAAGATGGTAATCTTACACAAAATTATCTGTATCTTTAGAATGCTCCATTTTGCCCTGTATAGGGGGACCTTGGTGGTATTCAAAATAAAATATTTAATTTCATGTGGGTGAATAAACAACCAAGAGTAAAAATGGAAACCTTGTTTAAGAGCAGGGACAGAGAAGGACAATTGGTCCCCAACATATTTAATTAGTTATTGATTTTGACTTAAAGTAGATCATTCAATTAATCCTAGATGGGTAGACCAAGAAAGAGATTTCCTGAGTTTTGAATTGTTTATTTATTATATTTGAGCTAATGATAAACAGAGAACGATGATCTCAAAGGACATGATGGAAAATATGAGGTATTTGGTTAGAGTTTTGGATAGTAACACATTGTCAATGAAGCTTCTGGAGTTTCAAACTAAAATGCTCCTTGTAACGGATCTTAGTCTGTTACTAGAGCCCTTGTCTGGGCCTGAGACTATTATCCCAAGAACCCCCAGAGACTATGGACATTTCTGGGCCCAAAGAGAATGACAACCATGGACTGCTGGCTTGCTTCCAAGGAAATGGGCAGTAAGGGTTAATTATTTGAGTTTGGGCAAAGTTACCTCCAATGTGTATTCTAGCCACTCAAGCCAGTGTATTTTGAACTGTACTGAGTCCCCCTGCTGTGTGTAAATTCATTCACGCCCCTCGAGTCTTTGTGTCCATTGCCTGAGTTCATCAACCCTTTTTTATTAGTAATGTAATTATGTCTGTGCCATTGTAATTGCTTGGACCATTTGCTGTTCGTCCTTTGTCTTGTATGTTGTGATTATATTATCCTTGTAACTCACCTATTGTATCTGGTTGGCCCATGTATTTCAATGTAAGGTTTGTGTATAAATATGTGTGGTTTGTTCCAATAAAGTCAGTCCTATTCTCAGTGAACAAGGAGTCCTGGTGTCTTATGTTCCTATGGTATAAAGCGTCCACTCTGATGCCCATCTGAGCTGAGTATCCTGAATCGTTGACCGCCTGCTGCCAGCTTCCTGCGACCCAACTTCGTATGCTGTCAGGCGGCGACGTTGACTCCGTCTTCTCCTTCCTGTGTTCCAGTGATCCTGCGACTGAGAGCTACAGTCAGGTCAAAGCCGTTCGACCTGCCTCAGTTCTTGCTACATTTTCCTGTTACCTGTTCGACCGGGAGTAGAAGCCTCACTCTCTACTGCTCGGGGTTCCAGCCTGCGACTTGTCGATGAGGCCGGAGCCTCGTCGAACTCTCCTAGACTCGCATCCTTCGATATGGAGTCGACGACATCGGGGATTCAACTACTCTTCAGGTCGACAACCAGTCCGTCCATTTGCTCGACCTGTGAATCCGACGACGCCAGTCACGTGTTGAGAGGGACAAACCTGGGAACGATGGAGGAAGGCAACGCAGTCCCTTCTAGCTTCCGTTACACTCCTTATTCAGGATTAGGCTCTTTTTTGGGTGATTAATTTGGGTCATTAATTTGGTGAAGGGGAATCCTCTATGTATTAGGATTTTAGAATTCGAGACAAGGTTCTGGACTGGGACTTTGCTACAATTACAAAGAAAGAATTAGAAATCCTACTTAAAAAGCAGCATTTCTAATGTCTTATGTAATGTGACTTAATCTGTCACTTTGCCACAAAAGCTGTTCTTCACATCAAGCTAGTGATACTCCATCAGCAATATAATGCTCCAAATAAATAGAATAAAATAAAACTTACATATATGTAATACTTACAAGGAGTAGCAAGCACTCACAGGACTTTTCATTTCAATAATGCAAAAAGAAATGCAAACTTTATTTGTTCATTGTTTCATCCATGACTTAAGCTATTATCAAAGGAAGTGGCCTACGTCCTTGCCAAAATGTTGATCAACTAAAAACTGCACCTGTTTTGACTGCATTGTAAAGTTCTTTCGTAGATCAATTATTTTGTATCATTCACATTACAATGATTACAGTGATGGATTTAGTTGCATTGTATCTGCCTTAATGGGTGGGGAATCATAGTGTAACATCCCTTCATGTCCTACATGTCCATAGACTATAGAACTAGAATTAATGCAGTGGAAGAATCCTCAGTATTCAGTGTTGTGGTAAGATCACAGAACTCAGGGCTGAGGATTCTGTACAGATCTTCAGTGATGGACTAATGGTAAATGGTTCACATACTGGGGCTGATGTGCTATGGAGAATGGGATTAATGCTGGGTGAACCCATCTACAAGTAAAAATATTTATTTAATTAAATGGGACTCTTAACCCATCAGATGCTAAGAGCTCTCCAGTTCATAGCTTTCCAATTCATTGGCGACCTTTTTATCATTCAATGGGTTAAAAGCCCCATTTAAAGGGATAGTAATAATTAAAATGTAAAAAGAATATGTTGTAGGGTTTATCCCCCTGAGTAAAACAAGGGCACTCCCACTCCTGAAAGATATTGTATTAAAAAATTATAACAGCTCAAACTTGAATTTTTTAGGTGCAATATCACAGTGGCCTGAACATTTACAGTGGCGCTGTTGCTACACCATCCTATGGACTGTTCTGGTCTGTAGACCATAAATCTCTATATGATGATGTAGCAATAGCGCCACTGTAAATTTTCAGGCCACTGTGATATTGCACCTAAAAAATTCAAGTTTGAGCTGTTATAATTTAGTAATAAAATATCTCTTAGCAGTGGGAGTACCCTTGTTTTATCTGGGGACATAAACCCTACAACATATATTTTTTTACATATTAAGTATTACTATCCCTTTAAATCAAAAGGAATGTGTGGAATGTTTATTTGTCCACTTTTGTGAAATTGTTTTGCCCCAGAACTGTACATATTTATTTTATACCTATTGATCACCCAATACACCTACATACAGCTTTTTCACACAATCTATTCTGTTTTACCCTACAACATACTTTCTTTAACACCCCGAAATCTCCCTCAAGGCCAAAGCATAGATTACATTTCAGTTGATGTGTTATCAATTTATTTAATCTAACAGATTACTATTAAAGTCTACGAAGAAATTCATAAAACAAATGTATCAACTGCAACAGAATTTAGGACTAAGATGTTAAACCATTTTTTTCTTCATGTGCATTCAGCAGCTGGTTAAACATGATATAATATAAACATAATATATAAAACTCTTTAATTGCCCTCTACAGTGAAGATGGTTTTCTCCAAAATTACTCCATTATACTAGCACATAAGCCTTGTTACTGTATTTCAATTCGGTTACAGCTGATGGAACAGTTAGTGAATACTGATCTCACTGCCTGACTACTGAACTTCACTCACTGTAGAGCAGACAAAGGGGGACTGTAGGCATCTGCTGACACAGGTCATTTTCTGCACTGGAATACTGGCTTCCTACTCATGTGCCTGCACACTGGGCTATGTACTAGAGGAGAGATGCTATGGAATGCCAACAGGTCAAGTTTTAAATATATGCCTGTTTAAGCTCAGGTAGAGCAATTAAAATGACTGAGCCAATGATTACCCACCTATTAAACAATCAGGGATATCTTGAATAATGACAGTGTTCTTGTGCTTTTAGGAGGAAAGCAATATAACAGAGTATATGAATGCAACACTCCTCAGTATCATTAAAGTGGAAATGTCACTCTTTAATAAATAGGACATTTTGAACAAGCTTTCAAACACACTTATATTTATCATGGTCTTTAAAAAAATCATTTATGATAGATGTAGCTTTATTTATTCGTCAGTTAGTGCAAATCTGGCAGCAACCGCCACACTACTCAACAATCTAACTGCCACTTCCTGCTAGGAAGTATTAGCTCCTTTTCATAAGGTGACAAATATATATAAAGCTAAATACCTAATAAGCTATTATTTGAATTAAACAAAGACTATCATAAATATAAGTGGCTTTGAAAGCTCTTTCAAAATTCCCTGTTTGTTATAAAGTGAAAGTTTGACTTTAAGGCTTTTATGTGAGCAAGGCCTGAATCCTTCCCATAGCATGGACAGGAAAATTCAGTAATGTTATGCTGATTTCTTCTGCACCTTTCTAGCACAAAGCATGAAACAAGTCACGTAAGACTTGCTGAATGCTTCCCCATTCCTACCTGCCCTATCCTTAGCACAAGTAAAGAAAAAAGGACATATTTTTAGTGTAAGTAGCTTAGTAAAGTGGTTAGACAAGTCTTGCAGTATAAAATTGGTTCTAGCTTGTATTGTGCCATGGAATCATATTACTACATTGCCCCTAAACATTCTTATTAATAAATTGAGTAATCTGCAATTTGAAAGTGAAAACGAAAAAAAAAACAGAGGGGCTGTGCTAGTGTATTAAAAAATAAAAAGGACCTCCACTAAAACATCACTATACTCACAATGGAATAACAGCTACACAGAGGTCAAGTGGACATATGGAGGATTCCCACTGCCCTCACTCATTGACCAAATGTCAAAATCCAGGCACTGCACTCCAGCACGCAATCCTTCATAAAACAGAAATGTACACAGGAAGACACCCAGACCTTATCAGTATTAATTTCTTCTATACAATAAAGAAAGTATTAAAGCATTCAAGGAGGACAAAAGAGTCCCATTTTATTCAGTGGTAATGTATATTTCTTCTGTATGGTGTAGCTGGTGTGCAACATAATTGCAACATAATTGCTACACTTTCTGCTTTGTGCATATGGGTCACTGTTACATCCTTAAAGGGATGTCTATATTAAAGTTCTGCTCTGAGTCTTCTTTAAGCTTTTTATAACACATAGCGGTATGTATGAGTACTTACAGTATCAAAAGATATTTAAGCTGGCCACATTACTGATCCTCTCTGTCTGGTCTGGATGGTGACCAGCTAGGGACAATCTTCAGTAATCAAAAGGAAAATCCTGCCATCCTTCGTCAAGGTGGAGCAAGGTTTTCCTTATACTTACTGACTGAAGATTGTCCCTCACTGCATCTGTCCTGTCCCATGACCAGATTGCAGATCTAAGGGGAGGGGGCCAGAAGGGGTGAGGGGGTTATCCATTCAGCTTGAATAACTTTTGAACTACAGAACTGTAAGAACTTAAACATACTGCTATGTGTTATAAAAAGCTTAAAGGGGTAGTAATACTTAAAAATTACTATCCTGCATCTTGTAGCCCTTAAAAAACTGAGTAAAAAAACCTTTATGGTTTGAGAGATATCCGCTTTCAAAGTTCCCTCTCCCCTGACGTCAGCATTCTAGCCGACAGGAAGGGAATCCGGTCCTGGTACCAGCGGCGGCTCTGCAGCAGTGCAGAGATCGCGTTAATAAAAAAAGAAATCCTTGACGTAAAAGGTCTTCTACGTGTGTTTGCAAACCAAGCACACATAGAAGACCATTTTAGTAAAGGATTTCTTTTTTACTAACGCGATCTCTGCACTGCTGCAGAGCCGCTGGCTGATCCCAGGAGAGGATTCCCCTGCTCTCAGCTAGAACTCTGAAGTCAGAGGAAAGCCAAAAAGAGGTAACTTTGAAAGTGGATATCTCTCAAACCATAAAGGTTTGAGAGATGCAGCTGGTGTCATTTTACTCAGTTTTTTAAGGTCTACCAGATGCATGATACTCATTTTTAAGTATTACTATCCGTTTAAATATGATTCAGAGCAGAGCTTTAATATAGACATTACTATCCATTTAATTGTTTTTTTCACCCATCTTGTGTCTTATTATATTATTAACTTTGCGATTAAATGGTTTAATGCAGAGGTAATTATGTGCAGCAGCCTTATCCACAAAAGAAAATAGAAGCAATTCAGAGCAAACCAACTACACCTTAGGTGTGAAGTTAAACTTCCCATTGATTGAAGTGGTGTTTTTAACCCCTAGATTGCTAGAGGTTTCCGTTGCTTTGTTTTGAAATGTATTGGAGTCCTCTCTAGCACTCACGGGGTTAAATGACCCAGTTAGAGGCATTAAAGTTTAAGGCATTGATATCTGCAGCTCCACCTCCATAGTGCAGATGGTTTGCTCCAGAATTGTTCCTCTTTTTTGCTCTGTGGATAAGGCCCAAAACGTTCCTTGTCACAATAATGGTTTAGAAGTATTCCACTCTCCATATTGATTTTACTATTTCTGCTAGCAGATCGTTGGTGCCTGGAACACTTGTGCTGATTTTGCAGTTCTAAGAATTAAACTGCCATTTACACTTTTTAGCTTTTGAGATAATTCACCCTAAATATTCTTGAGACAGTAAATGGAAGGCAGATATGAACTGTAATTATATATAGGTACGCTAATGGAGTGCTTGGACCAGTGATTGTGTACTGTCACATTAGTACATACCAGTGCACACCCCCCCCCCAGCACATAGCTCTTCTATATGAACAGGCCTTTAAAGGAGCAGCCTTCTACACACTTAAAGGGATAGTAATGTTTCACAAAAACAGAAGCCACAATTAATCTTCATAGTATTTGAGCCATAAAGAGTGTTATTTCAATACTGTCAGAGTTGTAGTTCAAGAGTAATTGAATGATAAACTATCCCCTGTTCAAAGAACCGAGAAAAAATAAAATAGAGGGAGACAAATGATGCCAACAGAACATAACAGAGCTCATGTATAGAGCGGACGTGGAGACTGAGATTCCATATTGATGAATACACTGTCTTATTTCCTGAAACCGTGAGTGACTGGTTGGGTTTATACCCACTACAACTGAGCTATAATATATATATATATATATATATATATATATATATATATATATATATATATATATATACATATATGGATATAAATGCAAGATTGCTAGAAAGTTCGCCATGACCACTGGATCTGGCGACTGAACCTGATTTTCTATATGCTCTATATATACAAGTGGACATAAGAGGATCATTTAAAGAAGTATCCGTGACTGATGCATATTTTCTTTGCATATTATCCAAACTGGAGCTTACTTATCAAAAGAGACTATATAATTTTTGTTTCCCTCTATTACCCTAGGTACCAGGGTTGAGGGGACTTTTATATGTTTTTTATAAGTGTACACTTTATTACAGGGTATTTTTGACACCCTGTTCCTTTTATAGTTTTGAGTTAAACGTTGAGGCATGATTTATCTTTTTATGAGCTTTATTATATGACTGGAAGCATTTCTCGGGAGGTGGTGTATCTCTAATGGTGGTTTAAGTCATTATATTATTGAGGGCTAACTGATTACGGACCCCATAGTTCCATCTGGATACCCATATTCAGTATTGAGTGTCTCTGAGCTCTGGTCCTAGTGTAGTCCATTTGGACCATAGATCAGAGACAGTTGTGTTTTTTTATAGACTTTTTTATATATTTTATTGATGTTATACCTGTGTGAGTGTTGAAATATAGAGTGCCAGGTTGTCCACCGTTTGTTACACCACGGGATGGTTGCGGGCGAGTCCCCAGATATGCATCTTGATTCTTAGGAATGGGGATGGCGTTTTGGTTGATTCTACCGTATTCATCTTATAGTTATAACGGATTTAGTGATTATTTATTTTATTTCTGTCTTTGTATAGTGCTGGATTTGTTTCATTTTTATTTTATTTTTTCTCGGTTCTTTGAGAGTGAGAACTTTTATCTGTAGCTGCTTACAGGGACACCAGCGGTGTTATTGATCCTTTTGGCGCCACCATTGTTAATCATTATTTTATTAAAGTATCCCCCTCCCGCCCCTTTTACCTAGTGTAACACTGCTCACCTCAGATGTGGAATCTGGTTGCTTGACCAGACAGAAAACAGCAAGGGTCAATCTTCTTACTGTGAGAACAAAGAAAACCCTGCACCACTGACAGGTTTTTCAGGTTTTTCCCTTATCTTAATTGAAGAGTGGCCCACTCTGCAATTTACCTGATTAAGGGATTGGAGGACTTGACATATGAGGAATGACTAGACAAACTTGGTTTATTTACTCTAGAAAAGACGAATAAGAGGAGACCTTATCACATTGTACAAGTATATGAGAGGTCAATACAAGGATCTCTGCGGTGAGCTATTTATTCCAAGGCCTGATCAGGTGACCAGGGGACACCCCTTGAGATTAGAGGAAAGGAGGTTTAAACTTCAGCAGAGGAAGGGGTTTTTTTTGGTAAGGTCCAGGGGCGGATTGTACTATCGGGCATTCGGGCATGCCCCGGTGGGCCGGTTGCTTCTTGACAGGGAAGGGCCGCTCCGCAAAATTACAGTGTAGACTCCAGCCCCACGGAAGTGTCACAGGCAGTGACAGCAGTGTCACAATGTGAAAGAGACTGCTGCTCTGCATTTCAAAGGTGCCCCGGGTGAAGCAGCCACTTGACAGCCTTGGTTGTTATTTTTTATGATTTCTAACTTAACCCAGTGCTAGAGAGGCTTTTAACACATTGTGAAGCGATATAAAAGACCTCTCTAGCACTCAAGATGTTAATTTGCTCCTGTACCTGCATTCCTCTTGCTGCCCTGCTTCTCTCCAGCGGACTCAGCCTCCCGTTCCCCGGACCTTATCAGGCATGTAACTCATTCACATTCCTTTTCTGTCCTCGTCTTTTCTCCTGTTTTGACTTTTTTTTTTGAGTCATGACTCATGATCTCATAATTGAAAAACAAGAACCCTTTGAATGCCAGAGGGATACCCATGTGCATAGCATTTGATACTCCTCTGGCACTCAAAGGGTTAAAATCAGAGACATTCAAAGTAAGAGGAAATGTGTTCCTGAACATTGCTCATCAAGATAAAGAGGATAAGTGTTGAGGAAAACTACTCAGAGAAACTAAAATTCTGCATATTCCCTTTGATTTAAATGGGGCTTTTGACCTCCTTGAATACAAAGGGTCAAAATCCCCATTTAAATCAATGGGAATATGCAGAATTTTAGTTTCTCTGTTTGAGTAGTTTTCCTCAAAACTTATTCTCTTTATCTTGATGAGCAATGCTCAGGGACACATTTCCTCTTACTTTGAACATCTCTGATTTTTACCCTTTGAGTGCCAGAGGAGTATTAAATGCTTTGCACATGGGTATCCCTCTGGCATTCAAAGGGTTCTTAATGTTCTCCCATTATGAGATCATGACTCAATCACACACACACACACACACACACACACACACACACACACACACATACAAATGTAACTATTGTAGCCCCTTCTACTACCCAAATGCCAGCTCAGAACCCCCCATATCCTCCTAAACTAGATGGGACACATTTTGGAGGCTACTACTCTATGGCTGCCTCCATATGCCAACCTTTGTACCCAAGCACCTCCATGGGCCCATGTTTAACCATACTGGCCCCCATATGCACCCCAAACCTACTAGTCCTCTGTGTTCAGAATGTCCACCATATGCCCCCCCAAACAGCCCACATGCATATATATATATATATACACACACATACATACATATATGCATGTATCATGATATACCAACTAAGGGGCCAGTTTTTTAAAAATGCCCCGGGCTAGTATCTGCCCACAATCCGCCCCTGGTAAGGTCTGTCAAATTGTGGAATTCATTGCCCAGGGAGGTAGTTATGGCAGATACAATGGATACATTTAAGATAAGATTAGATACATTTCTTTCAAAAGGGAACATACAGAGTTATACTGTTTATCAGTAGGCTGATCATGAAGGTCTGATAAAGACTAATTTAATTGGTAGCAGAAAAGCTATAAAATTCTCAGTTACTGAGGTATGAGGCGAAGGTTGAACTTGATGGACTTGTGTCTTTTTTACTATGTTACTATTTTGCTATGTTACACCCTGTTGCTCTGAGGTGAGCAGTGTTATATCAGTAAAGGGGGTGGGAGGAGGAGGATACTTTATCATTCAATTTCTCTTGAACTACAACTCTGACAGTTTTGAAATAACACTCTCCAAGACCCAAATACTATGATGATTAATTAGAGTTGCTTTTATTATGAAACATTACTATCCCTTTAACTTACTATGAGTGGAAAACTCTAATGGGTTATGGCTACTTTGATTTTTTTCCTTCAAGAGATATCTTAGCAGTTTTTTCAAAGGGAAGCAGGCAGAATGCACAAGCATACTTAACCTTTTAATAACCAGAGAGGAGTTTGGGAAGTTTAATTAGCAACTGTCATGGCCACCTCCATGGACATGATATCCATACATAGTAACATAGTAGATAAGGCTGAAAAAAGACATGCGTCCATCAAGTCCAGCCCATGCCAATAACACCCCTGTTGATCCAGAGGAAGGCAACAAAAAATCCCTCTGGAGCAATTTCCAGTGTAGGTGTGTGTGTGTATGTCAAATAGTTCCCCAGCTCAATATCCTATTTGCTTTGAAGCCATCTGTCATAACTGTCAATATTGTTCTGTGCTAGATAGGCATCCATTGCTTTTTTGAATGCAGTTACATTATCTGCAAGCACAACATCCCGAGGCAAAGAATTCCATAGCCTTACCGCCCTTACTGTAAAGAATCCCTGCCTGTGTTTTAGTCGAAAGCGCCTTTCCTCAAGTCTTAATGGATGACCTCTTGTTCTTAGCTCAGCTCTTTGCATAAATAATTCATTGGATAGTTCTTTGTATTGACCTTGAATGTATTTGTAAATGGTAATCATATCACCCCTTAGACGTCTCTTTTCTAATGTAAACAAACCCAGTTTGGCTAGTCTCTCTTTGTAACTCAGATCCTCCAATCCCTTTATCAGTTTTGTTGCACGTCTCTGCACCTTTTCCAGTTCAGTAATGTCTTTTTTTAGAACAGGCGCCCAAAATTGTACTCCATATTCTAGATGAGGCCTAACCAAGGATTTATACAGAGGTAGGATAATATTAGCATCCCTTGCTTCTACACCTCTTTTTATGCAGGCTAATACTCTATTTGCTCTTGCAGCAGCTGAGTGACTCTGCACACTGCTGTGAAGACTATTGTCTATCAGTACACCTAAATCTTTCTCTAATGAGGATTTCCCAAGTTGTTTCCCATTTAGAGTATATGTAGCAAGTTTGTTTCTACAACCCAAATGCATAACCTTACATTTATCTACATTAAATGACATCTGCCACTTTTCTGCCCATTCACTTAGTTTATCTAAATCCTTCTGTAGGGAAAAAACATCGAGCTCTGTATGTATTTCCTTACATAGCTTATTATCATCAGCAAAGATTGAGATGCTACTTTCAATTCCCACTTCTAGATCATTAATAAACAAATTAAAAAGCATTGGGCCCAGGACTGAACCCTGCGGCACCCCACTTATAACCCTAGACCAATTTGAAAAAGTTCCATTTACAACAACTCTCTGCCATCTATCATTTAACCAGTTCTCAATCCATGTACAGATAACACCACCCAAACCGAAGCCTTTTAATTTATGCAGTAACCTGTTGTGAGGCACTGTGTCAAAGGCTTTTGCAAAATCCAAGTATACTACATCAACAGCAATTCCCCTGTCCAAATTACTACTCACTCTTTCATAAAATGCGAGTAAATTAGTCTGACATGATCTGTTCTTCATGAAACCATGCTGATTCCTACTAATGATATTGTTTGTCTTCACATAGTTCTGAATACTGTCAGTTAATAACCCTTCTAGTATCTTACCCACTATGGAAGTCAAGCTCACAGGTCTATAATTTCCTGGTTTGGATCTTGCTCCCTTTTTAAACAATGGAACTACATCAGCTTTCCTCCAATCACAGGGCACTATACCTGATGAAAGTGAATCAATAAATATTAAGTATAATGGTTTTGCTATTACTGAACTAAGTTCCTTAAGTACCCTTGGGTGTATACCGTCCGGTCCAGGCACTTTATTCACTATAACCCTTTCCAGTCTCTTTTGGAACTTGTCCTCAGTAAGCCATGTAGATGTTGGAGGAAATTCCATGGTTTTGTCTGTTTGCCCACAGCTTGTCATTTCTGCTTCCTTTGTATATACTGAAGCAAAGAACGTATTTAGGGTGTCAGCCATAGCTTTATCCTCACTAATCAATTCACCTGTTTCAGTCCTAAGAGGACCAATATCAACCTTAACTTTTTTGTTGTTAATATACTTGTAGAATTGTTTAGGGTTTTTCTTGCTCTCATTTGCAATGTTTCGCTCATTTTCTATTTTAGCTAGCTTAATTGCTTGTTTTCAGATTTTATTACATTCTTTATATTTTTTAAATGATGCATCTGACCCATTTGACTTAAACACCTTAAAAGCCTGCTTTTTATTTCTCATTTCCCTGCTAACCACATTATTAATCCACATTGGTTTTGCTTTACTTCTCTTGTGCTTATTCCCCAATGGTATATATTGACGTGTATATTTGCCCAAGAGCATTTTAAATACATTCCATGACTCTTGTGCATTTTTATCTTTGAAAATTACATCCCACTGGATATCCTTTAAAGCTTCTTTTAACTTTGTAAAATTAGCCTTTTTGAAATTGAATGTTTTGGTTAAACTCTTGCTATTGGGTTTCTCATAACAAACTTCAAAGGATACAATATTGTGGTCACTGCTGGCCAAATGTTCCCTTACCTGCACATTGTTTACAATGTCAGAATCGTTTGAGAGCACTAGGTCAAGCAAGGCCTCTTTTCTAGTTGGCTCCTCTACTAGTTGGGACATAAAATTATCATTTATCATACTTAGAAAAATATTTCCCTTTGTTGTGCCTGAAGTCATATTGCTCCAGTCAATTTCAGGGTAGTTGAAATCTCCCATTATAATTACCTTTGCTGACCGAGCAGCCTTTTCCATTTGCAGTAAAAGCTGGGCTTCCTCCAACTCCCCAACATTAGGTGGCTTGTAGCAAACCCCCACCAATATCTTTTTATTATGTGTGCCCCCAGTGTGTATTTCAACCCACAAGGCCTCTACCTTTTCATTGGACCCTTCATTTATATCTTCCCTTAAACTAGGTTTTAAGGCCTGCTTTACATATAGGCATACCCCTCCTCCCCTTTTATTAACCCTGTCCCTCCTAAAAAGTGAATAACCCTCTAGATTGACTGCCAAGTCATACGTATCATCTAACCAGGTTTCAGACACTCCAATCAGATCATACTGCTCATGTACTGCAATCATTTCTAGTTCCCCCATCTTACCAGACAGACTGCAAGCATTTGCATGCATACATTTTATCTTTTTGCCATTCTTTAAGATTTTGTTCTTTTTCAGATGTATTTGTCTTTTATCAGGCTGTAACAATGGCAACTCCCTATTAGATGAACTAGCCCATTCCCCCCCTTCCACCCCCATGACCCTTCTCTAATCCCATTCCCTCAATTATACTATCTTCCCCAGCCTGTGTTGCAGCTCCCCCCCCTTTCTAGTTTAAAGTCTCCTCCAGCCTTCTAACCATCCTATCACCCAGCACCGTGGCCCCCCTTCCACTAAGGTGCAATCCATCACTACTATAAAGATTGCTCCCAAGGGAAAAGACTGACCAGTGCTCTAGGAACCCAAACCCCTCCTGCTTACACCAAGTCTTTATCCATGCATTTAACTCCCTAATCTCCCGTTGCCTTTCTAATGTAGCGCGTGGCACAGGTAGAATTTCAGAAAATACTACCTTAGAGGTCCTCTGCTTAAGCTTATATCCTAGGTCCCTGAAATCCTTCTTAACGGACCTCCATTTTCCACTGACTTTGTCATTAGTACCAACATGTACCATTACAGCCGGGTCATGCCCAGCCCCTCCCAACAATCTATCAACCCGATCAGCCACATGTCGAACCCGAGCTCCCGGGAGACAGCAAACTGTACGATTGTGGCGATCTTGGCGACAGATTACCCTGTCTGTCTTCCTAATAATAGAATCCCCTACCACCACCATCTGTCTAGGTCTGCCTGAGTCCTGGATCCCATCCGTGCTAGAGGGGCTGTTCACTCGGCTGTTAGAGAGAACAGTCCTCTCCAGCAAAGACATTCCTGTGTCAGCATCCCCAACATCATTACTTAATGTAGCAAATCTGTTAGGATTAGTAAACACAGGAGTGTCCTCCCTATTTCTCTGTCCACCCCCCTTGCTATGTCTAACTGTAACTAGTGTTGAGCGAGCACCCCGATGCTCGGGTGCTCGGGTGCTCTGACCGAGCACCCCCTGAGGCTCGAGTGCTCGGCCGAGCACCCGAGCCCCATTGGAATGAATGGGTCGACACCAGGCACCCCCTGCTCTGATGAGGGGAGGGTGCCTGGTCAATGCCCCCTTCATCTCCGCTATGCCCCCTTCATCTCCGAATGCCCCCTTCAGCTCCGCAATGTCCCCCTTCAGCTCCGCTATGCCCGTCTTCCACAATGTGCCCCTTCATCTCCGCTATGCCCCTCTTCCACAATGTGCCCCTTCATCTCCGCTATGCCTCTCTTCCACAATGTCCCCCTTCATCTCCTCTATGCCATAGAGGAGATGAAGGGGGACATTGTGGAAGAGGGGCATAGCGGAGATGAAGGGGCACATTGTGGAAGAGGGGCATAGCGGAGATGAAGGGGCACATTGTGGAAGACGGGCATAGCGGAGATGAAGGGGGACATTGTGGAAGAGGGGCATAGAGTCTATGCCCCTCTTCCACAATGTCCCCCTTCATCTCCGCAATGCCCCCTTCATCTCCGCAATGCCCCCGTACCTCCAGTCCCTGGTGGTCCAGCGGAGCGTCTTGTGATCTGTGCCTCTTCCGGCACAGATCCCCGCCACCCGAACATGGCGGGAGAGCACATGGCGGTACTCGACGAGTACCGCCATGTGCCGAGCAGAGCGATGCTCGAGCCGATCCGAGCATCGGCCGAGCACGCTCGCTCATCACTAACTGTAACCCATCTGACTACCTGCTCTTTCTTTGTGCAGTCTCCACCCCCAGAACTACCTACCACCGCTTCCTGCTGCTCAGTCAGCAGACCCCTCTCAAGATTGTCCGTCTTTCTCAATGTTGCAACCTGCCCCTCCAGATCTCTAATACAAGCTTCTAGAGAGACCACTTGCTCACATCTGCCACAGAGGTATGCACTCTGGAATGGTTGTTCCAGGTGTGCAAACATATGGCAGTTTGTGCACTGAGTTAAATGGACAATCATGCTACCACTCATATGTGCCAGTTACCACAAGATAAAAAGGCAGGCAGGCAAAAATAGCTGCACAATAAGTTTGATAAATGTGTTCCCTTGTGTAATCCCCTGTATTTGAATTCCCGTGTTTTAAATTCCCACACTTACCACCCTTCTGCACTTGAATTCCCCCTGTTTTAAATTCCCACACTTACCACCCTTCTGCACTTGAATTCCCCCTGTTTTAAATTCCCACACTTACCACCCTTCTGCACTTGAATTCCCCCTGTTTTAAATTCCCACACTTACCACCCTTCTGCACTTGAATTCCCCCTGTTTTAAATCCCCACACTTACTACCCTTCTGCACTTACACACTGATGCAAGATTCACACGTTCAAGTATTCACTATGTATCTGCTATTTAAGCCAGGAATCCACCAATTACAAACACAGCAATTAGTCACTCCCACCACACCAGACTTCAATTATTTATCACAGCAAAGAGGGAAAACAAAACTCAGAGAGATTTGTTTTTAACCTCTCCCTTACCACCCCACACAATATTCTTATGCTATTATTCCAGCAAGTATCCAATCTCAGTCTTTCAGGGCACAGGGCACTGATGAACTTACAGAGCTCTCTCACTCCTTGCTATATAAGCCAGGAATCCACCAATTGCAAACACAGCAATTAGTCACTCCCACCACACCAGACTTCAATTATTTATCACAGCAAAGAGGGAAAACAAAACTCAGAGAGATTTGTTTTTAACTTCTCCCTTACCACACCACACAATATTCTTATGCTATTATTCCAGCAAGTTTCCAATCTCAGTCTTTCAGGGCACAGGGCACTGATGAACTTACAGAGCTCTCTCATTCCTTGCTATATAAGCCAGGAATCCACCAATTACAAACACAGCAATTAGTCACTCCCACCACACCAGACTTCAATTATTTATCACAGCAAAGAGGGAAAACAAAACTCAGAGAGATTTGTTTTTAACCTCTTCCTTACCACACCACACAATATTCTTATGCTATTATTCCAGCAAGTATCCAATCTCAGTCTTTCAGGGCACAGGGCACAGTACTGACTGAATATATCATCCCTTGTAGGAAGGAGCAAGGAACATTTCAGCATGGCTCCCCAGTCCCCTCCACTATTTTCTGGCACAGAAAATACCTTTGGCATATAACAAGCAAGGAAAAAAAAACTTTAACTCCATAGTTTCTTCACAATTTGTTGGAGATCGCTCTAGCATCAAAAGGGTTAAATAATAGTCTATAAAGGGAAATAAAACTGGAGCAGGGATATTGAAATTGTCTTGGCCACACCCACAATCCATAATGTAGGTGTGGTCAGCACAGTTGAGACACCCCCTAAAAATTTGGAATGCTAGGTAGTTGCCAACTCTGCCTATTGGGAAATACGGCATTGATTCAAGGGGTTAATAGCTCCATTTAAATGAATAGGGGTGGGTGAAAGCTGTCGGCATGTTCCCGTGGGAAATTTTGTGAAAACCACGTTTTTATCCGCTTTTTCACGTGAAAATCCGCTTTAAAACTAGCGGTTAAAATTTTAGCATTTTTCACCATTTTTTCAATGGCTAGAAATTTCCACCCATTGATTTACGTTGTTTTCGCCCTTCTGCTATAAAAATGTGATGTTTTTGCTGAAGGCAGACACAATAGAAGCAGCTACAGAGTGAGATAGATGTGCTGTGCTGTTCTCTTGTGATATTTTGCAAAAAGTGAGGCAGGAGAGGCTCATAGTGACTCCTATCACTATGAGCAGGGTAAAAAATAATCAGTGGAGGAGCTGGAAGGACCATTATGTGTCCACTGAGTCTGAGGCAGAAGGGACCACTACTGTACCAATGCTGTCCAGTCCCCTAAATGACCCCAAGGGATCTTGGGGAATTTAATGGGAAGGGAGGGAGAAAAGGGAATGGGAAGGAAGGGAGAAAACGGAATGGGAAGGGAGTGAGAACAGGACAGGTCAGATGAATGTGCCTGCTACAAGACGTGCTGCCCCTGCTGCCAGTGCCACCATTTCTGTACCTGCAGCCACTAGTGTTGTACCTGTTGCCAGACGTGCTGTCCCTGCTGCCAGTGCCACCATTTCTGATCCTGCAGCCACTAGTGTTGTACCTGTTGCCAGACGCGCTGTCCCTGCTGCCAGTGCCACCATTTCTGTAACTGCAGCCACTAGTGTTGTACCTATTGCTAGTACTGAACCTGCTGCCAGTGCTGAACCTGCTGTCAACAATACTTTGCCTGCTGCTAGTGTTTCTTGTAGTACTCAGGGGGAAGGAGAAAATTATGACATGTGTGACAGCAGGGGACCCTCTGTCACACTGCTCGTCACCTCCTTCAAGCAGCAGTGAGATGTCTGGAATAGAGCAGCAGCACATAGGGATGGGTGGTGGTGTTGGAGAAGCTAGGGGGGAAGAGATATTGATGGGCATTTTATCAGAAACTGAGAAGGAATGGGAGACAGGGGTGAGGATGGGCATCACCGCCACTAGCAGTCAGCTTTTGAAAATAGCGGAAATTGCAGCTACCCTAACTTCTGCTGCTGCTGAGATGAAAGGGCAGCAGGGTGCTGAGGAGCAGGCTAGTGTGTCACAGACCACCGTGGACACAGTGGGAATGGAGTCAACAACTAATGCGGGACTAGGACAGGTTCCACTTGCCAGCAGTAGCAATACTCCTCCTGATCCTAGTTGCAGTGCTAAATCTGAGGCAGTAGCAACAACAGCAGCAACATTATCCTCTGCCACAGAAAGTGAAGGGGAATGTGGAGGACAAGAGGAAAGAGGCCATTCTTCTCCACCTGTTCCCTATCCCTTCCCCCAGAAGTCATGGATGTGGGACTATTATTCTCTTCCGGCAGGCATAGTGCAGTCATCAACAACAATGGTACAGTGCAAAATTTGTGACAAGTTAGTGAGAAGGGGAAAGGAGGGAACACACCTTGGCACAACTGCCCTGGTAACACACATGAAACACAGTCACCATGACATTTACTCCAAACATGTTAAAGCCAAACACCCGTTACAGAAATCTAGCACCGCTGTTACTGTACCCCCTGACTCTCCAGAAAGGTGGAGCTCAAAGAGGAGGAAGAATAAAGAAACCCAGACAGACACTGGAAGTTCCATGATGAGTGAAACAACTAGCTCGTCATCAACATCACCTTCTTCCTCTAGGGTAACAAGTACATGTCCTGCCAATCCACCTCATTCATCGTTACCGCCCCCACCAAATGATAGCCACTCTGTTAATGTTATGATATGGCAGTTCATCTCTACCCATTGCACACTGTGTGGTGCACTGAACACACATGCCACTGTGGTGGAGTAGAATCAATATTAGGTCATCAGGTGGCATCTGAGGAGATTCCATCCTGCAGAATATGCTAGGATTCTTGCAGGGAGGGTTCATCATTACTATTAAACTGTCAGCAAGTTGTCATGTGTCCTTAGCAGGATCTGTACAAGGGGTACAGTGACAGTGGCAGTACTAGGTTTTGGGTGTCATGGTGTTTAGATACAGTTGTGCCCCCAGATGTTATTTACCACACACACACACACACACACACACACACACTGTGCACATTGCAGTTGCTGATAGAAGCCACAGTTCCTATTCTCAAGAGAAAAATATATATTCTAATAACAACACACCATTGATGATTTTGGAGGAGGGGCAGGTGGAGAAGATTTAATGGTCAATTGTTCTTTTCTCCACAAATACTGGTGGCTACTTATTCTTCTGCTACTGCCTCAAGCTGATCCCTAGAGCCAGTCATGGCAAGTGGAACCTTCATCATCCATCTTCCGTTACTGCTATTGGTGATCCCATTTCCTTTCAGCTGCCTAATCATCCTGCTGCTTAAACAACTCAGCAGCAGAAGTACGAATAGTAGTTGCATCTCATGAGGACATTTGACAGTGGCCACTGGCCAACATGACCTGCTGGCATTAGGCCAGTAGGGCATTTTTATTTTTTTCTCAAGGCTTGTGTTTTGAAAAAAAAATAAATAAAAGAAAAAAACTAGTCCTACAAAAAAATAAACAATTTTTGGGGGGTTTGTTTCTAACAAGCCTAAGTCCTACAAATCAATGTTTCCTTAGGGCTTGTGCCAAGCTACCTTATGTCCTATGAATCAATGTTTCTTCAGGGTTTGGGCCTCTAATATGTCTAAGTCCTATAAAGGCCTCTAACAACAAATCAAACAAATCATCCTCTACAAAATACTCTATTGAGTCAAGTATCAGTCCTCCCCAGTGGCAGCTTATGTCAGGGGGTTCCTGTCTCTGTCACTTTAAATACAAATGTCTTATTTTATTGTATTGATTTATTTTTTTATTAACTGCCTCCCCAATAGCAGTCAAGAAAGCCCCCCAAAACAAAGTCCCTGTTCAAATGATTCATTCATTCATTCACCAACACAGGCACCCTCCTCAGACCCCTTTATAACATGTCTTTTGGTTTTTCTTCTCTTTTCTTTTATTTAGGATTTCTTTTTTATTAAGTAACCCCCAATCCCAGTAAACAACCCCCAAAAAACATTCCCCGTTAAACTGATTCTTTCCCCACACCCCACCAAAACAGGCACTCTCATGCCCCTTTTATACAATGCATTTGGGAAATAAAATATTATTTGTAATGTGTTGTGTGTAACTTCTATGTTCCCATAGATTTCAATGGGCTAAAAAAGCGGAAAATCTGCACTTTTTGTGGGAAATTTTTTGCCAAGAAGAAATTGTCATTTTTTGCCAATTTTAGTTTGAGGAAGAAAGTTTCACCCACCCCTATAAATGAATGACATTCTTTATATTATTAAAAATAAATATATAAATAGGACACCCTATGTGGCTGACTGTGGCAAACCAAAGCTCTATGGCACTCTGGTTTGGAACATTGGTGCATACAATCCATTGTCATTAAGGGCTATATGTTCAAAGCGGTAGTGAAATAGCTTTTGTTGTTTGTAATGACATTTATACATACATACAGTGTCAATGGGCTGTAGGTTGTGATCAGAAATATGTCATTTTGTCATTGAAGTACGATTCCTGACTGAAACTGTCGTATGTAACAACAAAAATGTCATATGTAATGACAAAAATGTCATAAGTAATGACAAAAATGATGGTATATAGGTATGGTACTTTTTTTGTGTTGTGATTCCTTCAATTATTATAGGTTTCTTACATTCAGAATGTTTACATTCCCTCCCTTTTTTCTTAATGTATGAATTCTGTAGTTTGCATGACATTTTTTTTGTCACTGTATATGACAAAATGTATTTTCCTCAATACGACACTGGAGAATAGTTTAGCTACTCCCTTGCCCCGCCCCTTTGTCCGGCAATTCTGGAGTTGTGTTGTACATGACAGACATTACTATGTTTTTGTGGTACAATCTATAGAAAATATGTTGTTCTTGCATACAATTACTTATTTTTGTAATTCATATGACATTTTTTTGTTGCTATCCCTTTGAACATACGGCTCTAAGACTTTAACCCTTTGAGTGCCAGTGGGGCATGGAACGCATTGCTCTGCAATGCGTTCTGTACCCCTCTGGCACTCAAAGGGTTAATGACAGCAAGCCCCAAATGCCTTCCCTATAACAACTGCAGGAAAATGGACTAAATTGAACTACATTTATTTCCGCCACTTGCCATTAAATGATATGTGAAAGACAGACATACCTCAAAATCCCCTTTTCCCCAGTACCCTCACCACAAGTAGCATTTAGGATAAGAGTTTTCAGTGTACAGATGTAGATGTCTTTAATCAGTTATAGACCAGATGAGTGTGCAATGCATTGCGAAGCGATATAGTGCACAACCCTCTTGTCCTTTAGGGGGTTAACTTATCTGAGTTACTCCCGCTTGATCATATAATTAGCTTCCATTGACTTGTATGGGGATCTTAAGTTAACACAGAAAATTACAGACAGTAAGGAAAAGTATGTACAGTGAATAGGGCTCCATGTGTAAATACCCTGGAAAATGAACATTAGATGGGCATATAACTGGAAAGTGGATTTCAGCCCCGGTTTAGTGTTCAGTAATATTTGTCACAAAACCTTATCCTTGCTCTCTGATTCTTATACTCCTAAGCAGCGCTTCAGTGGTACATTACAACAGAAGCAGACTAGAATGCATCTGCTTGTCCCTGAAGCCCAATTAAATAATGAAGGATCCAGAGCTAAGAGGATGTTCGCATGTTCTGTAGCTAGCTGTGTGCCCCCTAATGAAGGAGGCCCAGGGAAGCTGATGATGCAAAAAGGATATCATTTGCTCTTGTCTCTATCAATTCATATTTGCAAAATCTTGACTAATTACACATCACCCTGTTACTTCCACTCGGAATGCACAGCAAACAGGGGAAGGTAAGCTATATTACAAGATAAAGAAGATATAACAAGCACAAATGGGAACAATATGAATACCATCTATTACAGAGCAAGTGATTTCATTAAGACTACATAATTACATTCTGGTGAATTCTGTAGAATATCCTTGAAGCTCAGTATGGAGACAATGTTGCCATTCCCAAGAGCACTCTTGGCTCATGATTACAGTTGAGTGAATACAGGTACTGCAAGCCAGTAGTTCATAAGGGTTTTGTGTATACAAGTGATGTAAATGAACATGTTAAAAAATAAAAAAGACCAGTATGTGAAATGTTGTGAGAGTAATAAAACCAAAAATATATCTTTACACCTATTTTTGGAATATACATTTGTTCCCTGCATTGCAGTTAGTTTGCCCCACTCTTCCTTGTGCATAGATCCTTTAGAGAAGGGATTATATTCATGTCTATAGTGACAAATGGACATTTCCCTTGTGCCTTTGTTCAAGAGATAACGTCAGTCAGTCAGGGATGTCATGTCCACGGAGGCGGACATAACAGTTATTAGCTGTTTTTTCAGACTGAAGCAGATAGAGCCTACTTTTAACCCTTTAAAGGCAAAAGAGGGTAATCAACACACTGGAAAAAAATATTTGCACATGCCTGTTGTCCTTAAAGGAGTTCAGATTACCATGTGCATTGTGTAGAGTTTGTGTCCTGTACTCATACTAGTAACTGTCATGTCTGCCTACATGATATCCAGGACTTATTTTCTCATGAACAACTGAAAAATACATAGGGGCCATTAGGATTTTATGACCAAAGTAAAGTAAGCGGGGAGTTATTAGGAGGTGTTACTTACCCTAAAATATGCACTGGAACATATGTCTACATCTACTTAATGCCAACTTCCTAAGCTACTGATACCCAAAATGTTCCTGTGTATACCACTTGTCACAATAGGGAAGTGTATGTACCTTGTTATACTTTCTCCATTTTCTTTTCATGGTATTAAACATTTGTGTGCCGGAGAGGTATCCAACACAATATGTTGGATGCCTCTCTGGCACTCAAAAAGGTTAAGGGGGCATTGGGGGCTTGCTAGCTGGGGGGCAGGGCTTAAAGGTGTCACACAGAAGGTTGGGGACGGAGGAACAGCAGGAGAAAAAGCAGATGTGGCAGAGTTTCAATAGAAACTCCCCACATCCGGAGGAATCAGCCTCTGCCCCAGAGACCCGGTAAAGCTCTGTCAGAGCTGAAGGCAAATCCGGAGAGTTCCCAAGTATGCTGATGTCAAAGGATGTTAGCTGGTAGGATGGCTCAGGTGGTTAATGTATCAGCTGTAGAATCTGTTCAAGCCATAAGGTCACAGGTTCTAGTCTTGGCAAGGTCATTTCAGCCTTTCACCCTTCTGTGTACATAAAATTAGTCCAGAACATACTTGAAAATGAGAGTCAATCTCAATGTATTCTTCCTGGTAACAATACTTTCACAAAAAAAGGAACTGTGTTGGTGATTTTTACATTCCCCCTAATGTGTCCATAAATACTTAAATTAACTTATCTATCCCAATGGGGATCATATTATTGGTAATGGGAACAAATTATTTCTTCTGGATCAGAATCCTATAAAAGTCTATGGATGCAAATCTAAACTGGTAATGGGGAATCCCATTATTGTTTATATAGATGACTAAAATTTCCTAGGGAGGAATCTCATAAATGTAAATGTGAACAAATTCATTTTACTTGAATTTCCTATTGAAGTCTGACACAAAATCAAGTCTAGCAATGGGGAATCCCATGAACGTATTCTAAGAGAAAGAATTTCTTGATATCTTGATCCTATTAATATGCATGAGTTAACACGGTCATTACCCTTTAGAGGAGGGTAAATGTCAATACGTATTAATCAGTTCTTGTAGTAAAGGATTATTTTAGTGTTTGTAATCAATAATGTTCAGTAGAGGGAACAAATAAAATCTAGTAATGGGATCCAATAAATATTTTCATTCTCAGTTTGAGGCATCCCATTAATATTTATGTCAAGACTATTACGTTAGGAGTAGGGGTTTCATTAAGGTCTTTTGGTTCAAATCGACTATCCATTTAGTGACTAAAATGATAAATAATGTTCCATTTTATGATATTACATTAATGTCTATGGTGAAAAATTACTTCTAGTTGTAAGGTCTCAAAAGTATGTTTTGTAGACAAATTGGGGTGAATGTACAAATACATTGGAGAAGCTAATTTTCTGGCTTCCTGCTCAAGCCCCTGCACTTTGGAGTATTTATTATAGAATATGGACACTTAAGTGTATACTGGAGCACATACTCCACCATTGTTAAAACCTTAATCCTTTATGGGACAGAGGATCTTAAAGTGTTAATGTGATTTTACCCTAAACACGTGCCATACGGCATGCACAGGAAGTTGAGTAAAGTTTTGAGTAAAGTTTCCTGTGTCTTGTTAGTACATAGCATTAAATAAGAAGCAGAGGAAAAGAACATTCCGAAATGACCATGAACTTCTTGCTACCCATTTCTTGGCACAATCAGAGTACAGTGGCTCATTCCTGATCATTAAATGGATAGTAATACTTAAAATGTAAAAAAATATATGTTGTAGGGTTTATCCCCCTGAGTAAAACAAGGCTACTCCCAGCACTGAGAGATATTGTATTAAAAAATGATAACAGCTCAAACTTGAATTTTTTTAGATGCAATGTCACAGTGACCTGAAAATTTACAGTGGTGCTGTTGCTACACCATCCTATGGACTGCTCTGGTCTGTAGACCATAAATCTCCATAGGATGTTGTAGCAAAAGCGCCACTGTATATTTTCAGGCCACTGTGACATTGCATCTAAAAAAATTCAAGTTTGAGCTGTTATAATTTTTTAATAAAATATCTCTCAGGGTTGGGAGTACCGTTGTTTTATTCGGGGACATAAACCCTACAACATATCATTTTTTACATCTTAAGTATTACTATCCCTTTAATATATTATTGTTACGAAGGTGTAGAACTAAATATCCGTTTTATTTCCTAGATTAGCATTCAATTACATTAGTACGTCACTCTTTTATGTTTTTAACCCACTGAGTGCTAGAGGGGTAAGCACGCATTGCCAATGCATTGAGTAACCATCTGTCACTCAAAGAGTTAAGCCCTGGGTGCTAGAGAGGTCTCCAGCACATTGAGAAGCAATATCTTTGAGACATCACCAGCACTTAAGGGGTTAAACAGAGCCCTGCTTGGGCAAGGGACTTTTTTATTTATCTTCTCGGCCACCAAAGAGAGAAGCATCAGCTATCTTTCTTACCCCAAGCTGTTTCATGTAACAAATTATAACTCATTAAACAAGTAACATTTAAAATTGATTAACCTCCCATCTTTCTAAATCCCACTCTCTACTCTTTCTCCTTCATTTTTTTCTACTCTTAATTTCAAAATATTTATCACCAACTTTCCAAAGTGCTGACAAACTCATTAAGTATGAAAAATAGCAGAGGAGACCAAGCAAAAACTTCCAAAGGCAATTTTCAAACCCAGACAAGCATATGTTGCAACAGCTGAATTTTAAATGGACATTTTTTTCCCCTTTTACTTTGCTAATCTCTTACCCTGGCAGCCAGTTTTCTTATTGTGTTATTACTGTGGGTTACAAATTAGAAACAATGTACCATTTATATGCTGCCTTATCTTATTAGATAGCATCTAAAACATGTGATTATATTTTTTTGGTGGGGTGGAATGTTTTTACTAAGCCCCCCTCTTTTTTTCTATTCTAGATACCTATCCTCTTCCTTCTGTACATAATTGTCTCCTCTCTGAAGTGTGAAGTGACTCTGTAATTTAAGCACTAGGGGTGAAATCACTAATGAAAAAAGAACAGCTTGATAAAGCACGTCTGGAGCAATTCTGTATTAATGATGTTTTTTCATATACGATCAATTACATTCCTCGTCTAGTAGCACCCAGTAGATTAGCACAACAAGGAATAATTAGCAGAGAATGCTGGGAATTTTAGCTGTCGTGTGGGTTTTGAGACAGTGAACATATATTTCTGTTACTTTTGATTGGACCACACAGAGTGCTTATAGGGGTGTTTATCATTTGGAGGTTTGGTACCAGGCACATCTACAAATTTATTTATAGCAATAATAGAACTACACATTGAATACAGTTTGAAAACAATGTAATCATCAAACTAAAGAACTGACTGTATGTCATGTAAAACATGTAAATATGTAAAGGTTGAATAAATTAGGGGCTTTTATCACCAGCCTTTACAAACCACAAACAGTGCAGGTTTTCAGGAAGGTTGATGTTCTATGGAGAATTGAAGCTCATTCTTGAGCAAACTAACCATACCATAACAAACAAATACAAATTCCCCAAATTGTTATTGATTTAAATATGACTTTCAACCCCCTCAACGCTAATGAGTAGTGATGAGCGAGCACCCCAATGCTCGGGTGTTCGGGTGCTCTGACCGAGCACCCCCGGAGGCTCGAGTGCTCGGCCGAGCACCCGAGCCCCATTGAAGTCAATGGGAGGACTCGAGCACTACACCAGGCACCCCCTGCTCTGATGAGGGGAGGGTGCCTGGTCCATAGGAAAAGGGCAGAAAAGGATGGAAACACCACAGAAATGGTTCAGGGACAGCATAGGGAGGATGTCTGGATGCATCTTGGACTCCAACATCGCTGCTGGGAACGATCTTTCGCCCGTAGTACGCCATTTTTACAGACTGACCATAAAACACACAAAAAGGAAAATAAAAACGACTTTAGGCGAAAAATTGTTACCAAACAATATTTGCTGTATATTTACTTGTATATCATCTGCAAATTCTCCCAAAAATTTCCTTGATTTTCTGAAGTGAGGCCATGATTAAGAGGGAAACGTGCGCAGAGGCAAATTATCCCAAAAATTTCCTTGATTTTCTGAAGTGAGGCCATGATTAAGAGGGAAACGTGCGCAGAGGCAAATTATCCCAAAAATGTCCTTGATTTTCTGAAGTGAGGCCATGATTAAGAGGGAAACGTGCGCAGAGGCAAATTCTCCCAAAAATTTCCTTGATTTTATTGAACTGAGGCCATGATTAAGAGGGAAACGTGCGCTGAGCCAACCATCTAAAACATTATGGGTGAGGGTCTGCTGCGGAGCTGACCATCCTAAACATTATATGCGAAGGCCCGCTAGTGAGCTGACGCTATAAAACATTATATGCGAAGGCCCGCTAGTGAGCTGACGCTATAAAACATTATATGCGAAGGCCCACTAGTGAGCTGACGCTATAAAACATTATATGAGAGGGCCCGCTAGTGAGCTGACGCTATAAAACATAATATGAGAGGGCCCGCTAGAGAGCTGACCCAATAAAACATTATATGAGAAGGCCCGCTGGTGAGCTGACTATATAAAAATTGTCAAACAGGGCCCGCTGGTGAGCTGGCCCTATATAAAAATTATATCACAGGGCCCGCTGGTGAGCTGGCCCTATATAAAAATTATATCCCAGGGCATATGGAAGAGGAGGAGGAGGATGAGAAGATTAAGAGTCAACCATATACCCGTTTTTTGGGTGGAAGGGGTGAATGGGAATACAGAGTATTCCCATCATTGTAGATAACATATATAAAGTGAGTTTATGTTCCCCCAGGGCTTTCCTCCAGTGGAGTGGAGAAGTCAGGGGAAATCCAGGCCTTGTTCATTTTTATAAGTGTCAACCTATCAGCATTGTCGGTGGAAAGGCGGATACGCTTATCTGTTATGATGCCACCAGCAGCACTAAATACACGCTCAGACAGAACGCTGGCGGCAGGGCAGGCCAGCACCTCCAAGGCGTAGAGTGCCAGTTCATACCACGTGTCCAGCTTGGACACCCAGTAGTTGTAAGGCACAGAGTGATCATTAAGGACGCTGACACGGTCTGCTACGTACTCCTTCACCATCTTCCAAAACTTTTCCCTCCTTGTGACACTAGGCTGCGCATCAGGGTGAGGGTGCTGGCGGGGTGTCATGAAGGTGTCCCACGCCTTGGAGAGTGTTGCCCTGCCTTTCTCCGAACTGCTGTGTGCTCCCCTTTTCTCCCCTTCTCGGTTGGCCAAGGTAGCACGTACTCTGCCGCCAGCGTTGTCAGATGGAAAATTTTGGAGCAATTTTTCAACAAGAACCTTCTGGTATTGCACCATTTTGCTTGTCCTCTCCACCGGAGGAATGAGAGATGAGAAATTCTCTTTGTAGCGGGGGTCCAGAAGGGTGAACACCCAGTAATCCGTGTTGTCTAAAATGCGTACAACGCGTGGGTCACGGGAAAGGCAGCCTAACATAAAGTCAGCCATGTGTGCCAGAGTACCAACAGTCAAGATTTCGCTGTCCTCACCAGGAGGATGACTCTCAATATCCTCATCCTCTTCCTCCTCTTCTGCCCACCCACGCTGAAGAGATGGAACTAAAGTTCCATGGCTACCCTCTGTAGCGGAGGCAACCGTGTCTTCCTCCTCCTCCTCCTCCTCCTCCTCCGCCTCCTCCAATTGTCGCTGAGAAGACGAAGTGAGGGTGCTCTGGCTATCACCTTGTGTAAGCTCTTCCTCCCCCATTTCCACCTCTTCCACATGCAAAGCGTCGGTTTTAATTGTGAGCAGCGAGCGTTTCAGTAGACACAGAAGTGGGATGGTTACACTGATAATAGCGTTATCGCCGCTCACCATCTGTGTCGATTCCTCAAAATTGCGTAAAACCTCGCAGAGGTCTGACATCCATTCCCACTCCTCACTTCTGATTACAGGAAGTTGAACGGAGAGGCGACGACCGTGTAACAGCTGGTACTCCACTACTGCCCTCTGCTGCTCACAAAGCCGGGCCAACATGTGGAAGGTGGAGTTCCAGCGCGTGCTCACGTCACACAGCAGCCGGTGAGCTGGCAATTGTAAGCGCTGCTGCAGCTTCAACAGGCCGGCCGAAGCTGTAGATGACTTACGGAAATGTGCACACACGCGGCGCACCTTGGTCAAGAGATCATGCACATTGGAGTAGGTTTTTAGAAATCGCTGAACCACTAAATTAAATACATGGGCTAGACATGGTACGTGTGTGAGCTTGCCGAGCTCCAAAGCCGCCACCAAGTTACGCCCATTATCACACACAACCATGCCTGGTTGCAGGTTGAGTGGCGAGAGCCACTGCTCGGACTGGTGACTAATCCCCTGCAACAGCTCTGAGGCCGTGTGCTGTTTGTCCCCAAGGCAGATCAGCTTCAGCACGGTCGGTTGACGCTTCCCCACTGCAGTGCTACACTGCTTCCAGCTACTGGCTGATGGGGGAGTGGCGCTGCGTGTAGAGAATTCGGAGGTGGAAACGGAGGAGGAGGAGCCAATAACGTAGGTGCTGGCGGAAACCCTGATGGAGGTAGGGCCCGCAATCCTCGGCGTGGGTAGCACCCGTTCCATCCCAGGGTCCGAGTCGCTCCCAGCCTCCACGACATTCACCCAGTGTGCCGTCAGGGAAATGTAGCGTCCCTGGCCACAAGCACTTGTCCATGTGTCAGTCGTTAAGTGGACCTTCCCAGTAACTGCGTTGGTCAGGGCACGGGTGATGTTACGGGACACATGGTGGTGTAATGCGGGGATGGCACACCGGGAAAAGTAGTGGCGGCTGGGGACCGCGTACCGAGGGACAGCTGCTGCCATCAGGCTGCGGAAGGACTCAGTGTCCACAAGCCTAAATGGCAGCATTTCGATGGCCAGTAATTTGGAAAGGTGTGAGGTTAGTGCTATGGCCTGTGGGTGGGTGGCTGGGTATTTTCGCTTGCGCTCAAATGCCTGGGGTAACGACATTTGGACGCTGCGCTGGGACAGGGAAGTGGATGTGGTCGCTGATGGTGCTTCAGATGGTACAGGTGCAGGGCGGGAGGTATGCGGGCCTGCGCCTTCGACAGGCGATTGGCCGGCACCGAAAACAGGGGAAGAGGAGGCAGTGGTGTGGCCTGCAGACACAGATGGGCGATCCAGGCGTTCCTCCCACTTACTACGGTGCTTGGATGCCATGTGTCGGATCATGCTGGTGGTGGTGAGGTTTCTAGTGTTCATGCCTCGGCTCATTCTGGTGTGGCACAGGTTGCAAACTACAATTCTTTTGTCGTCCGCACTTTCCTTAAAAAAACGCCATACCGCGGAACACCTACCCTTTGGCAAGGGAGATTTACGCAAGGGGGTGCTCCGTGGAACATTTGCGGGCCGGTTTGGTGCGGTCCGCCTTCTTTCTGTAGCCACACCACTGCCTCTTCCAGCCTGTTGCGGTGCTGCAGATGGCTCACCCTCAGGACTGCTGTCATCGCTCGGCTCTACACCTTCCCAGGTGGGGTCAGTCACCTCATCGTCCACCAAGTCCTCCTCCACTTCCTCACTCTGATCATCCTCCCCATGTCTTGATCCCACCACATACTCAGTCATTGACAACTGTATAACATTCTCCTCAACAAGGTCTTGAGACAGTAATAGTGGTTGATTTAATGGCAACTGTGTCTCATCATCATCATCATCATCCACTACTTCCTTTGACCTTAAATGCCGTTCACATCTGTCATCTTCTTGTGATTGGGTACCCTCTAGAGGTTGTGAATCAGGGCACAAGATGTCATGTTCCTCTGCAAGCGTGCTTGGAGAGAGGGTCAAATGAAGGATTGGTGATGAGACAAGCTCCTCACTATATCCCAGTGTGGGATCACTTCTTTGACCAGACCGTCTATGGTGGGAGGAAGGATGATCAGAGTGAGGATTATGTTGACCAGACTCTTGGCTACTGAGAGTGGACTTGGTGGAAGACAGGGTGGTGCTTAACCGACTGGAAGCAGTATCAGCTGTCATCCAACCGACCACCTGTTCGCAGTGGTCGGACCTCGAGAGTGATGTCCTGCGACGCCCTGTAAAATTAGACATGAAGCTAGGTATGGTGGATGTCTTTCTTTCTTGTGCTCTGGCACCAGGCACAGTTTCTCCGCGTCCTGACCCGCGCCCTGAACTATCAGGATCACGTCCACTTCCCCGTCCCTTTTTACCCACCTTCTTCATCTTACACGGAATATGTGACTTTAATATTTGAGATTGAAAACTTAACAGTATTTCTTCCTATTCTGCAACTGTGCAGAGTACACAGAATAGGCTGCTAAACTGCGGTGACACACACTGAATGGAATATGTGACTTTAATATTTGAGTTTGAAAACTTAACAGTATTTCTTCCTATTCTGCAACTGTGCAGAGTACACAGAATAGGCTGCTAAACTGCGGTGACGCACACTGAATGGAATATGTGACTTTAATATTTGAGTTTGAAAACTTAACAGTATTTCTTCCTATTCCGCAACTCTGCACAGTACACAGAATGTGCTGCTAAACTGCGGCGACGCACACTGAATGGAATATGTGACTTTAATATTTGAGTTTGAAAACTTAACAGTATTTCTTCCTATTCTGCAACTGTGCAGAGTACACAGAATAGGCTGCTAAACTGCGGTGACACACACTGAATGGAATATGTGACTTTAATATTTGAGTTTGAAAACTTAACAGTATTTCTTCCTATTCTGCAACTGTGCAGAGTACACAGAATAGGCTGCTAAACTGCGGTGACGCACACTGAATAGAATATGTGACTTTAATATTTGAGTTTGAAAACTTAACAGTATTTCTTCCTATTCTGCAACTGTGCAGAGTACACAGAATAGGCTGCTAAACTGCGGTGACGCACACTGAATGGAATATGTGACTTTAATATTTGAGTTTGAAAACTTAACAGTATTTCTTCCTATTCCGCAACTCTGCACAGTACACAGAATGTGCTGCTAAACTGCGGCGACGCACACTGAATGGAATATGTGACTTTGAAATTTTAGTTTGAAGACTTAACAGTATTTCTTCCTATTCTGCAACTCTGCACAGTACACAGAATGTGCTGCTAAACTGCGGCGAAGCAAACTGAATGGAATATGTGACTTTGATATTTTAGTTTGAAGACTTAACAGTATTTCTTCCTATTCTGCAACTCTGCACAGTACACAGAATGTGCTGCTAAACTGCGGCGAAGCACACTGAATGGAATATGTGACTTTGATATTTTACAGTTTGAAGACTTAACAGTATTTCTTCCTATTCTGCAACTCTGCACAGTCCACAGAATGTGCTGCTAAACTGCGGCGAAGCACACTGAATGGAATATGTGACTTTGATATTTTAGTTTGAAGACTTAACAGTATTTCTTCCTATTCTGCAACTCTGCACAGTACACAGAATGTGCTGCTAAACTGCGGCGACGCACACTGAATGGAATATGTGACTTTGATATTTTAGTTTGAAGACTTAACAGAATGTGCTCTAATCTGCAACTTTGCACACTAAACAGAATGTGCTCTAATCTGCAACTTTGCACACTAAACAGAATGTGCTCTAATCTGCAACTTTGCACACTAAACAGAATGTGCTCTAATCTGCAACTTTGCACACTAAACAGAATGTGCTCTAATCTGCAACTTTGCACACTAAACAGAATATATAAAATTTTTTTTTGTTTGTTTTTTACCCCCCACACAAAATAACCTGCTGCCCCCACACACAGTAGTCCTAAAAAGGACTTTTGGTTCTTTTTTTTTCACAATTTTGCTTTTTTTCTCCCTACACTGACTTTCCCTTCCTATCCTCATCTCTCCCTGGCTAAGACTGAGCCGAACTCGCTGGTCAGGTGCTATACAGCACCCGACCACGGGTTCTGGCCAGCCAATCAGTGTAATGCCAGCAGCCAACATGGCTGCTGGCATTACACCGATGTCAGAGCCTCCCTGCACGTTTATTGGCTGCGCAGCAGCCGCAAAACGTGCGGGGAGGAGACCCGAACATGGCGGGCGAGCACATGCGGTACTCGTACGAGTACCGCTATGTGCCGAGCAGAGCGATGCTCGAGCCGATCCGAGCATCGGCCGAGCATGCTCGCTCAACACTACTAATGAGGTCTCCAACGCATTGTGTAGAAATCCATTGGTGACGTCACTAAATTTCAACGGGTTAAAAGCCCCATTTAAATCAAAGGAAATGTTATGGGCTCTCTGTGGCGTGGTTGTTTTCCTGCAATTGCTCCAGGTCTTCTTACATCAGCCTTAGGATTTCCACACAAGAGTATTAATGAATGTTATAACACAGGTGGATCCTGGAGATCCTGAAGGCCTGAACTGTTTGCTTGTACTGAAGTTAGTTTGAAATATCACCAATAAAATGTGGGGTTTACCACAAATTATTTTAGACATTTTAGTTTTGGTATGCAAGGGTTTAATTATTTTCTTGAGGAAATGGAAGGAACACAATGTGGCATCAAATGTACAAGTTGGTACATTATTAGTTGCACTGTACAGATAGAGCAAGCTTTAGTACACTTTGTTTGCTCTAAAGTGTGAGAGATTTCATGTTGGGATATTATGGTGTGTTCCCTGGATTAAAGTGTGCCTACTTAGCTATGGCACTGTGTGTTTTGTCTGTGTGATATTTTCTCTATAATCTGCACACACTCTATCACCGAGACTGTACTGTACTGTATATTTCTATTCAAAAGATACTAGATTCTGTTTAATATATATATATATATATATATATATATATATATATATATATATATACTAGCAATGTGGGACGGCGCTGCCCGTCAGGATATTTAGGGAATTAATGCACACACACGAATGCAAGACAAACACACATAGAGACAATTCTGTATTAATGATGTTTTTTCATATACGATCAATTACATTCCTCGTCTAGTAGTACCCAGTAGATTAGCACAACAAGGAATAATTAGCAGAGAATGCTGGGAATTTTAGCTGTCGTGTGGGTTTTGAGACAGTGAACATATATTTCTGTTACTTTTGATTGGACCACACAGAGTGCTTATAGGGGTGTTTATCATTTGGAGGTTTGGTACCAGGCACATCTACAAATTTATTTATAGCAATAATAGAACTACACATTGAATACAGTTTGAAAACAATGTAATCATCAAACTAAAGAACTGACTGTATGTCATGTAAAACATGTAAATATGTAAAGGTTGAATAAATTAGGGGCTTTTATCACCAGCCTTTACAAACCACAAACAGTGCAGGTTTTCAGGAAGGTTGATGTTCTATGGAGAATTGAAGCTCATTCTTGAGCAAACTAACCATACCATAACAAACAAATACAAATTCCCCAAATTGTTATTGATTTAAATATGACTTTCAACCCCCTCAACGCTAATGAGTAGTGATGAGCGAGCACCCCAATGCTCGGGTGTTCGGGTGCTCTGACCGAGCACCCCCGGAGGCTCGAGTGCTCGGCCGAGCACCCGAGCCCCATTGAAGTCAATGGGAGGACTCGAGCACTACACCAGGCACCCCCTGCTCTGATGAGGGGAGGGTGCCTGGTCCATAGGAAAAGGGCAGAAAAGGATGGAAACACCACAGAAATGGTTCAGGGACAGCATAGGGAGGATGTCTGGATGCATCTTGGACTCCAACATCGCTGCTGGGAACGATCTTTCGCCCGTAGTACGCCATTTTTACAGACTGACCATAAAACACACAAAAAGGAAAATAAAAACGACTTTAGGCGAAAAATTGTTACCAAACAATATTTGCTGTATATTTACTTGTATATCATCTGCAAATTCTCCCAAAAATTTCCTTGATTTTCTGAAGTGAGGCCATGATTAAGAGGGAAACGTGCGCAGAGGCAAATTATCCCAAAAATTTCCTTGATTTTCTGAAGTGAGGCCATGATTAAGAGGGAAACGTGCGCAGAGGCAAATTATCCCAAAAATGTCCTTGATTTTCTGAAGTGAGGCCATGATTAAGAGGGAAACGTGCGCAGAGGCAAATTCTCCCAAAAATTTCCTTGATTTTATTGAACTGAGGCCATGATTAAGAGGGAAACGTGCGCTGAGCCAACCATCTAAAACATTATGGGTGAGGGTCTGCTGCGGAGCTGACCATCCTAAACATTATATGCGAAGGCCCGCTAGTGAGCTGACGCTATAAAACATTATATGCGAAGGCCCGCTAGTGAGCTGACGCTATAAAACATTATATGCGAAGGCCCACTAGTGAGCTGACGCTATAAAACATTATATGAGAGGGCCCGCTAGTGAGCTGACGCTATAAAACATAATATGAGAGGGCCCGCTAGAGAGCTGACCCAATAAAACATTATATGAGAAGGCCCGCTGGTGAGCTGACTATATAAAAATTGTCAAACAGGGCCCGCTGGTGAGCTGGCCCTATATAAAAATTATATCACAGGGCCCGCTGGTGAGCTGGCCCTATATAAAAATTATATCCCAGGGCATATGGAAGAGGAGGAGGAGGATGAGAAGATTAAGAGTCAACCATATACCCGTTTTTTGGGTGGAAGGGGTGAATGGGAATACAGAGTATTCCCATCATTGTAGATAACATATATAAAGTGAGTTTATGTTCCCCCAGGGCTTTCCTCCAGTGGAGTGGAGAAGTCAGGGGAAATCCAGGCCTTGTTCATTTTTATAAGTGTCAACCTATCAGCATTGTCGGTGGAAAGGCGGATACGCTTATCTGTTATGATGCCACCAGCAGCACTAAATACACGCTCAGACAGAACGCTGGTGGCAGGGCAGGCCAGCACCTCCAAGGCGTAGAGTGCCAGTTCATACCACGTGTCCAGCTTGGACACCCAGTAGTTGTAAGGCACAGAGGGATCATTAAGGACGCTGACACGGTCTGCTACGTACTCCTTCACCATCTTCCAAAACTTTTCCCTCCTTGTGACACTAGGCTGCGCATCAGGGTGAGGGTGCTGGCGGGGTGTCATGAAGGTGTCCCACGCCTTGGAGAGTGTTGCCCTGCCTTTCTCGGAACTGCTGTGTGCTCCCCTTTTCTCCCCTTCTCGGTTGGCCAAGGTAGCACGTACTCTGCCGCCAGCGTTGTCAGATGGAAAATTTTGGAGCAATTTTTCAACAAGAACCTTCTGGTATTGCACCATTTTGCTTGTCCTCTCCACCGGAGGAATGAGAGATGAGAAATTCTCTTTGTAGCGGGGGTCCAGAAGGGTGAACACCCAGTAATCCGTGTTGTCTAAAATGCGTACAACGCGTGGGTCACGGGAAAGGCAGCCTAACATAAAGTCAGCCATGTGTGCCAGAGTACCAACAGTCAAGATTTCGCTGTCCTCACCAGGAGGATGACTCTCAATATCCTCATCCTCTTCCTCCTCTTCTGCCCACCCACGCTGAAGAGATGGAACTAAAGTTCCATGGCTACCCTCTGTAGCGGAGGCAACCGTGTCTTCCTCCTCCTCCTCCTCCTCCGCCTCCTCCAATTGTCGCTGAGCAGACGAAGTGAGGGTGCTCTGGCTATCACCTTGTGTAAGCTCTTCCTCCCCCATTTCCACCTCTTCCACATGCAAAGCGTCGGTTTTAATTGTGAGCAGCGAGCGTTTCAGTAGACACAGAAGTGGGATGGTTACACTGATAATAGCGTTATCGCCGCTCACCATCTGTGTCGATTCCTCAAAATTGCGTAAAACCTCGCAGAGGTCTGACATCCATTCCCACTCCTCACTTCTGATTACAGGAAGTTGAACGGAGAGGCGATGACCGTGTAACAGCTGGTACTCCACTACTGCCCTCTGCTGCTCACAAAGCCGGGCCAACATGTGGAAGGTGGAGTTCCAGCGCGTGCTCACGTCACACAGCAGCCGGTGAGCTGGCAATTGTAAGCGCTGCTGCAGCTTCAACAGGCCGGCCGAAGCTGTAGATGACTTACGGAAATGTGCACACACGCGGCGCACCTTGGTCAAGAGATCATGCACATTGGGGTAGGTTTTTAGAAATCGCTGAACCACTAAATTAAATACATGGGCTAGGCATGGTACGTGTGTGAGCTTGCCGAGCTCCAAAGCCGCCACCAAGTTACGCCCATTATCACACACAACCATGCCTGGTTGCAGGTTGAGTGGCGAGAGCCACTGCTCGGTCTGGTGACTAATCCCCTGCAACAGCTCTGAGGCCGTGTGCTGTTTGTCCCCAAGGCAGATCAGCTTCAGCACGGCCGGTTGACGCTTCCCCACTGCAGTGCTACACTGCTTCCAGCTACTGGCTGATGGGGGAGTGGCGCTGCGTGTAGAGAATTCGGAGGTGGAAACGGAGGAGGAGGAGCCAATAACGTAGGTGCTGGCGGAAACCCTGATGGAGGTAGGGCCCGCAATCCTCGGCGTGGGTAGCACCCGTGCCATCCCAGGGTCCGAGTCGCTCCCAGCCTCCACGACATTCACCCAGTGTGCCGTCAGGGAAATGTAGCGTCCCTGGCCACAAGCACTTGTCCATGTGTCAGTCGTTAAGTGGACCTTCCCAGTAACTGCGTTGGTCAGGGCACGGGTGATGTTACGGGACACATGGTGGTGTAATGCGGGGATGGCACACCGGGAAAAGTAGTGGCGGCTGGGGACCGCGTACCGAGGGACAGCTGCTGCCATCAGGCTGCGGAAGGACTCAGTGTCCACAAGCCTAAATGGCAGCATTTCGATGGCCAGTAATTTGGAAAGGTGTGAGGTTAGTGCTATGGCCTGTGGGTGGCTGGGTATTTTCGCTTGCGCTCAAATGCCTGGGGTAACGACATTTGGACGCTGCGCTGGGACAGGGAAGTGGATGTGGTCGCTGATGGTGCTTCAGATGGTACAGGTGCAGGGCGGGAGGTATGCGGGCCTGCGCCTTCGACAGGCGATTGGCCGGCACCGAAAACAGGGGAAGAGGAGGCAGTGGTGTGGCCTGCAGACACAGATGGGCGATCCAGGCGTTCCTCCCACTTACTACGGTGCTTGGATGCCATGTGTCGGATCATGCTGGTGGTGGTGAGGTTTCTAGTGTTCATGCCTCGGCTCATTCTGGTGTGGCACAGGTTGCAAACTACAATTCTTTTGTCGTCCGCACTTTCCTTAAAAAAACGCCATACCGCGGAACACCTACCCTTTGGCAAGGGAGATTTACGCAAGGGGGTGCTCCGTGGAACATTTGCGGGCCGGTTTGGTGCGGTCCGCCTTCTTTCTGTAGCCACACCACTGCCTCTTCCAGCCTGTTGCGGTGCTGCAGATGGCTCACCCTCAGGACTGCTGTCATCGCTCGGCTCTACACCTTCCCAGGTGGGGTCAGTCACCTCATCGTCCACCAAGTCCTCCTCCACTTCCTCACTCTGATCATCCTCCCCATGTCTTGATCCCACCACATACTCAGTCATTGACAACTGTATAACATTCTCCTCAACAAGGTCTTGAGACAGTAATAGTGGTTGATTTAATGGCAACTGTGTCTCATCATCATCATCATCATCCACTACTTCCTTTGACCTTAAATGCCGTTCACATCTGTCATCTTCTTGTGATTGGGTACCCTCTAGAGGTTGTGAATCAGGGCACAAGATGTCATGTTCCTCTGCAAGCGTGCTTGGAGAGAGGGTCAAATGAAGGATTGGTGATGAGACAAGCTCCTCACTATATCCCAGTGTGGGATCACTTCTTTGACCAGACCGTCTATGGTGGGAGGAAGGATGATCAGAGTGAGGATTATGTTGACCAGACTCTTGGCTACTGAGAGTGGACTTGGTGGAAGACAGGGTGGTGCTTAACCGACTGGAAGCAGTATCAGCTGTCATCCAACCGACCACCTGTTCGCAGTGGTCGGACCTCGAGAGTGATGTCCTGCGACGCCCTGTAAAATTAGACATGAAGCTAGGTATGGTGGATGTCTTTCTTTCTTGTGCTCTGGCACCAGGCACAGTTTCTCCGCGTCCTGACCCGCGCCCTGAACTATCAGGATCACGTCCACTTCCCCGTCCCTTTTTACCCACCTTCTTCATCTTACACGGAATATGTGACTTTAATATTTGAGTTTGAAAACTTAACAGTATTTCTTCCTATTCTGCAACTGTGCAGAGTACACAGAATAGGCTGCTAAACTGCGGTGACACACACTGAATGGAATATGTGACTTTAATATTTGAGTTTGAAAACTTAACAGTATTTCTTCCTATTCTGCAACTGTGCAGAGTACACAGAATAGGCTGCTAAACTGCGGTGACGCACACTGAATGGAATATGTGACTTTAATATTTGAGTTTGAAAACTTAACAGTATTTCTTCCTATTCCGCAACTCTGCACAGTACACAGAATGTGCTGCTAAACTGCGGCGACGCACACTGAATGGAATATGTGACTTTAATATTTGAGTTTGAAAACTTAACAGTATTTCTTCCTATTCTGCAACTGTGCAGAGTACACAGAATAGGCTGCTAAACTGCGGTGACACACACTGAATGGAATATGTGACTTTAATATTTGAGTTTGAAAACTTAACAGTATTTCTTCCTATTCTGCAACTGTGCAGAGTACACAGAATAGGCTGCTAAACTGCGGTGACGCACACTGAATAGAATATGTGACTTTAATATTTGAGTTTGAAAACTTAACAGTATTTCTTCCTATTCTGCAACTGTGCAGAGTACACAGAATAGGCTGCTAAACTGCGGTGACGCACACTGAATGGAATATGTGACTTTAATATTTGAGTTTGAAAACTTAACAGTATTTCTTCCTATTCCGCAACTCTGCACAGTACACAGAATGTGCTGCTAAACTGCGGCGACGCACACTGAATGGAATATGTGACTTTGAAATTTTAGTTTGAAGACTTAACAGTATTTCTTCCTATTCTGCAACTCTGCACAGTACACAGAATGTGCTGCTAAACTGCGGCGAAGCAAACTGAATGGAATATGTGACTTTGATATTTTAGTTTGAAGACTTAACAGTATTTTTTCCTATTCTGCAACTCTGCACAGTACACAGAATGTGCTGCTAAACTGCGGCGAAGCACACTGAATGGAATATGTGACTTTGATATTTTACAGTTTGAAGACTTAACAGTATTTCTTCCTATTCTGCAACTCTGAACAGTCCACAGAATGTGCTGCTAAACTGCGGCGAAGCACACTGAATGGAATATGTGACTTTGATATTTTAGTTTGAAGACTTAACAGTATTTCTTCCTATTCTGCAACTCTGCACAGTACACAGAATGTGCTGCTAAACTGCGGCGACGCACACTGAATGGAATATGTGACTTTGATATTTTAGTTTGAAGACTTAACAGAATGTGCTCTAATCTGCAACTTTGCACACTAAACAGAATGTGCTCTAATCTGCAACTTTGCACACTAAACAGAATGTGCTCTAATCTGCAACTTTGCACACTAAACAGAATGTGCTCTAATCTGCAACTTTGCACACTAAACAGAATATATAAAATTTTTTTTTGTTTGTTTTTTTCCCCCCACACAAAATAACCTGCTGCCCCCTCACACAGTAGTCCTAAAAAGGACTTTTGGTTCTTTTTTTTTCACAATTTTGCTTTTTTTCTCCCTACACTGACTTTCCCTTCCTATCCTCATCTCTCCCTGGCTAAGACTGAGCCGAACTCGCTGGTCAGGTGCTATACAGCACCCGACCACGGGTTCTGGCCAGCCAATCAGTGTAATGCCAGCAGCCAACATGGCTGCTGGCATTACACCGATGTCAGAGCCTCCCTGCACGTTTATTGGCTGCGCAGCAGTCGCAAAACGTGCGGGGAGGAGACCCGAACATGGCGGGCGAGCACATGCGGTACTCGTACGAGTACCGCCATGTGCCGAGCAGAGCGATGCTCGAGCCGATCCGAGCATCGGCCGAGCATGCTCGCTCAACACTACTAATGAGGTCTCCAACGCATTGTGTAGAAATCCATTGGTGACGTCACTAAATTTCAACGGGTTAAAAGCCCCATTTAAATCAAAGGAAATGTTATGGGCTCTCTGTGGCGTGGTTGTTTTCCTGCAATTGCTCCAGGTCTTCTTACATCAGCCTTAGGATTTCCACACAAGAGTATTAATGAATGTTATAACACAGGTGGATCCTGGAGATCCTGAAGGCCTGAACTGTTTGCTTGTACTGAAGTTAGTTTGAAATATCACCAATAAAATGTGGGGTTTACCACAAATTATTTTAGACATTTTAGTTTTGGTATGCAAGGGTTTAATTATTTTCTTGAGGAAATGGAAGGAACACAATGTGGCATCAAATGTACAAGTTGGTACATTATTAGTTGCACTGTACAGATAGAGCAAGCTTTAGTACACTTTGTTTGCTCTAAAGTGTGAGAGATTTCATGTTGGGATATTATGGTGTGTTCCCTGGATTAAAGTGTGCCTACTTAGCTATGGCACTGTGTGTTTTGTCTGTGTGATATTTTCTCTATAATCTGCACACACTCTATCACCGAGACTGTACTGTACTGTATATTTCTATTCAAAAGATACTAGATTCTGTTTAATATATATATATATATATATATATATATATATATATATATATATATATATATATATATACTAGCAATGTGGGACGGCGCTGCCCGTCAGGATATTTAGGGAATTAATGCACACACACGAATGCAAGACAAACACACATAGAGACATACACGCAAATGCACACACATGCACTGAGATGCATAAAGAGCGACACAGTCATACACACGTACATGCAATGCACAACATGCAGACACATAGAGTGTGATACAGACATGCAACACACACAGTGAGGAACACACAGGCACACACAGAGACACACACACAGAAGTGAGTCATAAGGGGGTGAGTGTGACTGTGTGAGTGAGTGTGTGTGTGTGAGTGAGTGGCATTCATTCATGTAGATGAAATGCATGTGGTAATTGCACATACTATGGTAGAAGGTGGATCGTGCTGGCTCCTGGGGTGTGAGTGTGAGTGAGACTATGGTGGAAGGTGGATTGTGCTGGCTCCCGGGGTGTGAGTGAGTGTGAGTGAGTGCATGAGAGTGTGAGAGTGAGTGATTGTGTGTAAGTGATTGCATATGAGTGTGTTACTGAGTGTGTGTGAGTGTGTGTGATTGAGTGAGAGTGTGTGTGATTGAGTGTGTGAGTGAGTGTGTGAGTGAGTGTGTGTGATTGAGTGTGTGTGTGATTGAGTGAGAGTGTGTGAGTGAGAGAGTATGAGTGTGTGAATTATTGTGAGTGTGTATGATTGTGTATGAGAGTGTGTGAGAGTGTGAGTGTGTGATTGAGTGTGGGTGTTTTTTGTCTGATGTGTTTGCGTCTGTGGTGTAGGAGCGAGTGGCAGCCATTTTGTTTTTTCAGTTACTTGGATAGTGGTGGGCAGGCTGGATAGTGGGGGCAGGCCAACTCCCTGCATGATTTAAATCACTTCCCCATTGAATCACCCAATGGGAGCAGTAACTCCTCCTTACTTAACCCTTTGAGTGCCAGAGGGGTACGCAACACATTGCTTTGCAATGCATTGTGTACCCCTCTGGCACTCAAAGGGTTAAGTTGAGGTAACATAGCAATGTAACACACGGTGGCTCTTCAGCTGAAGCAGCGTAGCAATATGCTGAGGGAACAAATAGAATGTGGTGTTTGAGGCTTGCCTTCTGTAACATACAGCAAAGCATCTCTCTCCCTTTAAGGAGAAAGGGCGGTAATCAGGAAGCAGGAAGTGGAGGAGTGACAGTTGAAAACAGACAGTTAGTGAGGTTGACTGAAGAGATGAAAATAGTTAAATAAAAGAGTTGCTATTAAGTTTATCCCTGAGTGTTTGTATTTTATTACATTACACCCTCGTACTGATACAGAGTGTATGGAGGGTTACCATTATCTGTGAGTGGTGAAACAATGTGTTTGTGGGGTCATGATTCTGAGTGAGAGTATGTGTGGACCAGGAGAAGTTATTGATATCCCCTACTTCAGGAGCGAGTGGCAGCTATATATTTTTTTGTCAATTGGATAGTGGTTGGCGGGCTGGAGGAGGAGGACCAGCTTCCTGTTGGATAAACATGCCCCCACTGAATCACTCAATGGGAGCAGTAAAGTCCCCATTGAATCACCCAATAGGAGCTGTGTCTCCTAATGAGACATAAATTATGTAATGAGGCATTCTGTTCAATGTGTGTTTGTTTTCTGAGGAGACATAAATTATGTTCTGTGTGTGAGGTACCATAAATTTTGCAATGAGGCTTATTCTTTTATATATATATATATATATATATATATATATATATATATATATATATATATATATATATATATAAAACAGTAAAGCAATTTTAAAATTCCTGTTTTATTATATAGATATATACTGAGCAAAATCTAGTATCTTTTGAATATATATATATATATATATATATATATATTCTGTGTGATAGAGTGTCCGTGGAGTCTATAGAGATTGTGTTTGTTTTTGTAGTATGGTGTAATATTGAATTTTTCTGCTGCAAATCTTCATCCCTGGGTGTGTGAATAATAATATATATTTTTCCACTGAAGGAGTTCCATTGAATTGTGCTTTCTGCTGTTTGATTTATTGTGTGATATTTTGCAGACTTAGAATCCGAATGTGGCGATAGACAAGGACTGAAGAGTCAGCTGCTTGCAAACGCGAGTTGAGCTTCCAGCGTTGTGCAGCCACAGTCAAAACATGTGATGACTGCAAATGAAATACTAAAGGGTCAGTGGCAAGCCAAAGTCAGGCAAGCAGGTTCAGGGCTTAAAGGGATAGTAATGTTTCACAAAAACAGCAACTCCAATTAATCTTCATGGTATTTGGGCCATGGAGAGTGTTATTTCAATACTGTCAGAGTTGTAGTTCAAGAGTAATTGAATGATAAAGTATCCCCCCTCCCTCCCCTTTTACCTAGTGTAGGGCCCCTCCCCTCAGATGTGGAATCTGGTCCACAGACCAGACAGCTCACAGCAAGGGACAATCTTCTTACTGTGAGAACAATGAGAACCCTGCCCCCCTTGACAGGTTTTTCCCTTATGTTAATTGAAGGTTATCCCTCTCTACAATCTACTTGGACACCACCCTGCTGCTCTGAGATGAGCAGTGTTACATCAGTAACTGGGGCAGGAGGAGGATACTTTACCATTCAATTACTCTTGAACTACAACTCTGACAGTATTGAAATAACACTCTCCATGGCCCAAATACTATGAAGATTAATTGGAGCTGCTTTTATTGTGAAACATTACTATCCCTTAAGAAGAAAAAAAAAAGAAGAGAGAAAAAGAGACACTGCCCAAGAGTTCAATAATGCAATCAACTTATTGAAAATTAACAAGTGGAGTTCCAGTACTTACATATTTTAGTTCCAATGTACTGACACACTTGCCTGCAGGGACGTTAATCAGGCCTCAATCAGTATATCACAAATTCTGTTGATATAGAACAATGGTGATAAATTTGCTTTCCCAAATGACAGGGCACTATGCCCTCCTTTGTAAAAAAAAATCCCTGCCAATCATGTCCCCCTTACATTTCTTTTTTCTATACCCTTTTTGAAATCACAATCCCATTCCCATTTTAAGTTATTGTTAAAATAGCTCTATTTCTTAAACTAGTAAATGTAATGTGAGTCTAACTTACCACCACTGTGTATATCCCACTCCAATGCAGCTCTGTAAGATATAGAGGGGGAGATCTTAAATATAAGAAAAACAGTAGTATAGTGATCTCTTACTCCTCCTGTAAATACAGTTCAATGAAGGGACCCTGGGCTCAGCAGCCATTTTGCTTTCTATCTGAAAAAGCCAAAAAGTATTTTTCTGCATAATCGGCTCTAGGGTGCAGCTCCCTTCCCCACTGTAAATGTAGAATTAATGAGTGAGTAGAGACAGATTAGTTTAGTGTAAAAACAAACTAATGATGATTATGGGATAGGCCATAACATGTTTTGAACTTCATGGCCCTTTGTCTAGTGTAACAAAGGGCCATGGTGTCACGGTTACCCAGAGAAGTTCAGGAGTCAGTACGGTTTAGTTAATGCAGTTTATTAACAAATGACATAAAGAGGATATGTACAATATAAACAATAGGAATAAGCACAGGGTAATAGCCAGCAAGCCTGCTACCATAAATAATAGGTTGCAATGCTAAACCACTGTGCTAGAGACTAGGCCTTAGCCACTGGAAGTCTCAGCTGGAACCAGGAACAGGAACTGGAACAGGAACCCAGGATCTTGATCCGATGAGGAATAAGGTCTGACTCAGCCTGCAGTCAGAGGGAAATATCACTGACTCACACCTGGAGCCAGTAAGGGGGAATACTGACTCACGCCTGCAGTCAGTAGAAATAAGGTGAAAACTGACTCACACCTGCAGTCAGTATGCAAGTCTACCAGAACCCCAGGCCCGCACTATATTGAGTGCCTGATCACCAGGGGAAAAGACAAAAGAATAGTCAGACAGAGCCACAAGTCAGCACCAGAGGGGGTAGTCAGACAAGCCGGGTCATACACAGTTCAGGTAGTCAGTCAGAGCCACAAGTCTGCACCAGATTGGATGTCCACTATTAGGGGTTAGGCAAAAGAACAGTCAGACAGAGCCACAGGTCAGCACTAGAATGGATGGAAGACTAGCCAGGTCATACATGGAGCCCAAGTAAATGGAACTGCTATGTACATCAACGCAAGGGCATCTGAGTAAGGCCTCAGTCTGCCCTTTAAACCCCTCCACAGGAAGTAGGAGGAGTAGCTCAGACGGAGGAAGTAGGAAGTTGGTAGGAGGAGACTACAGGAAGCAAACAGATAAAACAGAGACCTGCTTGAAGCCTCGCGCCTGCAGATGATGCTGAAATCAAGGTAAGCTGTAACACATGGAGCCTGAAATATTCTTTCTCCCCCAATAAATGATCACTTTCTGATTTTGCCTAAACTCATGTGGCTCAGCACATCCAATAACTCTACTCTGATACAAACTAGGATAGCTGGACCCCATTATTAGAAGTTGACAAGGCCTCGATTCAATTCACCCTACTAAAACACCCGTTAGGGCAAAAAGAGGCTAATGGTCCACACACAAAATGTGTCACCAAAGCCATTCAATTGCCCTGCCTACTGAAACCACACAAGAACTTTTGGCCACAGAACCTGACCTATGACAAAATGTTCTTTGTGTGTTCAGTTTCCAAAACTCACGCTAAATAGAACATATAAGGAACATAGTTAACGCTCGGTGCTTGACACACTGTCAATCACAGATCATGAGCTCAGACACACAGTCACTGTCCCAAACCCTAACCCTACACTACTCCTAGCCGTAAAGTTCAACAACACTAATCATAACACTAGCCTAATACCCACATCTGTGTAACACTTACCTGTCATCCACTGTCCATCTTCTTCTGTCTTCCTTCAATTCATCTTCTGTCTTCTTCTCTTCTTCTGTTTCATAAAGCTGTCCCTGTTTCATTATCCCCCCTAGAAGCTGATTGTCTAGGAGGTGTGTAAGCACACATCCCAGCCAAGGAAAAGCTGGGAACCATTTTAAACAGAGACTGGCCATATAAAAGCCAGTCTCTGTTTAATTTTTCCACAGAGACGCTCTGGCAACGGTGCAAAAGTTATCAAAGAGGGGGGATTTTTGTTCTGCAATACTGATACCACCGCCGGCAACAACGGCGGAGGTGGTAGCATCTTTAACACTTTAACTGCCTGGGGATAGGAATACACTTATATTTACTATGGAGAAAAAAGTATTATGCAACAAGGATTTGGACAAAATGTTATTAGCATTGGACCCAACATTATTTGTTATTATTGGAATGCCACTACAGATTTAACCCTTTGAGTACCAGAGCGGTACGCAACGCATTGCTCTGAATGGGAATGGGGGACTCATTTTAACGGGTTGCAATGGGCTCAAACTGTAGCACCCAACGTGCATTTTGTTATGTCAGTATTTGTTCATAGCACTGGTGATTGAATTGCTTACCACGCTTGAAAAATTACGTGTTTTGAATCACGGCCAAAGTCTGGCAGGTAGAAGATAATGCAGACAATTGCTGGCACTGAATCAGATGAATAGGAAACCTGTGATATGTAGAGACTCTCACTCACTGAAGTGGGTTGAGTCTCAAGGGTTGTGTAGATGTCAGAGGACAGCAGGTAACCCAAAACGAGGTACTGGAGACTGAAGGCAAGTAAAGTCAATGGACGAGCCAAAAGGTCTGGACCAGAAGAATTCAAGCAAAGTCAGAAGTCAAACAAGCATCTGGATCCCAGAGAATTACGCAGTTTTTTGTTAAGGAGCCTAAGTAAACAAGCTGCAATTAAGTAAGTTTCTGAACCTGTAAACAGAGACTACACATATGAACCTCAGGGTTGCCTCCACTTATAGGTGAGGTAGGTTCTAGCCTAGGGAACACATCTACTGGGGACGCAGAGCAGAGCTGCATGCACCTCGGCGGTTTGGCTGCTCTGCGAAAAGGAGAGAGAAGCACCGATCTGAAAAGAGCAAGCTCCTAGAACATGCCGTGCCACAATAGGATTGTCTGAGATCCAGTGACAGAGGAAAGAGGGAGGAAGAAAGGATAAGGAGAAAGGAAAGAAGGATGGCGCTGCCACTTCTACCTGTCAATTTTATCTCTATCTGCCGCTCACAAATGACGCTGTGCCGACCAGTGGCATAACTCTAGGGGTCACAGGGGTCGCACCTGCGACTGGGCCCATGCACTCCAGGGGCCCGGCCTCCCCCTGCGACCCCTCCACCTGGTGCCCGCAATCTCCCGCCGGCGTTGTAGTAATGCAGAGAGCTGGGAGATGACATCATCTCCCAGTGATCTGCATTACTAAGAGGAAAACACGGGAGCTCCACCTAGGTAGTAGCAGATGGGGGCATTGTGGAGATTGAGGGACATTGTGGAGGGGACCAAAGTGGTGGGGGGGCCCGTGGCACTTCTTGTACCAGAGCCCGAAGGCGTCTAGTTATGCCTCTGGTGCTGACAAGACACACCTGACCGAGGGGGGAGAAGCGGACTGCCCAGGAGCGGGAGGGAGCACACCAGGGTCACAGGGCAGCACGGTAGATGTCTGGGAATCCCAAATTCACAATCTCATGCAGAGGTTTAAGGGGTTATCGGAAGGAAAAACAAGGGGGGAGGCAAAATGAAATACGAGAAATACCTGACTGTTCTTTCAGACACATGGATATTATGTCTGGTGCACTGATTATAGTACCGGGTTATCATATATGTTGTATATGGCAGTGGTGGTCAACCTGAGACCCCCAGTTGTTGAGGACTACAACTGAGAATTGTAGCCCTCAACAGATTGAAAGCCTCTGTATGATAAAGGGAGACACACACACACACACACACACACTGATACACATAGAGATAAGCACACACACACACACAAATACACATACTAACACACTGAAACGCATAGAGATAAGCACATTCACTGACACACTGATACACATAGAGATAAGCACACACAAATACTAACACACTGATACACTAGAGTTAAGCACACACAAACATACTAACACACTGATACACATAGAGATAAGCACATGCACACAAATACACATACTAACACACTGATACACATAGAGATAAGCACACACACACCAATACACATACTAACACACTGATCCACATAGAGATAAGCACAGGTACACAAATACACATACTAACACACTGATCCACATAGAGATAAGCACACATACACAAATACACATACTAACACACTGATCCACATAGAGATAAGCACACACACACACATACTGACACACTGATACACATAGAGATAAGCACACGCACACAAATACACATACTAACACTCTGATACACATAGATATAAGCACACGCACACAAACACACATACTAACACACTGATACACATAGAGATAAGCACATGCACACAAATACTAACACACTGATACATACAGAGATAAACACACACACAAATACACATACTAACACAAGGATACACATAGAGATAAGCACACACAGAAACTCATACTATCACACTGATACACATAGAGATAAGCATATGCACACAAATACATATACTAACACACTGATACACATAGAGATAAGCACACACACACAAATTCACATACTAACACACTGATACACATAGAGATAAGCACGCGCACACAAATACAAATACTAACTGATTCACATAGAGGTAAGCACACACACTGACACGCTGATACTCATACAGACAAACACATTAACAAACACATACAGATATAGAGAATACACACCTGCCACACTGATACACATATAGAGAAGCACACACACACACACACACAAACACACACTAGTACACTGATACACATAGAGAAAAGCACACACACTGACACACTGATACACATAGAGATAAGCACACACACACATACTAACACACTGATACACATAGAGAAAAGCACACACAGACACACATACTAACACACTGATACACATAGAGATAAGCACACGCACACAAATACACATACTAACACACTGATACACATAGAGATAAGCACGCGCACACAAATACAAATACTAACACACTGATTCTCATAGAGATAAGCACACACAGACACACATACTAACACTGATACACATAGAAATAAGCACACACACTGACACACTGATACACATTCAGACAAACAAACACATTAACAAACATATACAGATATAGAGAATGCACAACTGCCACACTGATACACATATAGAGAAGCACACACACACAAACACACACTAGTACACTGATACACATAGAGATAAGCACACACACTGATACACATAGAGATAAGCACACACACACACACACACACATACTAGTACACATATACATATAGAGATAAGCACACACACATACTAACACACTGATACACATAGAGATAAGCACAGGCACAAATACTAGTACACTGATACACATAGAGATAAGCACACACACTGACACACTGATACACATAGATATAAGCACACACACAAATACACATACTAACACGCTGATACACATGGAGATAAGCACATGCACACAAATACTAACACACTGATACATATAGAGATAAACACACACACAAATACACATACTAACACACTGATACACATAGAGATAAGCACACAGAAACACATACTAACACACTGATACACATAGAGATAAGCACACAGAAACACATACTAACACACTGATACACATAGAGATAAGCACATGCACACAAATACACATACTAACACACTGATACACATAGAGATAAGCACGCGCACACAAATGCAAATACTAACTGATTCACATAGAGGTAAGCACACACACTGACATGCTGATACTCATACAGACAAACTCATTAACAAACACATACAGACATAGAGAATACACACCTGCCACACTGATACACATATAGAGAAGCACACACACACACTAGTACACTGATGCACATAGAGATAAGCACACACACACACATACTAGTACACAGATACATACAGAGATAAGCACACACACACATACTAACACACTGATACACATAGAGATAAGCACACACACATACTAACACACTGATACACATAGAGATAAGCACGTGCACACAAATACAAATACTAACACACTGATTCTCATAGAGATAAGCACACACAGACACACATACTAACACTGATACACATAGAAATAAGCACACACACTGACACACTGATACACATTCAGACAAACAAACACATTAACAAACATATACAGATATAGAGAATACACACCTGCCACACTGATACACATATAGAGAAGCACACACACACAAACACACACTAGTACACTGATACACATAGAGATAAGCACACACACACACATACTAGTACACAGATACAAATAGAGATAAGCACACACACATACTAACACACTGATACACATAGAGATAAGCACACACAGACACACATACTAACACACTGATACACAGAGATAAGCACACACACACAGTAGTACACTGATACATATAGCGATAAGCACACACACACACACATACTAACACACTGATACACATAGAGATAAGCACACACAGACACAAATACTAGACCACTGATACACATAGAGATAAGCACACACACTGACACACTGATACACATAGAGATAAGCACACACACACATACTAGTACACTGATACACATAGAGATAAGCACACACACACAAATACACATACTAACACACTGATACACATATAGAGAAGCACACACACACACACACACACACACATGCTAGTACACTGATACATATAGAGCTAAGCACACTCACATACTAACACACTGATACACGATAAGCACACACACACATACTAGTACACTGATACACATAGAGATAAGCACACACACACATACTAACACACTGATACACATAGAGATAAGCACACACAGACACAAATACTAGACCACTGATACACATAGAGATAAGCACACACACTGACACACTGATACACATAGAGATAAGCACACACACACATACTAGTACACTGATACACATAGAGATAAGCACACACACACAAATACACATACTAACACACTGATACACATATAGAGAAGCACACACACACACATGCTAGTACACTGATACATATAGAGCTAAGCACACACACATACTAACACACTGATACACGATAAGCACACACACACATACTAGTACACTGATACACATAGAGATAAGCACACACACACATACTAACACACTGATACACATAGAGATAAGCACACACACATATACTAGTACACAAATGCATATAGAGATAAGCACACACACACAAATACACATACTAACACACTGATACACATATAGAGAAGCACGCACACACACACATGCTAGTACACTGATACACATAGAGCTAAGCACACACACATACTAACACACTGATACACGATAAGCACACACACACACAAATACTAGTACACTGATACACATAGAGATAAGCACACACACACACACACACACATACTAACACACTGATACACATAGAGATAAGCACACACACACATATACTAGTACACTGATACACATAGAGATAAGCACACACACACATATACTAGTACACTGATACACATAGAGATAAGCACACTCATTGCCACACTGATACACATATAGAAAAGCACACACCCCTACAGAGACTCACACACATTGACACTTAAACACATATAGAGATCACACACGCTAACACTTATACACACACAGGGGCAGGGCACAAAGGGGCAGAGCCAAGGGGTCAGCAAAATGAGGTTTTGCCTAGGGTGTCAAAAATCTTTGCATCAGCCCTGACAAACCTGATAGAGTGTACATGCTCACAGTAGACTCTGCATATGCTGCGTCATGAGTACATGCATGCAGATGACTATGATGTATAAAACTGTTTAAAAATAGAAAAATTAAAAATGTGTGTCTGATTCTTTTTGAATTAACACAGCACTGGTGTTCACTGAACACCAAAAAATCAGATGAGATTTGTGGATAATGCCAGAGCAAATGAAATGGAAATTATTTGCTCATCTCTACCTATAACATATTATGAGACATTTAGAAATAAAATTATCTTTAAATTAGCACCGGCTTATATACTGGAGGTGGCAGCTGTTGTAGAAATCAGAATAACTGGCTTTTTAAATAATATATACCGGAGCTGTTTTCTCTTGCAGAATTATGTTCAGCTGTGCATTTGAAGGATGCACACATCAACATTCCAATAAAAAAGGGGACATTTCCATAACGTATTGCCCTGTATTTTCATCTGCCGCAGAATAACTTTGCATAAACATTTAATATGTTCTGAAACAGTCTCCCCTTAAATATGTTTTGCAAAACAACTCTCCTGAAAGCTATATTTATAATCCAAATTATGACCTGCAGGCATCTAAATATAATGCATTTCTTAATCTCTTTTTATTTTTTCCAGCTTTCTCTGTCTAATTAGATTCATATCAGAGGCCTGATTACTAAACACAATCATTCACTTATTCTCGTAACATTCCAGGCTATTTCTTGGTGCCCTCCCCCATCTCTCGTCTCTTCATCCATGGCCCCCACCTCCCGCACAGTAATTACCATCTCAAGCATCACGTAAGCCTTTCTGACGAATTTCAGCTTCTAATTGCTAATTGAAAAATTAGAAACTAAGTCAGAAAAGCAATCTAATTAAAATAAAATTGAATAAAATAGCTTTTATATATTTATTTAATTCCCTTTTAACCATATAACTGTCCCTTCTTTTTTATATGCCTTTTTCATTACAAGTGGTACTTTCAATCTGCAGGTGCTATACCGACACTCTATGCGATTCTATGTAGTGAAAATATACTCCTAGGTCATTACTCATTATGAAGCCTCCATAGGTTAAGGAATGTGTCTTTGCTTTGAAGGGACAAAGTCAAAGAACCCAATCACAGAGGCTGATGTACTAGGAAAATGGTGCAACATACTGCACCATAGGACACAAAAATCCCAAATTCCTATTGTTTTAAATATACTTTAACCACTTGAATGCTGGAGAGATCTCTAGCTTACTGCAAAGCAATATTATTGTAACCTCTCTAGCATTCAAGGGGTTAAAAGTCCAATGTAAATGAATGGGGAAATGTATTTACTCCTTATAGTGCAGCTGGTTTTCTTCACAACTGCATCCCCTTGACAGTTTAGCAAAAAATATTAAGCAGACTGTAGCTCTCCATCTGTTGCTAGACTACACTCACATCATCCTCAGCTGGCCATTGGCTGGCTGAGGATGGTGGGAATTGCAGTACAACAACAGTTGGAGGGATGCAGACTGTTCACACTTGGCTTAGAGAAGGAGTAGGCAACCTTTGGTGATCCAACTGTTGGGGACCACAACTCCCATCCTCTCCAACCAGCTAGTGGCCTTGTGGGGATGATGAGAGTTGTAGTCAACGGCTGAAGTATGAACATTTGCCTATGTAGAGTAGGGATGGGGACATGGCACTGTAGACATACAATTTATTTTCTTTTTCTGCCTATGGATCCCTCTAAAAACAGGTATCTCTACATCTGGGTAAAATAATGGAAGTTGCAGTTGATGAAGCTGTGGATAAGGCTTACTATGATCACAGCATGTTTCTTGGTTTCAGAGGCTGGAAATGATGTCACTGCCAGTGTTTCGTCATAGGAGAGCAAAGGTGACTACGCACCATGCAGCCCTGTCCAGTTATAATTAATCTTTTAATGCTTACCTTTTCTGGGTTTTGAGGGAACACTGCCAAGGTTACTTTTAAGGCATAACATCTATAGACTTGAGTTACAGAATATGCAGGGATACTATCACCAAAAACAAACCTGATTTTGAAAGAGCTTTCTGTATCAACTATAGGTTGTGAAAGCCATTTCTAATTTTGAAAGCTATTTTTTTACTTATTAGGGAGAAAGGCAAGAGAGTGGAGGATTCACTATTTTTTGAAAGCTAGAAATGTATACATGGTTTGTGAATACTCACGTTTTGATGCAATAAACACATTGATGAAGAATACAGCATGCTCCTAAACTAACAGCATAATTAGCAAATGCCCCTTAATTAATGGCAAAGTTAGTCAATGTGCCAAAATGAATGGCAACAATAGCCAGATGTATGAAAATATGTGCTAATTGCTGAATTAGGCACAATCGCTCATCCTTTCACAAAACGGCAGACATTTTAGTTTCTCCCACTTCTGCAAACACATTCACAAAATAAAAGCGTAAAAGTTTGCTAATTCTGAAAAAAAAGTCACAATTCAGTAACATTTTGATGCTAAACATTTTGCGATCAAAAGTACACTGTGAATAGGGATTGTGAATGTTTCTTGCATTCCACTCTCAGTTTCTTTGATTGTGCTAATTAAGGCATGCCTTGCAGCAAGGTCCTGTTTTAACCCTATATTACATCTTCCTCTCTCTGACACTACTTGTCAATGCATTGTCCATTAACCCTATTGCTGAACTGGTTAACCATCAGAGAGGATGGTAATGTAGAACTAAGACAGGAATTACCTTTCAGTGCATGTTTTAATTAGCATAAAATATAAATCTAAATAACTCAAAAGCTATTTTTTTTAAATATAAAATTGATAACACAACAAATACAGAAGGTGATTTTAGTGACATGGTTAAGAGATCCTTTAAAGGGATAGTAATGTTTCATATTAAAAGCAGCTCTAATTAATCATCATAGTACTTGGACTTTGGAGAGTATTATTTCAATTCTGTCAGAGTTGTAGTTCCAGAGTAATTCAATGACAAAGTGTCCCCCTCCCGCCCCTTTTACTGATGTCACACTGTTCAGCCACAGAGAAGGGAGGCCAGGTAGACTGCAGAGAGGGACAATCTTCAATTAAGATAAGGGAAAAACCTGAAAAGCTTGTCAAGGGGGGCAGGACTTTCATTGTTCTCATAGGAAGAAGATTGTCCCCTTCTATTATCTGTCTGGTCTATAGACTGCATTCCACATCTGAGAAGAGATGGCTTACACTAGGTAAAAGGGGCGGGAGGGGGAAACTTTGCTTGTGAATATCTCATAAACCATAAAGGTTTGAGAGATAAGACTTATATCATTCTTCATGTTTTTATAATGCCTACAAAATAAAATAAAGTTAAAACAGAGTATTACTATCCCTTTAAAAATGCAGTATGTAATTACTCCAGAAGCTAACCTCCAACATCTTCTAATTAACCTCACATGTCTTTCATCGGGACTCTCAGATACCACAGGAATTTACCAACACCCTTACAAAAGATATGCCTTAGCCTTATACTGATATAGAATGTTCTGAAAACTAAGGATAGTAAAAAAGTTTCACCTCAAAAGAGAAACAGGAGAAAAATGGCACTTTCGCCAAGCATTTTTTTTTACCTAGCTAATTGCATTGAAATCAATGGAAAGACTGAATCTCTCCCTACCACATAGCAAGTTTCCCTTCCTTTATCTCCGGTATAGTAAGAAAGGGTGTGAGAATCCTGCAGTATGCCATTCTGTGTTTGTGAAAGGAAGAGAAAGCAGTACATTTGTGAGCTCGAGAACACAGGCTCATAAACTGCAGCTGAAGCTTAGTTTAGGAAGGCTTGTAGGTAGGAAATCTGTTCTCTGTATTAGGGGAGTCTGGGGAACAGGAAGGGAGAAAGGAGGTTGACCCCAAATACCCCCAAATTCTGTGTGACTGACCACACAGGCAACCATGATCCAAGTTTCTCCCTGATCTGGCTGTTATCTCTACCCTAGGGAAGTCTGGGGGTGTGAGAAGGGAGCAAAGGAGGTTGACTCAAATACCGCAATATTTAATGTGGCAGAGTAGACACAGGCTGCTGTGATCTAAGTTTATGCCTGATCTGGTAGTTATCTGTGCCGGTTGAGTCTGGGGTGGGAGAACTGAGCAAAGGAGAATTATCCCAATACCCCAAAATGCTGTGTGACTGACTGGGAAGACACAGGCAACCATGATTCAAGTTTCTTTCTGATCTAGCTACTACCTATGTCCTAGTTGAGTCTGAAAAAAGAAGTTGAACAGGGACTATATTTTGTTTATTTTTGTTGATAGTGATAGGGTATCAAGTGATAAAAAACAAAGTACAACCTACAAAGTGGCAGAAGTATATGATAGTGTTGGTGGGTGACTGGTGTGGTGTAATTGGTGAGACCTTGACAAACTGTATCCACCCCGGGAGGAGGGGGATCCTCATCATTTATTGCACACACTGCAGCAACCATTGTTGCAATCAGTTTTTGAACTACCTCTTTACTTCCACGACCCTGCACTTCTCCACCTTTCCCCCTCCCCTTGTGCATTTGCTGGACATTATTCAACTACTGTGTGTGTTGTTACTCTATAAGTACACAGTTGATGGTGTGTGATGTCCTGCCTAAGCCCTTAACAATATTCTCAGTGTTGTCTGCTGTCTATCAAGTCAGTCAGAGAGATCACATCAGGCTCCCAGTCAGGTGTTTAATTATATATGTATTAATTTTTTTCATTTTTAAATTGTATTTATTTATTTATTTATTTTACTTGCCCACCATATCTTATCACAGTCAGCCCCCCGAAAAAATATAAATAAAAAACAAAATCAACAACTTGTTTCTCCAGAATTCCCCAGCATAGAGGAAAGCAAAATCAGCAAGCAATTTGGACCTCAGCTGCATGTGTCTTGCCAGTCAGTCACACCAAATGTTGGGGTATTTGGGGTCAACCTTATTCCTCCCTTCTTCTCTCCCAGAGTGCCTCCCAAATTCAGAGAACAAATGTCCTACCTAAAAGACTCCGAAAATTAAGCTTCAATTCTCCTTTATTTGCCTATCTTCTCTAGCTCATGCTACTTTCTTCTCTTACAAACACAGAATGGCATGCTTTGAGAACCTGACACCCTTGTATATGGCTGTAGAAATGTAGAGAAAACATTTATGTGGTGGGGAAACAATTATCTTCCCATTGATTTCAATGGAATGATCTAGATGAAAAATGGAGAAAAACTGCACTTTTCGCAGGAAATTATACACCAAGTGGGAAGTGCCGTTATTTGGCAATTTTGGTTTGAGGCAACATTTTTTACCCATTCCTAGTGCTAATGTTACTAAAGCTGGACATTAGTGTTCTGGGAAAAGGACAAAGGCACCCAGCCTGCTAGCAGTTTTTTCAAGGCACATGTTGTAGGATTCACAACATTTACTTTCAGCTATTTGTTTCTCCACTTCGCACTCAGAAGAAGTAATACCATGACAGAAAATTTAGCAGTCATAGAAAACACAGGTGAAAAATGGCAAAGTTCTCACAAGAAACTTGTTGGCAGTTGCAAAAAAGGCAAAAATTGTATGTGTTTTCTATGGGTGGGAATTTTCGTGAAAAAAAGTGGTGAACTGTTACGTTTTCACAAAAATTCCTGCTGGAAATTTCTCTGACATTTTTCCCATCCCTACTAAAAAACCATAGGCCAGTTAGCAGAGCAGACTAAAATAATTAGCAAAGAAATGTGCTGCAAAGTTTCCTTCTCTCTGCCACTCCAGATCCATGAAGACCAAACAGGATTCCTCCTCTCTGCCACTCCAGATCCATGAAGACAAAACTTCTCATAATTTGGTAAAGACCTAAATGATATTAGTATCTCCAAGCACAAAAACAGGACATAAGGTTGATCAAACTAGAACTTTTCCAGTTATTTTGTATTTGCTTTATTTATAATAAATTGTGCACTTAACTATACCCATATAAAACATTTGTCTTTATGCCTTCATTACAGTGAACCCCTTAGTCCACACAGCATCTGTTACCCATACTAAGTATTCAAACTTTGACTATATATCAAGGTTTGCAGTAGCTATTAACTACTGCAGTATTGTTTGTGCATTTGATGCCTGCTATTTTTATTTGATTGTAATACTACATTTAGAGGGCATTCCATACACTGTCCACCCTATCCCCTTGTCTCCTATGTTTTTTTGCATGTATGATTATGAGTCATTGGTAGGATTTCTACCCATGTAAACTTGAGGACATGCAGCAGGATACAGGGGGAGAACACAGTATAAAGACTATAATTTGAAAGAGCTTTTCCTATACCCCTAATATTCTGATTGTATTGCTTATATAAAACAAAATACTGCTGTGAACCAGTGGATACCCCTTTGTTTCTTCTAGTGATTGTTATACACTGCCATCTTTTTCAAGTGTATATACAATAACTGTTTCAACAGCAACTCCTCTCACCATCCCACCTTTGGTGTTGCCCTATTCTTTGAAAGCACTGTGTCAAATCTTTGTGTCTTTCTTGTTTTTTGCTAGCCTGAGGCTTACAAACAAGTTTTTCACAGGGTTTATTTTGGGAAGCCTGAAGACCACAACCAATTTTTTAGGTCTAGCTTGTTTGAAACCTGCAATCCTTTTTTTTCCAAGTCTACCCTTAATGTAATATTTTGAATGTTTAACTTTCTATAAGCCCGCAAAAAAAAAAAAATAGATTTCAGGTCTTTTTCTTTTTGCAAGCCTGCTGCTATGATTGCTAACCATACATTTTAAAGAAATAATGAAAAATATAAAAGCATTGTGTTACAACCTTCACTGAATGTGGCAGATATGCATGGTAGTGGTAGACTGGTATGGTGTGATTGGTTTACATATCATCATGATTCATAGGGCTGAAAGCAAGAACAATTACTTGCATCATATTTGAGTCTAATTTAAGCTTGCATTATTCTCAGATTATTGTCAGATTATTGTCAAACATGAATAAATTGTCATAGAGTGGACACAACAGTGGTAGATGGTAGCAACCCATCAAATCTCAGTGCTCCTATTAATACTTTGTTGTTTTTTTCACTTCTGCTACCTGATACTCAGATGGTATTAGATGTAGGGGTGGGTGAAAAGTGAGAAAAATTTCCCGCATGACTTTTCACAAAAAATGGACGATTTATCTCTTTGTGAAAGTTTTCTACTTTTCTCCAATGCTAAAATTTCCTCCTTTTCGCCTATTCCAGTAAATTTTTTGACTATTCAGGACATGTTTCTGCTATTCCAACACATTTTTCTCCTATTCCAACACATTCTTCTCTTATGTTTAATATGGTGCAACATTTCCCAGTACAATATTACTTCTTCTGAGGGCTGTAGTAGAGAAATAAGTAGCTGGAAATCAAAGTTGTGAATACTACAGCAACATATACCTTGAAAAATGTGTTAGCATGCAGAGCACATTTGTCCTTTACCCACAACACTTACTTCCTGCTTAAAGTGATAGTAATGTTTCACAAAGACAGCAGCTCCAATTAATCTTCATAGTATTTGAGCCATAGAGAGTGTTATTTCATTACGGTGAGCGTTGTAGTTCAAGAGTAATTGAATGATAAAGTTTCCCCTCCCGCCCCTTTTACCTAGTGTAAGCCTCCACTCCTCAGATGTGGAATCCAGTCCATAGACCAGACAGCTCACATCAAGGGTCAATATTCTTAATGTGAGAACAATGAAAACTCTTTCCCCCTTGACAGGTTTTTCAGCTTTTTCCCTTATCTTAATTGAATATTGTGTCTCTCTGCAATCTACCTGAACACACTCTGCTGCTCTAAGCTGAGCAGTGTTACATCAGTAGAAGGGACAGGAGGAGGATACTTTATCATTCAATTACTCTTGAACTACAACTCTGACAGAATTGAAATAACACTCTCCAAAGCCCAAATACTATAAAGATTAATTAGAGCTGTTTTATTATGAAATATTACTATCCCTTTAAGTGACACTGGCACCTATTCATGATTATATCAAGTAATTAGAAAACAATTAAGTACAACCTAAAATGTGGCAGATGTGTATGGTAATGGTGGTAGGGGACTGACGTGTTATGATTGGTGGGACCTTGACAAACTGCATTTATTTCTTCTGAATCTGGCTATTGTTATTTGGATTTCATTGTGTACTACTGTTTACATGAGTTTCAGTAAAGAAATAAAGTTACATTACATACGCATACGTGTATCATTAGTGTAGACATTTTAAATTCCTAATTCACAATAATATTCATATTTATGGAGCTATACTTTCAAGTACATGAAAATATCAATAACGACTCATGCAGCAGACAGAGATTAAGGGGTCTATTTATCAAAGGTGACCGGTCAAACACTATGCTAATATTAATGTGTGTTATCCATTTGCTTGTTTATCATTGGGTTTCAACCTGCTCATTTATCAAGTACAAGGATAAGCAATGAAAATACATAATATCAGTGTGCCAGGTTTTGTCTGCCATATCCTGTGTCAGTCTCTGGGGAAGAGAATGTACATATACACTAATAAAGGAAAGCTATATTTAGTATGAAAGAACACATGTGAGTAATAGCAGCAGATAGCAGCAAATCGGTCGTGCTGCTGTTCTTGTTACTTGGGAAATTCCTCTCTTAGTCTTTATGAAACAGCCCTCACATTAACTGAGGCTGATACAATAAAAAATGGAGTAATTTTGAGGCAAATCAACTTCAGCATAGGGAACAACTACCAACTCTTAAAATTCTCATTGATTTTAATGGAGATTTTTACCCCCTTGAATGCTTGAAAGGCCTCAACTGCATTGCAAAGCAGAAGGGTTGGACAATGATGTTTTCCATGTTATTGTGTGATGTTTTTTTCTGCATTGCATGATGCTGCTCAACACCATTATTCCCAGAGCTCATCTGCAGTGTCTTGGAGAATAAATTGTTTTGCATGTCTCTGATTAATACTCCTCCAGAACATTGTACAGACCTGGGATTCATTAGTGAATAGCATGGATGCCCATTTCTGTCTCCAGTGGTGTAGTGCTCTGAACCATTCTCATCATTGTGTCCTGTGTGATGATATTAGTAAAAGTTCATGGTGGTGTTGTCATGTCTGAAGACCAGGTATTTTAAAAGTATTGACTTTGCATAGCTGCAAAATACCAGTAACTCTCTGGAGTACACCTTGGAGGATACTCACCAATCTAAAGGGAGACAAATAATGCCATTCACTAGAGCTAAAGATTCTCATGAGCTGTAGTCAGGTGTTCTGAACCAGTCCCTTACCTCCAAATACTTTGGTGTTCTGTGAAAAGGTCCATTGGGGACCTGAAAAAAAATCAGAGTCTGTCAGAACTGCTTAGGAACAAATCAGGGAGAGACTGGGACAACGGAGACAATGTAAGGTAAGGTCAGTTGGAGGAAGACAGGAGGTGCAGGGGAATGGGAGAACAAGAGAATTCCTGGAGGTCAACAATGGTGTAGTGGGGAGGACGAAGGAGAGAGCAACTGAAAATAGGGCTTGGAGATAGGGAGAGAGGAAGAAAGGTAGGGAAAAGGATGGGGAGAGAAAAGATCCAAAGAGAAGGGGAGTGTGGAAAATATGTCCAGAAGACCCTGACTTGTAGAAGTTCTCCTACCTACATATGTAAGAGTGATGTGATTAATGTTTGACGGTAAGTGAACCTACTTTTTTCCTCTGGACATCACATGGTTGTTTTTCCTGTTATCTCATTGCTTAAAAAGGCAAATTAATCAACTATTTTGGATTATATGAAACAACACGTTTCATATGACTACTATATACACGCATAATCATTTTGTTCATCCCTACTCTCAAACCCAACATGACCAATAATGTTTTATAGGTCTGATATTATGACCAACCTGCTCAGCAATAGGTTGCATGGATAATCCATTCTGCCTTAGTTTGATGGTCTTATCCTTCTCATGTTTGCCAGTTGATGATTTCTGTGACATAGTAGTATCTTTGGCATGGTACGAAGCATCCTACAGTCTAACGTGCAGTGCTAAACATCTTCACAGCTAACAACTGACCTTCTCAGCCAACCCAACGATGCCATTTTCCACATAATCCATCATTTCAGAACAGGAATCATTTGCATATCTTGGACAAATCGTTAAATTGTGCAATTTGTATAGCTCTACATCTCCTGCTTGTTGTTGCATTTACATTGTTGAGTAGTGTATAAAAACAAAGTCTAGCAATTCTTGGGCAAACCAACCTCAAAAATTACACGCATAAGAATGTTAGAGGCTGAATAACTATCCAGCATTTAAGTTGGCTTGTCCCCAAATTGTTTCACTTCTCTTTATACACGTCTCAATGATATCAAACTCATACACTTATTTCATGCAGTAGACATGGAGTACTGAAGTCAACTGAGAGTACTAGCCCTGTTTAAAGAAAACCATTAATGCATATTTATTTTGTTTAGTGAGGAATAATTAATTACAGGTGACAAACTCTTCAATGAATTTTTTCATAAAAATCCAGCCATTTCAGTAATTGTATTTTATCCCTTTACTGCCCTTTTAATAGTTCATGGCATAGAGATAGATGAAAATTACGGCAATTATTCTTAGAGATGAGTCCTGTTTTTTTGCGTGGATTTTCATTTAAAAATATAATTTGCTGCATTTTCAGATACAATTCCTGTGTGTAGAAACTAAATAAATTTCTGCATTTTTGGATTAATTACAATATATATGTTTTATGCCTAGGCTACCAGTGCAGTGGGACAAGGCTGGGGGATTAGTATGTGTGATTTTATGACGACCAGTACAGTGAGAAAAGGCTGGAGGGGGGTCCAGTATATGTGGTTCTATGGCTACCATGGACAAAGCTAGAGCTTTTGTATGTGTGGTTCTCTGATTACAAGTAAAATGAAACAAGGCTAAAGGGATCAGTATATGTATGGTTTTATGTCAACCAGTGAAAGCTGGGAATTAGAAAATGTTATTCTAACAAAAGGCTCATGGTCAGTATGTATGATTCTATGGCTGCCAGTGCAGTGGAAGCAGGCTGGAAGGTCAGTATGTAAGGTTCTATGTCTACCAGTGGGGCAAGGCTGTGGGGTCAGTATGTGTGGTTCTATGGCTACTAGATGGAAAAGGCTGAGCTGTTGGTCTTTCAGCAGATTTCTCTTTATTTCCTACACAGACTGACAAAGCAGTCATTAATGAGGAAACGTATAGAGGAAACACTGTATGTGGGAGGGAATTATGGTATTATTGATATCAATGCATGTAAAAAATGCATAAAAACTATACTTTTGATGATTTTTAAATGTTTCACTTTTGAGGCAGAAATGTCTGCAGAAGTGTCATTGTTTTATACATCAAGGCTTTAGTATATTGTTTCTTAATTACTACATCTTCCATATGTTTTATACTTCTTGTATGTATTTTGGAAGGTTTTGGCTCCTCCTCTCTTGGTTGGTACCTCCCCAAACAGAGTGATAACAGAATTAGGGAAGGTATAAATGCCTCCTTCATTTCCCTCACTAGGGTGATCACAGCGAAGACCCTGTGAAACTAACCCAGCTGTGACAAGTCAACACAGACCAAGAAGAATCCAAACCTGCGACTTAAAACCCAACCCGAGAAGATGGAGTAGTGAGGCTCAAGCCTCGGTATCCAAAAATCACAGCTGATGGATAAAATCAGCAAGAAGAAGACGACTGACCTCACTAGGATTTTGTTCACAGTAGATGTAAGTTGAAATCACTGTTTTTAATTGCATAATACTAACTAGATATTCACATATTGTAAGCAAATAAGGACTTGCCTGAATCTGGGGTGCCCTGACAGGTAAGGCAAGCTTTTCATGCCTTGGGCCAAAACATGATATTAAACCTGGCTGTATTATTTGTAGCAAGTCATAGGTTACCCTATATAATGATTCGCTAGGATGTTTGTCACAAGCCGTCATGCGCAGTACAGACTGCCCGAATGCACAGAATGCTGGAAGTTCTGTGCTGGGAACATTCAGTGCTTTCGGACTACATGACTGCAGGACCGGCCTCTCAACCTTTTGAGTGCCAGGGGGTATGCAACGCATTGCAAAGCAATGCGTTGCATACCCCTCTGGCACTCAAAAGGTTAACATCACCTGGACCTTGGCCCGTGTACACGGGCTTTTACACTAGTTTATTTATAAAGCTCAGGATTTGATGTGCAGGCAAGCTCTTTTTGTTTACTTGCTATAGTTAGCCAAAATATTCTTCTTGCAGATCACCTGACTATACATATATGTAACTCATTGATTGTGAGCTATTTTGAGCTCACCAGGAACCTGACTGTTTTAATCTTCCATATATTGCCTGCTTTTGCTTGAAATCTCATATATTTAATTTCTACTTAGAATTATATCCAATCCTGTACACACACATGCACACTCTGATTTTTTTTGGACATGAAGTAATCACTTTTCTAGCAATCCCCTTGGCTAAAATGGCAAAAAATACTATACAAAACACCTGTTTCACAAAACTTGTTATGTGATACATTTGGTTTTGTACCAGCGTTGAACCTGTTGCATACCCCTACTGTCTAATCACTTATGAGTTGTCTATTGAATTATCCTAACTCATTTGAACTAGTTAAATAATTGCTAATGTAGTTTGTGAATAATCTGGGTCTCATCCATGATGGATGCGAGACATCTCTTTTATAGACTTTTTTATCCCTTTATATGAAGCAGCTGTGACTAATGAATCCCAATCCATCCCCTTCATTCTCCTTTTGCGACAATTTATTAAAAGAATTGGCAAAGTTTCTTGTATTCCATTGCCTTGTATAATTTCAATACTTCAGAATATTACACAGAGGATGTTGCTTCCCCTTAATTTTCTAAATTGATTTTTTCACTATCCTATCTTGATCCCTAACCAGGTCATTTGCCCCTAGGTGCTTACTTCGTAGATGGAAATAATCTTATATTTCGTAATAAAAGAAGTAATACAATTATTACATTTATTATACTAATGCTATGCAAAGCTATTTCTCAGCTGAAAATAAAATTATTTTAATTGTCATACTGTATAATGTAACATAACCCTTATTAGAGAGGTCCTCAACACACTGCAAAGTGTTGGAGAATGTGCCATCATAAAGTGGTTTAAATTACTCAATTTATCTGAATATTATTTTTCTACATCTGTATATGATGTAGACTGCAGCTATTTGCTTACCATAGAAAAATATTGGAAGACTCCATCTGAATTGTTGACAATAAAAATTCCTCTTAAACATGTTAAGAAATTTCCTTTGACTATAATTATACTTACATGCCTTGCTAAACCCACCCTCCAAAAAAAAGACATTAATATAATAACATTTGATAATTATTGACCTGTGTATTTTTGTACACAGCTGACCTAGGATTAAAGGGATAGCAATGTTTCATAATAAAAACAGCTCTAATTAACCATCATAGTATTTGGGCATTGGAAAGTGTTATTTCAATTCTGTCAGAGTTGTAGTTCAGGAGTAATTCAATGACAAAGTGTCCCCCACCCGCCCCTTTTACTGATGTAACACTGCTCAGCCAAAGCAGAAGGGAGGTGCCCAGGTAGATTGCACAGAGGGACACTCTTCAATTAAGATAAGGGAAAAACCTGAAAAGCTTGTCAAGGGGGGCAGGGATTTCATTGTTTTCATATAAAGAAGATTGTCCCCTGCTGTTATCTGTTTGGTTTTACAACCAGATTCACATCTAGAAGAGATGGCTTACACTAGATAAAAGGGGTGGGAGGGGAAACTTTGCTTGTGAATATCTCTTAAACCATAAAGGTTTGAGAGATAAGACTTATATCGTTCTTCATGTTTTTTTTAATTCCTACAAAATAAAATAAAGTTAAAACGAAGTATTACTATCCCTTTAAGGATGTACAGATGTGGGGTAAGAAATTGTTATAAAACAGGGCCTTCGACTTCCTGTGGGAGTTTCCTGAGGACTTTACACCAACTTCATCCATACTGAGGTCTGGTTTGAGCAAGTGTGTGTGTGGATGTGCATGTATGCATAGTGATATGTGCATGCTGAGTCATTGCGGAAACAATGGCACCATCACCACTTGGTACAGGAACAAATAACTCAGTATGGGAACACTTTTGGGGGGAAAATTTTTCTGGTTTTTTCTCCCTGGAGAATTTCAATGGGAAAGAACAATATATCCCATTTTTTGCAGAAACTCCCGGTAGGAGAATGAGATCTTTCTCACATCATTTCCTAGAAGTGCAAAATAAGTAGGTGATAGTACACAGGCTGGACTTACGTCTAAAGGCAGAGGCAGCATATGGGCTTTAGTGAGAGGCAATAGCTTGCTGCCAGGGTTTGAGTCCTGAATTTTTTACAGGCAGAGCAATGGACTCACCTGGCTACTCAATTAAATATAACACAGGTTCAGAGCCAAAGCGTATAGACAGTTGGCTGAAAGGCAAACAGCAGAGCATCATAATATGAAAACAGGTAAAGATTAGAGGCTGACAAGGAAAAACTAAATGGGTAGACAGACCAAACTCAGAGGAAGGCAGTAATTAGGTCAAGCAGACGTACAACGAATCAGACAAGAGGTCAAAAAGGAAATTAAACAACAATATGTGTCAAAGGAAAGGGGCAAGATGATTGGGCTAAGGTAAATGCTCAGTGGAAATAAATGCCCCAGAAAGGCACTAAACTTTCTGCAGGCTTCAGGTGCATCCAACCTGTGCAAAAATAGTTGCATAAATTGGACAAATGTATAGACTAGACCAGTGCTTCTCAATCTATATATTTTTTTTTTGCTCAAGGCACCCCAAACACACAGGCTGTAATTTTCTGAGCACCCCTAACATTTTATAGGTCACCTATCAAGGATGTAATGAAAGGAGAAATACATGAAAATAAATTTATTTTTAGATTTTACAATCAGAATCACGAAAAATAAAAATATTGTACATAACTGTATCCATAAATATATACTTTTAAGTTAACATTCACATGTTTCTAAAATTCTTAATGGAAACAAATTGTCACCCTAAGCTGGTCCTCATAGCAACCAAAGTGCCCCTGCACCCTGGTTGAGAATCACTGGACTAAGCAGTTGCATGCTATGAATACACATGAAAGATGCTGGAGAACATATGGCAAGTTCCAAGACAGGTGCATGCCAGTGAAGGATTCAAGGCTGCTTATAACAAAGGCAATTTCTATGTGGGTTCTCAAAGACACTTAAGAGACCAGATATACAAGAGTGGACAAGACATGGTGGGTTGTATTCAGAAGCCAGAGTGGAAGAATTCCGGAATAAATCAACCTTACAATATGGGACAAGTATATATTCCCAAAATAACCATTTATTTACATTTGGTCTTTAAATCCTTGAATGGTAGAGAGGTCTCCAACACTTGGTGAATCAGTGCATTGGAGACCCCTATTTAAATTGAGAATTTCTGTTTGTTCCCATGGTGCAGCTGGTTTGCTCTTTAGATTCCTGACATTGGCTTTGACTAATCTTTATCCCTTTTTGGTAAAGGTGATAATAGAAGGACACTGCAGAGCATGAGTTAAAATTGCCTCTGTAGATTCCTATTTGTTTCCAAACCTGGTCACAGTCGTATTCTAGAGGTTTGTATCATTTCCTTTCTGAATGAGTAAGATTCAAATAATATATCTGGGAAGTGCAAAAATACCTGACACCATGAAATTCAAAGCTATGGGGACTTATGATGATTGTGGATTTTTTTATGCTCCTTGACCCTCTCCCTCACTGACCCTTTTTCCACAAGGGCACTTGAGCAAATAAACAACTTGATCACTATTACAAGTACAGCATTTTTTAATCCTTTGTCTAGTGCCTTTAATAGGATGTTCAAAAGTATCCTCCTTAATAAAACTGCAACATTGTGAACAGCTAAGGCAAGAGAACATGCCAGTTTGAGGGGGGTCAATAAATGTTTACTTGTAATAAGGAACCCATATCTGCCCTGACAAATCTGTTTTTAAAATCCTATAACTTTTAAAGGCCATGATTGGTGAATTTTTAAAGTGCATTAGACCATTGGGCCTCACAAGTCGCCAGTGTTTTTTTACATAACACACATGTCATTGGAGCCAGTACAAAAAGTGGACACGAAAGAATATGAGTATCGTTAGCTGAACAAGTGACCCTAGGTGTAAGTAAGGAGACCCTATCTTGATGTATATATATATATATATATATATATGTATATATAAATACAGAGTGTCTGTTACTATCACATTCTGCAGTGTTTGGCTTGAAAAAAATGTAATCCTGAAACATCTCATAGAAGTATTGGCATTAGGCATGTTTTTGCTGCTGAGAGCCATCCCATCTCATCTTTTCTGAATCATTGTTTGGTTGTAATAAAACATGGATTAGCACCACCATTCATTTTATGAGTGCAGACTTCTACTAAAAACTGACTAAGCCCAGTAAGAGCACAGAAGGCATTAAAAGGATAGTAATGTTTTATAATAAAACAGCTCTAATTAATCATCATAGTATTTGGAATTTGGAGAGTGTTATTTCAATTCTGTCAGAGTTGTAGTTCAAGAGTAATTGAATGACAAAGTATCCCCCTCCCGCCCCTTTTACTGATGTAACACTGCTCAGCCAGAGCAGAAGAGAGGTGCCCAGGTAAATTGCAGAGAGGGACAATCTTCAACTAAGATTAGGGAAAAATCTGAAAAACTTGTTAAGGGGGGGCAGGGCTTTCATTGTTCTCATAGGAAGAAGATTGTCCCCTGCTGTTATCTGTCTGGTCTATGGACTGCATCCCACATCTGAGAAGAGATGGCTTACACTAGGTAAAAGGGGCGGGAGGGGAAACTTTGCTTGTGAATATATCTCAAACCATAAAGGTTTGAGAGATAAGACATATCGTTTTTCATGTTTTGTAATGCCTACAAAATAAAGATAAAACGAAGTATTACTATCCCTTTAAAACAAATGTTAGTGTGTGAATGAAAGCCAGGCAGACTGCAGTCATCAATCACATTGAGGCATGCATCTTCTAAACTAAATGACTTTGTAACTAGTAGCATTAAATTAGTGACACTCTAATTCTTTACAAGGCAGTACAGTAAATATAATACTGATTACTGCTTCTTTAAGGACTGCTATAAAATATTTTGTAATAATCCGAAAATTGAATCACTCTATACCTTGGAAACATTCTTTTGCACACTTTCTAAAATTACTTGCCTAAATGCTCCTATAACTTCTTTCAATACTCATAGATAGATACATGCTTTATATAATAAAAATACTTCTTTTGAAAAGCTTCATGAATTTTATTCTTCCCCAGAGAAGACACATTTCATCTTGCTTGTGACAACCAAATACGACAGGAGCATCTTGCTGTATTAACTGAGATTCAGAAGGTGATGCTCCTCTGTCCATTTGCAGATGAAGCTTTTAGTGTTTTTATTTACTGTTCAAATGAAAAAGATGATAAACCGGGACCCAAGATAACTAAGTAAAATGAAGAAAAGATGAAAAGGGACAGAGATTCAATGTAAATCCCATAAAAACTACAACATTAATATAGGACTTGAATGCAGAGAACAGAAGTTTAATCAGTCATTGTTTTTGCTCCCACCTTCCTCAAGACCTTGACAGACAGACAGACACACACACACACACACACACGCACACGCACACGCACACGCACACGCACACACACACACACACACACACACACACTGACAGGAAGTAGCATTGACAATTTGAATGCCAGCGAAGTGAGGAGAGAGAGAGAGACTCTACTTCATTAACCCTTTGAGTCCCAGAGAAGTAGCAAATGCTTTGCAACCTCTTTGACATGCAAAGGGTTAAACATTTGCGTTACAGAGTGGTGACTAACTCATTGCCTGCAATCACAAGAAAGACATCTGGAGGTCACCCTACAACATCTTTTGCTTTGGCTGAGAGCACAAGAGGACAGGACAATCACAAAGATGTTAGGAAAGGTGTATAGAGCAGGTCGATTAAAGGGATAGTAATACTTAATATGTAAAAAAATATATATTGTAGGGTGTATCCCCCTGAGTAAAACAAGGGAACTCCCACTGCTGAAAGGTGTTTTATTCAAAAGTTATTACAGCTTAAACTTGAATTTTTAGGTGCAGTATCACAGTGGCCTGCAATTGTACAGTAGTACTGTTGCTACACCATCCTATGGACAGCTCTAGTCAGTTGACCATAAATTTCCATAGGATGGTGTAGCAACAGTGCAGCAACAGGTTTACAAAAATCATACATGTGTATCAATGAGACATTAAATCTTCTTACAGTTCAGACCCACCTGAGGTTTTGTTTTGTTAGTAACAACTCACCCTCCTAACTAACTGAAAAAACAAAACAAAAACAACCCCAGCCCCGGTCTCCCCCCCCCGGCCACACCCAACACCCCCCCTCTACTGATGATTAGCCATCCATTGTCTAATCCCATGCATTCTCATTATCTGCATCTATAGTGGTATAGGAACACCAAGCAACAATCACTCACTCGCATCTGAACACCACGTCAACCATTTGTTCCAGATATTGTCACATTTTTTCAGCACCCCACGGTGCAGGTATGCAAGTTTGTAGTATGAAATGTTTTGGGTTACTAGGGTAATCCATGCCTTATTCATCGGAGCTCTGTCAGTCATCCAATTCATATCCACCACCTTTCTTGCCATCACCAAGAGCTCCCCCAGTAGTGCCTTATCAGGCATACCATCAATATCATCTTGGAAAATAGAGAGTAAGCATAGTTTGGGCGTTAGCTGTATGTATTGTACCATGTAAGTCTCTGTAATGAGATCCAGGCACCATATAGGGCATGGGACATTGGGGCTTGTTCCTCAAACACCAACGGACCACCATAAAGAAATTGTATTATATTATAATTTGGGTTCAGTATCATACGCTCCACCAGGGTAGACTGATAATTAGGTAATGGGGATATATATTCCAATATGTATTGACATTGTGCAGCTAAATAGTACCTATAGAGGTTAGGTAGAGCAATCCCATCTTGAGATTTTGGTTTCATAAGCGTAGTAAGTTTAATCCTCGGACGTCCCCCTCTCCAGATAAAATGTGTAATAATTTTTTCAATTTGCTTAAAATATTTCTTAGGAATGTATACAGGGGTATTTTGAAAAATGCATAGTAGTTTAAGTAAGTAAATCATTTTAATAAAGTTGGATCTGCCTATTACATTTAGAGGGAGTTGAATCTACATAGATGTTTTCTCCCGAAGGTGATGTATAACTGGTGCAAGGTTTCTCTCTAAGAAAGTAGCCGGGGATACTCCTATTTTAATTCCAAGATATGTACATTCTTCCACACATTGCATGGGAGTGTTGGCTATGAGAATGCCCCCAACTAGACTGTCTACAGAGATTAAGGATGATTTAGACCAGTTAATTTGCAATCTGGAGTAGGTACCAAAAAATTCAACCAACTGCAGTGTATTACTTAAGGATTCATTGGCATCCCCCAGAAAGAGCAATGCATCATCAGCATATAGAGCTATTTTTTCCTCTCTGCTCCCTATTTTAAAACCCTGGATGGTCAAATCTGCCCTAATGAGAGATGCAAGAGGCTCCAGTGCTAGTGAAAATAAACCAGAGGACAAAGGGCATCCCTGTCTGGAAGGTTGGTGGTTCTTGAAACTGATTTGATCAGGATAGTGGAGGCTTCACTCCCATTTTCCTGGTCAAATCACTGCCCCAGTCAAATTTCATCTATGTATGTTTAAAAACATTTTTCTTCATGTTTAATTGTTTTAATTGTTTACATGCAATTAGAGATTTTGGCATAAAATACCCATAAATACATTCTGCTAGCTCTCCTGTTTATTCAGTCTAGTATAGCAATTATTGGGTTAAAAGCACAAGGAGCATGTTACATTCTCTAAATAGACAATAAAATGTTGTTTATTGTACTACTAGTGTAAAAGCCCGTGTACACGGGCCAAAGTGCGTAAAGAAAGAAATTTTCAGTGTTAATATATTATGTGGTATATTTTAATGTAATTTATGTTAATAGAAAAACATTTTTTCTCAAAATAAAGAATTAAAAATATAAACAGTAACGTAGACATGAGATCATAATATAAAGTAAATTAAAGTAAAATAACATTTAAAACGTACATGATGAATCATCAAATAATATAAAATGCAAGATGTATGTTTGTCCAATGCAGTCATGCACAGTACTGACTACCTGAACGCACAGAATGCTGGGAGGTGTAGGAATACTGGGAGGTGTAGGAGTGCTGGGAGATGTAGAAGTGCTGGGAGGTATAGGAATACTGGGAGGTGTAGGAGTGCTGGGAGGTGTAGGAATGCTGGGAGGTGTAGGAATGCTAGGAGGTGCACAGAATGCTGAGAGGTGCGTTCAGGCAGTCTGTACTGCGCATGACTGCATCGGACAAACATACTGCACACTACTGCATGTGAACTACACCTTTACTTTACAATAACTTTACTTTTCCTCCCCGATCTACTTTCCCCTCCAACCCACAATATCTCCTCTCAATTGTTACCTCTCTCCTTACCTCCCTGCACCTATACCTCCTCCCTTCATTCACAGGCTAAGACCTTGATACTTATTTTAACCCCTTAAGGACCCATGACGTGTCAGGACCATCATGGGAGAACTTGCCATAAGGACCTATGACGGTCCTGGTACACTTTGAAATTCAGGGCTGCGGCTGTACACCGCTCGGGGAGCCCTGAATCGATTCCTGAAAAGAAAAAAAAAGCTCTGTAGTCCTTATCTGCCAGCCACTCTGCAGGGCTGGGTGAGGGTAGAGGAATGCTCTGTGGAGCTGCTTGAGGGTGGAGGATTGATCTGCAGGGCTGGGTGAGGGTGAAGCAATACTCTGCAGGGCTGGGAGAAGATGGAGGAATGCTTTGCAGGGGCGGATGAGAGTGGAGGAATGCTCTGCGGGGCTGGGTGAGACTGGAGGAATGCTCTGCGGGGCTGGGTGAGAGTGGAGGATTGATCTGCAGGGCTGGGTGAGGGTGGAGGAATGGTCTGCAGGGCTGGGTGAGGGTGGAGCAATACTCTGCAGGGCTGGGAGAAGATGGAGGAATGCTTTGCAGGGCAGGGTGATAGTGGAGGAATGCTCTTTGGGGCAGGGTGATAGTGGAGGAATGCTCTGCAGGGCTGGGGGAGAGTGGTGGAATGCTCTGTGGGGCTGGGTGTGGGTGGATGAATGATCTGCAGGGCAGGGTTACTGTGGAGGAATTCAGGGCTCCCCGTGCTGCTGAACACTGTTCGGTTCGTGGTCTTTAACTGCTGTCTGATCTGCCACCGGTCCTTAAGGGGTTAAAGAATTATCAACACTATCAGCCAATAGTGCGCAGTATGTTTGTCCGATGCAGTCATGTGCAGTAGAGACTGCCTAAATGCACCTCCCAGCATTCTGTGCTTTCGGGCAGTCTCTACTGAGCATGACAGCTTCTGACAAACTTTAGCAAATTATTATATTGGATTGTTACACATTTTTGAGTGGAAAGGAAGAAGTGGATCAGACAGAAGACTTCAGCTGTCACACAGAGGCGGTTATGCACTAAGGTGTGATAAAAAGGTGATAACATGGTGATAACTTCTCCAGTAATATCCCTTCTCCAGTTCCTGTGTTATCCTATAGAGCCTATGCACTAAGATCTCCAAGCATGGAGAATTCTTAATGCTTCGGCTCTATCGAATAACATAAGAACTGGAGAAGTGTTATCACTGGAGAAATCATCACCGCTTTATCACTTCTTTATCATGTCTTAGTGCATTGCCCCGGATTTTGTTTAATTTTTCTTCTGCTGGTCTGGGAGCTCTGTCACTGCTGACTTTGTTCCCTGTAGGTTGCTTTATTCTCTGTTGATATTAAACATTTTTTGTGGGGCCCTGGAAATTAAACCTTATTTTTAAGTAATTGCTTCATTACTCAGAACTTTATCATTGCAGTTTTTATTGAGAAACATTTTTTTGCTCATTATTTTGTCACTTAAAATAATAGTAATGTTTGACTTCATTTTTTCTGATGGTAGTAATATACATATTTAATATATTTACTTTGAATTACTTATTTTAATTATTTTCTCCCTTCCACTCTTACTGAAGTGAGTGCCCTCTACTTGAACTCTGCAAAATAAGAGTCTGTGACTCATCTCTACGTGCTCAGAAAATTTTAATTTCCCATCATTTTGGAAATTGATCAGCATTTTTGGCTACATTTAGTCTGATGTGAACATGGAAGTATGTCCTCTGTAATAGCACTAGACAGAGAACACATGAAACTCCTGAGCAGAGACTAGCCATGGAATATGGATGTTCAATGTGTGCCTCTACACCAAATGCTGGGAGTTATGCACTAAGGCATGATAAAGTGGTAATAAAGTGGAGAAGACTTCTCCAGTTCCTATGCTATTCTGTAGAGCCTAGGCACTAAGGGCTCGATCCAAATGTTGGCGTTGGCAGAAAAAACTGGCGATGGTGGTTTTGTACGTCAAGTAAGCAATGCAAATGTTCCCACTAGTAAGAAATAACGGCAGTTCTAAAACACACAACGCCCGTGTCCAAAACATCAAAATCTCACCCATAGAGGACAATGCAGAAGTGAAGCCAAGAGCCATTCAAATGTTGGAGTTAGGGCTAACGCAAGTTAAACTGCAACATTTTCCTCCAGAAATCTAACACCTTATTTTTTTTGGAGAACATCGCACAAGTCAGAGTAGAAAACCACCGTTGGGGAAAATAAAACAGAGAGTTAGGGATAACATGAGTCTGCACTTCCCTACTCAGCCAGTAGGGGAACACAGAGATGGCTTTCAGCACCATGGACAGCTTTGAATGCCATAGGGATGTGCACTGCTCACCCCTGTGGCATTCAAAGTGTTACAATAATAAAACTAGTACACCAAGCACTACACAATGCCCCCCTTCAACATCCCTCCCCCTTAGTATATCACATATATTGCATATATGTGACATACTAACTCCATCCAAATCCACCTCAGGGACTGCCATGTAGTGGACAAATCTGTCTGATATACAACACTTAACTCTTTGAGTACCAGAGAGGTAGAAAAGCATAGCTTTGCATGTTTCCTATCACTCTGGTACCCAAAGGGTTAATAGGCAAGGTATGGACTACATACCTTGCCTGTATATGTGTGTGTGTTTTAAACATTTTATTATTAAAAGACTATTATTAAACATGTCTTTACTTAGATTCATTCATTCATAATGTCCTACCTCCTGTGTCCCATTGCTATTAGTACTTTTGTTCCACTCTCCTTCAAACGGAGAGTGGAGCAACAGTAGTAATAGCAACGGGATACAGGAGGTAGGACATTATGAATGAATGAATGAATCTAAGTAAAGAAACTATTGAGGAAGCAGCTCTGCTCTCTCTCAGCAGCGCTCCCTTCATATACTTTCATTAATATCTCGTCTTGATGGCTGGGGACATTGAAGAGGACAGAGGAATTGGAGGAAGCGGGTGGAGGGGAGAGGGACATCGGAGGAAGCGGGTGGCAAGCTTCTCTGAGTGAGAAGGGACGAAGTTGCAGAATGTGCGATGCCAGGCAGGGGACAATGCCGACGAGTGGGGAGGGGAGAGATGTATCGGAGGAAGCGGGCAGCTCGGATCGATAGTTGGAACACAGCTCTGCATGGGTTAACGGCTCGTAAGAGGAGTACAGCTCAGCAGGGAACAGCTCGGTAGCAGGATCTCAGCTCAGCACGGGTTAACAACTGCAGCCGTAGAAGGACAGTAGTTGGAGGAAGTCAAAATGTTGCCTCGGCGACAGTGGGAAGCTGGAACATAGTCTGGGCAGATGTAACCGGTGCAGGTCACGGAGCTGGAACGTCATACAAGCCGGGTCGAATCACGGAGCAGGTTCTCAGTTAAGCCAGATCAGGATACGAGCAGGAACGTCAGCCAGGCCGGGTCAAATTACGGAGCAGGTTCTCAGATAAGCCAGATCAGGATACGAGCTGGAACGTCAGCCAGACTGGGTCAAATCACGGGGAAGGAATACAGGAACGTAGTCAGAGCCAAGTCGGTACACCGGAAATCAGGAACGCAGGAACATAGCAGAGCAAAACTGGCTCAGGAACACCACGAAAGGGCACCTGACAGGTGCCAATGGCCCAGTATAAAAAGGTCACCAGGGGCGGGCCAAACAGGCTCAACCAATCGGAGCGCAGCACAAGTGAGAGTGACAGGAGGGGAATCACTGCACCGTGATAGACCAGCAGCATCAAGAAGGCAGTGAATGCCTTTGGGGTCACCCCATGGATCATCTATCATTTTGGATAGATGATCCATGGTAGGGGGGCTACCAGGAGAGGTCCTGGTGCCCCCCTTTGAGGTTTGATGATTTTATAGACCATAAAAGCGGAAATAAGCTATGTTGCACATAGCTTATATGCACTTAACGTTATGAAAGGGCAATTGTTGGCCTCATGGTAGGGAGGTGTCATGAGGGGTCATGACACCCCCCTTCAGGTCTAATATGTATATGTTTTTTAATAGTTTTTTAATAAAAAATGTTTAAAACACACACACACAAACATATACAGGCAAGGTATGTAGTCCATACCTTGCCTATTAACCCTTTGGGTACCAGAGGGGTAGGAAACATGCTAAGCAATGATTTCCTACCTCTCTGGTACTCAAAAAGTTAAGTGTTGAATATCAGACAGATTTGTCCACTACATGGCAGTCCCTGAGGAGGAGTGGATGGAGTTAGTATGTCGCATATATGCAATATATGTGACATACTAAGGGGGGGATGTCGAAGGGGGGCATTGTGTAGTGCTTGGTGTACTAGTTTTCTTTATTGTAACCCTTTGAATGCAACAGGGGTGAGCAGTGCACATCCCTATGGCATTATAAGCTGTCCATGGTGCTGAAAGCCATCTCTGTGTCCCCCTACTAGCTAGGTAGGGAAACACAGAGAATGCTGTTCAGAACTGTCAACGTTGATTTTGGGTTTTCTGACTTAAAAGGATAGTAATACTTAAAATGTAAAAAAAAATATGTTGTAGGGTTATCCCCCTGAGTAAAACAAGACTATTCCCAGTGCTGAAAGGTGTTTCATTCAAAAGTTATTAATTTTCAAAGTTGAATTTTTTAGGTGCACTATCACAGTGGCCTGAAATTGTACAGTGGCGCTGTTGCTACACCATCCTATGGAGATTGCTGTCCATAGGATCGTGTAGCAACAGCGCCACTGTACAATTTCAGGCCACTGTGATACTGCACCTAAAAAATTCAACTTTGAAAATTAATAACTTTTGAATGAAACACCTTTCAGCACTGGGAATAGTCTTGTTTTACTCAGGGGGATAAACCCTACAACATATTTTTTTTTACATTTTAAGTATTACTATCCCTTGAACTTTCTACTATATAGTGCTGTCATTGGCTGTGGTGCTAGGTAACATTTTTATTGAGTGTTTTTAGGTAAGATTTTCTATGCAACGCAGGTTTAACGTGAACGTGTATTTTGTTGGTCATCGCTCGTTAGCCTTTCTGGGTAAGGAAGCGTTGAATCTCACGTTACGTGGTCTTGGTTAACTCACGAAGGCAGTTTTTTTCTTCACGTTGGTTTTAACGCCAACATTTGGATCGAACCCTAAGAGCTCCAAAACCGGAGAAATCTTGTTAAATTTGTCTGTACAGGGATTTCTTTTAGGAGTGTTATTCTCTTCTTATTTTAACACTTTAAGTACCACTGGCACTCAAAGGGTTAAAAAGCTATGTTCAAGTGCATGGAAATTTAGAAATGTTTATTTGTCCCCTCAGGTGTAGTTGGTTTACTCCAGAATAAATCCAATTTTCATCCTCTATGGTGTAGTTGGTTTGCTCCAGAACTGCACCTTGTTGTCTTGATAAATATGGTCCTAAATCTCTAACATATGTACTTCCATTGCCATTACCTGCACTGTATTGATATAAGAGTAGAAAAATCTACTGATTATAACTGTTGTTGGGTAAAGCATGGTTCCGTGTTAGCCACAGAAAAAGCAGGTGACTAGTAGATTAACCCCTTAGGAGCGTGGCAATTTTTTGGGGAGGGCTCATCCGATTCAGGGGTGAACCCCTGAATTCCATGATGTGCCAGGACCTCCATGGCTGTCCTTCACTTAAGAAACAGTGACAGTCCTGGCACATCATGGAATTCAGGGGTCCACCCCTGAATCGGATGAGCCCTCCCCAAAAAATTGCCACGCTCCTAAGGGGTTAATCTACTAGTCACCTGCTTTTTCTGTGGCTAACACGGAACCATTCTTTACCCAACATGGCATGTCATTGTTCCATAAGGGGTTAATAATTATTTTTTTCCAAGCCTCATCAGGTATTCTGGTTGGTCCAAATCACACTATACATGTTCCTGATCATATTCACTTTACTTCTTTATCCATTGTTTCAGGATCTAATGATGTCTCTCCATCTTCTTTATCTGTTTAACTACTGTTTAATTACTGATTTCCAAACATGTCATATTCAGCTATGTTCATATGTATTTACATACCCATGTATGTCAATTCTTATTTCATGTTCTCAATTATTGTATTGTTTACTATTTCTCCAATAAAGCTTTAAAAAAAAAAATACCTTTATTGGCTAACTGAGGTGGGCTAACTGTAGGATGCATGCTTTCAAGACAACTATATCAGGCTTAATAAGAATGAAGGCTGAATACACAATATATGACAGGTTAAACACTCATGCAAATTATTTTAACATTTAAATTCTATTGTGTATAATTCATTCCCTAGGCTCCAGAAGAATCTCTTTGAAATGAACTAGAAAACATAAACAAGATTTATTACCTTTTTGATACTCCAGTGAATTTTAGACTTTAGCCAGAGATGGTAAAGCCTATAAAATATATGGGTTAACCCTCTACGAGCCAGAGCAGTGCACAATCCATTGCTTGCAATGAACTCTGCAGCCCTATGGCACCCAAAGGGACCAAAATATGTTTATTGTGTGGGATAATAAATTCCTTGTCATGATTCAGAACACAGTTCAGAGCGTTAAACTCGGTCATAATCATCAATTTATACTCCCAGATCTTTCTGTCTCTCTGTGTTGTAAAATTTCCAGTCAGTACGGTCACTGTGAGATCTATAATCAGCATACCTGGTAACTTTCCGGTTTTGCCCCGGAGACTCCAGATTTCAAACTGAATTACCGGGTCTCCTGGACAGTGTTTGAATCTCTGGGTGGGCAGAGTTTAAGTAGAAACTCTGGACACTTGTTCTCCATCCTGCCCGGTTCCTCCCACTCCCTGCCCTCTTACCCTCCATTCCCAGGTATTTTGCAGTTGTTGTTTTTTTTTTGTCTTGTCTCCCCCTGCAACTAAGCCACGCCCCTTTTATGAGGCAAATCGCATCATTTTCCTCCCCGGTCGGCACTGACAGGGTTACTCCGCGTAGCCCTGCTTCAAAAGTTCCCAGGTATAATAATGAGTGATCAGTTTTGCAAAACATGTTGCCCAACTGTGGTGTCTCTTTTGTTTTTCACAGTGGACCTATGAGAATTCATCCTTTGTCTTAGGGTTTGTCCTGTCTCACCTACATATAGTCCTGTTTGAGGACATTTCACACACTTGGGGCTGGATTCTATTACAGGATATAAATGTTAACACCAATTTTATCAAAAATATTCTCCAGGGAAACCTGGAGATAAAAGCAAAGATAAAATTAGCACTTGCAATAGAATCTAGCCCTAGATGAGCCAGAGGAGAGTTTGCTCTTGATATTGTGGTTTCGGTGGAAATGTGGAATGAGCACCTTATCTGAGGTACATATCTATGTGCAGGTTCCACACGTCTTTTGTAGACACTGGGTAAAGTACTATTTTCTGTTGAATTCTGGTCTTGAATCTGTTTTGGAATATGTTAAGGAGTCTATTTAACAATATAACAAAAATCTCAATGTGAAATATATCAGCTTTGCGTGTACAATTTAAAGGGATAGTAAAGTCCCCAAAAAACTATGTTCTAAATCATAGCTGCACTAAAATACATTTAATGTGCTTAATCTTTTCTCTCAAACCAGACGGCGACTCTTCAGGAGCACTGTCATCTAGATATCTAAGTATAATTACTTCATCGGAATGGTCCACAACATGTGCTTGCAAGCCAGGCACACGTTGTAGACCATACCGATGAAGTAATTATACTTAGCTAGCTAGATGACAGCGCTCCTGAAAAGTAGCCTACAGTCGGGCGACCGGATTCTACCTCTGACAGCTTTACAGCTCGTCAGGCAGAAAGGGGAGGGAACGGAGGTCTTTATTTTCTTATTTCTCTCAAACCATAATGGTCTGAGAGAAAGGACGAAGCTCATTAAGTGTTGTTTTAGTACAGCTACCATTTAAAACATACTTTTTTGGGGACTTTACTATCTCTTTAAAATTTCTCACCATAGGGGACACATTTAAAGCGGAACTTTCACATAACATAGTACCGCAAATGATAATTACATTAGTGATATCCACAGACTTATACTTGAAAATAAAACTAATAGCTGCATTAATGAAAAAAGAACCTTTTAAGCAGGCAAGCAGCCGGGAACAGTGCAGACATCTTGCAGATACGGCATCTCTGCATCTGCACTGTCCACCCCTTCAACTCCATGACTGGTGAGTTGAATGCCACTGTGGTGAAAGGCACTGGAAGGGACACAGAGAGTGCCTACTGCAAGATCCCAGTCAGTGCCTGCCTGCATAAAAGCTTCTTTTTTTTCGTTAATGCAGCAATTAGTTTTATTTTCAAGTATAAGTCTGTGGATATCGCTAATGTAACTATCATTTGAGGGGCTATGTTATTCAGGTGAAAGTTCTGCTTCTGGGTGGGTTTGTCATTGCATTGTTATAATGTGGGCAGGAAGTAGGTGGGAAGTGGGCAGAACAGGGTGGGAAGGAGGAGAAGTGGAAGGGAAGTGGGAAGAACAGGGTGGGAAGGAGGAGAAGTGGAAGGGAAGTGGACAGAACAGGGTGGGAAGGAGGAGAAGTGGAAGGGAAGTGGGCAGAACAGGGTGGGAAGGAGGAGAAGTGGAAGGGAAGTGGGCAGAACAGGGTGGGAAGGAGGAGAAGTGGAAGGGAAGTGGGAAGAACAGGGTGGGAAGGAGGAGAAGTGGAAGAGAAGTGGGAAGAACAGGGTGGGAAGAAGGAGAAGTGGAAGAGAAGTGGGCAGAACAGGGTGGGAAGAAGGAGAAGTTGAAGGGAAGTGGGAAGAACAGGGTGGGAAGGAGGAGAAGTGGAAGGGAAGTGGGCAGAACAGGGTGGGAAGGAGGAGAAGTTGAAGGGAAGTGGGAAGAACAGGGTGGGAAGGAGGAGAAGTGGAAGAGAAGTGGGAAGAACAGGGTGGGAAGAAGGAGAAGTGGAAGGGAAGTGGGAAGAACAGGGTGGGAAGGAGGAGAAGTTGAAGGGAAGTGGGAAGAACAGGGTAAGAAGAAGGAGAAGTGGGCAGATTTCCAGGAGAAACTCACCACCACAGGAAAATCAGTATACGACCCCAGAGATCCAATAATTAACTCTAAAAACCTCTGGGACAGATCCAACATTCACTTGTGTTTAGTTGAGGAGGTCCTTGAAACATGTACCGTTGGAGAGTGCCTAAGGACAGGTTTGACGCATTTTATAATTATCTAATTAACCCTTTAAGGACCAGAGAGTTACCCTCTGGTTTTTACAGGTTTAATCATAAGCTTACCTAACTCACTCTAATGGGAAGGTGATATGCACGCTAAACACATATGCAACACATTGCTTTGAAATTTGTTGGAGACATCTCTGTCATCAAATGGATTAATAGTGGGCCAACAAAATGTAAATGTTGTTTTTCTTCTACTCCTCTTTACCTTATCCATGATCATGCAGAGATTATCTGCACAAGTATCACTTTTTAATTTGCTTAATTTCATTACATTTGCCATAATTGACTAGCAACATATTATTAAAGAACATACATAATATGTCTTCTCATTGTTCTGTATTGATATAAATTATTAACATTAATTAATAAAGTGTCAACAAGCACATCCTGCTTTGCATTACAACAAGATAACAAAATGACACAGAAAATAAAGCATACAATTTATGTATATAGTATATTATTAGAATCGCTGCTCATTCAGTCCTACAGTGTAGTGGTAAAACAACATTTGCTTTAACCCCTTGAGTGTCAAAGGGTTGCTCATCACATTGCTGAAATTTTGGGAATGTATAGGTGGCTGGTGAAAATCTGGGTAGGATTTACATACTGGCTACCCTAGACAAGTCATCTTAGGTTCTCTTAGCCACACCCATGAAAACACTCCCACTCCTCACATAACCCCATCCTCATGCACTGTTGCCTAGCATAGAAAATATACTTAGGACATTATGCAAAAAAAAAAAAAGTTGGATACTTGTGGGGCAAATCAGCCGATAAAAATCTCCATTGATGGAGAGGATGGCATTTCATTGCAAACCATTCAAATAGTTCAAATCATATTTTTTTATTGAGGACAAAGTGGGGTACATATCATTTATACAGTCACAATATTAAGTTACAATACAGGTGTGCACTGTAATTACAAAGTACAAACATCTGGTATGTACATCACATATTAGAGTTTGACACAGTATACTGCAGTCCCTAATGAGGGCCTCAAGACTTTTACTTTATATAGTTCATAAACAATTAAACTAATTACCCAAGGGAGAGGAAAAAAACAGACTGCCAAGCTCCCCCACTCCCCCGGGCCTAGGCTCAGTATCTTCCAGAGGAAAGTCTTCCAATGCATGCATCCCAGGGAACCCCTAGCAATGTGCAAATCATAGCCAACAGGATAAAGATTAAGTGGACAAAATAACTCCAGGATCAGCAGCTAACGATGGTCCCTAAATGTCATAACATTTTCTTGGGGAGCCTGTATGTGCATATAGAAGTTTCTAATGTGGAAGATTATGGTGGACTAAAGTGGTCCATCTTCGATAGTCCGTGGGTTCCTCAGACATCCATGCCATGGCCACCACCTTTCTCGCCATAACCAACAGCTCTCTGAGAAGTCTGCCAGTCGGCCCACAATATAAATTGTCAAGAAGGATAGATAGAATACAAATCTTTGGGGTTAGGGGAATAGGGCATAGTAAGATTTGCGACATTACATCTGTTACCTTGTTCCAAAAGTCAGTTAGTTCCCTACACCCCCTGATCAAGTGCCATAAGTTACCAGATGCTGTCAGCACCGGATACATGAGTCTTCTGCTCTTACACCCATTAGGTATAATGAGCGTAATGAAAAGTATGTCCTATGTAGTATTTTTAGCTGTATCTGGTGGTGTCTAGATGTGGCAGCCACCTCCTGCGGACTCCTTCTAGCCTGATCCCACTCCCAGTCTTCCAACGGCCCCAGATCCATCTCCCACCTCTCTTTTGGTTGAGCATTGTGTCAGTATGAGTACATTTTTCTAGCCATATATAGAAAAATTATATTGGTTTTTGAGGGTGTTTATCAGCAAGCGAGGATTTGCAATGAGAATTTATTAATCCATAAAGGATGCTGAGGCCTTTGGGCCTGGGTGGCGTGTCTCAACCGTAGGTAAGATAGAATAAGTGATGGGGAATACCAAATTCCTCCTGTAACTGTTGAAAGGTTTACAGAATTAATAAATAATTGTTCTAGATGTCTTATACCCAGTGCACTCCATATGTGACCAAAGTCCAAATCTCTAAAGTGCTGCAGCCCAGCATCACCCCATAAACATATCTCAGGATCTACTGTATTACAGCCCACTATTTGTTGCAGCTTGGACCAAGAGCTGCATATTGCACAAACTACGGGTGTTAGATCATAGTAACATAGTAACATAGTAAATTAGGTTGAATAAAGACACAAGTCCATCAAGTTCAACCTTTGCCTCATACCCCAGTGACTGAGAATTTTATAGCTTTCCTGCTACCAAATAAATTAGTCTTTATCATACCTTCCTGATCTGTCTACTAAAAAACAGTATAACTCTGTATGTTCCCTTTTGAAAGAAATGTATCTAATCTTCTCTTAAATGTATCCATTGTATCTGCCATAACCACCTCCTTGGGCAAGGAATTCCACAATTTAACAGACCTTACTGTAGAAAAACTCTTCCTCTGCTGAAGTCTAAACCTCCTTTCGTCTAGTCTCACGGGGTGTCCCGTGGTCACCTGATCAAGCCTTGAAATAAATAACTCACCACAGAGATCCTTGTATTGGCCTCTCATATACTTGTACAATGTGATAAGGTCTTCTCTTAGTCTTTTCTCTAGAGTAAATAAACCAAGTTTGTCTAGTCGTTCCTCATACGTCAAGTCCTCCATTCCCTTAATTAACCCCTTAACGCCCTATGACGTACATGTACGTCTCGAGGTGAATGTCCCTAAAGTACAGAGGATGTACATGTACGTTCGGGAAGTCCGGAATCCTTTGATAAAAAAAAAAAAAATGTACCGTGTTAAGCGGCAGGTCACTAAGGGGTTAATTTTGTTGCTCTTCTCTGTACCCTCTCTACTTCTAGTATATCCTTTTTCAGAATTGGTGACCAAAACTTCACTGCATACTCAAGGTGAGGTCTTACCAATGATTTGTATAAAGGCAAAATAATGTTATCAATACCTCTTTTTATGCAAGACAGGATTTTGTTTGCCTTTGCCACTGCTGTTTGACACTGGTCACTGTTTCCAAGTTTGTCGTTGACAAGGGTACCCAGGTCTTTCTCTAGCAATGAGTCTCCTAGAATGATTCCATTAAGTATATAATTATCCTTGGGATTATTTCCTCCCAAATGCATGACTTTACACTTTCCCACATTAAACTTCATATTCCATTTGTTTGCCCAATCTGCCATTTTATGTAAATCCCTCTGTAGAGAGCAAATATGCCATTATGAATTAATTACTCTGCATAATTTAGTGTCATCTGCAAATATTGATATTTTGCTTTCTACATATATTTCCAGGTCATTTATAAACATGTTAAAAAGCAGCGGAAGTAATACTGAACCCTGAGGTACTCCACTCTCCACTTTTGGAGAATTTTCCATTTACAACTACACACTGTTCCCTATCCTTCAAGTTTTGTATCCAATTGCAAAGGTTATCTCCTAGTCCCAATATCCTTATTTTATACCCCAGCCTTCTGTGTGGCACTGTATCAAATGCCTTTGCAAGATCTAGATATACTACATCAGCTGTGTTGCCATTATCAAGGTTGCTGCTTACTTCCTCATAGAAGCTGAAAAGATTAGTTTGGCATGATCTATTCTTCATAAAACGATGTTGATTTGTGCTAATTATCTTATTTTTTGTGTTGTAATCCTGAATATAGTCCCTTATTATCCCTTCTAGCAGTTTTCCCACTATAGATGTCATAGCGCACATCAGGTCCCATTATTAAAAAATGTTTTAGATCATAACCCAGTCGGAGCCTCAATTCGTCAAACAATTGAAAGGTATGAGTAGTCTCAGTATTAATGTAAGGAATTGCAAAATGAACTTGAGATGCAATATAGTAGCTGTAGAAATCTGGAAGGGAAATATCCCCTCCTCCCTTGGTCTCTTAAGAGTGGCCAGCTTAATCCTGGGTCTACCCCCCCCCCCAACCACAGGAAAGAAGTTAGCATACTATCAAGTCTCCTAAAGCATATCTTAGAAATAGAGAGTGGGGCACCTTGAAAAACATACAAACATTTTGGGAGAAAAATAATTTTAATTAGGTTAGCACGGCCGAGTAGATTTATAGGTAGGTTATGCCAGTATGTAAGTTTATCTTGTAGAGAGGTTCCAGATTGTCAGCCAGTACCTATTTGGACTCGCCACTACTCTCAGACCCAAGTATTTAAATGAGTCAGTATAATGCATGGGCATGGTCGCTAAAGTCCGATCCAGCATCAAAGGATCCACCATCATAATAGAAGATTTGTCCAGAATATTCAGCAGAAGTTTGCACAACCCTGAGCATGGAGATGAGGGACCCGTCAGTGTCACCCAGGAAGAGAAGCACGTCATCTGCATACAGTGCTAGTTTTTCTTCTCTGTGGCAAAGTGAGAACCCTTAATAGTGACATCGATTCTTATCCTAGCCGCCAGTGGTTCCATAGCAAGTAAAAATAGTCCCGGTGATAGAGGACATCCCTGTCTCGTACCCCTTCCCAGAGAGAAGCTGTCAGATATGTGCCTACCTTAGCTTTAGGGACAGAGTACAAGAGTTGGATCCATTGAATATATGTATCACCAAAACAACAATTTTTGAGGACACTCCACAACTATATCCACTCAACTGAATAAAATCATAATTTAAATTGATGGGACATTTTTATCTCCCCACTAAGGTGTACTTTCTTTGCCACAGATTTACTCAACTGTCCTTTTGTAATGTGTTGTATACCTCTCAGACACTCAAAGGGTTAAAGGGATAGTAATACTTTGTTTTATCTTTATTTTATTTTGTAGGCATTAAAAAACATGAAGAAAGATATGTCTTATCTCCCAAACCTTTATGGTTTGAGAGATATTCACAAGCAAAGTTTACCCTCCCGCCCCTTTTACCTAGTGTAAGCCATCTCTTCTCAGGTATGGAATGCAGTCCATAGACCAGACAGATAACAGCAGGGGACAATCTTCTTCCTATGAGAACAAAGAAAGCCCTGCCCCCCTTGACAAGTTTTTCAGGTTTTTCCTTTATCTTAATTGAAGATTGTCCCTCTCTGCAATCTACCTGGGCACTTCCCTTCTGCTCCGGCTGAGCAGTGTTACATCAGTAAAAGGGGTGGGAGGGGGATACTTTGTCATTGAATTACTCTTGAACTACAACTCTGACAGAATTGAAATAACATTCTCCAAAGTCAAAATGCTATGATGATTAATTAGAGCTGCTTTTATTATGAAACATTACTATCTCTTTAACTTTTAACAAACACACTCTCACACACACACATAAACTAGCTCTTAATCTGTTGAGCAGCAAGAACGAACATTATATGGGCATCCATCTAATGGATGAATTTCGTACCCCTCTGGCACTCAAAGGGTTAATATATTCTTCTCATTGATTCTAGAAGCTTTAGAAGGAGGGCAGAGAGAGATTGGGAGGCAATGTCAGGACAGGGAAGTAATGTATTATCCAGGACGTGCCACACAGGTCAAAGAACTCTGCTCTGATGAGGTCAAAGAGTCCCTATCTACAAAACAAAAAATCTCTAAAACTATTGGTTACAGGCTGGGGAGGGCTGGCAACATAGAGCCCAGGGGGCAAACAAAATGAAGTGGCCCTTTCCTACTATAGTCTGAGACCACTGTCCCAGCCCACTCCCTTTCGTTAATTTTTAAATTGTCATTAATGTTGTGAAGAAAGGCAAGTGATACCACATAACTTACAAGTGAAGTGGAGCTACACTAGTGCTACTACAAAACTTACAATTTAAGTATAGCTACAATAGTGATACCAGAGAGCTTACAAGGGAAATGGGTTATGCTACTAGTGTATCTCAGTTTGGATTGTGGCTTTGTGGTATCATTTCTGTAGTTTCATTTCAATTGTAAGCTCTGTGGTATCACTAAAATAGCTCCATTTACAGCAGCAAATGGGAGATTGAGTGACGTAGTGGCCCACTGGCCCAAACATATGACTGGCCCAGGGGGCAATTGCCCCCCTGCCCCCCAGGCCAGCCCTCCCCTGGTTACAGGCAGTTTAAATAAAAACGTTTAATGAAGCTAAAAGCTGATAGGTGACAGATCCACATTAATGATGTCTGATGACTGCCCTGAAGTAATGAGGGGAGACGGTTAGACTTTTTTTTTTAAAGACATATTCTGTGTGGTAATTAAAGTGGGCTGAATGGATACAGGTGACGATCAAGAAGAACTCCTATGCTCTAAGGTGGATATTAAAATTAACATATACTGTACTTTTCATTACAATGGGCACCATTTACACTTATCAGCATCCATTAAACTCCTTTATAATATTCTACTGAAACCAATAAGGCATGCTAAGCATTAGTGTTGAGCGAGCATGCTCGGCCGATGCTCGGATCGGCTCGAGCATCGCTCGGATCGGCACATGGCGGTACTCGTACGAGTACCGCATGTGCTCGCCCGCCATGTTCGGGTCTCCTCCCCGCACGTTTTGCGGCTGCTGCGCAGCCAATAAACATGCAGGGAGGCTCTGACATCAGTGTAATGCCAGCAGCCATGTTGGCTGCTGGCATTACACTGATTGGCTGGCCAGAACCCGTGGTCGGGTGCTGTATAGCACCTGACCAGCGAGTTCGGCTCAGTCTTAGCCAGGGAGAGATGAGGATAGGAAGGGAAAGTCAGTGTAGGGAGAAAAAAAGCAAAATTGTGAAAAAAAAAGAACCAAAAGTCCTTTTTAGGACTACTGTGTATGGGGGCAGCAGGTTATTTTGTGTGGGGGGAAAAAAACAAAAACAAAAAAATTTCATATATTCTGTTTAGTGTGCAAAGTTGCAGATTAGAGCACATTCTGTTTAGTGTGCAAAGTTGCAGATTAGAGCACATTCTGTTTAGTGTGCAAAGTTGCAGATTAGAGCACATTCTGTTTAGTGTGCAAAGTTGCAGATTAGAGCACATTCTGTTAAGTCTTCAAACTAAAATATCAAAGTCACATATTCCATTCAGTGTGCTTCACCGCAGTTTAGCAGCACATTCTGTTGACTGTGCACAGTTGCAGAATAGGAAGAAATACTGTTAAGTCTTCAAACTAAAATATCAAAGTCACATATTCCATTCAGTGTGCTTCACCGCAGTTTAGCAGCCTATTCTGTGTACTCTGCACAGTTGCAGAATAGGAAGAAATACTGTTAAGTCTTCAAACTCAAATATCAAAGTCACATATTCCATTCAGTGTGCGTCACCGCAGTTTAGAAGCACATTCTGTGTACTGTGCAGAGTTGCAGAATAGGAAGAAATACTGTTAAGTCTTCAAAGTAAAATATCAAAGTCACATATTCCATTCAGTGTGCTTCACCGCAGTTTAGCAGCCTATTCTGTGTACTCTGCACAGTTGCAGAATAGGAAGAAATACTGTTAAGTCTTCAAACTCAAATATCAAAGTCACATATTCCATTCAGTGTGCGTCACCGCAGTTTAGAAGCACATTCTGTGTACTGTGCAGATTTGCAGAATAGGAAGAAATACTGTTAAGTCTTCAAAGTAAAATATCAAAGTCACATATTCCATTCAGTGTGCTTCACCGCAGTTTAGCAGCCTATTCTGTGTACTCTGCACAGTTGCAGAATAGGAAGAAATACTGTTAAGTCTTCAAACTCAAATATCAAAGTCACATATTCCATTCAGTGTGCGTCACCGCAGTTTAGCAGCCTATTCTGTGTACTCTGCACAGTTGCAGAATAGGAAGAAATACTGTTAAGTCTTCAAAGTAAAATATCAAAGTCACATATTCCATTCAGTGTGCTTCACCGCAGTTTAGCAGCCTATTCTGTGTACTCTGCACAGTTGCAGAATAGGAAGAAATACTGTTAAGTCTTCAAACTAAAATATCAAAGTCACATATTCCATTCAGTGTGCGTCACCGCAGTTTAGCAGCCTATTCTGTGTACTCTGCACAGTTGCAGAATAGGAAGAAATACTGTTAAGTCTTCAAAGTAAAATATCAAAGTCACATATTCCATTCAGTGTGCTTCACCGCAGTTTAGCAGCACATTCTGTTGACTGTGCACAGTTGCAGAATAGGAAGAAATACTGTTAAGTCTTCAAAGTAAAAATATCAAAGTCACATATTCCATTCAGTGTGCTTCACCGCAGTTTAGCAGCCTATTCTGTGTACTCTGCACAGTTGCAGAATAGGAAGAAATACTGTTAAGTCTTCAAACTAAAATATCAAAGTCACATATTCCATTCAGTGTGCGTCACCGCAGTTTAGCAGCCTATTCTGTATACTCTGCACAGTTGCAGAATAGGAAGAAATACTGTTAAGTCTTCAAAGTAAAATATCAAAGTCACATATTCCATTCAGTGTGCTTCACCGCAGTTTAGCAGCCTATTCTGTGTACTCTGCACAGTTGCAGAATAGGAAGAAATACTGTTAAGTCTTCAAACTCAAATATCAAAGTCACATATTCCATTCAGTGTGCGTCACCGCAGTTTAGAAGCACATTCTGTGTACTGTGCAGAGTTGCAGAATAGGAAGAAATACTGTTAAGTCTTCAAACTAAAATATCAAAGTCACATATTCCATTCAGTGTGCTTCACCGCAGTTTAGCAGCCTATTCTGTGTACTCTGCACAGTTGCAGAATAGGAAGAAATACTGTTAAGTCTTCAAACTAAAATATCAAAGTCACATATTCCATTCAGTGTGCGTCACCGCAGTTTAGCAGCCTATTCTGTGTACTCTGCACAGTTGCAGAATAGGAAGAAATACTGTTAAGTCTTCAAAGTAAAATATCAAAGTCACATATTCCATTCAGTGTGCTTCACCGCAGTTTAGCAGCCTATTCTGTGTACTCTGCACAGTTGCAGAATAGGAAGAAATACTGTTAAGTCTTCAAAGTAAAATATCAAAGTCACATATTCCGTGTAAGATGAAGAAGGCGGGTAAAAAGGGACGGGGAAGTGGACGTGATCCTGATAGTTCAGGGCGCGGGTCAGGACGCGGAGAAACTGTGCCTGGTGCCAGAGCACAAGAAAGAAAGACATCCACCATACCTAGCTTCATGTCTAATTTTACAGGGCGTCGCAGGACATCACTCTCGAGGTCCGACCACTGCGAACAGGTGGTCGGTTGGATGTCAGCTGATACTGCTTCCAGTCGGTTAAGCACCACCCTGTCTTCCACCAAGTCCACTCTCAGTAGCCAAGAGTCTGGTCAACATAATCCTCACTCTGATCATCCTTCCTCCCACCATAGACGGTCTGGTCAAAGAAGTGATCCCACACTGGGATATAGTGAGGAGCTCGTCTCATCACCAATCCTTCATTTGACCCTCTCTCCAAGCACGCTTGCAGAGGAACATGACATCTTATGCCCTGATTCACAACCTCTAGAGGGTACCCAATCACAAGAAGATGACAGATGTGAACGGCATTTAAGGTCAAAGGAAGTAGTGGATGATGATGATGATGATGAGACACAGTTACCATTAAATCAACCACTATTACTGTCTCAAGACCTTGTTGAGGAGGATGTTATACAGTTGTCAATGACTGAGTATGTGGTGGGATCAAGACATGAGGAGGATGATCAGAGTGAGGAAGTGGAGGAGGACTTGGTGGACGATGAGGTGACTGACCCCACCTGGGAAGGTGTAGAGCCGAGCGATGACAGCAGTCCTGAGGGTGAGCCATCTGCAGCACCGCAACAGGCTGGAAGAGGCAGTGGTGTGGCTACAGAAAGAAGGCGGACCGCACCAAACCGGCCCGCAAATGTTCCACGGAGCACCCCCTTGCGTAAATCTCCCTTGCCAAGGGGTAGGTGTTCCGCGGTATGGCGTTTTTTTAAGGAAAGTGCGGACGACATAAGAATTGTAGTTTGCAACCTGTGCCACACCAGAATGAGCCGAGGCATGAACACTAGAAACCTCACCACCACCAGCATGATCCGACACATGGCATCCAAGCACCGTAGTAAGTGGGAGGAACGCCTGGATCGCCCATCTCTGTCTGCAGGCCACACCACTGCCTCCTCTTCCCCGGTTTTCGGTGCCGGCCAATCGCCTGTCGAAGGCGCAGGCCCGCATACCTCCCGCCCTGCACCTGTACCATCTGAAGCACCATCAGCGACCACATCCACTTCCCTGTCCCAGCACAGCGTCCAAATGTCGTTAACCCAGGCATTTGAGCGCAAGCGAAAATACCCAGCCACCCACCCACAGGCCATAGCACTAACCTCACACCTTTCCAAATTACTGGCCATCGAAATGCTGCCATTTAGGCTTGTGGACACTGAGTCCTTCCGCAGCCTGATGGCAGCAGCTGTCCCTCGGTACGCGGTCCCCAGCCGCCACTACTTTTCCCGGTGTGCCATCCCCGCATTACACCACCATGTGTCCCGTAACATCACCCGTGCCCTGACCAACGCAGTTACTGGGAAGGTCCACTTAACGACTGACACATGGACAAGTGCTTGTGGCCAGGGACGCTACATTTCCCTGACGGCACACTGGGTGAATGTCGTGGAGGCTGGGAGCGACTCGGACCCTGGGATGGCACGGGTGCTACCCACGACGAGGATTGCGGGCCCTACCTCCATCAGGGTTTCCGCCAGCACCTACGTTATTGGCTCCTCCTCCTCCGTTTCCACCTCCGAATTCTCTACACGCAGCGCCACTCCCCCATCAGCCAGTAGCTGGAAGCAGTGTAGCACTGCAGTGGGGAAGCGTCAACAGGCCGTGCTGAAGCTGATCTGCCTTGGGGACAAACAGCACACGGCCTCAGAGCTGTTGCAGGGGATTAGTCACCAGACCGAGCAGTGGCTCTCGCCACTCAACCTGCAACCAGGCATGGTTGTGTGTGATAATGGGCGTAACTTGGTGGCGGCTTTGGAGCTCGGCAAGCTCACACACGTACCATGCCTAGCGCATGTATTTAATTTAGTGGTTCAGCGATTTCTAAAAACCTACCTCAATGTGCATGATCTCTTGACCAAGGTGCGCCGCGTGTGTGCACATTTCCGTAAGTCATCTACAGCTTCAGCCGGCCTGTTGAAGCTGCAGCAGCGCTTGCAATTGCCAGCTCACCGGCTGCTGTGTGACGTGAGCACGCGCTGGAACTCCACCTTCCACATGTTGGCCCGGCTTTGTGAGCAGCAGAGGGCAGTAGTGGAGTACCAGCTGTTACACGGTCGTCGCCTCTCCGTTCAACTTCCTGTAATCAGAAGTGAGGAGTGGGAATGGATGTCAGACCTCTGTGAGGTTTTACGCAATTTTGAGGAATCGACACAGATGGTGAGCGGCGATAACGCTATTATCAGTGTAACCATCCCACTTCTGTGTCTACTGAAACGCTCGCTGCTCACAATTAAAACTGACGCTTTGCATGTGGAAGAGGTGGAAATGCGGGAGGAAGAGCTTACACAAGGTGATAGCCAGAGCACCCTCACTTCGTCTTCTCAGCGACAATTGGAGGAGGCGGAGGAGGAGGAGGAGGAGGAAGACACGGTTGCCTCCGCTACAGAGGGTAGCCATGGAACTTTAGTTCCATCTCTTCAGCGTGGGTGGGCAGAAGAGGAGGAAGAGGATGAGGAGATTGAGAGTCATCCTCCTGGTGAGGACAGCGAAATCTTGACTGTTGGTACTCTGGCACACATGGCTGACTTTATGTTAGGCTGCCTTTCCCGTGACCCACGCGTTATACGCATTTTAGACAACACGGATTACTGGGTGTTCACCCTTCTGGACCCCCGCTACAAAGAGAATTTCTCATCTCTCATTCCTCCGGTGGAGAGGACAAGCAAAATGGTGCAATACCAGAAGGTTCTTGTCGAAAAATTGCTCCAAAATTTTCCATCTGACAACGCTGGCGGCAGAGTACGTGCTACCTTGGCCAACCGAGAAGGGGAGAAAAGGGGAGCACACAGCAGTTCCGACAAAGGCAGGGCAACACTCTCCAAGGCGTGGGACACCTTCATGACACCCCGCCAGCACCCTCACCCTGATGCGCAGCCTAGTGTCACAAGGAGGGAAAAGTTTTGGAAGATGGTGAAGGAGTACATAGCAGACCGTGTCAGTGTCCTCAATGATCCCTCTGTGCCTTACAACTACTGGGTGTCCAAGCTGGACACGTGGTATGAACTGGCACTCTACGCCTTGGAGGTGCTGGCCTGCCCTGCCGCCAGCGTTCTGTCTGAGCGGGTATTTAGTGCTGCTGGTGGCATCATAACAGATAAGCGTATCCGCCTTTCCACCGACAATGCTGATAGGTTGACACTTATAAAAATGAACAAGGCCTGGATTTCCCCTGACTTCTCCACTCCATTGGAGGAAAGCCCTGGGGGAACATAAACTCACTTTATATATGTTATTTACAATGATGGGAATACTCTGTATTCCCATTCACCCCTTCCACCCAAAAAACGGGTATATGGTTGACTCTTAATCTTCTCATCCTCCTCCTCCTCTTCCATATGCCCTGGGATATAATTTTTATATAGGGCCAGCTCACCAGCGGGCCCTGTGATATAATTTTTATATAGGGCCAGCTCACCAGCGGGCCCTGTTTGACAATTTTTATATAGGTCAGCTCACCAGCGGGCCTTCTCATATAATGTTTTATTGGGTCAGCTCTCTAGCGGGCCCTCTCATATAATGTTTTATAGCGTCAGCTCACTAGCGGGCCTTCGCATATAATGTTTAGGATGGTCAGCTCCGCAGCAGACCCTCACCCATAATGTTTTAGATGGTCGGCTCAGCGCACGTTTCCCTCTTAATCATGGCCCCAGTTCAGAAAAATCAAGGAAATTTTTTGGAGAATTTGCCTTTGCGCACGTTTCCCTCTTAATCATGGCCTCAGTTCAATAAAATCAAGGACATTTTTGGGAGAATTTGCCTCTGCGCACGTTTCCCTCTTAATCATGGCCTCAGTTCAGAAAAATCAAGGAAATTTTTGGGAGAATTTGCCTCTGCGCACGTTTCCCTCTTAATCATGGCCTCAGTTCAGAAAAATCGAGGAAATTTTTGGGAGAATTTGCAGATGATATACAAGTAAATATACAGCAAATATTGTTTGGTAACAATTTTTCGCCTAAAGTCGTTTTTATTTTCCTTTTTGTGTGTTTTACGGTCAGTCTGTAAAAATGGCGTACTACGGGCGAAAGATCGTTCCCAGCAGCGATGTTGGAGTCCAAGGTGCATCCAGACATCCTCCCTATGCTGTCCCTGAACCATTTCTGTAGTGTTTCCATCTTTTTCTGCCCTTTTCCTATGGACCAGGCACCCTCCCCTCATCAGAGCAGGGGGTGCCTGGTGTAATGCTCGAGTCCTCCCATTGACTTCAATGGGGCTCGGGTGCTCGGCCGAGCACTCGAGCCTCAGGGGGTGCTCGGTCAGAGCACCCGAACACCCGAGCATTGGGGTGCTCGCTCATCACTACTAAGCATCAAGCACTTTGTGTTTTCCTGTTAAATGAAAAATTGACTGTTAACCCTTTGAGGATATATTAGTTTGACCCAAAGATATTCACTTATGTTTTATAAGTAACTATGGGCTCCATTACATTACAGCCAATTGGCTTATTAGGAGCATCAGCAGACACTTCAGCTGTATTTTTCTATATTTGCAATACTGTACAGTACCATTTTTTTCTGACATTTGTAAACTAAAAAATAAAACCATAAATTTACAGTGAAAAGATTGGTACCAGATATAACATTCCAGTCAGAGTGATTTTCAAAGTTGCTGTGGAAAGACTAATTTCAGCCTCAGCAGCTTAGGCCTGTGGAAGCACCTTTTTTCAGCATTTCAACAGCAGAAAGTCTAATTCATATACATGGCAAGCAATCAAGCAATTGTTCTTCGATGCTCAAGCTTCCCATTAATTTCAAAAGTGTTAGAACTGATTGAAATCGAGGGCGGTGGAGGGTTACATTAGTAAATAAAGTTTCAAACACAAATAAAACACACTTTATTTTTAAATACAAACATTAATATCTATTTCTGTTAACAAATTCAAAAAATCACCTTTCATTATATGAACTAAGGAAAGTAAACCGTTTTTAAACCTTAAATACACAATGGATCTACAATGCATTGTATGCTTCTCTAATATTAATTCTGTTCAAAGGCACATTTACATTAATTCGACAGCTATAGAGCCAGTGGTTCATGAGTGACGACCCCTGAATTGGAATAGGCCATGTTCTCCAAGAGCCAACATCAGTGGTAGACAACCTTTGGTTCTTGTGGATGATGGATGTTGTAGACCTCAACAACTGCAGAGCTAAAGACTGGCTATCATAGACCCAACAAAACTTGTTTGTCCTAACAGCAATGTCAAATTGATATATAAGCCCTTATCCACATACTTAATCTAAAAAATAAAGACAAAGATAAGCTTTTAAGTAATCTTTATCTTCAGATTTTATTATTTCAAACAACAGTGTTTGCATTGGCATAAATGGAATATTTTGGAATAAAGATATTTGTATTAAAAAAATACCTTCCTCAGAGACAAACATCCAGGTCCATAGTCAATAGTCTAAACCATAGAAATTCTCCTCAAAATCAACATGCTATTAACCCCTTGAAAGTCACAGAGTTCTCCACTGAATAGCAGTGCAATGCATTAGAAACCTCTGTCACATTCTAGGGTTTTCAAGCATCGTTTTAGGTGAAGTGCATTTTGTGATATGAAATTTGTCCTTGAAGCTTGGGACAGAATAACTGTTTGTCTTTAATGCCTTGAATACCGCCTCTAATGCCTAGAAATCATCACCATACATAATTAAATTCTCCGGCACTTGTGCCAGTTTTTTGTAAATGAGAATTAGGAAATTGATATAAAAACATTACCCATATCCTATGCAGTGGAACAGAGAGCACACCTAACTCAGACACAACGTTACTTCCCACAGTCCTGGAGTTGTGCTTCATATGGTAAGCTAGCTGCTGTGGCTGGATCTGCTGTGCCAGTTGCACAATGATTGCCTTCTGCTCCAGTGGACCATGTTGTACCAGCTGCTCCACAGAGTACTGGTGTCCAGGACACCTCATTGTGGTTGGCTCTGGTGTCTGTAGAAGTGTAGACAGGAGTGCTGAATAGCTCCAGGTGCAATTTGGGCCCAAGGCTGATCCTTTCTCTATCATATTATCCTGATAGTAGCAGAACTTAGTTGTTAACCATATTAGACCCATCAGAATTTGCTCAATCTGACACTGACATCTCACTTCAAGTGTCTTAAGGACCTTGTAATGCTCCTTTAGCCACTCCTAATAACATAGGCTCTCTATTGGCTCTGCTGCAGCATTTCTATTGCAAAGACCTTTGCCTCCAGCTATGTGCTTCCTCTTCCATTTTGACAACGTCATTTATATATAGTTTAACTTCCACCAGCAACGATTGCTCTCTGACTGTGATAAAGAACCAGGTGGTGATGCTAATTTGGTTTTACCTGGCAGTGCTTGTGGTCTTTGACTCCAGCTGTTGTGCTGGCCTTGTAGACTGTGTTTATATTGCAGGCTTTGATGGTGCTACAGTCTAGACTGTGCTAATGGCACAGGTTTTGCTTTTGTTGCTGGCATTATAGACTATGCTGTTACTGTTGGATGTGCAGACTTTGATAATGCTGCTGCTGGTAGCAGTGAACAAGATCAGGGAAATGTTGTTGCTTGTGCTTTACTGGATACAGTGATTGTAGAAGAAGAAAGCAAACAAAATAAGTAGTCATATTATGGAGCTTTTTTGGCAAGCCAACTGCACCATAAGGGACATCCACAAATGTCAATACATTTTTACTTAAATGTTGTTTTTAACCCCATGAATACTTTAGATACCTGCAAATTAGAACAAAACAATGCCCTGGAGACCCATTTAGCATTCAATGGGTTAAAAATAACATTTAAGTCATCATTATTAATTGGTGGATTTGGTTTTGTCTCCTATGGTGCAGTTAGGGTGCCAAATAAAATAATACACTTTCCTAGAGAACTTTAGGCCCTTCTAGTGCACGGGCAAGGTCCCATACATAACTTGGCAATCCACTGAACATCTCTTTGACACTCAAAAAAGGGGATGTCTGGACAAACACTTGAGAATTGTATGTATACTTAGTCACGGCTATAGATAAAACATCATAACAGTTATGATTTATCTGTTCTTACTTTTTCTGACATTCATTACTTCCATGGCTCCAGGAAACACATGGATTGCTTCAGGTGACAATTACTTCCCCATCATCTCCTCCCAGGTGTGTTGTAATTAATTACCTCTGGTGGTCTTCCACAAGGGACATGACCAGCCATGACATCCTGAGACTGCTTCTTCTTCAGAGCCACCATCTTATATAATAATTCGCTAAAATGTGTGTAACGCCACAATTATGCACAGTACAGACTGCTGCGCATGCTGCAGTCACACGCAGTCGAGACTTCCCGTGCCGCAGCTGATACAGAGCGGGGTGCTCCGAAGGCTGCCAGTGGCACTGTGGCCCGTGTAACGGGCTCTTCAACTAGTGCTGTCATAATAGCTGTTCTTCAGGATGTTTACAGTGATCATAGTATTGCTAATAATTGACAGATTCTCCTGGCTCTGCCTCCATGATCAATTGCACTGTGCTGTTCCAGGTTAAATAGGAATGTTGGAGTTAGCCAGGAACCCATGGATGGGGATCCTGCTCTCCTCATGAGTGAACTGGAGGCCCCTTTGCCTGAACTTCCTGGGATGCAAAGCCAGATCCTTGGTCTCCCATCTATGCCTGTGGAGGCCTACAGCTCCATTCACTGGACCTCTGTCACTCACCACCCCTTCTGGTGAACCACTCATGGTGTCCCTGATGTAGAAGGTATAGCAGCATTCAGGGGCCGACCTAACACTCCTTCCACCCCTGCTACACTCCATGCAGCTGTTCCCATCCATCTGTGTCTTATCACCCTGTTTCTGATTGCCCAAGGAACCCCCTATCTTCTTCTATCTGGCCTTCTCGCAAAGCCTTCCACCTCACTTCTCCATACCCACACCAGCAGCCATATTCACAACCACACACAAACATATGCTCACTCTCTCTCTCTCTTACACTGACTCTATCTCAATACACAAAAAACATTCACACATAATTAAAATGTAGAAAAAACAGAAATACCAAAAGAAACAAAAAATACAATCAAAAAATAATAATAAACCATAAAATAACCAATGGAATACAAAAGAGCATCACAAATAGAGTAATGGATTGAATATGTTGGGAAAAGGTGATTGTGCGTCTCCGTGTGTGCTTGTGCAAATGTGTGTAACAATGTGTAATGTATGAATAAAAAGAAACTAAAGTGTCCATAGCTCCATAACTTTGCCTGTAACCAAAACCTCCAACTCTTAAACTATGACCTAACTTTGAAGCCCAGAACACACCCTATGAAGTCTCACCTAAAAGTCCCTATTACAGACCTTGTAAAGACGTTCTGCAAATGATGCTCAAAATGATCATTTGTTTTGATTTTCAGAATTTGAGAACATGTTCAGATATTTTCATATTGGTTATAGATAAGTGTTTGATAGTGTTGCACTTGCAAGAGCTCAAAATATGTAACTTCTAAAACTCATGAATCCAGTTGTCAGGAAAGTCCACCATTTTTGAAATTGCTTCAAAAATTGCTTCCAATTGTTTTGTCTATTTTCTGTGTTTTATAGCTGTTTCTTTCTGTATAGAAATTGATGAGGAGTCTGTTTGCAAGTGACTTTTCACTAAAGCTCAGCATTTATTCTATATTTATACAGGTGTTATCCAAAGCAGGGGCACTGCAGGCACCTTTCATTACATCACATATGCTTTGAGCATCCTCCTGCCAGATCGTGTGACCCTTCATTATTCCCTGGTGTTGCTGAGTAAGTTCTTGCTGTAGCCCACAGCCAGGAATCTGCAGGAAGATAATTAATCCTGAAGAGGAAAATCTGGTTATCAGACTGATTACAGCTGCACAGACCTCTGCTATCTAGCAGACAGAGTCTCTTCTCACATTACCCCACTGGCATTCTTTTGTGGTTAAACTAACCTTAATATAAATCGCCTTAATTTTGTTTTTCAGGCTAAAATGTGTTGCTCCACACTACCTTTATTTCAAACATTCAAGCTAGAAAATGGTGAAGCTGCTTCTTATTTTATAATTTCCACAGGGTAAAGCATTAAACTGAGATAAAGGTGAAATAAAGGATGGTGTTGTAGGAAACCCCTGGTTCAGCTCATGTTCTGCTCCAAATCTATGGATTAAAATCCTGAGCTTGAGGTTTTGTATGGTTGCTTTAGTGGATACTGGAGCACCTACTCCTCCATTGTTCAGACTTTAATGCAAGCCCGCCCAAAATACCACCCCTATAGCATGCATAGGAAACATTAATACTTTTTCACTGATTATCTTTTCACATTGGATAGATGTTAGTGCATAAGCTTCATAGTCTAACATAGAAACAGGATATTTTATCCCACTTTTATCTCACCTTATTACATTGTCCTGAAGAAAACAGATAACACTCACACTAACCAAATTACAAATAAAATTATTAGAGGTGAGTTAACTACTTTTTAAAGATAATGAAAAACTGCCAATATGTTGTGCTAGCCATTCAATTGTAGTATAGTTTTAAATAAATTATACTCTCATTGCTGAGACAGTGAGGCACTTTATGATAATTAGCTTCTGTGTGGAGACAAAATTACCACACAATGGACATTATGCACAAAAGAAAGCAGGAGAAACCCAACTGTACCATAGTGTCAAATAAAATTTCCCTTAACAGTTTAAGTGCCAGAGGCAATGTGATGACCATGCCTCTTGCATTCAAAGGGATAGATGAGACTTTTAACCACTTCAGTACTAGGGGGGTCTCTGACATATTCCTTCTTAGTGTGTTGAGGATCTCTCTATCATTCATGGGGTTAAAAAAGCCTAATTTAAGTCAATGGTCAGTTTTGAGAAATATTCTTTTTCTCCTATGCTTCAGAATTGCTGCTATTTTCTTTTGTGAATATGATATAATAATTCACTAGGATGTTTGTCATGATGCAGTCATGCTCAGTAAAGGCTGTCCAAGTTCGGGCAGTCTATACTGCGCGTGATTGCATCATGTGAGTGAGGCGACGCAAGACTGCATCGTGTGGAGCACTGAGGTAGCGGGTTCTCATCCCTTTGAGTGCCAGATGGGTATGCGAACCCCTCTGGCACACAAAGGGTTAACATTACCATACCTGGGAACTTTTCATGCAGGGCTACCCGGAGGGTAACCCTGTCAGTGCCGAAAATGACGCAGGGCTTAGTCACGGGGGGTGGGACAAAAAACCTGCAAAATGAAGGTAAGAGGGCGGGGAGGTGGGAGGAACCGGGCAGGATGGAGCACAAGTGGGCAGAGTTTCTACTTAAACTCTGTCCACCCAGTGATTCACACACTGCCCCGTTGACCCGGTAATTCAGTTTGAAATCCGGAGTCTCCGGGGCAAAACTGGAGAGTTCCCAAGTATGAACATTACCCAGACCTTGGCCCATGTACACGGGCTTTTACACTAGTCTCTAATAACAGAACACGAGTCACTAGTAACATTTAAAAGAAACTGTTACTGAATGACTCCTCGAGAACGGTTTTGTCAATTTGAAATAACCACACCTGAAATCTGAGGACTATGAGAAGTTAAGCCTGTATAATGATTTAAAGGTGACTGTATTATTTCATAATCTCACCCTATGTTGAATGTTTGTTTGCTATAAATTTCCAGAATGTATTATATGTAGCCTGTACATATCTGGGATATAATCGTTATGGTTCTGTATTATAGCACAAGTTTTCAGGAGATAAATGATAAAAATTATTTCAACAGAAAAAGCACCATGCATGAATTTTGTCCTCTGTAAACTGATCTAATAAACTCTGCAATGTGGAATTTTTATATGAATTGGATGTGTGAGTGCTTATTATTTCTCTTTTTTATCTCCTAAAGTGACAGTAATATCTTACTTAAACTTTAGCTCCAAGTACTATGTTCAATTTTTTTAACATATTGCGCTATATATATATTTACAGATTTGTAGTTCAAAATCTATTCAGGCTGAAAGGATCCCCTCCTGCCCCTTCTGGCCTCCTTCCCTTATATTTGGAATCTGGTCGTGGGACCAGACGGATGCAGTGAGGGAGAATATTCAGTCAGTAAGAACAAGGAAAACCTTTCCCTCCATGACAAAGGAATTTCCTTTTGCTTACTGAAGATTGTCCCTCGCCGCTCTCCATCCAGACCAGACAGTGAGGATCAGTGACACAGGGGAAAGGGGTGGGAGGGGGATCCTTTCGGCTCAAATAACTTTTGAACTACAAATCTGTAAGTATCTATATATAGAGTAATGTGTTCTTAAAAATGTATGGATTCTTAAAAATGTATGTATTTATCTATTTTATATTTACTTTTACAAAAAAAAAAAATTTGGTTAACAGCAGATAGGAAAACTTTAATTCTCTGCAAATCAAACTAAACTATTCTTAGGGTGACAGGTCCAATTTAGATGGGAAGTTGCATTTGTTGAATGCTTGTTGGGTCTTCAGTGCATTGCTTTCAATACAATGCAGACCTCACAAGCATACAGTTGGTTAAAAGCCATATTTAAATTGAGTGGGTGTTGTATTCGGTCCCCATGGTGCAGCTATTTTTCTCCAGAATTGCACCCCTTTGAGTAGAACATTAACCATCACAACTCTGAGGAACCTAATGGAAACTCAGCCAAGTAGAACTTTGAGTGCAAGGCAATTAAAGAATACATTTGCATGCTCAATGCGCCAGTGCCACTTATTAAGCAGCCCTGTAGAGACTTATTTTACAGTCTCTCTCTAAAGCAGAGAATTGCTTTATGGCTTGTGCCAACTAATGACCTTATGCAGGAAACAAAAAATGAGCAGTTCTGGAGCAAAATAACTGCGCCTTGGGTGAGTGGAGGGGAAATAAAAGTTCCCATTAATTTTAATTTGGAGTATTAACCCTTTGAATGCTAGACAATACCTTTCTAACTTTTAATAGGTTAAAGTTCCTTTTTAAATAAATGGGAATTTAGATTTTTTTTTTAATTTCTCCTGCTATAATGCAGTTGGTTTGCTCCAGAATTGCTTGTGTTTAGCTTTCTGCCCTAAAACACTCACTATATATGATGCATGAGAATCAGTACTAAAGTGCTCAGATGAGTCTGAAAGATAAAACAAACATATTTTTGCTCTCAGTCCCCTCAATGCCAAGTGCCTCATAGGCAGGTAAGGGAACAATCTGTTACAGATTCATAGGAGTTCCTTAAAGCCTCACCTATCCCACTTTACCTATTACCTTTAATCAACATTCTCATTGATTTTACATGTGAACTTTAACCCTTTGCATGCTACATAGTTCTCCAGTGCTTTACAAGTAATCCGTTAAAGGCTTGTTTAGCATTCATGGGGCTTAAAGACCAATTAAAATCAGTTCAGAGAATGTTCATGTCTCACAAACAAACAAATAAATAAATAAATAAACAAACAAACAATTGTAATGAGGACAGAGTCAGTACAAAATAAAGTGTTTAGTTCAAGGCAGAGTGACCCCTCTGATGCTGCTCTAGTCACTTTATTCCTCCAATGTTCCATTACTGAGAGGAAATATGTCCATATCAGACTGATCCTACTCTCAGACAGTCCAACATGTCAGACAAATCTTCTCTGCATGATAGAAACAGTATATCCACATACATATGTCTCAGTTTATGTGGACCACTTTGGTGTGGTGCAGCTGATTCCCACTAGGCACATGGAGATCAAGAACCCATGACTAGGACAGGTGCTTGCCACAATCTTTATTTGTATGTCTCCCTAAGTTGAAAGGGTATCCCAGACATGGACCCTTGCTCTTCAGCATCTAAGGGAAATCAGCTGCACCACATTGAAGGAACTTGTGTAGGTTGAGCTGTGCATCTGAAAGTGTGCTGTTTTGTTTGTGTGGTGAGTGTTTTCCTCTTATTTTGGAGTTTAGTGTCTACAGGTAAGACTAGTCTGACATGTCTATGGCATTATCTTCTCTACATTGGCTCATGTATGGGGTGACTTGAGGCACCACTGAGAGGCCATCATGCCTTAGAAAATAAACTTTATTTTTCTTGTCACAATCTTTCTTTTTTATGTGCTGCTAATATGGTATCCCTGGTACTCTCCCTTGCCATCCATGTGCTAGGGGAAATCAGCTACACTACCTCTATAAGGCCCATATAGGCTGAAATGTATTATGCAGTTGTGCTGTTCCTTTTGTGGGGAGAGATTTTGACTAACATTTCAGAACTTTACTGCCTCTGAGTGGAACCAGTCTGATATGGATATTGAAATGTCCTCTTTACAATGGCCCTTGGGAGTAAAACATGTGACTAGGAGCACCACTGAATGGCCATCATGCCTTAGAACAAAACACTTTATTTAGTTTGTTTTTGGTGGGTGCTCATCACAATCTTGCTTTGTATGTCTCAAAAGTTTGAAGGGTTTCCCAGGCATGGTCTCTTGCTTTCCATGTGCCTAGAGGGAATCAGCTGCACCAACGAACCCCAAATAGGTTGAAATGTACATCTATGGTTATGCTGTTTCTCTTGTGAGGAGAGAATTTGCCTGACATTTCAGAAATGGGCTGTCTGATACGGATATGGTCATGGAAATTTTCTCTCTGCAGTGGCCTATTGAAGTGAAAAATATAACTTGAAGCACCACTGAGAGGTAATTATGCCTTAGAACCAAACACTTTATTTTGTTCGTTCTATGTGGGTGCATCACAATCGTTTTTTGTATATCTTTCTTAGTTAGATGGGTATCCCAGGCATGGTCCCTTGCTCTCCATGTGCCTAGAGGGAATCAGTTACATGACACTAATGAAGACCACATAGGTTGAAATGTATGTCTAAGGTTGTGCTGCCTCTCTTGTGTGGAGAGGATTTGCCTGACATTTCAATGATGGACTTCCTGAGCGTATGAGTAGGATATGAATATGGAAATTTCTTTTCTGCCATGGCCCATGAGAGTGAAAAGTGTTACTTGAAGCACCACTGAGAGGCCATCATGACATAGAACAAAACCATTTATTTTGTTTGTTCTTGGTAGTGTTCGTGCCAGTCTTTCTTTGTATGTCTCCCTGAGTTTGAAGGGTATCCCAAGCATGGACCCTTGCTCTACATGAGCCATGGAGAGGCGTGGTTATGATGGGTCACTTCTGTGTAGAGAGGTTGACTGACATTTAGGAGCTGGACTGTGTCTGGGTGTGACCCCTCTGGGATTATGGATCTGGAAATTTTCTCTTTGCAGTCCCCATGGAAGACAATAATGTGACTTGAAGCACCACTTAGAGGCCACTATGCCTTATAGAAAAACATTTATTTTGTTTGTTCTTGATTGGTGCTTGTTCCAATCTTTCTTTGTATGTCTCAAAAGTTAGAAGAGTATCCCAGCCATGGTCCCTTGCTTTCCATGTGCCTAGAGGCAATCAGCTGCACCATTGAAGTTCACCTGACATTTCAATGATCGATTGCCTGTGGGTTGGACCAGTTGAATATGAAGATTTTGTTTCCACAATGGCCGTGAGAATGAACAGTGTTACATGAAGAACCACTGAGAGGCCATCATGCCAATGAACAAAATACTTTATTTTGTTTGTTCAGGGTAGTGCTCATCCTAATCTTTCTTTTTATGTCTCCCTAAGTTTTAAGGGTATCCCAGGTATGGACCCTTGCTCTCTATATGCCATTATGAGGTCTGTATAGGCACAAGCATGTTTTGTATGGCTGAGCGCTGAGCGCTGCCTGACATTTTGGAGCTGGGCTGTGTCTGACTGGGGCTTATGGGTATGGGAATTGTTTCACTGTATTCTCCAATAGGAAAGACAATGTGATGTGAAGCAACACAGAGAGGCCACAATTTCTTATAACAAAACACTTATTTTGTTTGCTTTTAGTTGGTGTCCTTCACAATCTTTCTTTGAATGTCTCCCTAAGATGAAAGGGTATCCTAGACATGGACTGTTGCTCTCCATGTGCCCAGAGGGAATCAGCTACAACACTGATGTTGTTTGTGTTGGCTCAAATGTATGTATATAGTTATTCTGTTTCTTTCATGCAGAGAGGATTTGTCAGATATTTCAGATAACTGCTTGTGGGTGGGACCAGTTTGATATGGATATGTTTAAGACAACTTTCTTTCTGTAATGGTCCATGGGAGTGAAAAATGGTACATGAAGCACCACTGAGAGGCCATCATGCCTTAGAATGAAATACTTTATTGTGTTTGTAACAATCTTGCCCTCCATGTGCCTAGTGGAAATCAGCTACACTACCCTGACAAGGCCCATATAGGATGAAATGTGCTTATGTAATTGTGTTGTTCCTTTTGTGTGGAGATATTTTGACTAACATTTTAGAGCTTTACTGCCTATGAGTGGGACCAGTTTCACATGGATGGCACATGGGACTGAATAGTTTGACTAGAATGACCAAAGAGAGACCATCATGCCTTAGAACAAAACAATTTATTTTGTTTGTTCTCTTAGGTCCTCCTTACAATCTTTCTTTGTATGTTTTCCTAAGATGGAAGGATATCCCTTGTTCTCCATGTGCCTAGAGGGAATCAGCTGAATCACACTGATGAAGACCACATAGGCTGAAATGTATGTCTACAGTTTTGCTGTATCTGTTGTTTGGAGAAGAGTTGCCTGACATTTGGGAGCTGGACTGTGTCTGGGTGGGACCAGATGGGTATCGGATAGAAATGTTATCTTTGCAGTGCCCCACGGGAATGAAAAATGTGACTTGAAGCACCACTGAGAGACCACTATGACTTGTAACAAAACACTTATTTTGTTTGTTTTCGATTGGTGCCAATCCAATCTTGGAAATTTTCTATCTGCAGTTGCCCATGGGAGTGAAAAATAAAATGTGAACCACCACAGAGAGTCAAACATGCCTTAAAACAAAACACTTCATTTTTGTTAATTTTTTGTGAGTGCTCATCACAGTCTTTCTTTGTGTGACTCCCTAAGTTTGAAGGGTATCCCAGGCATGGACCCTTGCTCTTCACGCACGCACGCACGCACGTACGCACGCACGTACATATATATATATATATATATATATATATATATATATATATATATATATATATATATATATATATATACTTGAGAATCAGCACTCTCAGGAAACTTCTTATAGGTGAAAAAACGGCTTTATTGTGGATCAACGTTTCGATCCCCACTGGGATCTTTGTCAAGATAACACATACATCAACATACCGCCCTAATATACACTCTAACCTGTGACCTATCACCTTTAGTGCCCCATGGGAGTGAAAAACACACAAATATTCACCAATAGTGAAATTTAAAAATTAAAAATTCAGTGGATACTGATGTTTATACATTAATACGTATGCGGCTAGAATATATCTAAATACCAAATGAATATTATGTTCTTGTTGCTTACTTCAGTAAATAACCTCTGTAATTAGTTTAATTGGATACCTCCCACAGGTGTCGTAACTCAGTGTGTGTAGAGATCCGCGAGTCTCCATCACATCGCAAAGCATGTGTGGGAATGAAGATATATCAAGAGCATCTATTTCAAACCTTTCTGTTGAATCCCTTTGCTTTTAGAAGTTAATATGCAATGTGACTAATAACCCTTTATCGAGGCTTAAAGTAACAATATCATAAACGTCAAGTATGTGTAATTAATTAACGTGGAGCTGCAGGTTTATAATCGCTCACTGTAAAACACTCACCTCAACCCAATATGTAGCTTATTTGTAGCTACTAGAACCTGTTGAAATGTTTTTGAACCGCACCAAGGTATATGATTAATACGTATCCATGTCAATATGCATAGAACTGCGGACTACCGCCGCTATGCACAGAATTTACCGATTCTGAACTCATAAGAGAAAATGTAGGTTCTATGTCTGAGGTAAAGTCTAAAGACAGGAAAAAAAGACAGGAAAAAAAGACAAAAAATAAATAAATAAATAAAGATACACACGGCTATGTGACTCAAGCTAATGAACATTTTGATGTTTCTATAAACTCCCGATCAGATGTCACTATATTTCTCGGGTATCGCTAAAATGTTAAATCTTTTGAGAGGTAGGTCGGGAAACCATCTGTGTTTTATCTTTACAAGATTGATAATGAGGAATCAATCATATAGCAAAAGATATATAGAGAAGAAAGGGAGAATCTGTATAAACAAAACGACTGATCGGATTAGGTGAAGCGCTCTCAGGCTAAACCTTAATATATACTGAATCATGTATAGCACATGGAGAATCCCTTAGTGTACCTAAATCTAAAAATACTAATGAGTGTTTACAATCTATCGTATCATATATGTTTGGCGGGCGAGTTAATTACTTTGTCCAATACAACTAAATATGGGTATGTACTAATCATTGAGGGGCATACTTGTATTCAAAAATATATAGTACAACCAACTCATGTTTTGCTTGGAGCTCCCATATACTGATCACATCAGTCTGGCACTAGGGAGCATACATAATGGCTAAATTAAACAGTAATAAGTAAAACAGATACATATGGACAATTCCACGAACTACATAATGTTACAATGCAACTTAGGGTTTTAGTTGAAGCAAAAATAGAGAAAGATGAACATAGAGAAAGATAAAAATAGAGAAAGATCATCGATTTTCTGAAAAGGCGCATTTTTTCATATTGGAGATACAGTCAACCCGGAGTCCCAAATACCATTTGATTCGAATCCTACGAGTGGTAAAAGATCATTATACAGAACCCCACTGTATTATATATACACATCTTATCATCAAATAGGCTAATCAAAACTCTTTAGTAAGGGGGTCATACCATCCCGGAACCCAAGACTCTGTCCGGTCCGGGTCCTACAGGTGGTGAACACTCCCTTCGCCTGATATATATCCAAGGTATTTGAACAAACTGTCAACATATCTGGGAGGTTTGAACATCCCGGGACCAAAGACTCAGACTGGTGCCAGGTCCTCCAGGTGTTCAAGACTCCCCCATTAAACAGAATACATAAAGGATGTTAGATGAATCAGACGTTAATGATCAAAATTGAATTTGAACAAAATTGAATAAGCCTAGTCATATTAATGTTTTGATTGGGAGGTTATAACATCCCGGGACCCAAGGCTCAGTCCGGTCCAGGTCCTCCAGGTGTCCAACACTCCCTCTTCTTTTAGGCAAAGTGTATATTTGATGATAAAGCCGCCTCCATAGTTCCATGGATTAGAGCGGCAAATCAAAGAAAGCATGAATAAGATATATATTCATTAAGGCCATTAGGGGCCAAGGTATTTAATCTTTTGATCCAACGTGTTTCCCTTTGTAACAGTTTCCTTCCTCTATCTCCCCCTCTTGTGGGGATAGGTTCCTGATCAATGATCATGTATTTCAGAGAAGACACTGTATGTTTACATTGAGAAAAATGTCTCGCCACTGGCTTGTCCGAGTTGCCCATTTGCAATGCATCCCTAATAGATTTTCTGTGGTTAGCCATTCGTTCACGTATTGAAGTAATAGTTTTACCAATATACATTAGAGAACATGGACAAGTGATGAAATAAATTACATATGTGGAAGTGCATGTTAGTCTCTGTTTAATGTCAATCATTCTACCAGATCTTGGATCACGAAAAGAAGGTCCAGTCAGTAGGTTTTTACAGGTTAAACAGTTTGGACATTTGAAACATCCCTTCTTAACATTAGATAACCATGTTTGTGTTTCACTGGTGTAACAATGTTTTGGATCTGTTTTAACCAGCATACTCCTCAAATTTGGTCCTCTTCTGTATGCCATGAGTGGAGGATTCCTAAATATTGGTGGTAGAGCTTTATCTTTGGCCAAAATATGCCAATGTTCCTTTATGCTTTGCTTGATCTTAGAAGAAGTAGGAGTATATTGTGAATTAAAAATTAACCTTTGAGTTATTGGTGCTTTTGTTGCTGGTTGTAATAATTGATCTTGTGAAAAATCACAGGCTCGTTGTAGGTGTTGTCTCAAGGGTACTTCATTGTATCCTCTATCTTTGAACCTAGATATAAGTTCTTCTGTTTGTGTCAAACCAACTGTTCTATCGCTATTATTCCTAAGCACCCGTATGATTTGTGAATATGGTACTGAGGTTAATATATGTCTCGGATGACAACTGCTCCTTAGAAGTAATGTGTTTCTATCAGTAGATTTACGGTAATTGGTTGTGCTCAATACTCCATTACAATTGCTAATTGTTATGTCCAAGAAGTTAACATGATCAGAGCTAGCTGTGTATGTAAATTTAATGGGAGTATCCAACTGGTTTAGATGATTCACAAAGGTTTCCAGTGATTTAGTATCCTTCTTCCAAATCAAGAACAAGTCGTCAATAAATCTGTAGTAACATAATAGATCTTCCTTATATTGTGATAAAATGTATATCTCTTCAAACATAGCCATATATAGGTTGGCAAATGATGGTGCGATGTTAGATCCCATCGATGTACCTGAGGTTTGCAAATAGTATGATTTTTCAAATTTAAAATAGTTATAACCCAAACAGAATCCTAATAGAGTCATAAGGAATTCCGTGGGAGGTCTCTTCACATCATGGTTTTTCACCAAGGCTATACGTACTGCTTCCATTCCTTCTATTGTGGGAATCATAGTATATAGAGATTTGACGTCAAGTGTCACAAGAATGATATCTGAAGTTATTTTACCTAAAGTCCTTAATTTTAAAAGGAGATCAGTGGTGTCTCTGATGTATGACGTGGTTTTTTGCACGGTTGAATAAAATAATCCAAAAATTGTGCTATAGGTTGTAATAATGATCCAATAGCTGACACTATGGGTCGTCCTGGAGGATGTCTTGGGTCTTTGTGTATTTTTGGAATAGTGTATAATATAGGACAAATAGGATGATCATTCTTAAGAAAATTCAGAGTATCTGTAGTGATCCAGCCTGAGTTGTGTGCCATGTCCAAAGTTTTATCTATCATATTTTTATATTTTAAAGTGGGATCGTTTGTGAGTAATAGGTAATGACCCAATTACAAGACACAAATATTTACCTATTACTCACAAGCGATCCCACTTTAAAATATAAAAATATGATAGATAAAACTTTGGACATGGCACACAACTCAGGCTGGATCACTACAGATACTCTGAATTTTCTTAAGAATGATCATCCTATTTGTCCTATATTATACACTATTCCAAAAATACACAAAGACCCAAGACATCCTCCAGGACGACCCATAGTGTCAGCTATTGGATCATTATTACAACCTATAGCACAATTTTTGGATTATTTTATTCAACCGTTAGTGCAAAAAACCACGTCATACATCAGAGACACCACTGATCTCCTTTTAAAATTAAGGACTTTAGGTAAAATAACTTCAGATATCATTCTTGTGACACTTGACGTCAAATCTCTATATACTATGATTCCCACAATAGAAGGAATGGAAGCAGTACGTATAGCCTTGGTGAAAAACCATGATGTGAAGAGACCTCCCACGGAATTCCTTATGACTCTATTAGGATTCTGTTTGGGTTATAACTATTTTAAATTTGAAAAATCATACTATTTGCAAACCTCAGGTACATCGATGGGATCTAACATCGCACCATCATTTGCCAACCTATATATGGCTATGTTTGAAGAGATATACATTTTATCACAATATAAGGAAGATCTATTATGTTACTACAGATTTATTGACGACTTGTTCTTGATTTGGAAGAAGGATACTAAATCACTGGAAACCTTTGTGAATCATCTAAACCAGTTGGATACTCCCATTAAATTTACATACACAGCTAGCTCTGATCATGTTAACTTCTTGGACATAACAATTAGCAATTGTAATGGAGTATTGAGCACAACCAATTACCGTAAATCTACTGATAGAAACACATTACTTCTAAGGAGCAGTTGTCATCCGAGACATATATTAACCTCAGTACCATATTCACAAATCATACGGGTGCTTAGGAATAATAGCGATAGAACAGTTGGTTTGACACAAACAGAAGAACTTATATCTAGGTTCAAAGATAGAGGATACAATGAAGTACCCTTGAGACAACACCTACAACGAGCCTGTGATTTTTCACAAGATCAATTATTACAACCAGCAACAAAAGCACCAATAACTCAAAGGTTAATTTTTAATTCACAATATACTCCTACTTCTTCTAAGATCAAGCAAAGCATAAAGGAACATTGGCATATTTTGGCCAAAGATAAAGCTCTACCACCAATATTTAGGAATCCTCCACTCATGGCATACAGAAGAGGACCAAATTTGAGGAGTATGCTGGTTAAAACAGATCCAAAACATTGTTACACCAGTGAAACACAAACATGGTTATCTAATGTTAAGAAGGGATGTTTCAAATGTCCAAACTGTTTAACCTGTAAAAACCTACTGACTGGACCTTCTTTTCGTGATCCAAGATCTGGTAGAATGATTGACATTAAACAGAGACTAACATGCACTTCCACATATGTAATTTATTTCATCACTTGTCCATGTTCTCTAATGTATATTGGTAAAACTATTACTTCAATACGTGAACGAATGGCTAACCACAGAAAATCTATTAGGGATGCATTGCAAATGGGCAACTCGGACAAGCCAGTGGCGAGACATTTTTCTCAATGTAAACATACAGTGTCTTCTCTGAAATACATGATCATTGATCAGGAACCTATCCCCACAAGAGGGGGAGATAGAGGAAGGAAACTGTTACAAAGGGAAACACGTTGGATCAAAAGATTAAATACCTTGGCCCCTAATGGCCTTAATGAATATATATCTTATTCATGCTTTCTTTGATTTGCCGCTCTAATCCATGGAACTATGGAGGCGGCTTTATCATCAAATATACACTTTGCCTAAAAGAAGAGGGAGTGTTGGACACCTGGAGGACCTGGACCGGACTGAGCCTTGGGTCCCGGGATGTTATAACCTCCCAATCAAAACATTAATATGACTAGGCTTATTCAATTTTGTTCAAATTCAATTTTGATCATTAACGTCTGATTCATCTAACATCCTTTATGTATTCTGTTTAATGGGGGAGTCTTGAACACCTGGAGGACCTGGCACCAGTCTGAGTCTTTGGTCCCGGGATGTTCAAACCTCCCAGATATGTTGACAGTTTGTTCAAATACCTTGGATATATATCAGACGAAGGGAGTATTCACCACCTGTAGGACCCGGACCGGACAGAGTCTTGGGTTCCGGGATGGTATGACCCCCTTACTAAAGAGTTTTGATTAGCCTATTTGATGATAAGATGTGTATATATAATACAGTGGGGTTCTGTATAATGATCTTTTACCACTCGTAGGATTCGAATCAAATGGTATTTGGGACTCCGGGTTGACTGTATCTCCAATATGAAAAAATGCGCCTTTTCAGAAAATCGATGATCTTTCTCTATTTTTATCTTTCTCTATGTTCATCTTTCTCTATTTTTGCTTCAACTATAACCCTAAGTTGCATTGTAACATTATGTAGTACGTGGAATTGTCCATATGTATCTGTTTTACTTATTACTGTTT